>OZ018338.1:8568873-9803873 GCA_963969495.1 Ceratothoa steindachneri
TGGTACTACAAAATATATGGTGCACAAGCTGTAAAATGCTTGCAACCGTGCATATATTTGGAGGCAGTACCTCTTTCTAACCTCAACCGTCCAGTTTTCTCACATCACCCAATTCAACTAATCTCTCCAAATCTTTAAATTTCCAATTCTCAATCTTCAAATTCTCACAATCTTTCGAATTCAGCATCAACTTTTCAATCGCCTGCGTTAAAATAAAAAGGCAAGGGATAAACGTTCAACATCCCCTGCCTACACCTGATTTCCTCAGGTAGGCCCTCCTTTTCGCATTTTTTACTTACTTTCTAGTTTCTCATTCCTGGTAGATTTAGTTCTGAAGGCAGCCAATTCGACCAATATTAGGACCTATGGAAAGCATAACCTTCAAGTCTCATTCGGTCTCCGTCGAGTTTTTTATGGACCTTCGTCAAAGCCGACGTATTTATCTAATATTGGGCCTTGATTTTCTTTCGGCTCACGACCTTTTGGCCGATTCTCGACACCGAAAGCTTGTCGACTGCAAAACTACTCACAGTTTCAGATTGGTACTCACCTCTAAAGAGGTACCTCCTTTATATTTGTCTCCCACCCACCGAGCCACCATTTCAGCGCCTTCTTCAGGAGTTTCCTGAACTCACTCTTCCACCTTCGAAGTATAGGCCCATAAAACATAGTGTGGTGCATCGGATCGAGACAACAGGAGGTCCTGTATTTGCACGAGCACGCTGTCTAGCTCCAGGTAAACTGTCTGCTATGGTGATGAGTTTGAATTCATAATGGATGCAGGCATTTGTAGACCTTCTGCTTCTCCGTGGTCCTCTCCACTCCACATTGTACCCAAATCCAGGCCGAGAGAAAATTGTAGATGGAGGGGAGTAGGAGAGGGGTGAAAGAAAAAAGAAAGAGTGAAAGTAGCGTCACTGGACCACTGTTAGCTAGCAGTGAATCCACTCGGACATCCTGAATATCTGAAAAAAAGTCCATTCAAGCGAAGCTTTTCTCTCGCGCGCTACAAGAGTGCAGAGTAGTTGTCCAAAAATGTAGCTTGCTGGTGCAGCATTTACCAGTTGTCCAATTAAGCATGAGACCCCACTCCTTTCTGTTCCCCAGCAAAGAGCTACATTGCCACCCATAAAATCTTGAGAATTTTGCTCCCTTCAAGCACAAATGACTGAAGGCAGATCTGGGGCTATTTAACTCGTCCACAGTTTCACTTTCTCTAGCTTAACCACTTTCTTTACAGATGTCTCTTTAAAAGCGTTCTGCATTATACACCTTCGGAGGTATATTGCCATTTAAATTAGAGGGCAAAAAAAACAACATCATTTCCTCTCACAAAGTTATTTTCTTTAAAACCCTAAAGCCATCTTCCCAACTCGTTCCTTCTCGCTGCATTGAACCTTTCCATCAACCCGTTAGCTGTCACATGAAGGCAGAATACACACCCTGCACAGCGAGATATAACTCCGAGGACTTTGACTAAACCCTAGTCATGAATGAAGGAAAATATTGTTGATTCTTTTATTATCGAGGCATATTTAACTGCGGTGAAGAAGGTCTATAGGTCTTACAAATATCCTGTTGTGTTCATCTTATGTCCGAAAGGAGTTGCTGGCTCTATCTAGCCAGCTAAAACAAATGCTACCAAAGGTAATTGAGGTCACTGAGTTCAAATGTGATATAAGTTGACCACTGGGTGGCGCCACCTAATGGCTAGACTCATCCGTCATTTTTGTCGCAGGTCCACTAGATCATGTGCCTCTAGTTTTGAACTACCGAGGGTTTAGGCTTCTGCTCGGATCCTCCAACCTTGAAAGAAGTGATCCTAAACTTTCACAAATTCCAGGAACTAGAGAGACCATATTTTCTGTACTTGTTTTTCTTAGCGGTAGCTTTTTCCGTCATGGATTATCTATCGTCTAATTCACTTGTCACTAGTTTAAATGCAGTTAAATTCCGAATACGCTACGTCTATGCAATCTTCTATCTTACTCCTCTTTTGATGCACCAATCAACAAATTAGACTTCTTAATTGACAAACTTTCACGCAATTTCAGCTTATTTCGTGAACTCAACAACCGAATTCATCACTGATCGTTCGATGACCTGCCTTAACAATAGCTCAACTCTTTAACATACACCTGCTCCTATATTCGTCGGGTGTTCTAATAAACTTTTTCCCGAGGTTTCTTCCTCCAAAGAACCTCATTCAAGACCTGCGGGTGTGGCATACTTAGCCCCGACTCTCCTATCGGTCAGCGACTGCGCTCACTGACTCAAATTCTCATCAGCGTCAGCAACATTTTCCTATGTACTCTATGGTTGGCCACATGATGTGGAAGAGGTGGCATTTAACACCCGCCTACAGGAACACACACACCATCAAATGCAGCGTGTCTCCGACATCACGACTTCAACTATCTATAGAACACCAAGCAAAAGGTTTAGGATCCATTACGGTATACGGAGCACTCTCTCCATACCGCCACGTTACTCACATACTTCTCTCATGATCCCTTAATTTTCTCTGCTTCTGAATGAACTCAGGACCTCATTTCAAATGAAACAACCCTTGACCACGTACTCTCCTACGTGAGGCTGCCTGACAATGAGGTTGTAGACTGTGATGCTCGGACAGCTTCAAAACCGGTTCCTGAAGTCCTAATCCCCAATACTGATTTCTGCATTCGGGGTGGCGTGAAAATTGGTAACCTTCGCTGCTAAACAAACTCCAGTAATTTACAGCAGCACCATAACTACTTAGACTTATTCTTACAAAATTATTGCCATAAAGAGGTATCGTTGCTTCCCTCGACTAACTCTTGGTCCTTGTCTTCTCTTTCTTCTAGGCTACTCGCTTCGTCTCCCGTTTAGCTGATTTGTGTTTGTGTCGTGGAGTGGCCAGACACACACTCACACTCTCTCTCTCACTCTCATATACACACACTCTCTCTATCACACACACACTATCACACACACTCTCTCTCAAACACACGCACTCTCTCTCACACACACTCTCTCTCTCACACACACTCTCTCTCTCAGACACACTCTCTCTCGCTGGGCATAGACGGAAAAGTAGCCGGCTGTATCTAGAACTAGCTAAGTGGCAGACGGCAACGGGTGGTGGTGAATATACAGGCTTCTGTGTTGGTGCCCGTTACTAGCGGGGTGCCTCAAGGTTCTGTCCTGGGACCACTACTATTTCCAAATTTGCCGACGATACCAAGCTTGGTATGAACGTTAGAAAGGATGGAAATACTGCCCACCTGCAGGAAGATCTTGGGAAGATCGGGGACTGGTCGGACACGCGGCAAATGCCTTTTAACGTGAACAAATGCAAAGTGATGCATATCAGCCACAGAAACCCTCAATCTCAGTATATCCTTAAGGGCACTGCTCTTGAATCGAGTGACACTGAGAAGGACTTGGGTGTAACAATCACTAGTGACCTCAAGTTCTCGAAACAGTGCATTGAGGCGGAGAAAAAGGCCCAAAGGATGCTAGGCTATATTAAGCGCCAGTTTGGTTATAGGAACCAGGAGATTGTACTGTACCTGTACAACTCACTTGTCCGACCGCACCTGGAGTATACCGTACAATTTTGGAGTCCTTCATTGCGAAAGGACATCGCAAGATTGGAACGCGTACAAGCCAGGGCAACCAAACTGATTCCCTCTATCAGACATAAAAGTTATGAAGATAGATTAAGGGAATTAGATCTGTTCCCGTAGACTGCGTGGTCAGCTTATCGAAGTTTTCAAAATACTTCGAGGGTTTGAAAATGTTGATTACAGGGATATTTTCAGCCTTAATCAGAGCAGAACAAGAAATCACGGTTTTAAACTTGAGCTAAAGCGTTACAACCGCCATCAGTATAGGAAATTTTTCACGTACATTATCTGCGGTCGCTGGAACGCACTTCCGATGGAGGTTGTCAACAGTGAATCTGTTGACCAGTTCAAGACAAGACTAGACAAAGTCTTGAAAAGTGGCCGTTTATGCAGGACGTAAGGCAATTGAGTGGGGATGTGCCCAGTCGACAGCTAGTCCAAAGGTACCCTCATTGAATGGATTGTAAGGTCTTCTAGGGTACTTATTTTCCTTGTTATATATACACACACACACTCTCTCTCTCTCTCTCTCTCCTTCTCTCTCTCTCCTTCTCTCTCTCCCTCTCTCTCTTCCTCTCTCTCTTCCTCTCTCTCTCCCTCTCCCTCTCCCTCCCCTTCTCCCTCTCTCTCTCCTTCTCTCCCTCTCCTCTCTCCCTTCACCTCCCCTTCCCTCTTCCTCCCCCCCCTCCCCCTCACACAAACGGAGTTATATTTCTACACGAGATACAGGTGTGTTAATTAGGATATTATGGAGGTCGGGTTCAGGTCGGTGATTTAAAGGGGAGTTTTAAGTCGGGTAAGCCAGATTCTAGATCAATCTGCAGGTGGCAACGGTTACAATTGTTTACGTGCTCGATGCAGGAAAGGGGAGAGTTGGGATACGATGACTATTAAGCGGGAAGTTGGTTACCTCTCGCTTCAGATGAGGAAGCACTCGTAGATGGCCTTCGGAGATGGGAATCCTCGTCAGATACTCGCGATTCACTATGGAAGATTTCACTGATTTCGATTTAGCCTTCGTTCTCGAATCGAAATCGTCGATGTCTCCGATCGCGGAATTAGACAAGCGTCCTTCCACTCTTTCGCGGTGGTAGATGGGAAGTATATCTATTAGTGTTCTTTACTAAACTGAGTTGAAAGATTATATAGACGCCTGTGAGGTAGAGTTTGGTGGCTTAGCGGCCACCTCCACACACAAGTGCGATTTGGGGCAAAAGTCAGTGACTCTTTCGGGGAGCGGGGGGAATTGTGATAACGTTGGCGTTTAAAGTTTGACGAACGTCGATCTTATGACGGAAGGCAGGAAAGGTGGCTGAAAGGCGGCCATGGGAGACAATGATATCGGTCCATAAGCAAATACAGCTGGAGTGTGATAACAGCGTACGCTGTACCCTCACCCTGGTTCATCCGTGCTTCCAAAGCTCCATGCGGTGATCTCAGGACCACGTGGGTAGAGAAGGACACGTGGTCGCTCTTCGACCTTATTCTGCTACAGTTTGTTGTCAGTATTCAACCATGCTTTTCATTTATCCTGTCAACTTACACTACGCTGTCTTGCCAACAAGGAGTCATTAGCGCTAGTCAGCATTCAGTGAATCTCTCATACACCAGACCTACTTTTCAAGTCCCTCCGCATCTTCAATGTGTGTCGCTTAATTTCCTTTTCTTATGAGGGCTTCAGATGGATGTCTTTAGGTGGTTATTCTCTTTATGTTCAAGATAGATATTGTGTTTTTTTAGGACTCCATCTGGCGACTGCCTACTAAGGCAACATTTGCCCTGATCACGCTACAGCCTAATACGAGGCTAGATTAACAAGGAGTAAAAATATATACAAAAACAAACAAAAATAAAAGCTAAGAAACAGACAAAAAAAAGCAAAAGAGAAAGAAAAAGAAGAAGGAAACGCACTCCGGCGTCAGGCAGGGGGGCAGCCTCCCCCCGGTGCATGAACTTGCGACCTATAACAAAGAGAGTAAAATCAAATGGAGGAGGCCAGGCTCCTCCCAAAAGTCAGACAGTCAGCAAGTCTGTGTACACAAATCCATCCCAAGTACAAGGGACAAGCGGTAGGGACCCCTCTCGTCCCCTCTCGTGCCCTCGAAAATCAATCAATCAATCAATCATTTCCTGTGGCACCCACGGCGGTGCATAGGTCCCCAATGAACTCACGCTGCCACGCTCTGTCTCGAGCTAATAAAAAAATAACTATGGTGTTCCTTACCCTAGTGTTAAAAAATTAACTATGATGTTCCTTACCCTAGTGTTTAAAAAATAACTATGGTGTTCCTTACCCTAGTGTTTAAAAAATAACTATGGTGTTCCTTACCCTAGTGTTAAAAAAATAACTATTGTGTTCCTTACCCTAGTGTTAAAAAAATAACTATGGTGTTCCTTACCCTAGTGTTTAAAAAAATAACTATGGTGTTCCTTACCCTAGTGTTCCCCAAAATAAAAAAATAACTATGGTGTTCCTTACCCTAGTGTTTAAAAAAATAACTATGGTGTTCCTTACCCTAGTGTTCCCCCAAATAAAAAAAATAACTATAGTGTTCCTTACCCTAGTATTCACCTCGAGTACAACATATAATTTACGAGCACTAAAAAACGAATAATTACAACTAGTCAACAATAACTTATCAAGAGCGCACAATTTACGAGACCTTAACAACTTAGGAACAACAAACGATTTACAAACAGGACGACAAGAGCTGGACCAACAAAACAGTCACGTTAAGTTCTCGCCGTCCAACTGACACCAGATTAAGCAGCGAAATTCAACGCCCAAAAACCAAAACTACACTTTATGATAATTTGTTTCTTGAGGTTTTTAAAATGCCCCTCCTTGGTCCCAAAACCGAAGTTTACTAATCATTTGTACACATCTCTGTTCGCTTTTTTTTATTTCTGTTTATAATTATGCTTGTACTCTTCTCTGCCTTTACTTCTTTTAATGAACCCATCTTTATTTTCTTCTGTATTCTTTTACGCTCAAGACTCGATGGGGCACCAGACGACGTATCGTTTAGCTCTCAGGCGGGAAAGGGGGTCCAAAATGATGCCAAGCGGTTCAATTGGTGCCTAATGCTTCCCCTCCCCTCGACCCAGGTCTTTGGACCCCTCGTTATAACTTAATTCCTGAAGGAGAGGTGGTTTGCCCTTCACTTACTTCTCCCGGTGAAGATACTTAACATTTAGTACTTTTTGGGGGAGTCTCCTCCAAGCGACTCCCTTTTTGGTGCAGCGAGGGCGCCATCAAAGGTTTCTATTGGTACTTCCAAAAAGAAAGTTTAAAAGTAGAGTGAGGAAGCTCATTCTCTATACAGGGAGCTGGGAGCAAATTTGGATCTCCTGTGTGGCAGACCTAGCAGGGCTTACCTCAACATATGGACTCCAGGCTCTTAAGCTTTATATGGCCAGGTGTGGGACTCCCCTGGATTGCCCCTCCAGTACCAGCCCGCGGCGCCCTTGAGGCTTCCAGCCATACATAGTAGCTTGTCAGCGATAATTCCCTACATCGAGATTAACTCTCTAGGTAGATCCCAGATGGGACCCCGAAAGACCAGGCTGAGTTAGGTCCATCTGACCTTGGCTCTTCCCATTTGAGAGGGAAGGAAATAAGTGAAAATGCCGCCCTCCTCACCCCAAAAGAACCTGACAACAAAAGAGAACGGAACCTCGAGGACTTCCTGGCTGCTCATTAACCCTTTGATGCCCAAATATAAATATAGATATAATTAAAATTTTTAATATGTTTAACTAGTTTTAGGGGAAAATAAGAACAGAACACCAATAATTTTTATTTTGAGAAAATGTAAACTAAATAAAAAGTAGTTCCATCTGGCACCATTTGTCACACGAACAAGTAGTTCCATCTGGCACCATTTGACACACGAACAAGTAGTTCCATCTGGCACCATTTGTCACACGAACAAGTAGTTCCATCTGGCACCATTTGTCACACGAACAAGTAGTTCCATTTGGCACCATTTGACACAACATAAACAGTTAACTTTTAAGTGCTTCGTGATGAAAGGTAAATTTGCATATTGAAAGGAAACGGTTATATGATACTTTTTTAATTTCGCTCGACCTGTATATTACTTTCTATGAAAAGATCAAAAGCAATTTCTTTTTACAGTCAAACAGAGTCCAACATTACACTTCACACATCTAACTCGTGTATGCGCAGTTATGCATTCCTTGTATCTTATCATTTTCGCAGTGCACTCTGGTAGATGTAGTGTATTGTCAAAGTGCAATGATTCTGCTGCTTTAGAAAGCAACTTGCGCCTTTTAGGCAGCTTTGAAGCACTACTGGACGGTCGTCCTCTCTTTGGTGTCTCTGGATTTCAAATTAGTCCCCTTGCAATATCGCAGCGAATTCACTTAGTTGCATCACTTTTGAAATATTCACCTTCTTACACACTTTTTTGTAGATAAGCCATACATTCGCGACACTCAGATCCAAACAGTATAAAAAAGATCCTCATATACCAATTTCGTGATTTGAAATCAATTCGGTAAAGTTCTATAAGATCGACACCACCCATAAAGGAATTATATTCCTTCAGAGCAAAAAGCCTAAGAACATCGATATACTCTTTTGGTTTTGTATCATATCGCCTGCACTCATCTTTAGGGGTCCAATTCCAGCATAGCTGGAAAGAAGATGTACCGGTTTATTGTCATACCATTTTACTATGATACAATTAGAATTCGGCTCCACCCTGTAGTCGTAGCTTACTCTTCCCTTCTTTTTCAGTTTGTTCTCATCTTCTAGTTCGCAGCCCTAGAGTCTGTTAATACGAACGGTTGAAAGGGTCAGAATTCCTTCTTCTTTTAGCTTTTTAGTTAACTCAAGTGATGAAAACCAGTTATCGAAGTAGATCTTGTAGTTTCTGTGCCTTGGTAAATCCTGACACAATCGAATCACAAATTGTGAAGAAATTCCAAGCTCTTTATTATCACTTATGTGATAGAACGAGTTCAGAGCTGCATTCATTTCAACTTCTATCACATTTTATTTAAAACCATGAGGCTACCCACGTGCATCTTCGATTCGAGGCTTGGAGTCTTATCAACAGCTACCGGACGCCAATGTTTAAACAAGGAGGTTATCGTCCCCCCGTTCGCCCCCATACGCCGACCTCGCCAGATCGAGTTAGGCTTATGAACAGATAAGGCATTTTTCTCCGGCCCAGCTGTGCGTTCCCTCCAAGCTTTCACTCCATTTTCCCCCACGCCAAGGAGATGTCCTGGCTATTTATATGGAAACTTTACCACTAAGATCAGATTGGAGATCCAGATTTTCGTCGCGAAACATCACCACGACCCTCTCTCCCTTTGTGCGCCAAGGGACCTCGACCTCGAGATTCACCATCACTTGTCCAGAAGGAGGACAATATTCCTTGAGTGCCAAAGGTCCAAGCCTTTCCGACGCCAAGTCCCAAGGCTTCCCCCCCTGTTGTTCAAGGAGAACAGCATTAGAACAGCCATTGTTCGTTTTGAGCCCTTCGCCAAGAAACGGTTCTCATCCCCCCCCTGTTGTTCAAGGAGAACAGCATTAGAACAGCCATTGTTCGTTTTGAGCCCTTCGCCAAGAAACGGTTCTCATCCCCCCCCTGTTGTTCAAGGAGAACAGCATTAGAACAGCCATTGTTCGTTTTGAGCCCTTCGCCAAGAAACGGTTCTCACCCCCCCCTGTTGTTCAAGGAGAACAGCATTAGAACAGCCATTGTTCGTTTTAAGCCCTTCGCCAAGAAACGGTTCTCATCCCCCCCTGTTGTTCAAGGAGAACAACATTAGAACAGCCATTGTTCGTTTTGAGCCCTTCGCCAAGAAACGGTTCTCACCCCCCCTGTTGTTCAAAGGAGAACAACATTAGAACAGCCATTGTTCTTGAGCCCGTAGACAAGAGACGGTTCTCATCCCCCCCTTTGTTCAGAAGAGAACAACCTAGAACAGCCATTGTTCGTCAAGCCGTTCGTCGAGTAACGGTTCTCCTTTCCAAGACGCCACGTCAGGATCCTTTTATCCCCCCCCTTCGGCTGGAACTCGCCAGCGGACCGAATATTCCTTCAAGTACCTTCCACTGCACCCTAATGAAGTTACGTAAGCCAAACGTCACCTTTTGAGTATTGATCCCTTTTTGTCAATTCTATCTTGTGCTTTAAATGGTTTATCGAACCATCCCATCTCTTTAACTCCATATTTGTTCCACCTTTTTTGATCCCTTAAATCCTTGGATTAGCCCGAGTCTCCACGACCCTTTCCATTCTGTTTGTCAATATTTTCCGTTTTTGTGTATTGTTTAAAGTTATTATTAATAAAACTCTATTTTATTAATGATAGCAATATTATTATCCTTGAGCTCAGTTCCACTTCTTAAGCATTTTGAAGATACATAATATCGGCTGCCAGACAGTAAAACGCACTCTAAAGATAATTAAGGAAGTTCCCTCAACGAATAGTGTTATATATAGTATCGTCGGGAGTCATTCTACGACATATATATATATATACTATTTAAATTTGGTATCAGGTGTGTAAGGTTTAACGCTATATCTTTGCAAACACTGGTCTCAGTCGAGTAAAGCGTAGTGTTATTCGTTATAATAATAGAATATAGTAGTTCCCTTTTGTTTTAACGATTGCTTTTCCCCTTTTTTTTTTAAACTTAAGAAGCTGGAGTAGCTCAAGGAACGGTTATAATAATTTGTTTGTGTTTTTTTGTGATTTTAGTCAGTGGTTATTTAGATTGAGAAACCAAGTACGAATAGGTCAGTGCCCATATTTAGGTAGGCTAATTCTATAGAGGCATAATTCTTGTTGCAAGGAATTTTAGTTGGTTGACTAGTGCGCCCCCAAGTGCAAAGATGACTCCGTTCGAAATCTTTAAAGCGCAAGGTGAGTCCTGTGGACTTTCCGGAAAAGAACTAATTAAGTACATTCAAGAGGAGCAAAGAAGAGAAATACAACGAGAAGAAAGAAAAAGAGAGGAACGGATAAAACAAGCTGAGCTTCAGATTGAATTAGCTCGGATTAAAGCAGAAGTTCAAAGAAAAAAGGTAGAAAAAGAAAGAGAAAGAGAGGAACGGGAAAGAGTAATCCAACGAGAAGAAAGAAGGACGGATTCGCGCCCCTTTCCAGGAAAGCTGACAAAGTTTCCGAGCCCCGTAAAACCCCAAAACTTCTTTCCCCAAAACCAACAACGGGACTCCAAACCTCCCGTTAAGACTTCTCCTCCATCTCTCTTCCCGAAGCGACCAACCATATGCTTCACCTGTGGTGTAGAAAACTACATGAGCTGGAATTGCCCCCAAAATTCTAGGCTTAAGAGCGGACCAGCCCACCAAGTTCACCAGATTAATGCAACCCCGGCTCCCCCGGTGGTGCAGACCCAAGCAGAAACTTCTCCCCCTCCGTCAGGCCACCAGGTAAATTTTGTTTTTGGTAAAAGTTCATCGGGAACTTTGAAATATGAGGAGGGCAGCGTGGACAGCTGCCGAGTTTTGACTCTCGTCAGGGACACAGGATGTACGTGCTGCATCGTGTCCGACGAACTCCTCCCAGTGGCCTCTAACCACTAAAAGTTTGCGGTGGTACATGACCAACTTGGGCGGGCGAACCGATTCCCCGTCGCTAGATGTTACCTGCAGTGTCAATATTATGATGGCTGGGCTGAAGTCATTTCAGCACCCATAAAATTCTTCTCTGTACTTATAGGACAGAGCCCCCAAGTAAGTTCCGACCCTGTGTCCCAGGCCGCCCTTACTCGAGGTCGAGCTAAGAAGGAAGCCCAGGAGTCCGTCCCCCTCAGAACCCCGTTACCGTCCGAATTCTCGGAGATCCTTAACCAGGACTTTAGGACGGCACAAAAGGAGTGTGAAGCACTAAAACCCTTAGGTGATAAGGCCCCAGACAAGGACACGGAGACTGTCCCTGGACCCCAAGAAAAAAAGAACCCCCAACGCGCCCATGGAGATACCTTCGTAGAACTGGACGAAGCATCGGCGCTTGAAGAGGATTGCCCCGCGGAGTCCCTTAAGGTAATCCAGACAGTGTGCATCCAACCTGATGCCGATTACCCTCCTCCTTCCCTACCAGGCAAGTCTTTGGAACCCTCTGACCTGGATAGTGACGCGCAGCTGACACCACGCCAGAAGAGTCAGCTCCAAGAACTAATTAAATGGAATCACCATTTACCCGCCCTATTAGCTCTTTTCGAGCAACTGCGTGAAAATGGCCTCACCATTGGCCCCAGCAAATGCCAGTTTACCCACGAAACCATCAAATATTTGGGTTTCAAAATAGGACAAAGCAAGTCAGGTCCCCACGAGAACAAGATTAAGGCAATCGCCGACATGCCCCTCCCGATTACAAAGAAGTTATTAAGATCGATCCTAGGATCAGCTTCTCCCTATCAGCGATTTGTTCCGAATTTCGCTGCAATTTTGGCCCCCCTATGCCCCCTTCAGGAAAAGAATTTCTCCGATCGTTTACGTTGGAATGATGTCGCTGTTTCACATTTTAATCAGCTCAAAAGTAAGTTCATTTCTGCCCCCATTTTTAAGTTGCCCAACCCGGAAAAATCCTTTGGGGTTAAGACCGACGTGATCAACGAGGCCATTGGAGGTGTACTCCTTCAATACGTGGATGACAGAACGAGTCATCCAGTTGCATATGCTAGTCGTCAATTATTACCACGCGGAAAGAGATATGCCCCTAGAGAAAAGATAGCTCTATCAATTATCTGGGTCATAGACAAATTCAAGCTGTACTTGATATGTAAAGAATTTCAAATAGGAACCGACCACCGTCCGTTAGCCTATATTAGGAATTTGAGACACTCAAACGGCCGCATCATGCGCTGGAGTTTACTCTTGCAAGAGTATCAATTTAAAATAAATTATATCAAAGGTTCCGATAACCAGGTCGCTGACGCACTCAGTAGGAATGCGTTACCGAATAGCGTAGAACAATTGTATTCATAGGATTAGTATCTCCATGTAGGTATATACCGTCTTGTACGACTTAATTTAAGATTCTTTTGTAATATAATTAATTAATGTATATGTCTGAATTTTGTAACGCTCAATGTCTAATTTTTTTGATGTATATATATTTGTTCTTATTAATTTACGTATAAATTATTTTGTCCCGTATGTACTAAGTTTATATCATTTCATTGTTCCATGCCTTTTTTTTTTATTAAGTTGTATTAAAGGTTATTTTCCCCTGTAATCTAAAGATCAAAATAATCATGTATTGAGGTAATAATAGTTAGGTGCAGGAAGATACGGTTGGTACAAGAAAACGAGTTCCCTACAACGGAGCTCTATCGTTGTCCCTTCTCTCTTTTTTTTTTCGAAGTGACAACTTCCCCTGGAATGGAGGGGTGTGATAGAACGAGTTCAGAGCTGCATTCATTTCAACTTCTATCACATTTTATTTAAAACCATGAGGCTACCCACGTGCATCTTCGATTCGAGGCTTGGAGTCTTATCAACAGCTACCGGACGCCAATGTTTAAACAAGGAGGTTATCGTCCCCCCGTTCGCCCCCATACGCCGACCTCGCCAGATCGAGTTAGGCTTATGAACAGATAAGGCATTTTTCTCCGGCCCAGCTGTGCGTTCCCTCCAAGCTTTCACTCCATTTTCCCCCACGCCAAGGAGATGTCCTGGCTATTTATATGGAAACTTTACCACTAAGATCAGATTGGAGATCCAGATTTTCGTCGCGAAACATCACCACGACCCTCTCTCCCTTTGTGCGCCAAGGGACCTCGACCTCGAGATTCACCATCACTTGTCCAGAAGGAGGACAATATTCCTTGAGTGCCAAAGGTCCGAGCCTTTCCGACGCCAAGTCCCAAGGCTTCCCCCCCTGTTGTTCAAGGAGAACAGCATTAGAACAGCCATTGTTCGTTTTGAGCCCTTCGCCAAGAAACGGTTCTCATCCCCCCCCTGTTGTTCAAGGAGAACAGCATTAGAACAGCCATTGTTCGTTTTGAGCCCTTCGCCAAGAAACGGTTCTCATCCCCCCCCTGTTGTTCAAGGAGAACAGCATTAGAACAGCCATTGTTCGTTTTGAGCCCTTCGCCAAGAAACGGTTCTCATCCCCCCCCTGTTGTTCAAGGAGAACAGCATTAGAACAGCCATTGTTCGTTTTGAGCCCTTCGCCAAGAAACGGTTCTCATCCCCCCCTGTTGTTCAAGGAGAACAACATTAGAACAGCCATTGTTCGTTTTGAGCCCTTCGCCAAGAAACGGTTCTCACCCCCCCTGTTGTTCAAAGGAGAACAACATTAGAACAGCCATTGTTCTTGAGCCCGTAGACAAGAGACGGTTCTCCTCCCCCCCTTTGTTCAGAAGAGAACAACCTAGAACAGCCATTGTTCGTCAAGCCGTTCGTCGAGTAACGGTTCTCCTTTCCAAGACGCCACGTCAGGATCCTTTTATCCCCCCCCTTCGGCTGGAACTCGCCAGCGGACCGAATATTCCTTCAAGTACCTTCCACTGCACCCTAATGAAGTTACGTAGGCCAAACGTCACCTTTTGAGTATTGATCCCTTTTTGTCAATTCTATCTTGTGCTTTAAATGGTTTATCGAACCATCCCATCTCTTTAACTCCATATTTGTTCCACCTTTTTTGATCCCTTAAATCCTTGGATTAGCCCGAGTCTCCACGACCCTTTCCATTCTGTTTGTCAATATTTTCCGTTTTTGTGTATTGTTTAAAGTTATTATTAATAAAACTCTATTTTATTAATGATAGCAATATTATTATCCTTGAGCTCAGTTCCACTTCTTAAGCATTTTGAGAATACATAATATCGGCCGCCAGACAGTAAAACGCACTCTAAAGATAATTTAGGAAGTTCCCTCAACGAATAGTGTTATATATAGTATCGTCGGGAGTCATTCTACGACAACTTATAACGGTTCCTTTTCCAGTATATAACTCGAAATCATATACAATTCCACTTTCTCCTTGATATAACTTTGTACCTCCATTTTGAAGGTTTTTGTGGATTATACTGTTTGAATGCATTGCGTGCTTTAGTTCGGATGATTTGTTCATTCACTGCTTGACGCTCTTCTTGTGGGATGTTCATACAATTTTTCGCAGAGCTCCGAAAACTGGTCGAATTTTGACCAGCTTATCATGGTCTGGGTGGTCTTGTAGTTCCATATCTTTATTGTTATTGAACTGGAGAAATTGTTTGATTTGTTCAAAGCGATTTCTGGTCATTGCATCAGCTACGACATTAAATCTCATAGATTTATTCCAAAAGGTTCGGTAAAATGATGTTTTCATAGTCACTTAGGTAATCAAAATTCCTATATACACCTTCATTTCATCCTTAGGAATGTGTATTTCCTGTCCTGATTTTTCCAAACCATACATTCCTATTTGTTCACAAATATTCTTTATCATTTCCTGATCAAAAAATAAATGAAAGGAAAATAATGGAGTTATGCCTCCAATTTAAATCAATATCCACAGAATCATTCCATTCCGTATCTTGAGTTGGGTTGAAATCAATTTTCCTATAAATTCCATCAACGTTTCTTTGATTGCTATTTTTTACTTTTCCAACAAACGAGGAGAGAGGAACGTTTTCTTCATCCGTTGCTTCATCTTCTTCGGAGACATCAAGTTTCTTCGGCATCTTGATTTCCTGTATTAGGGAGAAAATAAAATGTAATATACCTATAACAAACTAAGAATAAATAAACAAAATAATGCTTACCATATATCCAACGGTTTCCTCAAAATGTTATATAATTCTGATATATATATATATATATATATATATATATATATATATATATATATATATATATATATATATAGAGAGAGAGAGAGAGAGATCGTGTTACTACATTTAAGCATCGCTTCCCTCACTTCGAGAGGCTGTGTTAGGTTCACACGACCTCGCTCCCTCTCTCTCTCACTCTCTCTCTCCCCTCTCTCTCTCTTTCTCCCATGGTCGCGCCCACTTTCTCTCCGCATATAAATAAGAGACATTATGTTCAGGAACTGAGATCAGCATTACTAAGGCGTTCGAACACATCACTTCTCTCCACTGCAAAGGAGATCTAGGCTCACCAGCTTCAGCCTTTTATCTTAGAAAACAACTTCAACTTCATAAATAAAGTTATATTTTTCATCAAGTTGTTTATTGAAATCCGAGTACGAATTTACTTGGTCGGACATCAACAAGAAGGAACAGAGCCCTCTCGCTACACACACACACACACACACACACACACACACACATATATATATATATATATATATATATATATATATATATATATATATATATATTATTTTCTCTTCGTTTTTTTATTCAAGTAAGAAATATAGACCTAAATATAGGCCTACCATAATACCAGATTCAGCGAGTCTAATCCAAGGAACCACAATACGAGTATTTTCATAAGTCTTTATAACCAAATTTTATAAATTTACGAAATAAAATACAATGTCTAATCATATATTCATTTTATTACTGCTATTTAAACCATCAACCGAATAATTAATCGAGATATTATTATTTATGACCAATATTTAGAAATAACACATCTCACCTTTCTTACTTAAGAACGAACACTGCGCGACTGCGTAATTTGTCACAAAATTTCCTCGAGTGAATGACTCACACTCATGATCTGTTTCGTTCTGCGAGCAAAGACTCAGAGGTGAGAATTCAGGGATACTAAAATAGCCCTTAAATAATTATATCATAAGGGTTAGAGTATAGCAATGCCCTCGGGTATTCCTATAAAATATTAGCATACTTTCCTTTTTAAATCCAATGTTTAAATATCCAATTATTTTCCCATTTAATTTCAACCATTCCTATTCAATCTTATGTATAAATTATTATCAATCATCTCAAATAATTCTATATTAATTTATCAATCAAAGATCTCAAATTTTCATGTATATGTATTTTCAATATATTTTTGTATAAATAATTACATCCAAAAATCGTGCCTAAGATACATTTTTTTTGCCACACTTCCTTTAGTCAAACACACAAACTAACACGCTTTCAGATGTTCCACATTGAACACAAATATTTCTCATTCGTTGTCCCGCCATTCTCATCGTAAAGGTCAGTAAATATTCCTTCTCCATTTAATCATTTAACTCCAAACAAATCATACTTAGTTTGATTCCTCGTCCTCTCATTCCAGACTTCCATACACACTAGTTGCTACTTATTTACCTTGTTACCTATCTACCTTACACCAAGCTTAGTCACGAAGAAAATTCGGTATTAAACTCATGTCTATGTTGAATAATTAAATTCAAATTCAATCAATATATTTCAACTATCTTCTATTCTTGTTAATCTATAATAATATATATTTTGTTCTATCCTCGTTGTATTCTATCCATTCCTTAACAGTTTCGTGGTCAGCCATTAAGCCTAACTTCGCCATAAGCTAAGCCGCTCGAGCCTTTTTACGATTCAATACCCTTCCTCAAAAACTTATAGATATAGGTTTGTTGTGAAGTATCTATCTAGGTTCATACCACGATGGCCCTATATCTATAAGAGTGGCTTGAAATTATCTGGTGCCGCTCGGAAACAGTGGGCATCAAAGGGTTAAGAGTCTGTCGAGTGTCTTCGAGCATTCCGACTTTAAACGGTTCATAGTTCTTCGCGCAACTGGTGGAAAAAATGAAGTCTAAAAGACACATGCTACATCAGTGTAAGGGCATAGTTACGTTACTATATAGGGAACCAAGGTTTTCTCGTTACAGAGTGGTCTCCGGACATTTGATGACACACATATGCAAGTGACCATATATCCTACTATGAAATTTGACATAGAATTGGTGAACTATTTCCATGATGCTTTTAAAAAAAAGTTGGGAGACCAGAGGGTCGTCAAGGTTGACCGAGTATCGAAGAAGGAATGATGGATATCCAAACCCGTATAGACGCTATTCGTCACTTTCATCCTAGATCTGCTTTCTAAGTTGGTGCGTGCTGTCTGGTATCGATACCGCATGAAGGCGGTATCGGTCATAATAATGAATCTTGTCGACGTGTGAAATCAGTCCAACCCATAATTTGTGTAAGCTGCTCAAATCTGTGCATGGCAAAGTTACTTCAAGAAAACAAAGTGTGTGAATTGTGTCGGGTCGGATCGCATCGTGCTTCCTCCAAGCATTGCAATTCGTATTTGTCCGGAAAATAGGTCCCGGCCGGCAAAGCTGCAGACCGAATTTCGTCTCGAGAGGATAAGGAGATAATCTTACAATGGGTTTGCAGCCCGGAGGTTCCCCACTCTCCTGGCGCTTCTAGGGATTTTTTTTTTTTTTTTTATGAGCTCATCTGGCGACTGCCTACTTGGGCATTAGTCGCCGTATTAAAACTGGCCTAGTTCTAGGCTACTTTAAAATAAATTAAAGAGAAAAAAAAACAAACAAAAAAAACAAAAAAAAACAACACCCCAAAAGGGGGAAAGGAAGCAAGCTAGTGCGTCGGGGAGAGGTCCCCCCGGCGCAGGAGCGTGCAACTAAAGGAAAAAAACAAACAAAAAACAAAAAAAAACAAATGCAAAAAAAACAACAAAAAAAACAACAAACAAACCTTGCTTAAATAATAGGGAGAAGGCCGGCCTCTCCCAAGAAGTCAATAAGTCCACAAGTCAATGTGCACGAATCTGTCCCGAGCACAAGGGACAGGCGGTAGCGACCCCGCCCATCCCGGTACTGGGACAGGTATCGTGTGCGAAGATCACCCAGACTGGGACATTCGACAAGAATGTGCCGAACAGTCTGGGGGACGACGCAGTCGTTGCAATAGGGCGCAGGCGAGCGCTCCATCAGATAGCGATGCGTCACACGAGTGTGTCCGATTCGGAGACGACAGAAAGCAACCTGAAGCCGCCGCGGCATTGGGGGATAGGTCCATGGGAACAGTCGCGGCGCAATGGCACGCAACTTTAGGTTCCCTTCGACCGTCTCCCATCTTCTTTGCCAAGCAGTCCGAAGAGCTGCCCGTATTCCTGCCATGTAGTCGGTGTGAGGAAGAGCGAAACGCTGGTCCGGTCGCAGAGTCCTCGCGGACTCTTTGGCGCCCTCATCGGCGCGCTCATTCCCCGCAATTCCTACATGTCCAGGAACCCAGCAGAAGACAATCTCGACATCTGCCCGGCTCGCCAAAACCGTGGCGTCACGGATATCGCGAACCAGGGGATGCGGAGATTCCAATGCCCCGAGAGCACTCAGGGCGCTTTGTGAGTCGCTATAGATCACAATCCGGTCTCCGAACCGGGCACGTCGCGTAATCTCCCGTACCGAGTGGTGTATTGCCACCAGCTCGGCTGTGAAGACAGACGCAGCGCCTGGTAGAGCCCCGCTGACTTCAAACAGAGGGGATACGGCGTGGAAGCCGACCCCCTCTTGGGACTTGGAGCCATCCGTATACACTGGCACGGTACCAGCGTGACACGATGTGTGCTCCAAAAAGGTCGAACGCAATACTCGCGGCGCAGTACAAGCTTTGGGAGCAGAGGCGTGGCGACAAATAGCCAAATGTGGTACCCTCCAGGGTGGCGTCCTGGGCAGAACCAGGGGCGCCACCGGCCCGAGAGCTATATCTAGCTCTCGAAGGAGTTTCCTGGCCCTAAACCCAAAGGGCTTAGGGTATGACTGGCGTCTCTCGGCGGCATAGGCACCATCGAGATCAGCTGCGGATGCAGTGAGAGCTGTTGGCGACTGAGGGAGGCGCCGGGCTCGCGCGTACAGGCGAGTTATGCACTGCACGCGGCGCAGAGCGAGTGGCATCTCCCCAGCATCGACCAACAGGCTCTCAATGGGGGAAGTGCGGAAGGCACCGGTCGCAAGGCGAAGGCCGGTGTGGTGGATCGAATCCACCTTCCGCAATAAACGCTCGGCTGCGGATGCATAAAACTCGCATCCGTAGTCGAGCTTGGAACGAACAAAGGATCGATAAAAAAGTAGGGCAGTAGCCCTATCAGCGCCCCAAGCGCTGAACGTCACGGAACGGAGAATGTCCATGGCGCGGGTACAAGAGACCCTAAGGCTGCGAATATGAGCCTCCCAGGTGAGGCGTCGGTCGAATACAAGACCAAGGAAACGGTGCGACTCAACCACATCCAGGCGCACCCCATTAAGAAACAAATCTGGGTCGGGGTGAAGCCGTGGATGGCGGCAGAAGTGCACCACCTTAGTCTTGGCCAAAGAAAACCGAAACCTGTGCGCTTCGGCATAGCGAGAGACGCGGTTCAATGCCTGTTGGAGTCGACGCTCCAGAGTTGGCATCTAGGCCGCGCCAAAAGAGATCGAAAGGTCGTCCACGTAGAGCGTAGCGAGAACATCTTCCGGCAGCACCGAGGTGATGCCGTTGATGCTCAGGGCAAAGAGTGTGACACTGAGGACACTTCCCTGCGGGACACCCTCTTCCTGCTCCTTTGGGCCGGAGAGAGCTCCCCCCACCCGTACGCGGAATCGACGATCTCGCAAAAATTCAGATATAAACATTGGGAGGCGTCCCCTCGCCTCCATCGTGTGGAGAGTCTCCATGATACCGTATCGCCATGCGGTATCATAGGCCTTCTCCAAATCGAAAAAGACCGTGGCGTAGTGCTGTCTACGAAGGAAAGCCTCGCAGACTGCATTTTCCAGTCGGAGCAGAGCATCCGACGTGGAGTGGAACTTGCGGAAGCCGCACTGTGCGGAAGACAGATGGTCTCCGCTGTCCAGGAAAAAGGCTAATCTAACATTTACCAATTTCTCCATCAACTTGCACACGCAAGAGGTTAGAGAGATTGGGCGGAAACCGGTCGGAGTAGAGTGATCTCTCCCCGGTTTGCGAAAGGCGAGCACAGTAGCGATTCGCCAGGAGTCTGGGAGAAGACCTTCCACCCAGATCCTGTTGAACAAATCTAACAGAAAGGCCATGCCTCGCTCACCCAGGTGTCGAAGCATGGCGTACGGGACATCATCCGGACCATGGGCGGTGTCCGCGCACGAAGCGAGAGCGGAACGCAACTCACTCACAGTAAACTTGTCGTTGAAGGGTTCTCCGCCTCTGGAGGTAAAGTCCAGCTGGCGGCCTTCCGCGACATCACGACGTGCATTGAATGCTGGCGGAGCAGCATCACGGCTAGAGAATGCGAAAAAAGCGGTCGCTAAGGATTCCGCCACGGACGCGGGGTCCGAGATTGCGGTCCCATTCTCCTGGAGAACGGGAGGGGGGTCCTGCGAGAACTTGCCCCGAATCCTTTTGACTCGCTTCCACACCTCAGCTAAAGGGGTCTTCCCGTTAAGTGAAGACACGTATGCCCGCCAAGAAGAGCGGCGGGCGTGCTTCGAAATATACCGGAACCTAGCCCGACGAAATTCAGCGACAGTGAAATCGTTCGGGCGGCGCTTATAGCGCATGTAGGCATAACGCTTCTGTTTGAGGGCCGTCTCACACTCGGCCGACCACCATGGGAGTGGTTGGCGTGCAAAACGGCCAGACGTCCTAGGAATAGTAGTCAGGCCCACGGCGATGAGGTTGCCGGAGAAGAACTCAACGGCCTCATCTACCGACCTAAACTCCTCGACTGAGATAGAGAATTCAGTCATTTCCTGAAATGCAGGCCACCGCGCCCGCGCCAAGCACCATCGAGGTGGTCTCTCAGGCGGCAGTTGCCCTGAAAATGATATTTGAATGGGAAAGTGATCACTACCATGGAGGTCATCGACCACCCCCCAATCAAAATTAGGCTGTGCATCCGAAGAGCACAAAGATAGGTCAAGGCAAGAAAATGAAGCGGTTCTCGGACAGTGATGCGTAAACTCATCCACGTTTAGGACACCCATCTCAAGCTCTTCGATCAGATCGGCAAGGACTTGTCCCCTGGGATTTATGGAGTAATCTCCCCAGAGAGGATGCCTACCGTTCAGATCTCCAAGCAAGAGATAGGGCCTCGGCAACCGTGCAACGACGCGGCGGAAGTCCCCCGCGTCGAAGTCAGCTGACGGTGGAATGTACGCAGAAATGATAGTATACCTCCTATCCAGGTGCAGCTGCACAGCCACTGCCTGAAAGGAGGTATCTAAAGAGAAAGGAAGAACGGAGACATCATGCCGGGTGTAAACTGCGCATCCCACAGCCCGGCCATCCCGCGGTGGTGGGGTCGCAAGACCCTTATACCCCGGGAGGGCAGGGAGGGGGCACGCACCTAGCATGGTCTCCTGCAAAAAAATAGCTAACGGGGAACGGGACGAGACGAGCCTCCGCAGCTCCTCCCAGTTTGCCCGGAGTCCACGGCAATTCCATTGAAGGAATATGCCCTCCAGGCCTAGCTCGGAGGAGACGCGGGGGCCCTCCTCGAATTGAAGACCCTCACGGGAATGGCCGTACCATTCCCGGGGGCAGAACCCCGGGTGCTGTTGGCCGGACAAAGCGCTGAAGGCACTGTCGCCTTCGAGGACTTATTGGGGGAGGTTGGGCTCGCCATGCGAGTCTTTTCCTCCCTCCGCCTCTAAACCTTAGGCGGGCGTTGCGGCTTCGGAGGCGGGGGGCCCTCTTTTCGAGGAACCACCGTCTCCAAGCCACTCGCTCCACCTCGGGGCGTGGGCGAAGAAGCCGAAGCTCCTTTGTTGCTGTCCTCCTTTCGGGGGACAGCTTTAGGAACCCCGGAAGATGGCCTAGCGACCATCTTCAGGGGTGTTGCCTCCTGTGAGTCTAACGACTCGGTGGAGGCACGTGGCCGTTTCGCCTTACGGGAAACGGTCACGCTGGGGGAAGAGGGGGGAGCCCTGGTTTTAGCCGGGGCAGGGTATGAACCCTTTTTGCCGCCAGCTTTACCAGGGGAGCGCCCGGGTTGGGTAGAGCCCGCAGAAGGGCTCCGAATAGGCGATGAAACAACCGTGCTCGTTGGCCTGGATGGGCCAGGAGCAGAGGGTGCCTTTCTAACTATTGAGGCATATGACGTCCCAGGCAGAGCCGGGCGCGCCAGGACCAAGTCCTTAGCCTCGCGGAATGAGAGTTGATCCTGGGCCTGAACGGCCAGGATTTCTTTCTCAAGGAGATATGCACCACATTGCTTCGAAGAAGCAGGGTGCGGCTCTCCGCAATTGACACACTTGGCCACACACGATTTGGACTTATCGTGTGCGACCTTGGAGCAATTTACACAGACTTCGGGTGACCCCGATTTTGCACGTCTACATGATCGATTCGTATGGCCGAAGCGGTGACAGTAATAGCACCGCCGCGGCAGTGGCACGAATGCCTTCACGCGGTAGCGGTACCAACCGGCACGCACCGACTCAGGGAGCTTGTCACAGTCGAACGTGACGAAGAGTGTAGGGGTGGGTCTCGAGGCCCCTCCCTGTTTTCTCATCACACGCTCGACCTTGACCGCCCCATGGTCGGCCAGCTCTAAGGTGATGTCCTCAATGGAGTAGTCAACGAGTTCCCTCGTATAAACTACTCCTTTCACAAAGTTCATGGTAGAGTGCGGCGTCACACTCACCGGGGTGCCATGAAGTGTCCGAAGAGCACTTATCTTAGCCGCCTCGGCGGGATTCGCCGCATTCGCCAGAAGGCTCCCGTCCGAGAAACGGGTTACCTTCGGCTCTCTACCAATTGCACTAGCTAATCCTCTCCTCTGATGGATCATGTTGCCCTTGGACAACATGGTGCCATCAGTGGAGCGAATAACGAGGAAGCGTTTGAAGCCAGCGGGCTCGAAAACGCCAGGTAACCTCTGAATCAGGGGCCCCGATGTCATCGAGGCTCCGCCCTGTGCACTCTGGGTATTAGTCTTCTTTGTCAGGGGCTCCGCAACCGGGGGGGCAGAGGGGGCGGATGTGCCGATCTTGGCTTGGTCGCTTGCCAGAGTGGCAGCAGACCCATCCGTCCCCGCAGCCCCCGCGGATGGAGAGGAGCCCCGAGTCTTTTTTGTCTTTTTAGACTTTTTCTTTTTCTTTTTCGGAGAGGAGGGCGGGGAATGAACCCGCTTTTCACCTCCGCCGGCAGAAGTCCCCAGGCCAGATGGACCAGCCTCAGCCAGGTCCCTCTCCGAAATGGAGAAGGTCCTGGTTGTCGTAGGGGCACCTGTCGGAGGAGATCCCTCCCCTCCTTTTACTGCCTCGGAGCCCTCAGCCATTTGAGGAGGACCTTGCATAGGGGCGGATTCGGGTTCGGTGCTTGGCGCCGAGCCCGAATTCCCCCCCATGGAAGGCCCTACCGTCTGAGGCTGGGTCTCCTCAAGGACCATGTCTATCACAGGAGGGGCCTCCAGTTGGCCATCCCCTCCCAGGACATCGCAGGTCCCCTTGGCAGTATTGTCACTAGTCAGGTGGTGTGGGGAGGCACAGGCCTTGACCCCAGCAAGGTTTAAAATTCTTGCCAGCAGGTCTTTTGAGGGAAGCGACCGAAGGGGCCTGGCTTCCCTCTCCCCCCTAAGGGGGTTTGCCCTACCGAGCCGCTTGCACGAGGGGCGGTCGGCAATGGGCTGCCTGCTGGCTTTCTTGGCAGTCCCCTTAGAAAGCAAAGGAGGGACTGCCGCTGGAGATAGGGAGGTGCCTGAAAGCACCTCCAGAGAAGGGGGTGAGGGGGAGTCCCCTACACCCGTAGGCGTAGGAGAGGAGTAAGCCTCCTCTCCGGTTAAAGAGTTATGGAGGGTCCCTTGCGCAAGCACAAGGGGGGGTACCTCCATTTTCTCGGTGGAGCTGCCCGAGGGCGGCTCCGTCGATTTTCTTGGGGAAGTTGGGGGTTGGGTTTTTTGGTGTTTTTTTTCATTCATGGGCATGGTGACCCTCTTTTTATTACGGGACGCAATAGCTCATCACCTCTCGCAGTTGCCCGCACTGCGAGAGGTGCTTACAAGCCCGGCAGAGCCAGGCGCCGCCATTCGGGACCACCCCTCCCGCCTGGTGGCCTGGCAGTCCTTCGGCATGGCGGCTCCACCTTGAACACGGCGTAAAAAATATAGGTTGTGAAGAGGAGAGGAAAAGGGATGTGAGGAAGGTATGGGTGGGGATGAAGCAGGTTGTTAAAAAAAACCCATCCCGAACCGGAGCTGAGGGGTTAGGGAACAATGTCCCCTCCCCCCTCAGCCCCGATCCGGGGTGGTTGGCTTGAGAAGAAGGTCAGCATTCTACCCTGTGAAATTAGAGGCTGACCAGAGAAAGTTGTGGGAGAGGTTGTATGAAAAGCGACGAGGTAGGGGAGAAATCGGGCTATCTGAAGGAAGGAAGAGAGGCTAAGCTGGGGCCGGACGGAGTGCTGGATCCCGTCAGCGCTTCTAGGGATACGAACGTGGTAGATCTCGCATCCATAGAGAACTCTTCTGCTAGTTCTCCATGTAAAGGGATATCCCAGGTAGTGTTTTACTTGGGACTTGGAGGAAAGGACGGCCTCCTGGCACCAGTAGCCACGGCAGTCTTAAAATAGTTTGGGTATAACTGGGCATAATTCCTATTGGACATTTTAAGTTTACGATGTTTTCGACATTTTATTATAAGGCTTTTCTCACCTCTTTTCTTGGCTTGCGGGGGATTTTACAGGATGGTCACCAACCGCCTTTAGTCCATATATCTCTGGTATGTTCAGGAGTGGGGAGTTCACTCATCCCTTTTGGCTCTGGTTGGAGCCTGGGTTTTAAACCTGCCTTCATCCTTCCCACTAATTTCTCTTTCTACTGCAACCATTTTTATTTTCCTTATCTATCTTTACCCCGGCGCAAAGGGATTTCAGGTGGCATATGAAGCCTGAAGTGCCCTCCTGGCACCAACAGCTGCAGTTTGCCCTCCCTACCCCAATTCCTGCGACTATATATCTTACACACATTTACCCCTTGCTCTATTTTCATAACTTTCTACGTGATATGTTTTGTTGCTATTGCGCTAAAAAATGGAGAAAAATCTGCTGATTTCTCACCCCCCGGGTGCTACCAGGGTGAAACTGGCAGCAAGAAAGCCGCTAGCCCTGTTCCGGCCAATACTGGCGCCTCCTCCTTTACCCTTCGTATGACTCTTTTGAGGAAGGCGATAGGACCTCGTTTCTCTACTGGCACGGAACAATTCAATGATCGCTTTTTGTTGAGTGAGTTGTATTCCATTCTCCTTCCTCTCCCCCCCCCACCATTATCCAGACTATATCCCGTATGTCATGCATCGATCCTATGTTGAGCGGACGATAGATTTCTTTTCTGGTTCTCTACAACAGGATATGCTCAGAGACAATCTTCCCAGAACCCTGGCGATTGGCTAGCGTGCTTGCTCTTGGTAAACCAGATAGATCACTCCACACCAGCTGACTTTCAACCAATTTATCCAATCTCTTATTGCCTACAACTTATAGCCATGCTTATTTTTTATCTGTAATTTATCATGCATTACTTACCATTATTTGATTTTGAAGCTACTGTATGTTTTGTGAGGGAAACCTAAGTGTCTGAATCATTATGGCTGCTACTGTAGCTTACTATCTCGCCTTTTTTTCTTTTAAGTGGTCAAGTGCGGGGAATTTTCGTTTGTTGGCTGGTTTTAAAAGCTTTTTCGTCAACATTTCCTCCTCGGCCCCTCTCTCTCAATTTTGGCCTGGCCTTGGTGTTGGGGCAGACGAAGAGCTAAAAGACGACACCACTCTGAGAGGTGGAAGGGGCTCCTTTCCTACCTTCAGAATGCGGCAAATGTGTTTCCACTTTGCCATCTTCGGAGACGCCCCTGGACAGCTCCACCACAGTGATGGAGGTGGACCTCTGTGCTTACTTAAGGGCCCTTCCAAGACTTCTAGCGGAGAGGGCGCTTCTCCGTCATCACCTTTTGCAGAGTTGCCTCCGGGCGACTTTCCACTTGCAGCTGGTCCTCCTTTTCTTTTTCGGAGGCCCACAAATAACACGGAAAGACAGAGGAAGCGCCGCCTCGGTCCTCGCCCTTCCCGTTGGGGCAACTCACTACAACTCCTTTAGAGGGGTAAGAGGCAACATCGTCCCATTGGCCTTGCCGCTGCACTTCGTCGATCCGAGATTTGTTACGTTGATTGGAGCCGGAATGCCAGCTCTCCCTTTATTACCAATGCGGGTCACCATGCTGGACACAGTGACATTCGTGACTGGTTTGCGCCTAGTGAGTTACGTTGGACATAATAGGTGGTGAAATTTAGGTAGAGTTAGAGAGAAAGTAGTAAGAGAGTAAAGTGGTTAAAGGGTGAATTTAAAGAAAAGATAATGTGTGGGAGACAGAATAAAAAGGTCCCTGGTGAAAGGGTAGCTCTGTTGATTTGTGTTAGTTTTTTTATTTAATAAACTATAAATTTATAGTTTATTTAATTAAATTAACATAGTTAATTTAATTATAATTATTATTCTCGATCTTGATGATCTTTAGGCATTCAAGCCTTTATTTTAGGCGGGTTTTTATTCCCGCTGTCAGAATTGAAATAGTGAATTTGGATTTTAGTTTAAGTTTTGCAAAAATTTTGTTTATTTGGGGATTTATTTTACTAAAAGAACCTGCGCATTACATTGGTTGTTTTCTGTTTTTTGTCGGTTTTGTTACGTGTATTTCGGAGTCAGGTCACCGTCAGACTGTAGTTTACTACTCTTGAATGGTCTTACTTGTCGGTCTACTTTGATTTCTAAGTGTGTACAAGAGAATTCAGGGGTCAAGCGGGCGCCAATGGCTTGCCATATCCACTTAGCTCTCTCGTGGAGCGCCACGTTGATCGGAGATAATCCAACCGAATCGTGGAGCTCCCTCTGTCTTTTTCGTTCTCTTCTTCGGGTGTTTGTAATGAGTAGCACCGCTTTGTTCTGGATGACTTGAAGTTTCGCAATGTGGGTCTTGGCGCTCGCGTTTAACGGCACCGGGGGGTACAAGAGTCTCGAGCGAATGCACGCTTTGAATATCTTGAGTTTATTTGAGGGATTTAGTTCACGGAACCTATAAAATTCCCTCAAATCTCTCTTGCTATTCGCGACTGTTCATTCTATATGACTCTTGTAGTCATCTGTGGTGATTTTGAGCCCCAGAACCATCCCTTCCAGGCATTAGGGGATTCTCTTCCCTTCTACCCGTATATCGTTGAAGGTCTTGCGAAACATGGGAATTATTTTGAATTTTGGGGCATTGGTTGATATCTTCCATTTCCTTTCAAAAGAGTTGATGTTAGATATCTCCCGAGCCGTATTTCTCGCCATGAATTCCCTGTGAACGTAAGCGGCGGTACAAATTTGCGATATGTCGTGAGCGAACTGAACGTATGTCGTACCTTCAGAGAGAGGTTGTGGTAAGTCGCGTGTATAAATGTTGTATAAAGGGGGACTGAGACAGCCCCCTTGTGGGACCCCTGATTCGAGCTCGAATTCGGGGCCTTTGTGTTCTCTGATATGAATGTATGCTGTCCTCTCCACTATGCAATCGCATAGAATCCTCTCAAGAATGGGGTTGAGGCCTACTTGACGGATCTTAAATTGTAGTACTCTCTTCCAAACCTGATAATAAGCTTTTTTGACATCGCGGAGCACCAGGTCGGCATACCTTTTGTCTGCCTTGATCTTTGCAAGCTTTTCCGTGATAACGGCTAGTGCCGTGTCAGTCCCCCTTTTCTTTCTGAAGCCGTGTTGTTGCTCGTTATACAAGTTGGCTTCATCGAGAAAAGAGTTGACCCTATTTGCCAATATCTTCTTGAAGACTTTGCCAACAAATTCTAGGAGAGATATCGGCCGAAAGCTGGCAGGGCAGTCCGGGGGCTTTCCCGATTTGGGAATGAAAATCATCTTCGCCACTTTCCACTGATCGGGAAAGTAGCCCGTGTTCAGAGCGGCATTCATGATGTTAAGCAGCCCACTCAGAACGTTAGGCGGTGCCTTGATGAAATTCTCCCTGGTCAGCCCCGTGGTACCCGGTGCTCTTTGACGAAAGGATTTTAAAGCAACGGAAAGCTCTTGGGCAGTTATTTTACTCCCATAGCCCTTCATCACTCTTTCCTGCGACACAGAATGATGAGGGGAGGTTTTGTGTATCTGTGTGTTTAGCTGTTGGATTATGCCATTTTTGAAATCGATGTCATAATTGTCATTTTCTTCGGGGGTAATTTTAAAGATTGAAAACCAGAAAATCCTAAAAATTTACTCAATCTCTTTAGTTTCGTCAATTTCTTTACCGTCGTGTATGAGTGTAATTTTTTTCTGTGGAGGTTGTCCTTTTAAACGTTTAAATGTCTGCCAGAATGTGCGTGAGTCTCTTTCTATGTCGAGTCCTTCTATCAGTTTGTCCCATATCAGTATTTGTTGGTCCGTAATTAGTGTCTGGAGTTCGTCTTTAATCTATCTTATTCTTCTGTGGGCATTGTGGTTGGGGCCTATCAGCGCTACTACATTAGAGAGGTCCCTATGTTCTTGGGCCGGGGCTTTCATGGAAGGGGTCCATTAGGGGGCTGGAAGGGTTTTATATTTGATATGGGGAATACTATTTTCATCTGCTTTAATTAGGAAGTCGGTGATTCTATCCAGCTCTTTATCTATCTCTTCTAAATTGGCATCGAATAAAGGGTCTGGGATATAATTTAGAAGGTAATTTCTGTAGCTTTCCCAGTTCGCCTGCTTATAGATTTTGCGTACTGGGATTGAAATTTGAATGGGATTTACTCCAACTGTAATTTTAATAGCCTGGTAGTCGCTCGGAATGAAGGCAACGGTCATGCCTGACGAACCTTGTGAAATTCTTCCACTTCGTGTTCAGTGAGCACGATCGAAACAAGGCGGTGGATGTGATCTACTTAGACTTTCAGAAAGCCTTTTATAAGGTACCACACCGCTGCTTCTCCGGAAAGTGCGAGCGCTGGGCATAGACGGAAAAGTAGCCGGCTGGATTGAGAACTGGTTAAGTTGCAGACGGCAACGGGTGGTAGTGAATGGACAGGCTTCTGAGTGGGTGCCCGTTACTAGCGGGGTGCCTCAAAGTTATGTCCTGGGACCATTACTATTCATCATCTACGTCAATGACATGGACGGTGGCATGGTTGCCAAGATTTCCAAATTTGCCAACAATACCAAGCTTGGTATGAACGTTGCAAAGGATGGAAATACTGCAAGCCTACAGGAAGATCTTGGGAAGATTGGGGAGTGATCGTTCACGTGGCAAATGCCTTTTAACATGAGCAAATGCAAAGTGATGCATATTGGCTACCGAAACCCCCAATCTCAGTATATCCTTAAGGGCACTGCTCTTGAATCCACCGACACTGAGAAGGACTTGGGTGTAACTATCACGAGTGACCTCAAGTTCTAGAAACAGTGCATTGAGGTGGAAAAGAAAGCCCAAAGGATGTTAGGGTATATAAAGCGACAGTTTGGATATCGGAACAAGGAGATAGTACTGTGTCTGTACAACTCCCTCGTCCGACCGCACCTGGAGTATGCCGTACAATTTCGGAGTCCTTCATTTGGAACGCGTGCAAGCCAGGGAAACCAAACTGATTCCCTTATCAGACATAAAAGTTATGAAGATAGATTAAGGGAATTAGATATGTTCTCGCTGGAGACCTGGAGACTACGTGGTTAGCTTATCGAAGTGTTTAAAATACTTCGAGGCTTCGACAGACTGGACTACGGGGATATTTTCCAGCTCAGCGAGGGGAGAACAAGAAATCACGGCTTCAAACTTGAACTGAAGCGATACCACCGTGATCTGTGTGGAAAATTCTTCACATACAGTATCTGTGGTAGCTGGAACGCACTTCCGATGGAAGTTGTCAACAGTGAATCTGTTGACCAGTTCAAGTCAAGACTAGATAAAGTCTTACGAAATCGCCGTTAAGATCCTCGCGAGTGATCTTCGAGGTGGTTGCCAACGGACACCTTTGAGGATTGCGCCAAAAGTACCCTCCTTGTATGGACCATAAGGTATTCTAGGGTACTTATTTTCCTTGTAGCTCCTTGTAGTTGTATGGAAACCTGATACTGGATAAGACAATATCAGGTTTCGTTGCTGCTTTTCCCATAATATATGTCGGGAATTCTGGTCCGATTCTTGTCACGTATTATCTGTCAAGTAATACTTCAATGTTTCTGCCTGCATTGTTGTAGGATGTATACTCCGCCGCTGCACACCTTGCATTCAGATCTCCAGCAAAGATTACATTTTCTTATGGCTGAAATTTTTTTTTTTTTTTTTTTTTTTAAGGGCTCATCTGGCGACTGCCTACTTGGGCATTAGTCGCCGTATTAAAACTGGCCTAGTTCTAGGCTACTTTAAAATAAAATTAAAGAAAAAAACAAAACAAAACACCCAAAAATGGGGAAAGGAAGCAAGCTGGTACGTCGGGGAGAGGTCCCCCCGGCGCAGGAGCGTGCAACTAAAGGAAAAAAACAAACAAAAAAAACAAAAAAAAACAAACAAACAAGCAAACCTTGCTTAAATAATAGGGAGAAGGCCGGCCTCTCCCAAGAAGTCAATAAGTCCACAAGTCAATGTGCACGAATCTGTCCCGAGCACAAGGGACAGGCGGTAGCGACCCCGCCCATCCCGGTACCGAGACAGGTATCGTGCGCGAAGATCACCCAGACTGGGACATTCGACAAGAATGTGCCGAACAGTCTGGGGGACGACGCAGTCGTTGCAATAGGGCGCAGGCGAGCGCTCCATCAGATAGCAATGCGTCACACGAGTGTGTCCGATTCGGAGACGACAGAAAGCAACCTGAAGCCGCCGCGGCATTGGGGGATAGGTCCATGGGAACAGTCGCGGCGCAATGGCACGCAACTTTAAGTTCCCTTCGACCGTCTCCCATCTTCTTTGCCAAGCAGTCCGAAGAGCTGCCCGTATTCCTGCCATGTAGTCGGTGTGAGGAAGAGCGAAACGCTGGTCCGGACGCAGAGTCCTCGCGGACTCTTTGGCGCCCTCATCGGCGCGCTCATTCCCCGCAATTCCTACATGTCCAGGAACCCAGCAGAAGACAATCTCGACATCTGCCCGGCTCGCCAAAACCGTGGCGTCACGGATATCGCGAACCAGGGGATGCGGAGATTCCAATGCCCCGAGAGCACTCAGGGCGCTTTGTGAGTCGCTATAGATCACAATCCGGTCTCCGAACCGGGCACGTCGCGTAATCTACCGTACCGAGTGATGTATTGCCACCAGCTCGGCCGTGAAGACAGACGCAGCGCCTGGTAGAGCCCCGCTGACTTCAAACAGAGGGGATACGGCGTGGAAGCCGACCCCCTCTTGGGACTTGGAGCCATCCGTATACACTGGCACGGTACCAGCGTGACACGATGTGTGCTCCAAAAAGGTCGAACGCAATACTCCCGGCGCAGTACAAGCTTTGGGAGCAGAGGCGTGGCGACAAATAGCCAAATGTGGTACCCTCCAGGGTGGCGTCCTGGGCAGAACCAGGGGCGCCACCGGCCCGAGAGCTATATCTACCTCTCGAAGGAGTTTCCTGGCCCTAAACCCAAAGGGCTTAGGGTATGACTGGCGTCTCTCGGCGGCATAGGCACCATCGAGATCAGCTGCGGATGCAGTGAGAGCTGTTGGCGACTGAGGGAGGCGCCGGGCTCGCGCGTACAGGCGAGTGATGCACTGCACGCGGCGCAGAGCGAGTGGCATCTCCCCAGCATCGACCAACAGGCTCTCAATGGGGGAAGTGCGGAAGGCACCGGTCGCAAGGCGAAGGCCGGTGTGGTGGATCGAATCCACCTTCCGCAATAAACGCTCGGCTGCGGATGCATAAAACTCGCATCCGTAGTCGAGCTTGGAACGAACAAAGGATCGATAAAAAAGTAGGGCAGTAGCCCTATCAGCGCCCCAAGCGCTGAACGTCACGGAACGGAGAATGTCCATGGCGTGGGTACAAGAGACCCTAAGGCTGCGAATATGAGCCTCCCAGGTGAGGCGTCGGTCGAATACAAGACCAAGGAAACGGTGCGACTCAACCACATCCAGGCGCACCCCATTAAGAAACAAATCTGGGTCGGGGTGAAGCCGTGGATGGTGGAAGAAGTGCACCACCTTAGTCTTGGCCAAAGAAAACCGAAACCTGTGCGCTTCGGCATAGCGAGAGACGCGGTTCAATGCCTGTTGGAGTCGACGCTCCAGAGTTGGCATCTGGGCCGCGCCAAAAGAGATCGAAAGGTCGTCCACGTAGAGCGAAGCGAGAACATCTTCCGGGAGCACCGAGGTGATGCCGTTGATGCTCAGGGCAAAGAGTGTGACACTGAGGACACTTCCCTGCGAGGCACCCTCTTCCTGCTTCTTTGGGCCGGAGAGAGCTCCCCCCACCCGTACGCGGAATCGACGATCTCGCAAAAATTCAGATATAAACGTTGGGAGGCGTCCCCTCGCCCCCATCGTGTGGAGAGTCTCCATGATACCGTATGGCCATGCGGTATCATAGGCCTTCTCCAAATCGAAAAAGACCGTGGCGTAGTGCTGTCTACGAAGGAAAGCCTCGCAGACTGCATTTTCCAGTCGGAACAGAGCATCCGACGTGGAGTGGAACTTGCGGAAGCCGCACTGTGCGGAAGACAGATGGCCTCCGCTGTCCAGGAAAAAGGCTAATCTAACATTTACCAATTTCTCCATCAACTTGCACACGCAAGAGGTTAGAGAGATTGGGCGGAAACCGGTCGGAGTAGAGTGATCTCTCCCCGGCTTGCGAAAGGCGAGCACAGTAGCGATTCGCCAGGAGTCTGGGAGAAGACCTTCCACCCAGATCCTGTTGAACAAATCTAACAGAAAGGCCATGCCTCGCTCACCCAGGTGTCGAAGCATGGCGTACGGGACATCGTCCGGACCATGGGCGGTGTCCGCGCACGAAGCGAGAGCGGAACGCAACTCACTCACAGTAAACTTGTCGTTGAAGGGTTCTCCGCCTCTGGAGGTAAAGTCCAGCCGGCGGCCTTCCGCGACATCACGACGTGCATTGAATGCTGGCGGAGCAGCATCACGGCTAGAGAATGCGGAAAAAGCGGTCGCTAAGGATTCCGCCACGGACGCGGGGTCCGAGATTGCGGTCCCATTCTCCTGGAGAACGGGAGGGGGGTCCTGCGAGAACTTGCCCCAAATCCTTTTGACTCGCTTCCACACCTCAGCTAAAGGGGTCTTCCCGTTAAGTGAAGACACGTATGCCCGCCAAGAAGAGCGGCGGGCGTGCTTCGAAATATACCGGAACCTAGCCCTAGCCCGACGAAATTCAGCGACTGTGAAATCGTTCGGGCGGTGCTTATAGCGCATGTAGGCATAACGCTTCTGTTTGAGGGCCGTCTCACACTCGGCCGACCACCATGGGAGTGGTCGGCGTGCAAAACGGCCAGACGTCCTAGGAATAGTAGTCAGGCCCACGGCGATGAGGTTGCCGGAGAAGAACTCAACGGCCTCATCTACCGACCTAAACTCCTCGACTGAGATAGAGAATTCAGTCATTTCCTGAAATGCAGGCCACCGCGCCCGCGCCAAGCACCATCGAGGTGGTCTCTCAGGCGGCAGTTGCCCTGAAAATGATATTTGAATGGGAAAGTGATCACTACCATGGAGGTCATCGACCACCCCCCAATCAAAATCAGGCTGTGCATCCGAAGAGCACAAAGATAGGTCAAGGCAAGAAAATGAAGCGGTTCTCGGACAGTGATGCGTAAACTCATCCACGTTTAGGACACCCATCTCAAGCTCTTCGATCAGATCGGCAAGGACTTGTCCCCTGGGATTTATGGAGTAATCTCCCCAGAGAGGATGCCTGCCGTTCAGATCTCCAAGCAAGAGATAGGGCCTCGGCAACCGTGCAACGACGCGGCGAAAGTCCCCCGCGTCGAAGTCAGCTGACGGTGGAATGTACGCAGAAATGATAGTATACCTCCTATCCAGGTGCAGCTGCACAGCCACTGCCTGAAAGGAGGTATCTAAAGAGAAAGGAAGAACGGAGACATCATGCCGGGTGTAAACTGCGCATCCCCCAGCCCGGCCATCCCGCGGTGGTGGGGTCGCAAGACCCTTATACCCCGGGAGGGCAGGGAGGGGGCACGCACCTAGCATGGTCTCCTGCAAAAAAATAGCTAACGGGGAACGGGACGAGACGAGCCTCCGCAGCTCCTCCCAGTTGGCCCGGAGTCCACGGCAATTCCATTGAAGGAATATGCCCTCCAGGCCTAGCTCGAAGGAGACGCGGGGGCCCTCCTCGAATTGAAGACCCTCACGGGAATGGCCGTACGCTTCCCGGGGGCAGAACCCCGGGCGCTGTTGGCCGGACAAAGCGCTGAAGGCGCTGTCGCCTTCGAGGACTTATTGGGGGAGGTTGGGCTCGCCATGCGAGTCTTTTCCTCCCTCCGCCTCGAAACCTTAGGCGGGCGTTGCGGCTTCGGAGGCGGGGGGCCCTCTTTTCGAGGAACCACCGTCTCCAAGCCACTCGCTCCACCTCGGGGCGTGGGCGAAGGAGCCGAAGCTCCTTTGTTGCTGTCCTCCTTTCGGGGGACAGCTTTAGGAACCCCGGAAGATGGCCTAGCGACCATCTTCAGGGGTGTTGCCTCCTGTGAGTCTAACGACTCGGTGGAGGCACGTGGCCGTTTCGCCTTACGGGAAACGGTCACGCTGGGGGAAGAGGGGGGAGCCCTGGTTTTAGCCTGGGCAGGGTATGAACCCTTTTTGCCGCCAGCTTTACCAGGGGAGCGCCCGGGTTGGGTAGAGCCCGCAGAAGGGTTCCGAATGGGCGCGGAAACAACCGTGCTCGTTGGCTTGGATGAGCCAGGAGCAGAGGGTGCCTTTCTAACTATTGAGGCATATGACGTCCCAGGCAGAGCCAGGCGCGCCAGGACCAAGTCCTTAGCCTCGCGGAATGAGAGTCGATCCTGGGCCTGAACGGCCAGGATTTCTTTCTCAAGGAGATATGCACCACATTGCTTCGAAGAAGCAGGGTGCGGCTCTCCGCAATTGACACACTTGGCCACACACGATTTGGACTTATCGTGTGCGACCTTGGAGCAATTTACACAGACTTCGGGTGACCCCGATTTTGCACGTCTACATGAGCGATTCGTATGGCCGAAGCGGTGACAGTAATAGCACCGCCGCGGCAGTGGCACGAATGCCTTCACGCGGTAGCGGTACCAACCGGCACGCACCGACTCAGGGAGCTTGTCACAGTCCACCGTGACGAAGAGTGTAGGGGTGGGTCTCGAGGCCCCTCCCTGTTTTCTCATCACACGTTCGACCTTGACCGCCCCATGGTCGGCCAGCTCTAAGGTGATGTCCTCAATGGAGGGGCCCCGATGTCATCGAGGCTCCGCCCTGTGCACTCTTGGTATTAGTCTTCTTTGTCAGGGGCTCCGCAACCGGGGTGGCAGAGGGTCGGATGTGCCGATCTTGGCTTGGTCGCTTGCCAGAGTGGCAGCAGACCCATCCGTCCCCGCAGCCCCCGCGGATGGAGAGGAGCCCCGAGTCTTTTTTGTCTTTTTCTTTTTCTTTTTCGGAGAGGAGGGCGGGGAATAAACCCGCTTTTCACCTCCGCCGGCAGAAGTCCCCAGGCCAGATGGACCAGCCTCAGCCAGGTCCCTCTCCGAAATGGAGAAGGTCCTGGTTGTCGTAGGGGCACCTGTCGGAGGAGATCCCTCCCCTCCTTTTACTGCCTCGGAGCCCTCAGCCATTTGAGGAGGACCTTGCATAGGGGCGGATTCGGGTTCGGTGCTTGGCGCCGAGCCCGAATTCCCCCCCATGGAAGGCCCTACCGTCTGAGGCTGGGTCTCCTCAAGGACAATGTCTATCACAGGAGGGGCCTCCAGTTGGCCATCCCCTCCCAGGACATCGCAAGGCCCCTTGGCAGTATTGTCACTAGTCAGGTGGTGTGGGGAGGCACAGGCCTTGACCCCAGCAAGGTTTAAAATTCTTGCCAGCAGGTCTTTTGAGGGAAGCGACCGAAGGGGCCTGGCTTCCCTCTCCCCCCTAAGGGGGTTTGCCCTACCGAGCCGCTTGCACGAGGGGCGGTCGGCAATGGGCTGCCTGCTGGCTTTCTTGGCAGTCCCCTTAGAAAGCAAAGGAGGGACTGCCGCTGGAGATAGGGAGGTGCCCGAAAGCACCTCCAGAGAAGGGGGTGAGGGGGAGTCCCCTACACCCGTAGGCGTAGGAGAGGAGTAAGCCTCCTCTCCGGTTAAAGAATTATGGAGGGTCCCTTGCGCAAGCACAAGGGGGGGGGACCTCCATTTTCTCGGTGGAGCTGCCCGAGGGCGGCTCCGTTGATTTTCTTGGGGAAGTTGGGGGTTGGGTTTTTTGGTGTTTTTTTTCATTTATGGGCATGGTGACCCTCTTTTTATTACGGGACGCAATAGCTCATCACCTCTCGCAGTTGCCCGCACTGCGAGAGGTGCTTACAAGCCCGGCAGAGCCAGGCGCCGCCATTCGGGACCACCCCTCCCGCCTGGTGGCCTGGCAGTCCTTCGGCATGGCGGCTCCACCTTGAACACGGCGTAAAAAATATAGGTTGTGAAGAGGAGAGGAAAAGGGATGTGAGGAAGGTATGGGTGGGGATGAAGCAGGTTGTTAAAAAAAACCCATCCCGAACCGGAGCTGAGGGGTTAGGGAACAATGTCCCCTCCCCCCTCAGCCCCGATCCGGGGTGGTTGGCTTGAGAAGAAGGTCAGCATTCTACCCTGTGAAATTAGAGGCTGACCAGAGAAAGTTGTGGGAGAGGTTGTATGAAAAGCGACGAGGTAGGGGAGAAATCGGGCTATCTGAAGGAAGGAAGAGAGGCTAAGCTGGGGCCGGACGGAGCGCTGGATCCCGTCAGCACGGCGGCCAGGATGGCAAATCACCGCGCCCCTTACGGGGTTTATGGCTGAAAATCTGTAGAAGGTTGTTCATGGGCACATAGCCGCGTCTTGGGGGTTGGTACCCCGTAGCCACGAGTAGCCCCCCCAGGGTAGTGCCTACCTCAATGACAAGGTATGATTCATCTAAGTCGGGTAGTTTTTTGTATTTAAGTCCTTTTTTGACGGCTATTGCGCAGCCGTCATACCATTCCTGGCTATAATTTTGCTAATGACGTCGTATTAAAATATTTTTAATTCTTTTTGCGCGGTCAGTCCGTGTTCGTTGATAAGTACAATGTCAGGGTCATTTTGTCGCAAAATATTGACATAGATGGAACCTTTTCCATCCCACCCATCGACATTCATTTGTACAATCGTAAGTCTGTTAGTAATTTTATGTAATGTTTGTTCTTTAGTGTGTGGGATTAAAGTAGATGCTTATTCGCGATCTACTTTAGCCCCATGGGGTTTACTGGGCGGGGTGCGCTCCCTGCCGTTTACTTTCTTTCTGAATTCGTATCAGTGATCGTGTGGAAGCAGTAGGTGGTCAGTTTGATCTTGTTTTGTGCAAGGGCCTCCTCTACCTGCCGCTCCGGAACCTCATCTGAGCATTACCACTAGTATCCTTCGGTCCTAAGACCCTCCGATACTTTGCGGTAATCAATTTCAGTTGGGAACGAAGCCGATTCGGGGGCATATAGTTTCAAGTTGAAGCCTCTCCCGTGGTATTTTAATTGATGTTCCCTCCCCCGTGATGAGGAGGTAGACCTTGGGCCACAAGTTATGAAGATTTTTCTCGACTGAGGAGACCTGGTCTCTTTGGGTCGCACTGCTTCCTTGGTTGGTGTGGGCGTGTGTGTGTGTTTGGTTTTACTGTGGTGTCTTTCTTTGGTGTGAGTGGCGCCTGTTTTTCTGTCTGTGGTTCTTTAGGTTTGTTCAGCCGGGGGTCACGTGAGATGGCTGTGTTCTGTGGTGTTGACACTTTTTGGCACTTGTCTTGGCACTGATGAGCTACGGTTATATGCATAACCTCCTCTCAAGGAGGGTTGTCGGGGAACCACATCTCCTGCAGCCCGTTCTTTACGAGCATGCGATTGACTTCTGTGGCAAAGGCACCAGGGCGAGTTATGTTTGCAATGTGTAAAGGTAGGTTTTCTGGTTGTTTGACCCGGCGATGGCGGCTTTTGCAACTTTGGAGTAGGTTGAATTTGCTTTCATCTTCTCTGTTTCACGTTTGAGTTTGCTTTGTTTGCTTATCTCTTGCTTTTTTGACTGGACATGCCATAGACATGGTCCGGTGCGGGCCTTCGCATTTTAAGCATTTTGGGGTAGTGTTCTTGCAGTCACGCCAAAAATGGTCGCGAACGGCACAGATGGAGCATAGCTTTAGGTCTTTATTCTTAGGGCAGTTAGAAGGGGTATGTCTGTCATACTTGTAGCACCGAAAGCACATTTGCAAGTTGACAAACTCCTCATGTTCCATCTGCTCTGGGCAGACTCTCACGTTAAAGAGCAGTAGTCCGTTTTCTTTAGACTTTTGAGCCATAGCCGTGTCTTCAAATACAACCTTAAATACCTGCGTGTATTGCTTGAATTGTAGTACCTCGGCTACCTTTGCCCATTCGTGGTTCCTTTCGATTTCCTCCTTGATTTCGTCTGTCGAGTGGCTCTCAACCCAGGGGGCGAGGCGCCTGCATATCAAGCTGCGGTGGGTCCTAATTTGTGGCGGTGTGGTCGGTTTTAGGTTGATCGTCTTAAGGCATTCAACAGCTTTGGCTGAGGTCAAGGCTTCACAGTCGGCCTCTTTCTCACAAATGGCTGAGTGACCATTATTTAAGTCAACCAGTCTTACCAAGGCAATGCGTAGGGTTCCATAAACTTTTTTAAATACCTTTTCGCGATCCGGTTTCGGGCCCTCTGAGAGGACCCGAAGAGTAATACTGAAAGTTTCCCTCATCTCTCCTGCATCATATAATACGTTAAGGGATGTATGTGTGTTTGTGTGTGTAAACTTAAAGGCGTTTTATAGAAGGAGAGGGGCGAGAGAGAAATAGGGGCCAATGTCCAAATACCTTTATATTACTTTACCTTATTTTTACTTCCTTCAGGCTCGCGTGTGAGCCAGGTGAGGCTTCGGTCCCCGTCTCCACGAAGGAGTGAAAATTCTTCCTTCACCTTCCTAGATCGCAAGCCAGTGGTCCACTTTTCGAAGCATATCTTGCTTTTTCACTTTCCCAATTTTCTTTCACTACTCGAAGCGAGTATCACAAATCACTTTCTCAAATATTGCTTTGCACAATTTCGATCCGAAGTTGTCACAGCGGTACATGAGGAGACTAACTCAGGCAAACAGAGCAGTCGTCTAAAAATTCGGAAAACTGACTTCGGCCGCGTTTATGTGTAAACGGTTGGAGCGTTAGTAACATTTTAAATCTATCCTGGCGCCTGATTGGTTGAAATGTTATAGTGTTAAGTTTAGATGAAATAACTATTTATATAGGTGAATTTTGTGTAAAAATCAGTCAGAAGAATCAGAAAATTATTGTTGTTTTAAGTAGAAAAGTTATATTCCTTGTTCACCATATTCAAAGCTTATTCCGGCTATAAATACATAGGAATAAAGAATCTAGATTCAATATATATATTTTTCCTTCATCCCATAAGGAAGCTGATGATTACTTAACTCAGCCTGCAAAACATAGAGAGAGAGTACCATAACTGATTCAGACCCTATAAGCCTATGATACCGCCTGGCGATACGGTATCATACAAACACTCGACACAATGGGGCGACGGGACGCCTGCTAATCTTTATTTTTGAATTTCTGCGAGGAAAGTGTCCTCGGCCTCACAGTCTTTGCCTCAGAAGATATTTGATCTATTATTTACTTACACGACCTTTCGATCTCTTTTGGTGCGGCACTGATACCCATACTCGAGTGTTGACTTTAACAGACTCTGAACGGCTTCCTTCTTCATCCCAAAAGGCACGAATTTCGGTTTTCTTTGACTAAGACCAATGTGGTGCACTTTTATAATCTTCATAGACATCACTCCAACCTGGACCTTTTCTTAAATCTGGCTCACCTGGACGTCATCTACTCCCAACGATTCTTTGGTTTTGTGTTCGATCGTCGCCTTATCTTGGAATCCCATATTTGAAGCAGTAAGCTTTCTTATACCATGGACGTTATACACTCTGCTGCTTTTAGCACGTGAAGTGCTGATAAGATTATCATCCGCCTATTTAATCATTTATTGTTTTGCACAGAGTGCTTACTGGTGTGATATTTATTATCTTGGATCCTAGGATTTTTTTATTGGTGGTGATACTTTCTGCACGTCCCCTTAAGAGTTCCTTCTTGTCGACCCAGAGGAAACACACTCTCTTAACACCGTACAAACTGCGTTATGCGCTTGTACAGGCGGGTTCAGCAACTCCCCCAGTCATTAGCGGCTCTCAATTTTTCCGCGACCGATCTCAATTATACCAATGCCACCGATAGACTCCCATTAGGCCCTCGCCGTTCAGGCTAAGTGCAAAGAAGCTCCCTTAAGAACTATGTAAGTCTCAGAATGATGGCATCCATGGTTCTACCCAAGGCGCAACCTGGAGGATACCACCCCTCAATGTTTGTCGCCTCGTCTCTGATCCCAAAGCTTCAACAGCAACGGGAATATAGCGTTCCTATTTTTTGGAGCACGAATATTGTCTCACTGGAATCATATCGTTGTATACTCATGGCTCCAAGTCAGAAGCGGTTGTTGGTTCCCATGCTACTCCTCCTTGTTTGAAGCAGTCAGGGCTCTTCAAGGTGCTGCGTCTGTCCTCGCGGCGAACTTGGTTTCAATATACCGCTCGGTATGGGAGATTACGCACCGTGCGCGATTTGGAACCCGTTATGTATTTCCTAGCGACTTATAAAGCGCCTTAAGTGCTCTTTAAATATTGGACTCACCACATCCTCTCATTCATAGTATCCATGATACCATAGTTGATGCTATTCCATAGGACGTCGATATTGTCTTATGCTGGGTTCTTGGAGATGTAAGGATTTCTTGAAATAAGGGAGATTATTAGGGGAGATGTCTGTCTCCACAATCTCAGCAACTGGACCGACATTTCTCTCTTTCCTACATGACTATAAGGCAGGTATCAGTAAACCCTTATGGCTGCCTGACAAAGAAGATGGGCGACGTGGAACCGGAATTTAAACTTGCATGGCATCGCACCCCGACTCTTTCCTTGAGCTTACCCCCAATTCCTCGACGATATCAAGTTATTTTCTGTCTCATCTGAATCGGACCCACACAGTATTTTCAGATGGAGCCCCCACCCCCTCCGAAACGTTCTGCGGAGTCTGCTTGGTCCACAAGACTGTTAGGCACATTAGGGTTAAATGTCTTAGTCTGGGAGCTTCGTACGCGTTACCTGTTCCTGGTACCGTAATGGCTGGGGCTCTAATGCCTGGGGGGGGGAGGGTATGGAGGTATCTAACCTCCTGCGTATTATTTAGAATTTTCACATTTTTGGTGGATACTTAGGTCGCTGAGGCACCTGGGTCTGCCTTTGTAGTTTTTTTCTTGTTTATACTTATTGGTTTCTATTTTCTCTTGTTATTAGTTGTTTTCTCATCTTTTATTTTAAAATTACTTATACTCGTATATAGTCTAATCATTGAAATTTATTTTAAAATAGCCTAAATATACGCTAATAATTATAATTTATTTTAAAATAGCCTAAATATAGGCTAATCGTAATTTATTTTAAAATATATTATAGGTTAATTATTGAAATTTATTTTAAAAAATTAAATAGAGGCTAATCATTGTAATTTATTTTAAGATAGGCTGATCGTAACTTATTTTAACTTAGCCTAAATATAGGCTAATCATTGCAATTTCTGCAGCTGTCTCTTTGTTAGCGAACGCCAGAAAGGAATCTTAAATTAATATACCGAGCAGTATATTGAAAGCAGGTTGACCGCGAGGATAGACGCAACGCCCCGAGGAGGGGAGAGTAGCATGGAAACAGCAACCGCTTTGAGTTGTCCAATGAAAAATTCATGTCTGGAATAAACCCACTAGAACGATTTTTTTTTTTTTTTTTTTTTTTATAGAGCCCATCTGGCAACTACCCACTTGGGCATAAGTCGCCGAAAAACACGACAGCCTAGAATTAGGCTACTTTAAAGTTAAAATATGAAAACTTAACAATCAATATAAATTGGAAAAACTTAACAATCGAAGCAATCTCCGGCAGCGGGGGGAGGTCCCCCTCACCCCGGTGCAGGAGAGTGCAACCTAAAACGAAACAATAACAAAAAAAAGGAACCTTAAATAAAGGGGAGAAGGCCGGCCTCCCCCCAAAAGTCAATAAGTCCACCAGTCATGGTGCACGCACTCGTCCCGAGTACAAGGGACAGGCGGTAGCGACCCCGCCCATCCCGGTACCGAGACAGGTATCGTGCGCGAAGATCACCCAGACTGGGACATTCGACAAGAATATGCCGAACAGTCTGGGGGACGACGCAGTCGTTGCAATAGGGCACATGCGAGCGCTCCACCAAGTAACGATGCGTCACACGAGTGTGTCCGATTCGAAGACGAAAGAAAGCAACCTGAAGCCGCCGCGGCATTGGAGGATAGGTCCATGGGAACAGTCGCGGCGCAATGGTTTTTTTTTTTTTTTTTTTATAGAGCCCATCTGGCAACTACCCACTTGGGCATAAGTCGCCGAAAAACACGACAGCCTAGAATTAGGCTACTTTAAAGTTAAAATATGAAAACTTAACAATCAATATAAATTGGAAAAACTTAACAATCGAAGCAATCTCCGGCAGCGGGGGGAGGTCCCCCTCACCCCGGTGCAGGAGAGTGCAACCTAAAACAAAACAATAACAAAAAAAAGGAACCTTAAATAAAGGGGAGAAGGCCGGCCTCCCCCCAAAAGTCAATAAGTCCACCAGTCATGGTGCACGCACTCGTCCCGAGTACAAGAGACAGGCGGTAGCAACCCCGCCCATCCCGGTACCGAGACAGGTATCGTGCGCGAAGATCACCCAGACTGGGACATTCGACAAGAATATGCCGAACAGTCTGGGGGACGACGCAGTCGTTGCAATAGGGCACATGCGAGCGCTCCACCAAGTAACGATGCGTCACACGAGTGTGTCCGATTCGAAGACGAAAGAAAGCAACCTGAAGCCGCCGCGGCATTGGGGGATAGGTCCATGGGAACAGTCGCGGCGCAATGGCACGCAACTTTAAGTTCCCCTCGACCGTCTCCCATCTTCTTTGCCAAGCAGTCCGAAGAGCTGCCCGTATTCCTGCCATGTAGTCAGTGTGAGGAAGAGCGAAACGCTGGTCCGGTCGCAGAGTCCTCGCGGACTCTTTGGCGCCCTCATCGGCGCGCTCATTCCCCGCAATTCCTACATGTCCAGGAACCCAGCAGAAGATAATCTCGACATCTGCCCGGCTCGCCAAAACCGTGGCGTCACGGATTTCGCGAACCAGGGGATGCGGAGATTCCAATGCCCCGAGAGCACTCAGGGCGCTTTGTGAGTCGCTATAGATCACAATCCGGTCTCCGAACCGGGCACGTCGCGTAATCTCCCGTACCGAGTGGTGTATTGCCACCAGCTCGGCCGTGAAGACAGACGCAGCGCCTGGTAGAGCCCCGCTGACTTCAAACAGAGGGGATACGGCGTGGAAGCCGACCCCCTCTTGGGACTTGGAGCCATCCGTATACACTGGCACGGTACCAGCGTGACACGATGTGTGCTCCAAAAAGGTCGAACGCAATACTCCCGGCGCAGTACAAGCTTTGGGAGCAGAGGCGTGGCGACAAATAGCCAAATGTGGTACCCTCCAGGGTGGCGTCCTGGGCAGAACCAGGGGCGCCACCGGCCCGAGAGCTATATCTACCTCTTGAAGGAGTTTCCTGGCCCTAAAACCAAAGGGCTTAGGGTATGACTGGCGTCTCTCGGCGGCATAGGCACCATCGAGATCAGCTGCGGATGCAGTGAGAGCTGTTAGCGACTGAGGGAGGCACCGGGCTCGCGCGTACAGTCGAGTGAAGCACTGCACGCGGCGCAGAGCGAGTGGCATCTCCCCAGCATCGACCAACAGGCTCTCAATGGGGGAAGTGCGGAAGGCACCGGTCGCAAGGCGAAGGCCGGTGTGGTGGATCGAATCCAGATTCCGCAATAAACGCTCGGCTGCGGATGCATAAAACTCGCATCCGTAGTCGAGCTTCGAGCGAACAAAGGATCGATAAAAAAGTAAGGCGGTAGCCCTATCAGCGCCCCAAGCGCTGAACGTCACGGAACGGAGAATGTCCATGGCGCGGGTACAAGAGACCCTAAGGCTGCGAATATGAGCCTCCCAGGTGAGGCGTCGGTCGAATACAAGACCAAGGAAACGGTGCGACTCAACCACATCCAGGCGCACCCCATTAAGAAACAAATCTGGGTCGGGGTGAAGCCGTGGATGGCGGCAGAAGTGCACCACCTTAGTCTTGGCCAAAGAAAACCGAAACCTGTGCGCTTCGGCATAGTGAGAGACGCGGTTCAATGCCTGTTGGAGTCGACGCTCCAGAGTTGGCATCTGGGCCGCGCCAAAAGAGATCGAAAGGTCGTCCACGTAGAGCGTAGCGAGAACATCTTCCGGCAGCACCGAGGTGATGCTGTTGATGCTCAGGGCAAAGAGTGTGACACTGAGGACACTTCCCTGCGGGACACCCTCTTCCTGCTCCTTTGGACCGGAGAGGGCTCCCCCCACCCGTACGCGGAATCGACGATCTCGCAAAAATTCAGATATAAAAATTGGGAGGCGTCCCCTCGCCCCCATCGTGTGGAGAGTCTCCATGATACCGTATCGCCATGCGGTATCATAGGCCTTCTCCAGATCAAAAAACACCGTGGCGTAGTGCTGTCTACGAAGGAAAGCCTCGCAGACGGCACTTTCCAGTCGGAGCAGAGCATCCGACGTGGAGTGGAACTTACGGAAGCCGCACTGTGCAGAAGACAGATGGCCTCCGCTGTCCAGGAAATAGGCTAATCTAACATTTACCAATTTCTCCATCAACTTGCACACGCAAGAGGTTAGAGAGATTGGGCGGAAACCGGTCGGAGTAGAGTGATCTCTCCCCGGCTTGCGAAAGGCGAGCACAGTAGCGATTCGCCAGGAGTCTGGGAGAAGACCTTCCACCCAGATCCTGTTGAACAAATCTAACAGAAAGGCCATGCCTCGCTCACCCAGGTGTCGAAGCATGGCGTACGGGACATCGTCCGGACCATGGGCGGTGTCCGCGTACGAAGCGAGAGCGGAACGCAACTCACTCACAGTAAACTTGTCGTTGAAGGGTTCTCCGCCTCTGGAGGTAAAGTCCAGCCGGCGGCCTTCCGCGACATCACGACGTGCATTGAATGCTGGCGGAGCAGCATCACGGCTAGAGAATGCGGAAAAAGCGGTCGCTAAGGATTCCGCCACGGATGCGGGGTCCGAGATTGCGGTCCCGTTCTCCTGGAAAACGGGAGGGGGGTCCTGCGAGAACTTGCCCCGAATCCTTTTGACTCGCTTCCACACCTCAGCTAAAAAGGTCTTCCCGTTACGTGAAGACACGTATGCCCGCCAAGAAGAGCGGCGGGCGTGCTTCGAAATATACCGGAACCTAGCCCTAGCCCGACGAAATTCAGCGACAGTGAAATCGTTCGGGCGGCGCTTATAGCGCATGTAGGCATAACGCTTCTGTTTGAGGGCCGTCTCACACTCGGCAGACCACCATGGGAGTGGTCGGCGTGCAAAACGGCCAGACGTCCTAGGAATAGTAGTCAGGCCCACGGCGATGAGGTTGCCGGAGAAGAACTCAACGGCATCATCTACCGACCTAAACTCCTCGACTGAGATAGAGAATTCAGTCATTTCCTGAAATGCAGGCCACCGCGCCCGCGCCAAGCACCACCGAGGTGGTCTCTCAGGCGGCAGTTGCCCTGAAAATGATATTTGAATGGGAAAGTGATCACTACCATGGAGGTCATCGACCACCCCCCAATCAAAATCAGGCTGTGCATCCGAAGAGCACAAAGATAGGTCAAGGCAAGAAAATGAAGCGGTTCTCGGACAGTGATGCGTAAACTCATCCACGTTTAGGACACCCATCTCAAGCTCTTCGATCAGATCGGCAAGGACTTGTCCCCTGGGATTTATGGAGTAATCTCCCCAGAGAGGATGCCTGCCGTTCAGATCTCCAAGCAAGAGATAGGGCCTCGGCAACCGTGCCACGACGCGGCGAAAGTCCCCCGCGTCGAGGTCAGCTGACGGTGGAATGTACGCAGAAATGATATGATACCTCCTATCCAGGTGCAGCTGCACAGCCACTGCCTGAAAGGAGGTATCTAAAGAGAAAGGAAGAACGGAGACATCATGCCGGGTGTAAACCGCGCATCCCCCAGCCCGGCCATCCCGCGGTGGTGGGGTCGCAAGACCCTTATACCCCGGGAGGGCAGGCAGCGGGCACGCGCCTAGCATGGTCTCCTGCAAAAAAATAGCTAACGGGGAACGGGACGAGACGAGCCTCCGCAGCTCCTCCCAGTTGGCCCGGAGTCCACGGCAATTCCATTGAAGGAATATGCCCTCCAGGCCTAGCTCGGAGGAGACGCGGGGGCCCTCCTCGAATTGAAGACCCTCACGGGAATGGCCGTACGCTTCCCGGGGGCAGAACCCCGGGCGCTGTTGGCCGGACAAAGCGCTGAAGGCGCTGTCGCATTCGAGGACTTATTGGGGGAGGTTGGGCTCGCCATGCGAGTCTTTTCCTCCCTTCGCCTCGAAACCTTAGGCGGGCGTTGCGGCTTGGGAGGCGGGGGGCCCTCTTTTCGAGGAACCACCGTCTCCGAGCCACTCGCTCCACCTCGGGACGTGGGCGAAGGGGCCGAAGCTCCTTTGTTGCTGTCCTCCTTTCGGGGAACAGCTTTAGGAACCCCGGAAGATGGCCTAGCGACCATCTTCAGGGGTGTTGCCTCCTGTGAGTCTAACGACTCTGTGGAGGCGCGTGGCCGTTTCGCCTTACGGGAAACGGTCACGCTGGGGGAAGAGGGGGGAGCCCTGGTATTAGCCGGGGCTGGGTGTGAACCCTTTTTGCCGCCAGCTCTACCAGGGGAGCGCCCGGGTGTAGTAGAGCCCGCAGAAGGGCTCCGAATGGGCGCGGAAACAACCGTGCTCGTTGGCCTGGATGGGCCAGGAGCAGAGGGTGCTTTTCTAACTATTGAGGCATATGACGTCCCAGGCAGAGCCGGGCGCGCCAGGACCAAGTCCTTAGCCTCGCGGAATGAGAGTCGATCCTGGGCCTGAATGGCCAGGATTTCTTTCTCAAGGAGATATGCACCACATTGCTTCGAAGAAGCAGGGTGCGGCTCTCCGCAATTGACACACTTGGCCACACACGATTTGGACTTATCGTGTGCGACCTTGGAGCAATTTACACAGACTTCGGGTGACCCCGATTTTGCACGTCTACATGATCGATTCGTGTGGCCGAAGCGGTGACAGTAATAGCACCGCCGCGGCAGTGGCACGAATGCCTTCACGCGGTAGCGGTACCAACCGGCACGCACCGACTCAGGGAGCTTGTCACAGTCGAACGTGACGAAGAGTGTAGGGGTGGGTCTCGAGGCCCCTCCCTGTTTTCTCATCACACGTTCGACCTTGACCGCCCCATGGTCGGCCAGCTCTAGGGTGATGTCTTCTATGGAGTAGTCAACGAGTTCCCTCACATAAACTACTCCTTTTACAAAGTTCATGGTAGAGTGCGGCGTCACACTCACCGGGGTGCCATGAAGTGTCCGAAGAGCACTTATCTTGGCCGCCTCGGCGGGATTCGCCGCATTCGCCAGAAGGCTCCCGTCCGAGAAACGGGTTACCTTCGGCTCTCTACCAATTGCACTAGCTAATCCTCTCCTCTGATGGATCATGTTGCCCTTGGACAACATGGTGCCATCAGTGGAGCGAATAACGAGGAAGCGTTTGAAGCCAGCGGGCTTGATTTTTTTTTTTTTTTTTATAGAGCCCATCTGGCAACTACCCACTTGGGCATAAGTCGCCGAAAAACACGACAGCCTAGAATTAGGCTACTTTAAAGTTAAAATATGAAAACTTAACAATCAATATAAATTGGAAAAACTTAACAATCGAAGCAATCTCCGGCAGCGGGGGGAGGTCCCCCTCACCCCGGTGCAGGAGAGTGCAACCTAAAACGAAACAATAACAAAAAAAAGGAACCTTAAATAAAGGGGAGAAGGCCGGCCTCCCCCCAAAAGTCAATAAGTCCACCAAGCATGGTGCACGCACTCGTCCCGAGTACAAGGGACAGGCGGTAGCGACCCCGCCCATCCCGGTACCGAGACAGGTATCGTGCGCAAAGATCACCCAGACTGGGACATTCGACAAGAATATGCCGAACAGTCTGGGGGACGACGCAGTCGTTGCAATAGGGCACATGCGAGCGCTCCACCAAGTAACGATGCGTCACACGAGTGTGTCCGATTCGAAGACGACAGAAAGCAACCTGAAGCCGCCGCGGCATTGGGGGATAGGTCCATGGGAACAGTCGCGGCGCAATGGCACGCAACTTTAAGTTCCCCTCGACCGTCTCCCATCTTCTTTGCCAAGCAGTCCGAAGAGCTGCCCGTATTCCTGCCATGTAGTCAGTGTGAGGAAGAGCGAAACGCTGGTCCGGTCGCAGAGTCCTCGCGGACTCTTTGGCGCCCTCATCGGCGCGCTCATTCCCCGCAATTCCTACATGTCCAGGAACCCAGCAGAAGATAATCTCGACATCTGCCCGGCTCGCCAAAACCGTGGCGTCACGGATTTCGCGAACCAGGGGATGCGGAGATTCCAATGCCCCGAGAGCACTCAGGGCGCTTTGTGAGTCGCTATAAATCACAATCCGGTCTCCGAACCGGGCACGTCGCGTAATCTCCCGTACCGAGTGGTGTATTGCCACCAGCTCGGCCGTGAAGACAGACGCAGCGCCTGGTAGAGCCCCGCTGACTTCAAACAGAGGGGATACGGCGTGGAAGCCGACCCCCTCTTGGGACTTGGAGCCATCCGTATACACTGGCACGGTACCAGCGTGACACGATGTGTGCTCCAAAAAGGTCGAACGCAATACTCCCGGCGCAGTACAAGCTTTGGGAGCAGAGGCGTGGCGACAAATAGCCAAATGTGGTACCCTCCAGGGTGGCATCCTGGGCAGAACCAGGGGCGCCACCGGCCCGAGAGCTATATCTACCTCTCGAAGGAGTTTCCTGGCCCTAAACCCAAAGGGCTTAGGGTATGACTGGCGTCTCTCGGCGGCATAGGCACCATCGAGATCAGCTGCGGATGCAGTGAGAGCTGTTAGCGACTGAGGGAGGCGCCGGGCTCGCGCGTACAGTCGAGTGATGCACTGCACGCGGCGCAGAGCGAGTGGCATCTCCCCAGCATCGACCAACAGGCTCTCAATGGGGGAAGTGCGGAAGGCACCGGTCGCAAGGCGAAGGCCGGTGTGGTGGATCGAATCCAGATTCCGCAATAAACGCTCGGCTGCGGATGCATAAAACTCGCATCCGTAGTCGAGCTTCGAGCGAACAAAGGATCGATAAAAAAGTAAGGCGGTAGCCCTATCAGCGCCCCAAGCGCTGAACGTTACGGAACGGAGAATGTCCATGGCGCGGGTACAAGAGACCCTAAGGCTGCGAATATGAGCCTCCCCGGTGAGGCGTCGGTCGAATACAAGACCAAGGAAACGGTGCGACTCAACCACATCCAGGCGCAACCCATTAAGAAACAAATCTGGGTCGGGGTGAAGCCGTGGATGGCGGCAGAAGTGCACCACCTTAGTCTTGGCCAAAGAAAACCGAAACCTGTGCGCTTCGGCATAGTGAGAGACGCGGTTCAATGCCTGTTGGAGTCGACGCTCCAGAGTTGGCATCTGGGCCGCGCCAAAAGAGATCGAAAGGTCGTCCACGTAGAGCGTATCGAGAACATCTTCCGGCAGCACCGAGGTGATGCCGTTGATGCTCAGGGCAAAGAGTGTGACACTGAGGACACTTCCCTGCGGGACACCCTCTTCCTGCTCCTTTGGACCGGAGAGGGCTCCCCCCACCCGTACGCGGAATCGACATTCTCGCAAAAATTCAGATATAAAAATTGGGAGGCGTCCCCTCGCCCCCATCGTGTGGAGAGTCTCCATGATACCGTATCGCCATGCGGTATCATAGGCCTTCTCCAGATCAAAAAACACCGTGGCGTAGTGCTGTCTACGAAGGAAAGCCTCGCAGACGGCACTTTCCAGTCGGAGCAGAGCATCCGACGTGGAGTGGAACTTACGGAAGCCGCACTGTGCAGAAGACAGATGGCCTCCGCTGTCCAGGAAATAGGCTAATCTAACATTTACCAATTTCTCCATCAACTTGCACACGCAAGAGGTTAGAGAGATTGGGCGGAAACCGGTCGGAGTAGAGTGATCTCTCCCCGGCTTGCGAAAGGCGAGCAAGGTAGCGATTCGCCAGGAGTCTGGGAGAAGACCTTCCACCCAGATCCTGTTGAACAAATCTAACAGAAAGGCCATGCCTCGCTCACCCAGGTGTCGAAGCATGGCGTACGGGACATCGTCCGGACCATGGGCGGTGTCCGCGCACGAAGCGAGAGCGGAACGCAACTCACTCACAGTAAACTTGTCGTTGAAGGGTTCTCCGCCTCTGGAGGTAAAGTCCAGCCGGCGGCCTTCCGCGACATCACGACGTGCATTGAATGCTGGCGGAGCAGCATCAAGGCTAGAGAATGCGGAAAAAGCGGTCGCTAAGGATTCCGCCACGGACGCGGGGTCCGAGATTGCGGTCCCATTCTCCTGGAGAACGGGAGGGGGGTCCTGCGAGAACTTGCCCCGAATCCTTTTGACTCGCTTCCACACCTCAGCTAAAGGGGTCTTCCCGTTAAGTGAAGACACGTATGCCCGCCAAGAAGAGCGGCGGGCGTGCTTCGAAATATACCGGAACCTAGCCCTAGCCCGACGAAATTCAGCGACAGTGAAATCGTTCGGGCGGCGCTTATAGCGCATGTAGGCATAACGCTTCTGTTTGAGGGCCGTCTCACACTCGGCAGACCACCATGGGAGTGGTCGGCGTGCAAAACGGCCAGACGTCCTAGGAATAGTAGTCAGGCCTACGGCGATGAGGTTGCCGGGGAAGAACTCAACGGCCTCATCTACCGACCTAAACTCCTCGACTGAGATAGAGAATTCAGTCATTTCCTGAAATGCAGGCCACCGCGCCCGCGCCAAGCACCACCGAGGTGGTCTCTCAGGCGGCAGTTGCCCTGAAAATGATATTTGAATGGGAAAGTGATCACTACCATGGAGGTCATCGACCACCCCCCAATCAAAATCAGGCTGTGCATCTGAAGAGCACAAAGATAGGTCAAGGCAAGAAAATGAAGCGGTTCTCGGACAGTGATGCGTAAACTCATCCACGTTTAGGACACCCATCTCAAGCTCTTCGATCAGATCGGCAAGGACTTGTCCCCTGGGATTTATGGAGTAATCTCCCCAGAGAGGATGCCTGCCGTTCAGATCTCCAAGTAAGAGATAGGGCCTCGGCAACCGTGCCACGACGCGGCGGAAGTCCCCCGCGTCGAAGTCAGCTGACGGTGGAATGTACGCAGAAATGATAGTATACATCCTATCCAGGTGCAGCTGCACAGCCACTGCCTGAAAGGAGGTATCTAAAGAGAAAGGAAGAACGGAGACATCATGCCGGGTGTAAACCGCGCATCCCCCAGCCCGGCCATCCCGCGGTGGTGGGGTCGCAAGACCCTTATACCCCGGGAGGGCAGGCAGCGGGCACGCGCCTAGCATGGTCTCCTGCAAAAAAATAGCTAACGGGGAACGGGACGAGACGAGCCTCCGCAGCTCCTCCCAGTTGGCCCGGAGTCCACGGCAATTCCATTGAAGGAATATGCCCTCCAGGCCTAGCTCGGAGGAGACGCGGGGGCCCTCCTCGAATTGAAGACCCTCACGGGAATGGCCGTACGCTTCCCGGGGGCAGAACCCCGGGCGCTGTTGGCCGGACAAAGCGCTGAAGGCGCTGTCGCATTCGAGGACTTATTGGGGGAGGTTGGGCTCGCCATGCGAGTCTTTTCCTCCCTTCGCCTCGAAACCTTAGGCGGGCGTTGCGGCTTGGGAGGCGGGGGGCCCTCTTTTCGAGGAACCACCGTCTCCGAGCCACTCGCTCCACCTCGGGGCGTGGGCGAAGGGGCCGAAGCTCCTTTGTTGCTGTCCTCCTTTCGGGGAACAGCTTTAGGAACCCCGGAAGATGGCCTAGCGACCATCTTCAGGGGTGTTGCCTCCTGTGAGTCTAACGACTCTGTGAAGGCGCGTGGCCGTTTCGCCTTACGGGAAACGGTCACGCTGGGGGAAGAGGGGGGAGCCCTGGTATTAGCCGGGGCTGGGTGTGAACCCTTTTTGCCGCCAGCTCTACCAGGGGAGCGCCCGGGTGTAGTAGAGCCCGCAGAAGGGCTCCGAATGGGCGCGGAAACAACCGTGCTCGTTGGCCTGGATGGGCCAGGAGCAGAGGGTGCTTTTCTAACTATTGAGGCATATGACGTCCCAGGCAGAGCCGGGCGCGCCAGGACCAAGTCCTTAGCCTCGCGGAATGAGAGTCGATCCTGGGCCTGAATGGCCAGGATTTCTTTCTCAAGGAGATATGCACCACATTGCTTCGAAGAAGCAGGGTGCGGCTCTCCGCAATTGACACACTTGGCCACACACGATTTGGACTTATCGTGTGCGACCTTGGAGCAATTTACACAGACTTCGGGTGACCCCGATTTTGCACGTCTACATGATCGATTCGTGTGGCCGAAGCGGTGACAGTAATAGCACCGCCGCGGCAGTGGCACGAATGCCTTCACGCGGTAGCGGTACCAACCGGCACGCACCGACTCAGGGAGCTTGTCACAGTCGAACGTGACGAAGAGTGTAGGGGTGGGTCTCGAGGCCCCTCCCTGTTTTCTCATCACACGTTCGACCTTGACCGCCCCATGGTCGGCCAGCTCTAGGGTGATGTCTTCTATGGAGTAGTCAACGAGTTCCCTCGCATAAACTACTCCTTTTACAAAGTTCATGGTAGAGTGCGGCGTCACACTCACCGGGGTGCCATGAAGTGTCCGAAGAGCACTTATCTTGGCCGCCTCGGCGGGATTCGCCGCATTCGCCAGAAGGCTCCCGTCCGAGAAACGGGTTACCTTCGGCTCTCTACCAATTGCACTAGCTAATCCTCTCCTCTGATGGATCATGTTGCCCTTGGACAACATGGTGCCATCAGTGGAGCGAATAACGAGGAAGCGTTTGAAGCCAGCGGGCTCGATTTTTTTTTTTTTTTTTATAGAGCCCATCTGGCAACTACCTACTTGGGCATAAGTCGCCGAAAAACACGACAGCCTAGAATTAGGCTACTTTAAAGTTAAAATATGAAAACTTAACAATCAATATAAATTGGAAAAACTTAACAATCGAAGCAATCTCCGGCAGCGGGGGGAGGTCCCCCTCACCCCGGTGCAGGAGAGTGCAACCTAAAACAAAACAATAACAAAAAAAGGAACCTTAAATAAAGGGGAGAAGGCCGGCCTCCCCCAAAAAGTCAATAAGTCCACCAGTCATGGTGCACGCACTCGTCCCGAGTACAAGGGACAGGCGGTAGCGACCCCGCCCATCCCGGTACCGAGACAGGTATCGTGCGCGAAGATCACCCAGACTGGGACATTCGACAAGAATATGCCAAACAGTCTGGGGGACGACGCAGTCGTTGCAATAGGGCACATGCGAGCGCTCCACCAAGTAACGATGCGTCACACGAGTGTGTCCGATTCGAAGACGACAGAAAGCAACCTGAAGCCGCCGCGGCATTGGGGGATAGGTCCATGGGAACAGTCGCGGCGCAATGGCACGCAACTTTAAGTTCCCCTCGACCGTCTCCCATCTTCTTTGCCAAGCAGTCCGAAGAGCTGCCCGTATTCCTGCCATGTAGTCAGTGTGAGGAAGAGCGAAACGCTGGTCCGGTCGCAGAGTCCTCGCGGACTCTTTGGCGCCCTCATCGGCGCGCTCATTCCCCGCAATTCCTACATGTCCAGGAACCCAGCAGAAGATAATCTCGACATCTGCCCGGCTCGCCAAAACCGTGGCGTCACGGATTTCGCGAACCAGGGGATGCGGAGATTCCAATGCCCCGAGAGCACTCAGGGCGCTTTGTGAGTCGCTATAAATCACAATCCGGTCTCCGAACCGGGCACGTCGCGTAATCTCCCGTACCGAGTGGTGTATTGCCACCAGCTCGGCCGTGAAGACAGACGCAGCGCCTGGTAGAGCCCCGCTGACTTCAAACAGAGGGGATACGGCGTGGAAGCCGACCCCCTCTTGGGACTTGGAGCCATCCGTATACACTGGCACGGTACCAGCGTGACACGATGTGTGCTCCAAAAAGGTCGAACGCAATACTCCCGGCGCAGTACAAGCTTTGGGAGCAGAGGCGTGGCGACAAATAGCCAAATGTGGTACCCTCCAGGGTGGCGTCCCGGGCAGAACCAGGGGCGCCACCGGCCCGAGAGCTATATCTACCTCTCGAAGGAGTTTCCTGGCCCTAAACCCAAAGGGCTTAGGGTATGACTGGCGTCTCTCGGCGGCATAGGCACCATCGAGATCAGCTGCGGATGCAGTGAGAGCTGTTAGCGACTGAGGGAGGCGCCGGGCTCGCGCGTACAGTCGAGTGATGCACTGCACGTGGCGCAGAGCGAGTGGCATCTCCCCAGCATCGACCAACAGGCTCTCAATGGGGGAAGTGCGGAAGGCACCGGTCGCAAGGCGAAGGCCGGTGTGGTGGATCGAATCCACCTTCCGCAATAAACGCTCGGCTGCGGATGCATAAAACTCGCATCCGTAGTCGAGCTTCGAGCGAACAAAGGATCGATAAAAAAGTAAGGCGGTAGCCCTATCAGCGCCCCAAGCGCTGAACGTTACGGAACGGAGAATGTCCATGGCGCGGGTACAAGAGACCCTAAGGCTGCGAATATGAGCCTCCCCGGTGAGGCGTCGGTCGAATACAAGACCAAGGAAACGGTGCGACTCAACCACATCCAGGCGCACCCCATTAAGAAACAAATCTGGGTCGGGGTGAAGCCGTGGATGGCGGCAGAAGTGCACCACCTTAGTCTTGGCCAAAGAAAACCGAAACCTGTGCGCTTCGGCATAGTGAGAGACGCGGTTCAATGCCTGTTGGAGTCGACGCTCCAGAGTTGGCATCTGGGCCGCGCCAAAAGAGATCGAAAGGTCGTCCACGTAGAGCGTATCGAGAACATCTTCCGGCAGCACCGAGGTGATGCCGTTGATGCTCAGGGCAAAGAGTGTGACACTGAGGACACTTCCCTGCGGGACACCCTCTTCCTGCTCCTTTGGACCGGAGAGGGCTCCCCCCACCCGTACGCGGAATCGACATTCTCGCAAAAATTCAGATATAAAAATTGGGAGGCGTCCCCTCGCCCCCATCGTGTGGAGAGTCTCCATGATACCGTATCGCCATGCGGTATCATAGGCCTTCTCCAGATCAAAAAACACCGTGGCGTAGTGCTGTCTACGAAGGAAAGCCTCGCAGACGGCACTTTCCAGTCGGAGCAGAGCATCCGACGTGGAGTGGAACTTACGGAAGCCGCACTGTGCAGAAGACCGATGGCCTCCGCTGTCCAGGAAATAGGCTAATCTAACATTTACCAATTTCTCCATCAACTTGCACACGCAAGAGGTTAGAGAGATTGGGCGGAAACCGGTCGGAGTAGAGTGATCTCTCCCCGGCTTGCGAAAGGCGAGCACAGTAGCGATTCGCCAGGAGTCTGGGAGAAGACCTTCCACCCAGATCCTGTTGAACAAATCTAACAGAAAGGCCATGCCTCGCTCACCCAGGTGTCGAAGCATGGCGTACGGGACATCGTCCGGACCATGGGCGGTGTCCGCGCACGAAGCGAGAGCGGAACGCAACTCATCACAGTAAACTTGTCGTTGAAGGGTTCTCCGCCTCTGGAGGTAAAGTCCAGCCGGCGGCCTTCCGCGACATCACGACGTGCATTGAATGCTGGCGGAGCAGCATCACGGCTAGAGAATGCGGAAAAAGCGGTCGCTAAGGATTCCGCCACGGATGCGGGGTCCGAGATTGCGGTCCCATTCTCCTGGAGAACGGGAGGGGGGTCCTGCGAGAACTTGCCCCGAATCCTTTTGACTCGCTTCCACACCTCAGCTAAAGGGGTCTTCCCGTTAAGTGAAGACACGTATGCCCGCCAAGAAGAGCGGCGGGCGTGCTTCGAAATATACCGGAACCTAGCCCTAGCCCGACGAAATTCAGCGACAGTGAAATCGTTCGGGCGGCGCTTATAGCGCATGTAGGCATAACGCTTCTGTTTGAGCGCCGTCTCACACTCGGTCGACCACCATGGGAGTGGTCGGCGTGCAAAACGGCCAGACGTCCTAGGAATAGTAGTCAGGCCTACGGCGATGAGGTGCCGGAGAAGAACTCAACGGCCTCATCTACCGACCTAAACTCCTCGACTGAGATAGAGAATTCAGTCATTTCCTGAAATGCAGGCCACCGCGCCCGCGCCAAGCACCACCGAGGTGGTCTCTCAGGCGGCAGTTGCCCTGAAAATGATATTTGAATGGGAAAGTGATCACTACCATGGAGGTCATCGACCACCCCCCAATCAAAATCAGGCTGTGCATCCGAAGAGCACAAAGATAGGTCAAGGCAAGAAAATGAAGCGGTTCTCGGACAGTGATGCGTAAACTCATCCACGTTTAGGACACCCATCTCAAGCTCTTCGATCAGATCGGCAAGGACTTGTCCCCTGGGATTTATGGAGTAATCTCCCCAGAGAGGATGCCTGCCGTTCAGATCTCCAAGCAAGAGATAGGGCCTCGGCAACCGTGCCACAACGCGGCGGAAGTCCCCCGCGTCGAAGTCAGCTGACGGTGGAATGTACGCAGAAATGATAGTATACCTCCTATCCAGGTGCAGCTGCACAGCCACTGCCTGAAAGGAGGTATCTAAAGAGAAAGGAAGAACGGAGACATCATGCCGGGTGTAAACCGCGCATCCCCCAGCCCGGCCATCCCGCGGTGGTGGGGTCGCAAGACCCTTATACCCCGGGAGGGCAGGCAGCGGGCACGCGCCTAGCATGGTCTCCTGCAAAAAAATAGCTAACGGGGAACGGGACAAGACGAGCCTCCGCAGCTCCTCCCAGTTGGCCCGGAGTCCACGGCAATTCCATTGAAGGAATATGCCCTCCAGGCCTAGCTCGGAGGAGACGCGGGGGCCCTCCTCGAATTGAAGACCCTCACGGGAATGGCCGTACGCTTCCCGGGGGCAGAACCCCGGGCGCTGTTGGCCGGACAAAGCGCTGAAGGCGCTGTCGCCTTCGAGGACTTATTGGGGGAGGTTGGGCTCGCCATGCGAGTCTTTTCCTCCCTCCGCCTCGAAACCTTAGGCGGGCGTTGCGGCTCGGGAGGCGGGGGGCCCTCTTTTCGAGGAACCACCGTCTCCGAGCCACTCGCTCCACCTCGGGGCGTGGGCGAAGGGGCCGAAGCTCCTTTGTTGCTGTCCTCCTTTCGGGGAACAGCTTTAGGAACCCCGGAAGATGGCCTAGCGACCATCTTCAGGGGTGTTGCCTCCTGTGAGTCTAACGACTCTGTGGAGGCGCGTGGCCGTTTCGCCTTACGGGAAACGGTCACGCTGGGGGAAGAGGGGGGAGCCCTGGTATTAGCCGGGGCTGGGTGTGAACCCTTTTTGCCGCCAGCTCTACCAGGGGAGCGCCCGGGTGTAGTAGAGCCCGCAGAAGGGCTCCGAATGGGCGCGGAAACAACCGTGCTCGTTGGCCTGGATGGGCCAGGAGCAGAGGGTGCTTTTCTAACTATTGAGGCATATGACGTCCCAGGCAGAGCCGGGCGCGCCAGGACCAAGTCCTTAGCCTCGCGGAATGAGAGTCGATCCTGGGCCTGAATGGCCAGGATTTCTTTCTCAAGGAGATATGCACCACATTGCTTCGAAGAAGCAGGGTGCGGCTCTCCGCAATTGACACACTTGGCCACACACGATTTGGACTTATCGTGTGCGACCTTGGAGCAATTTACACAGACTTCGGGTGACCCCGACTTTGCACGTCTACATGATCGATTCGTGTGGCCGAAGCGGTGACAGTAATAGCACCGCCGCGGCAGTGGCACGAATGCCTTCACGCGGTAGCGGTACCAACCGGCACGCACCGACTCAGGGAGCTTGTCACAGTCGAACGTGACGAAGAGTGTAGGGGTGGGTCTCGAGGCCCCTCCCTGTTTTCTCATCACACGTTCGACCTTGACCGCCCCATGGTCGGCCAGCTCTAGGGTGATGTCTTCTATGGAGTAGTCAACGAGTTCCCTCGCATAAACTACTCCTTTTACAAAGTTCATGGTAGAGTGCGGCACACACTCACCGGGGTGCCATGAAGTGTCCGAAGAGCACTTATCTTGGCCGCCTCGGCGGGATTCGCCGCATTCGCCAGAAGGCTCCCGTCCGAGAAACGGGTTACCTTCGGCTCTCTACCAATTGCACTAGCTAATCCTCTCCTCTGATGGATCATGTTGCCCTTGGACAACATGGTGCCATCAGTGGAGCGAATAACGAGGAAGCGTTTGAAGCCAGCGGGCTCGAAAACGCCAGGTAACCTCTGAATGAGGGGCCCCGATGTCATCGAGGCTCCGCCCTGTGCACTCTTGGTCTTAGTCAGGGGCTCCGCACACGAGGGGGTAGAGGGGCCGGATGTGCCGATCTTGGCTTGGTCGCCTACCAAAGTGGCAGCAGACCCATCCGTCCCCGCAGCCCCCGCGGATGGAGAGGAGCCCCGAGTCTTTTTCGTCTTTCTTGTCTTTTTCTTCTTTTTAGGAGAGGAGGGCGGGGAATGAACCCGCTTTTCACCCCCGCCGGTAGAAGCTCCTAGGCCAGATGGACCGGCCTCAGCCAGGTCCTTCTCTGAAATGGAGAAGGTCCCGGTGGGCGCAGGGGATTCATCCGGAGGAGATCCCTCCCCTCCTTGTCCTGCCTGAGAATCCACAGCCGTTTGATGAGGACCTTGCATAGGGGCGGATTCGGGTTCGGTGCTTGGCGCCAAGCCCGGATTCCCCCCCATGGAAGGCCCTACCTTCTGAGGCTGGTTTTCCTCAAGGACCATGTCTATCACAGGAGGGGCCTCCAGTTGGCCATCCCCTCCCAGGACATCGCAGGTCCCCTTGGCAGCGTCATAAGTCTTTAGTGGGGAGGCACAGGCCTTGACCCCGGCAAGGTTTAATATTTTTGCCAGCAGGTCTTTTGAGGGAAGCGACCGAAGGGGCCTGGCTTCCCTCTCCCCCCTAAGGGGGTTTGCCCTACCGAGCCGCTTGTACGAGGGGCGGTCGGCAATGGGCTGCCTGCTGGCTTTCTTGGCAGTCCCCTTAGAAAGCATAGGAGGGACTGCCGCTGGAGATAGGGAGGTGCCCGAAAGCACCTCCAGAGAAGGGGGTGAGGGGGAGTCCCCTACACCCGTAGGCGTAGGAGAGGAGTAAGCCTCCTCTCCGGTTAAAGAGGTATGGAGGGTCCTCTGCGCAAGCACAGGGGGGGGGACCTCCATCTTTTCTGTGGAGCTGCACGAGGGCGGCTCCGTTGTTGTTATAGGGGGAATTAAGGGGAGATGTTTTTTTTTTTCATCATTGGGCATGGTGACCCTCTTTGTTTTACGGGACGCAATCGCTCACCACCTCTTGCAGTAGCCCGCACTGCAAGAGGTGCTTACAGGCCCGGCAGAGCCAGGCGCCGCCATTTGGGACCACCCCTCCCGCCTGGTGGCCTGGCAGTCCTTCGGCATGGCGGCTCCACCTTGAACACGGCGTAAAACGGATAGATTTTGAAGACGAGAGGAAAAGGGATGTGAGGAAGGTATGGGTGGGGATGAAGCAGGTTGTTAAAAGCCAACCACCCCAGACCGGAGCTCAGGTGTTAGGGGACATTGTCCCCTCCCCCCTCAGCCCCGATCCGGGACGATTGGCTGAGAAGAAGGTCAGCTTCTACCCTGTGAAATTAGAGGCTGACCAGAGAAAGTTGTGGGAGAGGTTGTATGAAAAGCGACGAGGTAGGATAGGAATACAGGCTATCTGAAGGAAGGAAGAGAGGCTAAGCTGGGGCCGGACGGGGCGCTGGATCCCGTCAGCACGGCGGCCAGGATGGCAAATCGCCGCGCCCCTTACGGGGGATTTATGGAGTAATCTCCCCAGAGAGGATGCCTGCCGTTCAGATCTCCAAGCAAGAGATAGGGCCTCGGCAACCGTGCAACGACGCGGCGGAAGTCCCCCGCGTCGAAGTCAGCTGACGGTGGAATGTACGCAGAAATAATAGTATACCTCCTATCCAGGTGCAGCTGCACAGCCACTGCCTGAAAGGAGGTATCTAAAGAGAAAGGAAGAACGGAGACATCATGCCGGGTGTAAACTGCGCATCCCCCAGCCCAGCCATCCCGAGGTGGTGGGGTCGCAAGACCCTTATACCCCGGGAGGGCAGGAAGGGGGCACGCACCTAGCATGGTCTCCTGCAAAAAAATAGCTAACGGGGAACGGGACGAGACGAGCCTCCGCAGCTCCTCCCAGTTGGCCCGGAGTCCACGGCAATTCCATTGAAGGAATATGCCCTCCAGGCCTAGCTCGGAGGAGACGCGGGGGCCCTCCTCGAATTGAAGACCCTCACGGGAATGGCCGTACGCTTCCCGGGGGCAGAACCCCGGGCGCTGTTGGCCGGACAAAGCGCTGAAGGCGCTGTCGCCTTCGAGGACTTATTGGGGGAGGTTGGGCTCGCCATGCGAGTCTTTTCCTCCCTCCGCCTCGAAACCTTAGGCGGGCGTTGCGGCTTGGGAGGCGGGGGGCCCTCTTTTCGAGGAACCACCGTCTCCCAGCCACTCGCTCCACCTCGGGACGTGGGGGAAGGAGCCGAAGCTCCTTTGTTGCTGTCCTCCTTTCGGGGGACAGCTTTAGGAACCCCGGAAGATGGCCTAGCGACCATCTTCAGGGGTGTTGCCTCCTGTGAGTCTAACGACTCGGTGGAGGCGCGTGGCCGTTTCGCCTTACGGGAAACGGTCACGCTGGGGGAAGAGGGGGGAGCCCTGGTTTTAGCCGGGGCAGGGTATGAGCCCTTTTTGCCGCCAGCTTTACCAGGGGAGCGCCCGGGTTGGGTAGAGCCCGCAGAAGGGCTCCGAATGGGCGCGGAAACAACCGTGCTCGTTGGATTGGATGGGCCAGGAGCAGAGGGTGCCTTCCTAACTATTGAGGCATATGACGTCCCAGGCAGAGCCGGGCGCGCCAGGACCAAGTCCTTTGCCTCGCGGAATGAGAGTCGATCCTGGGCCTGAACGGCCAGGATTTCTTTCTCAAGGAGATATGCACCACATTGCTTCGAAGAAGCAGGGTGCGGCTCTCCGCAATTGACACACTTGGCCACACACGATTTGGACTTATCGTGTGCGACCTTGGAGCAATTTACACAGACTTCGGTTGACCCCGACTTTGCACGTCTACATGAGCGATTCGTATGGCCGAAGCGGTGACAGTAATAGCACCGCCGCGGCAGTGGCACGAATGCCTTCACGCGGTAGCGGTACCAACCGGCACGCACCGACTCAGGGAGCTTGTCACAGTCGAACGTGACGAAGAGTGTAGGGGTGGGTCTCGAGGCCCCTCCCTGTTTTCTCATCACACGTTCGACCTTGACCGCCCCATGGTCGGCCAGCTCTAAGGTGATGTCTTCAATGGAGTAGTCAACGAGTTCCCTCGCATAAACTACTCCTTTCACAAAGTTCATGGTAGAGTGCGGCGTCACACTCACCGGGGTGCCATGAAGTGTCCGAAGAGCACTAATCCTGGCCGCCTCGGCGGGATTCGCCGCATTCGCCAGAAGGCTCCCGTCCGAGAAACGGGTTACCTTCGGCTCTCTACCAATTGCACTAGCTAATCCTCTCCGCTGATGGATCATGTTGCCCTTGGACAACATGGTGCCATCAGTGGAGCGAATAACGAGGAAGCGTTTGAAGCCAGCGGGCTCGAAAACGCCAGGTAACCTCTGAATGAGGGGCCCCGATGTCATTGGAGGCTCCGCCCTGTGCACTCTTGGTAGTAGTCTTCTTTGTCAGGGGCTCCGCAACCGGGGGGGCAGAGGGGGCGGATGTGCCGATCTTGGCTTGGTCGCTTGCCAGAGTGGCAGCAGACCCATCCGTCCCCGCAGCCCCCGCGGATGGAGAGGAGCCCCGAGTCTTTTTTGTCTTTTTCTTTTTCTTTTTCGGAGAGGAGGGCGGGGAATGAACCCGCTTTTCACCTCCGCCGGCAGAAGTTCCCCCCACTGGAACGATAAAATAAAATAATCGGTTAAATAAAAGAAACAACAAACTACTCTTACATATTTATATTATTCTATTTTGTATTCTTATTTTTCGGTATTCATTATTGTCTTTTCCCGCACGAATTCTTCTCGAAATTCAAGCTCCCCTTTAATAAAAATAACCGACACATATATACAAAGGAACTTACATACATACATACATAAGCGTCTTACTCTCATTCGCCATATTAACATGGCAACATATATAACTGGGTATAATAGAACGCCTTTACAAAGACAGAAATGTCGGATCAGTGAACGCCATTGTTTCTTGAATTAAGTCCTAAAAATACAATGGGCCTAATTTAGAACAAAGGAGGATGATAGCAACGGCTCAATTCAGCTGCACTTGACAAATGAATAAAAAAAAAAATTCCCCTCGTTTTTTAATTTGAATTTTCTATTTTCTTCTTTTTTTTTTAGTGAATAAAACATTTGACAACGAAAATATCCCCCAGTTTGATTTTGTATTACCCCACCTCATTAAAGGGCGGTCTTATTTCATGTTTTGGAGTTCAGCTGTTCTTTTGTACGAACTCTTTTGTCTTGTATCTCTAGAACTTTATTCCTTCTCAAGCATTGGTCGGCAACCTCGGGCCGCCGACGAGTGGGAGCGACTCACCAATCAAAGGACCAATCCGAAGTCCCCAAACGAAATATGATATCTACCCGGCAACCAGTGTCTAGGAAATAAATGGTTGTTTTTTTTCAAATACGATATTTACCACTAACTAGTAATTGATTAAAGCTCTAGCTTCTCATTTTAAATTAAATAATATTTTGTGGAGAACAAGAGCATTCTAGCTTTTACCTCACTATGAAAGCTGATTAGAGGCTTCAGACGCGCTCTCAGATAACTATAAACAAGTGACGTAGAAATTCTAGCAGAAATTCTCATAGACATTTTATTAATAAATCTAATGGAAATTCTAGTAGATAATTCTACTAAACATTCTAGTAGAACATCGAATAAACATTCTAATTGAAATTCTAATAGACATTTTATTAATAAATCTAATGGAAATTCTAGTAGATAATTCTACTAAACATTCTAGTAGAACATCGAATAAACATTCTAATAGAAATTCTAATAGACATTTTATTAATAAATCTAATGGAAATTCTAGTAGATAATTCTACTAAACATTCTAGTAGAACATCGAATAAACATTCTAATTGAAATTCTAATAGACATTTTATTAATAAATCTAATGGAAATTCGAGTAGATAATTCTACTAAACATTCTAGTAGAACATTGAATAGACATTCTAATAGAAATTCTAATAGACATTTTATTAATAAATCTAATGGAAATTCTAGTAGATAATTCTACTAAACATTCTTGTAGAACATCGAATAAACATTCTAATTGAAATTCTAATAGACATTTTATTAATAAATCTAATGGAAATTCTAGTAGATAATTCTACTAAACATTCTAGTAGAACATTGAATAGACATTCTAATAGAAATTCTAATAGACATTTTATTAATAAATCTAATGGAAATTCTAGTAGATAATTCTACTAAACATTCTAGTAGAACATCGAATAAACATTCTAATTGAAATTCTAATAGACATTTTATTAATAAATCTAATGGAAATTCTAGTAGATAATTTTACTAAACATTCTAGTAGAACATTGAATAGACATTCTAATAGAAATTCTAATAGACATTTTATTAATAAATCTAATGGAAATTCTATTAGATAATTCTACTAAACATTCTAGTAGAACATCGAATAAACATTCTAATAGAAATTCTAATAGACATTTTATTAATAAATCTAATGGAAATTCTAGTAGATAATTCTACTAAACATTCTAGTAGAACATTGAATAGACATTCTAATAGAAATTCTAATAGACATTTTATTAATAAATCTAATGGAAATTCTAGTAGATAATTCTACTAAACATTCTAGTAGAACATCGAATAAACATTCTAATTGAAATTCTAATAGACATTTTATTAATAAATCTAATGGAAATTCTAGTAGATAATTCTACTAAACATTTTAGTAGAACATCGAATAAACATTCTAATAGAAATTCTAATAGACATTTTATTAATAAATCTAATGGACATTCTAGTAGATAATTCTATTAAATATTCTAGTAGAACATCAAATAGACATTCTAGTAGAATTTATAATAGACATTCTGGAGGAAATCTATTAGAAAATCTAATATATGTACATCGTAATATTAATTCTAATAGCGCTTATAATAGATATTCTGGTATATATTCTAATAGACATTCTATTAGAAATTATAATAGAAAATTTGATAAAATTCAGATATCGGAGAGAGTGGAAAATTAAAAAAAACCATTACCTATCTATCTATCTATTCATTATGGCAGGTTTTATTGAAACCGACCGCAAGTCTCGTGTTAATTTTCTTTTCAATCTTCTCGATTCGTCTTAAGTTCGCCTTTTCTTCATTGTTGAACCCGTGAGAAGCCTACCGAAGTTGGAGAAGGGGTAGGGGTAGAGAGGGGTGGTGGAAGGGGAGAGCGGAGTGGGTGAGGGGGTTATAGGAGGGGGCGAGGAGGGAAATATTGGGGGAGGGTTATAAAGGGGAGGATGGGAGAGAGAGAGGGCAAAGTGTATATTTTCAGAACGTGATTTTTTCAATAATTTTTAATTTTATTATAGCTTAGTTTGTGAATGAGCTTTCCCCTCTCCCTGCCCCCTGTTGAGAAGGGGGAGAGAGGGGACGGGGATGGGTAAAGGGATTAGCGAAAATAGAGAGGAGGAAGGAGGGAAAGAATGGGGATAGGTGAAGGACGCGGAACAGATCCCTCTGACCCGGGGCGACGAAAGGCTCCACCTGAATGCTGTTTGGTGTCAAAACACAATACTTCCTGGCATCTATCCCCAAATGAGGACCGGCCCTAGTCCCCCCTGGCAGACCAGCGATTGTCATACTGACCTTTATGTAGATTTCATTATCTGTTCGGGGATCCTCCAGAAAGGATTGGGGTCGACTAACTAACTAACTAGGTCAAGGAATGGGGTAGGAGTAAGTGATGTGATAGGGGTAGAGGAAGAGGGAGATGAGAGGGTAGGGGAACATGGAGGTGAGGGGATATATATATATATATATATATATATATATATATATATATATATATATATATATATATATATATATATATATATATATATATATATATATATATATATATATTAGTGTAAATCGGTAGCATACCTTCTTGTATGTAGATTTTGTTAAAGACCATAGCATGTATATTTCGCCTTTATTTATTTTCTTTGGAAACTTTCCTTTTTCTTATTATCTTTTTTTAGTTCATCTTGTAGATGGTAAACAACTTCTCCTACGTTCATCTCTTTTTTAAATGAAATGTGTTTGGTAAAACCAAACTTGACTTTAATTGCTGAGCTTTCGATCTATGCGATCATCATTAGAGTGTCTTTCTTCCTTTATCGTTGAAGAATGGTGGAGTCCAAATGAAAAGAAAACGGATTTTAGGGGATATTTATTCCTCCTCGCTTAAAACGTTATGTCAAGGGAACGGGCCCCTCCTGTGTAAGCGGAATTTTAAAACAACTTTAATGTTTGATTCCAACCCGTAGTCTGGATGTTGATGGCTGGCCTTTCTTCGTTAATTAATATGGCTTCTAAGATGTTCAGTCTAGCTTTATTTCTCTATTTTCTTTTGATCGTTGCGTTATTAACTAATATGTCCCTGGTTAAGCTGATGTTATGTAAGGTCTCCATATATTTTTGAGGAGTTCTATGTTGCAGATGCATTGTTAAGCGCCTTGAAAGTGTGGTGGTAGTCATACCAACATACGTTGAGTTGTTTTGAAGCTTACAGTTTTCATTCGGTCAGGTAAACTCGTAACATATGTTCGTAGACGTCAGGATCGAGGAGTTATGGCAGATTGTTTTTCATAATGGGATTGTTAACTTTTGTCGTTTTATAATATATAATCATCTGAATCTTTTCCGTTTGCTTCTTAACTTCGATATTACGGTTAACAATCTCCTCGATGTTTCTTTCGTATATTTTGTAGGCGGATGACATTTGATTTCCATAGTACATTTTGATGTTATTTACTTCTTCCTGGTTACTTTCCGTTTCATCCGTGTCTGTGAATTGCCTTCTTAAAAATGATTGAAGCTGTTTTTCAATGATGCTGTTCGGGAAACCGTTGTTCACGAGGGTTTGTTTTATGCGGGAGATCTCTTGATGGAACAGTTCCCACGTGGAGCAGCATTTGTATGCTGGGTGGATGTATGAGCCGATTACACTCTTTTTGTACTCTTCAGGACATTCACTATCCGCTTTGAGGCATCTTCCCATATTTGTGGCTTTTCTGTACACTTTTGTGACGTAATTACCGTTGATGTTTTGTACCTCCACGTCCAAAAAAGGGAGTTTATTCTCCATTCTCAATTCATAAGTGAATTTTAACACGGAGTTCTCCTCAAATTGCTATTTGATGTTCTTAAGATGTTATTCATTTTGGATGTTGATGTAGATGTCGTCTACGTATCGGCAGTATATGTGTGGCTTATTTTCGATGTTGTTTAATAAGCTCTATTCAAGTTGACCCATATAGTAGTTGGCAAAAGTCGGCCTCAGGGGCGATCCCATAGCTACTCCATAGACTTGTGTGTAGAGATTACCGTCCGGTGTCCTGAACGTAACCTCTAATGTGCATAAACGTACCATGTTCCTTAAGATGTTTGGGTCAAGGTTAGGAGGAGACATTGTAGGATGGTGGTATACATTTTGTATAATGATGTCGATGATCTGAGAGATAGGCACATTATTAAATAGACTTTCCACATCAAGGGATGCTATAAGTCCTGTCGGTCTTGTAGAGTGGAGTATATCGAAAAATTCCTCCGTGGACTTTATGCTATATTTTGAAGGGATGTATGGTTTTATTATTTAATTTAAGGTTTTAGATAGACGGCACGTTGGTGTGGTTACGGCCCATTATTTACTACTGGGCTTTCAGAGTGGCTACACAAAGCACACGTATATTTTGTATTTGTGGGACAGCAGAGCTGATCCAGAGCACTATGTGAGAAAAGAATGGCCAACAAGACCAAGAGATGCATCTGGAAGGTTTAACTGTGTTCAAACTCCTCTTGTAGATCTAGAAAAGATATTATTGCCTCCACTGCATCTAAAGCTCAGTTTAGGCTAAAAGTTTCATCAAGTCTATGGATCAATCTGGTGCCGGGTTTCGATACTTATGTCAGAAACTAGGTGGTGTGGTTTCCGAAGCCAAGTTAAAAGCAGGTGTCTTAAATGGACGAAAGATTCGGATACTAATTCATGATATTGAATTCACCAAGAACCCACTAGAGAAAAACTCCTGGGAATCATTTGTCGCCAAAGCTTTTTCTTGGAAACTATCGTGCTTACAAATATAAAGAAATCTTTATAACAATGCCGCAGAATTATCATCCATTGGGAGCAAGAATGTTCTTGAAATTGCATTTTTTTCACTCTCATAGTGATATTTTCCCATATAACCTTGGAGACATTAATGACGAACAAGGTGAAAGATTTCATCAAGACATGGCCATAATGGAGAGCAGATATCAGGGACAATTCAGTCCTAACATGATGGGAGACTATTGCTAGACGCTGTAACGAGAAGAGGCCGAGCTGTACAAACGAAAGGGAAAAGTTCAGAAGCATTTTTTAGAACTTCATATTTTGTCAATTATAAAGGATTTGAACTTATTCTTTCTGGTACAACTTCTTATGAGCTTATCTGCGACGTGTTTAATATCGTTATCTTGCGTGAGACAATTAATGTCATCATATTTACTATTTTTCTGATTGCTTAAGAAAGTAGATCTGATAGCAGAATAAAACTTATAAATCATACTCAACAATGTGAAGTTAGTCATGTAAGCACAATCACATAAGAGACAAGCTGGTCTGTTTTGGGTTAAATATCTTGAACGACACAAGTGACGGAATATTGAATATTTGTACCTATTGATTTTTTAAATAAAACCTCGTCTGATAAAACAAAACAAATATCAGATTCAAAATCAGCAACATGAAATTAATTATGAGTATAATCTCATATGTAAACCATTTTGACTGTTGACAAGTGTAATCTATCTTGTCCAGTAGATTAACATGGAGTGCAAATAATCTATGTTGTAGAGTCGACTAAAATGGACTGCAAATAATCTATTTTGTGGAGGTGACTAACATGGAATGCACGAGACCATAAAGAATGAAAAGCTCCACTTAGATCATTCTTGAGCATGAAGTGGAAATTTTCTCGACTCCAGGATTAAAATTAGCTTTATTTCTTGGCTCTGCTGATTTAGCGCTTTTATTTATTTTCTATTTTAACGCATATTTTAGATTTGTATTTTTAATATTGCGAAGATGTGATAGAAAATGAGAACAGAGCGAGATAACAAATAGTGATAAATGGATGGGAGAGTATAATATAAAATTGGTTAAAGGGCGTAAAAGATCACACGAATAATTGTCGCCGTCGAGATGTGAATTAAAGCGGGGTTCGGACGAGAAGTTTGCTCGAGGAGTCAACCGTTTAGCTGGGTATGGCGTGCGATGGCGCTTTTGGGTGGTTCCCAGAGTGTGGTTGCTGTAAGGGCACGGCGAATGTCCTTAGAGCCAAGGTGTCTTTTGGTGTCTCCTGGGTGGGACAAGGCACTGAGAAAGAAGCTCCCATCCTGGTCTCCTTCTTGGCGTTCCTTAGTTACGGCACTTAAGGAAAGATGAAAAGCTGACGTTGTTTACAAAGTGACCGAAGCGCTGTGACTTATCACAAGTGAAGATGGAGGAATAGAAAAAGTGTGGATGATAAATAACCGCAGATCTTCCTGCAGCCATTAGGGCTGGAAGGGAGCACAATGATCCAGATGCCAGCTGCCGCAATTTTTCACTTGCGCAAAATGAAAAATAAGGAACAAAGATAGTGGAGGGGGGAGAAGGAAAATAAAAAGGGAGAAAAGACTGAAGGCATGTTAAATATCACCACTCCAATCGTAGCCGAGAGAGAGAAGTGACTCCTGTCCTTCCCTGCTCCGTCCAGGGATGAATTAACGAAAGCTAGTCGGCGACTAGCCCCCCCTAAACTACCCGCCTGCCAAGAAAGGTGACAGGAGGCTTGCAAAGCAAGTTGCACAAAAGGGTAAAATGTTACTGTCCAGAATGAATACATCCCAAGTAGTTTCAATCTAGTTTGCAGCCTGACCAGAACACTGAAGCTGGAAGGGCGTAGTGGCGCTCTCTGAGGTACCAGGTATACCATACTAACAGGTATACCAGGCTAAAGGAGTAGTGTACCTCCTGATTGAACGTCAAAGATAAGAAGAAAGACGCATACATGATCGGAGGCAGCAGCGATCTCTCAACCTCAAAACAAGTCGACATGAAGGGGGGAACCAGTCTGAGGGTAGGAGGAGGGGCATTTCTAATCAGCCTGCGCCATCTTGGGGTCGTAGATTTAACTAAAGGGACAAAGGAAAGAAAAGGGTTTTGAGATCGATTTGTGTTCGCCTCTTCCGGCAGAGAGATGGCGTTGTTAATATGAGGATTTTTTATGACGTCACCAACCATAGCCGAGGCTATATGTCCCATTCATATTCCAGACTTTTCTGTTTCTCGACAGCGAAATCCCATTTCCATTCTGCCTTGTAGGGGTGTATAAAAGATCTGCACGTGATAGCAACTGATTTGAATCTCCCTGAATCGAAAGAAAGATTTTATTCAAATATTAATAATTCGAGGGTTCTAAATTTCCTACCTAAATGTTAATGAGGGGAAAATAAATGACTTTTTTTAATCATTTTTTTGATATCTTTCCGCCCGCGCTGGGTCTATCCACCATGAAAAAGATAAGTGGAGAGAGAGGAAGAAAAAGGATAATGAATAAAAAAAAGAGTAGATATAATGAATGAAATATATTGTTACAGCAAATTTATTCTGGTAATATGGTGAATTAGTAATAATTAAAGCTGATTATACAGGAAAAAGGAAGTTAAAGTAAATGAAATTCATTCAATACATAGAAATTTAATATCAACTTACCTATTTTTTAAATTTTCGATTTCTTCGTAAAAAATACTTTATAGTTCCTAGTAGAATTAAACACCATATTAATCGTAAATCCAAAACTGTCCCACAGGAAACACGAATTTCAATGACTTTCGAAATCTATTCAGTTCATTTACAATTAAAACTAAGAAATGAACCGAATGAATTTTTAAATTACTTTTTATTCCCTCTTTCTTTGGGGACATTTTTGTGCATTCAACTTAGTCTGCCGAGTGTTCTTCAATAACGAATATTTAGGTCAAGGTCAGATTATCAAAATCTACGGACCAAGCTCATTAACGCCTCTACTAATATTAATTAGACTCAGTATTTCGATTTTTATTGATATTTCTTGGTGCATTTTGACCATCCTCTCTGCTTTAATTTAACAGAGTTCTTTCGTTGTTCGATGCCGTTTTTTAGTCTGGTAACTACGATTTACGCCTCAAACACAGTTCTGGAGAATAGAGGGAGATGACTGAATGACCAAAACAAAAGTTCTCGACTTCTTTCGCTTCTAGATTTGTTTTTAAGAGGGGATTTTGGTAAGGGAAACGTCAAACGAGAGAAACAAAGCAATACTGGACGAAGAATCGCTCTTTATAACTAAATTTTCTCTTACTATCAAATCCGAGTCTTCTTCTGGGTGAAGAGTTAAATCAACGTAGATACGTAAATAAAACCAACCGACTAAATCTGCGCCCACTAATATTAACGTCGGCAAGATTGAACTACAGCTCGAATAAACGTTCAAATTTATCTCCGAAAGAGGGATTCAAGTTTCGTAAGTTATTTCTTGAGCTGATTTGGCTATTGCATAAATAAAACATAAATGAACATAATTATAAAGTTCGTTTATTCCATAGTGAAATAATTTCTATCACAGTTTAAAATAGATAGTTTCTTGCCATCAGGTAATTTATTTTAGATTCCTTGGTAACAAGGAAAGCAAAAGAAAAAGCTCGTTTAGTACTGTCCTTTTCTAGTTGAAATTGTTCATAATTGCACGTTAACTGTTTGCGGGATATACTACATTTATCAAAGACCAAAGGTGTAGATACTTATGGAAACTCCTCCTCACATTATGACCAAGGTGGTATATTCGACTGTCGATCTCCTGACTGCAGAACTCTCCTGATCAAGGTCTCAGCCTTTGTCCGTCAGACTTTCTTCCTCGGTACTACATAAGGAGTGTGACATCCTTTCGCGTCTTGCAGACCTTTCCACGTAAACATTCAACCTGTTAAACTTCTACCATCCTTCCTCTGACTACCTCTATTATATTTTGGTCTGAGTTATTAATGTCCTGTCCTCATAAACTCATTTTGAAGCTGTCTACCAGACACTCTTTCCTGACTATTTTATCCCATCAAAAACTAACTTCGTTAATCTTCCATCATCATTAATATTCTTTATTTTCATTAATGGTCAATATTGTACATAACTCATACTATAGCACCATTATCCATTGCTGTAGAAAGTTTCATAGAGGGTTAGACCAACCCAAGTTCATTTAAATCCACTGGAAACCGCAATTTCAAAGAGAACTTGTCCTAATTACAGCCGAATAATAAAGTAGAACCTCTTAAAGTAGAATCTCTTAAAGTAGAATAAACATGATTTAAATATTTTCACAAACTTGGCCTATATTAATGATGCTGGAACCACTACTCACTCTAGTGTTAAAAACAAATTTATTTGTTTGTTCTAAAGTTGGGGACCAAAAAAATCTATCTAGAACATCCCTGACCTAATTTACTACAGTGAAACCATTTTTTTTTTGATTAAGGGGCTATCTGGCGACTGCCGACTTAGGCATAAGTTGCCGTAAACAAACAGCCTAGTTCTAGGCTACTTCAAAATAATTCAACATGAAACAACAATAAAAAAAATAACGTAAACAAAGCAATAACAAAAACGATAACAAAAACAACAACAATAAAACCGGGTTAAATGAAAGGGAGAAGGCCGGCCTCCCCCCAAAAGTCAATAAGTCCACCAGTCATGGTGCACGCACTCGTCCCGAGTACAAGGGACAGGCGGTAGCAACCCCGCCCATCCCGGTACCGAGACAGGTATCGTGCGCGAAGATCACCCTGACTGGGACATTCGACAAGAATATGCCGAACAGTCTGGGGGACGACGCAGTCGTTGCAATAGGGCGCATGCGAGCACTCCATCAAGTAGCGATGCGTCACACGAGTGTGTCCGATTCGAAGACGACAGAAAGCAACCTGAAGCCACCGCGGCATTGGGGGATAGATCCATGGGAACAGTCGCGGCGCAATGACACGCAACTTTAAGTTCCCTTCGACCGTCTCCCATCTTCTTTGCCAAGCAGTCCGAAGAGCTGCCCGTATTCCTGCCATGTAGTCGGTGTGAGGAAGAGCGAAACGCTGGTCCGGTCGCAGAGTCCTCGCGGACTCTTTGGCGTCCTCATCGGCGCGCTCATTCCCCACAATTCCTACATGTCCAGGAACCCAGCAGAAGATAATCTCGACATCTGCCCGGCTCGCCAAAACCGTGGCGTCACGGATATCGCGAACCAGGGGATGCGGAGATTCCAATGCCCCGAGAGCACTCAGGGCGCTTTGTGAGTCGGTATAGATCACAATCCGGTCTCTGAACCGGGCACGTCGCGTAATCTCCCGTACCGAGTGGTGTATTGCCACCAGCTCGGCCGTGAAGACAGACGCAGCGCCTGGTAGAGCCCCGCTGACTTCAAACAGAGGGGATACGGCGTGGAAGCCGACCCCCTCTTGGGACTTGGAGCCATCCGTATACACTGGCACGGTACCAGCGTGACACGATGTGTGCTCCAAAAAGGTCGAACGCAATACTCCCGGCGCAGTACAAGCTTTGGGAGCAGAGGCGTGGCGACAAATAGCCAAATGTGGTACCCTCCAGGGTGGCGTCCTGGGCAGAACCAGGGGCGCCACCGGCCCGAGAGCTATATCTACCTCTCGAAGGAGTTTCCTGGCCCTAAACCCAAAGGGCTTAGGGTATGACTGGCGTCTCTCGGCGGCATAGGCACCATCGAGATCAGCTGCGGATGCAGTGAGAGCTGTTGGCGACTGAGGGAGGCGCCGGGCTCACGCGTACAGGCGAGTGATGCACTGCACGCGGCGCAGAGCGAGTGGCATCTCCCCAGCATCGACCAACAGGCTCTCAATGGGGGAAGTGCGGAAGGCACCGGTCGCAAGGCGAAGGCCGGTGTGGTGGATCGAATCCACCTTCAGCAATAAACGCTCGGCTGCGGATGCATAAAACTCGCATCCGTAGTCGAGCTTCGAGCGAACAAAGGATCGATAAAAAAGTAAGGCGGTAACCCTATCAGCGCCCCAAGCGCTGAACGTCACGGAACGGAGAATGTCCATGGCGCGGGTACAAGAGACCCTAAGGCTGCGAATATGAGCCTCCCAGGTGAGGCGTCGGTCGAATACAAGACCAAGGAAACGGTGCGACTCAACCACATCCAGGCGCACCCCATTAAGAAACAAATCTGGGTCGGGGTGAAGCCGTGGATGGCGGCAGAAGTGCACCACCTTAGTCTTGGCCAAAGAAAACCGAAACCTGTGCGCTTCGGCATAGCGAGAGACGCGGTTCAATGCCTGTTGTAGTCGACGCTGCAGAGTTGGCATCTGGGCCGCGCCAAAAGAGATCGAAAGGTCGTCCACGTAGAGCGTATCGAGAACATCTTCCGGCAGCACCGAGGTGATGCCGTTGATGCTCAGGGCAAAGAGTGTGACACTGAGGACACTTCCCTGCGGGACACCCTCTTCCTGCTCCTTTGGGCCGGAGAGGGCTACCCCCACCCGTACGCGGAATCGACGATCTCGCAAAAATTCAGATATAAACATTGGGAGGCGTCCCCTCGCCCCCATCGTGTGGAGAGTCTCCATGATACCGTATCGCCATGCGGTATCATAGGCCTTCTCCAGATCAAAAAACACCGTGGCGTAGTGCTGTCTACGAAGGAAAGCCTCGCAGACGGCATTTTCCAGTCGGAGCAGAGCATCCGACGTGGAGTGGAACTTACGGAAGCCGCACTGTGCAGAAGACAGATGGCCTCCGCTGTCCAGGGCATAGGCTATTCTAACATTTACCAATTTCTCCATCAACTTGCACACGCAAGAGGTTAGAGAGATTGGGCGGAAACCAGTCGGAGTAGAGTGATCTCTCCCCGGCTTGCGAAAGGCAAGCACAGTAGCGATTCGCCAGGAGTCTGGGAGAAGACCTTCCACCCAGATCCTGTTGAACAAATCTAACAGAAAGGCCATGCCTCGCTCACCCAGGTGTCGAAGCATGGCGTACGGGACATCGTCCGGACCATGGGCGGTGTCCGCGCACGAAGCGAGAGCGGAACGCAACTCACTCACAGTAAACTTGTCGTTGAAGGGTTCTCCGCCTCTGGAGGTAAAGTCCAGCCGGCGGCCTTCCGCGACATCACGACGTGCATTGAATGCTGGCGGAGCAGCATCATGGCTAGAGAATGCGGAAAAATCGGTCGCTAAGGATCCTGCCACGGACGCGGGGTCCGAGATTGCGGTCCCATTCTCCTGGAGAACGGGAGGGGGATCCTGCGAGAACTTGCCCCGAATCCTTTTGACTCGCTTCCACACCTCAGCTAAAGGGGTCTTCCCGTTAAGTGAAGACACGTATGCCCGCCAAGAAGAGCGGCGGGCGTGCTTCGAAATATACCGGAACCTAGCCCTAGCCCGACGAAATTCAGCGACAGTGAAATCGTTCGGGCGGCGCTTATAGAGCATGTAGGCATAACGCTTCTGTTTGAGGGCCGTCTCACACTCGGCCGACCACCATGTGAGTGGTCGGCGTGCAAAACGGCCAGACGTCCTAGGAATAGTAGTCAGGCCCACGGCGATGAGGTTGCCGGAGAAGAACTCAACGGCCTCATCTACCGACCTAAACTCCTCGACTGAGATAGAGAATTCAGTCATTTCCTGAAATGCAGGCCACCGCGCCCGCGCCAAGCACCACCGAGGTGGTCTCTCAGGCGGCAGTTGCCCTGAAAATGATATTTGAATGGGAAAGTGATCACTACCATGGAGGTCATCGACCACTCTCCAATGAAAATCAGGCTGTGCATCCGAAGAGCACAAAGATAGGTCAAGGCAAGAAAATGAAGCGGTTCTCGGACAGTGATGCGTAAACTCATCCACGTTTAGGACACCCATCTCAAGCTCTTCGATCAGATCGGCAAGGACTTGTCCCCTGGGATTTATGGAGTAATCTCCCCAGAGAGGATGCCTGCCGTTCAGATCTCCAAGCAAGAGATAGGGCCTCGGCAACCGTGCCACGACGCGGCGGAAGTCCCCCGCGCCGAAGTCAGCTGACGGTGGAATGTACGCAGAAATGATAGTATACCTCCTATCCAGGTGCAGCTGCACAGCCACTGCCTGAAAGGAGGTATCTAAAGAGAAAGGAAGAACGGAGACATCATGCCGGGTGTAAACCGCGCATCCCCCAGCCCGGCCATCCCGCGGTGGTGGGGTCGCAAGACCCTTATACCCCGGGAGGGCAGGCAGGGTGCACGCGCCTAGCATGGTCTCCTGCAAAAAAATAGCTAACGGGGAACGGGATGAGGCGAGCCTCCGCAGCTCCTCCCAGTTGGCCCGGAGTCCACGGAGATTCCATTGAAGGAATATGCCCTCCAGGCCTAGCTCGGAGGAGACGCGGGGGCCCTCCTCGAATTGAAGACCCTCACGGGAATGGCCGTACGCTTCCCGGGGGCAGAACCTCGGGCGCTTTCGCCGGACAAAGCGCTGAAGGCGCTGTCGCCTTCGATGACTTATTGGGGGAGGTTGGGCTCGCCATGCGAGTCTTTTCCTCCCTCCGCCTCGAAACCTCAGGCGGGCGTTGCGGCTTGGGAGGCGGGGGGGCCCTCTTTTCGCTGAACCACCGTCTCCGAGCCACTCGCTCCACCTCGGGGCGTGGGCGAAGGGGCCGAAGCTCCTTTGTTGCTGTCCTCCTTTCGGGGAACAGCTTTAGGAACCCCGGAATATGGCCTAGCGACCATCTTCAGGGGTGTTGCCTCCTGTGAGTCTAACGACTCTGTGGAGGCGCGTGGCCGTTTCGCCTTACGGGAAACGGTCACGCTGGGGGAAGAGGGGGGAGCCCTGGTTTTAGCCGGGGCTGGGTGTGAACCCTTTTTACCGCCAGCTCTACCAGGGGAGCGCCCGGGTTGGGTAGAGCCCGCAGAAGGGCTCCGAATGGGCACGGAAACAACCGTGCTCGTTGGCCTGGATGGGCCAGGAGCAGAGGGTGCTTTTCTAACTATTGAGGCATATGACGTCCCAGGCAGAGCCGGGCACGCCAGGACCAAGTCCTTAGCCTCGCGGAATGAGAGTCGATCTTGGGCCTGAACGGCCAGGATTTCTTTTTCAAGGAGATATGCACCACATTGCTTCGAAGAAGCAGGGTGTGGCTCTCCCCAATTGACACACTTGGCCACACACGATTTGGACTTATCGTGTGCGACCCTGGAGCAATTTACACAGACTTCGGGTGACCCCGATTTTGCACGTCTACATGATCGATTCGTGTGGCCGAAGCGTTGACAGTAATAGCACCGCCGCGGCAGTGGCACGAATGCCTTCACGCGGTAACGGTACCAACCGGCACGCACCGACTCAGGGAGCTTGTCACAGTCGAACGTGACGAAGAGTGTAGGGGTGGGTCTCGAGGCCCCTCCCTGTTTTCTCATTACACGTTCGACCTTGACCGCCCCATGGTCGGCCAGCTCTAGGGTGATGTCTTCTATGGAGTAGTCAACGAGTTTCCTCGCATAAACTACTCCTTTCACAAAGTTCATGGTAGAGTGCGGCGTCACACTCACCGGGGTGCCATGAAGTGTCCGAAGAGCACTTATCTTGGCCGCCTCAGCGGGATTCGCCGCATTCGCTAGAAGGCTCCCGTCCGAGAAACGGGTTACCTTCGGCTCTCTACCAATTGCACTAGCTAATCCTCTCCTCTGATGGATCATGTTGCCCTTGGACAACATGCTGCCATCAGTGGAGCGAATAACGAGGAAGCGCTTGAAGCCAGCGGGCTCGAAAACGCCAGGTAACCTCTGAATCAGGGGCCCCGATGTCATCGAGGCTCCGCCCTGTGCATTCTTGGTGTTAGTCTTAGTCAGGGTCTCCGCACACGAGGGGGTAGAGGGGCCGGATGTGCCGATCTTGGCTTGGTCGCCTACCAAAGTGGTGGCAGACCCATCCGTCCCCGCAGCCCCCGCGGATGGAGAGGAGCCCCGAGTCTTCTTCGTCTTTTTAGTCTTGTTAGTATTTTTCTTTTTAGGAGAGGAGGGCGGGGAATGAACCCGCTTCTCACATCCGCCGGCAGTAGCCCCCATGCCAGATGGGCCGGCCTCAGCCAGGTCCCTCTCCGAAATGGAGAAGGTCCTGGTCGTCGTAGGGGCACCTGTCGAAGGAGATCCCTCCCCTCCTTTTACTGCCTCGGAGCCCTCGGCCGTTTGAGGGGGACCTTGCATAGGGGCGGATTCGGGTTCGGTGCGGTGGCGCCGAGCCCGGATTCCCCCCCATGAAAGGCCCTACCTTCTTAGGCTGGGTCTCCTCAAGGACCATGTCTATCACAGGAGGGGCCTCCAGTTGGCCATCCCCTCCCAGGACATCGCAGGTCCCCTTGGCAGTGTCGCCAGTCTTGTGTGGGGAGGCACAGGCCTTGACCCCAGCAAGGTTTAAAATTCTTGCCAGCAGGTCTTTTGAGGAAGGCGACCGAAGGGACCTTGCTTCCCTCTCCCCCCTAAGGGGGTTTGCCCTACCGAGCCGCTTGCACGAGGGGCGGTCAGCAATGGGCTGCCTGCTGGCTTTCTTGGCAGTCCCCTTAGAAAGCAAAGGAGGGACTGCCGCTGGAGATAGGGAGGTGCCCGAAAGCACCTCCAGAGAAGGGGGTGAGGGGGAGTCCCCTACACCCGTAGGCGTAGGAGAGGAGTAAGCCTCCTCTCCGGTTAAAGAATTATGGAGGGTCCCTTGCGCAAGCACAAGGGGGGGGGGGGAGACCTCCATTTTCTCGGTGGAGCTGCCCGAGGGCGGCTCCGTTGATTTTCTTGGGGAAGTTGGGGGTTGGTTTTTTTTTTTTTTGTCATACATGGGCATGGTGACCCTCTTTTTAATACGGGACGCAATCACTCATCACCTCTCGCAGTTGCCCGCACTGCGAGAGATGCTTACAAGCCCGGCAGAGCCAGGCGCCGCCATTCGGGACCACCCCTCCCGCCTGGTGGCCTGGCAGTCCATCGGCATGGCGGCTCCACCTTGAAAACGGCGTAAAAAATATAGGTTGTGAAGAGGAGAGGAAAAGGGATGTGAGGAAGGTATGGGTGGGAATGAAGCAGGTTGTTAAAAAACCCCCAATCCGAACCGGAGCTGAGGGGTTAGGGAACAATGTCCCCTCCCCCCCCCAGCCCCGATCCGGGGTGGTTGGCTTGAGAAGAAGGTCAGCATTCTACCCTGTGAAATTAGAGGCTGACCAGAGAAAGCTGTGGGAGAGGTTGTATGAAAAGCGACGAGGTAGGGGAGAAATCGGGCTATCTGAAGGAAGGAAGAGAGGCTAAGCTGGGGCCGGACGGAGCGCTGGATCCCGTCAGCACGGCGGCCAGGATGGCAAATAGCCGCGCCCCTTACGGGGCATTCGACAAGAATATGCCGAACAGTCTGGGGGACGACGCAGGCGTTGCAATAGGGCGCATGCGAGCGCTCCATCAAGTAGCGATGCGTCACACGAGTGTGTCCGATTCGAAGACGACAGAAGGCGACATGGAGCCGCCGCGGCATTGGGGGATAGGTCGATGGGAAGCAGTCACGGCGCAATGGCACGAGACTTTAAGTTCCCTTCGACCGTCTCCCATCTTCTTTGCCAAGAAGTCCGAAGAGCTGCCTGTATTCCTGCCATGTAGTCAGTGTGAGGAAGAGCGAAACGCTGGTCCGGTCGCAGAGTCCTCGCCGACTCTTTGGCGCCCTCATCGGCGCGCTCATTCCCCGCAATTCCAACATGTCCAGGAACCCAGCAGAAGATAATCTCGACATCTGCCCGGCTCGCCAAAACCGAAGCGTCACGGATTTCGCGAACCAGGGGATGCGGAGATTACAATGCCCCGAGAGCACTCAGGGCGCTTTGTGAGCCGCTATAGATCACACTCCGGTCTCCGAACCGAGCACATCGCGTAATCTCCCGTACCGAGTGGTGTATTGCCACCAGCTCGGCCGTGAAGACAGACGAAGCGCCTGGTAGAGCCCTGCTGACTTCAAACAGAGGGGATACGGCGTGGAAGCCGACCCCCTCTTGGGACTTGGAGCCATCCGTATACACTGGCACGGTTCCAGCGTGACACGATGTGTGCTCCAAAAAGATCGAACGCAATACTCCCGGGGCAGTACAAACTTTGGGAGCAGAGGCGTGGCGACAAATAGCCAAATGTGGTATCCTCCAGGGTGGCGTCCTGGGCAAAACCAGGGGCGCCACCGGCCCGAGAGCGAAATCTACCTCTCGAAGGAGTTTCCTGGCCCTAAACCCAAAAGGCTTAGGGTATGACTGGCGTCTCTCGACGGCATAGGCACCATCGAGATCAGCTGCGGATGCAGTGAGAGCTGTTGGCGCCTGAGGGAGGCGCCGGGCTCGCGCCTACAGTCAAGTGATACAGTGCACGCGGCGCAGAGCGAGTGGCATCTCCCCAGCATCGACCAACAGGCTCTCAATGGGGGAAGTGCGGAAGGCACCGGTCGCAAGGCGAAGGCCGGTGTGGTGGATCGAATCCACCTTCCGCAATAAACGCTCGGCTTCGGATGCATAAAACTCGCATCCGTAGTCGATCTTCGAACGAACAAAGGATCGATAAAAAAGTAAGGCGGTAGCCCTATCAGCGTTCCAAGCGCTGAACGTCACGGAACGGAGAATGTCCATGGCGCAGGTACAAGAGACCCTAAGGCTGCGAATATGAGCCTCCCAGGTGAGGCGTCGGTCGAATACAAGACCAAGGAAACGGTGCGACTCAACCACATCCAGGCGCAACCCATTAAGAAACAAATCTGGGTCGGGGTGAAGCCCTGGATGGCGGCAGAAGTGCACCACCTTAGTCTTGGCCAAAGAAAACCGAAACCTGTGCGCTTCGGCATAGCGAGATTTTTTTTTTTTTTTTTTTTTTTTTATAGAGCCCATCTGGCAACTACCCACTTGGGCATAAGTCGCCGAAAAACACGACAGCCTAGAATTAGGCTACTTTAAAGTTAAAATATGAAAACTTAACAATCAATATAAATTTGAAAAACTTAACAATCGAAGCAATCTCCGGCAGCGGGGGGAGGTCCCCCTCACCCCGGTGCAGGAGAGTGCAATCTAAAACAAAACAATAACAAAAAAAGGAACCTTAAATAAAGGGGAGAAGGCCGGCCTCCCCCAAAAAGTCAATAAGTCCACCAGTCATGGTGCACGCACTCGTCCCGAGTACAAGGGACAGGCGTTAGCGACCCCGCCCATCCCGGTACCGAGACAGGTATCGTGCGCGAAGATCACCCAGACTGGGACATTCGACAAGAATATGCCGAACAGTCTGGGGGACGACGCAGTCGTTGCAATAGGGCACATGCGAGCGCTCCACCAAGTAACGATGCGTCACACGAGTGTGTCCGATTCGAAGACGACAGAAAGCAACCTGAAGCCGCCGCGGCATTGGGGGATAGGTCCATGGGAACAGTCGCGGCGCAATGGCACGCAACTTTAAGTTCCCCTCGACCGTCTCCCATCTTCTTTGCCAAGCAGTCCGAAGAGCTGCCCGTATTCCTGCCATGTAGTCGGTGTGAGGAAGAGCGAAACGCTGGTCCGGTCGCAGAGTCCTCGCGGACTCTTTGGCGCCCTCATCGGCGCGCTCATTCCCCGCAATTCCTACATGTCCAGGAACCCAGCAGAAGATAATCTCGACATCTGCCCGGCTCGCCAAAACCGTGGCGTCACGGATTTCGCGAACCAGGGGATGCGGAGATTCCAATGCCCCGAGAGCACTCAGGGCGCTTTGTGAGTCGCTATAAATCACAATCCGGTCTCCGAACCGGGCACGTCGCGTAATCTCCCGTACCGAGTGGTGTATTGCCACCAGCTCGGCCGTGAAGACAGACGCAGCGCCTGGTAGAGCCCCGCTGACTTCAAACAGAGGGGATACGGCGTGGAAGTCGACCCCCTCTTGGGACTTGGAGCCATCCGTATACACTGGCACGGTACCAGCGTGACACGATGTGTGCTCCAAAAAGATCGAACGCAATACTCCCGGCGCAGTACAAGCTTTGGGAGCAGAGGCGTGGCGACAAATAGCCAAATGTGGTACCCTCCAGGGTGGCGTCCTGGGCAGAACCAGGGGCGCCACCGGCCCGAGAGCTATATCTACCTCTCGAAGGAGTTTCCTGGCCCTAAACCCAAAGGGCTTAGGGTATGACTGGCGTCTCTCGGCGGCATAGGCACCATCGAGATCAGCTGCGGATGCAGTGAGAGCTGTTGGCGACTGGGGGAGGCGCCGGGCTCGCGCGTACAGGCGAGTGATGCACTGCACGCGGCGCAGAGCGAGTGGCATCTCCCCAGCATCGACCAACAGGCTCTCAATGGGGGAAGTGCGGAAGGCACCGGTCGCAAGGCGAAGGCCGGTGTGGTGGATCGAATCCACCTTCCGCAATAAACGCTCGGCTGCGGATGCATAAAACTCGCATCCGTAGTCGAGCTTCGAGCGAACAAAGGATCGAAAAAAAGTAAGGCGGTAGCCCTATCAGCGCCCCAAGCGCTGAACGTCACGGAACGGAGAATGTCCATGGCGCGGGTACAAGAGACCCTAAGGCTGCGAATGTGAGCCTCCCAGGTGAGGCGTCGGTCGAATACAAGCCTAAGGAAACGGTGCGACTCAACCACATCCAGGCGCACCCCATTAAGAAACAAATCTGGGTCGGGGTGAAGCCGTGGATGGCGGCAGACGTGCACCACCTTAGTCTTGGCCAAAGAAAACCGAAACCTGTGCGCTTTGGCATAGCAAGAGACGCGGTTCAATGCCTGTTGGAGTCGGCGCTCCAGAGTTGGCATCTGGGCCGCGCCAAAAGAGATCGAAAGGTCGTCCACGTAGAGCGTAGCGAGAACATCTTCCGGCAGCACCGAGGTGATGCCGTTGATGCTCAGGGCAAAGAGTGTGACACTGAGGACACTTCCCTGCGGGACACCCTCTTCCTGCTCCTTTGGGCCGGAGAGGGCTCCCCCCACCCGTACGCGGAATCGACGATCTCGCAAAAATTCAGATATAAACATTGGGAGGCGTCCCCTCGCCCCCATCGTGTGGAGAGTCTCCATGATACCGTATCGCCATGCGGTATCATAGGCCTTCTCCAGATCAAAAAACACCGTGGCGTAGTGCTGTCTACGAAGGAAAGCCTCGCAGACGGCATTTTCCAGTCGGAGCATTTTTTTTTTTTTTTTTTTTAAGAGCTCATCTGGCGACTGCCTACTTGGGCATTAGTCGCTGTATTAAAACTGGCCTAGTTCTAGGCTACTTTAAAATGAAATTAAAGAGAGAAAAAAAAAACAACACCCCAAAAGGGGGAAAGGAAGCAAGCTGGTGCGTCGGGGAGAGGTCCCCCCGGCGCAGGAGCGTGCAACTAAAGAAAAAAAAAATGCAAGAAAACAACAAAAAACAAAACAAACAAACCTTGCTTAAATAATAGGGAGAAGGCCGGCCTCCCCCAAGAAGTCAACAAGTCCACAAGTCAGTGTGCACGAATCTGTCCCGAGCACAAGGGACAGGCGGTAGCGACCCCGCCCATCCCGGTACTGGGACAGGTATCGTGCGCGAAGATCACCCAGACTGGGACATTCGACAAGAATGTGCCGAACAGTCTGGAGGACGACGCAGTCGTTGCAATAGGGCGCAGGCGAGCGCTCCATCAGATAGAGATGCGTCACACGAGTGTGTCCGATTCGGAGACGACAGAAAGCAACCTGAAGCCGCCGCGGCATTGGGGGATAGGTCCATGGGAACAGTCGCAGCGCAATGGCACGCAACTTTAAGTTCCCCTCGACCGTCTCCCATCTTCTTTGCCAAGCAGTCCGAAGAGCTGCCCGTATTCCTGCCATGTAGTCGGTGTGAGGAAGAGCGAAACGCTGGTCCGGTCGCAGAGTCCTCGCGGACTCTTTGGCGCCCTCATCGGCGCGCTCATTCCCCGCAATTCCTACATGTCCAGGAACCCAGCAGAAGATAATCTCGACATCTGCCCGGCTCGCCAAAACCGTGGCGTCACGGATATCGCGAACCAGGGGATGCGGAGATTCCAATGCCCCGAGAGCACTCAGGGCGCTTTGTGAGTCGCTATAGATCATAATCCGGTCTCCGAACCGGGCACGTCGCGTAATCTCCCGTACCGAGTGGTGTATTGCCACCAGCTCGGCCGTGAAGACAGACGAAGCGCCTGGTAGAGCCCCGCTGACTTCAAACAGAGGGGATACGGCGTGGAAGCCGACCCCCTCTTGGGACTTGGAGCCATCCGTATACACTGGCACGGTACCAGCGTGAGACGATGTGTGCTCCAAAAAGGTCGAACGCAATACTTCCAGCGCAGTACAAGCTTTGGGAGCAGAGGCGTGGCGACAAATAGCCAAATGTGGTACCCTCCAGGGTGGCGTCCTGGGCAGAACCAGGGGCGCCACCGGCCCGAGAGCTATATCTACCTCTCGAAGGAGTTTCCTGGCCCTAAACCCAAAGGGCTTAGGGTATGACTGGCGTCTCTCGGCGGCATAGGCACCATCGAGATCAGCTGCGGATGCAGTGAGAGCTGTTGGCGACTGAGGGAGGCGCCGGGCTCGCGCGTACAGGCGAGTGATGCACTGCACGCGGCGCAGAGCGAGTGGCATCTCCCCAGCATCGACCAACAGGCTCTCAATGGGGGAAGTGCGGAAGGCATCAGTCGCAAGGCGAAGGCCGGTGTGGTGGATCGAATCCACCTTCCGCAATAAACGCTCGGCTGCGGAATGCATAAAACTCGCATCCGTAGTCGAGCTTCGAGCGAACAAAGGATCGATAAAAAAGTAAGGCGGTAGCCCTATCAGCGCTCCAAGTGCTGAACGTCACGGAACGGAGAATGTCCATGGCGCGGGTACAAGAGACCCTAAGGCTGCGAATATGAGCCTCCCAGGTGAGGCGTCGGTCGAATACAAGACCAAGGAAACGGTGCGACTCAACCACATCCAGGCTCACCCCATTAAGAAACAAATCTGGGTCGGGGTGAAGCCGTCGATGGCGGCAGAAGTGCACCACCTTAGTCTTGGCCAAAGAAAACCGAAACCTGTGCGCTTCGGCATAGCGAGAGACGCGGTTCAATGCCTGTTGGAGTCGACGCTCCAGAGTTGGCATCTGGGCCGCGCCAAAAGAGATCGAAAGGTCGTCCACGTAGAACGTAGCGAGAACATCTTCCGGCAGCACCGAGGTGATGCCGTTGATGCTCAGGGCAAAGAGTGTGACACTGAGGACACTTCCCTGCGGGACACCCTCTTCCTGCTCCTTTGGGCCGGAGAGGGCTCCCCCCACCCGTACGCGGAATCGACGATCTCGCAAAAATTCAGATATAAACATTGGGAGGCGTCCCGTCGCCCTCATCGTGTGGAGAGTCTCCATGATATCGTATCGCCATGCGGTATCATAGGCCTTCTCCAGATCGAAAAAGACCGTGGCGCAGTGCTGTCTACGAAGGAAAGCCTCGCAGACGGCATTTTCCAGTCGAAGCAGAGCATCCGACGTGGAGTGGAACTTACGGAAGACGCACTGTGCAGAAGACAGATGGCCCCCGCTGTCCAGAAAATAGGCTAATCTAACATTTACCAATTTCTCCATCAACTTGCACACGCAAGAGGTTAGAGAGATTGGGCGGAAACCAGTCGGAGTAGAGTGATCTCTCCCCGGCTTGCGAAAGGCAAGCACAGTAGCGATTCGCCAGGAGTCTGGGAGAAGACCTTCCACCCAGATCCTGTTGAACAAATCTAACAGAAAGGCCATGGCTCGCTCACCTAGATGTCGAAGCATGGCGTACGGGACATCGTCCGGACCATGGGCGGTGTCCGCCCACGAAGCGAGAGCGGAACGCAACTCACTCACAGTAAACTTGTCGTTGAAGGGTTCTCCGCCTCTGGAGGTAAAGTCCAGCCGGTGGCCTTCCGCGACATCACGACGTGCATTGAATGCTGGCGGAGCAGCATCACGGCTAGAGAATGCGGAAAAAGCGGTTGCTAAGGATTCCGCCACGGACGCGGGGTCCGAGATTGCGGTCCCATTCTCCTGGAGAACCGGAGGGGGGTCCTGCGAGAACTTGCCCCGAATCCTTTTGACTCGCTTCCACACCTCAGCTAAAGGGGTCTTCCCGTTAAGTGAAGACACGTATGCCCGCCAAGAAGAGCGGCGGGCGTGCTTCGAAATAAAACCGGAACCTAGCCCTAGCCCGACGAAATTCAGCGACAGTGAAATCGTTCGGGGGGCGCTTATAGCGCATGTAGGCATAACGCTTCTGTTTGAGGGCCGTCTCACACTCAGCCGACCACCATGTGAGTGGTCGGCGTGCAAAACGGCCAGACGTCCTAGGAATAGTAGTCAGGCCCACGGCGATGAGGTTGCCGGAGAACAACTCAACGGCCTCATCTACCGACCTAAACTCCTCGACTGAGATAGAGAATTCAGTCATTTCCTGAAATGCGGGCCACCGCGCCCGCGCCAAGCACCACCGAGGTGGTCTCTCAGGCGGCAGTTGCCCTGAAAATGATATTTGAATGGGAAAGTGATCACTACCATGGAGGTCATCGACCACCCCACAATCAAAATCAGGCTGTGCATCCGAAGAGCACAAAGACAGGTCAAGGCAAGAAAATGAAGCGGTTCTCGGACAGTGATGCGTAAACTCATCCACGTTTAGGACACCCATCTCAAGCTCTTCGATCAGATCGGCAAGGACTTGTCCCCTGGGATTTATGGAGTAATCTCCCCAGAGAGGATGCCTGCCGTTCAGATCTCCAAGCAAGAGATAGGGCCTCGGCAACCGTGCCACGACGCGGCGGAAGTCCCCCGCGTCGAAGTCAGCTGACGGTGGAATGTACGCAGAAATGATAGTATACCTCCTATCCAGGTGCAACTGCACAGCCACTGCCTGAAAGGAGGTATCTAAAGAGAAAGGAAGAACATAGACATCATGCCGGGTGTAAACCGCGCATCCCCCAGCCACGCCATCCCGCGGTGGTGGGGTCGCAAGACCCTTATACCCCGGGAGGGCAGGCAGGGGTCACGCGCCTAGCATGGTCTCCTGCAAAAAAATAGCTAACGGGGAACGGGATGAGGCGAGCCTCCGCAGCTCCTCCCAGTTGGCCCGGAGTCCACGGCAATTCCATTGAAGGAATATGCCCTCCAGGCCTAGCTCGGAGGAGACGCGGGGGCCCTCCTCGAATTGAAGACCCTCACGGGAATAGCCGTACGCTTCCCGGGGGCAGAACCCCGGGCGCTGTTGGCCGGACAAAGCGCTGGAGGCGCTGTCGCCTTCGAGGACTTATTGGGGGAGGTTATGCTCGCCATGCGAGTCTTTTCCTCCCTCCGCCTCGAAACCTTAGGCGGGCGTTGCGGCTTCGGAGGCGGGGAGGCCTCTTTTCGAGGAACCACCGTCTCCGAGCCACTCGCTCCACCTCGGGGCGTGGGCGAAGGAGCCGAAGCTCCTTTGTTGCTGTCCTCCTTTCGGGGGACAGCTTTAGGAACCCCTGAAGATGGCCTAGCGACCATCTTCAGGGGTGTTGCCTCCTGTGAGTCTAACGACTCTGTGGAGGCGCGTGGCCGTTTCGCCTTACAGTAAACGGTCACGCTGGGGGAAGAGGGGGGAGCCCTGGTTTTAGCCGGGGCTGGGTATGAACCCTTTTTGCCGCCAGCTTTACCAGGGGAGCGCCCGGGTTGGGTAGAGCCCGCAGAAGGGCTCCGAATGGGCGCGGAAACAACCATGCTCGTTGGCCTGGATGGGCCAGGAGCAGAGGGTGCCTTTCGAACTACTGAGGCATATGACGTCCCAGGCAGAGCCGGGCGCGCCAGGACCAAGTCCTTAGCCTCGCGGAATGAGAGTCTATCCTGGGCCTGAACGGCCAGGATTTCTTTCTCCAGGAGATATGCACCACATTGCTTCGAAGAAGCAGGGTGCGGCTCTCCGCAATTGACACACTTGGCCACACACGATTTGGACTTATCGTGTGCGACCTTGGAGCAATTTACACAGACTTCGGGTGACCCTGACTTTGCACGTCTACATGAGCGATTCGTATGGCCAAAGCGGTGACAGTAATAGCACCGCCGCGGCAGTGGCACGACTGCCTTCACGCGGTAGCGGTACCAACCGGCACGCACCGACTCAGGGAGCTTGTCACAGTCGAACGTGACGAAGAGTGTAGCGGTGGGTCTCGAAGCCCCTCCCTGTTTTCTCATCACACGTTCGACCTTGACCGCTCCATGGTCGGCCAGCTCTAGGGTGATGTCCTCAATGGAGTAGTCAACGAGTTCCCTCGCATAAACTACTCCTTTCACAAAGTTCATGGTAGAGTGCGGCGTCACACTCACCGGGTTGCCATGAAGTGTCCGAAGAGCACTTATCTTAGCCGGCTCGGCGGGATTCGCCGCATTCGCCAGAAGGCTCCCGTCCGAGAAACGGGTCACCTTCGGCTCTCTACCAATTGCACTAGCTAATTCTCTCCTCTGATGGATCATATTGTTCTTGGACAACATGGTGCCATAAGTGGAGCAAATATCGAGGAAGCGTTTGAAGCCAGCGGGCTCGAAAACGCCAGGTAACCTCTGAATCAGGGGCCCCGATATCATCGAGGCTCCGCCCTGTGCACTCCTGGTATTAGTCTTAGGCAGGGGCTCCGCAACCAGGAAGGCAGAGGGGGCAGATGTGCCGATCTTCGCTTGGTCGCTTGCCAGAGTGGCAGCAGGCCCATCCGTCCCCGCAGCCCCCGCGGATGGAGAGGAGCCCCGAGTCTTCTTCGTCTTTTTAGTCTTCTTCTTTCTTGGAGAGGAGGGCAGGGAATGAACCCGCTTCTCACCTCCGCCGGCAGAAGCCCCCATGCCAGATCGGCCGGCCTCAGCTAGGTCCCTCTCGTAAATGGAGAAGGTCCTGGTAGTCGTAGGGGCACCTGTCGGAGGAGATTCCTTCCCACCTTGTACTGCCTCGGAGCCCTCAGCCGCTTGAGGAGGACCCTGCATAGGGGCGGATTCGGATTCGGTGCTTGGCGCTGAGCCCGGATTCCCCCCTTATGGAAGGCCCTACCGTCTGATGCTGGGTCTCCTCAAGGACCATGTCTATCACAGGAGAGGCCTCCACTTGGCCATTTCCTCCCAGGACATCGCAGGTCCCATTGGCAGTATCGTCACTAGTCTTCTTTGGGGAGGCACAGGCCTTAACCCCGGCAAGGTTTAATATTCTTGCCAGCAGGTCTTTTGATGAAAGAGGGGACTGCCGCTGGAAAAAGGGAGGTGCCCGAAAGGGGGTCGAGGGGTTGTCCCCTGCACCCGTAGGCGAAGTAGAGGAGTAAGCCTCCTCTCCGGTTAGAGAAATATGGATGGTCCCCTGTGCGAGCACAGGGGGGACGGTACCTCCATTTTTTTGCGGGAGCTGCCCGACGGCGGCTCCGTCGATGTTTTAGGGGAAGTTGAGGGTTGAGTTTTTTTTTTTATCTTCATCATTGGGCATGATGACCCTCTTTTTTACACGGCATGCATTCGCGCGCACCTTTTGCAGTAGCCCGCACTGCGAGAGGTGTTTACAAGCCCGGCAGAGCCAGGCACCGCCATTTCGGACCACCCTTCTTGCCTAGTGGCCTGGCAGTCCATCGGTATGCCGGCTCCACCTTAGACACGGCGTAAAATATATAGATTGTGAAGAGGAGAGGAAAACGGATGTGAGAAAGGTATGGGTGGGGATGAAGCAGGTAGTTAAAAACCAGCCACCCCAGACCGGAGCTCAGGGGTTAGGGAACATTGTTCCCCACCCCCTCAGCTCCGATTGGGGACGGTTGGCTGAGAGGAAGGTCAGCATCTACCCTGTGAAGTTAGAGGCTGACCAGAGAAAGTTGTGGGTTAGGTTGTATGAAAAGCGAGGAAACAAGTGTTTTGAAGGAAGAAGAAGAGGCTAAGCTGGGGTCATACGGGGTGCTGAGTCCCGTCAGCACCGCGGCCAGGATGGCAAATCACCGCGCCCCTTACGGGTGTGAAGAACGAGGAAGCGCTCACAGCCAGCGGGCTCGAAAACGCAAGGTAACCTCTGAATGAGGGTCCCGATGCCATCGAGGGTGTGCCCTGTGCACATTTGGTGTTTGTTAGGGGCTCCGCAACTGGGACGGGGGCAGAGGGGTCGGATGTGCCGATCTTGGCTCAGTCGTTTGCCAAAGTAGCAGCAGACTTATCCGTCCCCACAGCCCCCGCCGATGGAGAGGAGCCCCAAGTCTTCTTAGTCTTTTTGGTTTTAGTCTTTTTCTTTTTTGGAGAGGAGGGCGGGGAATGAACCCGCTTCTCACCTCGCTGGTAGAAGTCTTCAGGCCAGATTGACCGGCCTCAACCAGATTTTCCTCCGAAATGGAGAAGGTCCTGGTGGTTGCAGGGGCACCATCCAGAGGAAATCCCTCCCCTCCTTGTACTGCTTCAGAGACCCTAACCGTTTGAGGAGGATCAGGCATAGTGGCGGATTCGGGTTCGGTGTTTGGAACCGAGCCTGGATTCCCCCCCCCCCCCCTCATGGAAGGCCCTACCGTCTGAGGCTGGTTTTCCTTAAGGACCATGTCTGTCACAGGAGGGGCCTCCAGTTGGCCATCCCCTTCTAAGACAATGAAGGTCCCTTAGCTGTATTGTCACTAGTCTTGTGTGGGGAGGCACAGGCCTTGACCCCGGCAAGGTTCAATATTCTTGGCAGCAGGTCTTTTGAGGAAAGCCACCGAAGGGGCCTGGCTTTTCTCTCCCCCCTAAGGGGGTTTGCCCTATCGAGCCGCTTACACGAGGGGCGGTCGGCAATGGGCTGCCTGCTGGCATCTGGATAGAAAAGAGGGGACTGCTACTGGAAAAAGGGAGGTGCCAGAAATCACCTCCAGAGAAGAGGGTGAGGGGGAGTTCCCTTCACCCGTAGGTGAAGGAGAGGAGTAAGCCTCCTCTCCGGTTACAGAAATATAGAGGGTCTCTTGCGCAAGCACAGGATGGGGGGACCTCCATTTTTTTGATGGAGCTGCCCGAGGGCGGCTCCGTCGTTTTTATAGGTGGAATTAAGGGGAGATGTTTTATTTTTGCATCATTTGGCATGGTGACCCTCTTAGTTTCAGGGGACGCAATCGCTCACCACTTCTCGCAGTAGCCCACACTGCAAGAGGTGCTTACAGGCATGGCAGAGCTAGGGGCCGCCTGGCAGTCCATCTTCATGGCGGCTTCACCTTGATCACGGCGTAAAAAAGATAGATTTTTTAAGACGAGAGGAAAAGGGATGTGAGGGAGGTATGGGTGGGGATGAAGCAGGTTGTTAAAAACCAACCACCCCAGACCGGAGCTCAGGGGTTAGGGAACATTGTCCTCTCCCTCCTTAGCCCCGATCCGGGACGGTTGGCTGAGAAGAAGGTCACTATCTACCCTGTGGAATTTGAGGCTGACCAGAGAAAGTTGTGGGAGAGGTTGTTTGAAAAGCGACGAAGTAGAGGAGAAATACAGGCTATCTGAAGGAATGAAGAGTGGCTAAGCTAGGGCCGGACGGAGCGCTGGATCCCGTCAGCACGGCGGCCAGGATGACAAATTGGGTTTATATTAATGAAAGGGGATGGTAAAAGGTGGTTTATCTAATAGGGAAGTGAAGGTAAAGGTTACCCGGTTAGTGGGAGCTTGGTCGTTAGTCACAATGGCGAGTATATTGAAGAGTCCTCGTTGCTATTGCGCACGGCGGGTAACGAGGACCTTTGTCAACTGGGTTTACTTTATACCTCCTTCAAATTGTTTCTGACTACTTAATATTTCCTAACGAGGGTTATGATTTTGGCTGGGTTTACCGAAGTTTCCCCGGTAATCGGGGTAAAGAAGGACTTCGAAAAGTACGTAGCAAAAAGGTATAACTTTATTCTTACACTAGCCTCTCAAAGGGGCAGGCAGCACGATACGAGTACTTTGCAGTTAATAAGTAGGCTTTCTATTCTACATGAAGTATTGGATTCAAATGCGACATGATTAAGCGATTTAAACGGGTTCAGTAACGCTACCAAGGGAGTAAACGGTGTTAACGAATAATGATTCTCTTACTCTGGTTGTCCGTCTGACTTCCGAAATGATACATGTCTGTCTATATATATATATATATATATATATATATATATATATATATGTGTGTGTTCTTTTCCTAAGGGGCGTGGTCTAGACTTATCCATGTAGGTGGACCCCAGTGGTCTGGTTCGTTAATTTCCAACCCTAGAGCGGAGCTACCGAACAGCTGTGTGTGTAAGATATACAAGTACTTGCATATTTCCAATAGTTTTATCTTTCTTATAGGAATCGCTTGTTACAGATCTGTGTTAAAATTCTCTTGGCCAAAGTCTGTATTTGCTCAACTCCTTTGTAGCCTCCCGTTTTCTGATAAGTCTTTCCCAAACGTGAATGTTTGTTTATTCGTGACCTCGTATTGACTCAGATGTTCGACCTGATATCTGCTTTCCGCGTTCGGATTTTGTGTGTTCCCGCGTGCGACTCTACCGACCGCTTGCCGGATCTCTACTTATACAAATTAACATATGTATTTTCATTTCTATATTAAAATTAACATATATATTTTCATCTTCTTATTCTCACATTAGACATATTATTTCCGTTATTTACATGTAAGGCAATTTGTTATTATTTGATAAATTCACCGAGCGTCTATTTATTGAGTTGCTCGCTGGTCCTTCTAAATCTTGCAATTTGATGCCAGCAGCCTACCTAATATATAACAAGAGCACCACAAACTCCCCTGTCAGTAATGGAGTTTTTGAGAAAACGTCATAGCTAGACACATATAAAATACATATTTTTGGCACACCTAATATCTGACAGCATTTTAACATACGCACACGGCATCGATACTTACATAAGTGCATACACCTGTACTCAAAACAGACCTATACATTATGCGATGTTCTGCCATACAATACAATAATATATAATTTAATACAATGATATATAATTTATTTCACAATTTAGTTCCATCATTTTTAAATTGCTATACAAATGTTGATATTAAAACACTGTACAAATACATAATAAGGCACGCAAGAAAGCTATAGAGCAGCGAGATGTGTTCATATTTATGCCTCTTCCCGTTCGTTAAAATGTGCCGCTACAATAATGCCCACAAAAGGATTCATAAATATATAAATGATGGATTCTTGGCAAACGTGACTCGTCTCCCGGAGCGCGTGAAAACGTCCGGCTTGCCGTTAATCTTTCCAGTACCTGTAGAGGTGTTCCCTCGACTTCATGGTGCATCATTTGCTTGCGTATCATGCACTCCGCGAGATGAAGTGAGCCCGTTCCTCTTCCTGTTCTCAACCTGAGTCCATGGGTGTTGCTGATCACCCGGCATATTATCATTATGCAAAGGAGGTAATCTCGCTGGTTTCAGTCTGTCTACTGAGACAGTGTCCCGTTTTTCCTCGGGAAGTTCCAATTTGTAAACTGGAACTCTATCACCGGGAAATAAGTTTAGAGCGAGTCTTTAATGACAATGACGAAAGCATGGGTTTCTGGCACAGTTGTGTAGTTCCCGTGACTGCCGTGTAAAGTGAAAATCCCGAGTCATTGGGCAAAGAGCGAATGCCTCAAAGGATAATTGGAAGTGCCACCAGCCAGCCTTGTCGACGGGCCATTATGGAGCACTTCAAAGTCTCATCTGGCCTTTTCACCATCCCGTTTGTGGACGGAAGGTACGCCGTCGTGCGGAGACGATGAAAACCAACGAGGGCAGACAGTTCCTTGAATAGTTCGGATTCGAATTGGGCGCCTCTGTCGGTCACTACGTAAAGCAAGACTCCAAATCTGGAAATCCAGCTGTCTAGGAAAGCTAACACAACTGTTGCGGCAGTTATGTCGGGGATCGGTAGCGGTTTGATCCATTTCGTCGCTCGGTCGATGAACGATAGTAAATATCGATTCTGTGAGGGGTAGAATTTCCCTGGTAGTGTACACGGTGGGAGTTGTCCAAATATATCGATGGGCAGGGGCGGGGATTTCACGTAGCGAGTAATCCTTGAAGATTAACATGGAAGGCACTTGTAAATAAAATTGTCTTAGAGTAACTAGACACTCTATTGTAAACACCAAGCGAACAGATTACTGTTCTAAGGATATTAATAACAGCGTTGGTGAATTAGAAGAAAAAGATTGTAATCACTACTATTAAATTTACGTATATACAATACTTACAACCAAAAGAGCTTCGGTATATATACACTGCCAATACTTGCCAAACCGGCAATCAATTGGATGTCAAAGGAATGACAAGGCAACAATTAATGACTACGGAATATAACAATGGAATAATTCGGATAGGAAGCACAGAGTCTTTACAGCGAGGACGATATTATCGCGAACCACACGAGTTGAATGCAAGCGAACAAGTGAGATTCTAGGGAGATTTTCCCCCTATATAAACTACATAGATAAAATTAGATTGGTTAACCATTACAAATGAAAGGAAGAAGACAATTACAATCAGTAATTAACAAGGTAGTTAAATATACCACTAATATATAGGAAGGGTTACTACTAAATAACATGAATTAAAATTATATTATTTTCTGTATGTTGGAAGATATATTTTCCGAGGCACTAGGAAGAGGGGTCAACATTAACGCTTAAAGGAGAAAGATCCTCAATACATAAAAGGGCGTAGCATTACCGAAAGGTACGCCTTGTTCTACCTTGGATACTGCTTCGAGCTCTCTCATCTAAACTCTGTTTGATAGTAAGTTTTAAACAATGTCTCCCACAATGTGTCAAGAAGTACAAATTATCCGAAAAAATTCTTTTAAAGATACAATTAATTAAAATAAATTAATCTAACCTTATATAATTTAATGCCCGTAAACCGTAGGTCGGTAAACTGCGGCCCACGAAGGCTTTTCATGTGGCCCATATTTAATTTCAGAATTCGACAAAATATTGAAAATTAATTATTGAACATTTTGAAAATATCTAATGCGATTATTTTTTATGTGCTAGGTTCTTAAATTAATTATCTCTAGATATTTTTCATTCGTAGATAAAATGTTCTTTAAAAAATACAATAATTTATAAATACTTATTCTCATTACTTTTATCTACATGATCTTTCGCTCTCGAAGTTAAGCTACGCTGACTGTGATTAGTACTTGGATTGGAGACGCCTTGGACCTGGCTAATGATCGCATGATGTAAAATTGTAAATCGTGGTTCGAATTCCACTTTAAATTCTAGGTCTCTACTCTAATATAAGTTGGAAACAGTATAAAAGAGGTGGCGAAGCTACGCAAAACAATGACCCTTAGTTATTAATGTGTAGCCATATCTATGACAATGCACAAAGGTAATTGCAATTGACTTATATAAATTCGAAATTTGCATCTAATTATTGAAGTGTGGCCCGCAAAGCTTTTCATAAGCTTTAATGTGACCCGTTGCTTAAAATGATTGCCCACCCCTTCCGTAAACGATAAATTTATAGACTTTTCCGGGAAAATTAAGGGTATATTAGACTGCAGAAAATTTTTAGTTGCAGACCATTTGGCACAATACGTCATCTGATATTTAGACAAATAATGTGAATACAGAGAATAACATTTGGTATGCTCTAAAATTGTCGTATTTCTGTTGCTCCAAAACCGTAATAATAGGCAGCTTCCATACATTAATACGATATATAGACACCAGGCAATGGCTTCGCCACTACCTCCCTACAGGGGGAGCTTGCGCTTCGCTATTAAGATTAAAATTTAAAATCTAAAAAAAAGCAGCCATGGTAAAATTTTTATAAATTTTCTGAACTTCGCCAATTATAATAATTTTAAAAAGGAACTCTAAACTAAATTCACCTCCCCTTTCAAAATATCACGTTGCTAAAATATAATTATAGAAGAAGATATATAAAAATAAATTTTCTGAACTTCACTATTTGTAATTCTTTGGGTTTTAAAAAAAAATCACAAAATTTCAATACTTATATTTATTTCTGAACTTCACGATTTTGTTTTTTGATATTATAAAAGAATTATTAGAAATAACTTTGATAAAAAACATAAGTGATAACCAAACTAAGATGATATTATTGTCGTAGAATAAGCTCTCGACGATATACCATATATAACTATTCGTTGAGGAAATCATTCTAATATTTCGAGTGCGTGGTAATCTGATTGACCGAGGTTAGTCCAAAAGGGAGGGGCCTGGAGAGGCTTATTTATCTTCAATATGGTTAAGAAGTGGAACGGAGCACAAGGATAATAATATGGCTATCATTAATAAAGTAAAGTTTTATTAATTAAACTATCAACAACACACAAAAAAAATGTCTACATAAACGGAAAATGGAATGGGTCGTGGGAATATCTGACTAATCCGAGGATTAAGATTTGGAGAGATTTAAAAACGTAAACAAATAAAAATGAAAGGGGGGAAATGGTTCGCTAAACCATTTAAAGCACAGGGTAGCGTTGACAAAAGGTTAGATGATTAAAAGTAATGCTCAGCTTACGTAATTACAAAGTTGTTGTGCAGAGGAAGACGATGCGAAGGAATCTTCGGTCCACTGGCGATTTCCAGCAAAAGGGTTCTTCGGGGGGTTGGCCTTAGCGAAGGGAAAGAACTGTCTTCAAAGAATGAGAGCGAAGTGGGGCTTGGAAGTACGAGCGATCTTTGTGACAGCAAATCGGGGATGTTCTAGATGAACAATGGAGGTTATTGTTGAAACCAAGCGTTCTCTTGAAAAACGTTAAAAAGGGGGGAATTAAATTATCCTGACGTGATGTCTTGGGAACGAGAACCGTTTCTTAACAAACGGGCTTGAAGAACAATGGCTGTTCTAACGTTGTTCTCTTTCTGAACAACAGGAGAGGGGGGGGGGAGTGAGAACAGTCTCTTGTCGAACGGGCTCAAGGAACAATGGCTGTTCTAACGTTGTTCTCTTTCTGAACAACAGGGGGTGGGGGAGGGGGAGAGAACAGTCTCTTGTCGAACGGGCTCGAAGAACAATGGCTGTTCTAACGTTGTTCTCTTCCTGAACAACAGGGGGAGGGCCTTGTTGACTTGGCGTCTCGAAGGCACGAACCTTGGCACTCAAGGGATATTGTCCTCTTCTGGACAATAAGGGAGTTCTCGAGATAGAGAGTTCCTAGGTGCAAAAGGAAGACCGGATCCGCGTGATGCCTCGCGAAGATAATCGGGATCTGATTTCATTGGGAAAAGCTATTGTATAAGTACCCGGAGCCGTCTCAATGGCGTAACGGGATAATTGAGTGGGGGACTTCGGGGGAATGCCCCGGTCGCGCCTGGGAAAATACCGTATCTGCCCATAAGCCTAACTCAATCTGGTGAGATTGACGTATGGAGGCGAAACGGGGGAGTGAATCTCCTTGATAAAAGATTTGCTATGGTGGCGATAACGCACTCTGCTTCCTCTCGAAAATGCACGTGGGTAGCATGTGTTTATAACATGTGATAGAAGCTGAAATTAAGCGGCCTCAGACCGTTCTATCACACCCCTCTATTTCAGGGAAAGTTGTCACTTCGGAAAAAAAGAGAGAAGGGACAACCATAGAGCTTCGTTGTGGAGGATTCGCTTTCTTGCACCGACCGTACCTTCATGCACCTAGCTAGTATTACCTCAATACATATGATTATGTTGATCATTTGATTATAGGGGAAACTAACCTTTAATACAAACTTAACCATCAAAGAGACATGGAACAATGAAATAATATAAAATTAGTACAAATGGGATAAAAGAATTGATACGTAATTTAATGGGTACAAATATATACACATACGAAAAAAAAATTAGACATTGAGCCATAAAATTCAGACATATACATTAACTACTTATATTACAGGAGAATCTAATTTAAGTCGTACAAGACGGTATATACATACATAGAGATCCTAATCCTACGATCTACAAATTAATCTACACTATTTGGTAACGCATTCCTACTGAGTGCGTCAGCGACCTGATTATCGGAACTTTTTATGTAATTTATCTTAAATTGGTACTCTTGCCACAATAGAATACAGCGCATATTTCGGCTGTTGGAGTGTCGTACATTCCGAATATAGGCCAACGGGCGGTGGTCAGTTCCTATCTGAAATTCTTTTCCTATCAAATACATTTTAAACTTGTCAATAACCCAAATATAGCTAGAGCTTCCTTCTCTATAGTGGCATATCTCTTTTCGCGGGGTAATAACTGGCGACTAGCATATGCAACTAGGTGACTCGTTCCGTCATCCTCATATTGAAGAAGCACACCTCCAATGCCGTCGTTGCTCGCGTCGGTCTTAATCCCAAAAGATTTTTCTGGGTTGGGCAACTTCAAAATGGGGGCAGAAATGAGCTTACTCTTTAGCTGATTAAAATGAGAAACAGCGACATCATTCCAACGTAGTCGATCGGAGAAATTCTTTTTCAAAAGGGTGCTGAGGGGCGCCGAAATTGCAGCGAAATTCGGGTCAAATCGCCGATAGTAAGAAGCTGATCCTAGGAATGATCTTAATTGCTTTTTAGTATTCGGGAGGGGCATGTCGGCGATTGCCTTAATCTTTTCCTCTTTTGGACCTAACTGGATTTGACCTATTTTAAAACTCAAGTATTTTATGGTTTCGTGGGCAAAATGGCATTTTCGGGGGCCAATAGTGAGGCCATTTTCGTGCAGTCGCTCGAAGAGAGCTAATAGGTTGTTTAAATGATGACTCCATTCACGAGTAGCGACGTAGACGTTATCGAAGTAAAAGGAGACATTCGGAAGTCCATCTAACAACCTTCTCATGAGACGGTTATAGTTACTACAAGCGGTCACGAGGCCAAAAGGAAGGCGCTTAAATTAAATTAAGCCTTTCTCAGTTGCAAAGGAGGTATATGCTTTCACATCGGGCCATGGGGAATTTGGTAATACGCCTTGCACAAATCGAGTTCTGAGATGAACTTGACGTCTTCAAAAGGTGGAGGTTTTGATCTACCAACGGGATGGGCTCGGCGTCGAACACAGTTACCGAATTTAACTTCCGGAAGTCGATGCACATCCGATAAGAGACATCAGGTTTCTTGACCATGACGATTGGGGAACAATAACTAGAGGTGGAAGGTTTTATTATATCTAAACTAATCAAATTATTGACTTCGGCGTTAAAAGCTTGGCGCAAACGAATCGGCATGGGATAGGGTTTTGAACGGACGGGTTCCAAGGTTGTTAATTTAATTTCATGCTCGAAACTAGTAGTGCATCCAGGCTTCTCTGAAATAACCTCGTCGAACTGACATAATAATTCTTGTAGCTGACTCTTTTGATGTGGTGTCAGCTGCGCGTCGATATCCAGGTCAGAGGGTTCAAAAGACTCGCATGGCAGGGAAGGAAGAGGGTAATCGGCATCAGGTTGGATGCACACCGTCTGTATGACATTAAGGGACTCCACGGGGTAATCCTCTTCAAGCGCCGATGTTTCGTCCAGTGCTACGAACGTATCTCCACAGGCACGTCGGTGGTACTTTTTCAACAAGTTGACGTGGTAGAGCTTATCGCCTGCTGGAGTAGGTAATCTACCGGTCCTCGTACCTCGCGGACCGAGTACGGACCTTTTCATTGGCTCAGTAATTTATTACTCACTGTGGGAAGGAGCAGGAGTACTTCATCACCGGGCTTAAATTTCTGATCTTCGGACCTAAAATTTTGGTTGAAGATCTCCGAGAATTCGGACGGTATCGGGGTTCTGAGGGGGACGGGCTCCTGAGCTTCCTTCTTAGCTCGGCCTCGAGTAAGGCAGGCCTGGGACACAGGGTCGGAGCTTACTTGTGGGCTCGGTCCTATAAGTACGGAACAAAATTGTATGGGTGCTGAAATGACTTCAGCCCAGCCATCATAATACTGACACTGCAGGTAACATCAACGATGGGGGAATCGGTTCGCCCGCCCAAGGTAGTCATGTTCCACCGCAAATTTTTTGTGGTTAGGGGCCAATGGGGGGAGGAGCTCGTCGGACACGAGGAAACACGTGCACCCTGTGTCCCTGACGAGAGTAGATACACGGCAGCCGTTCACGCTGCCTTCCTCAAATTTCAAAGTTCCCGGGGAACTTTTATAAAAAATAAAATTTACCTGGTAGCCTGACGGAGGGGGAGAAGTTGAACTTGGGTCTGCAGCACCGGGAAAGCCGGGGTGGCATTAGTCTGGTGAACCTTGGTGGGCTGTTCCGCTTTTAAGCCTAGAATTTTCATGGGCAATTCCAGCTCGTGTGGTTTTCTATACCGCAGGTGAAGCATATGATTGGTCGCTTCGGGAAGAGTGATGGAGGAGAAATCTTAACGGGAGGTTCGGTGTCCCGTTGTTGGTTTGGGGGGAAGAAGTTTTGGGGTTTTACGGGGCCCGGAAACTTCGTCGGCTTTCCTGGGAAGAGGCACGAATCCTTCCTTCTTTCCTGGTAGGGGGATTGGTGAGAAGTTCGATTCTCCTTGGGGTATAAATTATGGCTTGTGGCATAGACATCCACTTCTTCGGTACACTCTTTAAAGGTCTGGCACCGACGATCCTTGACGAACGCGCGGATCTCCGTCAGGAGACACGCCAAAAATTGATCCCGCAACACGAAGTCTGTTAAGGACTCGTAGTTAGGATCAACCTTTGAGGATTCTAACCGTAATTTAAAATTCCTCTGAAGAATGTATCCGAATTGACGGAACGTCTGTCCGGGTTTAATACGACCTCCTCAAAATTCTTGTCGGTAGAAATCGGGATTCATATTATGAGCGGCCAATAACTCAGCTTTTAAGGTGCTGTAGTCATTTTACATTCAGATGGTAAAGATATGAAAATGTCGCGCAATTTACAATTTAAAAGGGGAAGTAATTTTACTACCCTTTCAGCCTCCAAATCCAGGTTATTGATCTCGAGGATCTTTTCAAAGTGTGCTACAAATGCTCCGAAATCCTCTCCATCCCTGAAATTGGGGAGCTTAAGTGGGAGATTAGGCGAGGCTTCTGAACGTGAACTGACTGATTGTATTTCAGCCTGTACTCGAGCCATTTCAAGCTGATGGTGAAGCTCAGCTTGTCTTTGTCTTTCCCGTTCCTCTCTTTCTTCTCGTTGGATTTTTCCTTCTCTTTGCCTTTCTACTCTTAACTTTTCTTTTTTTGTTCGTTGCTCCTCTTGAACGTACTCAATCAATTCTCTTCCGGAAAGTGCCAAGGATTCTCCTAGCGCTTTGAAGATTTCAAACTGAGTCATATTGCATTGGGGGGGGGGGGGGGGCAATAGTCAACCAACTAAATTCCTTGCAATAAGAATTATGCCTTCTAGAGAATTAGCTTACCTAAATATGGGCACTGACCTATTCGTAATTGGTTTATCGACCTAGATAACCAATGACTAAAATAACACAAAAAACACAAACAAATTATTATAACAGTTCCTTGAGCTACTCCAGCTTCTTAATTTCAAAAAGGTAAAAGCAATCATCAAAACAAAAGGAAACTACTATACTCTATTCTTATAACGAATAACAGTATGCTTCACTCGACTGAGACCAGTGTTTGCAAAGATATAGTGTTAAACCTTACACACTTTTTCCTAAATTTAAATAGTATATATATATATATGTCGTAGAATAGGCTCTCGACGATATAACATATATAACTATTCGTTGAGGGAATTATTCTAATATTTCTAGTGCGTGGTAATCTGATTGACTGAGGTTATTTATTTTCAATATGCTTAAGAAGTGGAACTGAGCTCAAGGATAATAATATGGCTATCATTAATAAAGTAGAGTTTTATTAATTAAACTATCAACAACACACAAAAAAAATGTTTACATAAACGGAGAATGGAATGGGTCGTGGGAATATCTGACTAATCCGAGGATTAAGATTTGGAGAGATTTAAAAACGTAAACAAATAAAAATGAAAGGGGGGGGAATGGTTCGCTAAACCATTTAAAGCACAGGGTAGCGTTGACAAAAGGTTAGATGATTAAAAGTAATGCTCAGCTTACGTAATTACAAAGTTGTTGTGCAGAGGAAGACGATGCGAAGGAATCTTCGGTCCACTGGAGATTTCCAGCAGAAGAGTTCTTCGGGGGGGTTGTCCTTAGCGAAGAGAAGGACTGTCTTTGAAGAGTGAGAGCGAAGTGGGGCTCGGAAGTACGAGCGATCTTTGTGACAGCAAATCGGGGATGTTCTAGATGAATAATGGAGGTTATTGTTGAAACCAAGCGTTCTTTTGAAGAACGTTAAAAAGGGGGAATTAAATTATCCTGACGTGATGTCTTGGGAACAAGAACCATTTCTTGACGAACGGGCTTAAAGAACAATGGCTGTTCTAACGTTGTTCTCTTTCTGAACAACAGAGGGGGCCTTGTTGACTTAGCGTCTCGAAGGCACGAACCTTGGCACTCAAGGGATATTGTCCTCTTCTGGAAAATACGGGGGTTCTCGAGGTAGAGAGTTCCTAGGTGCACAAGGGAGACCGGATCGGCGTGATGCCTCGCGAAGATAATCGGGATCTGATCTCATTGGGGAAAGCTATTGTATAAGTACCCGGAGCCGTCTCCATGGCGTAGGGGATAATTGAGTGGGGTACTTCGGAGGAATGCCCCCGTCGCGCCTGGGAAAATACCTTATCTGCCCATAAGCCTAACTCAATCTGGCGAGATCGACGTATGGAGGCAAAACGGGGGAGTGAATCTCCTTTATTAAATATTTGCTATGGTGGGCGATAACGCGCTCTGCTTCCTCTCGCAGATGCACGTGGGTAGCATGTGTTTATAAAATGTGATAGCGGCTGAAATTAAGCGGCCTCAGACCGTTCTATCACAATTATTATTCAAATACTAAAAAAATCCCCTTTTTAAATTATAGAGTTAGTGATAGAAAAAGATATATAAAATAAATTTTCTGAACTTCACCATTTGTAATTCATTGTTGTTTTAAAAATTCACAAAATTTCGATACTTATATTTATTTCTGAACTTCACCATTTTTGGGGTGTATTATAAAAGAATTATTAGAAATAACTTTGATAAAAAAACATAAGACATAACCAAACTAAGATGAACTTATTTTTCGGTGAACTAATTGTAAGTAAATTGCACCTATCTCGAAAGGACAATATTCAAGAACAAAGTATATCTCACCTAAGTCTAATTTTACTCATTTAAAAACTTTCTTTAAATCGTGGACATATTTTTCTTAAGGTCAATTTCTCTCTCCTAATTTTGAATCAGCTGAAAAGTGTATATTAGTTGTTTATTCAAAAGGTAATTTATAATTATTTACTTCACTGAGCATTTGTATACCAAAAGACCTTTCAAGACAGCCTTTGTTATTTCAACAGTGTCTTTCTTCATAAATTGCAGTATAAAGGTCTAATGACATTTATCTTCGCTTTACTAGCAGACAAGTAATAAAAAGAGTAATTATATTGTAATTAAAGAAGTGACAACGGATATGCGCACTATTGTTAATAACAATTTATTTTTGGAAAGTTATAACGAAAGATCTTTCAAATATAAACTAGAAGGGATATTTATCCATTCTTATGAATATATATATATATATTTTAAATATAAATCAATTTTGTGTATAAAAACAACATGAAACAGATTCTGTGTTAATTGTACATATGTGATCGTAACGTCTTCCCCACGAAGTACAAAATGTTGATTATTTCGAAAAAGCTTGAAATGGACGACCTACCGGAAAAACATGCTCTAAGACAGTTTTATAATTCATACGATATTTGGAATGGAAATAAGTTCTATTGGGGCTGTCAAAAACAAACAACTCCATTGAATACTGGCTTGATTTTGAAACTCACCTCGCATCTCACTACACAAATATTTGGAAATTTATCGATTGTTTAAAAGAAAATCAGAGTTTCTTTGAGGGCCAAATTGAGCATTATGCAGGAATGAACAAACTTCGCAATGAAAATGACGAGAGATAACTTGGCTTACTCTAGTCTTTAAGTCGAAACAATCCAATGTTAATCACCTGACGATGAAAGGAACATTTCCAAAATGACTCATCAAAAAATGATATATTTGATCTCTAATCCAGTTTCTTTGGACTGCTTCAAGGATGATCTCCATAAATTAAAATGTTTGAACATACATTAGCTGTTATTTCAAATTTTCTTGAGGGAACTACACATGTCCAATTTTCCAAAGAGTTAAAGCAAGATTAACTCAATAGCTGTATATAAAGAGATTGCCACCAATATTATATCTGTCCATATGATATTGAAATATTAAGGGAACTGTAGCTATTCCTGGTTAATATTTAGACAATCGTAATTAATTAAAAACAGGTTTTAATCAGTCCTATTATGTCAGACAAATGTTTGCGAATCCATATTTATAGAATTTATTCGAAGGTCGATGTTATTATAAAAATAATAACGGTTTTAGCTTCAATATTTTTCTCTTCCTTAATTGTGATGATGTCAGAGTGAAGAAGTATTTTTACAAACAACGTCTGCTGACCAAAAAGTGGCGTGTTCTGACTTATTTTGATTTATGACCTTACGACCTTCAAACCTTTCAATAATTCCCAGACTAACCTTTAGAGGACCTTGTCAATTCTATCATTCAAAAGAGAATATAAACACCTTAAAGGTTTCAAATTTTGTTAGAATCAGCCAAATAGTTATGATGTTATTGCCCCCCCGCCAAAAAAAAAAGAATTCCGGATTTCTTTTTAATAGAATTTGGAGATGCGGTTGGTATTTTTAATGTCACTTCATAAATTCAATCCTTTCCATCTTGAGAATCAGCTATTTTTTCTTCATTTTCTTCAGATAGAAAATTATTTCACTTGATATCATTGAAACATTGGCCTACTTATAGTAAGCAACTCTTCTTCCTTCACCTTCTTTTCATTTTTACTTATTGACTTGTCTATTTTACTCAAGTGAACCTCGAAAGCAAACCTGATGTGGTCCAAAAAAAGTAATCATTTCTCTCTGACCTTTAATAAAAGCAACTTCCTTCACAGAGATCTTCATCTCTACAATGGATTTAAATTAATTTGAGTTTTGTTTTTGCAACCAAAACAGCCAAATTCACAGCAAAACCAATTTGACACTTGCGCCTGAGGATATCAACAGGTTGTCTAGTTTTGTAATGAAAGTGCCTTATGCCTGTAGCTCTCCCTTCCAAGGTGATATGAATTTGGCCTGCTTCCAGTTCTTTTGGATCTATTTAAGATTGTGAATCTTGAATTTAAAGCGGGGCCGAGAAAAGAACTGTTCCCTCGTTCCCACTTTTTAGGCACTTTAGGGTAAATATCCCGTGCAAAATTGGCTGCAGAGTAGTTTCTTACATCCACATTTTAAATTTTGGTGTTCAAATATGTGAATGCCGCCAGTCTTGTCCTAACTTTCAAAGCAATTGTAGGTCAAATCCCACTGGTACGATGGTAGTACTGAAGGTCACGTAATCTTCAGCGCACTGATGAATATGTTTCAAACGGTGAAATAAGAAGAAAAGTAAAATAGATATAATTATTAATATAATAATAGTCATTTAATTCCCCAAGATGAAAAAAATAAGTCAAAAATTTTCGGTAGCTAACTAAGTCGAACTAAAATTATATTAAAATAAACAAAAAACTTTAGAATTCATAAGTACGGCTGCAAATTTGAGCCTCCCTTATTTATGTAATTAGAACGTTGAAAAGATGGACACACACTAATAGCACAGTATTCCATAGTATTACATAATATACCATAGCAAACTAGAGCATAGCATATTGTAGAATATTATTGTATATCATAGTAGAGCATAGCACATCATTGCAGTATATAGCACAGCATAGTATAACAACATACGAGTGGGGGTCAATAAGTTTTGCAATTCGGATATATGAGGAAAAGTGTTTTATTATTTTTCAATATAACTACCCTCGACTTCAATGCACTTGCGCCACTTGTCCCTGAGGATTCAAATTCCCGACAACCAGAAATGTCCCGACTGCTGTTCAATCCACTCCTGGACGGCGAGCTGAACATCTTCATCATCCCCAAACCAGCGTCCACGCAGTGCAACCTTGAGCTGGCGGAATAAAAGGTAGTCACTAGGGGCCACATCTGGACTGTAGGGGGGATGGTTGAGCTCCTCGAATCCGTACTCGCGCCGGGCAGCTTGTGCAACTCTGGCCTTGTGAACTTTGACGACGTTGAAGTTGATCATGGGGCGTGAGGTTTCTAGGGACCCAATGGACAGAGACCTTGGCCATGGACAAATTGTCGTGGAGATGTTGATAACACTTCCATGTGATATTTCAAGTTCTCGCTCGATTTCTTAGACCTTCGCCCGTCGATTTTCGAGGATCATCCTCTCCACACGGGCCACATTGTCCTCGTTGGTCACGTCTGACGGGCGTCCTGGATGGGGGTCATCTCCAAGGAACTCATGACCATGGCGGAACTCCCTATTCCAGCGAGCAGTGGTTGCACAGGAAGGGGAGGTATCGGTGTATACTGAAACCATGCGTTCATGCCTTCCTTGGTCAAAAATTTGATCACTGCGTGTTCAACCTTCTCCATTTTTGAAATATTTATGACTGACGATCTGCAATCAGCTACTGCTTTTTAAATAGACGAGGCAGGAGCGTGCGGTTGCAGGTCCTGACTTGTCATAACCTGTCCTAACACCCCCACAAACAGCCATCCCCCTTCCTCTGTTTCGCCCTACCGATTCGCAAATCTTATTGAGCGCCCCTCGTTCCACCAATGAAGTTTTGCAACTTAGGGCAACCGTCATATTCAAGTATGTTTGCAGTCATCATTATCACATTCCTACCACAGTGATATGCAAACTTCTCAGACTTAAAGCTTTTCAACAATGTCTAATATCATCATACTGTTTGAAATTTACCTCTAAATAATGTTAAATTTAAAGATTTTGAAGAATCACGAGCACTTGAGTTCAAACGTTGTTCCTCCATCTCTGGAATCACCAGTCGAAAAGAAGTAATATTTGATTGCTAAAAAGAGAAGGTAGTCATAAGTTTAGTTTGAGCTAATGTCTAAGACAGATTTTTTCGGTAAACTACCATCAGATAGAGGATATTACTACTATCAGATTGTCAAGAAATTAATGTAAATTTTAGAAGACATGAAAAATGCTTCGTAGAGGTGTTCAAATCGTTTCAAATTTGTTGTAAGCCGTTTATAAGCTGTAGTGATGTCTATGCTATATATTTGGTTGGATCTGAACTGAGTTATTTATTATGGGCTCCTCTATAAAAGATGAGGTTACTGCAGAGCTTTATTCTCAAAATTTACATGGTTTAAATCAAGCTCTTGAACTCGATGGCTCTACACTAGTCGACAATATGGGCTACGTTTAGCCAAGGATTATTGCGTTTTGTGGTAACACTATTCTTCATATTCATCACCAGACCTCGCTGTATTATATTACTCTCTATTTACTTTATTACAACATCACCTAAATTCCAAAGTTTACTCTGGTGTGATGGTGCAAAAGGATATCAAATCCTTTATTTAAGCAATCTGAAAGTAAGGTCAATATTGACAAAAACTGCTCGACCTAATAATTCTGATTTTTTAGTATTAAAAATGATTCTACTTGACTTATAAAAACAACATTAATTCATTAACAACCTGATATTCTTATATAGCATTTGTTGTATGTCTATTCTTCCCAATTCTATATCAATCTCTCCTGGTCTTTTGCAAAATTATTTTAAAAAAGAATAAATTTAGACGTCTTCCTTGAATTATACGTTACGTGGACGAGTTTAATAATAATAATATTTATTGCAAAAACAATTAAACTTCTATAATCGATAAGATTGTTTTTGAGAGGTGAAGATGAAATGGGAAGAAATAAAGGCTAACAGAAGAAGCCTAAATATAAAATAAACAAAAATAAACACATATAGAATGCAGTAGTCAAAAACTGAGGACGGGAGGGAAGAAACACATAAATACACACACATATATATATATATATATATATATATATATATATATATATATATATATATATATATATATACAGGAAGGAACACATTAAGATAATTACTTTCCGATTGTTTATATGCCGTAAAAGTGAAAAGAAACAAGAAACTTTCTTTCTCTTGAAGCAGAATAGATCCTTCAGTCTGAAAGATGTCCTATTGTCATAATTTTCAGTGACGTATAATAGAATCTACAATTACTCCTTCATGGCTGCTGCTTCCTATTTTGACGTTAATAAAGGAATTCTACTTTCGTCCAAAATGTCTGAAAGATCAAAGCCAACTCTTGCATTAACACTAAAAGCAAAGAGGAGGTCAAGCAAGTGTTGCCTGTATTGTGTAAGTTATATTTCGTACTTTTAATTTTGCAAAAATTATTTTTTATGGGAAATTAAGAACGACTGGGGTATAATTTTAAAGGATAAAATTTTATCGTTTGCTGAATTTACCGCTTGTTTGTTGATCCTTCTCCCTTTGAGTGCTTTTGGATAGTCAGAAATGGGCGTACCACTAGCCCCCCAAGCTGCACAAGGAGTGTTGTCTTTTAGCTAATCAGAATATGCACATAAATTCATTTTCTCGGCCTCTAACCTCGCCAGTTTCTTTACAGTTCTACTCAAACCCATCTGGTGATGTTTACATCAGCCTTCGCATCTTAGTTCTAACTAAATAATTTAATTAATGGAAATAATTATAATAAAAATAATCATAAGAATAAAATACTACTACTAATTATAAAATAAATCTTTTATTAGCTTTTAGTGTAGTGAACCTTATCCTAGGACGCTCTGAAGGTGTGTGCCGTGAGAAATAACGAAACTTCAATGTACAATAAATATAAAAATATATTTAAACCTTCGTGAAATAAATAACTCACAAAGTAGCACGTGAGGTACGCAATGAATGCAATGTCCCGCTGGAAAAATGAAAAGGTGCTTCCAAGTACTTTCGAACTTTATTCAGTTCATTCTCAAGGATAGTTACACGAGAAAAAAATATAATATGGGTATATATAAGCTAGTAAAAGATAAAGGACCGCCTCTAAGGCAAGATTTTTTATTTTAATTTTTTTTTAAGAGCTCATCTGGCGACTGCCTACATGGGCATTCGTCGCCGTATCAAAACTGGCCTAGTTCTAGGCTACTTTAAAATAAATTAAAGAAACAAAAAAAACACCCCAAATGGGGGAAAGGAAGCAAGCTCCTGCGTCGGAGGTAGGGCCCCCCAGCGCAGGAGCGTGCAACCTAAAGGAAAAAAAAAATGCAAAAAACAAAAGAAAAAAACAACAAAACAAAACCTGCTTAAATAATAGGGAGAAGGCCGGCCTCCCCCCCAAAGTCAACCAGTCCACCAGTCGATGTACACGCACTCATCCCGAGTACGAGGGACAAGCGATAGCAACCCCGCCCATCCAGGTACCGGGACAGGTGTCGTGCGCGAAGATCACCCAGACTGGGCATTCGACAAGAATGTGCCAAACAGTCTAGGGGACGACGCAGTCGTTGCAATAGGGCACAGGCGAGCGCTCCATCAAATAGCGATGCGTCACACGAGTGTGCCCGATTCGGAGACGACAGAGCTGCCCGTATTCCTGCCATGTAGTTGGTGTGAGGAAGAGCGAAACGCTGGTCCAGTCGCAGAGTCCTCACGGACTCTTTAGCGCCCTAATCAGCGCGCTCATTACCCGCAATTCCTACATGTCCAGGAACCTAGCAGGAGATAATCTCAACATCTGCATTGCTCGCCAAAACCGTGGCGTCACGGATTTTGCGAACCAGGGGATGCGGAGATTCCAATGCCCCGATAGCACTCAGGGCGCTTTGTGAGTCGCTATAGATAACAATCTGGTCTCCTAACCGGGCACGTCGCGTAATCTTTCGTACCGAGTAGTGTATTGCCACTAGCTCGGCTGTGAAGACAGACGCAGCGCCTGGTAGAGCCCCGATGACTTCAAAACGAGGAAATACGGCGTGAAAGCCGACCCCCTCTTGGGACTTGAAGCCATCCGTATACACTGGCACGGTTCCAGCGTGACACGATGTGTGCTCCAAAAGGTCGAACGCAATACTCCCGGCGCAGTACAAGCTTTATGAGCAGAGGCATAACGATAAGTAGCCAAATGTGGTACCCTCCAGGGTGGCGTGCTGGGCAGAACCAGGAGCGCCACCGGCCCGAGAGCTATATCTACCTCTCGAAGGAGTTTTCTGGTCCTAAACCCAAAGGGCTTAGGGTATGAGTGACGTCTCTCGGCGGCATAAACACCATCGATATCAGCTTCAGATGCAGTGAGAGCTGTTGGCGACTGAGGGAGGTTCCGGGCTCATGCGTACAGGCGAGTGATGCACTGCACGTGGCGCAGAGCGAGTGGCATCTCCCCAGCATCGACCAACAGGCTCTCAATGGGGGAAGTGCGGAAGGCGCCGGTAGCAAGGCGAAGACGGGGGGGTGGATCCAATCCACCTTCCGCAATCAACGATCGGCTGCGGATGCATAAAACTCGCACCTGTAGTCGAGCTTCGAGCGAACAAAGGATCGATAAAAAAGTAAGGCGGTAGCCCTATCAGCGCCCCAAGCGCTGAACGTTACGGGACGGAACGGAGAATGTCTATGGCGCGGGTACAAGAGACCCTAAGGCTGCGAATATGAGCCTCCCAGGTGAGGCGTCGGTCGAATACAAGACCAAGGAAACGGTGCGACTCAACCACATCCAGGCGCACCCCATTAAGAAACAAATCTGGGTCGGGGTGAAGCCGTGGATGGGCAGAAGTGCACCACCTTAGTCTTGGCCAAAGAAAACCGAAACCTGTGCGCTTCGGCATAGCGAGAGACGCGGTTCAATGCCTGTTGGAGTCGACGCTCCAGAGTTGGCATCTGGGCCGCGCCAAAAGAGATCGAAAGGTCGTCCACGTAGAGCGTAGCGAGAACATCTTCTGGCAGCACCGAGGTAATGCCGTTGATGCTCAGGGCAAAGAGTGTGACACTGAGGACACTTCCCTGCGGGACCCCCCCTTCTTGCTCCTTTAGGCCGGAGAGGGCTCCCGTCACCCGTACGCGGAATCAACGATCTCGCAAAAATTTAGATAGAAACATTATAAGGCGTTTCCTCACCCCCATCGTGTGGAGAGTCTCCATGATACTGTATCGACATGCGGTATCATAGGCCTTCTCCAGATCGAAAATCACCGTGGCGTAGTGCTGTCTACGAAGAAAAGCTTTGCAGACGGCATTTTCCAGTCGGAGCAGAGTATCCGACGTGAAGTGGAACTTGCCGAAGCCGCACTGTGCGGAAGACAGATGGCCTCCGCTGTCCAGGAAAAAGGCTAATCTAACATTTACCAATTTCTCCATCAACTTGCACACGCAAAGGGTTAGAGAAAGTGGGTGGAAACCGGTTGGAGTAGAGTGATCTCTCCCCGGTTTGCGAAAGGCGAGCACAGTAGCGATTCGCCAGGAGTCTGGGAGAAGACCTTCCACCCAGATCCTGTTGAACAAATCTAACAGAAAGGCCAAGCCTTGCTCACCCAGGTGTCGAGGCATGGCGTACGGGACATTGTTCGGACCATAGGCGGTGTCCGCGCACGAAGCGAAAGCAGAACGCAACTCACTCACACTAAACTTGTCGTTGAAGGGTTCTCCGCCTCTGGAGGTAAAGTCCAGCCAGTGGCCTTCCGTGACATAACGAGGTGCATTGAATGCTGGCGGAGCAGCTTCTCGGCTGGAGAATGCGAAAAAAGCGGTAGCTAAGGATTTCGCCACGGACTTGGTGTCCAAGATTGCGATCCCATTCTCCTAGAGAACGAGAGGGGAATTTTGCGAGAACTTGCCTCGAATCCTTTTGACTCGCTTCCACACCTCAGCTAAAGAGTGTTACCGTTAAGTGAAGACACGTATGCCCACCAAGAAGAGCGGCGAGCGTGCTTCGAAATATACCGGAACATAGCCCTAGCGCGACGAAATTCAGCGACAGTGAAATCGTTCGGGCGGCGCTTATAGCGCATGTAGGCATAACGCTTCTGTTTGAGGACCGTCTCACACTCGGCCGACCACCATGGAAGTGGTCGGCGTGCAAAACGGCCAGACGTCCTAGGAATAGTAGTCAGGCCCACAACACTGAGGTCGCCGGAAAAGAACTCAACGGCCTCATCTTCTGACCTAAACTCCTCGACTGAGATAGAGAATTCAGTCATTTCCTGAAATGCAGGCCACCGCGCCCGCACCAAGCACCACCGAGGTGGTCTCTAAGGCGGCAGTTGCCCTAAAAAGGTTATTTTAATGATAAAGTGATCACTACCATGGAGGTCATCGACCACCCTTAATCAAAATCAGGCTGTGCATCCGAAGAGCACAAAGATAGTTCAAGGCAAGAAAATGAAGCGGTTCTCGGACAGTGATGCGTAAACTCATCCACGTTTAGGATACTCATTTCAAGCTCTTCGATTAGATTGGCAAGGACTTGTCCCCTGGGATTTATGGCGTAATCTCCCCAGAGAGGATGCCTGTGGTTCAGATCTCCAAGCAAGAGATAGGGCTTCGGCAACCGTGCCACGACGCGGCGGAAGTCCCTCGCGTCGAAGTCAGCTGACGGTGGAATGTACGCAGAAATGATAGTATACCTCCTATGCAGGTGCTGCTGCACAGCCACTGCCTGAAAAGAGGTATCTAAAGAGAAAGAAAGAACGGGAACATCATGCCAGGTGTAAACCGAGCATCCATCAGCCCGGCCATCCCACGGTGGTGGGGTTGCAAGACCCTTGTACCCCGGGAGGGCAGGCAGAAGGCACGCGCCTAGCATGGTCTCCTGCAAAAAGATAGCTAATGGAGAACGGGACGAGATGAGCCTCAGCAGCTCCTCCCAGTTGGCCCGGAGTTCACGGCAATTCCATGTAAGGAATATGCCCTCCAGGCCTATCTCGGAGGAGATGCGGGGGCTTTCCTCGAACTGAAGACCCTCACGGGAATAGCTGTACGCTTCCCGTGGGCATAACCCTGGGTGCTCTTGGCCGGACAAAGCGTTGAAAGCGCTGTCGCCTTCGAGGACTTATTGAGGGAGGTTAGGCTCGCCATGCGAGTCTTTTCCTCCCTCCGCCTCGAAACCTCAGGCGGGCGTTGTGGTTTCGCAGGCGGGGGGCGCTCTTTTCGTATAACCACCGTCTCCAACCCACTCGCTTGACCCAAGGGCGTACGCGAAGGACCTGAAGCTCCTTTGTTGCTGTCCTACTTTCAGGGGACAGCTTTAGCAACCCCTGAAGATGGCCTTGCAACCATCTTCAGGGGTGTTGCCTCCTGTGAGTCTAACGACTCAGTGGAGGCGCGTGGTCGTTTCGCCTTACGGGAAACGGTCACGCTGGGGGAAGAGTGGGGAGCCCTGGTTTTAGCCGAGGCTGGGTATGAACCCTTTTTGCCACCAGCTTTACCAGGGGAGCGCCAAGGTTGCGTAGAACCCACAGAAGGGCTCCTAATGGGCGCAGAAACAACAATGCTCGATGGCCTGGATGGGCCAGGAGCAGAGGGTGCCTTTCTAACTATTGAGGCATATGACGTCCCAGGCAGAGCCGGGCGCGCCAGGATCAAGTCCCTAGCCTCGCGAAATGAGAGTCCATCCTGGGCCTGAACGGCCAGGATTTCTTTCTCAAGGAGATATGCACCACATTGTTTCGAAGTAGCGGGGTAAGGCTCTACGCAATTGCCACACTTGGCTACACACAATTTGGACTTATCGTGTGCGACTTGGAGCAATCTACACATACTTCGGGTGACCCTGACTTTGCATGTCTACATGAGCGATTCATATGGCCGAAGCGGTGACAGTAATAGCAACGCCGCTGACGTTGCATGAATGCCTTTACGCGGTAGCGGTACCAACCGGCACGCACTGACTCAGGGAGCTTGTCACAGTCAAACGTGACGAAGAGTGTAGGGGTGGGTCTCGAGGCCCCTCCCTATCTTATCATCACACGCTCGACCTTGACCGCCCCATGGTCGGCCAGCTCTAGGGGGATGACCTCAATGGAGTAGTCAACGATTTTCACCGCATAAACTACTCCTTTCACAAAGTTCATGGTAGAGTGTGGCGTCACACTCACCAGGGGTGCCATGAAGTGTCCGAAGAGCTCTTATCTTTGCCGCCTCGGCGGGATTCGCCAGAAGGCTCCCGTCCGAGAAACGGGTCACCTTCGGCTCTCTACCAATTGCACTAGCTAATTCTCTCCTCTGATGGATCATGTTGCCCTAGGACAACATGGTGCCATCAGTGGAGCGAATAACGAGGAAGCGTTTGAAGCCAGCGGGCTCGAAAACGCCAGGTAACCTCTGAATCAGGGGCCCCGATGTCATCGAGGCTCCGCCCTGTGCACTCTTGGTGTTAGTCTTGGTCAAGGGCTCCGCACACGGGGGATGGGGGGCAGAGAGGCGGATGTGCCGATCTTGTCTTGGTCGCCTCCCAAAGTGGCAGTAGACCCATCCGTCCCCGCAGCCACTGCGGATGGAGAGGAGCCCCGAGTCTTCTTCGTCTTTTTCTTTCTTGGAGAGGAGGGCGGGGAAAAACCTGCTTCTCATTTCCGCCGGCAGACGCCCCCATGCCAGATGGGCCGGCCTCAGCCAGGTCCTTTTTCAAAATGGAGAAGGTCCTGGTAGCTGTAGGCGCACCTGTCGGAGGAGATCCCCCCCTCCTTGTACTGCCTTGGAGCCCTCATCCGTTTGAGGGGGACCTTGTATAGGGGGGGATTCGGGCTCGGTGCTAGGTGCCAAGCCCAAATTCCTCCCCATGGAAGGCCCTACTCTCTGAGGCTGGTTCTCCTCAAGGACCATGTCTATCACAGGAGGGGCCTCCAGTTGGCCATCCCCTCCCAAAACATCGCAGGTCCCCTTGGCAGCGTCAAGAGTCTTTTTTGGGAGGCACAGGTCTTAACCCCAGCAAGGTTTAATATCCTTGCCAGCAGGTCTTTTGAGGAAAGCGACCGAAGGGGCCTGGCTTCCCTCTCCCCCTTAAGGTGGTTTGCCCTACCGAGCCACTTTGATGGTGAGCGGCTGGCTCAGGGCTGCTTGCTGGCTTTCTTGGCAGTCCCCTTGGAAAGAAAAGAGGGGACTGCCGCTGAAAAAAGGAAGGTGCCTGAAAGCACCTCCAGAGAATGGGGTGGGGGTGATTCCCCTGCACTTGTAGGCGAAGGAGAGGAGTAAGCCTCCTCTCCGGTTAGAGAAATATGGAGGGTCACCTGCGCAAGCACAGTTGGGCGGGACCTCCATTTTTTTGCTGGAGCTGCCCAAGGGCGGCTCCGTCGATGTTATAGGGGAAGTTAGGGGTTGGGTTTTTTTATACATCATTGGGCATGGTGACCCTCTTATTTCCCCGGGACGTGATAGCTCACCACCTTTAACAGTTGCCCGCAATGCAAGAGGTGCTTGCAGGCCCTGCAGAGCAAAGCGCCGCCATTTGGGACCATCCCTCCTGCCAGGATGCCTGGCAGTCCATCGGCAGGGCGGCTCCACCTTAGACACAGCGGAAAATTGATAGAATGTGAAGTAGAGAGGAATAAGGATGTGAGGAAGGTATGGGTGTGGATGAAGCAGGTTGTTAAAAAAAACCCATTCCGAACCGGAGCTCAGGGGTTCAGGGAACTTTGTCCCCTCCCCCCTCAGCCCTGATCTGGGACGGTTGGCTTGAGAAGAAGGTCAGCATCTACCCTGTGAAATTAGAGGCTGACCAGAGAAAGTTGTGGGAGAGGTTGTATGAAAAGAGAGGAAACAAGTGTTTTGAAGGAAGGAAGAGAGGCTAAGGCTCTAAGGCAAGAAATCACCAATGAGGAATTAGGGGAGAGATGGGTAAATTCACATTAAGATTTAGCTATAGGAGGTAACAAGTTTAAACCGAGAGGCAAGAAAGAGTCAAAAACAGAGATAAAAGGGTTAAAACGATTAATGGATAAAGTGATAGTATAAAGAGGGAGATTAGGAGAGACACTAGAAGCAAATTGAAACGAAGGGAAAAGAGACAAGAAGAGAGGAAGAGAAATAGAATAATGTTAATACAAAATCAACGTAATAATTAAATTGACAAATCGGGTTCCCTTGAAAATAAAAATTGCAAAAAAAATAGGAAAATAAGTCAAAGCAAATTTCTTTAAGAATAAAGAATAAAGTTCGAAAGTACTTGGAAAAACCCTTGCATTTTTCCTGCGTGACATTTTTTTTTTTTTTTAATTTTATGGAGCCCATCTGGCAACTACCCACTTGGGCATAAGTCGCCGAAAAACACGAAAGCCTAGAACTAGGCTACTTTAAAGTAAAAATATGAAAACTTAACAATGATATAAATTTGAAAAACTTAACAATCGAAGCAATCTCCGGCAGCGGGGGGAGGTCTCCCTCAACCCGGTGCAGGAGAGTGCAACCGACAAACAAAACAATAACAAAAAAAGAAACCTTCAAATAAAAGGGAGAAGGCCGGCCTCCCCCCAAAAGTCAATAAGTCCACCAGTCATGGTGCACGCACTCGTCCCGAGTACAAGGGACAGGCGGTAGCGACCCCGCCCATCCCGGTACCGAGACAGGTATCGTGCGCGAAGATCACCCAGACTAGGACATTCGACAAGAATATGCCGAAAAGTCTGGGGGACGACGCAGTCGTTGCAATAGGGCGCATGCGAGCGCTCCATCAAGTAGCGATGCGTCACACGAGTGTGTCCGATTCGAAGACGACAGAAAGCAACCTGAAGCCGCCGCGGCATTGGGGGATAGGTCCATGGGAACAGTCGCGGCGCAATGGCACGCAACTTTAAGTTCCCTTCGACCGTCTTCCATTTTCTTTGCCAAGCAGTCCGAAGAGCTGCCCGTATTCCTGCCATGTAGTCGGTGTAAGGAAGAGCGAAACGCTGGTCCGGTCGCAGAGTCCTCGCGGACTCTTTGGCGCCCTCATCGGCGCGCTCTTCCCCGCAATTCCTACATGTCCAGGAACCCAGCAGAAGATAATCTCGACATCTGCCCGGCTCGCCAAAACCGTGGCGTCACGGATATCGCGAACCAGGGGATGCGGAGATTCCGATGCCCTGAGAGCACTCAGGGCGCTTTGTGAGTCGCTATAGATCACCATCTGGTCTCCGAACCGGGCACGTCGCGTAATCTCTCGTACCGAGTGGTGTATTGCCACCAGCTCGGCCGTGAAGACAGACGCAGCGCCTGGTAGAGCCCCGCTGACTTTCAAAAAGAGGGGATACGGCGTGGAAGCCGACCCCCTCTTGGGACTTGGAGCCATCCGTATACACTGGCACGGTTCCAGCGTGACACGATGTGTGCTCGAAAAGGTCGAACGCAATACTCCCGGCGCAGTACAAGCTTTCGGAGCAGAGGCGTGGCGACAAATAGCCAAATGTGGTACCCTCCAGGGTGGCGTCCTGGGCAAAACCAGGGGTGCCACCGGCCCGAGAGCGATATCTACCTCTCGAAGGAGTTTCCTGGCCTTAAACCCAAAAGGCTTAGGGTATGACTGGCGTCTCTCGACGGCATAGGCACCATCGAGATCAGCTGCGGATGCAGTGAGAGCTGTTGGCGACTGAGGGAGGCGCCGGGCTCGCGCGTACAGTCGAGTGATACACTGCACGCGGCGCAGAGCGAGTGGAATCTCCTTAGCATCGACCAACAGGCTCTCAATGGGGGAAGTGCGGAAGGCACCGGTCACAGGCGAAGGCCGGTGTGGTGGATCGAATCCACCTTCCGCAATAAACGCTCGGCTGCGGATGCATAAAACTCGCATCCGTAGTCGATTTTTTTTTTTTTTAAATTAAGGGGCTATCTGGCGACTGCCGACTTAGGCATAAAAGCCGTAAACAAACAGCCTAGTTCTAGGCTACTTTAAAAAAAATAAACAGAAAACAAAAAAAAGAGATAACAATAACAATAAAAAAGCAATAACAAAAACAATAACAAAAACAACAACAACAATTAGACTGGGTTAAATGAAAGGGAGAAGGCCAGCCTCCCCTAAAAGTCAATAAGTCCACTAGTCATGGTGCACGCACTCGTCCCGAGTACAAGGGACAGGCGGTAGCGACCCCGCCCATCCAGGTACCGGGACAGGTATCGTGCGCGAAGATCACCCAGACTGGGACATTCGACAAGAATGTGCCGAACAGTCTGGGGGACGACGCAGTCGTTGCAATAGGGCGCAGGCGAGCGCTCCATCAAGTAGCGATGCGTCACACGAGTGTGTCCGATTCGAAGACGACAGAAAGCAACCTGAAGCCGCCGCGGCATTGGGGGATAGGTCCATGGGAACAGTCGCGGCGCAATGGCACGCAACTTTAAGTTCCCCTCGACCGTTTCCCATCTTCTTTGCCAAGCAGTCCGAAGAGCTGCCCGTATTCCTGCCATGTAGTCAGTGTGAGGAAGAGCGAAACGCTGGTCAGGTCGCAGAGTCCTCGCGGACTCTTTGGCGCCCTCATCGGCGCGCTCATTCCCCGCAATTCCTACATGTCCAGGAACCAAGCAGAAGATAATCTCGACATCTGCCCGGCTCGCCAAAACCGTGGCGTCACGGATATCGCGAACCAGGGGATGCGGAGATTCCAATGCCCCGAGAGCACTCAGTGCGCTTTGTGAGTCGCTATAGATCACAATCCGGTTTCCAAACCGGGCACGTCGCGTAATCTCCCGTACCGAGTAGTGTATTGCCACCAGCTCGGCCGTGAAGACAGACGCAGCGCCTGGTAGAGCCCCGCTGACCTTAAACAGAGGGGATACGGCGTGGAAGCCGACCCCCTCTTGGGACTGGGAACCATCCGTTTACAATGGCACGGTACCAGCGTGACACGATGTGTGCTCCAAAAAGGTCGAACGCAATACTCCCGGCGCAGTGCAAGCTTTGGGAGCAGAGACGTGGCGACAAATAGCCAAATGTGGTACCCTCCAGATGGTGTCCTGGGCAGAACCAGGGGCGCCACCTGCCCGAGAGCGATATCTACCTCTCGAAGGAGTTTCCTGGCCCTAAACCGAAAGGGCTTAGGGTATGACTGGCGTCTCTCGGCGGCATAGGCACCATCGAGATCAGCTGCGGATGCAGTGAGAGCTGTTGGCGACTGAGAGAGGCGCCGGGCTCGCGCGTACAGGCGAGTCATGCACTGCACGCGGCGCAGAGCGAGTGGCATCTCCCCAGCATCGACCAACAGGCTCTCAATGGGGGAAGTGCGGAAGGCACTGGTCGCAAGGCGGAGGCGGGTGTGGTGGATCGAATCCACCTTCCGCAATAAACGCTCGGCTGCGGATGCATAAAACTCGCATCCGTAGTCGAGCTTCGAGCGAACAAAGGATCGATAAAAAAGTAAGGCAGTAGTCCTATCAGCTCCCCAAGCGCTGAACGTCACGGAAGGGAGAATGTCCATGGCGCGGGTACAAGAGACCCTAAGGCTGCGAATATGAGCCTCCTAGGTGAGGCGTCGGTCGAATACCAGACCAAGGAAACGGTGCGACTCAACCACATCCAGGCGCACCCCATTAAGAAACAAATCTGGGTCGGGTTGAAGCCGTGGATGGCGGCAGAAGTGCACCACCTTAGTCTTGACAAAAGAAAACCGAAACCTGTGCGCTTCGGCATAGTGAGAGACGCAGTTCAATGCCTGTTGGAGTCGACGCTCCAGAGTTGGCATCTGGGCTGCGCCAAAAGAGATCGAAAGGTCGTCCACGTAGAACGTAGCGAGAACATCTTCCGGCAGCACCGAGGTGATGCCGTTGATGTTTAGGGCAAAGAGTGTGACACTGAGGACACTTCCCTGCGGGACACCCTCTTCCTGCTCCTTTGGGCCAGAGAGGGCTCCCCCCACCCGTACGCGGAATCGACAAACTCGCAAAATTCAGATATAAAATTTGGGAGGCGTCCCCTCGCTTCCATCGTGTGGAGAGTCTCCATGATACCGTATCGCCATGCGGTATTATAGGCCTTCTCCAGATCGAAAAACACCGTGTTGTAGTGCTGTCTACGAAGGAAAGCCTCGCATACGGCATTTTCCAGTCGGAGCAGAGCATCCGAAGTGGAGTGGAACTTGCGGAAGCCGCACTGTGCGGAAAACATATGGCCTCCGCTGTCCAGGAAAAAGGCTAATCTAACATTTACCAATTTCTCCATCAACTTGCACACGCAAGAGGTTAGAGAGATTGGGCGGAAACCGGTCCGAGTAGAGTGATCTCTCCCCGGTTTACGAAAGGCAAGCACAGTAGCGATTCGCCAGGAGTCTGGGAGAAGACCTTCTAATCAGATCCGGTTGAACAAATCTAACAGAAAGGCCATGCCTCGCTCACCTTGGTGTCAAAGCATGGCGTACGGGACATCGTCCGGACCATGGGCGGTGTCCGCGCACGAAGCTAGAGCGGAACGCAACTCGCTTATAGTAAACTTGTCGTTGAAGGGTTCTCCGCCTCTGGAGGTAAAGTCAAGGCGGCGGCCTTTTGAGACATCACGACGTGCATTGAATGCTGGCGGAGCAGCATCACGGCTAGAGAATGCAGAAAAAGCGGTCGCGAAGGATTCCGCCACGGATGCGGGGTCCGAAATTGCGGTCTCATTCTCCTGGAGAACGGGAGGGGGGTCCTGCGAGAACCTGCCCCGAATCCTTTTGACTCGCTCCCACACCTCAGCTAAAGGGGTCTTCCCGTTAAGTGAAGACACGTATGCTCGCCAAGAAGAGCGGCGGGCGTGCTTCGAGAAGAACTCAACGGCCTCATCTGCCAACCTAAACTCCTCGACTGAGATAGAAAATTCAGTCATTTTCTGAAATGCAGGCCAGCGCCCGCGCCAAGCAACACCGAGGTGGTCTCTAAGGCGGCAGTTGCCCTGAAAATGATATTTGAATGGGAAAGTGATCAATACCATGGAGGTCATCGACCACCCCCCAATCAAAATTAGGCTGTGCATCCGAAGAGCAAAAAGATAGGTCAAGGCAAGAAAATGAAGCGGTTCTCAGGAAGTGATGCGTGAACTCATCCACGTTTAGGACACCCATCTCAAGCTCTTCGATCAGATAAGCAAGGACTTGTCCCCTGGGATTTATGGAGTAATCTCCCCAGAGAGGATGCCTGCCGTTCAGATCTCCAAGCAAGAGATAGGGCCTCGGCAACCGTGCCACGACGCGGCGGAAGTCCCCCGCGTCGAAGTCAGCTGACGGTGGAATGTACGCAGAAATGATAGTATACCTCCTATCCAGGTGCAGCTGCACAGCCACTGCCTGAAAGGAGGTATCTAAAGAGAAAGGAAGAACGGAGACATCATGCCGGGTGTAAACCACGCATCCCCCAGCCCGGCCATCCTGCGGTGGTGGGGTCGCAAGACCCTTGTACCCCGGCAGGGCGGGCAGGGGGTACGTGCCTAGCATGGTCTCCTGCAAAAAGATAGCTAACGGATAACGGGATGAGACGAGCCTCCGCAGCTCCTCCCAGTTGGCCCGGAGTCCACGGCAATTCCATTGAAGGATTTTGCCCTCCAGGCCTAGCTCGGAGGAGACGCGGGGGCCCTCCTCGAACTGAAGACCCTCACGGGAATGCCTGTACGCTTCCCGGGGGCAGTACCCCGAGCTCTGTTGTCCGGACAAAGCGCTGCAGGCGCTGTCGCCTTCGAGGACTTATTGGGGGAGGTTGGGCTCGCCATGCGAGTCTTTTTCTCCCTCCGCCTCGAAACCTTAGGCGGGCGCTGCGGCATCGGAGGCGGGGTGCCCTCTTTTCGAGGAACCACCGTCTCCGAGCCACTCGCTCCACCCCGGGGCGTGGGCGAAGGAGCCAAAGCTCCTTTGTTGCTGTCCTCCTTACAGGGGACAGCTTTAGGAAATCCTAAACATGGCCTAGCGACCATCTTCAGGGGTGTTGCCTCCTCTGAGTCTAACGACTCGGTGGAGGGGCGTGGCTGTTTTGCCTTGTGGGAAACGGTCACGCTGGGGGAAGAGGGGGAAGCCCTGGTTTTAGACGGGGCTGGGTATAAAACCTTTTTGCCGCCAGCTTTACCAGGGGAGCGCCCGAGCTGGGTAGAGCCCGCAGAAGGGCTTCCAATGGGCTCGGAAACAACCGTGCTCGTTGGCCTGGATGGGCCAGGAGCAGAGGTTGCCTTTCTAACTACTGAGGCATATGACGTCCCAGGCAGAGCTGGGCGCGCCTGGACCAAGTCCTTAGCCTGGCAGAATGAGAGTCTATCCTGGGCCTGAACGGCCAGGATTTCTTTCTCCAGGAAATATGCACCACATTGCTTCGAAGAAGCAGGGTGCGGCCCTCTGCAATTGACACACTTGGCCACACACGATTTGGACTTATCGTGTGTAACCTTGGAGCAATTTACACAGACTTCGGGTGACCCCGACTTTGCACGTCTACATGAGCGATTCGTATGGCCGAAGCGGTGACAGTAATAGCACCGCCGCGGCAGTGGCACGAATGCCTTTACGCGGTAGCGGTACCAACCGGCACGCACTGACTCAGGGAGCTTGTCACAGTCGAACGTGACAAAGAGTGTAGCTGTGGGTCTCGAAGCCCCTCCCTATTTTCTCATCACACGTTCGACCTTGACCGCCATATAATCTGCCAGCTTTAGGGTGATGTCCTCAATGGAGTAGTCAACGAGTTCCCTCGCATAAACTACTCCTTTCACACAGTTCATGGTAGAGTGAGGCGTCACACTCACCGGGGTGCCATGAAGTGTCCGAAGAGCACTTATCTTGGCCACCTCGGCGGGATTCGCCGCATTCGCCGCATTCGCCAGAAGGCTCCCGTCCGAGAAACGGGTTACCTTCGGCTCTCTACCAATTGCACTAGCTAATCCTCTCCTCTGATGGATCATGTTGCCCTTGGACAACACGGTGCTATCAGTGGAGCGAATAACGAGGAAGCGTTTGAAGCCAGCGGGCTCGAAAACGCCAGGTAACCTCTAAATGAGGGGCCCCGATGTCATCGAGGCTCCGCCCTGTGCACTCTTGGTGTTAGTCTTGGTCAAGGGCTCCGCACACGAGGGGGTAGAGGGGCCGGATGTGCCGATCTTGGCTTGGTCGCCTACCAAAGTTGCTGCAGACCCATCCGTCCCCGCTGCCTCCGCGGATGGAGAGGAGCCCCGAGTCTTTTTCGTCTTTTTAGTCTTTTTCTTTTTCGGAGAGGAGGGCGGGAAATGAACCCGCTTCTCACCTCCGCCGGCAGATGCCCCCAGGCCAGATGGACCGGCCTCAGCCAGGTCCCTCTCCGAAATGGAGAAGGTCCTAGTTGTCGTAGGGGGACCTGTCGGAGGAGATCCCTTCCCTCCTTTTACTGCCTCGGAGCCCTCAGCCATTTGAGGAGGACCTTGCATAGGGGCGGATTGGGGTTCGGTGCTTAACGCCGAGCCCGAATTCCCCCCCATGGAAGGCTCTACCGTCTGAGGTTGGGTCTCCTCAGGACAATGTCTATCACAGGAGGGGCCTCGAGTTGGCCATCCCCTCCCAGGACATCGCAGGTCCCCTTGGCAGTGTCGCCAGTCTTGTGTGGGGAGGCACAGGCCTTGACCCCGGCAAGGTTTAAAATTTTTCCTAGCAGGTCTTTTGCGGAAAGCGACCGAAGGGGCCTGGCTTCCCTCTCCCCCCTAAGGAAGTTTGCCTACCGAGCCGCTTCGATGGGGAGCGGCTGGCTAAGGGCTGCCTGCTGGCTTTCTTGGCAGTCCCCTTGGAATGAAAAGAGGGGACTCCCGCTAGGAAAAGGGAGGTGCCCGAAAGCACCTCCAGAGAAGGGGGTGAGGGGGAGTCCCCTGCACCCGTAGGCGAAGGAGAGGAGGAAGCCTCCTTTCGGTTAGAGAAATATGGAAGGTCCCCTGTGCAAGCACAGGGGGGGGACCTCCATTTTTTTGCTGGAGCTGCCCGAGGGCGTTCCGTTGATGTTTCAGGGAAAGTTGGGGGTTGAGTTTTTTTTTTTTTTGGTCTTTATCATTGGGCATGGTGACCGTTTTTTTCAACACGGTATGCAATAGCGCACACCTCTCGCAGTAGCCCGCACTGCGAGAGGTGCTTACAAGCCCGGCAGAGCCAGGCGCCGCCATTTGGGACCATCCCTCCCGCCTGGTGGCCTGGCAGTCCATCGGCATGGCGGCTCCACCTTGGACACGGCGGAAAATTGATAGAATGTGAAGAGGAGAGGAAAAGGGATGTGAGGAAGGTATGGGTGGGGATGAAGCAGGTTGTTAAAAACCAGCCACCCCAGACCGGAGCTCAGGGGTTAGGGAACATTGTCCCCCACCCCCTCAGCCCCGATGCGGGACGGTTGGCTGAAAGGAAGGTCAGCATCTACCCTGTGAAATTAGAGGCTGACCAGAGAAAGTTGTGAGGGAGGTTGTGTGAAAAGAGAGGAAACAAGTGTTTTGAAGGAAGGAAGAGAGGCTAAGCTGGGGCCGGACGGAGCGCTGGATCCCGTCAGCACGGCAGCCAGGATGGCAAATCGCCGCGCCCCTTACGGGGTTCCTGCGTGACATTGCATTCTTAAACTATCTTGTATGTTTTCATCATAAACCACATTGAAAACATTATTCTTGCTGTTATAGCTTATCCTACTACTAGGCTAATTATAACAATGGAAAAAAGTTTGTTGACATTTTGTCCGAGAAAATATATGTGTGCGACAACATAATCCGTTTCAAATTCAAAGAATCTATTCAAACTAAAATTAGAAACTATAATTTTCATTATAATCGTTCAAAACTAATAATATTTGTTTAATTAGACTCTCTAGAATTTAACGATGTATAATAAATTTATGCGATACTTTCACACTTATAATAAGCTTAGTGAGGAGGGTTAAAAGCAACCGTTCACAAGTGAAGATTTAGCGAGCCTACCCGCTGAAAGCGGTGGCATCATGGACTTATGCAGTAGACCCAAATATGATAGATGATATTATGATATCGCGAACTGTAATACTTTATGTTAAAAAATAAAAGATTCCAAATCACTTCATCCTGATCATATATTTAATAGAATCTTAAAAGAAGTTCAAAATGAAATCTTGTTCCCCTATCAGTTATTTCCAACAAGCATCTAAATCAAAGTGTAAATCAGGATAAATTTTCAAATTTTACTCTAATCTAAGAAAGTGGGATAAAGTAGACCCAACAAGCTATAAGCCTATTAATTTGAGATTGGGAGTTGGTAAACGCTTGGGATTGGTCAGAAGGGCTAAAATAGTTGACCACTTTGAAAAATATGGTTTGCTAGATAGCAATAAATACGGTTTATTGAGTCGTGTGTTTTGATTAACAAACGTATTTGAGTTCTTGTAGAATATGACCGCTATTTATGATTATTGTAAAGAGATCAAGAAACTTACCTGGACTTTAAAAAGACTTTTGACTCGGTTACTTGAAAATGAGTTCTGTAGAAATTTAGAGTGTATGGGTTTAGAAGAAAAGTACTAACTTGGATTCAAAATTGACTTCAAGTAAGAGAGTGGTAATAAATGGGAAATAGTTCGAGTAGGTGTCTGTGACTTACGACGTGTTGCATCGTTCTGTTTTGGCTTGAATGCTGTTGATAATTTTCTTAAACAGTCTCGACTGTAATACATTACCCAAAATAGCTATTTTTCCAGAGGATAGAATCGAGGGGGAAGACATACCATACGTTTTAAATGCAGTTCTTAGATGCTGTAAGACGTGGAAGCATCCCTTTAACGCAAACAAGTGTAATATGATGCACTTTGCCCTTCAAAATTGTCAGTTATATTACACTTTAGATAAATATTAGACACTGTAACAATATAATGCAATCTAAGCGTAAACGCATCGACGAATTAGAGATTTTTTAAATATTGCACTTAAGTTGCAAAACAGGAAAAATGAGCTGTTGGAATAATCTCGGCAAATTTATATCTAAAAATAGATATGATTTAATCGTTCCACTGTTTAGTTCAGTCGTTCGACCATAGCTTAAATATGTAGCCCGTCTCTCGCCAGCCAGTTTGACTAAAGATATTGGTCTATTGAAGTGTGTAATGCAGTTCAACAAAACTTTATAATCTAACGTTTCGGGAAAGACTGGTGGCCCTTTTCTTTCTTCCTCTGCAATGGGTTAGACGATATGGATTTTGAGCTAAATGTAATATAAAAATTTTTTTGAAACTTAAACTGGATCAATTGAAGTCAACACAAGTTTAGCAAATTTTCATACGTATTATATAACTTCAAAATTAAATTCCCTCAATTAAATTTTATTTAATAGTCTTTTTGCAATACGTTAAGAATATAGTGAACGCCTATTTATCTCGATGACTAGGTACAATCACTGAGAAAATGAACAAAGAGTTGATTATACTAAGAAAACAAATAAACGAAGACAAATAGAAACCAAGCTTGAATGAAGTAAGAATTCAAGCTAGACTAAAAATTAGAAACCTTAATGTATTTTATGTATTACATACCTTAGTTAAAAATATTTCCTCCTACGTATGAATGTAATTAAAGGAATAGTTTTTATCTTCTTTATTTAATATGTATATAAGTGCACATTAATTATTCTCTCAATTTTCAGTTCTAACTCTCTCATGAATAGCCTCAGAGTTAATGTAAGAATATTTGCCAGTCCGTAATCATGTACTAATACTATCCTCATTACTATTCACTATGATTATTAATACTATGATTGATATCATTAAGACAATTATTTATATCATTTCTATTTTTATTATTGCGACTAAGGCATATTAGAGGAAGAAATTGGAATGACTTGAATACACACATATAGACAATTAGGATGGATTCTTAAATATGAATCTCTGATTCCCAGTGTTTGCTCTTTTCGCCTGGCTCTCTACATCTCTCCTTTAGAAGACAACGCAACGCCAATAAAGCCGTGCCTGATTACAATAATCGGTGACCTTCGCTTTAAACAAAGATGAAAGGATGGTTGAAAGAATCCAGCTCTTTATTGCTTCAGCCATATACACGGTCATGAAGACATCCAAAAGGGGGCTCAGCGCTTCTTTCTATGAGTAATATTATTACTACTAATAATATTACAATATCTAATATTACAAATATATTAATGTTACGATATCTAATATTACTAATATATTAATATAGTAATCTTCCTATTCTTCATTCTACTTTTGCTACTGCTGTTGGTAGTAGGAGTGTTATTATTGTTGCTAGTACTGCTATTATTATCATTATTAAATATTAGTAATTTTATTTGTTGGTAAACTATTGATATTTACAGGATTGTCTCAGATCAAAGTTATTAATATGTAGAAAAAGTAGGGGAAATATAAAAAAGTAGGACCAAATAAGAAATATGTAAGTCTATGGCATTTGAAACCCTGATTTAACTATCTTGATGTGAGACGCATTATACCTAAGAAACTTGCAAAATAAATAAATTAATAATAAAACCTACAAAACAATGAAGTTACGCATTTATTTTTGTATATAGAGAAGGAAAATTACTTTTGATCCATAATTGTTTAAAAACGAGTTTACCAAACGTTATTAAAATGGATATACCTTCGAAGTCTTTTCATCACGTCTTTTTTTGGTGAAATTTCTTTTTCCAGTTAACTTAAATAATATATTTCCACTATAAAGATTTTTATTCATTTCATCACCAACATGCTACAATTATGCAGTCTGCTTTGAAGTAAGAATAAGAAAGATTTGTGTATTAAATTTTAAATTAGTGAAGGTTGTGTGCGATGTAGAGTTAATCTGTATTTTATTTTATTTACTAAAACGATTTTAAAAGTTGCATTCCTTAAATAGTGTTGCATTAGGAATATTTAATAAATTATTATAATTGATAACCAAAAATACAAATCGGACAAAGTTGCATATATATTTGCTACGGGTTATTCCTCATAGTTTATTCGGTATTTCTTATAATGCTAAAAGGATCTTTGCCTAATTATAATTTATCGCGTGTTAGTACCCATTTCCTTTCATTGTAAATTCATCGCTAGATAATTGTATGCTTCTTCTTCTCAGATATCTGTATATTGGAAGACTGCAAGTGATTAAACATATTTTACTATTAAAATAAATAACGGGTATCCTGGTCTTCATTCACAGACTTGGATAATTTGAATAGCTAATTTGCAGGAATACAATTTGCATTTTAATTCGAAAACAAGGTTTAGCAAATATAGTTCAAAGGAGCAAGGTAATGTCTTGCTTATTAAGTAATGTGATGTTAATGGCTGGCATTAGAGAATATAATGCGACAAAGAGAAATATTAAGTAGGAAGTAATTAGAAGAGCTTTTGAAAGTGGATTACTGTTTTTAATTTGGTGTGGTGTCTATTTATCTTCGTAGTAATATAATGTTTACCTGCTGAAACATTTTCACACACCATTTTATCACTATATAGTTTATTAATACGCATATACCCTAGGATAACTCGTCCAGATAGCTTATAAAATAGTATTTCTGCTAAACTGCTAACTCGGTGATTTAATTAACTGCCATTCACATTCCCCATTTCGTGAATATTGCCCGATCAGAGGAACCCTTTTATACCCCTAGTTGGTTAAAAATAATTTTAGAGAAATCAGAAAATAGGTATTTTTTTATATGTTAGGGTATTCTGGGTATCTTGGACAAAATTACCTTTTCAACCTTTGTTTATTAGTCGCGAGAAAGTCTAGGCCCGTGCGACACTATGTCGGTCATTTTTCTTTTTTCGTAATAACATTGTAACTATTATGCCGATTCTAACGAAATTTGAAACCATTATGTTGTTTTACATTTTCTTTCAAATGATAGAATAATTGCTAAGGTACTTCCCAGTTTAACCCAAGAATGATTTTGTTTTGGCAATAACATTGTAACTATTCGGCTGATTCTAAAGGAATTTGAAACTTTAATGTTGTTTTATTTTATATTGTCTTTTGTATTGTTAAGGTCCTCCCAAGGTTAGTGAGGAAATTATTTGGCAATAATATCATAACCATTTGGCCAATTCTAACGAAATTTGAAAGTCCTATGTTGTTTTACACTCGCTTTCGAATGATATAATAGCAAACGTCCTCCCAAGGATAGTCCAGGTATTTTTTAAAATTTTGAAGGACGTAAGGTCATAAATCAGAATAAGTGAGAGCACCCGACTTTGGTCAGCGTGCTCTTTATCTCTTCCATTCATATCCAATTGCAAAAATATAGTTACACTTCAAACATGTTCCTACAATATGAAGTTAAGGGGCATCAATACGCCCAAACATACCCGCTATCAAACAGAAAGACACTGTCATTTGCCAACATGTCTGACATAGTGATGCGTTGTTGTGTGATTTAACACCTGCCTCACACATTGTTCCAATCTGAACTGAGGATCTCAAAAACGCCGCATCATAAGCCTTTACCATGCACAACTAACATAGAAAATGTCATGCCTGCTTCAATGACAGCCAGTTCTCTCTCAATCACTCACTCTTGCATTTTCTCTATTTCAATACATGCTAATTAAATGCCCATACCACACCTGAAATAGATTGTCAGATGTAGCAAAGAAAACAGCTGATATATAGAGGATTGCTTTCCATCCTATCCACAACATTCGTACATTTCTACTTCGCATTAATGCCTGCAGGGAGATCTGTTGCTCTATGTAACACACGAATCTTCACTTTCTCTCTAATGTAGCACTTTATTCATGCCTCGTTACTATTGCGCTTAAAATTTGCTGCTTCTCATACCACTTCACATCAATATCAACCTATATACCGTTTTTAGCTCAAGCATGCGGCTCAAATGCCAATTTGAAATGCACTCACTCGAGGTCTTTCCTTCTCTGTCAAATACCATAGTTTCGCCTCCATACTCCAACAATGGCTAGATAGAGTATGTTCTCTCTCGCAACTTATTGCCCAATTACTAATTCATTGTTAAGTAGACACTAACTTTACGATCACCATTCAGCCTTTTTTTGTTGTATTAATCTGCTTTATCTTTACTACTATCATTCAAGACACATCTCTGTGATTTAAAGCATCGACATTTTAATGAGCAACACCAAATTATCTAAAATCAAACCAACCTCCTGCTATCCTTACTCCGAAACACCATGAATTCGGTATTTTGATTTTTTACCCTTCTAGCACACCTACCATGTCAAATGTTTGGATCTACATTAATCATCAGATTAAAATAACATTGATAGAATCCACACTAGCTATTCCTCATCAATAGAATCCCCCCTTCTCCATTCATACTTTTCTCATTACACCTGAATTAAAAAAACCATGATAAAAGCACACACCCTTGCTGGACTCACCCGCACCCTTAGCCTCTTAGATTGGAAATAAAGTTCGTGCATAACATTTATTTGCAATGCTTTACAACAAAAAAATACAGCAAAAGAAGCATTAATGAACAACGTAATCAGTTATTTTAGAGACCTTCTTTCAACAATGGGTTAGATCATGGATGCTTTTGTTGTAAAATCCAACTGGTTTGCTATTAAAGCTCTACAGTGCCCTGAATAGATGGTAGTCTTTTAGTGCCAAGCTTGGCGAGTACAGTGGCTAAAGAAGAACTTCCAACCTAAGCTCCAGAGGTTTTTCACTGGTATGATTTGCAACGTGTGGTCGGAAGTTATTATGAAGAAACATGACACTAGTCAATTCTGGTCGTTTCTATGCAATTGCATCTGCCATTGTTGCAAGTGTTTACTGTATAATTAAGCGTTGCTAGACTGTTTCTTTGCAACATTTCCCAGTAAATAACTCCCATTACATCCCACCAGACACAAACTATAAGCCCACGTAAGGGGCACGGCGATTTGCCATCCTGGCCGCCATGCCGACGGGATCCAGCGCTCCGTCCGGTTCCAGCTTAGCCTCTCTTCCTTCCTTCAGATAGCCTGTATTTCTCTCCTACTTCGTCGCTTTTCATACAACCTCTCCCGCAACTTTCTCTGGTCAGCCTCTAATTTCACAGAGTAGAAGCTGACCTTCTTCTCGGCCAATCGTCCCGAATCGATGCTGAGGGGGGAGGGGACACTATCCCCTAACCCCTGAGCTCCGGTCTAGGAAAATTGGCTTTTAACAGCCTGCTTCATCCCCACCCATACCTTCCTCAAATCCCTTTTCCTCTCGTCTTCAAAATATATCTTTTTTACGTCGTGTTCAAGGTGGAGCCGCCATGCCGAAGGACTGCAAGGCCACCAGGCGGGAGAGGTGGTCCAAAATGGCGGCGCCTAGCTCTGCCGGGCTTGTAAGCAACTCTAGCAGTGCGGGCTACTGCAATAGGTGGTGAGCGATTGCGTCCCGTAAAACAAAGAGGGTCACCATGCCCAATGATGCAAAACAAAAACATCTCCCCTTAATTCCCCCTAAAACAACACAGCCACCCTCGTGCAGCTTCACAGAAAAGATGGAGGTCCCCCCCTGTGCTTGCGCAGGGGACCCTCCATACCTCTTTAACCGGAGAGGAGGCTTACTCCTCTCCTACGCCTACGGGTGTAGGGGAATCCCCCTCACCCCCTTCTCTGGAGGTGTTTTCGGGCACCTCCCTATATCCAGCGGCAGTCCCTCCTTTGCTTTCTGAAGAGACTGCCAAGAAAGCCAGAAGGCAGCCCATTGCCGACCGCCCCTCGTGCAAGCGGCTTGGTAGGGCAAATCCCTTAGGATGGGGAGGGAAGCCAGGCCCTTTCGGTCGCTTACCTCAAAAGACCTGCTGGCAAGAATATTAAACCTTGTGATAGACATGGCCCTTGAGGAAAACCAGCCTTAGACGGTAGGGCCTTCCATAGGGAAGAATCCGGGCTCGGCGCCAAGCACCGAACCCGAATCCGCCCCTATGCAAGGTCCCCACAAATGGCTGGGGCCTCCGAGGCAGCACAAGGAGGGGAGGGATCTCCCTGCGACCACCAGGACCTTTTTCAATTCGGAGAAGGACCTGGCTGAGGCCGGTCCATCTGGCCTAGAAGCTTCTGTCGGCGGGAGAGAGAAGCGGGTTTATTCCCCGCCCACCTCTCCTACAAAGAAGAAAAAGACAAGAAAAACTAAGAAGACTCGGGGCTCCTCCCCATCCGCGGAGGCTACGGCGACGGATGGATCTGCTGCCACTTTGGCAAGCGACCAAGCCAAGATCGGCACATCCGGCCCCTCTTACTTCCGGCTACGGAGCTCCTGACCAAGACAAAGACCAAAAGTGAACAAAGCGGAGCCTCGATGACATCAGGGCCCCTCATTCAGAGGTTACCTGGCGTTTTCGAGCCCACTGGCTTCAAGCGCCTCCTCGTTATTCGCTCCACTGATGGCACCATGTTGTCCAAGGGCAACATGATCCATCTGAGGAGAGGATTAGCTAGTGCAATTGGTAGAGAGCCAAAGGTAACCCGTTTCTCGGACGGGAGCCTTCTGGCGAATGCGGCAAATCCCGCCGAGGCGGCCAAGATAAGTGCTCTTCGGACACTTCATGGCACACCGGTGAGTGTGACGCCACACTCTACCATGAACTGTGTGAAAGGAGTATTTTATGCGAGGGAACTCGTTGACTACTCCATTGAGGACTTTACCCTAAGGCTGGCAGATCATATGGCGGTCAAGGTCGAACGTGTGATGAGAAAACAGGGAGGGGCCTCGAGACCCACCCCTACACCCTCCGTCACGTTCGACTGTGACAAGCTCCCTGAGTCGTTGCGTGCCGGTTGGTACCGCTACCGCGTGAAGGCATTCGTTCCACTGCCGCGGCGGTGCTATTACTGTCACCGCTTCGGCCATACGAATCGCTCATGTAGACATGCAAAGTTTGGGTCACCTGAAGTCTGTGTAAATTGCTCTTAGGTCGCACACAATAAGTCCAAATCGTGTGTGGCAAAGTGTTTCAATTAAGGAGAGCCGCACCCTGCTTCTTCGAGGCAATATGGTGCATATCTCCTTGAAAAAGAAATCCTGGAAGTTCAGGCCCAGGATCGACTCTCATTACGCGAGGCTAAGGACTTGGTCCTGGCGCGCCTGTCTCTGCCTGGGACGTCATATGCCTCAATAGTTAGAAAAGCACTCTCTGCTCCTGGCCCATCTAGGCCAACACGCACGGTTGTTTCCGCGCCCATTTGGAGCTCTTCTGTGGGCTCTACCCAACCCGGGCGCTCTCCTGGTAAAGCTGGCGGCAAAAAGGGTTCATACCCACCCCCGGCTAAAACAAAGGGCTCCCCTTTCTTCCCCCAGCATAAACGTTTCTCGTAAGGCGAAACGGCCACGCGCCTCCACCGAGTCGTTAGACTCACAGGAGGCAACACCCCTGAAGATGGTCGCTAGGCCATCTTCCGGGGTTCCTAAGCTGTTCCCCAAAAGAAGGACACCAACAAAGGAGCTTCGGCCACTTTGCCCACGCCCCGAGGTGGAGCGAGTGGCTCGCAGACGGTGGTTCCTCGAAAAGAGGGCCACCGCCTCCGAAGCCGCAACGCCCGCCTAAGGTTTCGAGGCGAAGGGAGGAAAAGACTCGCATGGCGAGCCTAACCTCCCCTTATAAGTCCTCAAAGGCGACAGCACCTTCAGTGCTTTGTCCGGCCAACAGCGCCCGGGGTTCTGCCCCCAGGAAGCGTACGGCCATTCTTGTGAGGGTCTTCAGTTCGAGGAGAGCCCCGCGTCTCCTCCGAGCAGGGCCTGGAGGGCATATTCCTTCAATGGAATTGCCGCGGAGTCTGGGCCGACTGGGAGGAGCTGCGGAGGCTTGTCTCATCCCGTTATCCGTTAGCTATCGTTTTGCAGGAGACCATGCTAGGTGCGTGCCCCCTGCCAGCCCTTTCGTGGTATAAGGGTCTTGCGACCCCACCACCGTGGGATAGCCCGGGCTGGGGGATGCGCGGTTTACACCCGGCACTATGTCTCTGTTCTTTCTTTCTCTTTAGATACCCCCTTCTAGGCAGGGACTTTGCAGCTGCATTTAGATAGGAGGTATCCTATCATTTCTTCGTACATTCCACCGTCAGCCGACTTCGACGCGGGGGACTTCCGCCGCGTCGTGGCACGGTTGCCGAGGCCCTATCTCTTGCTTGGAGATCTAAACGACAGGCATCCTCTCTTGGGGGATTTCTCCATAAATCCCAGGGGACAAGTCCTTGCCGATCTGATCGAAGAGCTTGAGATGGGTGTCCTAAACATGGATGAGTTTACGCATCACTGTCCGAGAACCGCTTCATTTTCTTGCCTCGACCTATCTTTGTGGTCTTCGGATGCACAACCTGTGTTTGATTGGGAGGTGGTCAATAACCTCCATGGTAGTGATCACTTTCCCATTCAAATATCATTTTCAGGGCAACTAGCGCCTGAGAGACCACCTCGGTGGTGCTTGCGCGGGCGCAGTGGCCTGCATTTCAGAAAATGACTAAATTTTCTATCTCAGTCGAGGAGTTTAGTTCGGTAAATGAGGCCGTTAAGTTCTTCTCCGGAAACCTCATCGCCGTGGGCCTGACTACTATTCCTAGGACATCTGGCCGTTTTGCACGCCGACCACTCCCATGGTGGTCGGCCGAGTATGAGACGGCCCTTAAACAGAAGCGTTATGCCTAAATGCGCTATAAGCGCCGCCCGAACGATTTTACTGTCGCTGAATTTCGTCGGGCTAGGGCAATGTTCCGGTACATTTCGAAGCACGCCCGCCGCTCTTCACGGCGGGCATACGTGTCCTTACTTAACAGGAAGACCCCTTTAGCTGAGGTGTGGAAGCGAGTCAAAAGGATTCGGAGCAAGTTCTCGCAGGACCCCCCTCCCGTTCTCCACGAGAATGGGACCGCAATCTCCGACCCCGCGTCCGTGGCGGAATCCTTAGCAATCGATTTTTTCGCATTCTCTAGCCATGATGCTGCTCCGCCAGCATTCAATGCACGTCGTGATGTCGCAAAAGGCCGCCGCCTTGACTTTACCTCCGAAGGCGGAGAACCCTTTAACGACAAGTTTACTGTGAGTGAGTTCCGTTCCGCTCTCGCTTCGTGCACGGACACTGCTTATGGTCCTGACGATGTCCCGTACGCCATGCTTCGACACCTGGGTGAGCGAAACATGGCCTTTCTGTTAGATTTGTTCAACAGGATCTAGGTGGAAGGTCTTCTCCCAGACCCCTAGCGAATCGCTACTGTGCTCGCCTTTCGCAAGCCGGGGAGAGATCACTCTACTCCGACCTGTTTCCGCCCAATCTCTCTAACCTCTTGCGTGTGCAAGTTGATGGAAAAAATTAGTGAATGTTAGATTAGCCTTTTTTCCTGGACAGCGGAGGCCATCTGTCTTCTGCACAATGCGGCTTCTGTAAGTTTTACTCTACGTCGGATGCTCTGCTCCGACAGGAAAATGCCGTCTGCGAGGCTTTCCTTTGTAGACAGCACTACGCCACGGTGTTTTTTGATCTGAAGAAGGCCTATAATACCGCATGGCGATACGGTATCATGGAGACTCTCCACACGATGGGGGCGAGGGGACGCCTCTTAAAGTTTATATCTGAATTTTTGAGAGATCTTCGATTCCGCTTCCGGGTGGGGGGAGCACTCTCCGGCCCAAAGAAGCAGAAAGAGGATGTACCGCAGGGAAGTGTGCTTAGTATCACACTCTTTGCCTTGAGCATCAACGGCATCACCTGGGTGCTGCCGGAAGATGTTCTCGCTACGCTCTACGTGGACGACCTTTCGATCTCTTTTGGTGCGGCCCAGATGCCAACTCTGGAGCGTCGACTCCAATAGGCATTGAACCACGTCTCTCGCTATGCCGAAGCGCACAGGTTTCGGTTTTCCTTGGCCAAGACTAAGGTGGTGCACTTATGCCGCCATCCATGGCTTCACCCCAACCCAGATTTGTTTCTTAATGGGGTGCGCCTGGATGTGGTTGAGTCGCACCGTTTCCTTGGTCTTGTATTCGACCGACGCCTCACCTGGGAGGCTCATATTCGCAGCCTTAGGGTCTCTTGTACCCGCGCCATGGACATTCTCCGTTCCGTGACGTTCAGCACTTGGGGCGCTGATAGGGCTACTGCCTTACTTTTTATCGATCCCTTGTTCGCTTGAAGCTCGACTACGGATGCGTCGACTGCGTCCGCAGCCGAGCGTTTATTGCGGAAAGTGGATTCGATCCACCACACCGGCCTTCGCCTTGCGACCAATGCCTTCCGCATTTCCTTACTGAGAGCCTGTTAGGCGATGCTGGGGAGATACCACTCGCTCTGCGCCACGTGCAGTGCATCACTTGCCTGTATGCGCGAGCCCGGCGCCTCCCTCAGTCGCCAACAGCTCTCACTGCATCCGCAGCTGATCTCGATGGTGCCTATGCCGCCGAGAGACGCCAGTCATACCCTAAGCCCTTTGGGTTTAGGGCCAGGAAACTCCTTCGAGAGGTAGATATCGCTCTCGGGCCGGTGGCGCCCCTGGTTCTGCTCAGGACGCCACCCTGGAGGGTACCACATTTGGCTATTTGTCGCCACGTCTCTGCTCCCAAAGCTTGCACTGCGCCGGGAGTATTGCGTTCGACCTTTTTGGAGCACACATCGTGTCACGCTGGTACCGTGCCATTGTATACGGATGGTTCCAAGTCCCAAGAGGGGGTCGGCTTCCACGCCGTATCCCCTTTGTTTAAGGTCAGCGGGGCTCGTACAGGCGCTGCGTCTGTCTTCACGGCCGAGCTGGTGGCAATACACCACTCGGTACGGGAGATTACGCAACGTGCCTGGTTCGGAGACCGGATTGTGATCTATAGCGACTTACAAAGCACCCTGAGTGCTCTCGGGGCATTGACATCTCTGCATCCCCTGGTTTGCGATATCCGTGACGCCATGGTTTTGGCGAGCCAGGCGGATGTCGAGATTATCTTCTGCTGGGTTCCTGGACATGTAGAAATTGCGGGGAATGAGCGCGCCGATGAGGGCGCCAAAGAGTCCGCGAGGACTCTGCGACCGGACCAGCGTTTTCCTCTTCCTCACACCGACTACATGGTGGCAGGAATACGGGCAGCTCTTCGGACTGCTTGGCAAAGAAGATGGGAGACGGTGGAAAGGAACTTAAAGTTGCGTGCCATTGCACCGCCACTGTTCCCATGGACCTATCCCCCAATGCCGCGGTGGCTTCAGGTTGCTTTCTGTCGTCTCCGAATCGGGCACACTCATGTGACGCATAGCTATTTGATGGAGCGCTCGCCTGCGCCCTATTGCAACGACTGCGTAGTCCCCCAGACTGTTCGGCACATTCTTGTAGAATGTCCTAGTCTGGGTGATCTTCGCGCACGATACCTGTCCCAGTCGCGAGATGGGCGGAGTCGCTACCACCTGTCCCTTGTACTCGAGACAGATTCGTGCACATTGACTTGTGGACTTGTTGACTTTTGGGGGGAGGCCGGCTTCTCCCCTTTATTTAAGGTTGTTTTTTTTTATTCTTTTGTTTGTAGGTTGCACTTTCCTGCCCCGGGGTGAGGAAGACCTCCCTCCGCTGCCGGAGATTGCTTTCTGATTGTTAAGTTTTTCCAATTTATATCATTGTTAATTTTTCATATTTTTATTTTAAAGTAGCCTAGTTCTAGGCTGTCGTGTTTTTTTCGGCGACTTATGCCCAAGTGGGTAGTTGCCAGATGGGCTCTATAAAATTAAAAAAAAAAATAACGTGTGTGCTTAATTTCAAGATTTCATAAATCCAGCGAGCACATAAATAGGAAGTTGAAAAAGGCAAGAGTAGTCGAAGTGCAATCTCACTAACATTTGGATATGAATGATACAATAAACACCAGAATACATTCATAGATTTCTCTTCATAGAGAAATCAAGGAATTCGTCCTTAACATTATTAGGAATGTTAGGAATATCAATCGTGTCAGTGAATGGATTCCTCAGGAACATCCCTTCTTCCTCCTTTAATTTTCGAAAATGCATTTTAAGTTCATTTTTCAAGGATCTCAGATGATGAGTAATCTCAGTGTCAATTAATAGCCCCTTGAAACCAGCGCACTTTGAAGTGAAAGGGAAAAACTTCATACTCCGAATCCATGAATCTACAAATGTTCTAGACAAAGCGAAGCTTTAGATCACCAGCTTTCACACAATTGACATATTTAACCTATACCTCAAGGATCTTGCAAAGTTTATCAAGGAGGGTTTTCGACGCCAATTCAAAACGATGGATCAACGATCTATGATTGTTGAATTTTGCCATTAACCATTGCCATGTATTTTTTTAATTAAACCATTAATTATGTAACTGTTAACATTTTATTGTCGATGTAAGCAATTAAAAAGCAAATTCCTCTTCTCGCAGGACAGAATTAGGGATCCAAGATGTTTTTTAAATTCAGATTCTTAACATTATTAAGAAATGTATAATTTTTAACAGCTCGTCTTGTCCACTATAAATACTTGCCATGGCTTCCAGGTTGAGAACCTTGATGAGAACCGTTGATGTAGGGTGTTTGAAAAATTACTATATAGGGACTTAGGCTTTCGTACAAAATACTAGACCACTACACATTAACTAATTGTACACCCTGTATAAATCTATAAATAAATAAACTTTTAAAAATATCTGTAAACATAAATATATGCATAAACTTTTAAAAAAGGTTGTGCGGGAGCTTTGTTTCCAACCTAATATAAAAAAGCACTATCACCGGCACTTTCATTTAATGATACACAAATTATAACCTAAAATCTTCCCTACGATTTAACCCTAGCTCTCATTCACTCTTTTCTAGAATCTAATATATTTTATTAGTTCCATAGAATCCGCATACATTTTACATAAAATATTTTGTATTTACACTTATCTGTATCACTGCAAACACTTAATCCTCACACTTTTTAGCCCTTCCAAACCCACCTGTTCATCCACTTACAATCCCATTATTATTCTTATTATTTTCTCCAATCAGAACCTTTCTATACAGTTGCCTACAACAACCAACAGATTTATCCACCTGTAGGTTTTGCATTCAACTTTCTTCTCTTTGACATTATACAATGGTACAATCACAGACCGCCGTGCTGACGGGACTCAGCACTCCGTCCTATCCCAGCTTAGCCTCTTCTTCTTCCTTCAAAACACTTGTTTCCTCGCTTTTCATACAACCTCCCCCACAACTTTCTCTGGTCAGCCTCTAATTTCACAGGGTAGATGCTGACCTTCCTCTCAGCCAACCGTCCCGCATCGGGGCTGAGGGGATGCGGGACAATGTTCCCTAACCCCTGAGCTCCGGTCTGGGGTGGCTGTTTTTTAACAACCTGCTTCATCCCCACCCATATCTTCCTCAAATCCCTTTTTCTCTCGTCTTCACAATCTATATATTTTACGCCGTGTCTAAGGTCGATCCACCATACCGATGGACTGCCAGGCCACCAGGCGGGATGGGTGGTCCCAAATGGCGGCGCCTGGCTCTTCTGGGCTTGTAAGCACCTCTCGCAGTGCGAGCTACTGCGATAGGTGTGCGCGATTGCATCCCGTGTAAAAAGGAGGGTCGCCATGTCCAATGATGAAGATAAAGAAAAAGAAAATCAACCCCCAACTTCTCCTGAAACATCGACGGAGCCGCCCTTGGGCAGCTCCAGCAAAAAAATGAAGGTCCTGACCCCTGTGCTTGCACAGGGGAACCTCCATATTTCTCTAACCGGAGAGGAGGCTTACTCCTCTCCTTCGCCTACGGGTGCAGGGGACTCCCCCTCACCCCCTTCTCTGGAGGTGCTTTCGGACACCTCCCTTTTCCCAGCGGCAGTCCCTTCTTTTCTTTTTAAGGGGACTGCCAAGAAAGCCAGCAGGCAGCCCTTAGACAGCCGCTCCTCATCAAGGCGGCTCGGTAGGGCAAACCCCCGTAGGGGGGAGAGGGAAGCAAGGCCCCTTCGGTTGCTTCACTCAAAAGAACTGCTAGCAAGAATATTAAACCTTGCCGGAGTAAGGCCTGTGCCTTCACACAAAAGACTCTTGACGCTGCCAAGGGGACCTGCAATGTCCTGGGAGGGGATGGCCAACTGGAGGCCCCTCTTGTGATAGACATGGTCCTTGAGGAGACCCAACCTCAGACGGTAGGGCCTTCCATGGGGGGGAATCCGGGCTCGGCGCCAAGCACCAAATCCGAATCCGCCCCTATACAAGGTCCTCCTCAAACGGCTGAGGGCTCCGAGGCAGTACAAGGAGGAGAGGGATCTCCTCCGACACGTGATCCTGAGACTACCAGAACCTTCTCCATTTCGGAGAGGGACCTGACCGAGGCCGGCCCATCTGGCATGGGGGCTTCTGCCGGCGGAGGTGAGAAGCGGGTTCATTCCCCGCCCTCCTCTCCAAGAAAGAAAATGACTAAAAAGAAGAAGAAGACTCGGGGCTTCACTCCATTCGCGGGGGCTGTGGGGACGGATGGGTCTGCTGCCACTCTGGCAAGCGATTAAGCCAAGATCGGCACATCTGCCCCCTCTGCCCCCCCGGTTGCGGAGCCCCTGACTAAGACTAATACCAAGAGTGCACAGGGCAGAGCCTCGATGACATCGGGGCCCCTCATTCAGAGGTTACCTGGCGTTTTCGAGCCCGCTGGCTTCAAGCACTTCCTCGTTATTCGCTCCACTAATGGCACCATGTAGTCCAAGGGCAACATGATTCATCAGAGGAGAGGATTAGCTAGTGCAATTGGTAGAGAGCCGAATGTGACCCGTTTCTCGGACGGAAGCCTTCTGGCGAATGCGGCGAATCCCGCCGGGGCGGCCAAGATACGTGCTCTTCGGACACTTCATGGCACCCCGGTGAGTGTGACGCCGCACTCTACCATGAACTTTGTGAAAGGAGTAGTTTATGCGAGGGAACTCGTTGACTACTCCATTGAGAACATGACCCTAGAGCTGGCCGACCATGGGGCGGTCAAGGTCGAGTGTGTGATGAGAAGACAGGGAGGGGCCTCGAGACCCACCCCTACAGTCTTCGTCACGTTCGACTGTGACAAGCTCCCTGAGTCGGTGCGTGCCGGTTGGTACCGCTACCGCGTGAAGGCATTCGTGCCACGTCAGCAGCGGTGCTATTACTGTCACCGCTCCGGCCATACGAATCGCTCATGTAAACGTGCAAAGTCAGATCACCCGAAGTATGTGTAAATTGCTCCAAGGTTGCACACGATAAGTCCAAATCGTGTGTGGCCAAGTATGTCAATTGCGTAGAGCCTCACCCCGCTTCTTCGAAACTATGTGGGTCATATCTCCTTAAGAAAGAAATGCTGGCCGTTCAGGCCCAGGATGGACTCTCATTCCGCGAGGCTAGGGACTTGCTCCTGGCGCGCCCGGCTCTGCCTGTGACGTCATATGCCTCAATAGTTAGAAAGGCACACTCTGCTCCTGGCCCATCCAGGCCATCGAGCACAGTTGTTTCTGCGCCCATTTGGAGCCCTTCTGTGAGTTCTACGCAACCTTGGCACTCCCCTGGTAAAGCTGGCGGCAAAAAGGGTTCATACCCAGCCCCGGCTAAAACCAGGGCTCCTCACTCTTACCCCAGCGTGACCGTTTCCCGTAGGTGAAACGGCCACGCGCCTCCACCGAGTAGTTAGACACACAGGAAGCAACACCCCTGAAGATGGTCGCTAGGCCATCTTCGGGAGTTCCTAAAGCTGTCCCCCGAAAGGAGGACAGCAACAAAGGAGCTTCGGCTCCTTCGCCCACACCCTTGGGTCGAGCGTGTGGCTTGGAGACGGTGGTTATACGAAAAAAGGGCCCCCCGCCTCCGAAACCGCAACGCCCGCCTGACGTTTCGAGGCGGAGGAAGAAAAAGACTCGTATGGCGAGCCCAACCTTCCCCAATAAGTACTCGAAGGTGACAGCGCCTTTAGCGCTTTGTCCGGCCAACAGCATCCGGGGTTCTGCCCCCGGGAAGCGTACGGCTATTCCTGTGAGGGTCTTAAGTTCGAGGAGAGCCATCGCGTCTCCTCCGAGCTAGGCCTGGAGGGCATATTTCTTCAATGGAATTGCCGTGGACTCCAGGCAAACAGGGAGGAGCTGCGGAAGCTCGTCTCGTCCCGTTTCCCGTACGCTATCTTTTTGCAGGAGACAATGGTAGGCGCGTGCCATCTGCCTGCCCTCCCGGGGTATAAGGGTCTTGCGACCCCACCACCGCGGGATGGCTGGGCTGGAGGATGCGTGGTTTACAACCGGCATGATGTCTCCGTTCTTCCTTTCTCTTCAGATACCTCCTTTCAGGCAGTGGCTGTGCAGCTGCACCTGAATAGGAGGTATACTATCATTTCTGCGTACATTCCACCGTCAGCTTACTTCGACGCGATAGACTTTCGCCACGTCGTGGCACGGTTGCCGAGGCCCTATCTCTTGCTTGGAGATCTGAACGGCAGGCATTCTCTCTGGGGAGATTACTCCATAATTGCCAGGGGACAAGTCCTTACCGATCTGATCGAAGAGCTTGAGATGTGTGTCCTAAACGTGGATGAGTTTACGCATCACTGTCCGAGAACCGCTTAATTTTCTTGCTTTGACCTATCTTTGTGGTCTTCAGATGCACAGCCTGATTTTGATTGGTGGTTGGTCGATGACCTCCATGGTAGTGATCACTTTCTCATTCAAATATCATTTTCAGGGCAACTGCCGCCTGAGAGACCACCTCGGTGGTGCTTGGCGCGGGTGCGGTGGTCTGCATTTCAGGAAATGACTGAATTTTCTATCTCAGTCCAGGAGTTTAGGTCGGTAGATGAGGCCGTTGAGTTCTTCTCCGGCAACCTTCTCGCCGTGGGCCTGACAACTATTCCTAGGACATCTGGCCGTTTGCACGCCGACCACTCCCATGGTGGTCGTCCGAGCGTAAGACGGCCCTGAAACAGAAGCGTTATGCCTACATGCTCTATAAGCGCCGCCCGAATGATTTCACTGTCGCTGAATTTCGTCGGGCTAGGGCTAGGTTCCGGTATATTTCGAAGCACGCCCGCCGCTCTTCTTGGCGGGCATACGTGTCTTCACTTAACGGGAAGACCCCTTTAGCTGAGGTGTGGAAGCGAGTCAAAAGGATTCGGGGCAAGTTCTCGCCGGACCTTCCTCCCGTTCTTCAGGAGAATGGGACCGCAATCTCGGACCCTGCGTCCGTGGCGGAATCCTTAGCGACCGCTTTTTCCGCATTTTGTAGCCGTGAGGCTGCTCCGCCATTATTCAATGCACGTCGTCATGTCGTGGAAGGCCACGGGCTGGACTTTACCTCCAGAGGCGGAGAACCCTTTAACGACAAGTTTACTGTGAGTGAGTTGCGTTCCGCTCTCGCTTCGTGCGCGGACACCGCCCATGGTCCGGACGATGTCCCGTACGCCATGCTTTGACACCTGGGTGAGTGAGGCAAGGCCTTTCTGTTAGATTTGTTTAACAGGATCTGGGTGGAAGGTCTTCTCCCAGACTCCTGGCGAATCGCTACTGTGCTTGCCTTTCGCAAGCCGGGGAGAGATCACTCTACTCCGACCGGTTTTCGCTCAATCTCTCTAACCTCTTGCGTGTGCAAGCTGATGGAGAAATTGGTAAATGTTAGATTAGCCTTTTTCCTGGATAGCGGAGGCTATCTGTCTTTCGCACAGGGCGGCTTCCGCAAGTTCCACTCCACGTTGGATGCTCTGCTCCGACTGGAAAATGCCGTCTGCGAGTCTTTTCTTCGTAAACGGCACTACGCCACGGTGTTTTTTGATCTGGAGAAGGCCTATGATACCGCATGGCGATACGGTATCATGGAGACTCTTTACACGATGGGGGCGAGGGGATGCCTCTCAATGTTTATATCTGAATTTTTGCGAGATCGTCGATTCCGCGTACGGGTGGGAGGAGCCCTCTCCGGCTCAAAAGAGCAGGAAGAGGGTGTCCCGCAGAGCAGTGTCTTCAGTGTCACACTCTTTGCCCTGAGCATCAACGGCATCACCTCAGGGCTGCCGGAAGATGTTTTCCCTACGCTCTACGTAGACGACCTTTCGATCTCTTTTGGCGCGGCCCAGATGCCAACTCTGCAGCGTCGACTCCAACAGGCATTGAACTGCGTCTCTCGCTATGCCGAAGCGCACAGGTTTTGGTTTTCTTTGGCCAAGACTAAGGTGGTGCACTTCTGCCGCCATCCACGGCTTCACCCCGACCCAGATTTGTTTCTTAATGGGGTGCGCCTGGATGTGGTTGAGTCGCACCGTTTCCTTGGTCTTGTATTCGACCGACGCCTCACCTGGGAGGCTCATATTCGCAGCCTTAGGGCTTTTTGTACCCGGGCCATGGACATTCTCCGTTCCGTGACGTTCAGCGCTTGGGGCGCGGATAGGGCTACTGCCTTACTTTTTTATCGATCATTTGTTTGCCTTTGCTGCCAAATCTTGTACTGCGCCGGGAGTATTGCGTTTGACCTTCGTGGAGCACACCGTGTCAAGCTGGTACCGTGCCACGCTGGTACCGTGCCAGTGTATACGGATGGCTCCAAGCCCCAAGAAGGGTTCGGCTTCCACGCCGTATCCCCTCTGTTTGAAGTCAGCGGGGCTCTACCAGGCGCTGCGTCTGTCTTCACGGCCGAGCTGGTGTCAATACACCACTCGGTTAGGGAGATCACGCGACGTGCCCGGTTCGGAGACCAGATTGTGATCTATAGCGACTCTCAAGGCGCCCTGAGTGCTCTCGGGGCATTGAAATCTCCGCATCCCCTGGTTCGCTAAATCCGTCACGCCACGGTTTTGGCGAGCCGGGCAGATGTCGAGATTATCTTCTGCTGGGTTCCTGGACATGCAGGAATTGCGGAGAATGAGCGCGCCGATGAGGGCGCCAAAGAGTCTGCGAGGACTCTGCGACCGGACCAGCGTTTCGCTCTTCCTCACACGGACTACATGGCAGGAATACGGGCAGCTCTTTGGACTGCCCTGCAAAGAAGATGGGAGACGGTCGAAGGGAACTTAAAGTTGCGTGCCATTGCGCCGCTACTGTTCCCATGGACCTATCCCCCAATGCCGCCGCGGCTTCAGGCTGCTTTCTGTCGTCTCCGAATCGGACACACTCGTGTGACGCATCGATATTTGATGGAGTGCTCGCCTGCGCCTTATTGCAACGACTGCGTAGTCCCCCAGACTGTTTGGCACATTCTTGTCGACTGTCCCAGTCTGGGTGATCTTCGCGCACGACACCTGTTCCGGTACCGGGATGGGCGGGTTCGCTACCGCCTGTCCCTTGTACTCGGGACGAGTGCGTGCACTTTGACTGGTGGACTTGTTGACCTTTTGGGGGAGGCCGGCCTTCTCCCTTTCATTTAACCAGGTTCAATGGTTGTTGTTGTTTTTGTTATTGTTTTTGTTATTGCTTTGTTATTGTTATTGTTATTTCTTTTTATTCTTGTTTCCTGTTCACTTTTTTAAAGTAGCCTAAAACTAGGCTGTTTGTTTTCGGCGACTTATGCCTAAGTCGGCAGTCGCCAGATAGCCCCTTAATAAAAAAAAAAAATGGTACAATCACAAAAATCTGCCAGTTATCGCCCACGTTGTCACGTTAGAATGCTTTAAACACAAGCACCTTGGCTATTTCGTAAAATAATCATTACTACCTTTTAGCATCTCATCAACTGTTGTCTACCTTAGTTTCTTTCCAATTTACACATTTTCACACTACTAGCTTCAGCTTGCATGCGTATCAGTTCCACGCCTTGATACACCAGTTTGTTTCCATCCACGCAGTAAATCATATTAAAATTTGAGTCAGTTTTTATACTCCAATTTTAAAACTTGTCAAAATACACTCATCATCAATATTTACCTTTTATTCTTTTCTTTCCTTAATGTCATCACTTTAGCTGAAAAGTTTTAATGACGGAGATACACACGTTGGTTTTCACTTAATATTTTGCTTTATTTGAAAGATTTATAGTTAAAATATCATATCTATGAGTTTATCCAAGTAAATTTAGTTCATAGTTGTTGCTTGATCTACTCACGTTTAACATCTCTAATTCTATTAATTTTCTTGTGTATGTTTCTCTTAATTCTGTGCCTTTGAGTACTATCTTGAGTACTATCCTGCTATGAATCAAAGGCAATAATATCTCTCCTTTATACCAACACAGAGAACTATTAAGACTTTTCTTGATGCCATGGTAATCTTTATCTGTAACAGTGATGTAAGGTAGAATTCAAAGATAAATTTAATAAAACCATTGAAAACATCGTTAACCGAAGCCAGGTTGATTAGGTTTAGACCTATTGTTAAAAGATTCTTTTGGCTAAAGCTTAGTCATGATTGATTCAGAATTCTCATGTTAAAAGATCGTCGTCTACCGAAGCTTCCACATAATTCAGAATGCTATTTTCAGACTTTCAGGCGTAAGCTCTTTTAAGTTTAGTTCTTTTAGCAATTTATTAATCGAGTTATTTTTTAAAAGAGCAAAATTCTATAGGGAATTTTTGTTTGAAAGTTTCGAAAGGAGTTTATAAAGAAAATAATTAAATTATAGGATGAGAAAAAATCTCTAAAGTTACATCGTTCGGAAGTCTTATTGCTACATTTCAATCTTTTCATTTATTTTCTTTTTTTACTTTCTTCTTCTCTCATATACTCGAAAAAGCACCTGCCCATAAAAGGTAAACACTATTGATTGATATTCTTATAAGAAGAATACGAAGCATACTTACTCCTACTAATTAACAAAAAGAGCATACATAGGAAGACTGATTAGAAATTTAGAGTGTTCTTCATCAAACTAACTTTCTTTCACATAAAACAATCATTTTAATGATTTTATACTGGGAAGAATTCAGGGGTTTTGCGAATGACATAGGGTTTTGTTTTTCTAAATTCAGCTAAGCTGTTAACATTTCATCTGATAATTCGCATTGAATGTATGGCGCCCAGTTATTCCTTTGGTCTAAACTATAAAGAACTTGTAGCAAGTTTCTTTCTTAAAGATGCCATCATGTTGCACTGCTATTGCATTTGTGTATAATTTCCCAATACCTGACAGAACCTGTCTGGGTTATTAACAAAAGCAAGTCTGTTTCATGTTATTCTAACATTATATTATACTAAAGTCCGCTAAGAGTAGTAAGATATATTTGTTCTATTGAGTGATTTGCCACGTGGCCGCCCTGTTTTATGAAAAAAATAAATACTGTCTTGAACTTACTTTTTCCACAAAATAACTATAATTTAACTTCACCCGATTGGGACGTGACAGAATGCTTCTAAGTACAGATATGTAATTAACATAAACAAAATACATAGAGACGCTTTACGTTATGCTTTAATATAATTTGGTTGCTCAATGTAATCCATAAATTACATAAAAACAGCAACCATCGTCGAAAGTAGACCATAACAAAAGAAGAAGACAGAAAAAGACTATAGGTCAGGATTGCGTACACATGTAGGGAAATGGAACCAAGAATTAAAAAGTCAATACAGACTTCTTTCTTTACGTGTTCAGAAACTAAGAGGGATGAGGGAGTTTTACAGAGCAAGTTCTTTTGTTCGATTGAGCTGAGGCAGAGACGCAGTTTGGGAGCTCATTTTCTGCCTATGTCTGTATGTGTGTCAGTTGTGTGCGGGTATTTTTCTCGTCTGGAGATTTTTCTCTTCATTTTCTTTGTTCTTGACCTTTTTATCTTTTCCTCGTTCTTTTCCACTTTCGACTTGCACTAGGTATTATGTGCAGATGTGGTTGTGATTTATTTGTTTATTGGGAATGTAGAGGTTGTTCTGTTTTTTCTAATTTTGGTCATCATTTAATTCTCATATCTTTTACTTTCAGAAAAAGAGGTAAAAGCTCCCTCGTAAAATGTATGAAAGTCAATAAATGGGTTTTGAATCCCTATTATGTTTTATGACCCCTAAAAATTAGAATTACTTTTGCATTTATTTTTAATTGTGTCTGTTTCTTTCTCTTTCTTCCCCTTAATTGGTGCTTCAAATAAATTTTCACGCCTGCTCGAGGGACAAAGAAATGTGTAGTGTGGGGAAGAGCGAGATAATTTCACCCACTTGTAAAATTAAAAAAAAATCTTTTAGTAGGTTCGAGTCATCACATTATCACCTTAAAATACAGCAATATATGAGAAAAAAATAATTGTATTTCTAAAATATATAAACTTTGGTTTAATATACATAATATACATAAATTTAGGATATCCTTTGAAATTTAGTATAACTGTTTAAGTAAAGTTTGAGGCTTGGTCCCGTGATGAAGCAGTTTACTGTCAAGAATTTCGGTATGAACATAGATTTCGAGTTTCTAACCTGCCCAATTCGGAACATTTACCTGTCATCCATATCTTTATATTGTACCAAAAGAGACTTAGAAAATGGTGTAAATATTTTCAGTTAAATGAATGTAATCGAAATTTATTATTTTTTTTCTATTTTCTCATTATTCTTGCGATAAAAACATGTCAGATATCAACTTCAGGAATTGAAATTGTGTTGCACTGTCTTTTTTAAAGAAAACAACAACAAAGACTTTGACAATTTGTAAATGTTTTTCTTTTTCGGTGCTTTTTTAATATTGTTTACAACTACACGTAAGGATTAAAAGCGTTTTCCCGACATGGACCTAATATTTCAATACGATGATATCAAAACTGCTTCATTCTAACTGTGGATTTATGAAACACAGTTCAAAAATGTTATAAAGCTTTCTTCCTACTGTACCTCACAGAACCTCCCCATAAACAGCTAGGCCGAATGAACAGCACCATCAAGTTGAATTCCAATGGGCGTAGCATCAATCCAATGCACAAAATGTTAATCTGGTTCAGGTTTCCCAAGGGCTATCGTCGAAGGTGTATCCCCCTTCTTCCTAGAGGTAATGGGTGAGGGCCATCTGAATGCTCTTATACTACTATCTGACTATAGAGGTTAAAGTATGAGCCCTCGAGTAAGGTTTGTAAACATAATAATCTTCGGCAGAGGATAATGTGAATGAACAAGGTTCCAATTCAGTGAAGGATCACAAAAAAAGAAAGACACCACCCTACCATGAACAGTTGTACAGCTTCTAGGTGGATAAAATGATTAGAAAGACAGTGATGAAGGCTTTATGAACAGAGGGACGGGGAGAGATTCCAACTCTTTTCTTACAATTATAGCAGAGGCTGGAATATTTGACCAAGAGTCCAAAGTTAAAGAGAAAGAGGTCTTAACCTTGTACCTACGCCAAAATAAATAAAATAGAAAGATGAATAATGATAGTATCGCCGATTAACGGGGATTCATAATAAAACGATTACGAAGTTTGTTGACGATGGCAGGCTTTTAAATCTGTTCAAGGCATTTGACGAAACAAAATATACGACTAAGCAGATACTGAGTCAGTTTAAGTAAATGATTACAGCAGAAAGAAATCTGGTTTGTAAGCATCTTCACCTTTGGTGAAGACTTCTAATTCAGCTAGCTATATAAGAACTGGATGATTAAAGGTATGTGGAAGTCAACTATTTCCCGAAACGAAGAATTCGCTCTAGATACCAAAACCCTGCCCAATACTCGCATTAAAGCTTGTATATTCTGCGCGAATAAAAAAGATGGTAAATTTGAAGCATTGCGTTATGTGCTTTAAGGAAATGCATGACAACTTTGTATGTATTGTGACGGATCAAGCTGTGGCCTATTTCGTATCCATAAGTATTGAGATAGTTCTGTTGTTTTACGTGACCATTCACCTCCTATGGCTCTTACTTGAGAAAAACACCTGTCCCTCGATGCCTTACCAGAGCTACAAATGCAGTAGATGCCACGCGCAAGGGGGACTCTTCTCTGGGTTCTACCTCCATATAATAGTTTAAGTAGTTGTCCTTGAGCCTTTGGATAAAGTTTTGTTTTCTGAGGATGAAGAACGGGCCAAAACGGTGCGATTTTCTGGATCCAGCATCTATATTGCCTTACAGGTCAAAGAAGTACCATTTTCCATGGTATTTACAGGCATAGGGGTGTGGTACTGCCAAAATCCATTCGTTATCCTTTTGTGGAATGACTCTATCCGTCGCCATGTTCGGGATACTACTCTTAAAGATTGATCACTTCCACTGCCAACTCGAAAAGGGGAGGTTTCGTTATATTAATAAGAATGGAGCTATCTTCAAGGATATTAGATCGCTTTTGACATAGGTCCTGGTACGTGTCAAAAGGATCAACCAGCTCGGTTCAGGAACCTTATCCCGTTCTCCAAGTCGACGAACCAATTATTTGAGATCCTATTTCTCTAACACTATCTTTTTTGCCCTTATATTCCGCAGTTTATAATAATCAAACTGCATCGCTACCATTAAAAGTTTATCAAAATTTTTTAACTTACCACTTCCAAATGGGAGAGAACAATGCAATGCCATTACTTTGCTAAGTGAGTTGCCTTACTCACTCGCTTCGTGTATATATGCCGCTTCTAGTCGGCTGGGGGATATATGTGGTACATGCTAACACATCCTGAAGAGAAGAGAAGAGTGTCCCCTTCATCCTAGATTTGTTCCAGAGGATTTGTTTAGAAGGTTTGTGTCCACAGGCCGAACAAATAGTCATTAAGGTGAAAAGGACTACTATATACTTACCAGCTTTAAACCTATTGCTTGAATATCTTGCAATGCTAATAAGAAAGAAATATAAGTTGTTAATCCTAAATATATACATATTTTAGTATGTTTTTTGCATTATGGAGGTCACTTGTGTGCATTGGAGTGATGTTTTCGCATGTTCCAGTGCACAACTGATGCTCCCATCTGGTTAGTTAATGTTGCCAATTGAGCTTTTCTTCCTCCCTATCATTTGTCACTTTTACTTTATCTAGAGAATATAATTAAATTATACAACCTATTGAAACGTTAGCAAATGCCTGTGGATTTTTATCTGGATTTCCCCGAGGTAGATTTTTCGGCGTTTGCGATGGGTCTTGAATCTCCTCTAGGGCAGCAAGTCAAAAGGCGGCTCTCCATCAGGGAGGTAGATGGGGGGTACTGTAGTATCACCCTCTTTTTGGAGTTGCCTGAATATATCTTAGCTACTTTGTACGTAAAGGTCTTTAATCTAGTTTGGCTGAGCCCAGAAAATCGCTTTTTAGTACTCTATTTAAAGGGTTGTAAACCTCATCTCTCATGATGTTGTAATCCATTAGTTTGGCTTTTCTTCTTTCAAACCCAAATTGTGTGTTCTTTTGCCATCTCCCCCATTCCTCCGGCACACATTAGTAAGGATTTCTATTTAGACCAGGGGTTCTTAAACCTTTTCGGCTGCGCCCCCCTTAGCATCATTTATCGGATCTCGCGCTCCCTCCCCATCCATTTCCATATCCATAAAAATCAAGTTCGTTTTTTTGAGTGTGTAGAAAGGGCAGGTTATATTTTTATTACAATGTCTCATCATCAAATCACAACCAGCTTCGGCTGAACATTTTTTTATGCGAGCAATCACAATCAGTAAAATCAATGTGAAGGATAAAGTTGTTCTTTCAAAACCAATTGAATGCGAAGTTTGGTTGACGACAATGTGCATTGCAAATCTGCCTCACAGTTGAGCCTGTTCCTTGATTTCGTCTTCACATTCACGAGTGTAGAAAACCCAGTTTCACAAAAGTAAGTGGCAGAGAACGGTAGCAAGGTGCGCAGTGCTACATTTCCAACATTTTGGTATACGCAACCGTATTTCGTCCAGACATCGCTCAGAGGCATCGTTTGGAAATCGTCTTTTGCGGTAGAGTTGAATTTCAATTCCAAAAATTCCTCCTGCAGATCATCCGGTAGGATGTCTTCGTTGAATCCAAAGGGGTTTCTCGTCAACTTCTACTCTGAAAGTTCCGAATTTTACAGACCTGGCAAGTAGCGCTTAATTTTTCATTTCAAAAGCTTGAGGTGTTCCTCCACTTGCAACTTCAACTCGCCTTCCTGAAGAAGCTGCTTTTCCTCAAGGGCTGCATCAAGGTTGGGAAAAGAAGCCGTGTTTCCCCTCTGAATTCTCCGAAGCCACAGCCACAGCTTCGCTAAGAAAGAACGCATTGCATCATAATGATCCATGCGACTCGTATTCCTTTCTTGCAAGAGACGGTTGAGAACATACAACGTTTCGAAAATATCGACAAGGTATGCCAATGTCCGTTGAAAACCCTCTAACGTGAATGACAACGAGAGATCTTGTTTTCCCTGAGCTTCAAGAAAGAGCTTTATTTCTTTTCCCACCTCGTAAACACGAGCCAACATGTTTCCCTTCGACAGCCAACGAACAACCATGTGAAACAACAGTCTCATGATCAGAACCGATATCCTTACACAGCATGAAAAAGAGCCTCGAATTGCCAGCACTTTCTTTGACGTAATTGACGACTCGTATGGTAATGAGCAACTTATCACTCATTGCAGCAGGGAGAGTACTGGAAGCCAGAGCTTCTCTGTGGATCACGCAGTGATTCCCGACTGCGTTCGGGCTCTTCTGCTTCATCCTGGGGATAAATCCACTCCGTGATCTAATCATTGCAGGAGCACCATCTGTACAGATTCCTACAAGTCTTTCCCACTCCATGCGATTGCCATCGAAGTACGAGGACCCAACTTCAAACGCATCTTCGGCTTTGGTAGTCGTTTCAAGGAACCGACTGAACAACATCTCCTCCTCAATTGAAGTAGATCCCACAAAACGAACGTAGACCAGCAACTGAGGCAGTTGAGCAACATCAGTTGTCTCATCACACTGAATGGCGTAAAAAGGTGATGCACGTATCTTTTCAAGAACTTGAAATTCAATATCCTTTGCCAGTTCATCGATTCGCGTTTATCGATTTACTCAGTTGTGAAGAAGTACAGTAGGTATAGGGGATTAATAAGCCATTCTGCTTCTTCCCCCGGTTCATGTTGTCATTGCTTGTGTGCATAGTCTGTGCATTGCGGTGAATACATATGATGAAATAATGTTTATTAAAAAATTATCAGGGTTAATCATCACATCCTATCAAAGACTGTTATCTAAATTCAGCCATGAACTCAATGTAACCTAAATATGCCACTTATTGTTTGTATGAATTTTATGTTGGCCATATTCTTCTTAAATAATATTTTATATTAATGTATTGCTTATTATTATTATTGATATATAATATTTTTATATTACCCTTACATGTAATTACACTATTCACAGATAATTTTGATCATATTTGGACTAAATTTTTACTGGACTACCTGCACTCACTGACCCACTGTGCCAACTAGGTAAACATTTTTCAGATAAAAAGCATCTGACTATAATATATCTGATAAAACATTACAAATTATTGTATGGTAAACCAGCAAATAAATCAGATCGTATATTGCACATCAAAACCACAACCAGAACGAGAGATCATAAATACATAATATAAAAAGTAATATTACCTCGCTGTTGGGAATGGTTCATAATAAAACTTCTTTAGTTATCAGTGCACAAACGATATGATCCCTATCCTCTCCTTTGTTGTTGAATCACAAACAGCATGTGAATTTAAAGTTCTCCAAAAAGATACACTTATTAAGGTAGCTACACTATTTGATTTTGTGTAATGATATACTCAGCATACTTAGCTCATACATCATAATTATATTTTATTCATCTTCACTTACTCTAAGTAGCTTAATTGTTTTCATTTTTCTGTATACTATGTATTCTGTCTTCTAAACTGTCAAGAACATTCAACATACTTCCTAATCATATGGTTCTTGGATTGGATTGCAGAAGCAATACACATTATACAACATAACTTTACTGCACCATGCACTTCTAAATGACATGAATGAGGCACACAAAATAATACACTTAGATAGCATCACTTTACTGCACCTTGTACTTCAAGATGACAAAGTTGATGCACGCTACCATTAACACTTCGTCTGAATATTACGTCTCACATATTCAGCAATCGAAGTTAAAATCTAGCTTATTAAATGTCGTTGATTTATGGTAATTACATATATTTTCCATAGAAACTTCTACAAAATCATTTTTATACACATCGTCACATGATAAAAGTCTGAACCAAATTATTACAGAGTTTATTATTCGATATTTATTGGTGAACCACCTGGAAAGTTGATAAAATGAATTGACAAACCGGCCTTTGAAATGTTGCCTGACTTTCAGTCACTTCTCAAGATTTACCAGCAAAAAAGACGTCACACTGGATCGGGGCCACGCCTCCCCTGAGAACGCTTTACGCCCCCAGAGGGGTGCGCCCCCCAGTTTAAGAACTCCTGATCTAGACGAACGTTGAATCTTGCTGAAGAATTCCCGTCGCTTGCTTGGCCTTGCAGCTTTATTATGGTTTATTGTACCCATGCCCTAAAGATTCTATAGTCTGTGTTACACAGGACCTGGGATCCTGATAGAACTAAATTCCTTCTCTTTTCCTGTACATTGGTATATATTCTAAGTTAGACTACGAGCTACTACTCATCTGCATTTTAACATCGACTGCGGAAAGATAAAACTTCTGTTGGGGACCCAGACATACATGAAAACAGACTATGAAAGTTTTGTTCATTGACAAATCAAGAGTTCCTCTAGAATAGTCGAATGGGTTGGCAAAAAGCTTAGTTGTCAATAGATTTTAGGTTTCTTTAATCACCTTTCGCCTGACAACCTTCATTTGTAGCCAATCAGATTTTCTTACGTCTGAGAACCTTCATTCGTGGAAATTCTTATTTCTTTTCGTCTGACAACCTTAGTTTTTGGCAATTCTTTTTTCGTTTAATCTGACAACTTTTATTTGTTGCAATTCTTATTTCTTTTGGTATGAAAACCTTTATTCGTGGCAATTATTATTTCTTTAAGTCTGACATTTTTTCTTTTTAATTTTATAGAGCCCATCTGGCAACTACCTACTTGGGCATAAGTCGCCGAAAAACACTACAGCCTAGAACTACGCTACTTTAAAATAAAAATATGAAAACTTAACAATGATATAAATTGGAAAAACTTAACAATCGAAGCAATCTCCAAGAGCGGGGAGAGGTCCCCCTCACCCCGGTGCAGGAGAGTGCAACCTACAAACAAAACAATAACAAAAAAAAGGAACCTTAAATAAAGCAGAGAAGGCCGGCTTCCCCCCAAAAGTCAACAAGTCCACAAGCCAATGTGCACGAATCTGTCCCTAGTACAAGAAACAGGCGGTAGCGACCCCGCCCATCCCTGGCATGGGACAGGTATCGTGCGCGAAGATCACCCAGACTGGGACATTCGACAAAAATGGGACGAACAGTCTGGAGGACGACGCAGTCGTTGCAATAGGGCGCAGGCGAGCGCTCCATCAAATAGCGATGCGTCACACTAGTGTGCCCGATTCGGAGACGACAGAAAGCAGCCTGAAGCCGCCGCGGCATTGGAGGATAGGTCCATGGGAACAGTCGCGGCGCAATGGCACGCAACTTTAAGTTCCCTTCAACCGTCTCCCATCTTCTTTGCTAAGCAGTCCGAAGAGCTGCCCGTATTCCTGCCATGTAGTCAGTGTGAGGAAGAGGGAAACGCTGGTCCAGTCGCAGAGTCATCGCGGACGCTTTGGCGCCCTCATCGGCGCGCTCATTCCCCGCAATTCCTACATGTCCAGGAACCCAGCAGAAGATAATCTCGACATTCACCCGGCTCGCCAAAACCGTGGCGTCACGGATTTCGCGAACCTAGCTGAAGCGGAGATTCCAATGCCCCGAGAGCACTTAGGGTGCTTTGTGAGTCGCTATAGATCACAATCCGGTCTCCGAATCGGGCACGTCGCGTAATCTCCCTAACCGAGTGGTGTATTGCCACCAGCTTGGCCGTGAAGACAGACGCAGCGCCTGGTAGAGCCCCGCTGACCTTAAACAGAGGGGATACGGCGTGGAAGCCGACCCCCTCTTGGGACTTGGAGCCATCCGTATACACTGGCACGGTACCAGCGTGACACGATGTGTGCTCCAAAAAGGTCGAGCGCAATACTCCCGGCGCAGTACAAGCTTTGCAGGCAGAGGCGTGGCGACAAATAGCCAAATGTGGTACCCTCCAGGGTGGCGTCCTGGGCAGAACCAGGGGCACCACCGGCCCGAGAGCTATATCTACCTCTCGAAGGAGTTTCCTGGCCCTAAACCCAAAGGGCTTAGGGTATGACTGGCGTCTCTCGGCAGCATAGGCACCATCGAGATCAGCTGCGGATACAGTGATAGCTGTTGGCGACTGAGGGAGGTGCCGAACTGGCGCGTACAGGCGAGTGATGCACTGCATGAGGCGCAGAGTGAGTGGCCTCTACCCAGCATCGACCAACAGGCTCTCAATGGGGGAAGTGCGGAAGGCACCGGTCGCAAGGCGAAGGCCGGTGTGGTGGATCGAATCCACCTTCCGCAATAAACGCTCGGCTGCGGAAGCATAAAACTCGCATCCGTAGTCGAGCTTCGAGCGAACAAAACACGCTAAAAAAGTAAGGTGGTAGCCCTATCAGCGCCCCAAGCGCTGAAAGTCAGGGAACGAGGAATGTCCATGGAGCGAGTACAAGAGCCCCTAAGGCTTCGAATATGAGCCTCCCAAGTGAGGCGTCGGTCGAATACAAGACCAAGGAAACGGTGTGACTCAACCACATCCAGGCGCACCCCATTAGGGAAACAAAGTGAAGACACGTATGCCCACCAAGAAGAGCGGCGGGCGTACTTCGAAATATACCGGAACCTAGCCCTAGCCCGACGAAATTCACCCACAGTGAAATCGTTCGGGCGGCGGTTATAGCGCATGTAGGCATAACGCTTCTGTTTGAGGGCCGTCTCACATTCAGCTGACCACCATGGGAGTGGTCGGCGTGCAAAACGGCCAGACGTCCTAGGAGTATTAGTCAGGCCCACGGCGAGGAGGTTGCCGGAGAAGAACTTAACGGCCTCATCTACCGACCTAAACTCCTCGACTCAGATAGAGAATTCATTCATTTCCTGAAATGCAGGCCACCACGCCCGCGCCAAGGACCACCGAGGTGGTCTCTCAGGCGCTAGTTGCCCTGAAAATGATATTTGAATAGGAAAGTGATCACTACCATGGAGGTCATCGACCACCTCCCAATCAAAATCAGGTTGTGCATCCGAAGAGCACAAAGATAGGTCAAAGCAAGAAAATGAAGCGGTTCTCGGACAGTGATGCGTAAACTCATCCACGTTTAGGACACCCATCTCAAGCTCTTCGATCAGATCGGCAAGGACTTGTCCCCTGGGATTTATGAAGTAATCTCCCCAGAGAGGATGCCTGCCGTTCAGATCTCCAAGCAAGAGATAGGGCCTCTGCAACCGTGCCACGACGTGGCAGAAGTCCCCCGCGTCGAATTTAGCTGACGGTGGAAGGTACGCAGAAATCAGAGTATATCTCCTATCCAGGTGCAGCTGCACAGCCACTGCCTGAAAGGAGGTATCTAAAGAGAAAGGAAGAACGGAGAAATCATCTTGGGTGTAAACCGCGCATCCCCCAGCCCGGCCATCCCGCGGTGGTGAGGTCGCAAGACCCTTATACCCCGGGAGGGCAGGCAGGGGGCACGCGCCTAGCATGGTCTCCTGCAAAAAAATAGCTAACGGGGAACGGGATGAGACGAGCTTCCGCAGCTCCTCCCTGTTTGCCTGGAGTCCACAGCAATTCCATTGAAAAAATATGCCCTCCAGGCCTAGCTCGGAGGAGACGCGGGGGCCCTTCTCGAATTGAAGACCATCATGGGAATGGCCGTACACTTCCCGGGGGCAGAACCCCGGGCGCTGTTGGCCGGACAAAGCGCTAAAGGCGCTGTCGCCTTCGAGGATCTATTGGGGGAGGTTGGGCTCGCCATGCGATTCTTTTCCTCCCTCCGCCTAGAAACCCTAGGTGGGCGTTACGGCTTCGGAGGCGGTGGTCCCTCTTTTCGAGGAACCACCGTCTCCGAGCCTTTCGCTCCACCTCATAGCGTGGGCGAAGGAGCTGAAGCTCCTTTGTTGCTATCCTCCTTTCGGGGAACAGCTTTAGGAACCCCGGAAGATGGCCTAGCGACCATCTTCAGGGGTGTTGCCTCCTGTGAGTCTAACGACTCGGTGGAGGCGCGTGGCCGTTTCGCCTTGCGGGAAACGGTCACGCTGGGGAAAGAGGGGAGAGCCCTGGTTTTAGTCGGGGCAGGGTATGAACCCTTTTTGCCGCCAGCTTTACCATGGAAGCGCCCGGGTTGGGTAGAGCCCGCAGAAGGGCTCCGAATGGGCGCGGAAACAACCGTGCTCACTTGCCTGGATGTGCCAGGAGCAGAGGGTGCCTTTCTAACTTTTGAGGCATATGACGTCCCAGGCAAAGCCGGGCGCGCCAGGACCAAGTCCTTTGCCTCGCGGAATGAGAGTCGATCCTGGGCCTGAATGGCCAGCATTTCTTTCTCAAGAAGATATGCACCACATTGCTTCGAAGAAGCAGGGTGCAGCTCTCCGCAATTGACACTTTTGGCCACACACGATTTGGACTTATCGTGTGCGACCTTGGATCAATTTACACATACTTCGGGTGACCCCGACTTTGCACGTCTACATGAGCGATTCGTATGGCCGAAGCGGTGACAGTAATAGCACCGCCGCGGCAGTGGCACGAATGCCTTCACGCGGTAGCGGTACCAACCGGCACGCACCGACTCAGGGAGCTTATCACAGTCGACCGTGACGAAGAGTGTAGGGGTGGGTCTCGAGGCCCCTCTCTGTTTTCTCATCACACGTTCGACCTTGACCGCCCCATGGTCGGCCAGCTCTAGGGTGATGTCCTCAATGGAGTAGTCAACGAGTTTCCTCGCATAAATTACTTCTTTCACAAAGTTCATGGTAGAGTGTGGCGTCACACTCACCGGGGTGCCATGAAGTATTCCAAAGAGCTCTTATCTTGGCCGCCTCGGCGGGATTCGCTGCATTCGCCAGAAGGCTCCCGTCCGAGAAACGGGTTACCTTCGCCTCTCTACCAACTGCACTAGCTAATCCTTTCCTCTGGTGTATCATGTTGCCCTTGGACAACATGGTGCCATCAGTGGAGCGAATAACGAGGAAGCGTTTAAGGCCAGCGAGCTCGAAAACGCCAGGTAACCTCTGAATGAGGGGCCCCGATGTCATCGAGGCTCTGCCCTGTGCACTCTTGGTATTAGTCTTATTTAGGGGCTCCGCAACCGATCTTGGCTTGGTCGCTTGCCAGAGTGGCAGCAGACCCATCCTCTCCGCAGCCGCCGCGGCTGGAGAGGATCCCCGAGTTTTTTTTTGTCTTTTTAGTCTTTTTCTTTTTTTTTGGAGAGGAGGGCGGGGAATGAACCCGCTTTTCACCTCCGCCGGAAGAAGCCCCCAGGCCAGATAGACCGCCCTCAGCCAGGTCATTCTCTGAAATGGAGAAGGTCCTGGTAGTCGTTAGGGCACCTGTCGGAAGAGATCCCTTCCCTCCTTGTACTGCGGAAGCGACAGCCGTTTGACGAGGACCTTGCATCGGGGCGGATTCGGGTTCGGTGCTTGGCGCCGAGCGATGATTCTACTCCATGGAATTCCCTACCATGTGAGGCTGGGTTTCCTTAAGGACCATGTCTATCTCAGGGGGGGGGGCTCCAGTTGGCCATCCCCACCCCAAGACATCGCAGGTACCGTTGGCAGTATCGTCACTAGTCTTCTTTGAAGAGGCATGGGCCTTGACCCCGGCAAGGTTCAATATTCTTGCCAGCAGGTGTTTTGAGGAAAGCGACCGAAGGGGCCTGGCTTCCCTCTTCCCCCTAAGAGGGTTTGCCCTACCAAGCCGCTTGCACGAGGGGCGGTCGGCAATGGGCTGCCTGCTGGCTTTCCTGACAGTCCCCTTGGAAAGAACAGAGGGGACTGCCGCTGGTAAAAGGGAGGCGCCGGAAAGCACGCCCAGAGAAGGGGGTGAGGGGGAGTCCCCTACACCAGTAAGCGAAGGAGAGGAGTAAGCCTTCTCTCCGGTTAGAGATATATGCAGGGTCCCCTGAGCAAGCACAGGGAGGAAGGACCTCCATTTCTTTGCTGGAGCTGCCCAAGGGCGGCTCCATCGATGTTATAGGGGAAGTTTCGGGGTTGTTTTTTTTATACTCATCATTGGGCATGGTGACCCTCTTTTTGACACGGGATGCAATCGTGCATCACCTCTCGCAGTAGCCCGCACTGCGAGAGGTGCTTACAAGCCCGGCAGAGCCAGGCGCCGCCATTTAAGACCACTCGTCCCGCCTGGCGGCCTGGCAGTCCATCGGCATGGCGGCTCCACCTTGAACACGGCGTAAAAAATATATGGATTGTGAAGAGGAGAGGAAAAGGGATGTGAGGAAGGTATGGGTGGGGATAAAGCAGGTTGTTAAAACCAACCACCCCAGACCAGAGCTTAGGGGTTAAGGAACATTGTCCCCTCCCCCCTCAGCATCAAACCGGGAGGGTTGACTTAAGAAAAAGGTCAGTATTTACCCTGTGAAATTAGAGGCTGACCATTGAAAGTTGTGAGAGAGGTTGTATGAAAAGCGAGGAAACGAGTGTTTTGAAGGAAGGAGAAGAGGCTAAGCTAGGGTCGGACGAGGTTACGTCTGACAATCTTCATTTGTGACAATTCTCTTTTCCTTTTGTCTGACAACCTTCATTTGTGGCCAATCAGATTTTCTTTCGTCTGAGAACCTTCAATCGTGGCAATTTTTATTTTTTTACATCTGACAACTTTAATTTGTGGCAATTCTTTTTTAGTTTAATCTGAAAACCTTTATTTGTGGCAATTCTTATTTCTTTTGGTATGAAAACCTTCATTCGTGGCAATTATTATTTCTCTACGTCTAAAAAAACTTCATTTGTGACAATTATCTTTTCCTTTTGTCTGACAACCCTCATTTGTGGCCAATCAGATTTTCTTTCGTCTGAGAACCTTCATTCGTGGCGATTCTTCTTTATTTTCGTCTGACAACCTTTATTTGTGGCAATTCTTTTTTCGTTTAATCTGACAACCTTTTTTTTGTGGCAATTCCTATTTCTTTTCGTATGAAAACCTTCATTCGTGGCAATTATTATTTCTTTACGTCTGACAACCTTCATTTGTGGCCAGTTATATTTAATTTTGTGGCCACAAGGATAAGAGCATTCACAGAGCGCGATACGCTGGTGCTTGAAAACACTTTGTTATGACCTGTTCCATATGATCTGTTGATCCACCATGCTAAAAACACATGCCTTACGCATAACTCTTGGTAAAAGGGGTTTTAGGACGCCATTTAGATATAATTTTGCTCAAAGGGCATATGTAGAAAGAAATATAAGACTGCCAATTACCATGTATTATTTTCAGTCCCATGTGTGGATGTTCTTAGGACGTTTCAATACGAACAATGCTGCGATCATGGCAGGTTTCCACTTTTCCCTCCGGAGAGTTGATATTCCAGAAGATACAAACAGCGAGACGGACATTTCAAAGAAAATAGCTTTCCTTTACTCTTCTACCGTACAAAACTTGTGCCTACTGCAGAATATCAGCTTCTCTTTTGTTTTTCATGGTAAGTAGGCACTTTTTTGCTGCCTTCTTTGTCACGCGATCAATTCTCAGATATCAGCTCCTCATCATGCGACATAACGAGTCATATCTACAGTTTCGAAGCAAACTTTGCCCTGAGACCTTATTCAGCGTACATGTGTCTTATTGGACATATAGGGGGCAGCTAGACGGTTCCTTTGGGGTATTAGTGCTAGCAGAAACTTTGGTTGGCGATAAGTGACTTTGTTGCAAAATAATGAAGAATGAACGATTTGGCTGAGTGGCTGAAAAGTCTTAACAAAGGAAGAAACGTCATAAATTTTTCGTTTCACTTTCACTGCGTTCTTGACGATAGGTTCGTTGAAGATGGAACTTTTCAATCTCCCATCCCTAGTATTATTATAGTAGAGTGGTTGTTAGGTTCGGTTTGTGTGAGCTTATAGTAGTCAGAAATGTATTTCGAAGATAAATTCTAAATTTACACAGAATAAAATAGAGTAGTTTATGCACTAGTAAATAAATCACGTGAATCGCAATGGAAGATTTATACCTCATATCCACATAGGTATATTTATAATTATGATGTACTAAAATTTGTATCTGCCAAAACTTTAAGGTACATTTGAGTATTCTTCCTGGTTGACAGAACCTAAGAGTGAGGTTTTTTAAAAGAACAATTAACATCCTCTTTCACCCTTTGCTGGGTATAAACAGGCGCGGTAAAGGTAGCGAAGATTTAAAAGAGTTGCAAAAAATGACCCGAAAGAGAGAGAGAAAAATCTGCTTTCCCCTCGGGCGCTGGGGTCGGGAAGGTGGCTTTGGGTTGTCTTTTATAAAATCAAATTATAATATTTGGGCCCATCTTTTGTCTCTGAATCTTGCCACGATGACCTTCCCATTTTAAGTTTCTTATAGGCCTCACTAAATCGCATAGTTTGGTTTGTTTACTTATCCAAGTGGCTGATTTGCCATCGGTCCCAATTTATCCCTCTCATAATGTGTTAATGGGTTATTTGTCTTGGACCAAGTTTTGATGTAACATTTTTAGTCATGTTCCAAGTTTTTGTTCCATAGGTCATAATTGGGGTTAATCGGCTCTTTGTGTTGTTATAAGTTTTAATGTAAGTTTTACGGTCGAATTCCAAGATTCTGCTCTCTAGATTATATTTGGGATTGTCTTTTTATAACAGATGGGGTTCTTTTTACAGCAGATGGAAAGTATATATTTCCGTATATGTGCAAGAGGTCCTGCATACATAAACGTGTCCGAACTGTTGTTGGACACGTACATGCACGCTAAAGTCTAGGCATGAAGGAGGTGTCTTTTTTTATCTGTAATGGCTTATGCGTCCTTATAGTTTAGCTGACGGATGAAGAGGGACTATGCCTAGCATCTTATGCAAGGGAATAATAGATAAGTCTGTATTGTCGCGTTATACGGAGGCGCCTATATAAAAGGATGCACTACGACATCAAGCTCTCAGTGCAAGACCAAACAGCGAGCTGGACAGATGTGAAAGAGTGAGTAGGCATATTGCATCAAGTTACTTAGCGACGAGGGCAGTGTACGAAGGCCGCATCTTACATCGAAGAGCGCACTAAAATGCAAGTATTTCTGCTTAGACATATTTATACATTTATATTATTTTTACCATAAATGATTATAAAGGTTTCGCAAATTTTTAATTTTTTCTAAAAAAGTATATTGGAAAGTAGTTTTTTGGAAATCTTGCGGTCGCATCATTGTTACTCAAGGTGTCCCTTGACGTGAGTGGCTTGGGCCAAATTTACGATCTCTCTCTGGGAATCAATCCACTCAGTGAGACGTGGAAATCTATCACCATATCGACTATTACGAAAGCTTCTTGCATCGCCGTCTAAAAATTGTCATTTTAAAATATTTTTTAAGGATTTTTCCCTTCAGGTGTTGATGAGAGAAAAACATAAAATTTCAAAACAATCAGATATTATTTTTAAATTAAAGTGAGTGAAATTTCTAATATCAACGAATGGAATTAAAATAGAAACAAATACACTGATTATATATTTATAAATTGCTTTATATTATCACTTATAAACTGAAGGTTAGTTAAATTATTAAACATAAAGATGAATCTCTGCATAGTATGTATCATACGGTCGAGTGTGGTCTCACTACCATACATAATTTCGCATAATATATCATACTAGAGCCAACTATTATATTTAATTCAAAAACCGTTTCTACTAGAAGGTACCACATTAAACAGTTATAACGCCCATAACATCCTATAAGAATCCGTAAATACTGTATCTTTCATTATGTATACTATGCTTATCAATCTAACTATACAATTTGGTGTAGTATTATCTAAAAGCGCATCAGAGTATTATGTAATAACGCAACGAAGTATGATGTAATAACGCAACGAAGTAATGTAATAAAGCAACGAAGTATGATGTATTAACGCAACAAAGTATAATGTAATAACGCAACGAAGTATGATGTAATAACGCACCATAGTATGATTTAATAGCGCAAAATAATATGATGCAATAACGCACGATGTTATGATGTAATAAGCGAACAGCATATGAGTAAAAACGTGAAATAATATAAAGTAATAATGCCCAATGGTATGATGTAATGAATTACAAAAAAATGATGCAGTAACACACTTTACTAGGATGTAAAAATGAAACGCCAAAGTGTATGATCTTATAATACAGAATAAATTGATTTTTAAACTCCTCATAGTAATATGTAATAAAGCACAAGATGATGTAATATTGCACCAAGTATGATGCAATATGGAACATAGCATGATATAATAAAGCACCTTAGTATAAAGTAATAACATATCATAGCAAGATTTAATACGTACTATAACATGATGTGAATGCGCCCCAAAATATGAGGTAATAACTCACCACGTAATGATGTAATAACGCAAAATAGTATGATGCAATAACGCAGCATAACATGAGGTAATAAAGCTCCCAATTATGATACGATAACGCGCCCTATTAGTATATAATAAGGCATCATAATATGATGCAATATCACATCATAAGATGATGTAATATTTAATTATAATATGATGCGATAAGGTAATATAGTGTGATGTTATAAAGCATGAATGCATAATGAAATAACACACCATATTCTCCGTTAATAACGCATCTTCTCATGATGTAATAACGAATAATTATGTGATGTAACAACGTACTATAGTATGATCTAATAACGCTCTATAATATGATACAATAATAAACAATAGTATGATGTAATAATGCTCCTTATTATGTTGTAATAAAACACCGGAGTATGATGTAATAAAGCACCATACTATGTTGTAGTAACGCACGAGACTATGATGTAATAACACGCCAAAATATGGTTTAATAAAGCATCTTAGTATGATGTAATAACACAGACTATTATGATGCAAAAACGCACAATAATATGATGTAATTACGCAGTATATTATGATGTAATAGGGAATTATAGTCACATGTAATAACGCATTAAAATATGATGCATTAACGTATCATAGTATGATGTAATAACGCAACATATTATGATGCAATAACAAACCATAGTATGATGAAGTAAAGCACCATTTAATTCTCTAATAACGCTCATAGTATAATGTGATAACGGAGCATAGATTAATGAAATACGAGGGGCGGTCAATAAGTTTTGCGAATCGGTAGGGAAAAACAGAGGCAGGGGTATGGCTGTTTGTGGGGGTGTTAGGAAAAGTTATGAAGGGTCAGGAACTGCAGCCGCACGCTCCTGCCTTGTCTATTTAAGAAGCAGTAGCTGATCGCAGATCGTCAGTCACAAATTTTTTAACAATGGAGAAGGTTGAGCACCGCGCAGTGATCAAATCTTTGACCAAGGAAGTCAAGAATGCAAAAGAGATCCATGAACGCATGGTTGCAGTGTACACCGATACCGTCCCTTCCTATGCAACCATTGGTCGCTGGAATAGGGAGTTCTGCCATGGTCGTGAGTCCCTTGAAGATGACCCCCGTCCAGGATGCCCGTCAGACGTGACCAACGAGGACAATGCGGCCCGTGTGGAGAGGATGATCCTCGAAAATCGACGGGTGAAGGTCGAAGAAATCGAGCGAGAACTTGGAATATCACATGGAAGTGTTATGAACATCATCCACGACAATTTGTCTATGAACAAGGTCTCTGCCCGTTGGGTCCCTAGAAACCTCTCGCCCCATGATCGACTTCAACGTCGTCAAAGTTCGGAGGAGCTGCTGCTCCTGTCCAACCAAGACCCGGCGGGATTCGAGTCACGCATAGTGACAGGTGATGAAACGTGGGTCCATCACTGGGATCCCGAAACCAAGCTCGAAAGCATGGCTTGGAAGCACATGGGCTCTCCGACCTCCATTAAGTTCCGGACCCAACACTCAGCCGGGAAGATCATGGTCCCCATCTTCTGGGATTCTGAGGGAGTGTTGATGGTTGACTATTCGCATTGTGGAAGGACCACCACAGGCCAATATTACGCAGAGGAACTGGCTGTGTTGAAGAAGTGCATCAGTCAGAAGCAGCGGGGCATTTTTTTTTTTTTTTTTTTTTAAAGCTCATCTGGCGACTGCCTACTTGGGCATTAGTCGCCGTATTAAAACTGGCCTAGTTCTAGGCTACTTTAAAATAAAATTAAAGAGAAAAAAAAAAACAACACCCCAAAAGGGGGAAAGGAAGCAAGCTGGTGCGTCGGGGAGAGGTCCCCCCGGCGCAGGAGCGTGCAACTAAAGGAAAAAAAACAAACAAAAAACAAAACAAAGGCAAAAAAACAAAAAAACAAACAAACCTTGCTTAAATAATAGGGAGAAGGCCGGCCTCCCCCAAGAAGTCAACAAGTCCACAAGTCAATGTGCACGAATCTGTCCCGAGCAGAAGGGACAGGCGGTAGCGACCCCGCCCATCCCGGTACTGGGACAGGTATCGTGCGCGAAGATCACCCAGACTGGGACATTCGACAAGAATGTGCCGAACAGTCTGGGGGACGACGCAGTCGTTGCAATAAAGCGCAGGCGAGCGCTCCATCAGATAGCGATGCGTCACACGAGTGTGTCCGAATCGGAGACGACAGAAAGCAACCTGAAGCCGCCGCGGCATTGGGGGATAGGTCCATGGGAACAGTCGCGGCGCAATGGCACGCAACTTTAAGTTCCCTTCGACCGTCTCCCATCTTCTTTGCCAAGCAGTCCGAAGAGCTGCCCGTATTCCTGCCATGTAGTCGGTGTGAGGAAGAGCGAAACGCTGGTCCGGTCGCAGAGTCCTCGCGGACTCTTTGGCGCCCTCATCGGCGCGCTCATTCCCCGCAATTCCTACATGTCCAGGAACCCAGCAGAAGATAATCTCGACATCTGCCCGGCTGGCTAAAACCGTGGCGTCACGGATTTCGCGAACCTAGCTGAAGCGGAGATTCCAATGCCCCGAGAGCACTCAAGGCGCTTTTTGAGTCGCTATAGATCACAATCCGGTCTCCGAACCGGGCACGTCGCGTAATCTCCCGTACCGAGTGGTGTATTGCCACCAGCTCGGCCGTAAAGACAGACGCAGCGCCTGGTAGAGCCCCGCTGACTTCAAACAGAGGGGATACGGCGTGGAAGCCGACCCCCTCTTGGGACTTGGAGCCATCCGTATACACTGGCACGGTACCAGCGTGACACGATGTGTGCTCCAAAAAGGTCGAACGCAATACTCCCGGCGCAGTACAAGCTTTGGGAGCAGAGGCGTGGCGACAAATAGCCAAATGTGGTACCCTCCAGGGTGGCGTCCTGGGCAGAACCAGGGGCGCCACCGGCCCGAGAGCTATATCTACCTCTCGAAGGAGTTTCCTTGCCCTAAACCCAAAGGGCTTATGGTATGACTGGCGTCTCTCGGCGGCATAGGCACCATCGAGATCAGCTGCGGATGCAGTGAGAGCTGTTGGCGACTGAGGGAGGCGCCAAGCTCGCACGTATAGGCGAGTGATGCACTGCACGCGGCGCAGAGCGAGTGGCATCTCCCCAGCATCGACCAACAGGCTCTCAATGGGGGAAGTGCGGAAGGCATCGGTCGCAAGGCGAAGGCCGGTGTGGTGGATTGAATCAACCTTCCGCAATAAACGCTCGGCTGCGGATGCATAAAACTCGCATCCGTAGTCGAGCTTCGAGCGAACAAAGGATCGATAAAAAGTAAGGCGGTAGCCCTATCAGCGCCCCAAGCGCTGAACGTCACGGAACAGAGAATGTCCATGGCGCAGGTACAAGAGACCCTAAGGCTGCGATTATAAGCCTTCCAGGTGAGGCGTCGGTCGAATACAAGACCAAAGAAACGGTGCGACTCAACCACATCCAGGCGCACCCCATTAAGAAACAAATCTGGGTCGGGGTGAAGCCGTGGATGGCGGCATAAGTGCACCACCTTAGTCTTGGCCAAAGAAAACCGAAACCTGTGCGCTTAGGCATAGCGAGAGACGCGGTTCAATGCCTGTTGGAGTCGACGCTCCAGAGTTGGCATCTGGGCCGCGCCACAGAGATCGAAAAGTCGTCCACGTAGAGCGTAGCGAGAACGTCTTCCGGCAGCACCGAGGTGATGGCGTTGATGCTCAGGGCTAAGAGTGTGACACTGAGGACACTTCCCTGCGGGACACCCTCTTCCTGCTCCTTTGGGGCAGAGAGGGCTCCCCCCACCCGTACGCGGAATCGACGATCTCGCAAAAATTCAGATATAAACATTGGGAGGCGTATCCTCGCCCCCATCGTGTGGAGAGTCTCCATGATACCGTATCGCCATGCGGTATCATAGGCTTTCTCCAGATCCAAAAACACCGTGGCGTAGTGCTGTCTACGAAGGAAAGCCTCGCAGACGGAAATCTGCAGTCGGGGCAGAGCATCCGACGTGGAGTGAAACTTACGGAAGCCGCACTGTGCAGAAGACAGATGGCCTCCGCTGTCCAGGAAATAGGCTAATCTAACATTTACCAATTTCTCCATCAACTTGCACACGCAAGAGGTTAGAGAGATTGGGCGGAAACAGGTCGGAGTAGAGTGATCTCTCCCCGGCTTGCGAAAGGCGAGCACAGTAGCGATTCGCCAGGAGTCTGGGAGAAGACCTTCCACCCAGATCCTGTTGAACAGATCTAACAGGAAGGCCATGCCTCGCTCACCCAGGTGTCGAAGCATGGCGTACGGGACATCGTCCGGACCATGGGCGGTGTCCGCTCACGAAGCGAGAGCGGAACGCAACTCACTCACAGTAAACTTGTCGTTGAAGGGTTCTCCGCCTCTGGAGGTAAAGTCCAGCCGGCGGCCTTCCGCGACATCAAGACGTGCATTGAATGCTGGCGGAGCAGCATCACGGCTAGAGAATGCGGAAAAAGCGGTCGCTAAGGATTCCGCCACGGACGCGGGGTCCGAGATTGCGGTCCCATTCTCCTGGAGAACAGGAGGGGGGTGCTGCGAGAACTTGCCCCGAATCCTTTTGACTCGCTTCCAGACCTTAGCTAAAGGGGTCTTCCCGTTAAGTGAAGACACGTATGTCCGCCAAGAAGAGCGGCGGGCGTACTTCGAAATATACCGGAAGCTAGCCATAGCCCGACGAAATTCACCCACAGTAAAATCGTTCGGGCGGCGCTTATAGCGCATGTAGGCATAACGCTTCTGTTTGAGGGCCGTCTCACATTCAGCTGACCACCATGGGAGTGGTCGGCGTGCAAAACGGCCAGACGTCCTAGTAGTATTAGTCAGGCCCATGGCGAGGAGGTTGCCGGAGAAGAACTCAACGGCCTCATCTACCGACCTAAACTCCTCGACTGAGATAGAGAATTCAGTCATTTCCTGAAATCCAGGCCACCGCGCCCGCGCCAAGCACCACCGAGGTGGTCTCTCAGGCGGCAGTTGCCCTGAAAATGATATTTGAATGGGAAAGTGATCACTACCATGGAGGTCCTTGACCACCCCCCAATCAAAATCAGGCTGTGCATCCGAAGAGCACAAAGATAGGTCAAGGCAAGAAAATGAAGCGGTTGTCGGACAGTGATGCGTAAACTCATCCACGTTTAGGACACCCATCTCAAGCTCTTCGATCAGATCGGCAAGGACTTGTCCCCTCAGGTTTATGGAGTAATCTTCCCAGAGAGGATGCCTGCCGTTCAGATCTCCAAGCAAGAGATAGGGCCTCGGCAACCGTGCCACGACGCGGCGGAAGTCCCCCGCGTCGAAGTCAGCTGACGGTGGAATGTACGCAGAAATGATAGTATACATCCTATCCAGGTGCAGCTGCACAGCCACTGCCTGAAAGGAGGTATCTAAAGAGAAAGGAAGAACGGAGACATCATGCCGGGTGTAAACCGCGCATCCCCCAGCCCGGCCATCCCGCGGTGGTGGGGTTGCAAGACCCTTATACCCCGGGAGGGCAGGCAGGGTGCACGCGCCTAGCATGGTCTCCTGCAAAAAAATTGCTAACGGGGAACGGGACGAGGCGAGCCTCCGCAGCTCCTCCCAGTTGGCCCGGAGTCCACGGCAATTCAATTGAAGGAATATGCCTTCCAGGCCTAGCTCGGAGGAGACGCGGGGGCCCTTCTCGAATTGAAGACCCTCACGGGAATGGCCGTACGCTTCCCGGGGGCAGAACCCCGGGCACTGTTGGCCGGACAAAGCGCTGGAGGCGCTGTCGCCTTCGCGGACTTATTGGGGGAGGTTGGGCTCGCCATGCGAGTCGAGTCTTTTTCTCCCTCTGCCTCGAAACCTTAGGCGGGCGCTGCGGCTTCGGAGGCGGGGGGGGCCATCTTTTCGAGGAACCACCGTCTCCGAGCCACTTGCTCCACCTCGGGGCGTGGGCGAAGAAGCCGAAGCTCCTTTGTTGCTGTCCTCCTTTCGGTGGACAGCTTTAGGAACCCCTGAAGATGGCCTAGCGACCATCTTCAGGGGTGTTGCCTCCTGTGAGTCAAACGACTCGGTGGAGGCGCGTGGCCGTTTTGCCTTGCGGGAAACGGTCACGCTGGGGGAAGAGGGGGGAGCCCTGGTTTTAGCCGGGGCTGGGTATGAACCCTTTTTGCCGCCAGCTTTAGCAGGGGAGCGCCCGGGTTGGGTAGAGCCCGCAGAAGGGCTCCGAATGGGCGCGGAAACAACCGTGCTCGTTGGCCTGGATGGGCCAGGAGCAGAGGGTGCCTTTCGAACTACTGAGGCATATGACGTCCCAGGCAGAGCCGGGCGCGCCAGTACCAAGTCCTTAGCCTCGCGGAATGAGAGTCTATCCTGGGCCTGAACGGCCAGGATTTCTTTCTCCAGGAGATATGCACCACAGTGCTTCGAAGAAGCAGTGTGCGGCTCTCCGCAATTGACACACTTGGCCACACACGATTTGGACTTATCGTGTGCGACCTTGGATCAATTTACACAGACTTCGGGTGACCCCGACTTTGCACGTCTACATGAGCGATTCGTATGGCCAAAGCGGTGACAGTAATAGCACCGCCGCGGCAGTGGCACGAATGCCTTCACGTGGTAGCGGTACCAACCAGCACGCACCGACTCAGGGAGCTTGTCACAGTCGACCGTGACGAAGAGTGTAGGGGTGGGTCTCGAGGCCCCTCCCTGTTTTCTCATCACACGTTCGACCTTGACCGCCCCATGGTCGGCCAGCTCTAGGGTGATGTCCTCAATGGAGTAGTCAACGAGTTCCCTCGCATAAACTACTCCTTTCACAAAGTTCATGGTAGAGTGCGGCGTCACACTCACCGGGGTGCCATGAATTGTCCGAAGAGCACTTATCTTGGCCGCCTCAGCGGGATTCGCCGCATTCCGAGAAGGCTGCCTTCCGAGAAACGGGTTACCCTCGGCTCTCTACCAATTGCACTAGCTAATCCTCTCCTCTGATGGATCATGTTGCCCGTGGACAACATGGTGCCATCAGTGGAGCGAATAACGAAAAGCGTTTGAAGCCAGCGGGCTCGAAAACGCCAGGTAACCTCTGAATCAGGGGCCCCGATGTCATCGAGGCTCCGCCCTGTGCACTCTTGGTGTTAGTCATGGTCAGTGGCTCCGCACACGAGTGGCTAGAGGGGCCGGATGTGCCGATCTCGGCTTGGTCGCCTACCAAAGTGGTAGCAGACCCATCCGTCCCCGCAGCCCCCGCGGATGGAGAGGAGCCCCGAGTCTTTTTCGTCTTTTTAGTCTTCTTTGTCTTTTTCTTTTTTGGAGAGGAGGGCGGGGAATGAACCCGCTTTTCACCTCCGCCGGTAGAAGTCCCTAGGCTAGATGGACCGGCCTCAGCCAGGTCCCTTTCCGAAATGGAGAAGGTCCTGGTTGTCGTAGGGGCACCTGTCGGAGGAGATCCCTCCCCTCCTTTTACTGCCTCGGAGCCCTTTGCCATTTGAGGAGGACCTTGCATAGGGGCGGATTCGGGTTCGGTGCTTGGCGCCGAGCCCGAATTCCCCCCCATGGAAGGCCCTACCGTCTGAGGCTTGGTCTCCTCAAGGACCATGTTTATCACAGGAGGGGCCTCCATTTGGCCATCCTCTCCCAGGACATCGCAGGTCCCCTTGGTAGTGTCGCCAGTCTTGTGTGGGGAGGCATAGGCCTTGACCCCAGCAAGGTTTAAAATTCTTGCCAGCAGGTCTTTTGAGGGAAGCGACCGAAGGGGCCTGGCTTCCCTCTCCCCCCTAAGAGGGTTTGCCCTACCAAGCCGCTTGCACGAGGGGCGGTCGGCAATGGGCTGCCTACTGGCTTTCCTTGCAGTCCCCTTAGAAAGCAAAGGAGGGACTGCCGCTGGAGATAGGGATGTGCCCGAAAGCACCTCCAGAGAAGGGGGTGAGGGGGAGACCCCTACACCCGTAGGCGTAGGAGAGGAGTAAGCCTCCTCTCCGGTTAAAGAATTACGGAGGGTCCCTTGCGCAAGCACAAGGGGGGGGGACTTCCATTTTCTCGGTGGAGCTGCCCGAGGGCGGCTCCGTTAATTTTCTTGGGGAAGTTGGGGGTTGGGTTTTTTGTTTTTTTTTGTCATACATGGGCATGGTGACCCTCTTTTTAATACGGGACGCAATAGCTCATCACCTCTCGCAGTTGCCCGCACTGCGAGAGATGCTTACAAGCCCGGCAGAGCCAGGCGCCGCCATTCGGAACCACGTCTCCCGCCTGGTAGCCTGGCAGTCCTTCGGCATGGCGGCTCCACCTTGAACACGGCGTAAAAAATATAGGTTGTGAAGAGGAGAGGAAAAGGGATGTGAGGAAGGTATGGGTGGGGATGAAGCAGGTTGTTAAAAAAACCCCATCCCGAACCAGAGCTGAGGGGTTAGGGAACAATGTCCCCTCCCCCCCCCAGCCCCGATCCGGGGTGGTTGGCTTGAGAAGAAGGTCAGCATTCTACCCTGTGAAATTAGAGGCTGACCAGAGAAAGTTGTGGGAGAGGTTGTATGAAAAGCGACGAGGTAGGGGAGAAATCGGGCTATCTGAAGGAAGGAAGAGAGGCTAAGCTGGGGCCGGACGGAGCGCTGGATCCCGTCAGCACGGCGGCCAAGATGGCAAATCGGGGCAAGTTGACACGCGGTCTCCTGCTCCTCCACGAAAATGCCCCTTTACACAAGGCCAGAGTTGCACAAGCTGTCCTGCGCGAGTGCGGATTCGAGGAGCTCAACCATCCCCCCCCTACAGTCCAGATCTGGCCCCTAGCGACTACTTTTTATTCAGCCAGTTCGAGGCTGCACTTTGTTGACGCCGGTTTGGGGACGATGAAGATGTCCAGCTTGTCGTCCAGGAGTAGATTGAACAGCAGTCGGGAGATTTCTAATTGTCGGGAATTCGAAGCCTCAGGGACAAGTGGCGCAAGTGCATTGAAGTCGAGGGTAGTTATATTGAAAAATAATAAAACACTTTTCCTCATATCTCGTTTCCTTATATCCGAATTGCAAAACTTATTGACCACTCCTCGTAACGCTCCATAGAATGATGTAATAACGCTCAATATTTTGATACACTAACGGACCTTATTATTATGTGATAACGCAATATATAATGATGTAATAACTCATCATAGTCTGATGAGATAACAAACCATAATATGAAGTAATAAAATATCAACCTATGATTTGATAACGCAACATATGATTTAAGAACGCACAAAATTATACTGCAATAACGCACCATATTATGATAAAATAAGGAACCATAGTAGGATGTAATAAAGCACCATAGTATGATGTAATAAGGTAGTATAGTATGAGGTAATAACGCACCATACTTGTAGTATTATGTAATAAGGTAGCATAGTATTAGGTAATAACACTCCATAATATAATACAATAAGGAACCACAGTATGATGTAATAACACACCATAGTATGTTGTAATAAGGTAGTATATTATGAGGTAATGACGCTCCATAGTGTGATGTAATAAGGCAACAGATTATGGTGTGATATCCAACCTTAGTATGCAAAATCGTACCAAAATTTTGAACAGGGAAAAGAGATGCTTTCTTCCATAATCTACATTTTAGGTCAAAATTGCGTTACTAGAGAGAAGGTCCGTATGTCACAGACCGAAGGTCTGTCTGCGAAGCGCAAATTCCTTTTTTTAACGAGGTGTAGCAAAGCCGCTCCTCTTGTAACACAATTTTAGGAATGCAATTGTTTATAACATTTTTAATTTTAGTATGTGAATCCCTTAATATATATGAAGCATTTATACAAGTTCTTTCTAAGAGTTCAGTAAAAATAAATGATTATCGAATGGTTTTGGAATTTAAAATGAAAAATAATTACAAATCCTAAAGTTTTTGGGGGGGTAATTTTCCGTATATATCAGTTTGGAACGAAATTAATATCCGATTTTAGGGCATATATTAAAAATATACTCAACATGATCTCTTTTGGATAAAGTCCTTTCGGTCGTTGAGAAATTCGGCTTCCTCAACTGATTCACGAACGGCGGCGTTTAACTTTATGATCTATTTATCTTAACCAGTAACAAACCTCCCCCAAAATGGTGCCTAAAGGTTTCGTGAAAGCAATGACTCCCAGCAAGAAAAACGCTGCTGCAGATTCACCGTGGACAGTTCGTGGAGGATCCATTTTCCATTCTTTGGAAGATTTCCAAGATTTTCAGTTGGTGTAAAACAGTCGTATGGGTTAGGTTAATTTATCCTGCGACTTTCATAGAAGTTGTGGCAGGATTTCTTGTGACAACAGCTTCCAACTCTTCGGAATCATGTTTTTTGGGGACATCTTTTTTGATTCGGTTTTTAGACTGAACCCACCATTTCGGAAACGAGAAAACCAACTCCTGCAACTTCTTCCATTTACTGAATCATCCACATAAGTGCTCTGAATGGAATTTTTCGCTTTACCTATATTGACACCTTTATAAAACTAATAAAGTAAAACGTCTAATGTGATCGTTAGATAGGGATGAATCCCGAAGAAGATTATGAACTCTATTTTTATAATCTGAAAGAAAAAGGTAAAAATTACACATTGTAGCATTCCTAAACGATAAAAAGAGGCACTAATTCATTTTATACTATCTACAACTTTATTGTAGAAAATCGGCCATTAATTTCGTTCCAACCTGATAAAAACAAATGTTGGGAAAAAGAGCTCAGAGGATTGTTTTTTTCCGTATATCAGAAGAATGGTAATTTAAGAGGAAGATAGCGCCGTCACTTCCAAGGTTTTAGAGCCTTTTAATTAAAAAGGTTTATAGAAGCAATGTTATTCAGGTCATCGAATTACATAGGAATACATATTTATTTATGTAATTCTGGTTGCATAATACTTCGTCCATGTTCCAAAAGGTTTCACCTTTTTTGACTAATTTTGAGGGTCGGCTCGTAGGAGGGATCGCCCTGCGATGACTGAAATTTCAATAATTTTGGGGGCGTCTGAGGGGCGCAGCTCCTCAGTATATAATCATTTTTTTATAAAACAACGTAACTAACGTTAATTCTCACGTTTTCATTTTTACAAAATCGCTTCTAGGACTCGTGGCGGAGGGCTGACGTCATCAATAAATGAATAATGAAATTTTTTTATTCCATTTAAGATCACTTTAATCACTATATATTTATTTTGTCAGCCATTATTTTTTTGGCATTTTTTGACTATTTTTATCATTTTTATACATTTAAAATACTTTTAGAGAAACTAGTTTTTGAGGATGAGAGACGATCCATTATACGTGAGTTTCAGTTAAAATATGGATTCCTTGTGTTCGAATTGATATAAAAATAGTCTCAAACTTTCCGGGTTCTTTTGCCATCGAGAAAAATTACTAACATTTTTAGCCGATCATAAATTAATTAAAGTTCAAATTAATTGTGAAGAGTGCGGTCAAGCGTCAGCGATCCAAGATAATTTTTCTTTTAAATGTCCTAAAAGAAAACGTGCCATTATTTCAAACGTTTGGCTCTAAATGGGATTTCTTTTTTCAAAATCACTTTATCGCCGCTATTTCCGAGCTATACCCCCCACAATAAAGTATACAAAAATCAGGTTGGTAGAGCGAGATAGGCTGTAGGCGAAAAACCGGTCTTCCTGCGAAGCATAAGCTCCTCCTGAAAGGAGTGGCGAGATACTAGCGTTATGTAAGACGAACATGAAGAAGAGACCCATAAATCTACGAGATGATAGCGCTATGTGAGACGAACATAGAGAGGTGATCTATGATCAGCGAGATGCTCACGTTATGTGAGACAAATATAAAGAGAAAACTCATACCGATTCTTTCAGAAAATAAATTCGTCGCCGACCAGAGACAATGTTCAAAACTTTACTGATTTGTATTAAGACAAGATCTCCGTTCTATTTTGCATCTGTCTAGGGCAAGTGTTGAGGGGGGGGGAGGGCTAAAGTATTTAAGCTCCTTAACATCAACGTTAAGGAGCCTTGTGATTTTCACCTTTCATATAAGTTTTCAAATTCTTTATTAGAAAACTCTCAAACAGCTGAAAGAAGGGAACCCATTGCAGTTTTTTAAACTTATAAGTAATTTCATAACAAAAAAATGTAGATATTAAATATTTTACATATTAACATTTTATTTGTGCCCTAAACGGAGGACATCGGCACATAGAAGAAAAAGTGAGATGAGATTTAATATTTATAGCCACCTAATACACGAAATTAAAATGTGTAGCGCTGTTTATAATGTTAAAATGTAAAATTATGACCTCGAGAACAAAGTTATTAAAATATTAAATGTATTCCAAAAAATTGAGCTCAATAACGTACCTCATGAAACATACAGGAAAAAATACAAACTAAATTTGATCAAAAGAAAAGAAAAAACCTAAGTAAGATGTACTAAATTGTGCTACGAGGACTGCAAAATGAACTATGAATTAAAGAAAGATCAATAATAGAAGCTATTTTAGTTAGCTGGTAGATTGGTCAAACAATACTTTCAATGGAAATGGAGTAATGTAAATATATGGTTTATTGTTTAATGAACAAGACTCAAATGATTTTTTGATCGAGGTCTGTTGAAGATAAAGATAGGAGGGGAAGAGTCTTGACTGAGAGGATGTTGATACTTTGCCAAATCCAGTCTGATAAACATAAGTTACTATTGGAAAAAAGAATTTCAGTTCTATGAGAACGAAGAACGACCCAAGTGATAACGAATATAGTAGGTCATAGATGTATAATTATAAAAAACTCTGCATCGTTAGGGATTTAAATCTTGGAAAATAATTAACTTACTGCTTTGTTGGCATATAAATTCTATACTCCTTCATTAATAATAATTAATGCTTTACAAATTGGTTTCCTTTCAATTTGATTCGGACTGCTTGGCAAAGAAGATGGGAGACGGTCGAAGGGAACTTAAAGTTGCGTGCCATTGCGCCGCGGCTGTTCCCATGGACCTATCCCCCAATGCCACGACGGCTTTAGGTCGCTTTCTGTCGTCTCCGAATCGGACACACTCGTGTGACGCATCGCTATTTGATGGAGCGCTCGCCTGCGCCCTATTGCAACGACTGCGTCGTCCCCCAGACTGTTCGGCACATTCTTGTCAAATGTTCCAGTCTGGGTGATCTTCGCGCACGACACCTGTCCCGGTACCGGGTTTGGCGGGGTCACTACCGCCTGTCCCTTGTACTCGGGACGAGTGCGTGTACTTTGACTGGTGGACTTATTGACTTTTGGGGGGAAGCCGGCCTTCTCCCTATTATTTTAAGCAAGGTTTGTTTTTTTTTGTTTTGTTTTGTTTTGTTTTTGTTTTTTTTATTTTAAAGAGTAAAACCATGTTAAAATAGTGGAAGAAGTATTGAAGAATCAATTTATTGGGATACAATTTTTTGAGGAATTGAGACACCCGTAACTGGATTCCCAATAATACTTCTGAAAAAAAAAAAATTTCCCCCCAATTATTTTTCCGTTTACGGCAAAAATGTAATTCTGCCATTTATTGCTGAAATTGTTGTTGCAGTAAAAGGAAACGCTAGCGAGGATTGAAAGGGCAATATGAACTTCTGAAATCCTTTATTTTTTGCCAGTATTTATTTTAATAAAAGGCGTCACACCTTCCCGAGAGCATAAAAATAAAGTAACGAACAGGAGGAAGGCACGTTTTCGGGAAAGACAATGTACCTCCTTACTCTAAACTCACGCTATCTAAACAAACCTCTATCTACCTCCTTTCTCTTATCTTACGCTATTTAAACAAGCCTCTATTTTCCACCTTTATCTTATCACACGCTATCCAAACAAGCCTATATCTACCTTCTTTAGCTTATCTCACACTTTCCAAACAAGCCTCTATCTTCCTCCTTTCTATTCTCACGTCCTTTGCAAACACGTCTCAATCTACCTTACCCCGTAAGGGGCGCGGCAATTTGCCATCCTGGCCGCCGTGCTGACGGGATCCAGCGCCCTGTCCGGACCCAGCTTAGCCTTTCTTCCTTCCTTCAGATAGCCTGTATTTCTCCCCTACCTCGTCGCTTTTCATACAACCTCTCCCACAACTTTCTCTGGTCAGCCTCTAATTTCACAGGGTAGATGCTGACCTTCCTCTCAGCCAACTGTCCCGCATCGGGACTGAAGGGGGAGGGGACATGGTTTCCTAACCCCTGAGCTTCGGTTCGGGATGGGTTTTTTTTAACAACCTGTTTCATCCCCACCCATACCTTCCTTTCATCCCTTTCCCTCTCCTCTTCACATTCTATCAATTTTACGCCGTGTCCAAGGTGGAGCCGCCATGCCGATGGACTGCCAGGCCACCAGGCGGGAGGGGTGGTACCGAATGGCAGCGCCTGGCTCTGCCGGGCTTGTAAGCACCTCTCGCAGTGCGGGCAACTGCGAGAGGTGATGAGCTATTGCGTCCCGTAGCACAAATAGGGTCACCATGCCCAATGATGATAAAAAAAAACAATCTACCCCTAATTCCCCCTTGTTCATCGACGGAGCCGCCCTCGTGCAGCTTCACCGAAAAAATGGAGGTCCCCCTCCCTTGTGCTTGCGCAGGGGTCCCTCCATACTTCTTTAACCGGAGAGGAAACTTACTCCTCTCCTACGCCTACGGGTATAGGGGACTCTCCTCACCCCCTTTTCTGGAGGTGCTTTCGGGCACCTCCCTATTTCCAGCGGCAGTCCCTCCTTTTCTTTCTAAGTGGACTGCCAAGAAAGCCAGTAGGCAGCCCATTGCTGACCGTCTTTTCGTGTAAGCGGCTCGGTAGGGCAAACCCTCTTAAAGGGAAGAGAAAAGCCAGGACCCTTCGGTCGGATCCCTCAAGAGACCTGCTGGCAAGAATTTTAAACCTTGCCGATGTCAAGGCCTGTGCCTTCCCACACAAGACTGGCGACACTGCCAAGGGGACCTGAGATGTCGTGGGAGGGTAGGCCAACTGGAGGCCCATCCTGTGATAGACATGGTACTTGAGGAGACCCAGACTCAGACGGTAGGGCCTTCAATGGGGAGGAATCCGGGCTCGGCGCCAAGCAGCGAACCCGAATCCGCCCCTATGCAAGGTCCCCCTCAAATGGCTGAGGGATCCGAGGCAGTACAAGGAAGGGAGGGATCTCCTCCGACAGGTGCCCCTACGACTACCAGGACCTTCTCCATTTCAGAGAGGGAACTGGTTGAGGCAGGTCCATCTGGCATGGGGGCTTCTGCGGTGGAGGTGAAAAGCAGGTTCATTCCCCGCCCTCCTCTCCTAAAAAGAAGAATAAAAAGACACAAAAGACCAAAAAGACTCGGGGCTCCTCTCCATCCGCGGTGGCTGCAAGGACATGGGTCTAAAGCCACTTTGGTAGGTGACCAAGCCAAGATTGGCACATCCGGCCCCTCTACCCTCCCGTGTGCGGAGCCCCTGACTAAGACTAAGACCAAATGTGCACAGGGCGGAGCCTCAATGACATCAGAGCCCCTGATTCAGACGTTACCTAGCGTTTTCGAGCCCGCTGGCCTCAAGCGCTTCCTCGTTATTCGCTCCAATGATGGCACCATGTTGTCCACGGGCAACATGATCCATCAGAGGAAAGGATTAGCTAGTGCAATTGGTAGAGAGCCGAAGGTGACCCGTTTCTCGGACGGCAGCCTTCTGGCGAATGCGGCGAATCCCGCCGAGGTTGCCAGGATAAGTGCTCTTCGGACACTTCATGGCACCCCGGTGAGTGTGACGCCGCCCTCTACCATGAACTTTGTGAAAGGAATAGTTTATGCGAGGGAACTCGTTGACTACTCCATTGAGGACATCACCCTAAAGCTGGCCGACCATGGGGCGGTCAATGTCGAACGTGTGATGAGAAAACAGGGAGGGGCCTCGAGACCCACCCCTACACTCTTCGTCACGTTCGACTGTGACAAGCTCCCTAAGTCAGTGCGTGCCGGTTGGTACAGCTACCGAGTGAAGGCATTCGTGCCACTGCCACGGCGGTGCTATTACTGTCACCGCTTTGGCCATATGAACCGCTCATGTAGACGTGCAAAGTCGGGGTTACCCGAAGTATGTGTAAATTGCTCTAAGGTCGCACACGATAAGTCTAAATCGTGTGTAGCCAAGTGTGTCAATTGCGGAGAGCCGCACCCTGCTTCTTTGAAGCAATGTGGTGCATATCTCCTTGATAAAGAAATCCTGGCCATTCAAGCCCAGGATCGACTCTCATTTCGCGAGGCTAAGGACTTGGTCCTAGCGCGCCCGGCTCTGCCTGGGACGTCATATGCCTCAATAGCTAGAAAGGCACCCTCTGCTCCTGGCCCATCCAGGCCAACGAGCACGGTTGTTTCCCGCCCATTCGGAGCCCTTCTGCGGGCTCTACCCAACCCGGGCGCTTCCTGGTAAAGCTGGCGGTAAAAAGGGTTCATACCCAGCCCCAGCTAAAATCATCGCTCCCCCCTCTTCTCTTAGCGTGACTGTTTCCCGTAAGGCAAAACGGCCACGCGCCTCCACCGAGTCGTTAGACTCACAGGAGGCAACACCCCAGAAGATGGTCGCTAAGCCATCTTCTGGGGTTCCTCAAGCTGTCCTTTGAAAGGAGGACAGCAACAAAGGAGCTTCGGCTCCTTCGCCCACGCCCCGAGGTGGAGCGTGTGGCTCGGAGATGGTTGTTCCTCGAATAGAGGGGCCCCCGTCTCCGAAGCCGCAACGCCCGCCTAAAGTTTTGAGGCGGAGGGAGGAAAAGACTCGCATGGCGAGCCCAACCTCCCCCAATAGATCCTCGAAGGCAACAGCGCCTTCAGCGCTTTGTCCGGCCAACAGTGCCCGCGGTTCTGCCCCGGGAAGCGTACGGCCATTCATGTGAGGGTCTTCAGTTCAAGGGAGGTCCCCGCGTCTCTTCCGAGCTAGGCCTGGAGGGCATATTCCTTCAATGGAATTGCCGTGGACCCTGGGCCAATATGAGGAGCAGGAAGAGGGTGTCCCGCAGGGAAGTGTCCTCAGTGTCGCACTCTTTGCCCTGAGCATCAACGGCATCACCTCGGTGCTGCCGGAAGATGTTATCGCTACGCTCTACGTAGGCGACCTTTCGATTTCTTTTGGCACGGCCCAGATTACAACTCAGGGGCGTCGACTCCAACAGGCATTGAACCGCGTCTTTTGCTATGCCGAAGCGTACAAGTTTCGGTTTTCATTGGCCAAGACTAAGTTGGTGCACTTCTGCCGCCATCCACGGCTTTACCCCGATTTGTTTCGCCTAAGGTGCGCCTAGATGCAGTTGAGTCGCACCGTTTCCTTGATCTTGTATTTGACCAACGCTTCACCTGGAAGGCTCATATTCGCAGCCTTAGGGTCTTTTGTACCCGCGCCATGGACATTTTCCGTTCCGTGACGTTCAGCGCTTAAGGCGCTGATAGGGCTACTCCTCTACTTTTTTATCGATCTGTTGTTCGTTCGAAGCTCGACTACGGATGCGAGTTTTATGCAGCCGCAGCCGAGCGTTTATTGCGGAAGGTGGATTTGATCCACCACACCAGCCTTCGCCTTTGGCCCGATGGCTTCCACACTCGTCCCATCGAAAGCCTGTTGGTCGATGCTGGGAAGATGCCACTCGCTCTGCCCCGCGTGCAGTGCATCACTCGCCTGTACACGCGAGCCCGGCGTCTTCCTCAGTCGCCAACAGCTCTCATTGCATCCGCAGCTGATCTCGATGGTGCCCATGCCGCCGAGAGACGCCAGTAATACCCTAAGCTCTTTATGTTTAGGGCCAGGAAACTCCTTCGAGAGGTAGATATTGCTCTCGGGCTGGTGGTGCCCCTGGTTCTGCCCAGGACGCCACCCTGGACGGTACCACATTTGGCTATTTGTCGCCACACCTCTGCTCCCAAAGCTTGTACTGCGCCGGAAGTATTGCGTTCGACCTTTTTGGAGCACACATCGTGTCACGCTGAAACCGTGCCAGTGTATACAGATGGCTCCAAGTCCCAAGAAGGGGTCGGCTTCCACGCCTTATCCTCTCTGTTTGAAGTCAGCGGGGCTCTACCAGGCGCTGCGTCTGTCTTCACGGCCGAGCTGGTGGCAATACACCACTCGTTACGGGAGATTACGCAACGTGCCCGGTTTCGAGACCGGATTGTGATCTATAACGACTCACAAAGCGCCCCGAGTGCTCTCGGGGCATTGGAATCTCCGCATCCCCTGGTTCGCGATATCCGTGACGCCACGGTTTTGGCAAGCCGGGCAGATGTCGTGATTATCTTCTTCTGGGTTCCTGGACATATAGGAATTGCAAGGGATGAGCGCGCCGATGAGGGCGCCAAAGAGTCCGCGAGGACTCTGCGACCGGACCAGCATTTCGCTCTTTCTCACACCAACTACATGGCAGGAATACAGGCAGCTCTTCGGAATGCTTGGCAAAGAAGATGGGAGACGGTCGAAGGGAACTTAAAGTTGCGTGCAATTGCGCAACGACTGTTCCCATGGACCTATGCCCCAATACCGCATCGGCTTCAGGTTGCTTTCTGTCGTCTCCGAATTGGACACACCCGTGTGACGCATGGCTATTTGATGGAACGCTCGCCTGCGCCCTAGTGCAACGACTGCGTCGTTCCCCAGACTGTTCGTCACATTCTTGTCGAATGTCCCAGTCTGGGTGATCTTCGCGCACGATACCTCTCCCGGTACCGAGATGAGGGGGGGCGCTACCACCTGTCCCTTGTACTCGGGACAGATTCGTGCACATTGACTTGTGGACTTGTTCACTTCTTAGAGGAGGCCGGCCTTCTCCCTATTATTTAAGCAAGGTTTGTTTTGTTTTGTTTTGTGTTTTTTTGCATTTGTTTTTGTTTTTTTATTTTTTTTTCCTTTAGGTTGCACGCTCCTGCGCCAGGGGGACTCCCCCCGACGCAGCAGCTTTCTTTCTTTTTCCTATTTGGGGTGTTTTTTTTCGTTTAATTTTATTTTAAAGTAGCCTAGAACTAGGCCAGTTTTAATACGGCGACTAATGCCCATGTTAGCAGTCGCCAGATGAGCTAAAAAAAACAACAACAAAAAAAACCCGTCTTGCGACATCTCTTTACTTGGCTAAACTGAAATCCGCTCGTGAAGCCCATTCGCGTAAATTGCCACTCGACAATAAGAATGACCCCGGTGCCGTTTTCCGCCCTCTCTTTTCTCTTACCTACTCCCACCAAGTCCCCAGCCCCATCAGCCTAACCATCCTCCCTAAATTCTTGACTGACAAGGTCATCAACCTTCGTGCCTCCCTCCCACGACTGCCTGATCAGGCCTTCCTCATTCTCCCTGTCCCTGATCCTCCCTTCCCTGCCGCTCAAAGTATTTCCTGCCGTAACCACTTCTGAGCTGTCTGCCTTCCTCTCGTGCTCTAAAAAATCTGGCTCCCCTCGTGACTCATAATGCTCCTCCACCTGTTCAATACCTCCCTTGCTACTGGTGTTGTGACTACTTCCTTCAAATGTGCCAAAATACGTCTGATCATTAAATAGCCGAAGCTTAACCCTTCCGACCCAGCTAGCTATCGCACGATATCGCAACTTCCCTTCGTTTCTAAGGTCCTTAAGAGAGTAGTTGTTTCGCGCATTAATTTCCACATCGTTGACTATAATATTGATGAGACTTACCAATCAGGTTTTATAGCTGGGCACTCTACCGAAACCACTCTACTCAATGTTACTGATTGCTAACGTAGAGCTGCTGACCGGAGTTGTGCTTTCATCCTCATTCTACTTGACCTGTCCTCTGCCTTTGATACTATTGACCATTCCGTCTTGCTTGATTGCCTCCACTCTTTCCTTGGCATTTCTGGCATTGTTCTCGACTGGTTCCGCTCTTACCTTTCGTCTCGAACCCAATCTGTAGTGATTAACGATGTCTCCTCTGAGCCACTCCTATTCGCTTTGGTGTCCCTCAAGGCTCTGTCCTCGGCCATCTCCTCTTTCGTATCTGCTTATTCCCTCTTAGCTCCCTTCTACGTAATCTCGCTCTATCTTTCCACCTCTATGCTGATGACACTCAAATCTTTATTTCCTCTTTCCCCTGACCATTGCCCACTCAATCTGTGACCTCATATCTGCCTATTCTTCTATCTTGGACTGGCTATCGGCTAACTTCCTCAAACTTAACCACTTCAAAACTGAAGTTCTTCTGGTTGGTACCCCTGCTCTAGTATACAAACTTAAATCCCTCTTTCCCTCCCTCCCTCCCTCCCTCCCTCTGGATGGAAACTCTGTCGCTTTCTCTGACTCTGTTAGAAATATGGGCGTTGTGTTCGATGAGCATCTCTCCTTCAAGCCCCACATCCACAATATTAGTAAATCTTCCCTTTGTTTCCTCCGTAACTTCTCCTTCATTCGCTCTCACTTCAATCGCCAAAGTCTTGAGACTGCTGTCCACGCCTTCATTACCTCCCGCCTCGATACTGTAACTCTCTTCTTGTAAATCTACCATCTTCCTCTCTACGTCCCCTTCGGCTAGTCCAGAACTACTCTGCCCGACTACTCCTCCGTCGCTCTCGCTTCTCCCCTTCTAAGCCCCTGCTTCAGGAACTGCACTGGTTACCTGTCAGATATCCTTCTCATTTAAAGATTCTTCTCTTCACTTTCAAGGTCCTTCACCAAAAGGCTCCAACCTATCTTTCCTCTGCTCTTTCCCAACGTCTGCTCCTCTCCTGAATACTCCTCGCTCGTCCCTCTGCTCAATGGGCGACCGCTCGTTCTCAGTCTGTGCCTCCAAGCTTTGGAATGCTCTTCCAGCCGTAATTAGATCTGCTGCCTCACTTACTACTTTCAAGCGACTCCTGAAAACGCATCTGTTCAGGATTGCCTACTCACTCACCTGATCTTAGCCCACAGCCGAACGTGCGCTCTCTGAAGGCCTCCGTCCCTAAAGAGCGCATTATAAGAATTTTTTATTATTATCTCACGCTATCTAAAAAAAGCCTCTATCTACCTGCTTTCTCTTATCTGACACTTTCCACACAAACCTTCAAACAAGTTTCTATTCCTTTCCGTTCTATTATCTCACACTATTCGAACAAGCCTCAAAACAAGCCTGTCAACTTACTTTGTCTTATTTTGCGCTATCCAAACAAGGCTATATCTTTATTCCTTTTCTTATCTCACGCTATCCAAACAAACTTCCATTACTTACTTTCTCAAATGTCACCCTGTCCAAACAAGACTATTTGCTTGCCTTTTCTTATCTCACACTATCTAAACAAGTATTTATCCCCCATACTTTTTCTTATCTCACTTAATCTATTCTTTTATTTCACCATTCCAAAACAAGACTCGGAAGAGACTATCAGGTGTATTATAAACCAGCCCGTTAAGGGTAACATCTGGGGAGTTGCGTGGTTGCCCGCTCTCCTATGCCCGCAGGTAGATTAGCAGCTCGATATCTTCCATATATTTTCATTTCCTACTTTTTTATCTTCTTTAAAGATCTCGCATAATAGAAGTTCTGGAGATGCACTCGTTGGTTTTCATTTATTAGTTTTAAGTAACGTATTTCCGTAAACCTTCGCTCAGTTGGCCCCTCGGATATCGAAGTCGAAAATTTCGATTTTATATGAGTTCTAGAAAATAATCTTGCGATTTAGGGATCGAAAATTTAGGAATTTTTTTAAATTTTAGGAGCTTATCTGGCGACTGCTTATTAGGGAAAAAGTCACCTCTAAAATGAAGGAGAGGATTAAGTTTCTCACACAAGATAATGGCATGAAAGTGTAGGAGGCACTGAATTTAACAAACAAGACAATGGCCTGAAAATATAAGAAAGATTAGTTTCCCACATAAGACAATCACTTGAAAATGTAGGAGGCCTTGAATTTCACAAACAAGACAATGTCATGAAAATTTAGGTGGCATTGAATTTCACAAACAAGACAATGACCTGAAAATATAGGAGGGAATACTTTCACACATAAGACAATGACATAAAAATGAAGGAAACATTGAACTTCACAAACAAGACAATGGCTTTAAAATGTAGGAGGGATTATTTTCACACATATAACAATCACATTAAAATGCAGAAAGCATTGAGTTTCACAAACTGGACAATGAGATGAAAAGGTAAGATGCATTGAATTTCACATACATTCACTGACATTCAAGGGCATGAGGTATCGAATTTCACATACAAAACAATGGCTCCTTACTCGTATGCATTTATTTGCTTCCTCCAGACATTCTCTCAACATCCATCCCAAAGGCTTAAAGTATAATATTTTGTAAGCCTGGGCTCATGTTAAAAAGCCCCACTAAGGAACGAAATATATTTCGTTGCAGAAAAATGTCAGTAAAGGCGAAATTCTATGAGAATATCCGCGCTTAGAATGAACTGTGTTGAAAGTTTTAAAGTATATTTGGAGACATCCAAAGTTTTCTAGTCCTTGTGGATTATTACGCGTCATGCAAACAATGGACTCATTTGACATGAATTCTCTCATTCGTTATTCTCTTCTCTAAAGCATGAATATTGTTTTCAAGATATTCAATGGTATTGATGGAAAATTGAAAAGGCTGCTGCAGAAATGGGAAAAAAATGACTAGCTTAAGGTTTCCGGGGTGAATTGTTTGGAAGAGACAAGCGCCGAGAGATGTGAACTATAAAACCACTTGTAGGAAACAAGTTTTGTTACAATGAAATCCATCGGTCACGGGTAATAACAATAATAATCTAAAAGGTTTAATTCTATAAATTGCATTTTAAAATCTAACGACAACTTCTTTTACGTTGTGCAACATCCATTTCCACTCATAGTCAGCTGTACACAAATATAAAAAAATAAGAGAAAAAAAGACAAAAAAAAGGAGGGATAATCAATAATAGAAAAGATCAAAGAATAAGATAGTTTCTAAAGAAATACTTATCAGTCCAGATATAAAGGAGGCGGATAAAGTACACTAGAAAATCTCGAGAACGAATCTTCACCTTTCAAAGGAAAAATGAAAGAAAAAAAGAAAGGGACTTAAAAACTTTATTTCCTTTTGGTATGTAAATTAAAGGTTTCCAAAATACTGAAGTAAAATCTATGTGACGTTTCCTTTGGTTGTATTTCAATGCAAACACTGTGGGATTATATGACCACCTAGGCAAAAAATTAAGCGGAGTCGGAGACAATTTTTAGGCCTCACATCTACTCATTCACCACTTTATATCCTCTTGTTTGGGACGGGTTGCTCAGCAAAAATCGGAACATAGGTGCGAGTAAACAAGAGCCATGTTCTTCAGTACAGCTGCGCACACAGGTCAAGCAACATTTACTTCCTATCTGGGGATTAAAAGGTGATGAGAAAGAATTTCTCAGACGTTTCTTATGACAGACGGGAATTTGGTTAGAAAAGAGATTAGAGATATAGGACCATTGGTTTAGATAAAAAAATTATGAATTTGCTTGTTTCACTGAAATGGTAAAGCATTCTTTTGTGGTAATATGGTAGAGCACGGAGACCTAGTAGAATACCAAACCCGTTGTACGGAACTAGGAATGTTTTTCGAAAACTTTGATTTACCAAAACGGAGTAAGTATTAAATCGAGAACTGAAGATAGAGAAAAGGAGGGGAAAAGAGAACATGATTAAAAGAAAAAACGAGTTGCAATTAAAACACAAACATTTCCCCTGGAAAAAATAAGGGTTGACAGACCAATTCTGCTACTTCAATGTTTAAAAATCGCGATAATACATATTATCAGCATGTCCACGACTTTAATAATTTACATATTTAGTTAAAACTCACGCCAATCTGCTCAATGCGTACTGAAAACTCTTTAGATGTGACCCGCATCTAAAGGTTTATTTTTACTTTTGAGTAATGGAATAGTGTATGACGAAAGGCTAAAATAAAGCATGTTTTTCATTACCATAAGATTCCACATTCAACTTCTGGGATTTAAACTCTTAGTTCTCTATAAATTCTGGATAAACCACGTTTTTTGTTCGTTGGTTAGGTTAGCAAGCGCGTGAGAGGAAGGGTAGGCAAGCCTGACAACGCGGGTCGCATCTTAAAGGTTTGCAGTGCGCATCAAGCAGATTGGCGCGAGTTTAACTAAATATATAAATTATTCAAATTGTGGACATGCTGATAATATGTATTATTGCGATTTTTAAACATTAAAGTAGTAGCAGAATTGGTCTGTCAATATTTATTTTTTTCACGGGAAATGTTTGTGTTTTAATTGCAACTCGTAGCTGCGATTATTGATCCACAATAAACAAGAAAAGGCAAAATTCCAAAGTTTTTAAATTGTGTTTTTAAACAACATACACATGAAGCTCCAGAACATTAACCTTCTGATTGCAAATCTGCAAATATTTTCAGTCTGACTTTAATAGTTTCTATTATGGGGAAGTAAATATTTTTCGTGCGGACATTCTATTTAAGCTAATTATGGAAATAACTCGTCGCACTTTTTTTAAATAGCGTATATTCAAATGAAACTTTAAGGGCAGTGAACTCAGAGGAGTTTTCATTAGTCACTGAATTAATTTTGTAGAAAGGCCGCTGTAAAATTGAAGCATTTTTGCATTACAGTCTTTTGCACAATTTCAATGACGTCAGATATTACATACATTAATATCACAGGCAAAGAGTTAAAGGGTATTTTCCTGTTCGAACGGGGATTCGATAAAGAAGTTTTCTTCGCTATACAATATATTTAGATTTGCACTTGTTAATTTAGGACATCGCTTCCTTTTGTAGATAATTATATTATTTGTTTGAGGGAGTTTACAAGATTGCTTCATACTCTTGGAGGCCTGGGAAAAGATTTTTAGTTTAGTAGAGAAACTTTGTCGAGGAATTGACTCCCTACCTTTGTCGGAGAATTATCCTTCAACTGTTGGCCGTTTAACATTTACTCCGATACAATACCTCTTTGACAAAGTATTTATATATTTAATGACTTTAGCGAGCCACTCTGACACCACTCAGGAAGCGAAATAATTCCTCTACTGGCTGAGTGGACTCCGGATTCGTCTAAAGGAGTCTAAATACTGAATTAGGAGAGTACCACAGCGTTTAATCAGTTGTAAGGAAAGAGCCGGTCAACACGTAAGGATCCAGAAAGACATCAAGAATTAACCAAAAATATATATATTTTAATTTATCAATTAATTTAAATATTTACAATAAATTCTCTAAGTTTAACATGGTCTTCGATCACACGATTCTAAAAATACCTACTCCTGTGGAGAACTCAGATCAACACAAAGTAGGCTTCACGTAAACAAACCAATTGACAGATAGCTAATTTCTGGAGGCCTCTAAGTTACAGAGTTAAGCCACCATTTACTTTCCCTAATCTAACTAAAATAGGACAAGAGTCACAAAATCCTATATCTCCTTTAGTTAGCTTAAGACAGTTTTAAAAATACTAATTAATCAAATTATATATATATATATATATATATATATATATATATATATATATATATATATATATATATATATATATATATATATATATATATATATATATTCATTCGGCCTTAAATGACCTTGATCAGAACCGAGGTTGACAGATGTCGCTATACTGGATTTTTCAGCGAGTCTGTGGAGAAAACATACAGACTTCAAGATGACGGGGAATTTCAGGTGTCCTGTTATAAAAATGAAGGGGGGAGGGGGATGAGGAAGTTGTCACGGTGATGGTAGAAATTGATGTCGATCTCTTCTTATGACTTTATCGATCCGGTTATAAGTCTAAAAGGCGAAGAGAGGAGTTGTCCTCTCTCGCTCAAGGAGTACTCTTCTTTGTAGCTCTTGAGTTCTTATTGTACCCTTGTCTACTTAGCAGGGTTTCCAAACTGAGTTTTGGTATATGGGGTGATCCTGAAAGTAATTAAAGGGAACTTACTTGGGAATTAATTCTTCTTCTTTCAAAATTACTGAGATTTCGATTTGAGAGTTCCTCAAGGTGAGCGGATATCTTCTTTTATCTTGCTCTTGAAATTCCTGTTTGGCCCTTATGAATTTTGATCCAGCCAGGCATGTTGCTAAGTCTACGAAGGATAAATCGGTATGGCACCGATAAGAAAACGAGACGAATTTCTAAATCTTAGAAGTCGAGTCCGGAACAGGGCGAGGGACTGATCACAAAAATCTAATCCTCTATCGTCTCTGACAGAATAATCGCTTTCTTTCCTTACGGGGCTTATTTATAGCCCGGGGACCGCCCTAACTAAGGGGGACGGGGTAATACCACTGAGGAGAGTGCGAGGGGGGAGGGGGTGACACTGCGTAACCCAGGTCTGCTTCTGAAGGAGAGGCACCGGCAATCGTCCCACTATTTCTCCTCGGTAGTCTTTTAATCTTACGCCGCTCTTTGGTGCTCTAATCGCGGGCCTCCTGACTTCGTAGGTAATCGGATCATTTGAGTTCGGTGATTAACTGGATGTTTTGCCCAGCGAGTTGTTCCAACCGTCAGTTAGATTGATTTTTTCCTCAATTTCGCTGGGGCCAGTTTCTGATTAAAGCTGCTTAATGTCCTTTTGCGGCTTCCTTTCCATCATTTCCATCATTTCATCCCAACCTAGTTCCTCGTCTATAACTTACAACTACGTCAATCTTTTTCTTTCTCTCTGTGCATAATCCTTCTAAAATAATGGCCAAATCAATTATGTGTCTTCCTATTGATTCTTTGAATGAAATAAAATAATCTGGATCGTTTTCATAATTACTAAATGACTTATAAATGCTTAACCAACTTCAATATTAAGACTTATCGGACTTCAATATGAGTAATATGTCCCTTACTCTCCCTAAAGCCATACCTCATCTGTCAACAAACAATGCTAGCATTGGATCTTCGGTCTTGTACAACGAACTATCAAGCTCCAAGCTACTCGTATCTTCCAACGCCACCCATAGGGCCAAGCGGACATATGTATATATTAAAATCCCCCTTAGGAGAGAGCGAGAGAAAAGAACAAGAAATTTAGGTTCGTGAGAACGGTAGTCGTCTGATTAACAGGCAAACTACCAAAGGGCTCTGACCTCACCTTCGAGTGGGTAGTCGACTCTAGCTGCATTTTTTTTTTTTAAGAGCTCATCTGGCGACTGCCTACTTGGGCATTAGTCGCCGTATTAAAACTGGCCTAGTTCTAGGCTACATTAAAATAAGATTAAAGAGACGAAAAAACACCCCAAAAAGCGGGAAAGGAAGCAAGCTGGTGCGTCGGGGAGAGGTCCCCCCGGTGCAGAAGCATGAAACCGAAGGGAAAAAAAGCAAACAAAAAAACAAATGCAAAAAACAAAAAAAAACAAAAAAAACCTTGCTTAAATAATAGGGAGAAGGCCTGCCTCCCCCAAGAAGTCAACAAGTCCACAAGTCAATGTGCACAAATCTGTCCCGAGTACAAGGGACAGGCGGTAGCGACCCCGCCCATCCCGGTTCCAGGAAAGGTATCGTGCGCGAAGATCACCCAGACTGGCACATTCGACAAGAATGTGCCGAACAGTCTGGGGCAGGACGCAGTCGTTGCAATAGGGCGCAGGCAAGTGCTCCATCAAATAGCGATGCGTCACACAAGTCTGTCAGATTCAAAGACGACAAAAAGCGACCTGAAGCCACTGCGGCATTGGGAAATCGGTCCATGGGAACAGCCGCGGCGCAATGGCACGCAACTTTAAGTTCCCTTCGACCGTCTCCCATCTTCTTTACGTGGCAGACCGAAGAGCTGCCCGTATTCCTGCCATGTAGTCGGTGTGAGGAAGAGCGAAACGCTGGTCCGGTCACAGAGTTCTCGGGGACTCTTTGGCGCGCTCACTCCCCGCAATTCCTACATGTCCAGGAACCCAGCAAAAGATAATCTCGACATCCACCCGGCTTGCCAAAACCGTGGCGTCACGGATATCACGAACCAGGGGATGCGGAGATTCCAATGCCCCGAGAGCACTCAGGGCGCTTTGTGAGTCGCTATAGATCACAATCCGTTCTCCGAACCGGGCACATCGCGTAATCTCCCGTACCTAGTGGGGCATTGCCACCAGCTTGGCCGTGAAGACAGACGAAGCGCCTGGTAGAGCCCCGATGACTTCAAACAGAGGGGATACGGCGTGGAAGCCGACCCGCTCTTGGGACTTGGAGCTATCCGTATACACTGGCACGGTTCCAGCGTGACACGATATGTGCTCCAAAAATGTCAAAACGCAATACTCCCGGCGCAGTACAAGCTTTGGGAGCAGAGGCGTGGCGACAAATAGCCAAATGTGGTACCCTCCAGGGTGGCGTCCTGGACAGAACCAGGGGCGCCACCGGCCCGAGAGCTATATCTACCTCTCGAAGGAGTTTCCTGGCCCTAAACCCAAAAGGCTTAGGGTATGACTCGCGTCTCTCGGTGGCATAGGCACCAGCGAGATTATCTGCGGATGCAGTGAAGCTGTTGGCGACTGAGGGAGGCGCCGGGTTCGCGCGTACAGGCGAGTGATGCACTGCACGCGGCGCAGAGCGAGTGGCATCTCCCCAGCATCGACCAACAGGTTCTCAATGGGGAAAGTAAGAAAAGCACCGTTCACAAGGCAAAGGCCTGTGTGGTGGATCGAATCCTCTTTTCGCAATAAACGTTCGGCTAGGGATGCATAAAATTCGCATCCGTAGTCGAGCTTCGAACGAACAAAGGATCGATAAAAAAGAAAGGCAGTAGCCCTATCAGCACCCCAAGCGCTGAACGTCACGGAACGGAGAATGTCCATGGCGCGGGTACAAGAGACCCCTTAGGCTGCGCATATGAGCCTCCCAGGTGAGGCGTCAACCGAATACAAGACCAAGGAAACGGTGCGACTCAACCACATCCAGGCGCACCCCATTAAGAAACAAATCTGGGTCGGGGTGAAGCCGTGGATGGCGGCAGAAGTGCACCACCTTAGTCTTGGCCTAAGAAAACCGAAACCTGTGAGCTTCGGCATAGCCAGAGACGCGGTTCAATGCCTGTTGGAGTCGACGCTCCAGAGTTGGCATCTGGGCCGCGCCAAAAGAGATCGAAAGGTCGTCCACGTAGAGCGTAGCGAGAACATCTTCCGGCAGCACCGAGGTGATGCCGTTGATGCTAAGGGCAGAGAGTGTGACACTAAGGACACTTCCCTTCAGGACACCCTCTTCCTGCTCCTTTGGGCCGGAGAGGGCTTCCCCGACCCGTACGCGGAATCGACGATCTTGCAAAAATTCAGATATAAACATTGGGAGGCGTCCCCTCGCCCCAATCGTGTGGAGAGTTTCCATGAATCCGTATCGCCATGCGGTATCATAGGCCTTCTTTACATCGAAAAAGACCGTGGCGTAGTGCTGTCTACGAAGAAAAGCCTCGCAAACGGTATTTTCCAGTCGGAGCAGAGCATCCGACGTGGAGTGGAACTTGCGAAGGCCGCACTGTGCGGAAGACAGATGGCCTTCGCTGTCCAGGAAATAGGATAATCTAACATTTACCAATTTCTCCATCAAGTTGCACACGCAAGAGGTTAGAGAGATTGGCGGAAACCGGTCGGAGTAGAGTGATCTCTCCCCGGCTTGCGAAAGGCAAGCACAGTAGCAATTCGCTAGGAGTCTGGGAGAAGACCTTCCACCCAGATCCTGTTGAACAAATCTAACAAAAAGGCCATGCCTCAATAACCCAGGTGGCGAAGCATGGCGTACGGGTCATCGTCTGGACCATGGGCGGTATCCGCGCACGAAGCGAGAGCAGAACCCAACTCACTCACAGTAAACTTATCGTTCAAGGGTTGTCCACCTCTGGAGGTAAAGTCCATCCGCCGGCCTTCCGCGACATGACAAACGGCATTGAATGCTGGCGGAGCAGCATCACGGCTAGAGAAGGCGAAAAAGCGGTCGCTAAGGATTCCGCCACGGACGTGGGGTCCGAGATTGCGGTCCCATTCTCCTGGAGAACGGGAGGGGGGGTTTCCTGCGAGAACTAGCCCCGAATCCTTTTGACTCGATTCCACACCTTAGCTAAAGGGGTCTTTCCATTAAGTGAACACACGTATGCCCGCCAAGAAGAGCGGAGGGCGTGCTTCGAAATATACCTGAACCTAGCCCTAGCCCGACGAAATTCAGCGACAGTGAAATCGTTCGGGCGGCGCTTATAGCGCATGTAGGCATAACGCTTCGTTCTGAGGGCCGTCTCACACTCGGCCGACCACCATGGGAGTGGTCGGCGTGCAAAACGGCCAGACGTCCTAGGAATAGTAGTCAGGCCCACGGCGATGATGTTGCCGAAGAAGAACTCAACGGCCTCATCTACCGACCTAAACTCCTCGACTGAGATAGAGAATTCAGTCATTTCCTGAAATGCAGGCCACCGCGCCAGCACCAAGCACCACCGAGGTGGTCTCTCAGGTGGCAGTTGCCACTGAAAATGATATTTGAATGGGAAAGTGATCACTACCATGGAGGTCATCGACCACCCCCAATCAAAATCAGGCTGTGCATCCGAAGAGCAAAAATATAGGTCAAGGCGAGAAAATGAAGCGGTTCTCGGACAGTGATGAGTAAACTCATCCACGTTTAGGACACCCATCTCAAGCTCTTCGATCAGATCGGCAATGACTTGTCCCCTGGGATTTATGGAGTAATCTCCCCAGATAGGATGCCTGCCGTTTAGATCTCCAAGCAAGAGAAAGGGCCTCGTCAACCGTGCCACGACGCGGCGGAAGTCCCCCACGTCGAAGTCAGCTGACGGTGGAATGAACGCAGAAAGGATAGTATACCTCCTATCCAGGTGCAGCTGCACAGCCACTGCCTGAAAGGAGGTATCTAAATAGAAAAGAAGAACGGAGACATCATGCCAGGTGTAAACCGCGCATCCATCAGCCTTGCCATCCAGCAGTAGTGGAGTCGCGAGACCCTTATACCCCAGGAGGGCGGGCAGGGGGCACGCGCCTACCATGGACTCCTGCAAAAATATAGCTAATGGGGAACGAGACGAGACGAGCCTCCGCAGCTCCCCTCAGTTGGCCCGGAGTCCACGGCAATTCTATGTAAGGAATATGCTTTCCAGGCCTAGCTCGGAGGAGACGCGGGGACCCTCCTCGAACAGAAGACCCTCACGGGAATGGCCGTACGCTTCCCGGGGGCAGAACCCCGTTCGCTGTTGGCTGGACAAAGCGCTGAAGGCGTCGTCGCCTTCGAGAACTTTTTTGGGGAGGTTTGGCTCGCCATGCGAGTCTTTTCCTCCTTCGCCTCGAAACCTTAGGCAGGCGTTGCTGCTTCGGAGGCGAAGGGCCCTCTTTTCGAGGAACCACCGACTCCGAGGCACTCCCTCCACCACTAGGCGTGGGCGAAGGAGCAGAAGCTCCTTTGTTGCTGTCCTCCATTTTGGGGGACAGCTTTAGGAACCACGGAAGATGGCTTAGTGACCAACTTCAGGGGTGTTGCCTCCTGTGAGTCTAACGACTCGGTGGAGGCGCGTGGTGTGGAAGAAGAGTGGGGAGCTCTGGTTATAGCTGGGGCTGGGTATGAACCCTTTTTACAGCCAGCTTTACCAAAGGAGCGCCCGGGTTGGGTAGAGCCCGCAGTAGGGCTCCGAATGGGCGCGGAAACAACCATGCTCGTTGGCTTGGATGGGCCAGGAGCAGAGGGTGCCTTTCTAACTATTGAGGCATAGGACTTCCAAGGCAAAGCCGATCGCGCCAGGACCAAGTCCTTAGCCTCTCGGAATGAGAGTCGATTCTTGGCCTGAACGGCCAGGATTTCTTTATCAAGGAGATATGCACCACATTGCTTCTAAGAAGCAGGATGCGGCTCTCCGAAAGTGACACACTTGGCTACACACGATTTGGACTCAACGTGTGCGACCTTGGAGCAATTTACACAGACTTTAGGTGAACCCGACTTTGCACGTCAACATGAGCGATTCGTATGGCCGGAGCGGTGACAGTAATAGCACCGCCGTGGCAGTGGCCCGAATGCCTTTACGCGGTAGCGGTACCAACCGGCACGCACCGACTCAGGGAGCTTGTCACAGTTGAACGTGACGAAGAGTGTAGGGGTGGGTCTCGAGGCCCCTCCCTGTTTCCTCATCACACGTTCGACCTTGATAGCCCCATGGTCGGCCAGCTCTAATGTGATGTGCTCAATGGAGTAGTCAACGAGTTCCCTTGCATAAACTACTCCTTTCACAAAGTTCATATTAGAGTGCGGCGTCACACTCACCGGGGTGCCATGAAGTGTCCGAAGAGCACTTATCTTGGCCGCCTCGGCGGGATTCGCCGCATTCGCCAGAAGGCTCCTGTCCGAGAAACGGGTCACATTCGGCTCTCTACCAATTGCACTTGCTAATCCTCTCCTCCGATGGATCATGTTGCCCTTGGACAACATGGTGCCATTAGTGGAGCGAATAACAAGGTAGCGTTTAAAGCCAGCGGGCTCGAAAAGGCCCGGTTCCCTTCGAATCAGGGGCTCCGATGCCATCGAGGCTCCACCTGTGCACTCTTGGTCTCAGTCTAATTCAGGGGCATGCACACGGGGGGTGGGGGGCAGAGGGGGTGGATGTGCCGATCTTTGCTTGGTCACCTACCAAAGTGGCAGCAGACCCATCCGTCCCCGCAGCCCCCGCGGATGGAGAGGAGCCCCAAGTCTTCTTGGTCTTTTTAGTCTTTTTCTTTTTATTTTTTGGAGAGGAGGGTGGGGAATGAACCCGCTTTTCACCTCCGCCAGCAGAAGTCCCCAGACTAGATGGACCGGCCTAAGCCAGGTCCTTCTCCAAAAAAGAGAATGTCCTGGTAGTCGTAGGGGCACCTGTCAGAGGAGATCCCTCCCCTCCTTGTACTGCCTCAGAGACCCTAGCCGTTTGAGGAGGACATTGCATAGGGGCGATTCGGGTTCGGTGTTTGGCGCCGAGCCCGGATTCCCCCCTCATGGAAGGCCCTACCGTCTGAGGCTGGGTTTCCTCAAAGACCATGTGTGTCACAGGAGGGGCTTCCAGTTGGCCATCCCCTGCCAAGAGATCGCAGGTCCCGTTGGTTGTATTGTCACAAGTCCTGTGTGGAGAGGCACAGGCCTTGACCCCGGCAAGGTTCAATATTCTTGCCAGCAGGTCTTTTGAGGGAAGCGACCGAAGGGGCCTGGCTTCCCTCTCCCCCCTAAGAGGGTTTGCCCTACCGAGCCGCTTACACGAGGGGCGGTCGGCAATGGGCTGCCTGCTGGCTTTCTTGGCAGTCCCCTTGGAAAGAAAAGAGGGGGACTGTCGCTGGAAATAGGGAGGTGCCGGAAAGCACCTCCAGAGAAGGGGGTGATGGGGATTCCCCTGCACCCGTAGGTGAAGAAAAGGAGTAAGCCTCCTCTCCGGTTAGGGAAATATGGAGGGTTCCCTGCGCAAGCGCAGGTGGGGGGGGCTCCATTTTTTCGGTGGAGCTGCCCAAGGGCGGCTCCATCGTTGTTATAGGGGGAATTAAGGGGAAATGTTTTATTTTTGCATCATTGGGCAGTAGCCCGCACTGCAAGAGGTGCTTACAGGCCAGGCAGAGCCAGGCGCCGCCACTTGGGACCACCCCTCCCGCCTGGTGGCCTGGCAGTCAATCGGCATGGCGGCTCCACCTTGAACACGGCGTAAAAAAGATAGATTTTGAAGACGAGAGGAAACGGGATGTGAGGAAGGTATGGGGTGGGGATGAAGCAGGGTGTTAAAAACCAACCACCCCAGACCGGAGCTCAGGGTTTAGGGAACATTGTCACCTCCCCCCTCAGCCCCGATCCGGGACGGTTGACTGAGAAGAAGGTCAGCATCTACCTTGTGGAATTAGAGGCCAACCTAGAGAAAGCTGTCGGAGAGGTTGTTTTAAAAGCGACGAAGTAGGGGAGAAATACAGGATGTTTGAAAGAAGGAAGAGTGGCTAAGTTAGGGCCGGACGGATCGCTGGATCCCCTCAGCACGGCGGCAGGATGGCAAATCGCCGCGCCCCTTAAACTTTCGAATTGAGATTTTAAATTCACGATATCTATGAGAGTAATCGGTTGGGATCAAGTTTATAGCAGTAGTAACAAGTTGGAAGGTCGATATTTCTCACTGGTGTAAGAGTAAGTGGTGGAATGTGAAAATGAAAGAGGAAACGACCACTAAAGAATAGCGTTTGTCATCATGTGAGAGTGCAAGGTTAATTTTAAGGATATCGTTTAGGAAAGGACGAAGACATCTTAGTCGCGTGCAGGTGAAGCTATAAGTTACTATGTCGGTCGTCAGGTCGGTCGGTCAGTCGGATGTAACCATTTTACTTTTCAATGCGGTTCTTTGGTAATAACATCGTAAGTATTCGGATGATTCTAACAAAATTTGAAATCCTTAAGTTGTTTTACATTTCTTTCGAATGATATAATTGCCAAGGTCTTCCTAAGGTTAGTCCGGTAATTATTGAAAGTTTTGTAGGTCGTAAGGTGATACGATCATAAGTCAGAATAATTTAGAGCACACGACTTGGGTCTGTTGACCGTGTTTAATAATGAAATTGGGAAATTCACTCGTGATCGCGGCATATCTGAGTCATTACTTCGCTATATCAATGGATCTCAACAGTAATTTCAAACAGCGTTTTCATTTAATATGGCGAGATAGATTAAGGAAACACACTTTAATGTCCTTAATTAATAGAATCTACGTTATTGGAAAACTTTATCAATTTCGAGATCGTCTGAGACAAAATAAGAGTAATTATTATGTTTAATAATATTAGAACAGTTAATGTTACTCCTGCGACGAACCTTTATTATATCAAAGGTCGAGATATTATTGGGATCCTCTCGATAAATGTTCGGGGATTAATTTAGGTCATTTTCAATTTAGTGGAACGACGCGGCTCCACCTGCACAGAGCTGTCCAGAGGAAAGGCGACCGTAAACGTCAACCATGGGGGCAGTGTAGATCAGGTAGGGGAAGTGATACCGTGTCAGATGACCAAATTTGGGACAATGGAGGCTTGGGTATCGCCGAGTTTGAATTGCTTTGGGCTTTAGTATCTCCCGAACGAAGCACATCAGAAACAAAAACAACCCTTGGACGTAGAATCTCGTGGGAGAGCAGTTAGTGTTGGTCCTGGAGGGACGATGAGATCAAGCTACCCCACGCAGTACCATGCCACGCACGTTCTGCAGGTCAGTATAGGCAAGGTTTGCCCCCTCGGCGATCGGACACTACGGCTCGTTTGAGGGAGAGTCGTGATTAAAGAATCGAGTCAATCTGCATATTTTTAATAGTGCCTCTCTCTCACCTGCCTCCAAGGGCATGTCACTGGCGAGAGTAATTTAGGATGGACCTAGAACAAGGCACCCCCAGCCGAAGTAAAGGAGATGAACAGAATTAAGTAAAGGTAAAAACTACCAATTAACAACCCGCCTAAGTTTCTTTCTGGGCGATTGTAGGAGAATCCTCACTCCCCTCCCCGTTCACTCGTGGTGGAGTCACGAGGCGGTTACCGCAAAACATCCGGCTCAGGCATCGTCGAGTCAAGCGCGTAACCACAGCGCCGCACCACTCGGCGCTATGAAATACCTAAAGGTTAAAATGCAAGATCTTTCCCAGGAAAGTGAGATTCAATTTCACGTCAGATAAGAAATTGGAGACTTGTTTCTCCCAAGCTCGAAGGCTAACGAGGAGCCGGTGTAAGACTTGGTGGGAAAAACCGTTTGGCATAAGAACCTTCCTGGGCCCGCCATCAGGCCTCCCCCAATCTTAGCACTTCCCCAGTGGGGTGACAACTTATAAATAAGGAACAGTGAGGAAAATCGGGGTAGTATACGTCAGTCTCTAGGTGACGAAGTCCCCGAATTAAGATCGGGCTACCGAGACTGGAGAGGTAGATTACTTGGCTCACCAGACCAAGAAGTACCCTGCAAGAGAGGCAGGACTACCTACCTTAAGGAGCTAATAAGCAGCTCATCCTCGAGCTAGTCCCTGGTTATCAAACTAAACGTTAAGTTCAAATTACTCCCGTCAGAGAGACTCCTCATATCCTGGGGCATCGTAAACACCCGGGGTATTCCTCGTCCTTGAGGAATTAAGAAAAGAAGAAGGAAAAGGCTCCCCCCCCTCGAGCCCGTTACTCGGTGGCCACACCGAACTCATAAGTTAAGTTGGTTGAGGAACCAAGTTCAACTTATTCTCGTCAGAGAAACCCCCCGCCGTTATACTCGCCCTTGAAGAAGACTGGAACTAAGAAGAAGCTCATCCTCGAGCTAGTTTCTAGTTACCAAACCGAACTTTAAGTAACTTATTCTCGTCAGAGAAACCCCCCCCTCATCGATCCTCGCCCTTGAAGAAGACCCTTCCCGAGTTCAGTCTTCGTCCATGAGGAAATAAGTAACGAAGAAGAAAAGCTCCCCCTCGAATTCGTTACTCGGTGGTCACACCGCACTCCAAGTTAACTTGGTTTAAGAACCAAGTTCGACTCTCTCTCGCCAGAGAGACCACGACTACCTTAGTGCCGCATAAAGCACCGTAATTGTTCTCGTCCTTGAAGACTGCCCCCCCCCCGGAATACCGTGTGGACTCCCCAGCTGCTACCCTCGCCTAAAACGACCTCGTGATCCTGCCCACCTACATCTGACCAGGTGGCACGCGTCGTGAGACAATAAAATTCCTGAGAGATTTAAACTCCAGTAGAGTCCGTAAGCCTAAATCTTATATTATTGAGGTGTGTAGCGAAATTAACCAATTTTAGAGGGTCAAACTAATTGAATTAATTTTTGTTTATAATAATATTCAGAGTATTGCTGTAGTTAATGTTTAAATGTTGTGTATTCAATTGTTAAAGGAATATCAGGAATAAGAGAATAATTGACGAGAGGAAAATTAGTAGAGTTAAGGGTGGTAACAATCTAAAGGTAATTGGTAGGCCAAGTGGTAAATTTGTTGTCGGAGTGGTATTTCAATCAACATAGTTGTGGGATTAAGGGTAAGTTAGGCTGAGCGCTATCTGGTGAGTGGAGGCATTCGTATCTCAGAATACAGAAAGGAAAAATCGACGGACCAACACAAAATGGATCCGGTCGAAAGATTTTACAAACAAGCCCAAAGTCTCGGACTTGAAGGCAAAGAGATGCATGACTACGTCATGGCAGAACTCACAATATATTGCGAAGAGGAAAAAAGTTTTGGATAGAGAAGAAGAACAAGAATTAATAAAGTTTGATAGAGAAACAGAGGATATAATAAGAGAGGATAAAAGAGAATGTGAATCAATGGAAATACGGATGAACCGAAAAAGCGAAGAAGCCCTAATACAGCGGAAAATAGAAATAGAGGAAAGAAGATTCTCAAGCGGAAGTAAAACAAACGAAAGAATAAGACAGTTGAAAAGAGAAGCAAAAGAATTCAGAATAAGGATAAAAAGGAAAGATGAAGAAAGAAGAATATAGATAAAGCTGGAAGATGAAGCAAGAAGAACCCGACGCCAAAACGAAATAGCGAAAGCACAAAAAGATGCCGAGGAAAGTAGAATGAAGAGGCAAAAAGAGTCGAAAGAAAGGAGAATAAAGATTAAAAAAGAAATGGATGAAAGAAGAATACAGAGGAAAAAAGAACTAGCTCAAGCTGAAAGAGTAGAAAGAGAAAAAAAGAAAGATTGCTCGCACTCGAAAGAGTACCTATCGAGAATCTGATAGAGGCCGAGGAAGTTGTAGCTCGGCCTGGACCTAAGAAAGGACCATCGAGGGAAACCCAGCCAAATGGGGTAACGATGGAAGAAGTAGAAAGTAGGGATGAGGTACCAGCAGGAGTACCTAAGGGAGAACCTACGAGGAGAACCCAGCCAAATGGAGTTATCAGGGAAGAAGTAGAAGGTAGGGTAGAGGTACAGACAGGTGTACCTGAGGAACTACCTGCGAAGAGAACCAAGTCAAAGGAGTTGATAAGCAAGGAGGAAAGAGGTGTTATTGCAATACACCCAGATAAAGTTAGTCAAATGGTAGACGCAGTTGAGTATCTCCTACCCCTAGTAGTCTCCTCCCCGAATGGAACGTCCACGGAGTTACCGCTAATACGCTAAGTCGTACTTAGCGCCACGCCTATTAACGACCTCGCAGGGAAAAGTTTTTTTGATCCCCAAAGATCGAACCCACACTTGATCTTACAGTGTACCTTGATAAAGAAGGATTATGGGACTCAAGTTCTCATCAATTATGCCTACTGCAACAGGCCGCTCTAGCCATAACGTTCAGTTTAAAGGTAGTCAAGTACCATAAGAAGGGTAATTCGAGTAGGTTGAAATACCGCTACCATTTAGTTACATAATTGGGTAGACTTAATAACCCGAACGGCCGACTCAGGCGCGGTAAAATATTGGTATTAGAGCACCATTTTAGTATTAGCTACATCAAAGGAGCCTATAAAGTACCGCTGCTCTATAGGCGGAGACGACATACCATTGAGGGTTATTTCAGTACCTAATAAGCGTGAAACCATGTTTTGATTTGTTCTTCTTGTTAATAGTTATCGGTAGGATTTAAGTTCTCAAAAGCTTAGAAATGTAAGGAAGTAGCTTGTTGTTTTTTTCTTTGTTTTGTTGCGGGTAAAATTGTATTGCGAATAGGTCTAGTTCGACACATTGCCTGTGTAAACGCGCGCAAGGGCGCTCATGTGTAAGAAAACTTAATGTAAGAGAGGGCTCAAAGAAATACAACTTTGCTAATCTCGACTAGGTTGGGTTAGTTGTTTTGAGTTCCCGGGAGCCCCCCCCCCATTAATTTCTTCGATGGGAGGTGTGTAGGAGAATCGTCACCCCCTCCCCCCGTTCACTCGTGGTGGAGTCATTAGGAGGTTAACGCAAAGACATCCAGCCCCAGGCATCGTCGTGTCAAGCGCGTAACCGCAGCGCCGCACCACTCTGCGCTATGAAAGACCTAAAGGTTAAAATGCAAGATCTCCCCCAGGAGAGTGAGATTCAATTTCACGTCAAATAAGATATTGGAGACTTGTTTCTCCCAAGCTCGAAGGCTAACGAGGAGCCGGTGTAAGACTTGGTGGGAAAAACCGTTTGGCATAAGAACCTTCCTGGGCCCGCCATCAGGCCTCCCCCAATCTTAGCACTCCCCCAGTGGGGTAACAACTTATAAATAAGGAACAGTGAGGAAAATCGGGGTAGTATACGTCAGTCTCTAGGTGACGAAGTCCTCGAATTAAGATCGGGCTACCGAGACTGGATAGGTAGATTACTTGGTTCACCAGACCAAGAAGTACCCTGCAAGAGAGGCAGGACTATCTACCTTAAGGAGCTAATAAGCAGCTCATCCTCGAGCTAGTCCCTGGTTATCAAACTAAACGTTAAGTTCAACTTACTCCCGTCAGAGAGACTCCTCATATCCTGGGGCATCGTAAACACCCGGGGTATTCCTCGTCCTTGAGGAATTAAGAAAAGAAGAAGGAAAAGGCTCCCCCCCTCGAGCCCGTTACTCGGTGGCCACACCGAACTCATAAGTTAAGTTGGTTGAGGAACCAAGTTCAACTTATTCTCGTCAGAGAAACCCCCCGCCGTTATACTCGCCCATAAAGAAGACTGGAACTAAGAAGAAGCTCATCCTCGAGCTAGTTTCTGGTTACCAAACCGAACTTTAAGTAACTTATTCTTGTCAGAGAAACTCCCCCTCATCGATCCTCGCCCTTGAAAAAGACCCTCCCCGAGTTCAGTCCTCGTCCATGAGGAATTAAGTAACGAAGGAGAAAAGCTCCCCCTCGAGTTCGTTACTCGGTGGTCACACCGCACTCCAAGTTAACTTGGTTTAAGAACCAAGTTCAACTTCCTCTCACCAGAGAGACCACGACTACCTTGGTGCCACATAAAGCACCGTAATTGTTCTCGTCCTTGAAGACCTTCCCCCCTCCCCCCGGAATACCGTGTGGACCCCCTAGCTGCTACCCTTGCCCAAAACGACCTCGTGATCCTACCCACCTACATCTGGCCAGGCGGAACGCATCGTGAGACGAATAACATTCCTGAGAGATTTAAACTCCAGTAGAGTCCGTAAGCCTAAATTTATATTATTGAGGTGTGTAGCGAAATTAACCAATTTTTGATGGTCAAACTAATTGAATTAATTTTTGTTTATAATAATATTCAAAGTATTGCTGTAGTTAATGTTTAAATGTTGTGTATTCATTTGTTAAAGTTAAAATATAAGTTTATTTGGGGAATTATTGTGCGTTTCTCTATATCCTTACGTGTTTCCAACGGCTCTATTCTTTAAGATATTAAGATATTAATTTTTTTTGCACTCAAAGCACTCTTAGAATAGAACAAAAAGATGGGGGGGGGGGTATTCTACGACAGCGATAAAGGAATCAAGCTATAATTAATTGGTCTTTCATCCAGTTTTTTAAGCTATTCATATTTTTATTCAATTATTAGAATTATTTATTTGTTTATAAAAGTTTTATCTCCGCAAATGTGCCTAACTTATCTTATAGCGGGTCTGCTTATTCTGGCTCCTCAAAAAGTTTGCTGGGGAGGTTGACCACATGTTAGGATCAAATTATGTAGATATACGTATTGTTCTTCCCTTTCTGGCCTATAAATTGGATCATGTGTTAATTTATTGGACACATGAGCATGCTAAAAGCCATTTATTGGCAACAAGAGTAATATCACCATTTATTGGCAACATGATAACTCCACTTTTCAGTATGATGTTGTCAAAAAGTGCGCCATCAAAGTGCGCCATCAAAGTGCGCACTTTGTCACAAATTACAAAATCTTTCGCTGAAAATACCAACGCACTTTTTGACCCTTGGCCTGGGAATTCGCCAGATTTTAACTCATGTGAGAATTTGTGGTCGATAATTTATATAATTGTCCTGCCTGTTGATAAACAGCAGCCATCCAATTGCGAGCAGTTGCTGCGCTTATTGAACATAACTAGAACACTATCCGTCAAGATAGCGTGACGAATATGACCTCCTGCAGGCGAACTTCAATTTTCTGTGATTGTAAGTTAGGTCACTATAAGAGGAATGCATTTTTTGGATGCATTAAAGTCCTCTGAAAAGTCACCTAACTGGCAATTAACGATACCCGGCCCCAAAGACCTGAAGCAGCCATGAAGAACGAGAAACACCAAAGTAAATATTGACTGCGCTCATCAATTGACTATATATATTAATACAGTGGATTTGGCCTCTATTTTTTTTGCATATTCCACTTTAAAATTATGATACAAACATATTAAAACAAAATGAAACGTTTGATTAATTGTATTCATTTTATTATAGGAAAAAAAATTGTAGTCTCAAACCTTTGACTATGGCTGTAGGTAGTTGTGGTATGCGCTTAGTTTCACGATGGTTTACAACCTTCACCTTACACTGGGAAGGTCTTGGGGACGTTATTCCGCTACAACAAGCAAATTAATTTAACCAACCGCTTATTTTTAGTTACGTGTACGAGACTCTATAGTTCACTATGTCGGTTCGTAGGTTGGTCGGTCGGATAGCAACCATTTTACTTTTCAGAGTTTTTTAGCAATAACATCGTAACTATTCAGCCAATTCTAGCGAAATTTGAAACCCTTATGTTGTTTTATATTCCCTTTTGCATTATATAATGGCTAAAGTTCTTCCTAGGTTAGTCCAAGAATTATTGAAAGTTTTGAAGGTTTTAACGTAAGTCAGATTAATTGAGAGCACGCGACTTAAGGTCTGTTGACCCTTGTTAACGAATTGGAGCAGTTCTTGGTGTGAATGAAGAACTTCTCATGGTAGGACCCAACCATGTGCATAGGCTATAACCATTGCTGCAATAAAAGTGAGAAGTTATGAAAGCATGGATTGCACTATTTGTGTAATCTGTGATACGGGTACAATACGAAGTGCAGAGGGTTCAACAAAGATGGATAACAGGTCTGCAGAAAATATATCCACTATCGAATTAATATTATACCCGTCTGGGTATTTCTTTTCCATCTTTGCCAGGTCTTGAGGGAAACATTTTTCTTCTTCCCCACTTCGTCTCTATTATGTGGGAAAATCCCTTTTGTGAGAGAATAGATTTTATATATTCACGAGCACCTTTAAAGCTTTGGATTTTTCCCCAGCAAAGGTTTTAGCAAGGATTGCTAAAACCTCTTATAAGGACTGCACTTTCTGAAGATAGATAAAGTTTTACTAGAAATGTCAAATTTTTAAAAGATTTTCCCATCTTTATAATGTATTTAGCAAACCTAATATGGTGGAAAATATTCTTAACTTTTCCATATTCTGTGAATGTAATCTAGGTAACGACTACCTTACACTTTTTTTTTATTTTGGATGCATTAGAGCAGTTCCCTGAAAAGTCACCTACCTGCCAATAAACGATGCCCAGCCTTTAGGATCTGATACACTGTCTGTTATTAACATTTGCTATCAACTAACCGCACCATTTGTCTAGAGATTTCTTCAAAGTTTTCCTATTTTTATAATATATTTAGCAAAGATAACAGTGGAAAATAATCTTAACCTTTCAATTTTCTGTCATTGTAAGCTAGGTGACTGCAAGAGGATCTCTTGAAATGCATTTGTCTATATATTAAAGACATCTAAAAAGTTCCCTAACTGACAATAAGCAATGACCGGCCCCAATGACATGAAGCAATGACCGGCCCCAATGACATGAAGCAATGTCGGTTATCAACCTTTGCTATCTACAAACTACACCAAATACACTTTCGATGATATTTTCAGCCTTTGTAATTTAGTTATAAATGTTTTTGTTTATCTGATAGAAACCTTCTAAAAGTTTGGCTGATAAAATACCTCCTTTTCTTGCAAACGTATTTAAAGCATTCTCCAAATCTGGTTTCAATGAAGAGAGGGTAGAAGAACTTTTGATTAGTCAATAAAATTTCTACCCAAGCAATTCTTGTTTCTAATTCCTAGACATATTTCTAATCATTCTTTTTACCTCCAGCTTTGACTTTTTGGTTCGGTATCCAATTTTTTGTAACACAGGTATCAACATTATATTTTTTGTGAGAACCAATTAATAAATATTTGCTGTTGTACTATGTTATCAATATGTATAGATGCCTAATCTTGCCCATAGTGCAAAAGACAACTTTAATATTACTTATAAAATGATCGATGATAAGTATCAATTCATTAGCTAAGTAATCAACAACAAATCTCTGTATCAAATCAATACTATCACGAAAGTACGTTAAATCACCTTTATATGAATAGTAAAGTAGGGAAATAGTTCGTTATATCTTTGATCAAAGTAATCAGGTTGTAACGAAAGTAATGTCCAATTTTAGGGTATATATTAAAAATTATAAAACTTATAACTATGTCAATATTTAATCATAAGCATAACCCCCATTGCTCTCTAGAACCGCATTTCATCTGTCAACAAGCTTAAAAATGCTACGCTTATAAATTTCTTTAGGTTTTTATGCAAAGTATGAATCCAATTCGTTTTCCAACTCTTTTCTTGATGTCAACTTAAGACCATTTAAATGGTTTTGTAATCTACTAAATAAGTAATAAGCTGAAGGAAAAAGGTCAGAAGAATATAGAAAATGAAGCAATATTTCAAAACCGAGCTCATTCAAGAGATCTTTGGTCATTAGATCTATGTGAGAACGGGCATTATCGTAATAGAGGATGAAGCCCTTTCTATTGACTAAGGAGGTTCGTCCTTTGGTTAAAGCTGCTTCCAAATGACGAAGTTGATTGAGGTAGCGATTATTATTAATTGTTTATTTGTTTTCTAACAGTTCTTAATGAACAATTTCTTCAATATTCCACAATACACTCAACATGATTTTATTTGGATAAATTCCTTGTCGGTTGTTATGAAATTTTGCTTCCTCGACTAATCCACCAAAGGCGGCGTTTAACTTTATGATAAAGGATCCATTTATCTTAACCAGTAACAAACCTGCCCCAAAATGGTGCCTGAAGGTGTCATGAAAGCAATGACTCACGGCAAGCAACACGCTGTTGCAGATTCGCCGTGGACAGTTCGTGTGGGCCTCATTTTTCATTCACTGAAAACTTTTTAAATTGTCCTGCGAGTTCCTTAGAATTTGTGGCATTATTTGTTGTGACAATAGATTCCAACTCTTCAGAATTAGTTTTTTGGGGGCGACATTTTTGGATTCGTCGTTTAGATTGAAATCCCCACTTCGGAAACAGAAAAACATCCCATGCAATTTCTTTTACTTACTGCACCATCCCCAGAAGTGCTCTGAATGGACTTTGCCGCTATACTTACATTGGCACCTTTATGAAACTCAGAGTAAAACGTCTAATGTAATCTTTAGATGGGAGGACAAAGGGGTGAATACCAAAGAAGTTTACGAAAAGATTTTTATAATCTAAAAGAAAAAACCCTACTCATTGTAGCATTCCTAAACGATAACAAGAGGTGCAATCATTATTTTAGAAAATCGAACATTACTTTCGTTCTAACCTGATATATCAACATTCAAACTGCAAATAACTTTTCCATTTAATCGATCATCTAAAATTTCAACAGATTCCTTGAGTAATCCAAACTCCCTAAACCGTTTAATTAAGACTAATTAAACGTCCGTGGCTCTTGGCTTCCTATATCTTATTGAAATTCTTCATGATCAGGATCTGAACAAGAATTACGAAGTGAATCTTCCAATGATTGAGATAAAATAAAAATGGAATTTTGAGCTCATGAGAAACAGGGAGAATAGCTAATAGAAGATTTAAATAGAATATAGCCTACTTAAATTTTGATTCATAGCATTTTACATCTCAACTGAAAGCACAACAGTCGCTTCAGTGTTTTTTCTCCTCCTTAAATATCATTGCCACACCAAATCTTAATGTTTTCCCTAAGCTTTCAGAGAACCTCCTCAGAACCTTTGGCGCTCATAGTTTGTTTCACTCTATCGATTTAACCTCAAAGTGGACACAGTACACTTTTTAATAAAGGATTACGTTTATTTGATGTTTTTTTGATCACAATTTGCCTACATATCAAAAGTTATTTAAAAATTTAACTGCTTCGCCGCAGTTAAAAAAGGGGTAGCGATGGATCTCAAAATATGAGGAAAGGATGGGATAAGAGTAATAATAGGTTCTCCTCGTGACGGGCTTGACCTTGTAGGTTTATATGTGCCGGATAAACATATATTTTTTTATATGGGAAAATACACCATTTTAAAAATTTTAATTGTGTAGGAGACAGGAGGAGTTATTACACTTTTCACATTTTTGCCAGGACACTAAAAAAATGACAGAATAACTTTGAAAGCTATCTGCTGCTGAAAGTTCTTAATGTTATTATAATAAAAATTAAGCATAAAAATTATACCTTGTTTCGTTCTGGAGAAAGATTAGAGTATACTCTTTACTAAGATATTGTAAACAACTTGCTCCATAAGAGAGCTATGTTGTTACCGGCGAATTTCAAATCAGGTTCAGAACTGTGCTTGACCCGTATTATTCGGCGTCGAGCACCGTTTTGCAACCAACTCGGCAGTAAAGACACAGACGACGACGCACACAGAAAATTCGCCCCCACCTCCAAACAGAGATAGCAAATCGCAATGAAGCCAACTCCGCCTTCGGACTCGGAACCATCCGTGTACACCGGCACGGCTCCAGTGCGAGATAATAACTGCTCCAAGAGATACGAAAGCAATATTCCAGGTGCTGTATTAGCTTTAGGGACTCATGGGGGGTAGCGACAAACGTTCAAATTTGATATCATTCAGATCCACTGGCCCCACTTTCCAGAGAGTTATACCAACTTTCAAAGGAGTCTCCTAGCCATAGACCCGAAATGGTTAGGAAGTGATTGATGTCTCTCAACAGCAGAGTCGGCGTCAAGATCGGCTATGGGGTGAGGGAGACACTGACTTCGCGTTTTGAAGCGCCTAATGCACTGTGGACCACATGAAACGACTGACATATCCCATACATCAAGGAGGGTCTCATTATGAAATATGTGGAAGACATCAGTCGCTAAGTGGTGACCAGTGTGCTGGATCGAATTGATATCTGGCAAAGGAGACTCGAAGGCACTGGAGTAAATCTAATACCACAGAGTAATACCACAGAGCGAAAAATGTCTACTGTGCGGATACAAGAAACTTTAATGTTGCTGATATGCGCCTACCACGTGAGATGTAGGTCAATTGAAAGTTTAAGGAATATGTACGCGTCCACCACTTTTGAGCAAACCCAATAAAACAACAGTTCAGGGTTGGGATGATGTTCGCAAAAGCAGAAAATGTGCTTCACTTTGTTTTGGCCTAAGAAACCGAAACTCGTGGATTTAAACATAACACAAGACGCGGTCCAGAGCTTGCTGGAGGTGGCGCTCCAATGTGGGCATCTGAGGAGCAACAAACGAGATTCAAAGGTTGTCTACGTAGAGATTGGCGTTAACATCCACCGGAAGCACCGATGTGTTACCGTTGATTATAAAGCAAGAGAGAGTGATGCTGATGGCACCTTCCTACAGGATACCTTCTTTTCCTAGGTGGTTAACTAGGGCTCTCTTCACTTGTATTTGTATGCGGAATTGGCAAACTCTTAAGAATTCAGACAAGGATATAGGTAGGTGTAAGTGGCGTGCAGTGACCTTTGAAGATGAGGAAGCAATTCAAGTTTTACAAAAATAAATATGTTAATTGAAGTTAATTGGTTGTTCATTAAAATTAACTAGAAAATTGTAAGTTGTTCACTTAATTTAAATGTTAATTCTATTCTTCTATCTTGTTTATTGAATAAATCGATGACTTCTTTGTAGAAACCTTGTTTTTATTTCTTTAAGTAGTTTTTTCTCAATTGAGATTAGAGCTAAACTTAATAGCCTCTCTTCTCCCTTGCGCATTACTGAATAGTAAACATGGCCAACAAAATAGCTTCTGTAAGTATGCAAAACCAGCTAGCCAAGATGTTCTATCATATTGGCCAACATTGTATTTGCGAGTGCAACGAGAGGTGACTACGGTGGCCTAACAGAATCCAGGAAATTTATACAAAATGCTTAAGACACGAGAGCGTAACCATACAGAGTTTATGCTTTGTGGCTGTTTTCATTCTCAGAACCAGTATTTAAATATAATCTAACAATTGTTTAGGCTTCAGAGCATAATAATAGTTACGTCATTGTATCTTAAACCTTTTATTGCTTTTACCTAGATTCTGACAACCCGGCAGAGTTGCCAGATGCAAGCAGATGACTGCAAAGCTAAATTTGCTTCCTTTTCCGTATACAAATAGGTTAATTTTTCTTTATTCTAACACGTCGTTGAAAAATCTAGATAAAAATCATAAAACACTAAGGACTGTATATTATTGCTAAGAAAAGCAAAACATCTTTTAAACTATTCATTCCAAAGCACCAAAGAGCAGTACTATTATGAAGTTAAGAGAAAAAAAGAAGAGTAGAGATATTGACGAAAAGAATGCATTTCTTCAATTGCAGTCGGGCTCATCAGGATCTAACATCAATTAGATTGAAAATGAACGGTACCGTATGGCGTATACAAGTATAGGTAAGCATAAATGTGAAAATAAAATTTGATTCTGCTCTCCTATTAATTGTCGGGGTGTAATTTCTTTTTCTTTTCTCCTTAAATAAGGGAAGCATTGATTCCCTTGCTTCTATTGACTGCACGTCACTAGCTAGGCGTATCCCTCCCCCCCAACTACAATGGAGGTTAATCATGCTAAAGTATCGCTATTCGGTATAATATGCCATCTCCAAATAAAAAAAAAACCATGACGAAATGCTCCCTGTGAAGAAAAGTCACACAGATAGCACTCTCTCTCCAGCCAGAGAAGATAATCCCACGTTGACTGGATTTTACAGAAGCTGCACTTTGCAGAAGATAGGTAACTTCCGCTGTCCAGAAAATAATTGAACCTGACAGTTACCAATTTTCCATCAGCTTGCACACGCAAAAGGCTAGAGAAATTAGACAGAAACTAGCCGCGATGGAGTGGTCTCTTTCCGGCTAACAAAAGGAAAACACGGTAGTTATTTGACATGAATATGGCAAGATATCCTCAGTCCAGCGACTGTTAAAGGTATGCAAAGATCATCATAAGGGCGAGAATCATTAGTGAAGTGGTTTCTGAGAGTGTATGAAAATAATCTTAACGGCGAGAATACCGAGGTGATTTCTGAAGGTCTATGGAAATCATCTTAAAGCTGAGAATACTTACTGAAGTGGTTTCTGAAGGTCTGGTGGTAGCTGTAAATTTTCCTTGTTTTGAAACGGTGCTCTTATATACGAGCTTGGAAGTTATTTGTGGTAATATCAACTTACAAAGTTGCACTTACTTGACTCTTGCATTAAATTGGGTATGCTTCCTGCTTTAGATTTAAACCTTTCTTTTTTGTCGTTAATTCGTAGGCTAGTTTGATTATTTTGTAGTAATATGGACTGTTTTTCGTGTGCTTTCATTTAGACCCTCAGGTGCTGTTTTATGGGGTTTATAAGTTAGAATTCTTCGATTATTAAGTTTTTGTTGCATATTTTTCAAAGTAAAGCCATATTTGTTTGTCATTAGATGTTATTTCTTCCTTGTTATACAGGCTATCGATAGGTCTTGCAATAGTTTGTTTGACAATATTGTAGTCATTTATAATTAGATTTTTACAGTCAAACGATTCCAGCTGTACTTTAAAACCAAGGAATGAAACAAAAATAAAAAAGTTAGACTCCTCGTTTAGAGACATTTGGAAAACTACCTGAAGGAAAAAAATACACCCCAAAAAACCCAACACGAAAAACAGCCCATTGTTACTACGAAAATTCAAAACTAGCCCAGAAAAGCGAAATTCGCAGCCAGGTGGTGCACCTGTTCTCAAGTAGTCGTGATGATGGTGCATCTTCCTAGGTGGGTACCACAACAAAATAAAAACACATATAACTGCATCGATTCTAACTAACCAAAATTTACTATCACCTCTACTCTAATAATAATAAGATAAAGAACATCAAACCTGAAATTTGGACAATTATACAAATGGTGATATGGAGAGTATCTTACACTTGCTAAAAATATATTAATAAAAACTATCTGACTAACCCTTGATATAAAAGTGATTTTTTTTTACATCAATCGTATAATGTATAACTTTAATCAAAGTGTAAATTTAAATATCTTTTCTCGTTAATTAGTATTTTAGAAAGTTTTCAATTTCGTTATAAACAGGGAGAGGTACCAAATTAATTTCAATATTTCCCCATAAAGAAACTTATTTATGTTCGCCTTATCGCTTTGTTTATTTTGGGGTACTTTGGCCGATAAGTTTTCGTTCGTTGTTTTTGGATTTCGGAGCCAAAGTCTAATTTTTTTATTTATTTATTTTATCAATTTAGTCTTGTTATATAACTTGCATAATGGCTGTCTGTTTGAACTAGAACTGTCTACTTGTGGATGCTGGTAGTTTGTATGTATTGCGATACATATGGGATTGTTGAAAGAGGAGAAAGGCTGGCTGAGCGTCGGTGCTGTTATCTGAGTAATGTACATGTCGCTTTGGAAGAGGAAGTGAGTGGATTGTTATGTAGGCTGGGTGTAGTGACTGGTGTGGCGGAAGTAAAATATGAGGATGAAGGTGAACTTGGGGGTGACTGTAGGTATAATGGACAAGTCAGGACTGGTTAGGCAGGTGAGATAGAGGGAAACAGAGCTTGTTAGCTTGACTAATAGATTAGGTACCATGAGAAAGGAAGTGAGAGTGAAAGTAATTTGAATAATGGTCTAAATATGAACATGAACGAATATATGGCTGGAATTGGAGTAATTGATTAGTTTGGTTGAAAATAAGGGGGGGGGAAGAGTAGGAAATGATGGAATTATAAATAGGAGTCTGAGTGAATTAAATGAAGTGGGTGATTCTCTGATTGGATATTTGGATAGGAAATTGAATGCAAGTAGATGAAAGGAGTTGGGTGGTTGCCAGGTGCTGAGGTAGAAATTCTGTCCAAAGGTACATATAACGGACAGGTGACTGGTTGTGCAAGTGATTATAAGTGTAGGAAGGAATGATGTTAAGAAAGTGAGTTTTCGTGAGTTACGAGAGACATGAGAGATTGACTGAAATAATAAAAGAAAGTAGAATGAAAGGTGTTGTGTTGGTTGTGCTTGGGGGAAGGAATGTTGGGATCGAATGGTTGTCTTGTGCAATTGAGCTGAATAAATATGAGAGAAGAATGTGTGAGAAAGAGGGGTGGATGTTAGATGATAGGTGGGATATGTTAAGAAACACTCGTATCAATTGATGGAATGCACTTAAATATGATAAATATAATGTGCTGTGGGAGGTGTTTGATTGTGTCATTAGGTCTTTAAGAGAAAAAAATAGGTAATGTTAAATGTTTGGGAAAAGCTAAGCTAGATGTTTAAAATTAATAGAATAGCAGCAAAGGAAAGAGGAAGTGTTAGGGGTAAGGAAGAAAGGAGATGAAAATCTCTAGGAGAGTTTAAATGTTTTTTTGCTAATGTAAATTTTGACGAGTAAAATTGACGATTTAAGGTCTGAGGCGAAACAAATATGTAGGAGATAAAGAAAAATGTTTATTTTAATTATTTTCAACATATTTCTCTTTTGTTATACACCTGTATTCTTCACAAACAGCCATTTATTACATTTAAAAAATACAATAAAGATGCATTATACATATAAAATAAATAAAAGACTGGAAATAAATATTTTGACACTAGATAGTGAGAGCCTAAAATTTCGTTTAGATTGGTAGATCAAATGGGGTAGAATAACAAACAATAAAAGGGAGATGTATTAAACATTGGAGGCTGTAGGGGAGGGGGAAGTCTAAAGGGTAGGCATTGTCTGAGATCCTGATAGAGGAAGGGGGGGGGGTCAAGGAATGGTCAGGAAAAGATAGTTTAGATTTGTAGATCAAAGGAGGTAGAAGGACAAACAATAAAAGGGAGATGTATCAAACCTTGGAGGGAGGGGACTCGGAAGGGTAGGGATTGTTGGAGATCCCTGCGCCAGAACAAAGAGATAGATAAAAGGGTGGAGGGGGGGCAACGAAGGGTCAGGAAAAGAGAGTTTAGATTTGTAGATCAAAGGGGGTAGAAAGACAAACAATAAAAGTGAGATGCATCAAACCTTGGAGGGGGCGGGGGAGGGCGGACTCGGAGGGGTAGGCATTGTCGGAGATCCCTGAGCCAGAACAAAAGCCGCTTCTTATTCAGTGCACCCGATTAAAATTTCTTTCAATTCTTCGTGAAGCCAAATAATATTCTCTATTCGATTTTTCGCTTCAAGAAGACACACATATATATATATATATATATATATATATATATATATATATATATATATATATATATATATATATATATATATATCGAAATTCTAAGAATAAAGCAAGTCCTCATCAATAATGGTTTCTCCAACACTATGGTGGACAAAGAAAAATACATTCCTGAAAAACCTACATGAAAATAACAATAATAAAAATGAAGACAATAAGAAACACCCAATAAATATCTTCTATAGGAATCAAATGAGGGAATCGTATAAAATCGACGAAAGAACAATCAAGAATATTATACACCAAAATAAAAAATGCACGAATCCAGAAGAAACGCTACAAGTCACAATATATTATAAAACCCTCAAAATAAGTAATCACCTCATTATCAACGACACAAGTACGAAAAAAGAATCGAAAACTACCAATGTAATTTAGGAATTCCCCTGTCAGCATGAAGATTGCAAGCTTCATAATTCAAATATATACATTGGAATGACAACCACATCCTAGTCTCGTAGATTCACCATGGATCTGCAAAACGGCACCATCAAGAACCACTACATGCAATATGGAATTCAAATAACACGAGAAATTTTAGTACAAAACACCATTATCAAAAGGAGAAGTCACCGCACACGCCTTCATATCCTGGAAGCGATCCTCATTCACGAAGAAAAACCGAAGATTAATGCCCAATTGACCGCCACCCAGCGAACCTTTAAACTCTTTACGGATTAACGGTCAATAATGACCGAAATTCCATTCCCAAATGTACCTTTTCTAACTACTTCCTGTCAACCACATTCCCCCTTCTTTTCATTATCTAAATTATCTTTGGTATATAAATGTAATGCCTTTAAATGATTAACCAGTGTAAAATTAATTTTCTTCGAAGATGGTCAAACGTGACCGAAAGCTCAGCTAGCTAAAATAAACCGTGAATATCGGAACACTTATCTATAATCTTTCGCAAGACGAAAAAAGAATAATAAGGAAATTAGAAAAACAAAAAGAAGCTAATCAAGGTTCAACTAGACCTGGTCTTTAATAAAAGATGCATAAAAGAAAAACTCCTACCTAAATATACAAATATATATATATATATTTATATATATATATATATATATATATATATATATATATATATATATATATATATATATATATATATATATATATATATATATATATATATATATATATATATATATATATATATATAGAGAGAGAGAGAGAGAGAGAGAGAGAGAGAGAGAGAGAGAGAGAGAGAGATAGAGAGAAAAAGAGAGGGATAGAGAGAGAAAGAGAGGGAGAGAGAAAGAAAGCTACAAGGAGTTACAAGGAAAATAATTACTCTAGAAGACCTTACGGTCCATTCAATGAGGGTACCTTTGGACTAGCTGTCAAGCGGGCACATCCCCGCTCAGTTGCCTTACGTCCTCCCTGAACGGCCACTTTTCAAGACTTTGTCTAGTTTTGACTTGAACTGGTCAACAAAATTGCTCTTGACAACCTCCCCCCGGAAGTGCGTTCCAACTACCGCAGATACTGTACGTGAAAGATTTCCTACACATATCACAGTTGTAACGCTTCAGCTCAAGTTTAAAGCCGTGATTTCTTGTTCTGCTCTCATTGAGGTTGAAAATATCCCGTTAGTCAACATTGTCGGACCCTCGAAGTATTTTGAAATCTTCGATGAGCTGACCACGCAGTCTACGGGTTTCCAACGAGAACAGACCTAATTCCCTTAATCTATCTTCGTAACTTTTATGTCTGATAGAGGGAATCAGTTTCGTTGCCCTGGCTTGGACGCGTTCCATTCTCGCGATGTCCTTTCGAAACGAAGGACTCAAAAATTGTACGGCATACTTCAGGTGCGGTCGGACGAGGAAGTTGTACAGACAGCACTATCTCCTTGTTCCGATATCCATACTTTCACTTTATATACCCTAACATCCTTTGGGCTTTCTTCTCCACCTCAATACACTGTTTCGAGAACTTGAGGTCACTGGTGATAGTTACACCCAGGTCCTTCTCAGTGTCGGTGGATTCAAGAGCAGTGCCCTTAAGGATATAGGGTGATTGAGGATTTCGGTGGCTGATATCATCACTTTGCATTTGCTCACGTTGAACGGCATTTGCCAGGTATCCGACCACTCCCCAATTTTCCGAAGATCTTCCTGCAGGCGGGCAGAATTTCCATCCTTTCAACGTTCATACCAAGCTTGGTATCGTCGGCAAATTTAGAAATTTTGGCAACCATGTCACCTTCCATGTCGTTGACATAGATAATAAATAGTAGTGGTCCCAGGACAGAACCTTGAGGCACCCCGCTAGTAACGGGCACCCACTCAGAAGACTGTCCATTCACCACCACCCGTTGCCGTCTGCCACTTAACCAGTTCTCTATCCAGCCTGCTACTTTTACGTCTATGCCCAGCGCTCGCACTTTCCGGAAAAGGCGGCGGGGTGGTACTTTATCAAAGGCTTTCTGAAAGTCTAAGTACACCACATCCACCGCCTTGTCCCCATCGTGCTCACTGAAAACGATGTGGAAGAATTCCACAAGGTTCGTCAGGCATGACCGTTGCCTTCGGAAGCCGTGCTGGGATCTCCTCAGTAGCAGGTTTGACTCTAAATGCGACGTAATTTTGTCCACCATGATGCTTTCCATGAGTTTAACGACTATCGAAGTCAGACTGATAGGTCGGTAGTTCGACGGTTGGCTACGGTCTCCTTTCTTGAAGATAGGAGTCACCTCCGCTGCACGCCAGTCTCTAGGAACGCATCCTGTCCGGATTTACATGTTGAAGATTGCGCTCAGGTGTCTTGACACGATCGCGACTTCTTTCAACACTTTAGATAGAAACCAATCCAGGCCAGGCGACTTATTCGTCATTAAGTCAGTGATCTTTTTAATTTCTTCTTCGGTGAAGTTCATATCCTCCAGTTTTTTCCGCCCGAGTAGGAATTCGCTGGCTGGAGGATGAAACCACACTCTTCAGTAAACACTGAAGAAAAGTAGTCGTTAAGGAGGTTAGCATTTTCTACATCTGAGTGCTTTAATGTCCCCTCCTCATTCCTCAAAGGGCCAATCGTTCGACGGATTTGGTTTACGGCTGTTTACATATCCAAAGAACTCCTTGCGATTCCCTTTACAAAGTCTCGCCACTCGGATTTCATCAGAACGCTTAGCCGCCCTTACGCTGGACTTCACTCTCCTCGCTAGCCTCCGGTATTCGTCAAAGTCACGCGAGATCTTCGATTGCCGGAACACATTTCTCTTCTCCCTAAGCAGTTGGCCGATTTCTCGATTAAACCACTTTGGTTGAACAGAAGACCGACGGAGGCATTTTAGAGGGATGAAACGCGATTGTAGACTCATGACTGTGGTATTGAAACTGTTCTACGAGTCTTCAATAGCATCGCACACTTCTAGCCTCGCGTTAGTCAGTCCAGCACGAAGACCTGCAAAGTCTGCTCTTCTCAAATCAAGTTTCTTCGATTTACCATTTTCAGGCCCTGCCTTGGGAACTTTGACTACAATTCTAATTAGTTGGTGGTCACTGCCACCGAGCTCTTCGCCAACAGAGAGGTCTTTAAAGATGTCATCCTCAGAGGTGAAAACCAAGTCGAGGATATTGTCTCCTCTCGTTGGGAGTGAGGAACTTGTTGTTCGCGAACTCCAGTAGTAGTGCGTTCTCGCCACATGGTTCTCTGGTTTCCCAGTCAACATGGGTATTGAATTCACCCATGGTGATACACACTCTGTCTTTTATAAGTTCGCCCAACAGCTGGTACAGACTTCTGTCCTGTTCTAAGTGTTGGGTAGAGGGTCTGTAAAGCACCAGGGTCCTGTATCTGATAGAATCTATCTCTAGGTAAACACTTAGTAGTTCATGGTCGAATACGATGTTGTATTCCGTCAAGTTGAGAGTATCCTTGACATACAACAGTACACCGCCACCATCTCTGTCTGGCCTATCTTTCAGGAAGAGCTGGTAACCGAGAATCGTGAATTAACCTTTAAAATCTCGGCTTGAAGTTTTTACCCACGACTCTGTTATGGCTACCATTTCAAGTTTTTCCGTCGCTGCGAGGCCACGAAGTTCATGAAACTTGTTTCTGATCGACCTCGTATTAAACACAAGAACTTTCAGGGAGTCCCCGAATATAGGACTCATCACGCTCTTCTGTTTCTCGGTTTATTTTTTGACGAGGAAGCACTCCTCTTTTCGACGACAGAGAAGGTCGTTCCAGGAGTGACACGGGCGTCACTCCTGGATCATGTTCGACAGAAAGGCCTTTCCTTCAAAAGAAAGATGTACCCCATCTCTTTGATAGAGATCATTGCTACCATAAAAGGTGCAGTACGGGTCCACAAAAAAGACCCCTGAGCCGTACACAAATCTGCCAGGCGCCGGTTCAAAGAGACGTTCATCGATTGAGTGGTTCGTGTTGGACCTCTCCTCGGGAGTATCCCGACTACACCACGCATGCGGGTTTTCAGCCCACAGTTGTCCACGGCGTTCATAACCGTCTTGAGGATTTTATCCGTAGGGCCTACCCTACATCCTCTCAGGTAGAGGTTGTTGTCACTGACCATCAGAGCAACGACTGAGCTCTCAGAAATCTGTGATTTCTCCGCCTCTACTCTGATGTGGTGGTTACTCCATCCTGGCAGGCAGCTTACCTTTACACTAGTGCGAAGGTGGGCCGCTAGCAGGGGCTGCAGACCCCCTGCATGAGAATCACCAATAAGGGTAACTCTTGCACATTTGTCTGCAGACGACTTAGTCTTCCCTTTCGGAAGCGACTTGCTGCTTTCCTCTCTTATCTCTACATTTTTCTTCTTCTTCTTCATCTTCTTTTTCTTGTCTTTCTTTGTTTTCTCGTCTTCTGTTTCTCGTTTCTCTTCTTCTGCTTCTACTTTCTCGTCCTCTGTTTCCACTTTCTTTTCTTCTCTTTCTACTTTCTCTTCTTCTCTTTCTACTTTCTCTTCTTCTCTTTCTACTTTCTCTTCTTCTCTTTCTACTTTCTCTTCTTCTCTTTCTACTTTTTCTTCTTTCTTCTTTCTTTTCTTCCTTTTGGCTCGTTGAGCCAGTCCTGCAGCAGAAGAATCTTGCTCTTGGACGTCGGAAGCCTTCTCGCCTGAGTATCTGCACTTCTGTTTTTAAGAGTTGAACCTCCCTTTTGAGGAGGGAGTTCTCCTCTCTCTCAGTTAAGTGATGCTCTCGCCCAGGCGCTTTTCCAGTTAGCAGAAGTCACAGACTCTAACGGCATCTGTGAGCTTCTTGCAACTCCTGCCCCCGAAGTCTTCATTCCATCTATAGACTTTGCAGGTTAACTTGCGGAAGGAGGACCATTCTTCTTCGCCATTTTAACAATTGTGGGACCATACGCATTAAAAAGGTTTTTGTGTGTGTGTGATTTTCTCTCGCACTAATCACATCCGCCCATTTCCAGGATGTTTTCGGGTGTTCAGCGAACAGAAACCCTTTGACCAAGCAAACCAACCCTAAGGTCTTCCCTGGGCCGGACGTCCCCAATCGTGCCGCAGCTCCCAATTGAGCAGCACGAGAGCCCCAGTGAACTGGTTCTGATTTTTCGACAAGGGTGCTTGAGGTGTAATTTTCTTCCTACTAAGCCCTTCTAATCAACTAAAAACGGCCAGACTTAAGGCAGAGACAACGAAGAAGACTTTGTGAGAGAGAAAGAGAAAGAAAGAGAAAGTGTTTATAAGAAAGAGAAAGAGTGTATATGGGAAAGAGGGAGAGAGAGAGAAAGAGAGAGAGTGAGTAAATAGAGAGAGAGAGTGAATAGAGAGAGACAGCGAGGAAGAGTGTGGGAGAGAGAAAGAGAAAGAAGGAGAGAGAGAGAGTTTATGAGAAAGAGAAAGAGTGCATATGGGAAAGAGGGAGGAAGGGAGAGAGAGAGAGAGAAAGAAAGAAGAGGGAGGGAGAGAGAACTCGTTTCTAATATGGCAAATGCAAATTTCCCGGAAGGTCATTTCGTTTCTAAGAAATCGCTCTATAGGTCCGTGGAATTCTTTATGTATCAAATTTGCCCCTGGAATTTACACCAATTCAGAGCTCTTGCCTCGATTCAAAAATTCTACTTCTATGTATATCAACATTTGGATTTATAAATCCATAAAATTCCTTTCAAACATTTATTAATTCTTGTTGCTAATTATTTTTTATAGAATTATTATACCTTTATAAAATAATAATTTCCTTCGTATTAACTTCATTTATGTGTGGGATTTTTTGATTTTTGGCGGATTTTTCGGATGTGAAAATTTGCTGACTTCCGTTTCATTTACCATTGTTCGAACGTGTGTTGAAAGTGAAAGCTCCAGAGTGGCTGTAACATGTAATTATAACGAGTTTGGAGTAAAGTTTGAACGAGAAAAGTTATAGTTCATCCTATGGTTTCCTAATTGTTTGATCTGATTGGTTAGAATCCACTTCAGAAGCGACTTACCTTTGACGATGAAAATTGTGCTGGATGATGGTGAGTTATTAGAAAGTGAGATGAAAATTCTTTAGGCTATTGTCACACAGTTGTATTAAAAGTGAGGAGTTTTGCTGTGGACTGGATTGTAACGATGGTTGCAAAGTGGTGGTGACTATTTTATAGAAGTTTGGATAGGTATACTTTGCGTTAAATGTGAAAGAGTGTGTATGGAGGCAAACGATTTTAAATCATTTAAAAATAAATGAAAAATAAAATGCAAACAGTGTTTACTGATATTTTACTGCTACCATAATTTTTACTGTTAAGTATGCACTGTAATATCAAGTTTCTGGTTGTGTAAGTTAGGTAAAGTGGTATAGGAGAATATTTATTTTTTTACATAACTTAACCTTACCTAACCTAACCTAACCTAACTCACATTTAACCAGAAACTAAACAGTAGAGATGAAACCACTTTAAAAAGACCAACTTAACCTAACCATACAACCAAAAATTTTTAAAAAATAACAGCAAACTTAAACCAGAAACTAGAAGGTGGACAGCATATTTAATCATTAACTTCTCGGTAGAATGAATACTTAACCAGAAGAACATAATCTTTTAAAAGCTTTACGATTTTATTTCCAATAAAACCATAGGAAAAATATAAAACTAATCCTAAATCTTGAATCTTTCAGCAGAATTCTCTTGATTTTCTTCCCAAAATACGCTGGAAAATTGTTGTAGGGAAGATCTTTGGGTTATGAAAAATACGTCTCGAAGTCTATACAATACGACCGAGCTGCCTGTAACACCCGCTTCATGCGTGGATTTTTGGCCGATGGCTTTCCATTTCGGGTCGACCATACGGTGACTGACTTATGCTGTAACAATCGTGGTTCAGATAGCACGCTACGTTGTTGGTGTGCATGAAAAAGACGCCAGCAAATAACAAGGGGTATAAATGGATGATACGATCGATACCATAACCTCCAATTTCGATTTGTTTCTACGGGTGAGGAGCGCTAAAGTGAAACAATAAGATAAACCAGGTGAAAAATGAAGAAAATGAACAAACAACTTATTGGCACCTACAGGGAGGTATATCAGTTAATACGCAGTATGTCATATAAAGAGTTTGGCTGGTCTGTGCGACCCGACTTCCGACCAGCGTTTCGCTTTTTTTCATACTCACTACATGGTAGAGATGAGGCTAGCCCTACAGGCTGCCTGGCAAAGTTGCGTGTCATTGCGCCATGACAGTTTCCAAGCTACTCTTCCGTAATGCCGCGACGGCTTCAGGCTGCTTTCTGTCGTCTGCCTATTGGACGCAATCGCGGGATGCACCGCCATTTGATGGAGCGCTTGCCTGCGCCTTATTGCGACGACTGCGTTGTCCCCCAGACTGTTCGGCACATTCTTGTTGAGTGTCACAGTCTAGGTGATCATCGCGTACGTTACCTGTCCCGGTTCCGGGAACGACCGGAGTCGTTACCACTGGTCCTTTGTAATTAGGACGGATTCGTCCACAAAGATTTATGGACCATGTGACTTTTTGGAGAAGGATGGCCTCCTCCATTTTATTTGACTCTTGAGCGTTGGTCACATGATCCTGCGACGGTAGGAGGAGTGCCTCCCCAGACGCAGGAACCTGTTTCCTTCTTCTTGCTGGCTTTTGTTTTGTTTATGTGTAAAATTTAAAGTAGCCGAGTACTAGGCGGAAATTTTAATCACTACGACTTATGCCCTTCAGGGCAATCGCCAAATGGGCACTTAGGACATTTATTTTCCTTTATAAATTTATTTACCTTCATAAATTTATTTACCTTCATAAATTTATTTACCTTCATAAATTTATTTACCTTCATAAATTTATTTACCTTCATAAATTTATTTACCTTTATAAATTTATTTACCTTTATAAATTTATTTACCTTTATAAATTTATTTACCTTTATAAATTTATTTACCTTTATAAATTTATTTACCTTTATAAATTTATTTACCTTTATAAATTTATTTACCTTTATAAATTTATTTACCTTTATAAATTTATTTACCTTTATAAATTTATTTACCTTTATAAATTTATTTACCTTTATAAATTTATTTACCTTTATAAATTTATTTACCTTTATAAATTTATTTACCTTCATAAATTTATTTACCTTTATAAATTTATTTACCTTTATAAATTTATTTACCTTTATAAATTTATTTACCTTTATAAATTTATTTACCTTTATAAATTTATTTACCTTTAAAAATTTATTTATCTTTATAAATCTTTTAACTTTATAAGTTTAAAAATTTAGTTTCATGATTTCGGTGCTTGAAGTCCTCTTTCTCCTATGTTCGAGGTGAAAATTGTGAAGATCCTCAGCTACACCTTGGCAACTACCATTCCTTAGTAACTACCAGTAGGTACCACCTGCCAGCTTGGATATCAATAAGCGGCTAACGGTGTGGTGTTGTGGTGGCATTATGAAAGGCTCAAATTGGAACTCCCTTTCTGCGCCTAACCGAAGCTGTAAATGACGACTAGAAGCCTCTCCTTGTAACGAAGATCTTTCATTACCAGCATGTTTGTATAGCGACGCTATACTTGTTCTCTTATGTCTATGTATATATCTACTTAATTATGGAGACTAGAAAGGGTCAGTATAAGATAAGATAATTCGGTCTAACGACGTTTATAGTTTTACCAGTGTCCACTTTTGGTGTTGAGACGAACTGTCTGATACACGATGTGAATCTTGTTGCTTTGTTTCTAATTGCTATGCACTGGACGAAAAATTTAATTTATTATCTATTTTTACTCGTATATCTACCTATTACTTCACTTCTGTAAGCTCGGCACATTGGATATACATTTTAAATTTAGGATTATTTTTTTCTGAAGTATCCATAAAAAGTTATATTTGTAAACAAGCTTCAACCCCAAATCGTCGCATCATTTAATTAACCTATTTATACATTTAAAACAATTTCCCTCTCTATCCTTTATTATTTATACCAGTTTTACTATTGTCAGCGAAGGAATTTACTTGGTACTTCAGTCCAGAACCTACAGGGGTTGGACAAAATAATGGAAACATTAACTAATGCCCCCATTCACACCAAAAAAGATTTTAAAACTTTTTTGAAATGCCTGATAATGACGTTGAACACATATTGGTCTCCATAATTCACAGATCTTGCCATAATCAAGTTTTTTGTGTGTAAATTGGAGCAAAAACTAGGGGATATATTCCATCTAAAAAGCGTCTACGAAGGAGCTAGAGCAGGTTTCACCCGAAACCAGTTAAATTCTTATAGATACAGCACAAAACTGTATGAATCGATTGGTCAGCCTATTAAATCTATTTAAACTGCTAAGGAGAAGGGGACTCAATGTCAGTAATTTAATTAATGTTTCCATTATTTTGTCCAACCCCTGTATGTTGTTTACGAAAATGAAAAACAAGAAGTATTATTCAGGTCTCTATGTTAGTGCCACTATTTTAATTCATTTCTAATCGCTTGGAAGTTGTTTGGGGATTTATACAGGGTGGGGACGACATTCGTTCATATGACAACTGTCTCAACAAAAAAGAAACTTTAACTCTTTTGAGTTGTATTCTTCCAATTTGGGTGGGTTTGTCTTTGTGACACATTATGTCGATCGAACTCTATGAACACGCCTGTTACCTCGATGAAAACTTTCAGGCGACCTCAAAACAGGCCACAAGCCTTCGTCACTATCTATTGTTTTGGGCCTCTTAAAGACTCTTTAATTCTGACCTTCAGCTCGCCCTTCGTTTTGCTGCTGGATTTGTTGGTCTCTCGTTCCACCGCGGCGCACAGTCATGAGTTGGGAGACGAAGTGTCAGGTGCTGTGGGAACGAACAAATTCTTCGACAGCAAGACCTTGGTCTTACGGCTGGTGAGGTGGGGCGCAATCGTACTGAGAGACGTAATACTTCCCAGCAGCTACTAGGTCGATCCAGGGACTCACCAGCTCCCTCAGTGCACTAGTGTAGCCATAGCTGTTCAGCTTGAGGCCCTCAGGGAAGAAGTGAGGGTGGCATGACGTCACCTTGATTGCTGAAGACACCAAACATCATAACTATCGCTGAAGATTTTATCTGTTTGACTCAGTACTTTCTCAGGTGAGAGAGCAAGTCCTCTGTTGTTCTGTAAGTTGGTTTTATGGTTGTGGAAGGAATTTTTATCGTTAGAGAAGAATCACAGCATGTCTGGCTCCAGTGGATATTTCCACATGTTAATCAGCTGCTTGGTGTTCTCGAGGTACTTTTCCTGCGCCCTTTTTGACAGAAATTTTCCCTTCCTCATCTTGTATGAGGAGTAGCAAATGTCCTTATGCTGTACCAGCCTGTTGAACCTTTCATCCAGACCTTTCTCCTCTGCATTGACGGGTATCAATCAACTTTCTGGGATCATTACTGTTAATAGCCTTGATTTTATCGACGAATTTAGGTGTTCTGATGGCGTCATATCGTCAATCATGGGTTTTACTCTACTATCACTTCGTATTCAAATCCTGAAGCTTATAGTTCCTCTCTGACCTTTTCTACCATCCTTCTTCTGACGTTCAGGAAGTCTGAAATTTCCTGGTTTGCCACTCCGACGCAGATTCAAATGACTATTCCTCTTTCACACATTGGGAAGTTCAAAATATTACATAGTCAATTATTTTGCAAAAAATAAATCAAAAATTGTTATTGGATTTGAGAAGAAAAAAATGTTTTTATTTCTGAAAGTATCGATCTGGGGGGCGCTATCAGCCGTATTCCACATCTGCGGCGGGAGCAATAAAGTATTCAAACACCTCCCTCTTCGTCCGGGACACCACGAAGGGAGTGATTTTCTATTTTACAGCAACTCAACAGTCTTTACCATGCCAACATCGAAAGATGAGTAGCGAAGACCTCCAATAGATTCATATCTTCAGAATGTATCTGATGAGCCAATTCCTCTGTCGATTGCAAAAGCTTTTCTTCCTTTCCCTATATCCCGTCTTCACCTATGGCTATTTTTAATTACATTTAAACTATCCATCCGGCTGATTCAGGCAAAATTTATCACGCAAATTTCATTTAATTAAAAAAAATATTCTTAAAGACTTGGTTCACAGAAGCCTTATTCACGGCATTCACCCTTTACATACCTCCACATGTAACTGCGCCCGTTCACGGACTTGACTCAATAAGTTAAATATTCAATCTATCTGCCTCACACCCTATTATTCATGCCAAATAAAAAAGCTCATCACATAATTCTTTGAAATAACCTGCCCATGAATGTGTGGGCAACAACTTAACCACACATCCACCAAACTACAAACAACTGGTCCACCTGTACACTTCCGTCTGAGTCGCCTGTCGCCTGAAAAACTGAAACCCACCAAAGAGGAATTTGAGAAGATGGAAATAGACGTTATTATTAGGCAATCTCGATTCCCATGGGCGTGACATCTGCTCCATGTTTCGACTAAAGGTGACACCTACATCCCATTTTGCTATTTCCGTGCTTTAAACAGTCACTTAGGATGATAATATATGTCCTGTTCTTTTCATCTCTGGATTCGGGCAGATGCAAAAGTCTTTTCCAAGTTTGATCTTATATGGTCATTTGGAAGATCCGAGCGTGGAAAAGATGGCAGTCTGTAACCATTCTGGCTCCTATGGATTCCTTCGCTTGCAAGTTGATTTGAGGTCGTCATTCTAACCGTTTGGTAGTTTCTTAAACAAATTTATAGGTAACTTTCCCTTTAATTTGACTACATCGACGATATTCTAGTTTTACATCTGATAACGTGACACACATCACACTTGAAGCAAGCTTTAAGCTTTTACTTGCTTATGTTTTAAAACTCTTTCCATAAGTGATAATTATAATTCCTTTGACCCTTTTGGAGTTTCTCCCGAAACTTTTGACGAGTCTTTTGTTGACACAAGCACTCCTTTTTTTCCCCGTTGCGAAAATTCTCTGAACTAAGTCCCACTTCGTGATAGAAAAGGGGACATTAAAAATTCCCATCTCAAACAAACTATATTTTCTTCAGATAATTTTTATCTTTTATCCTATGTCAAAGATGCTTCCAACACCAGAGTGCTGCCTTAAAAAACCCTTCGAAGGTACGTGCAAAAGCACATATCCCACTCTAAATTTGTTCAAAAGTGAGAACGAAGGCTTCATAGCGGTCAAAAACCGCGATCACTAAGGTGGTAGAGCTGTACCACACATTAGCTCCCTATCACATGGAGATTCCAACGGATCCAAGCGCAGTGGGTATGGATACCACTCTTGAGCATCTGGGGGCAAATATGTAAGTGAGCCTTGTTATTTTATTACTCAAAGCGGTTTACCGGGCAAAAAAATGGTGAAGTGTAAACTACCTTTCGCTTCACGCTAGGCAGTTGAATTCAATTTAACAATTCGCAAACAGAGTAATGTGATTGTCAATGGCAAAACTTATATTATAATTCAATTGATCGTTTTGATTTTTCCATGAACTTGTTAACGAGTCTTTTGTTTACACAAGCACTCTGTCGTGGTATTGTACGGCCGAGTGGTGGTACGTAGGTTTGTTATGTACTTCAATATCACCGTTATTTCGTTTTCTCTAAGAGTGCTATAATACTTTATGTTATTTAATTTTTGAGGATTTCTAGTGCCATTCGCAGCGTTTCGAGGATTAAATTAAATACTTCTAACCAAAATATATCTTCAATTACAACATAAAAAAGTGAAATATTAAAAACAAACTATACGTCTATAAATAAACGAGTCTATGTTAGAATTACTAATTTAAACCAAATGAATATAAAGTAATGGTTGACCCCCAAGCTCACTTTAATACTGGACGCTAATTGACACACAAAAATAATTGAATTTCTTTACCTTTAAAAAACAAATACACGTGAATCCGGCTGAAGAATGACTTTGGCTTTGGGTCTTATGTAGACGGGGAAATGGTTTGTGGTTAGGCGCATGGGCTGTTCGCAGACGTCCAGCCATTTGTGCGGCAAGGAGACGGACTTAGAGCAACAGATGATTTCAGTGAGGGCGACGGATGGCATTACGTACGTTGTCTTAGTCAGATGATTTAAGCACCGGGACAGTGATGGTATGCTTTTTCCAATCTTCGGGTTAATCTAGAGATGTATCGCACTACCGAGCGATGGGCAAAAAGTGAATCCTTTAACGAATGGGGGGTTGAGGGGTTTACTTTGGGTATTCCTCAATGGCGAGGACTATCTGTTTTTTGTTGAAAACCAAGATAGGGGGTTTCTCTGACAAGAGATGTATGAAAGTGATCCTCAATACAAATGGGGCTAATTTTCGGTGTGATCACCAGGAACTGGCTCAGAATGAGCTTCTCTGTTCCGTTCTTTGAGTGCCGGGCACTACCGCCGGAATTCATCGTGTCTATCTCAAACTCGATTTCATCGTTCTTCCCCAGTTATCCGCATATATACTTCGCCGACTCACTGGAGGTAGGGGAAGGGGAAGGGGCGGCTTCTGAATTAAGCCTCTCCTCTAACGACGCTGCTCCGGGCGTCTTTCACTTAGCCCTAAATGCATCTTCTGGCTTTTGGTCGCAGCTCCTATAGTTTCGTTTATTACGCGAAACTAGATCCCAAATCTTAGGTGAAATAGTGCCTGTTTAAACATTGTCATTGCACCTGCTCTCCTCCCCTTCGTATTGTTATGCTCGCTGGCACAGAAATCTGTTGATTCGTACTTCTCCTGGTTGGAGGAGGCGTTCTGGTGGCCAGCGAGTCGAGGGGAGAGAGACGAGGTGGGTAAGTAATCGGGTTACACCTCCTAGCATAAGGACGTTGTGGTACCTGAAGGAGGCATCTATTATTTTGGTGAGTATCGATTTCCCTACACACTCCCTTTTTTTCCGTTGCGGAAATTCTCTGAACTAAGTCCCACGTATGTACAAATTTCATCTTAACAAGGTCACAGAGCAGACTCCATATTTGGTTACCTTCAGTACTTTCTACACTTCGTGGACGTACTTCTTTCACCAGCAACAAGACCCTAATAATCAATTAAAAAGATAGTGAGCACTCTAGGAAACACCTATTTTAACACCTACCATACAGGGTCGCTATTAAGCAACACATCTCTAAATTTATCCAATAATACCTTTCTGCTTACTCTCTCACTATCATTAGGCTGAGGTTTAGTCGCTAGCTACATTTTCCAGGGCCCATCCCTGATTAAGAATTTTGCGCTATATAATAGCCAATATGTTTTTGGCTAAATTCGAAAGAATTACTTTGGTTAGTGCTTTAAAGTTGGGAATCATTATTTATTCTGGGTATAAACTTAATTAAAGTTTTGTAATACTGTCTTTCCTTCATCGCTCCGTTTGACTATTATTGGAAACGTCAAATTTCTGACCCAGAAAGAGAGCCATCGATCGTATACCTGCTCCAAATGGGGCCCCCAACTCCAAGACACTGGTAAAAGGTGGCAGGAATTGTGACTGCTGAGACTCCCTCTCGAACTTTACCTATCCACGAGCACGATTATTCTTATGAGGGTACTTCAGAAAGTAATTTTGGAGGTCTTCACCATAAAATCCCATCAGCTCTCTAACCACAAAATGGTCTTAACTCAACTCATATCGCTTCAGTTAACGCCTTCTTCATGCCTTTCAAAGAATCTGGCTATTTGCGATTGCAACCGAACAAAAAATTGCCACTCTCAATTTTCTTAGAGTCGCGAGAAAACAAATTTAAAGCTTTCTCCTCTTTATTTCTCCTTAATGGTAATGAAACGATTCTCATCGATTCCTATCAAAGTAAAATTTGAGTGCTTTTTAGAGCAAAAATCTCTAATCTAAGTAAATTTGTTTGCCAATCCATGCGTAGAGATTTCAGGTATCTTGTTCATATTTGCATATCATGTCACCAAAGACGCAGGAACGTTCAAACACAACCATTTTTACATTTATTATAAAGCCACTTGCACGGTTTGTTATTATGCAGATAGATATTTCAGGTTATTAGTATTAATTACATAGTTTTACCTATCTCTTATCTATGAACGATATATACACCAAATGTAGTAGAGGCTATACTTGTCCATGACTTGTCTACAAGAGAATTCATACAAGTGATTTCAAACGAAAGGTGTCTGGTTTGAAGGCGCTTGTAACTACTGTATCTTGCCCGACAATGCTAACTTTTTGTACAGGTATTTGCCCAGATTTCACAAGTTACCTAGGAATTCAACACATCTTTACTTCCCAATATAGTGCGCGGACGAATGCATTGGTAGAGGCGTTTAGAGGATTAGCAAAACCGTCCTTACTGGATATTTATACTATAAGTTACCCTATGGTACTAAATGCCTACATAATACAAACTAAGAACGATGAATCGATCTTCCCAGCCGAAGCTTTATATGACTGTTCTCTACGACTAACTTCTATCCTTTCTATTCCTACTGATATCACATACCTCTAAATGAATTTGCGAAAATTCTAAACACGTACATAGAGACTTGCACCCCTTGTGTTTTCGGAAACCAGTCGAATATAAAGTTAGATCCATCAAGACCTTAGCAATATTTCCATGTTTTCGTGAGGAATTTAAAGCGCCCTCCAAACTTAAACAAATTCATTGCCCTTAACTGGTAAATTTTTCACTGTCCAAGAGTGCCACTAGAAACCTTCAACCTGCGAAGTCTCCAAAAATATTGTGTGGGAATAACCACAAAATTCCTCCGTTTCTACTTTCACAGGAATTGATTCCCTGAAAAGGTTCAAGAAATGAAGTTCTTGGACTGTCGTGCGCGCGCCTAATTTACACGTTCATTTATAATAATGTATACATATATAGTAATTTATTAATTCGAAAATTTTCTATTAAATTTATATAGTTATTTTAATGTGACTCATTTGTCATATGTAATGACTTAAGTCATCACTTAGTCGGCTAATGACAACTCTCTGACTACTTGTACCATATAAATCTACGGGACTCGGGCAATCACTTTCAGTCGTCAGTCATACACACTCTCTTTGTCCAACGCTCTCTAGCGTCTCTCTTTCGTGCTGTGCTCCAGAGTGTCCTGCCTCTCTCTCTCTCTCTCTAAATTGCCGAGACTAGTAGTTCAAGAGCAACTTAAGCAATTATTCATTAAAATTCCTATATTAATAAATTTGTACATAGTTTATTTGTTATTTACTCTTCCTTGAAACCTTGTGTCAATATACAATTAGTAGCAACACTTCAGCCTGCTATAGTTTTATATTCTACTCTGATTTGAGCAGGTATATATTTTTTCCATTAGGAAACTCTTAATTCTGCAATCTTTAACTTTTATTTTGGTTATTTATTTTCCGATTATTTATCTCCAATTACCCTAATTTATATAAATTCTTATTTTTTGTAAATATATTAAAAAAAAAAAACTTTCTTTCCTCCAAAATGAGAGCCTTTTCCATACACGTTATATTATTCTTTTCTTTTGTCTCACGCCTCGATAGGTAAGATTATATTTTTTCATGCTACAGGATTTTGAGTCTTTCCACTGGATAATGGCAAGTGCTTGTCCACCATTTAATTATTAATGACGTACATTAAGTTTTATTTGCCAAACAAATATTACAATTTGAAAAAAATATATACACACATAAAATTCATGGTGTATTTTTCTTGATTTTTATTGACCGAGTTTCAAATTAAACATGAAGCCATAGCTGTAGTAAGAAAAATGCGAACGAGATAATGAAGTAAATATTTAAGGATTCTAAATTTTAATTCTAAACATATTTAATGAACTTAGCACTCAAATTTTTTGGCTTATCATTAAGGAGCTTACAATGAACAACTCCCTTCATATGCCACCAAATGCAAAACATGACTATCTGTCAATGGGAAACCACGTCTAGGATTATGAATGTGGGCTGTTTGCAATCAAACCATTGGTTGTTTTTTTTTTCCTTAATATTGCCGAAAGGTTACAATTTTGCTATCACGTTACAATTCGGGTAGAAATGGCTCACGAGCATTTCGAGCCAATAGAGATGAAGTCATATTAACAAGTAATCTGGGTCATTAAGACCCGTTCGTGTAGCACAAAACACAATTTTTGTAGCATATAAAAGAAAAAACGCCTTGGTATTAGTAGTTTAAAAAAACTTATAAATCGCTATTTTATAAACGCATAAGCATTACTCCTGCTTTAAAAAATGCTTAGGTATCATTAAAGATAATTACAAACAGCCTATAGCAAATTTGGAACAATTTAAAATACTCTATGAAGTATTTTTATAGGTATTCAGTAAACGACATTCATTACTCGGTAAACTAATATTTAAAAGAAGAAATTTATGAAAGTTGGTCAAACGCTTGTAGCAGTTAAGATCGGACATCAGTCTATTATCAGAAATATATATATATATATATATATATATATATATATATATATATATATATATATATATATATATATATATATATATATATATATATAAACAAGTTCCGTTCGTTTTTCACTCCTTTTGGTTCCTTACAGTACAACTTGGTTCTTTAGATATAAGAGGGGGTTCCTTAGACCCATCGCTAGTTTCTCAGATCCGCGTGGGTTTCTTAGACACCCAACGGGTTTCTGATTTTTTTTTAAGCCCCCAGGGGAGGATGACATGGGAGAGAGGTTTAGCCACGAAACGTATTAGTTAGATTTCCTAAATGTGTATAATAAGTATAATAGTGTTCAGGCTGTTAAAATATTAGTCTAGCTAACTAATATTTACTAAGCAGCATTCCACATAGCTCTCGTAGTCCATTGAAAAAGGGATTGATTCTGTAAACACAGTTTCATTTGTAAGAACCTTACAATAAAAGACATTTATATATACAGTCACGCAAACCGCACATATACAATCACGCAAAACGCACATATACAGTCACGCAAACCGCACATATACAGTCACGCAAAACGCACATATACAGTCACGCAAACCGCACATATACAGTCACGCACACTCTAGCCACTCTGTAGAGAAAGAGAAAAGAGTTGAAGAATGGTGAGTGATTCTCACGAACATCCCACCTGCAAACCCGGCGGCGGACTACCTCACTTGGGGGGTCAACACTGGTGAAGTGGTTAAGGCGCCATTAAGCTTCTACTTGCTAATTGTGCGTGGGCCGCAGGCAGAGGGAGTGTTATGAAAGTCGTACAGCATTCAACACCTCACTCTACTCTAACCTAGTCCCTCAGACAGTCTTACAGAAGATACGGCCACACTTATTTGTAGTAAAGTTAAGGACGCCTACGGCAGAAGCTGTAGGAGCAAAGGTGAGAGGGAACAGAGGTATTTGCTCGTGGGAAGCAATGCACCCCCCCCAAAAAAAAATAACAACGGTTACGCAACATCGTCATTTAGGCTGAATTCACTCAGTAGAAGAATAGAAAGGAAGGAAGAGTTAGTCAAGAATATCTCATCTCTTCCAAATTGTTTACAATAATTCTTGCAGATATTCTTATAAAATTCACTGGAATTAAAAAAGAATTAGAATTAATGAATTATAATTATGCCAATTTCATTTTTGCCTACATCCTATTATTTTTTAATTAATTTTAACGGAATTATCTCCAACCACGTTCAATGTCCGACGGAAATTAATCATTTCCATTTCCGAAACAAAACTAATAAAAATGATTTGGGGAAGATTGATTCTTTTAGAATTGATGATCAAATTTGGCACCAATTAGAAGAAAGTGTTTACATAGAAAATCTTGTTACTCATCATGGAATTAGGAAAAGTATAAAATCTGAACAAGAACAAAAATAGGTTGGGGAGAGGGTAGGGATACTTGGCTGCATCGTACACAAGCAACATGCTGCTTAGAAGATTTATTAATTAACCCAAGCATTGTGCCAGTTCTAAAATCCAGACTTCATTAGAACATTCATTAGTTACCCAAGCATTGTGCCAGTTCTAAAATCCAGACTTCATTAGAACATTTATCAATTAACCCAAGCATTATGCCAGTTCTAAAATCCAGACTTCATTAGAACATTCATTAGTTACCCAAGCATTGTGCCAGTTCTAAAATCCAGACTTCATTAGAACATTTATCAATTAACCCAAGCATTATGCCAGTTCTAAAATCCAGACTTCATTAGAACATTCATTAGTTACCCAAGCATTGTGCCAGTTCTAAAATCCAGACTTCATTAGAACATTTATTAATTAGCCCAAGCATTGTGCCAGTTCTAAAATCCAGACTTCATTAGAACATTCATTAGTTACCCAAGCATTGTGCCAGTTCTAAAATCCAGACTTCATTAGAACATTTATTAATTAGCCCAAGCATTGTGCCAGTTCTAAAATCCAGACTTCATTAGAACATTTATTAGTTACCCAAGCATTGTGCCAGTTATAAAATCCAGACTTCAAATTTGAACCTAAAAACACACACACAAAAACATTCATAAACTAAACTCGAAGAAACGGAATCATAAAGGTGATGCTTGTTTAAGAACACAAAGGCGGGTAATGAATAGAATAAAAAGAATAAAAGTTATGAATTGCAAATGAAAACGACACAAAACAAAAAAGAACTGCAACTGAATAAAATATATAAATTACCCAATTTTTTAAATGAATAGACTCAAAAGACGACGTGCGAAGGTGGGAGCAGATGGGCAATGATCGATTGAGAATTATCGCGAATGCATTTAACCAACGGTCGGATGAGACGAGCTGACGATGCTATTAATAGAGAAATATAAAGAAATATAGGGGAATATAGAGGAATTCAGTGAAATATAGATGAATGTATATATATATATATATATATATATATATATATATATATATATATATAAACTTCTAACATAATGCAGATACATTCTAAAAAAATATTTATTAAAACCTATAAAGGACATCCAAACCAAGATAAAATTATTAAAAAATTCCCCTTCTAAAAATTTAGAGCTAGGGATAAATAGGAATATAGAGAAATGTAAAGGAATATAGAGGAAGATAGAAAAATATAAAATATATATATATTTTCTAAAGGAATATAGAGGAGAGAGAATATACAGAGAAATTAATATTTTCACTGTATATTAATAAACGATCTTGATTAGAGTTAGAAAGGAGGAAATATTTTGAAAATGAAGATGTGATAAATCGAATTGGATAAAGTAGATTTAATATTTCGATTACGTTGGATAATTATTTATGTTCAATTAACAGATGCGTAAATGATTTTTTTAATTTTTTTTATTTAGGGGCTATCTATCTGGCGACTGCCGACTTAGGCATAAGTCGCCGTAAACAAACAGCCTAGTTCTTGGCTACTTTAAAAAATTGAACAGGAAACAACAATAAAAAGAAAACAATAACAATAACAAAACAATAACAAAAACAATAAAAAAAAACAATTAAACCTGGTTAAATGAAAGGATGCGTAAATGAGACCCGAAATAGTTCAGGAAAAGTACAGGGTGGGCCGTTTAAATCTGATCATTTTAATAACCTCATAACTCTTTCGTAATTCAACAAAATCAAATAAAATTTGGACAAGGCATTGGTACGTAGATGAATTGTTTTCGGGTGTAAATCTAATTGTTTTTATTAAATTGTATGGTCCTTTATATACATATACCCCATTTCCGCTATTTTCGATTATTAAGATGGGGCGCAGGCTTACACAAGGACGTAGGCTTAAGATAACTGGCGAAAACTACGCGCTTAAAAGACAAGATAGTAGGCCTTGCTAAGGCTAGGAATTATGTAATATTTTTAGCTTATTTTATACGATTATATCTAATTTTCTTTAGTCATTACCTAAATTATATGCATAGATAAAACAGGTTTAAGAGAAACTATAGGAATATGTCCATATTGTGTGTAAATTATATTGTATTTTGTTTTAAAATAAAGACTCACTTTGTGTAATCGAGAATTTTACTCAAATTGAATATTACAAGCAAACTGTTCTAATCAAAAGCGAGATTTTTATTCAGTAATAAACAATTATTGAATAAAACAGGAAATAAAGCTTAATAGATAGGATAACAAATAAACCTCGCAATCATAAGAACCTTGACCTCGGGGACACTCGTATCAATCCCCAGGAAAACTTGATTTTGCTCAAATTTGAAGCGAAAAAAACTTTTCGATCTTACACAAAGAATTTTTTGTTGAGATCCTAAAAGAAAGTGATAAAGTTAGATGTAGTGAAAATATGTGAAATAAATATAGCTGCATGTCCAACTGCGGGTAATGAGGAATGTAGGGCAGGCAATCCTCGAGAGCTGCGTGGTACTTGAGTCCTTCGCGGCCTTGCGAAGACGTACAAAGCGATGAGAGGGAAGAGATCTGGGCCAAGAATTTCGGTACGAACAAAACGTGGACAGAAATCGACCTACATTTGTGGAAATGGACTCGAAAAAGGTTAGCAAATTGGTGGTAAATAGCTTCATTTTTTTTAACTTCTGGTGTGTCAATCTATTAACCAGTACCTTTGCGTGTTGCTACTAATTCTTTAAAAATTCTATTTTAAATTCTACAGCGTTGTCTTACGGGTTGGGTTGTACGGCTTTAATTCTATTGTTCCCATTGATTCTCGAGGGGATTTCTCGCTATAGGTCTTTGTGTTATTGTGTACGTACTCGTTCTTCTAAGACCTCGGAGGAGGGACCGAGCTTCGAGTATAAGAATCTTCTAAGTTCGTATGGTGGAATCCCCTAAAGCTCTTTAGTGCGATCTTATTTCATTTGTTTTTAAAATACACATTATTTTCTTAAACAAAATTAACGGAATTGTTTTATAATAAATAATTTTCAGTCATATTTGTCCGTTTGTAGTTTGAGTTATCAACACGTTGTAATATGCATAAAATGTCTTTGGGGTAACTCAAATTTCTTTTCATATAATTACCCGAGTACGACCAATTTTTGTGCAGAGAAACTAATTGACATATTATAATAAATGTACACGCGTTTATAAGTACAGTTTGCTTTTAAATCGCGTGTGCGTGACTCTAAAGGTTACTATGTCGGTCTGTATGTCGTCGGTCGGATGCTAATAATTTTACTTTTCAATGATATATTTTTTGCAATCAAATCGTAACTATTCGGCCTATTCTAATGAAATTTGAAGCCCTTATGTCGCTTTCAATTATCTTTTGAATGATATAATTGCCAAGGTTCTCCCAAGGATACTCGCTCGCGAACAGAAATGGCAGTTAGAGCGAATACGCTCGTAAAAACCGTCTACCGAATTGCTTGGGTGTGCAGTTTTCTTCAGGGTCTCCTCGTGCGAGGTCAGCTTTGGTAAAATAAAGTCACTGGTGTTGAACTTGTTAACACGTTCACGGCCCAATCGCCAACTGCTTTCTCTATTTGTAGGGCCATGGCTGAATTTTCCGTCATTTTTAGGGAGGCAATTTGTGTCCCATGACTGATATCAGCGTCATTTTTCCATTTTGTTTAATTGATAACTTTGAAGCTTAGGCCTGTGAGTAGACTTACATAGATTATCGTACATCTGGCTCTGTTGCTAGTTTTAAGAGTGCCAAATTTGTTTGGAGCATCTGATAGCAGGCTGACCCTAAAGGGCCTCGTAGTAAACTACCAAATGACGGATATATCCACAATGGGCCGCGAACGTGTTAAAGACTTGTAGCGGGTAGGGCTTGATACAACTGCGCATATGGTGAGCAGTAGACTTCTAAACAATGAACTCGTATAATGAAAGCAACAAAAAAAACAACTTGTGCCTAAAAATCACCAGGGAAATACTGACATTATGCAGACGATACCAAGATTGACGGTGGACGAGTGGAACAAAATAATTTTCTTGGCTTGAAATTACTAGGGGATCGGCAGTGGGGAAAAACCTTGGGAACGCTACCATAACTCCTTCATCCTAAAACTAAACTATCTTAAGACCAGGGACGTTTGGGGGTCTGTTTCTGATCTAAGTGGATCACTTCCTACCAATGTTCCGAGAGCAGTTTGGCCTGATTTGTGCGTTTTTCGGCACGAGTGAGAACAAGTAATAAAAGAGTGGTTCGAAGACCAACACATTAAATTATTGAGTCCTTGGTAGGAACCCCCTTTAACCTGAATACTATTGTGAATTTTTAAACGATGCTAAAATGTGATTAAACAAAAATTAACTTACAAAGTGTGACAAACTCAAAGCCCTGTTAAAGAAATAATGGAACGCAACCACCTATAATTTGTCATAAAATTGATATATACAGAACGCAGCAGAAGTTACACAAGTGTTTGACACACAATAAAAATTATTAAAGAATGTCAAAAAGTGAGAGTAATACCGTCACAAGGTCGAGGAACGCCGAACCAGAGCGTAAGAGAATCGAGTTACCTCCGGTGATAAAACAGAAGCATGGACCATCGAGAGCGCGGAGAAGACGCCGCCGCTTCACCGCGCGATATTGAAACCTCGCGAGGATTAACCCTCTTCCGGCCTTGTGTCTGAATAAGAAGAAACCCTTGCGAGAACTGAAGCAAATCGCTTCCGGTTGGGGACATATTTAACCTCAGTCACAGGTCATAAAAATTCAGTATAGGCCCACTTTTTAGAACGAGACACGACTATTTCTCGATTCGGCTCCGTCCGCCTCCTCTCTCGAGTGCGAAAGCAAGAATTCACTCCGAAGGAAGACAGCCACAGTAAATTGGTTATTCGTGGAATCAGCTCCGTTCTCATCTGGCGCTAATACTCTTCGAATCATAATTACGACCAAGCCAGGCAATTCCCCCCCCCCCCCGTCGTCTTCCTCAAACCCCAAAGCTAGGCTCGCGACGACTTAAATCATGGATCTGTATCCAGTCATCCCGTGAATTGTTTGTTCGTAAATTGCCTCATCAGCAGCCGCTCACTGATTCTCAACTGAGTCTACTTAGCCCCCCGAAACCCTTAGTCTGAGAACTGTAAATAACATTCTTTAATAATTTTATAAATGAATAAGGTTATAAATGAATTTATGAGGTTTGGAGAAACATGAATATCATATTTACAGTTTATACAATAAGTACAAGTAAAAAAATCTTATTAGTACTTATCACACGTTGAGAGAGAGGTCTAAGGTACATAGGAGCCAAACTTGACAACTATAAGAGACTTACGTTGCAGTAGTAGTGCACTGAATAATCACACAAAACAATAGAGCACATTAATTGAATAGTTACACAAAATCAAGAGCAAATCAATTCCAGTAGGAGCGCGTTAAGAGGTTGGAGGTGAACTGCCAAAAATTGAGGAACCTTGAACTTAAATAAGTATTGGTAGCAAGTTAGTTGGTTGAGTGGGAGGAGGTTAGTTGGTTGGATGAAAGGAGGTTATTTGGTTGTATTATGGGTAATCACTAAAGGAGTTGGAGATTGTTGTTTCGATAATACATTACAAATAGATACATAATTGCATAAATATATCATTACAAATAAACATTACAAATATATACACAATTACATAATGAATCCTTTTAACTATTAGTATACATAACAAATTGCAATATTTTTTTTACTTAAATCCTTACATTTCACAACTTTCATTCCACCATAACTTCCCTATTAACTATAATTACCTAAAATTTAGCAATTTGGAAATTTCAAGTTTAAATTTTGAGTTTAAAACCAAAAACCAAACAAATGATATACTAATAGTCTATTTCTATATGGATTTAGTAAAGTACTTCAAAGTACTTCAAGTTCGTAAATTTATATCCTTTTGTACATAGACATCTGTTCCTTGAGGTATGTATTTCACCTTGCCACTCCCTAGAAAATCAAGAGGGTGGCTTCCATAGAAGTCTTTGCGACTAGGAACTTTTCACAACTATTATAGTACCATCTTTATTTGATCAATGTTAAGGCACATTCGCTATGATTAGGCATTAGATAGATGTCAGATTTGAGTAAAATTTGAAATAGCGACCCAATAATGCCTATACCTTTGGGCCGGTACCCATATATATTATACATTTCCAGTCAGGTAGGCATCTGGCGGTGCGAATTGGTGGTAAATGTAACAACAACACACACTTCATTCTTCTTCCACCTCGTATTAAAATATCTCCATATTTTAAATCAAAGAATTCAATTCATTTAACTTAAAAAGTAATTAGAGTGTTAATATCAACAAATTCAACTTTATTAGATTTTTTAATTTCTTTTAAAGTTCTATTTAACTGCAATACTTGGATGGGATGATTTCTATATTAAATTTCTAGAAAAGAGTTAGAAAAAAAAGTATCTTAATTAAAACTAAGTGAAAATTTCAAGACAATATAAATATTTTATTATAAGGATGATATAATGATCTTTTGCCTGCAGAGGTTTTGCGTCTATTGTGTAGACCTTTTTGGTAGGCCAAATTTCCTACCATTTGCTCAGTTTTTCTTTCTCTTTTAACCAATCTTAGGTAAGCTCCTGCTAGCTGATCTCATTATCCTCGGCTTTCCCTAAATACCAGGAACAAATGACTATCAATCTTGCCTACCTGATGGCCACACTGGATTCTACATTCTCAGATTTGAAATCATAAACCATTTCTCGTCTTTACTTGGACAAATTCGTGTACGCATGTGGACGCTTGCGAACGTCTGTGTTAAGATACTTTGATTATATGCAGTTATCAATTTTGAAGTTGTCAATTTTATTCGGACATAGTATATTAATAGGTAATAAAAAAAAACAGACCTATCACTTTTTCTATTTTTTTTTAAAAGAAATTTTATTAAAAAAAACTTCCAAAATTTTAGACAAAAGGATACGGTTTTTGTTCAGAAGTTTTGAAGAAAAATCATGTAATTTTCATTAAACTCCAAGAAAATGTCGCAACTGTTAAAGTTTTAGTAACAGTAAGATGAATGGAGTTTACACAATTAAATTTTGGAAAGAAAATCACCCTTAATGTTCGATGCATAATCCTGAGAAGTAAAGAATGACGTCATTGGGTATCAAAGGCTTTTAAATAAGATGTTTATATTTGATTTAAGTCCATAGAGAGTAGGATTGGCTTGAGATATAAGTTAGACAGCTCTTTCAACACTTTGTCAATGAAAAAGCTCTGGAAGTGGAAGCTCTGTTCCATTATGCAATGCTTCTTGCAACTTCTGGCCACAGTTCTCCGTGCGCACAAGGTTCTGGTCGAGGAGGTTCTCCGTGAAGGCAACGTTACAAGCGCCATGAAATGAAGAATTCTGACCAGGGCTTAGCGATAGTGTCGATTGCTGTGATCTACTTTATCCTCTCATCACTAACCTCTAGGATGCCCTCGTTGGTTATCCATTCTTAATTTTAGTTAAATAACCACTCTATTATGAACAACAAATATAATGCGCAAAAAGGCTGTAAAAGCTAACGCTACAGTTCTTTTACACACACACACACACATACCGCCTCCCCCATATATATATATATATATATATATATATATATATATATATATATATATATATATATATATATATATATATATATATGTTAAAATCTTTCATGAACGCGAAAGATTGATGAAATAAATCCAGCAAACCTCAAAAAACAGACAAACAGGTTAATTTTTCTTCGGAAATCTGGAATGTTTGTGAATTAGGAAATAACATTTCCGAAGAAAAATGTTTTTCTGTTTCTTGCGGTTTGCTGGATTCATATCATATATATATATATATATATATATATATATATATATATATATATATATATATATATCCAAAGAAGTACAGTAACGTAAATGTAAATGCGGGAAAGAAACCATAGTGATAGGATCAATTTATTCGCGAAACCAGGTTTCGACGGAAACCTCCGTCATCGCCAATCACTGGAATAGTAATTGTCGTAGGTTAGCCGGGGTTGGCTGGAGCGTGTGTATATATATATGTTATATTTATTATAAGGGGAGGGGACTCCAAGCGGGGTTTTTGATATCGCTTGGGGGGACGCAGCAACTTCTCTTCGCTCTCTGTGGTCCAAGCGTCTGCTTTATCGCCGCAAGTAGATGAATTCTCTTATGATCAGACTTGGCATTCTTCAATCTAACGGGGATCCTCGTTCCTCCTTGCGAAATATTTCCTTATCCCGACATCGTCTCCTTTCCCAAGATGGAACTTCAGGGAAGTGACATCAGACAACGAATGGTGGTTCACATATCCCAAATATTTCTCCCTTAAAAAAAAGAAAGGGGTAACAAACAATGGAGGCAGTGCTTGGCAATGAATCGAACTTCAGTACAAATTCAAATTAGTTTAACCATCTCAATAATTATACAACACTAAAGCACACTAAATGATACCAAACAAAAGACATTAATTTTTATAAAGAACACAATGGGTTAAATGAATTTTGAGTTGGGGCTCGAATGCCTCAAGGTAATAGTGATAAGGGGCTATTTGCAACCAAGACAAAAGTACATAAGAGAAAATTGAATATATATTTTAAATGTAAATTACAAGAATCTAGTAAAGCAAAGGGGTACATAAATTCTAATTCGCGAGCAAATAGGATTACAAAAATAACTAAAAAATAAAAAATAAATACAGAACATACAAAAGAAAAAAAAAGAAAAAGTAATCATTAAATACAAGACAATGGCTATTTTATTAGCTCGGAGAAGAGTCTAGAAGGTTCCTACTCAGGTGATCCACAATACAATTTTCAGAACCTTTGATGTATATAATATTAAACTGGAACTCCTGTAGAAACAGACTCCATCTCATAAGCATTCCATTATTTTCTTTTATGTTCCGCAAGTAGGAAAGTGGTTCGTGATCCGTTTCGATGACAAACTCTTTACTATAAGAAATATTTTTAACTTGTGTATGCTCCAAATTATGGCTAGAGCCTTACGTTCTATAACGACATAATTTCTCTCTCGGGGAAGCAACTTTCTACTCGCGGACGAAATAGGAAAACTCTCGTCGTTATTACTATATTGTATAAGAACGCATTCAATTCCTACGTTACTAGCGTCAGTTCTTATTCCTAAAGTCTTTTTGGGGTTGGGTTGTCGGAGAATAGGGGCTGAAGCCACTTTTACTTTAAGCTGATTAAAAGAGGCGACGGACGTCGGGGTCCAGACAAGGAGCTCGGGGGACTTTTTTCAGCAGGTCGCAAAGAGGAGCAGAGAGGGAGGCAAAGTTCTGAACGAACCGACAGTTGAAAGAAGGCGAGCATAAGAACGACCTTAGCTGCTTCTTCGAGGTGGACAGGGGCAAGGAGTATGGCCTAGATCGAATGAGTTCCTGGGTGGTAAGCAAGATGTCGTGCTCGAAGTTTGTACCACAGACAGAAATTTAGGATATCACATCACCAAAATGACTTAGAAGAAGCTGCAGCTGACTATTCTGAGTGGAAGTAAGCTTGTCGCTAATTTTACTTCGGGTGAAGCGGAATCGATGGCGCCGGGCAAGATGGGCAAGGGATACTCCTTATCCTGTTCAACGCAGGTAACTTGCACCAAATTAAGGGGATCAAGCGGATAGCTCGATTCCATGGCTGTTTTATCGTCAATAGCCACAATATTAGTGGCGCAAGCACTGCGGTGATAGCTTTTCAACATATTGAGGTGAAACAGCTTTTTCCCTGTCAAGGTTTGGATTAGGTAATCCACAGGGCCTCATGCTTCGATCACTTAGAAGGGGCCCTTCCAGTGATTCAGGAGCTTATTATTATCGGTGGGGAGCAATAATAAAACCTCTTCTACGGGCTTGGACTTCCTTTCTTTAGACTTGCAGTCAAAATAGGACTTATACTTGCCCTGGTTTGTATCAGCGTTCTGATATGCAATCTCCGCGCAATTTTCCAACCTTTGCCAAGGATCTAGTAGGTAGGTATACGAGGATTGTATTTCTTGGTCCAAATCCTGGTTGGTAAAAAATTCTTTTAGAATGCTCATGGGGCCTCGAACATTCCCGCCGTACAAAAGCTCAAACGGGGCAAATCCTAAGGTGCGATGAGGGATTTTCCTAAAAGCGAAAAAAGCCACAGGCAAATAACGATGCCACTCATAGGGCTGCTCGGCACGCAACTTCTTCAGGATTGATTTGAGAGTACCGTTTAGTCTCTCGCAAAATCCGTTTTCCGCGGGGGGGGGGGGGGAAGGGGCGGTAAACATTGGCTTCACCATTAAGAGTTTGCCGACATATTCCATTAATTCAAAGGTAAATTGTCGGCTCCGATCAGACAATACCTCCTTGGACAAACCAACTCGCAAAAAGATAGCAAAAAGGGCCGCAACACAGGATATGCTGTCTAACTTTTTGAGGGGGACAGCCTCGGAGAACTGAGTGGCAAAATATACGAGGGCAAGAAAAAAACGATGGGCCTCGTTAGATAGGGACGGATGGTGAATTGGGCCGATAAGGTCGATTACCACTTAGGAGAAGCGTTCTGTTATGATGGGTCCCTTCTGTAAAAGCACGGGCTTGACGCATCCCTTGATGGCCGTCTTTTGACACATGTCACAAGATCGAAAGTAGTTTGAAATGTCATCTGTCGCACCATGGCAATTAAAATATTTAAAAATCCTCTGAGCGGTCTTAGTGTGACCAAATTGACCGGCAAATATGCTATCATGGGCGGTCTTTAAAATGAGGGGGTCGCGAGATCGGGGAACAATTATCACCTTCGCGCACGCGCGGTACTAAAGGTCATCTTTGACAAGGTAGGAGATTAGCTTGTTCCCACGGATGGGCTTTTGCACCTTATCTTGTACCTTTATCCAGGCAAGGGGCGAAGTGAGTCACACTCCTTTTGATTCTTCGCGAACTCTTCATTCGTTATGTCCCTGAACACTGAATCGCGGGGGGTTTCAAGTGGGGCAAGCGTCTCGCATTCCTTCTTCGTCTGAGAACGCGTAACCACGGGGTGAGCTACAGGGGTGGATGATACCCAAGGGGACTGTCCAACTAAAACAGAATAGAACTTAATGGGGAAGGCAACGGCCTCGGCCCAGCTGGTGAAGTGTGCTCATTGCATATTTAATATAGCACTTCACAATGGGCAACTTGTTCGCTAGTCCCAGGTAGTCGTGTACTACCGCAAATCTGTAGTGGTTCGTTTCTTCGTATTGAGAGGCCAATACGAAAAAGTGATTCCAAATAGTCTATCTAAAAATAGATCCATATATAAAGAACAGGGAGTTTATTATATTCGGAGCAAATTTTGCAATCAAGTATACATATATTGGCGAAAGCAGCAGATTCTGCAAGAGAATGAAGGAACATAAATGCGATATGCGACGTGGATCTCTTTCTTCTACTTTGTTTCTCTACATGTCAAATGAAAACCATCCAATTGACATTGATAATACAAAAATAATTTATAATTCTTACAATTATATACATAGGCGTCTGATTGAATTGGAGTTTATAAAGGAAATTCCAAACTTTAATACTTTCGATGGCTAATTCAACACTAATTCCTTGATAAGTAAGAAATTTTTCCTTCCTTTACTCAAAACTGCCGCTGCTTTCCCGTACCGCCTCTCCTAATCACATTCTGACTTGTAAATTTGTGTGTCCGTACGTTAGGCATCTCTTTTGTATTTCATTAGTATTCCAGCGGTTGATGATGACGGAGGCTTCCGTGGAAACCTGGTTTTGCGAATAAATTGACCCTATCACTGTGGTTTCTTCCCTGCATATATATCTATATATAAGTAGGCGATGATGGAGATAATTCTTTATTAAAATCAAAGTTTCGGCGAACCAAGTCTTGTTCCATCTTCAGTGCAAAGCTTTCCTCGATGGCTACGAAGCTGGGAAAACTAAGTTGGACATACGATTATTGATGCTTTCCACTCAAGATTGAACAAGATTTGCGCGCGACATGGGTGAAGGCATTACTTCGTGTAAAAACAACACCAGGTAAGAAACGATTGTTTCGTGTAAAAATAACACCAGGTAAGATACTATTGCTTCGTGTAAAAATAACACCAGGTAATAAACGATTACTTCGTGTAAAACAACACCAAGTAAAAAACGATTGTTTCGTGTAAAAATAACACCAGATAAGAAAGGATTGCTTCGTGTAAAAATAACACCAGGTAAGAAACGATTACTTCGTGTCGCTCATCAAGCTAATATTTTCACCTTAATAAAAGTATATACGTTTAGTAGTTGAACTTATGAAGTTTCTACTACTTTAGTTAAGCAAAACAACATCCCTATAAGTAAATTCTTTCACTTTAGTTTCTTTAAGCAATCGGATACGGTAACACAGTATGGAAAATTCCACGATTTTAATTTCGCCTGTCATTGTTTAAATGCTTGAATTTTATATTTGCACCTGCTTCAGAAAAATAGCATTTACAGTGACATGAAACAAATCTTTTCACGCTTAATAAAATATTTGAATTATTTCTATAATTTTTGCGTATCCTACAACTTTATTAGTAATTTTTAGTTATTTAATACATTAATGAGAGACAATAAATATAAACATTCTTCAAACTCACTCGGTTTCTCTCTTTTTTCTCTCTCTGCTTCTCTATTTCTATCTTTTCTCTCTCCTTATTTACTATTTGCAAATATTTACACCTCATATTGCCGAGGGCTTGCGTCTTTACTATACAGGCACCTGCTAATTAAATATTTTGTTAATGTACTGTATCCAAAACATTATTTAAAATATTCTCACACTAGAATGGTTAGAGCACATAGAACTGTGAAAACTACTGCTTACAGCCATGCTTTAATAATTCTTTGAAAATGTGAAGAATAATTGTAATTTTTAGACAGTTGTGTACTTAAAGACATTTGGTGTGAGAGGTACAAGCCCATATCAAATTAAGTAAATTGCCTTTACATATATGAATGACGAAACATTTATGAGGTCGGAAGAACTGGCCTCGTGATCTTTAATGTGGAGATGTATTTCATTTAATGTTATGGAGGATGTCATAGAAATAAATTAGAAGCTTACAGCGGCCAAATTCTTAGATATTTTTTAAAAGAATTATCATTCCTTTCATCGCGGAGAGGAATCATCTCTTTCCACCTAAACCAATTATTTTCGTTCATGACCGCTGCTCGATACATACTGGAAGAATAGTCCAACGATAGTTTCAAGGAAGATTTAAGTTATTGGATTGGTCAGCAAAACGTGTGACTTAAATCCTATTGAAAATATTTGGACCTACAACATTAAATATTGGGAGCTTGAGCTAGAACGAAAACCAGTAGAACTTAAGGTTCACACTCGACGGCAATGGGAGTAGGAACCAACTCGTTCAAAATCATGTTCCATCTATGACCAAAAGGTTAATAAAAGTAATAAAGAAAGTGAGCAGACTGGATATAAAACACCTTAATAATTCATTATGCTTGAAAATTCATATGATCAAAGCAACAATAAATAAAATTTAATAATTGCAAAAGGTTTGGAGATTGTTGCATACAAAAAATGAAATGTTCTGCACGTTAGGCACTAATGTTGTTCCTCCATTACTTTGCTGTTAGTTTTAAAGCAAAGTTCCTGCACAATCGTTTTATAAAAGTGTATTTATTTATAAATTTATTTAAAAGTTTATTTATTTATAGATTTATACATGGTGTAAGACTAGTTAATGTGTAATGGCCTCGTCTTTCCTGGGCCACTATTGAAAGTGTACAGTGAACTAGAGCTTAGGTAGACTAGGTCACTATGGAGTATATACTATCTAAAGTTTAAAAAATTACCAATCAAATGACTTATTCTTGTGAACAGCAACATACTCTTTAACTTATGATTACAAGTCCGGCTTAAAAGATACTCGTTCGCAACTTCGTATCAACCAATCATTTGGAGAATTCACTATAAGTCGTCGCACAACCTAAGATTAGTTTAAATAGTTTCAGCCTGTCCAATTCGAACTCCAAGATCATCCAAGAAGTGGTCGACCGTTACTTATTGACAATGACTGTTTGTGCGCCTGTTTCAAAGCTAGTCCACATCTGACATCACGCGACCTGGCTGAAAAGCCATGCGTCAGTCATGCAGCAATTTTGTATCATTTAGAGGAAATCGGCAAAGTCAACAAACTGGGTGTATGGATTCCACGTAAACTGACCAATTTGACTGTCAACGCGTCAGGGACGCCAGCGTAACTACCCAAGAAACGTCGTTTTGATTGGCTGAATAAAGTGGTTACTGCAGATGAGAAATGGTGTCTAACACTCGAACGTGGCAAGATAACGAAGCTGGGAAGACAAAGGTGCACATTTTCAACTTCAGAAAAAGGCTGATCGACATCAAAACAAGTTTATAGTTTGTATCTGGTAAAATGTAATGGGAGTGATTTACTGGAAAAAGTTGGAACGAAATCAGTCTATCAACGCTTAATTATGCAGTAAACACCTGCAACAGATGGCAGATGCAAATATGCAGAAACGAAAAAAATTGACTGATGTCAAGTTTCTTCGCGATAACTCCCGACCATCGTTGTAAACCATACCCGTGAAAATCTTATGGAGTTGGGGTTGGAAGATCCTTCTCACCCATCGTACTCGCTAAGCCTGGCGCCAACAGACTACCATCTATTCCGAGAACTGCAGAAATTCTTGACCTCTAAAACGTTAGCAAACAATGACGAACTTAAAACTGCAGTTGGAGACTTCTTTGATAGCATGAATTTTACAACAAAGGCATCCGTGATCCAGCCCGTCGTTGGAAGTAGGTACTCGAAAATAACATTAAATTGCTCATTGGTATGTTTCTTGGGCTGCATTGTTTCGTTGTAAATCATTGCCAATAAAAGTTGGGGGAGAATTTTGTTTCCAACCTATTATTTTACGGCTAATCAGATTCTTAATTACAAAATTAATACAAGTCTTATTTGATATGCAAATTTTAATACAATTATGAATGATGAATCAAGTAGTTGTCATAAAATCAACAAATGATAGTTACCTCTACCATTCAATTCAGGCTTTACTCAAAGTTTCTAATATCTATTCAAAAACTATTATAATATATATATATATATATATATATATATATATATATATATATATATATATATATATATATTTACATATATATATATATAGGTTCTATTGAAGTCCAAGCTGTGGCAGCGTTATTAATTTTAACTTGTATTTTGTTAATATTTCTTACAAGTTTTTTAACGGGGTCTTCGAGGCGAGAAAAAACATCCACGAATGACATTCTTTATTCCTAGACGTCTTTCGACCGTGTTAGGTCATCTTCAAGGAATGAACAAAAATGGATTTTTTTTTTTATGATATATTTATTTGAAAAAAAAGGACAAGACATTATTATAAATTAATTTATATAATGTTATTAGGAATAGTGTTGAAAAAATAAAAAATTATCGCTGAGAAGGGAAAGGATTTAGTAGAAGGCATAGATACATATAGAGAGGTTCTCCTGGAGCATGTTACGCAGGAGCTCAGCTTTTTACATAGAAAAAATTTCTTTTACATTTTAATTTTTTCCCCATTAATAGCGATTTGTTTATATACTCTAAACTCAAATTTCTATTAGTGTTTTGGTTGATTTGCTCATTCATCCATTTATATATATACTCATATCCACTATATTATCATTTTACACTTATTCTTGTTTATCTCTATATATTACACTTGTTCATAATTATACAGCTTTACTCATGTCTACTATATTATTATTTTACACTTATTCTAGTTTATTGTTATATATTACACTTGTTATTAATTTATACTAGACACTACACTTCCAGTTATCGCTAAATGATATTTGGCTTAGGCCCACTTATTAGCTTATTATTACTGCTAATTAATATTGCTACTTATTATTTATTTATTCATATTTATTCATTGGTTTATTATTCACTACTCACATTGATAAAACTTAGTTATTTATTTGTTTGTATTTATGCACTGTTTTATTCATTAACAATTTTCCTTAATATAATTTAGTTATTTATGTAACTACATTTATGCACCGTTTTGATTTATTATTATTCACACTACTATAATTGATTATGTATTTATATTTATTCTACCAAGTATCACTTTTAATTGTTTAACACTTTTTAATTTTTAGTTTATTTCTGAAGTCCTCATTCCGCACTTTATGTTTTTGAAAGTTGCCGCGTTGACTGTGTGTAAGCTTGTGTCTGGTATATATACCGTTCCGCTACACATGAGACCTTCGATTTTCTTTGGGGACCATGGCCCCTCAAAGGTCCATTTGAAGTCCCCGTTTCGGTTTCCTTGCACCAACTTCACCTGATTGTTTTTCTCTGGACGCTGTCCGATGCTACCGAAGACTCTTAGGTTGAGTTCCTCCCCGTCGAAAAAGAGTCCTTTTTCAAGGACTTCGGTTTTTTCTGTGAAAGGCACTCCAGGATACCTATCGTCGTCCTCTGAGCATTCGTCCGTTTCCGATTGTTTGTCTTCTTCAACTTCTGCTGCTGCTGCTTTGATGTTCTTTTCCTTACGTTTGTTTTTCTTTGGGCTGCTTTTGGAATTATTCAAAAGTGCTACATTATATATAGTATTTCTACGCGAACATAAGTATCACAAAAATTGGCTAATCATGGCGCGGGAAATATTTAAGGGGAAACTAAGCACTAAAAGGAACATATAAAATTGGAAGGCTCAGACTGTCTGACTATTTGTCGCTCCGATCTAGTTCTCTGGCAAAGGAGGCAAACGAAATTTAAGTTTGAAAACGTGCTTCTTTTAACGGCGGTCAAAGTACAAGATTTGCTCAGAATGCCTCTGATATAAAGTTTACAAGGGTTTCATATGAGAAGAATTGGGGCCAACCTCCAAAGAGGAGCAATTGGCTAGTTTAATGGAAGTCTTCCAATTCTATATTACGCGGGAGGAATTTTCACAGGTTTTTAAGTGGGTTTACCAATTACTAACCTAAGAAGGGCAGGTGAATATCCAACACTGCCTGTTTATTTGCTACCTTCACGACCAGAGGGCAGGCATACACTTTTCTTAACCTATCTTGAAAATTGGGTGGCACCGGAAAAATATGACGTCAAACAGAAAGGGTTTTTGACCGTATAACAGATTCGTAAGCTTTTTTATTTGAGAATATTTGAGAAAAGGCAGTTTTTCCAGCAGCACCTTGGTTTCAATGCTTGTACGGCACGATTTCTTCTGTGATATCATTGAGATTTCGGGAAAATGAAATACAGAGTTTGGTCACCAGATTAGAGAGTCGGATACAAAGAACAGTTGCGATTTTTTTAAAAATATAAACTTTATTAAACTGCTAAGCGTTTATTTCGTATCTATTTGTCTATTCATTTTCTATCGATCTTTATAATTACATGCGAATGTATGTTCCCTAAGTATGAAAGTGAGAGGTGGGTTTCTGGTTTCATCTAACTCTGTTATAGTGACTTTGTTGTTAAAGCACTTAACATATATATATATATATATATATATATATATATATATATATATATGATAAATGAAAGGACGTAGAGAAGAAATTTCTTTTAAATTTTGGAATTAATGGAGGATTCTAACCGTTAATATGGGGAGTAATGTAGAAATTACAGCTTATTGCGTTAAAATAAAATTTTAGGAATTTAATTAGTAAAATTTGGCGATATAAAGTTGAGCAAACACTACAATCGGATCCAGAAAACACTAACATTTTCCAATCAGCTGTGAAAGGAAGAATGGTGTGAAAGTGCGAGGAGCGTAAGAAGAACGAAGAATAGGAGGTGGTTTATATTTTATAGTGATAATAATGTATGGGGAGAGTAATCTGAATTTAGAGTAGGAGAAAAGTATTTTATATACATTGATTTTTGAATTCGTAATGATGCAGGCTGGAGGATTGTTATAAAAATTTCAAAACGTTATAAGGTAACATCGGTTTTACATTGGATATAATGAAGCCGAACAGGCGAGAACGCTTTCTTAGAAAGAACTTTCCCACTTCTGTGACTAATTCCCAAATGGGAACAGAACCTTGCCTTCAGCGACCGCACCGTACTGCCAATATATTTTCCGAGATTACATCTGAGGCAAGTAAATTCATATATGAAGGAGAATTTTGCATCAAGCCGGATTCTGCCCTTACTATTGAAATATTGTCCTAAGTCGTGTTTATTTATAAAGAAAAATAATCTTAAATTTGGTATGGAAAAATAACTTCCTTAATAAAGTTATAAATTTCTATTGAAAATTTTTGTTTAAAAGATCAATAGCCTGAAAGACTACGTAAAGGATATATTTACAAACAATTGGGAATTTCAATTTTGGTTTTTAAATGTTGTTTACAATATGAAGGTCGTAGATGTAAATCCAGGCAAATAGAATGTAATGTTCGTGTAGCTGCAACTTTATCAAGGTCGTAGATGTACTTCTAGGCAAATAGAATGTAATGTTTCTGTAGCTGCTAAATTATCAAGGTCGTAAATGTACTTCCAAGCAAATCTAATGTAATGTTCGTGTAGCTGCAACATCATCAAGGTCGTAGATGTACTTCCAGGCAAATAGAATGTATTGTTCGTGTATCTGCAACTTTATCAAGGTCGTAGATCTACTTCCAGGCAAATAGAATGTAATGTTTGTGTAGCTGCAACTTTATCAAGGTCGGTTTGACCTGAAAAATTATAGTACATAGGGTTTTTATTCTTCTATGAATAGATCTATTCAGTCAAATTTTGAGATAAGCCTGGAGGAATTCTAATTAGCAACATCCTTTGTTATGCATGAGTAGTTTTGTTAGGTGTAGTTTTTTATTACTTTTTTTTTAATTATTTCTATGGTATCCTACCTCCATATTTGTGCTATATGCCTTCCATATTGTCAGTTGGGTGTCCGCCTCTCTATATAACCGGAAAATTTCATATTCTTTAAGAGAAGGTGAATTTTTTTGTTAGGTATAATTACGTTCGGACAATGTAATCACTAATGAAAAACCTTCATTAATCAAAATACCAAAAATAGATGAAAGAACGAATTTTTTTTCAAAATAACTTTGATATGATGAACAGAAAAATTACAAGAATAAAGATGAAAAGGAAAAATAGGATTCCAGGAGCTTTTGGCCTAAATTTGCAAAAAAAGTGTTGTGATTACTTTTTTTTACATCTAAGGTGGATTTAATTAGACAAAACTCAGCTGATTAGTTTAATCAATTAAATGTAAAAATAAAAAAAATCTTATAGTATTCCCAATTAACGTAATAATATATATATATATATATATATATATAATTGCAGTAGGAAGGATACGACCATCAGTGACATTCTTATTTATTCCAAGCAACGTTTTGGATTACCCAATCCATTATCAGGCTAAAGGGATAAACACAATTTGTGAGGCGAACAAATGTTAACATAAACTAGATACAAATCAAAAGCAAAATAATTTAGATAGTGAGCCTATAAAATTAAAAGTATTAATAATTGCAAGTACATATACAGATAAGGAGAGGAACAAATTAATACCTGCTTTCAGCGAGTCAGGGAAATGACTAAGAAATTTACCCCAAATCGGACACGATTATGGGTAGTTTGTTGTCGGTAGAATATTAACAGGTCTGAAGCTGGTTGGTTGTGGCTATTACCGATAATGGGTGGCAGGTCAAGTCTGAATTTAACGTGGGCGAATGTGTTTTTATGAAGAGAGATTCCAGAATTCTGAGCTGGGTGATGTTAGGATTAGAGCCCAGAATCTCGAAATTATTAATGTTTGCATCAACCTTACACTTTATAATGTGATCTCTGATTGGCGAGACTTCCTTACTAGCGAGAGACTTTCCTGTTCGGCAACTAATGCCGAGGTGTGCGCAAACCCTCGAGTGTAACGAGCGAATAGTACTACTAATATATGTTCCCTGGGAACATCCAGGGCAATAAAATATGTATACAATACTATTGCGCAAATAAGCCGGGGTTAAATCCTTGGTTTGAAAGAAATTACCTATTTTTAAATTGTTAATGAAGGTTATTCGGAAATGTATTTGTGGAAAAAAACTCTGAAGAACTTTTCGGTACCGTCCTGAAGCCTCCTGATTCAGAGGTCCGAGATCAGGTAGGATAATATATCGCAATTCCTTAGGGACATCTATCTATGCAACCTTTAGATGGAAGGAGTCATTTAATATTTTGCCTATGACTCTGTGAACCAAATCTAGGGAGAATGAGTTGGACACGAAAAAACTTCTTAAACGTCAAATTCAAGGTGCATTAAATCGTCGGAGGAGCAAAGCCGTATGGCTCTTTGTATCAAAATATACAAACTATTTATCCCTTTAGCCTGATGATGGATTGGGTAATCCGAAACGTTGCTTGGAATAAATAAGAATGTCACTTATATACATATAAATTTTATATCGTGAACTATCAAAATAAAATTTCAAGAAGCCTTTTGTACGCGTTGGCATTTAACTTTAACAGAAAAAGAGAAAATATAAAAGATTATTGCGGCTGTTTACTCATCTATTTTATTTGATAATGAACTATACGGATGTTATAGTTCATTATATAAAAATAGATGGGTAAAGAACCGAGAGAACAATTGATATTTTCTAACTACATCAAAACTATCATTGTGTCCTTTGTTAAGAGCATCGTAACGAGAGTAAAATGATTTTATCAACACCCTGTACAACCTCCTTCCCTAAAATATGGCTGTGCTTCCGAAAATCACAGGGATACATCGATGCAGGAAAATAGAGCGGTTCTTGGATAATAATGCCTAAACTTATCCTAATTTAAGAGACCAATTTCCAGCTCATTGATCAGGTCGGCTAAGACCTCACCCTTGGATCGACCCTGTTATTCTTCCCTGATGGGGTGTCCACCATTCCCACCTCCGAGCAAGACAAATGTCTTTGACAACCATGCCACGAGGCGGCTAAAATCCCCCGCGTCGAAGTCGGCTGACAATGGAATGCACAGAGAAATTACATAATACATCCTATCTAATAATTCTAATCCTAGGCAAGTTTATCTTTCCCCTCCTTAACGTCTAGCTATAATGACTCGGAGTTAGTATCTGTTTTAATAGTAATGTTCTTACAAGATTGGCGATTATTCTTAATATAAATTATAACTCCTCCACCGTTTCTCCTATTCCTATCTCTATGAAACATGTTATAACCATCAATCTGGACCTTTGGTCTATAGTTATTTTCTGAAAAATCAAGCCATGACTATTATCGCAATATCAAAATTCTCCACACTCGCTATCGCTCTTATCGAATTCATCTTACTCGTAATGTTCTTACTATTTGTGTAGTATATTCACAATGTATCCTTTTAATGGTCATGCCATTACTACACTCAACATTCCTATCCCTCTGTTCATTTCCCCCTATATTGCTACCAACATTTATCTGAATGCCCGTATCCTTACCGTCCTCATTTTAGTTACAGGAGCAGCCTATACGTATATTTCCCTCAGATGAGCCCCATTAACAATTTGATACCCTTGAGACACAAATGCAACCAATCTATTGCATACAAATCCTCCCTTCCAAAAAACTCCCTCCACGTAACCCCCCCAAAACTAATCCTATACTACCCCACAATAATTTCACTCCCTCATTTATCCCAACTGCAAGCGACATATACTCACTGCCGAATCTAAACCTAGATACAATTCCTGATACTATACCTACTATTATCCCCAAACCTTCCTAAAAAATTCCTATATCTAGACACTAGCTCCTCCTATCTAGTTTTCCTTATGTCAATCACTCCCACATGTAAAACAACTGCATTACTTTCAGTTCCATTCACTATCCTTTCAATTCTCTCTCACTTCCGATACACGTGCACCTGGCAAACAAACCTTCACCTTCCTCCTGCGCTAAATGCCTACCCCGTAAATCACCCATGACAAGCACTTCATTTGCTTCACATACTCCTATTACCCTCATTTCTCCTAGGTCTCATAAAACACTTTACCTCTTACTCCAAGTAAGAAGATCATGCCTACACTCCCTACCTTGATCTACCATCGCTACATCCTTAGCTATCTGTTTCCTTCCTCTTTTTACTACCCTCTTCTTGTTACTATCTTGACTAGCTCTACTACTAACTAACTTAGCTGGGCTAACCTTTAGATCCCCAGAACTTCCCTTGGGTCTAGTGCTGAGATCCTACCTAAGTTCAGTGACTAACTGCTCCAACATAGCTATACTTTCTAAATCATGTCTTTTATAATTCCACTACATACTATTGCAGCCCACGTACAAAACAACTAGTCCCTACTCCTATTATTTCACTTCCATTACAAACATCCCCTGATTTACTATCAATTTCACCCCTACGTTTACCCTCAGTCATCACCTTGCCCTCGGCAGTTTTTACAGAATTAAAATATATTCTTTTAGAAGTCTTTGACTTATATAAAAAAAGAATAAATAACTCACAAAAACTAAAGAGCAGCGCACCAATTAACACTTCCAACAGCAGAAAAGAAACATTAATCCGCTTTATGAATTAACTTTGCTATCTAGCATAGTAAGAGCTGATCATAAAATGATTGCATAGTATCACAGTATCACAACGAAACGACAGAAAACACACTTTTATATTGAGAACAACAAATATTAGTAAACACAAATGTAGTATTCGCACAGATAGACAAAACCACAAAGCCAAATCAAACCAGCACTTCAAAATTCTAATCAATGTCGAATCGTACAGAAAACCTCCCAAAATGTCTAAATCAGCATCCGAGAGGATGGAAGGTACGATAAGAGACGTTCGATGAGGATTTTGGCGAGGCAGAAGAAAATTTGCCTCAGAATTGAATCGAAGGCACAATAAAAGTTAACAAAGAATACAATGAAATATCCTCTGATTGGAAACATAATCTTTCCTTGAAATTCAAAGGAATGAAAAATGATCATGGAATAAAAGAATGAAAATAAATATATATTTAGGCTAATACTCAGAGGAGTCTGTAATTAAGAAGAAGAAGAAGCCTCTTTCGCCAGGATAAACTTGGTTTCTTTCTTCCATCATGTAGACACGGAAGCATATTACTTTTAATCGTCTGTAAGGATGACACATGCAGACATGGAAGCACATCACCTTCAATCTCTGTAAGGATGACACATGTAGACATGGAAGCATATTACTTTTAATAATCCGTAGGGATGACACATGCAGACATGGAAGCACATCACTTTCAATCGTCTGTAGGGATGACACATGTAGACATGTGTGAGGGAATCCCCCCGTGGAAGATCTTTAGCAGAAAAGAACTCCCATGTGCAGCAGAAGGCCAGGCTAGGCCTAAAGTGGTAAGCCTACCCCCTCCTGCCCTTCCACAAGCGGTAGCCTCGAATCGAGTCCCCCATGATTCACCTTTATGCGGGCTAAAATACCTCTGCAAGAAGATTCGAGGCCCTTCGAGAGTAGAGCTGTTTCCCGCTAACCCCCAACTCCGGGGAGAGCCTCGGACATAAATAACGCTCGACTCCCCGGAAGAGACACAAAGTTGAGAAGTCTCACCCAGAACCCAGAAGATTTCCCCATGGTTCCAAGTCAAGTGATAGCAACAAAGCAAAGTGAAAGCTAGACTATTTTGTGTATTTGGAATTAGCCCCAGATAGAAGGTAATTCCACTAAACGATCGCCCCGAGTGATTTTCCCGACTTGTTTCATCAACTCCTGTCGAAGTCTTCCTCATTTCGGGTAGCCGAAATACTCTCCCTGGACCGGAAGTTACCCCCCCCTTGCTTTGGGAGAACCGTTATCACTCCAACCTCCCGCTTTGAAGTCCGAGCGGCCTCACCTCAAGTGCAGAAGACATCCGTAAACCAACCCCTCTCCCCCTTTAAGTAACCCAATTGAGTTAATCCTCCCATTTGAATAGTCTTATCCTTGAATACCTTAAGTTCTAACTTCATAGCCTGATTTATAACTACAATTCCCCCTTTCATTTACTGATGTGATTTTGCCCGTTAATTCTCTGAGGTAATTTTACCCATCAATTCTCTCATTATTTTTGTGTGAATAAAATTATATTTTTGTACATGTCTCTTTAAATAACCTTGAGCTTTGCTATTGTCCATAATTTACCTTACCTCGTTGCACTCTCTCACGCTACTCAGCCCGTCTAAACTTGTCGTTTTCTGTCCCTTTTGTCGGGTCACTTTCAAGTTATTGGTCCCTCCCTCATAGATATAATATGGTATTTATATAATGTAATGTCATACCACAATATATATATATATATATATATATATATATATATATATATATATATATATATATATATATATATACGTATTATATAAATCTGGAGTCAAGTGTGTTGGGGTTTTTACGTTTTTACGAACCCGTGTCATTTTAATTTGGACATTAGAAGTTCCCTTGTTATTTCACGTACATCCCTTTTATTTTTATTTTTGTATTGTACTGGCAGAAGGCAAGTTCAAGTTATTTGAAGAGCAGTGGAACGTAATCTATTTAGATTTTGCGTTGGACCCCAGGTAATTAATTTTTTTTTATTGTGTTCGAATTTTGGAGACTCTCCTGGTTATTAATCCTAAAGAGTTAAGGTTTTTGGTGTCCTAATTCCGGTAGGACCATTTAAATTTTTTTTCACGCTTAGAAACAAAAGAGGTAGGTAGCTGTATCTTAATTTTTTGGGGGGGATCAAGGCCTTCACGAATATTCAAGTATTCAGTTCGCGTGGGTAGTGTCCTAGCTCGTTCGCGTATCAGTGTTCCCTCAGTTAACTGCGTAAAAATGTCATCCTTCGAAAAATTCAAGAGTCAGGGTGAAATGTTAGGTCTTTCGGGCAAAGACCTGCTAAATTACGTACAGGAAGAAGAGAGGAACGAACGGGCAGAGCGAAGGGAATTGGAGATTGAGAAGAACAAACTGAAGATGGAGATGGAGGAGAACAAACTGAAGATGGAGATGGAAGAACGTGAACAAATTAGGCAGGATGAGCTGGAAATGAGCCGAAATCAAATGGATTCTCAGTCCATCGGTTCCCGGGCTGAATTCCCCAAACTCCTTCAGTCCACCTTCCCGCTCTCAATGATGGAGAGGACTTTCGGTCATTTTTGGCCCATTTTGAGAGAATCTTTCAGATCAATAGATGGGATCTCGAAAATGATCGCGTCGCTCGCTTACTCTCCCTCCTAAATGCCAAGTTAAGGGATATCTTCGTATCCCTTCCTCCGGAAGCAACTTTGGACTATTCCACGTTAAAGTCCGAATTGCTAGCCGCTGTTCATATGAATAGCGAATTCTACCGCTCCCGATTCCGTCAGAAAAGGATTCGCCCTGGCCAAACCTTTCGACAACACGGGTACATACCCCAAAGAAACCTTCAGTGTTGGCTGGATGCGTGCAAGATTCCCCAGGTCTACGAGTCCCTTCTGGACTTCTTCCTTAGGGATCAGCTTTTATCTGCCGTGGCTCCCGAAATTCGCGCCTTCATTAAGGATAAACGTTGCGCCACTTTCAAGGAGTGCTTGGAAGAGGCCGATGTTTACGCGGTAGTCACGATTTGTACCCTAAGGATGTTAAAAAGGCTCCCCAATTGCCCCTCAAAACAAAAATTTATGGCGCTAAGACCCCCCCGCAAAATTGGTTCCAAGATTTACCAAAGCTCCTAGTCCCTCGAGGCCAAGAAACTTCCATCCATCGGAACACCGAGACGTTAAGCCCCTAGTTTCTTTCCCCCCGGTTGTGCCATACCAAAAGAACCCGATCGTCTGCTACACCTGCGGAGTTCCTGGCCATTACCGCACGAACTGTCCTCAAAACTCCCGACTCGCAAACTCTCAGTCCCACCAAGTGCACCAAATCTGGGCCGCCCCTGATCCTCCTCCGTCGCCTCAGAAGACTCCTGAACCTCCCCCGCCCGCCAAAGACCCGGTCCATCAGGTAAACTTTCTCTTTAATGAGAACAACCTTGGTGGATTGAAGTTCTAGAACGGAACTGTGAACGGTCGCCGAGTATCCACCCTCGTCCGTGACACCGGGTGCACCTGCATTATAGTGTCTGAGGACCTAGTCCCCCCTGTTGGGTCTGACCAAAAGAAATTTGCGGTGGTCCACGACTACCTTGACCGGGCCAGTCGTTTTCCAGTAATTCGTTGTCACATCGAGTGTGACTATATGTCCGGTTGGGCCGAAGTGGTAGCGGCCCCAATCCAGTTCTGCTCCGTTTTATTCGGTCAGAACCCCGTAATTCACGACCATCCCGTGGCCCAGCCTGTGATTAACGGTACACAGGCAGCCCTGGAATCCCGTGCACCTGTTTCCCTGAAAACCCCTATCGACCCGGAGTTCCAAGCTCTCCGGAGCGATAAGTTTTCCCGCGCCCAGAAGGAGTGCGCAACTCTCTTCCCCTTTGGGAGAAAACTAAAGCCCTCGAGCGTGAGTCCACCCGAGGTAACAAACGAGTCTCGTATCCCGTGAATAAGGACTTATTGAGAGGTTTGAGACTTAATTGGACCTTAAGTCACGAGATCGAAAATTCAAGCCTGGCACGAAGGTGCTGGTGCTACTTCCCACGGGAAGCAACAAAATCCTTAGCCAGTGAAAGGAACCCTACCCCGTCCTCGAGGCTAGAGGACCCGTGGATTACCTCATCCATACTCCGGCGGGAGCGAAGGTTTTCCACGTGAATTGTATATATATATATATATATATATATATATATATATATATATATATATATATATATATATATATATATATATATATATATATATATATATATATTATCATCAATGTTCCTAATTATGATTATTTTTTTGGTCCAATAAATTGTTAAGTTAATTTTTTTGTACCATATTTATGCCTCCATTTAGTTGTTTCCTGTTTTTTGGTTCAACTGAAATGTCGCCAATGTTCTCGTAGGATTTTTCTTTTGTTTAAAATTGTATTAGTTAAATTCTCTATAATCGACCTGTTTAAGGCTTATGCCCGTAAATTCCCCGCTGAGCTCAGATTTACGTTTTTTTTTGTGTGTACACCTGTCGCAGCAGGTTAGAATTTCCCTAGACCGTTGATAATTCTAGTTTGACGGGTTGGGATGATCCTTTCCTACGCAACTGCTCTGTAAAGCATCATCTTTCGGTTGGGAGATGTGTGAGGGAATCCCCACGTGGAAGATCTTTAGCAGAAAGGAACTCCCATGTGCATCAAAAGGCCCGGCTAGGCCTAAAGTGGTAAGCCTCCCCCCCTTTCCCCTTCCACAAGCGGTAGCCTCGAATCGAGTCCCCCATGATTCACCTTTATGCGGGCTAAAATAGCTCTGCAAGAAGATTAGAGGCCCTTCGAGGGTAGAGCTGTTTCACGCTAATCCTTAACTCCGGAGAGAGCCTCGGACATAAATAACGCTCGACTCCCCGGAAGAGACACAGAGTTGAGAAGTCTCGCCCAGAACCCAGAAGATTTACCCATGGTTCCAAGTCAAGTGATAGCAACAAAGCAAAGTGAAAGCTAGACTATTTTGTGTATTTGGAATTAGCCCCAGATAGGAGGTAATTCCACTAAACGATCGCCCCGAGTGATTTTCCCGACTTGTTTCATCAACTCCTGTCGAAGTCTCCCTCATTTCGGTAGCCGAAATACTCTCCCTGGACCGGAAGTTACCCCCCCTTGCTTTTGGAGAACCGTCATCACTCCAAACTCCCACTTTGAAGTCCGAGTGGCCTCACCTCAAGTGCAGAAGACATCCGTAAGCCAATCCCTCTTCCCCTTTTAGTAACCCAATTGAGTTAATCTCCCCATTTGAATAGTCTCCTCCTTGAATACCTTAAGTTCTAACTTCATAGCCTGATTTATAACTACAATTCCCCCTTTCATTTACTGATGTGATTTTGCCCGTTAATTCTCTGAGGTAATTTTACCCATCAATTCTCTCATTATTTTTGTGTAAATAAAATTATATTTTTGTACATGTCTCTTTAAATAACCTTGAGCTTTGCTATTGTCCATAATTTACCTTACCTCGTTGCACTCTCTCACGCTACTCAGCCCGTCTAAACTTGTCGTTTTCTGTCCCTTTTGTCGGGTCACTTTCAAGTTATTGGTCCCTCCCTCATAGATATAATAAGGTATTGATTTAATGTAATGTCATACCACGACAACATGGAAGCACATCACTTTCAATCTCTGTAAGGATGACACATGCAGACATGGAAACACATCACTTTCAATCTCTGTAAGGATGACACATGTAGACATGGAAGTACATCACTTTCAATCGTCTATAGGGATGACACATGTAAACATGGAAGCACATCATTTTCAATCGTATTTAGGGATGACACATGTAGACATGGAAGCACATGACTTTCAATCGTCTGTAGGGATGACACATGTAAACATGGAAGCTCATCACTTTCAATCGTCTCTAGGGATGACACTCCAGACATAGAAGCACATTACTTTCAATCGTCTGTAGGGATAACACATGTAAACACGGAAACACATCACTTCCAATCGTTTGTAGGGATAACACATGTAAACATGGAAGCAAATCACTTTTAATCTCTGTAGCGATGACACATGTAAACATGGAAGCACTCACTTTCAATCTCCGTAGGGATGACACATGCAGACATGAAATCACATAACTTTCAATAGTGAGGGGTGAGATGACACATGTAGTTAAGCAGTCAATCCGGCTTGCACGTAGTGTTCGTAAATACATGAGTACTGAAAGTAAAGTTACGAACCATATCTTAATTGGTAGACACCCCATTTTATGATTAGTAAGGAGAATTGTTCCACATTCACCACCCCATTTATACATAAAATTCCGTGGTAATTTAGAGGAGATTTAAAATAGATCCATGGATGTTCTATTCTATATTCTGGTCAAATCCAAGTTCCTAATGCTAAACGCGAGGGGCACATTTCTCAGTTCATTGGTAGAAATATTCTTGGTCGTTGTTTAATACTAGTTAAACACTAATAGTCTCCATAAGGATGCTAGTTCCTGGTCGTTTTTTAATATTGATTAAAGACCCATAGTATCCATAAGGATGCTTTTTCCTGGTCGTTTTTTAATACTAGTTAAAGACTCATAGTCTCCATAAGGATGCTTGTTAATGGTCGTTGTTTAATAATGTTTGAGGACCCATAGTCTCTATAAGAATGTTTGTTTCTGGTCATTGTTTAATACTAGCAAAAAACTCATAGTCTCCATAAGGATGCTTGTTCCTGGTTGTTGTCTAATACTAGTTAAAGATTTATAGTCTCCTTAAGGATGCTTGTTCCTGGTCGTTGTTAAATACTAGTTAAAGACTCATAGCCCACTTAAGAACGCTTTTCCTGGTCGTTGTTTAATAGTGTTTAACGACCATTAGTTTCATAAGGACGCTTGTTCCTAGTCGTTGTTTAATACCGTTTAAAGATCTATAGCCTCCTTAAGGACGCTTGTTCATGGCCGTTGTTTGCTACTGCTTAATGATCCAATGCCGTTCTAAGGAGGCTTGTTCTTGGTCGTTTTTTAATACTGTTTAATGATTCATAGTTAAGGACGCTTGATCCTAGTCGTTGTTTAATACGGTTTAACGATACATAGCCGCTGTAAGAAGTTTTTTCATGGTCGTTGTTTAATACTGTTTAATTATACATAGCCTCGTTAAGGACGCTTGTTCCTGGTCTTTGTTTAATACTACTTAAAGACTCATAGCCTACTTAAGAACGCTTTTCTTGGTCGTTGTTTAATAGTGTTTAACGACCATTAGTTTCAAAAGGACGCTTGTTCCTAGTCGTTGTTTAATACCGTTTAAAGATCTATAGCCTCCTTAAGGACGCTTGTTCCTGGTCGTTGTTTAATACTGTTTAATAATTCATAGCCACCATATGGACGCTTGTTCCTGGTCGTTGTTTAATACTGTTTAACGACCATTAGCTTCTTAAGGATGCTTGTTCCTAGTCGTTGTTTTGTACTGTTTAATGTTCCATAAATCACCTTCCACAAAAAACATTCAGTTCACTTGTAAAAGCCATAATCCTGAGACAATCCAATCAAAATATGTATTTCAGCGCAGGGCTTTGCAATCAAACCTGATTGTAAATCACTTTTGACTTTAAATTCTAGCCTATGGGAGTGTAAGTGTCTGAAAGTGTGATGATGATATTCAAAACTAAGAAGCAAAAACTAACGAGGCACCTCGCCTGAAAGTTGGTGTGAATCTGTGCGGAGGATATATAGCCAAAGACTAACCTGTGGGGTTTGGGGGTCCGGCCTAGCGCACAAACATACATATGTCAGCTGCAGTATAATAATAATAATAATAATAATAATAAAATAGTTTATTTAGGATAAAAACAGTCATTTCGACTGACAAAATACAATATTTAAAAGGTATTATACAGCGAATGGGAAGAGTATTTACAAGGGTAGCGTAATGATAGTATTCAATTACGTTTATTCTCCTCATTTATATGTTTCACAATTGTTGGGATTGGGCTTTTCTGGTACCTGTTAGTAGGTGGTCTGATGGGGACGAGGAGGTTGTGGGAGCGAGTGGCGTGGCGAGGAGGGGGAGTCAGGGGCGGCAGGAGGTGACGGTGGCAAGGGTTGTTAAGCAGTTTGCCGAATTGGATTATTGCTTTTTGGTAAACTGTAGCGGGGATGGAGAGTCCCAGGGTTATCAAGGCATCATCACAGCCTTTGTAAGAGGGGCCAAGCAGGATCTTCAAGGATCTTCTTTGCACTCTTTCCAACCTCTCTCGTTGTGTCACGTTAAGGCTGGAGGACAAGGCTGGGGTTGCATATGTAAGCTTCTGCAGTATGAAAGTCCTGTATATGCTGGAGAGCTCGGATGATGGGACTCCCAGTGACTTGAGGCGGCGCAGCATATACAGCCTGAAGGAGGCCGAGGACACAACGGTGTTGACGTGCGGGTCCCATGACAGCCTGTCATCCATGGTGACACCGAGAACCCTGGCAGATCGAACAATTTCCAGGCTGTGGTCCCCCAGCGTGAGGTTGGGTGACTGGGTCGGGGTGGTGGCGAGATCAAAGTGGAGTGTAACAGTCTTATTGTGGTTCACTGTCACGTGATTATCAGCTACCCAGGTGAGGAGATGATTCAGGGAATCTTGAAGTGGCTGGTAATTTGGGTCAGAATTTTGAATATGGTTAGTAAAGGTACAGTCATCTACATATTTCCAACGGTAGGGGATATTGATAAGAGCATCATTAATTAGTACCAGGAGCAACAGAGGGCCAACTGCGGTACCCTGTGGAATACCACATGTAAGGGGCAAGAGGGTGGACGTTGCTACCCGTAGCCGAACAGCTTGTCGGCGGTTGGAGATAAAATCAGCCAGCCAAGCCACCAGACACTCACGCAGTCCCATCGTTGTTGCCTTGGTAATCACGGTCGTATGGTCCACCAGGTCGAATGCTTTCCTCAGGTCTATGAGTGTGGCCAAAACAGAGGTTCTGAGTGCTTCCAGACCTCCGTGCATGTGATCTAGGAGGCTGACCAGGTAGTGTGTGGTTAAGGGAGCACGGATGTTCCCGTAATACCGTGGGTCGATTTCGGGAGCAAGGTCCGTGTAACCCCAACCTGTCACAAAACTCTCGCAGATAAAGCTTGGAATTTGCGTGATTGACACAGGGCGGGTCTCATCCAGGGTGGTGGGGAAAGGCTTCTTAGGTACGGCAGTTACGTAGGATGTCTTTCAGTCACTAGGTGATTGGTACTGTTGAAGAGAGGCATTAATTATGGAAGTAAGAGGTACGGAGAACTCAGGGGCAAATTCCTTTAAAAGAGGCATAGGGAGGTCAGTGGGAGTTGTAGAGCGTTTGGTTTTTAATTTTTTGATTTTCTGTCAAACCTGGAACTCTTGTACAGTAGGCGCTGTGGTTTGCATGGAGAGGAAAGTGGGCAGTAAAGACGGGTCGAGAGGGGAAAGTTGCTGGCATATGGTGAATAAGTGGTTGTTTATCTCGTTGGCGGCGTCAAGGGGGGGAGGTGGCTAATGCAAGGTGGTGTACGGGAGGCTTTGTTCAGCCCGCACAAGTTCTTTATTTGATTGAACCATTTGATACTGTCAGATTCTTTTAGGCGTTGAAGTTTGCTTGGGTAGTAGTTGCGCTTTGCATATTTAATCTGATTTATTACTTTGTTACAGAGAGGTTTGTAGAGGGATGAGTTGTTGAGGTGGGCTCGGTTTCTTTACTCATTAACCTTTTTATTCTGTTGCTTATCCATGGAAGGTCATTGGGGTGTTGCCGGAGAGTTTGCTCATGGAAAAAGTGGGGATAGGCTGTCGTGATCGTGGACAGGTAGTTATTCCATTTAGTGTCAACATCGGTTATGGTAAGAACTTCGGTCCAGAGGTGGTGATCAATCCAGTCACCAAAGGCTAGAATGGAGGACTGTCAGAGTGTGCGGTAGGTCAATGTTGTGGCACTTTGAATAGGAGATAGTGTGGCCTTGGGCGTCCACATCACGGAGACGTGGGTGCTGCGCCTAAACGGTACGAAGGGTTGAGGGGGGTTGTAGTATTCCTCAGCGTCAGTCAAGATAAGGTCGATAATGTTGTTGCCATGTGTGGAGAAATTGACTACCTGTGGGAGGTTAGTCTCTCTCTGTAGTTCTGCTACCTTTATTTCATTGAAATCTCCACAGATAATAACTTTTGAGCTTGGGTACTGAATTTTGAGGAGGTCAGTAGTTTGGGTGAGATGATGCCACATGGCGAGGGTGTTGCGTTGGCGTCCCCCTCACCCACAACACCTCTAGGTCATGGGGCATATCAACTTGGATGGGTGACGGGTGTAGCGAGTCTGGTAGTGCGGAGATTGTGGAACAATTGGTAGTTATTAATGTTAATTACGTCAGTGTCAACTTGCCAGGCCTCTGTGATCGCTACTATGCCTGGGTGCTGAGTGTTAATGACTGTTGCCATCTAATCCCTTTTATTGCGTAGAGATATCACATTTGATAGGAGTAATGTTGGGAAGTTATAGCGTATTATCGGCACTTCAAAGTGTCATGGAGGTTTGAATGGTTTAGATTGCCTCTTACATGGGAATAACCTAATTTTGTGCTTGGGAATTTTCCTTTGGATTAGCTTACCGCGTTTGCATCGGCGTGCGTGGAATAGTTGCAGGTTTTTCATTGTCAGTAGTGTAGTACTGTCGGGGTAACTACATCCTTTTTTCAAAAGAAACAGTTGTTTGGTTGAGTAGGCGATGCGGGAGGTGGGTGATAAATTTGAATCCAGGGAACGGTTAACGGTTGTCGGGAAGCACATAGATTTATATTTCGAATTATTTTCCAAATTCGTTGCAGGTACACCTGATACTATACTGCCATGCGAAGGTCTGGGAGGTCTTTATGAGGGATTGTACTGTAAAATACTGGTTTTAACGAGGTTCATTTGTTTAAAAGAAAACTAGTTGAACACATGTAATTTTTATGGAATCTCAGAACTGGGATGGTTAAGAGATCAATCCAGAATGAGTGAATTTTAGCTTGGATACTTTGGGGTCCATTTGATCTAAAAGGCAAGGAAAAAAATGCTTATGTAATAAAAGTTATGAAATAAAGGCATGTGAAATTAATGCCTATGGAATAAAGGCGCTTATGAAATAAAGTTTTATGAACGAAATGCTTATGGAATATATGCATATGAAATAAAAGCTTATGGAATAAAGGCTTATTTAATAAAAGATTTTGTAATAGATAGTTATGAAATAAAGGTATACGAAATAAACGTTATGAAATAAGAGTTTATGAAATAAAGGCATATGAAATATAGGCATAAGAAATTAATGCTCCTGAATAAAATTTTCAGAAATTAAGTCATATGAAATTAATGATTATGAAATAAAGGCTTATGGAATAAATGCTTATGAAATAAATGCTTATGAAATAAAGGCTTATGGAATAAAGGCTTATGGAATAATATGATATGAAATAAACCCTTTTTAATAAAGGGTTATGAAATATAGGTTTATAAAATAAAGGAATATGAATTAAATGCTTATGAAATAAATACCTATAATATAAAGGCTTATGGAATAAAATCCTATGAAATAAATGGTTATAAAATAAAGAATTATGGAATAAAGGCGTAAGAAAAAAATTACTATAAATGAAAGGCTTAAAAAATAGAGGTATATGAAATAAAGCTTATTTAATAAATACTTTTGTAATAAAGGATTATGAAATAAAGACTTATGAAATAGTGGCTTATGAAATAAAATCTTAACAAAGAAAGGCTTATGAAATAAAGGCTAATTTAATAAAGGCTTAAAAAATGAAAGCCTATGAAATAAAGCCATAATAGTAAAGTTCATTTCCCCAAGATGCTCTACCACTGTGTGGATTAATTTTTTTCCATTTATTTGCTTAGTAAAATAGAAACCTAAAATGGAAAATTAAGTCCGAAGATATTTAAAAAAAGATCCTCGGATGAAACCTGTTTGTTATTAGATCAAGAAATATGTAGTTGAGATGCGTAGCCAGAGTATATAAAAATGGGGACCAAATAGGAAGGAAATATCACTGTGTTGGGAGAAAGTACACACAGTAGGTGTGTGAAATAATTTAATACAGAAGATAATAATTGAGAAAAAGGATAAATTTATTAATAATAGAGAAATGATCTTCGCCCAATTTCATCTTGAAAATTATTGGATTAACGTGACTGGGTTTCGAACCCAGGAGAAACACGAACAGAAACGAGAGTACAAATAGTACAAGAACCTAAAGAGTACTGAGTCCAAATTCTTATAGGACTGGTTTAGGGCACTTACTAGGTACAGTATATTCATGAATATTCAATAAAACCGCACTTTGGAACGTCTATTGATAAGTTTATGAACAGATTCGGTAAATAGCTATGTACGTAGTGCTGGTATGGCGTTACTATAGCAACGAATGACCACCTTTATACTGCACGCATGGGAAACTCTCTGTAACCACACCAAGCAAAAGACTCTATCCAATATAACAATTTACCAGTGCTAACAACATTAACATTTACTTTTCTCCTCGCAGTACAGGGGGTCGTTTTCATCTGGTCGTGGGACAAGGGATCGTTTTAGTAGGACACAGGATCATTTTCATCCAACGTTGGGAGATATAATCGTATTCATCCAGAGGTATGACATAGGATTGTTTAAATCCAACGGTGGACGACAAGATCAATTTCATCCACAGGTGGCACACAGGATGATTTTCATCCATCGGTGGGAGACAAGGTTGATTTCATCCACCGGTGGTACACAGTATCGTTTTCATCAACCGGTGGCACACATAATCGTTTTCATCTACCGGTGGGAGACAAGATCGATTTCATTCACCGGTGGGACAAATGATCGTTTTTATCCACTGGTGAGAGAGAATATCGATGTCACCTACAGTTAGGACACAAGATCGTTTTCATTGACCGGAGGGACACATGGTCCTTTTCATCCACTGGTGGGACACAAGATCGATTTCATCTGATGGTGGGGCAAAGGATCGTTTTCATCTACCGGTGGAAGACAAGATAGTTTTTATCCACCGTGGGGAGACAAGATCGATTTCATAGACCGGTAGGACACAGGATCGTTTTTATCCACCGGTTGAAGACAGGATTGCTTTCATCCAACGGTGGGAGACAAGATCGATTTCATAGACCCTTGGGACACAAGATCGTTCTCATCCACTGATGGGACACATAGTCGTTTTCATCCACCGGTGAAAGACAAGATAGTTTTTATCCACCGTGGGGAGACAAGATCGATTTCATAGACTGGTGTGACACAGGATCGTTTAATCGACCGATTGAAGACAGGATTGCTTTCATCCAACGGTGGGAGACAAGATCGATTTCATCAAGAGGTGAGATGCAAGATTTTTTCATCCACCGGTAGGACACAGAAATTTTCATCCACCGGTGGAAGACAGGATTGTTTTCATCCACCAGTGGGACACAGGATAGTTTCATTTACTGGTGGGAGACAGGATCGTTTTCATCCACCGATGGGACAGAGGATCGGTTTCATCAACCGGTGGGAGACAGGATTGTTTTCATCCACCGATAGGACACAAAATCATTTTCATGCATCGGTGGAGAACAGAATAGTTTTCCTCAACCGGCGGAAGACACGATAGTTTTCATTCACCGGTGGGAGACAAGATCGTTTATATCCACTGACGGGAAACAGGATCGGTTCCATCCACCAGTGAGACAAGAGATCGTTTTGATCCACTATTGAGGACACGGGATCGATTTCCTCCACCGGTGGGACACAGGATCGTTTTCATCCACCGGTGCAAGACAGTATCGTTTTCATCTACCGATGGTTAACAGGATAGTTTTCATCAACCGGTGGAAGACAGTATCGTTTTCATCCACCAATGGAACACATGATCGTTTTCATCCGCCGTCGGGAGGCAGAATTGTTTTAATCCACCGGTGGAACACAGGTTCGTTTTCATCCACCTGTGGGACACAGGATTGTTTTCATCCACCGGTGGTGGACACAATCGTTTTCATCCATCGGTGGAACACAGGGGCGTTTTCATTCACTGGTGGGACACAGATCGTTTTATCCACCGGTGGGACACAAGATCATTTTATCCCTTGGTGGGACCCATGATACATTTCATCCATCAGTTGGAGACAGAATCGTTTTCATCCACCCTTTTAAGACAGGATCCTTTTTATCCACTGGTCGAAGACAGGACCGTTTAAATCTACCGGTGGGACATAGGATCATTTTAATCAACCAGTCGAAGCCAGGATCTTTTCCTTCGACCGATGGGCCACAAGATCGTTTTTATTCACCGGAGCGACCATAATCCACCCTTTGAATGGAACAGGAGCTGCCAAGTGTAGGCCATGAATGGTCTTTTGCAGTCTCCTTCTTTTCTTATGTTTCTTATGTTTCTTATAATCCTTTTCATCCACCTGTGGTAGACATGCTCGTTTTATCCACCGTTGGAAGACAGGATAATTTTCATCCACCGGTGAGACATATGATCGTTTTAATCCACCGTTGGAAGACAGAATTTTTTTTCACCTCCCTTGGATGATAGGCTCGTTTGTATCCACCGATGTCACACATGATTGTTTTCATCCACCGATCTGAGATATGATAGTTTTCATCCACTGATTGGAAACAGCATCGTTTTCATCCACCGACAGGACACAGGATCGTTTTCTTTCCCCGATGGGAGACAACCGTTTTCATTCACCGGTGGAACACAGAGTCATTTTCATCCATCGGTGGTACACTGATCGTTTTAATCCACATGGGGACACAGGATCGTTTTATTCACTGGTAGGACACATGATCCATTTCATCCACCTGTGGCGCACATAATCATTTTCATCCACCTCTGGGAGACAAAATCGTTTTCATCCACCGTTGGAACACAGGATAGTTTTCATCCACTGGTGGGAGACAGAATCGTTATCATCCACTGCTGGAACACTGGATTGTTTTCATCCACCGGTGGGACACATGATCGTTTTTATCCACCGTTGGGAGACACAATCGTTTTCATCCACTGGTGGAACACAGGGTCGTTTTCATCCCCCAGTGGAACACACATCATTTTAATCCACCTGTGGGACCCAGGGTTGTTTTCATCCGCCAGAGAGAACATGATCATTTTCATCCACCTGTCAGAGACAGAATTGTTTTCATCCACCGTTAGATGACAGGATCTTTTTCATCCACCTTTGGAAGACACGGTCATTTTCATCCACCGGTGTTACACATAATCGTTTTATCCACCAATGGAAGACAGAATCGTTTTTATCCATCGATGGGATAGAGGATCGTTCTCATCTAGTCGTGGGACGTAGGATCGTTTTCATCCACCGTTGGAAGACAGAATCGTTTTTTTCCACCAGTGTGAGATAAGATCGATTTTATCTACAGGTGGGACACAGGATAGTTTTCATCCACCTCTGGCACACATTATTGTTTTCATCCACCGGTAGGACACTTATTCGTTTTCATCCAGTGGTGGAAGACAGGATCATTTTCATTCACCTGTGGGACACAGGATCCTTTTCATCCAGCGATGGAAGACATTACCGTTTTTTCCACCTGTGAGCCACAGGATCGTTTTCATCTACCGCTGGGAGACAGAATCGTTTTCATCCACAGATAGGACACAGGAGCTTTTAATTCACCCTTGGAAGACAGGACCGTTTTCATCCACCCGTCGAAGACAGGATTGTTTTCTTTGAATGGTGGGACACATGATCCTTTTAATCCACCAGTGGACTTGAAGATCACTTTCGTTCTACGGTTGGAGCCATTATCGTTCTCTATACACCGGAGGAGGAACACTACTTTGTCTTCATCCGCCTGTGGGACACATGATCCTTTTAATCCACCAGTGGACTTGAAGATCACTTTCGTTCTACGGTTGGAGCCATTATCGTTCTCTATCCACCGGAGGAGGAACACTACTTTGTCTTCATCCGCCCGTGGGACATATGATCGTTTTCATCCACCGTTGGAAGACAGAATCATTTTCATCCACTGGTAGGACACATGTTGGTTTTATCCACCGGTGTGACACAGGATCGTTTTCATCCACCGGAAGGGTACATGATCGTTTTCAAACACCTGTGGAAGACAGAATCGTTTTCATCCACCGTTGTAAGACAGTATCGTTTTCATCTACCGATTGGGAGATCGGATCGTTTTCATCCACTGATGTGAGAGATGATCGTTTTCATCCACGGATGGGAAACGGGATCGTTTTCATCCACCAGTGGGAGATAGGATCGTTTTCATCCACCGGTGGGACATTGGATCGTTCTCATCCACCGGTTGGAGAGAGGATCGTTTTCACCCAACGATGGAACATAGGATCGATTTCATCCTCCCGTGGGACACAGGATCGTTTTCATTCTCCGGTAAAACACCGAATCATTTTTATCCGCCGGTGAGAGACGGGGTCGTTTTCATCCACCGATGAGAAACAGTATCGTTTTCATCTACCGTTCGGACACAAAATCATTTTCATCCACCGCCTGGAGACTGGATCGTTTTCATCTAGTCGTGGGACACAAGATCGTTTTCATCCACCTGTAGGACACAGTATCGTTTTATCCATCGGTGGAAGACAGGATCATTTTCATCCACCGGTGGGAGACAGGATCTTTCTGATCTAGTTGTGGGACTTAAGATCGTTTTCATTGACCTGTGGGACACAGGATCGGTTTCAGCCCCCGGTAGGACACATAATCATTTTCATCCACCGGTGGGAGACACGATCGTTTTTATTTAGTCGTGGGACACAAGATCGTTTTCATCCACCTGTAGGACACAAGATCTTTTTCATCCACCAGTGGGGAGCAAACGATATTTCACAATTCTAAGGTAAAATGGAGAAGGGGTGTCCCACAGGTCCACCTGAAGCACTATAAATGTGCCTTCTGTTTGCTCTTTTAACTGAATTCAATCCTCCTATTGCAATTTACCTTAATACCCCCTAGGAAGGTAAAAACTATACCCTGCACAGTGATGGCATATGTGCAAGGTTAAGCAGCAAATTGCTACTGTTCTTTATTGGGTGGTTTTCCAATTGATACAGTTCGTTTTACGGCTGTTAGACTGGTCTATTGTATACACCCACTTTCTTACAGTGGATGTGGAGCGTTCCCCAGGTGCGCTCGATGCTGTGTAAAGGCAGATATTCGTTGCTATAGCAACCGCGCGCGCGGATTCAAATCAATTATAATTTCAATTTAGGCGCCAAAACGGCCAACAAAAGGCTTCTGGCACAACGGGATACATAATAAGCTCCATATACTATACATTTATGATCTCTATGTGGCGGACAGAATCATTTTCATCCATCTGTGGGAGACAAATATTTTTCATCCCCCAGTGGAACACAGGATCGTTTTTATCCACTGGTGGAACACTAGATCGTTTTCATCCACCGGTGGGACACAGGATCGTTTTCGTCCACCGGTGGGAGACACAATCTCTTTTGTGGGGTAAGAGAGTACTGTTTATCACCCCCCCCCCCCTTACACCCCTCTTACGAGCGTGTCTGTGCATTTGAGTGAGGACTGAACCTGTATGTCAAAGGTTACACATGTAGATAAGTTTGTATCGTAAATTTAAAATAGTTTAAAAATCAGCATGTTAAAAAAAAACAATGATCTACTAAACATTATATAGTGGTAGTTTAACACCGTCTGGGTAAACGGGCTGGCCCTAAGTTGATCTCAAGGTCTTTGAGGTTCTTTTTTTGTACGTTTTGTGAGCCGTGTATAAATAATCAAGATCTATAGTCTTAGGTAGGATTTAAATTCAAGAAAAGCTTGATTCGTTTATGCCAAACTCGTAATAAGAATTACAATGAAATTGTTTAATAGTTAAACCAAAGAAAAGACAGTAGAAAGAAAAGGAAAATTAATAAATACCTATAATTTTATGGCAAAACCTGATGGATCTACATATTTTGCCATTATAGAGTATGTTGGGTGGGTGGGTACGTGGAATTGAACCCCGCTTAAATTTTTTAATCTTATTTGTGAGTTTGATAGGGATGTGTTGTAGTTTTAGATGGTGTTAGGAATGATGCGGGAAATGACGTAATGGATGACGTCATGAAAAGCATCCGATCAGATTCGTCATGATTGTAACCATGACAGCAAATAAACATCTCCAACCATGTGTATAAAAAAAAGGTATTTGGTTGCACATAAACCGGAAAAAAGTGGCTAATATTTTTCTTTCATCTGTTTTATTATAATATAGTTATTTTAGAACATGTCTAAAATGCACAACTTCTCATATCCAAAGATTTCGTATGTATATTCAATTTTTGAATAAATTTACTTCCGTCAAAAATCTCGAAATATCTTAATAACATTTTACGAGATAAAAAATCTTCCCAATTTAAATAAAGTAAAAAGCATCGCTTTGAAAATATTATAGTCATCAGTTTTGACAGAAGTTTATGCATAGATTTAAGATCCATTGAAAGCAGTCCTCGTTTCTACGCTGCCACAGAGCCAAGATCACCAATAAACTATCCCTACCAGTTAGGTTATTGATGATTGGACAACAAATGAAGTTTTAATTGCAAATTCACTCATATTAACTACCATTTGTATTATTCTCATATGAACCAGGTTGTAGAACTTCCCAACACGGAAAAAAATCATTAAATTTAACAAATCAAAGAACGAAAGCTAACTTTAAGACCAAGTAGCAGATATGGCTACTAACCATAAAATCACACTTAATATTATTTGCATTTTTGGTCTTTATAATGTATATTATTGGTATAAATATGTATCTTATAATGAAGTAAATTCCTTCAGCCAAGGCTGTGAGATCTGATGGGTCGAGAGAAATAACTGGGAAATAACATAGCCAGATTCATCTGAGAAAGGTTTATTCAGTTTTCAGTTATTGGACGCATATTTGTCTTGAGATTACGGATCCGAAAGTTTAATATCAGGATGCGAACAGACATCATACACGGTCAGGCTTCTGTTATATTTCATAGAGCTGTTTAAAAGGGATCAGAGTAATGATAATTTAAATGAAATATTATATATATCTATTAAAGGGCTTAAGCAAATACTATCGAATTTCCGAGCCAAAAATGCTAGCTCTTATCATAAAAAATATGGTGTTCCATTAAAGAATGCTAAGGAAGCATCGCTCTCAAGGTATTATTAATATTATACCATACAATTTTCCATTGCTTCCTTAAAAGGGCTCTAATAGAAGACATAAGGCCCATATTATATAAGGTTTTACTTTAATATTAAAGAGGATCTAGAGATTAGCGTCTCATCATTTTCCAGGAAAAGCTTATATTTTTTTTCTAGATACCTTTATGAATGTAACCATGCAATGGCTTCGCCACTTTCCCCTACGGGGGAGCTTGCGCTTCGCTACCAAGATTAAAATTTAAGATCGAAAAAAAAGCAGCCATGGTTAAATTTTTATAAATTTTCTGAACTTCGCTAATTATAATCATTTTAAAAAGGAACTTTAAACTAAATTTCCCCCATTTCAAAATATCACGTTGCTAAAATATAGCTATAGAATAGAAGAAGAAGATATATAAAAATAAATGTTCTGAATTTTACCATTTGTAATTCGTGGGGTTTTAAAAAATTCACAAAATTTCGATACTTATATTTATTTCAGAACGTTGATAAAAAAACATAAGTCATAACCAAACTAAGATGAAATTATTATTCAAATACTCTAAAAAATCCCCTTCTCAAATTATAGAGTAAGTGATGATGATGATATGCACAATTTAGTAGATACTCAAAGCGTAAGGCTGTCAGTAAAGTTTCGACCGTTAGGAATAAAAACGAGGAGTCGTTGCCACAATAAAACACAAATTAAAACGTCTTTTGAGGGCCTAAACTTACATAGAAATTGACTTTAGCAAAGGTATTAACTTCGCGGACAAATCAAGAGTCACTCTGAAAGAGCAGGAAAGTTAGGCCAGAGAGAAAGGCTGGGTTGTCAATGGACAACAAATGAAGCATTCACCAAACGACAAAAAGGAGGAGGATTGATAATTTGGACTACTCTAGTTCGAAACAGGCTAGTCGGACTTTTCATAGTGGATGATGGCGTAAAAAAGGATTCGAGGGTCTATTTCGATTTCCTGGAGGAAAATATCCTACCTTGGTTTGAAAGACAGCCATTCAGGACGAAGAAGTTGTCTTCATACGAGATAATGCTTCTAGTCATGCCTTTAAGTTCTTTAAGATTAGTTAGACTAGAAAAGAACTTGTAGGAGACTCACTCATAGAATGGTCTCCCAACACTTGAAATTTTGTGGAGTATCTTGGAGAGATACGATTACTAGACCCAAGGTCCTGTAAATACCGTTTTGTTGATTGTCTAAAAACTTTGACATCATTGGTATGTAACAGACTGTTCGCATTTATTCCGAACGATTCCTTTGTCCAATATCCCTTCTTCAGTTCTTATAGCAAAATGCTTTTATCTAATTTCCATTAATTTCTTTCCTCACAATTACCTAATATAAATTGTCTTAACTTGTTATACTTTGTTATTATACGATTTCTTTATAAATTTAGGTTAAAAACTATGTATTCCTACTAATTATAAATCTGCAAATGATCTCGCGACAGGTAAAGAGTCAATTCCACCATAATTTGTCTTATTCTCCTCTCATATTTAATTTATATTACATATCTTTGCATTACTTTTTCTGCTAATATTTGTTTTAACTCCATGAAGGAGCGTTACACAAAATGCAACTCTTTTAAGCAAGTTTTGGCTAATATTTAAAATTTATATATTACCTCTGGACACACTTTAGGTTGACAATAAACTAAAGTCAGTTTGAATATGATGCATACAAACACATTATATAATATTTTAAACTCTTGCAATACTTATATAATCTATTAAAAATATAGTAATATAATATATATACAAACTTTAGGCTTCAAATTGTTATAACCTTTTATCAGCGATGGTGGGAAGCGAGATTAAACTTTCATGACAATGGCCGCGCATCACATGTGGGCGGTGTGACCAAAGAAACGATAATTGAATTTGCCCTTCAACTTCGCCCCTGTTTATCACTTAACTCATTCACAACAATATCGTCTCATTGAGAAACGATATTTAGATACGAAGGATATTGAGTGTGGGATCAAAGCTTAGATTTCATCCAAACCTTTGGATTGTCCAACGTATGTCAAGAATCTCGAGCCTAGTTGAATGTAAGGAAAAAAGGATTTTAAATAATAATAATAACATCATACTACTACTAAATATAATAATAAAAAAATAGTACTACTACTAATAAAATTATAATATAAAATATTGATGCTACTATTAGTAATAATAATATAATCATCAACTTTTGTGTCTTGGAGAATCATTTGCGGATTCATATTTCTGGTCCTTCACAAATCGTAGATGACCACCAATCTTAAAGTTTAATATCAAGACCGACCAAAGACCAATCCCTTCATCTGCCACCGCAACCCCTTTTTTATTGACTATATACACTCGATTGTAGGACGTTATAAAATAAAATTCTCTGACGGTCATACGTGTATGACAAAAGTTTAGATTATACATACAGTACAAAATTGAAACCTTCGCTTCATTATGTATCATTAATAATGATACATATTTTATGGACAACCAATTGTTAAATAAAATGCCCTAACACCTGCGCAACTCAAAAATCCTTCAGGATATGCATGATCAGAAATATAGTTTGTCTCGGCATCTTTGATACTATTTGAGAGATTTAAGTAACTTGGATGCTTTAAGTTTTTGAAAAAAAGTTTTAGTTGGGCACAATCTTCAGAATATCAGTCTAACAAATTTATCTAAATCTGTAAAAAACTCGGGAAGTGATAAATAATTTAAAGGCTACCGAGAAAGTTGAGATTCGTTTTGAGCGATTTCCTACTCCATCCCTCTTCATTACATCATGCCACAAATTAGTAGGTTACATATTATTAGTAGGCCAGTTAGTGTAGCTAAATGGCAATCAACTAAGTTATAATAACAATACTAAATTTTTCCCCAATGACTTTCAAATCTAGACAAAAAAGTTGTATAATAAAATAGTAGTTTGTATTTGCTGGATAAATACATGTCACAATCATCGTATCGAAGGCTTTGAAGGATCACTTGAAAGTGGAAAAATCTGGTAGTGCTTTGATCCTACTAACAAAAAATTATTTAGCCGCCACTTCTTTAGGTAAATACGGAAATCCCTGAATGAAGCGTTGACTTTGATGTAAACAATGGTAAAATTTAAAGGAAAAAAATTACTAAGTATTTTTAATGGCTTAAGATTGGTTAATCTTTTATTTAAATATTTAAAGTGAAACTTACCTTCGTCGGTGCATTGCACAATAGGGTGCACAACAGTTGCTCTCCATCTTAAAATTAAAATAATTAAATTGATAGAAGTCTTTAAAATTATGAATGGTTCTGATAATATAAAATTTTATACACATTTTAAGCGTATTAAAAACACTACGCGAACAAATGAACATAAATAGAAATTAATGCATTAACAGACGATCTTGTGAAACTTTTTTACTTATAAAATCATCAAAACATAGAATTCTCTCCTAGCATTTGTAGTTTAAAACACATCGATAAACATGTTTAAAAACAAATTCCTTATTTACTTATTAAGCAAATGGAATAAACCATATTTATTTAACTTTTTTAACTCAAATGGTCCTTGCAATACCTTACTATCCTAAGATCCCCACAGGTTTCACGACTAGCATTAGAGGAGATTTTAGGGTATTTGTCTTGATTCTATAGTTCTATAATAATCTATATAGACTTTTTCTATTATTGGTATTTAATGAAAGTAACGAAGATTTTGTAATTTATATTCGGTAGTACACGACAAGGAACTTCCCGAGATGAGAAAACTGTTTGTTCGTGTAAAAAATACTGAATTCAAATCGCGTTTAAATTAGTTATTTTTTCGTTCGTGTCCTTTTTCTTGCTTGGTTGTGCACTCCTTGATAAATCATCAAAATATTAATAAAATACGTGTAAAAAAGTTGTAATTCAAAAGTTATATTGGTTTTACGAATAAAAATGAATAAAAACTTCGATAAATTATTACAGATGCCCGAATCCGAGTCGATGTTGAATTAAATATTAGAAAAGGACAAACTTTCCGCTGGTTTCTTCTCGAAGGACTAAATTTTAAATTAGTAACTATTTTAACTCAGTATTAAGCTTTCAACTGAGTATGAAGAAGTAGTTTATTGATTTTTTTTTGTATTAAACAATATATAACTATATAATTCTTTACTTAAGAGACAGGTTTGGAAAATGACTGGCTTCCATAGTTATTCTTGGCCTGATGATGAGGCCAGTCATTTTTGAAACGTCTTCTAAGTAAAGAACTATATATTTTTCCTTACACTGCGTCTTCCTCTTCTTAAATTTATTAAAACTTTATGAAATAGAGAGATGACATTCTTCGATAAAACCTTGTAAATCTGATACTCTAATCGAATATTTGTCGTTTCTATTCAGCGCCCAAACCTTTAAGACTCCAATAAAAGTCTTTATTGAATAATACAGAAACGCTTAATTCTCCTTTCATCAGTAAATTAGCCAAAGAAAAGGATCGTAGTTTTAACTATTCGAACTATCACGAGTTTCTTACGCGGTCGACTAATAGCTAGGTCAAAACTACCCATTAATTTTTCTTTTGCCTCTTCTTCAGGTTAATTGCCCAAAGTGGAAGTTAAAGCAGAAGTTAGATAGAAATTAGGTCGAAAATATCTCTAGAGTATTGAGGTTAGATTCCCTTCAGATTTTGAGGCGAATTTGAATTTTCTAAAATGAAAATAGGGTTATGGTGTTTTATAGATCTTTTTTTAAGTTATAAATTATTTATTAGCCCTCTTCAAAGCTCCCAAACTATTTATTTTTCATTTTTCAACATAAATACGTATATTCAATTAATTTTAGGTAAACACTCATGATTTGGTGAAATTTAATTAAATTTGGTTAGGCTCGGCTTACCGCCTGTGAACCCAAGGATAATTAAAGCCTAAAACTGTCATGGTTACCGTAAATGGTCAAATGGGAGAAGCCAATGTTATAAATGGCAGTGAATCGGAATGAATATATTCCCTTCCTTGGAATCTATAGGCCACGTATTAATTCTTAGTTTGAATTTCTTTTGTTGTCCAAAAAACTTACCCTAAATTTATATAGGCGTGTGATGGTAGATAAAAATACGAGCTAATAATGCTATTTATATAAATATTAAATGAGACAAATGTCACTCATGAATTTGATGGAGATTTGCATTGGAATTATCAAGAAAACTGATAATAACATGTTGATGAGACTTTTAAGGAAGGAAACTTTACTTCTTTCATAGTTTTTTAATGATAAGTTGACTTTCTTATGAATGGAAGGCAGTGATTCGTCCTTAAACGATTCATACACTCATCACAAGCTCTCTTCTGAATAGATCTGATCAATAATGATCAACACCCCTATAATTATCATCATCATTAACTCTATAATTTAAGAAGCGGATTTTTTTTAATATTTGAATAATAATTTCATCTTAGTTTGGTTATGACTTATGTTTTTTTATAAGTATCGAAATTTTGTAAATTTTTTAAAACCCAAAGAATTACAAATGGTGAAGTTCAGAAAATTTAGTTTCATATATCTTTTTCTTCTATTCTATAGCTATACTTTAGCAATGTGATATTTTGAAATAGGGAAAATTTAGTTTAAAGTTCCTTTTTAAAATTATTATAATTGACGAAGTTCAGAAAATTTATAAAAATTTAACCATGGCTGCTTTTTTGTAGATTTTAAATTTTAATCTTAGTAGCGAAGCGCAAGCTCCCCCCCGTAGTGGGGAGTGGCGAAGCCATTGCCTGATATTTAATATGTGATTGACCTTAGATCCACGAAAGGTTTACATCTAAGTTTGGATTGAAAAGACATGCATAATTATAAACACTTTTGCTTAATTTTAATAAAATATAAGGCAAATTCTTCTTTGCTTCTTAAAAACAAAAGTTATTCCTTAGCTTCTTTTATATCAGCATCACCGCCATTCTTTTTAAAACTAATCTTTATTCGAGTTTTATCTTCCCTATCTCTATTTAAATAAGATTTTGATTTTCGTTTTAACCAGTCGATTTTAGCTGTGATGCTTGTCCTCAAATCATCTAAAATGTTAGGTTGTGACAAAAATATTCTAAGTTTCAAATTACTCCATAAAAATAATCACATGACGGGGGGGAACTTCTTGTAGGCGTTCCTTCATAGTGACTCTTCTGTGAGAAGGAGCTCCGTCTTGCATCCACCAAATAAGATTAAATCACTTTTCATAAACATGAAGTTCACCCTTTAGATTGTCATCGAAAAAGAGGAAATTAATGTTGCTTGCCTCATAGTGCTACCAAAAAAGATATGGGATATTTTTCTCGTAGATGTGAAATCTAAGCTGATGATTTTTGAGTGCATACTAACTGCAGATTTGTCTGTTTACTAGACCATTCATTAAGAATGCCGCCTTATCTCCAACTACTAAGTGTTCCTTGAACCTTTATGGATTTTTAAGAAACTACTGAGTATATTTTAGGCAGCGAGGTAGATCTTTTTCATTAAGTTGATGTCAAGTTTGGATTCGGTATCGATACAATTTCAAATCTTCATTAGCTATTCGATGAAATGCCATTTGTAAGAGTTCTGCATCACTTCGCTAGTAACATTTTGAACATGCTTAATGTCAATTCTGTCCTTGCAGTTCTCTGAGGGCCTAAACTTCTTTTTTTTCAGATTGAGAACCGTTCCTTATCTTTTTACTTCTGAACGTTCTTCAAAATTGTACGTTTTGTTAGAGAATCTCTATCGGGAAATTGCTGTGCGAAGCTATTTTGAACATGTTTCATGTTTTTAGTTTTCAGATAAATTGTGACGATGAAAAGTCGCTTTCCCCGTGTTAAATGCATCATAAGAGTCTCAAAGAACTTGTTAATTTAGTTATTTAGGGTTTTAGGAACGTCATTTGTGTGTATGACTTGTACCAAAACCATATTTGAAAAAAAAACCATCTGCAAACTTTCGAGTTAAAGCAACATGGATCAGTCAACTACTTGATATAAAAGACCATTCAGTGCAATCCATTTTTTGGTATCTTTCAGCTAAAAAAAAAAAGCTCCAAAACTAAATAGTTTAATCACCATTAAATTTACAGGTTAATAAGGATGACTTTTTCTCTATTTAATCAAACAAACAGTTTCATAATATCCCAAATTTTCGAGGAGATATTAAAATTTAAATTTGGGCATACCATTTTTTGGGACATACTATATATATATATATATATATTTTTATATATATATATATATATATATATATATATATATATATATATATATATATATATATATATATATATATGAGGATAAATCCCAGGGCCACCAAAAACGGATACAACATCTTTTAATTTCTTAACACGTTTCGAAAACTACAAGTTTTTATTTTCAGGCTAGAATAAGTTTACTAAAGTTATTACAAATGAAGAAACCATGAAAAGGCCAACAAGACATTGAATTATTTAAGAAGGTGACCAATTATAAAATATCAATAAATTGTATTATAAATTCAGAATTTAAAATATGACTTGGCAATATCTAAATTTGCTTTAAAACTGACTCAAAAACGTAGTTAATAAATTTGAAGTTTATTTCAGAAATTAACTAAAATCTATAAGAGAAACTGCCCTGGTAATAGTTAAAGATAATAAATTTAAACTTTGTTTTTAATTCTTTAAACACTGTAAGAGTTAAAAACATTTAATATAAAAACGGTTAATTTTGGTACATACTAAAGTGGATCCATCCTAGAGTATATATATATATATATATATATATATATATATATATATATATATATATATACAGAGTAGACCAAAAGTACCGATACATAGGAAAAATTAATGTAAGTTTCGCCTCAGTGTTGTGTGTTATGTTTGTTCCATGTTTTCTGTTAAATTCTGCCTCAACCTGCGACTGCTTCTTGATCCGGCCATCATTATGATATCAATTCGTTGTTCTTTTGTCAAAGGCATCTTAAGAGTTTCTGAACATCAAAAAATAATACATTAAAAAAAAATATGGAAATTCTATTTGTTTCTATTTTTCCTATGTATCGCGTCTTTTGGCCTGCCCTGTATAGACATTAGGGTGTCACTTGGCAATAGACGGTAAAATTGAATGTTGGATTTGTTCAATTCTCGCCCTATTAAATTGTTCAATTCGGTTTGTGAATGTGATATGGTTGTATTCGAAACCAATTTATGGCAAATAAGTTTATATGTCTAGGATAAATAGCATTCCCATGCCTTAAAGATTTCTTGTAGAGTCTAAAACGAGCGCATTTAGGCCCGTAGTTGTAAGACTTACAACGAGTCAAGAATCGTATTTATAACTTTGCAATTTCGAGTGACTCTTATCAACAGCAGATAAAGGAAGTTAACCGATGATGGCGAACTTTAGCAAACTAAGTTATTCAATTGGCCGAACTTTCTCCCAATTACAGGTTCCCGTTTATATTTTATTCCAAGTAACCAAATTGCTAAAAATATTTCTAAATATAATCGTTGTCTGCTAAATCATCAAAATTCCAAACATGAACAATTAGACCTTAATGCTTCAACAATTAGACATTAATGTTCCAACAATTAGGCATTAATGCTTTAACATTTAGGAATTAATGTTTCAACAATTAAGCATTAATGGTTAAAAGATAACGCATTGATAGTTTAACAATTAGGCATTAATGTTCCAAAAGTTAGGCATTAATGCTTAAAAAATTACACATTATTGTTCAACAATTAGGCATTAATTTTCAACAATTAGGCATCGATGCTTCTTTTAATATCAGGACAGATGAAGTTACCTTGCTCTTTCGAGAAGATCATAAAATGAATTTTTTAAAAAAGAAGACGTTCAAATTGGATACTGTCGGTATTTATTTTTGTATTCTGAGATAGTTTCCTCATTGCGCAGCTAGAACATTTTAAATAACCTAAAGACCCTTATCGAGATCTTAAACTTTGGGCTAAATTTTTTTAGTATGCGTTTAGTACATTTTAAGACTTAAGAATACTTGCTACCATCAGAAATGTTAAAATATAGTTCTTTGCAAACTTTATAAGCGAAACTGGAGTTGTCATCTTAGATAAAGCTGATTATATTACAGAAATGTATTGTTTACTTTATGATCGCACTCAGTTCACTAAATTACATAATTAATCATTTTAAATAGATTTTAAAACGTTAGGATTAGGAAAATTAATCTTTTTGGCTTTCTCTTTAAACGCGTAATATTTTTAGATTATTATTATCAGCATTTTGTTCCTAGACCATTCCTGGAATTTAAGTTCTTCGTAAAACACAAGCCATTTGTTACTCTTCGCCAGTTTACGGTTCCAGTCAGTTAGTTCCATACCAAAAGTGAATTTAAATAAGTGATTAATTTAATTTGTTGATTTTCTTTCCAATTTTAAATTCAGTAACTTTTTAATGCCTTCATTTGACGTCGAATCGTCTACCTCAACCCTTCGGTAACTCAAGAAACCTTGTTTTCTAAACTTTTGATTTTTCGTATAAAAAATGCATTTATTTTTAATGGTGAAATGTTCCTTCGAAATAAGTTTAAGCTAATGGAATTTTCTTTACCTCCTTTTTTTCCTTTCTTTTTTGTGTTTTCATGAATAGTTATATTAAAGAATATCCCTTCGATTTTAAAATATTTTATTTTAAAGATGCGTCGAAAATTGCTTTATGACTATCAAACATATCCATCAAAGATTTTTTTGAGTAATTAAGCGGTCAACATGTCTGAAAAATATTCCGTGAATAGGAACATATGTGGTTGTTCTTTTCAGGAACACATGGATCAAATTTAAATTATAAGCCATCGATTTTAAGATTAATGCTCTTTTTATAACAAAATTCAGTGCCAGCAACGACTTTTTAAATATAATTTCACCCCAATAATCCTTTAAAATCTGATACATACATAAATTTCATATTACTTTTACTCCTAAATCACTCGTGCAATCAGTTCCATAGCAAAATTTTTATATGATAAATTAACATTTTTTTTTTATCAGCTCACTTTCAAACTAAATAAAAGTAGTTATAAATTTTTCCGACCATTTTTTTCGGTGTAGTTTTATAATTATCATCGACAACCATTCAAGCTTATACTCATTCTTCGCTATAAAGATTTCATTCCATTAATGAGGAGATCTTCAGTTGCCTATTGGAATACACGACTAGCCAAATTTGTAACATTCAACAAACTATTCGTCGATTTCAGTTGAGGATTTGTAAACATTTGGGAGTATCTTATAGAACTGAATACCATATTTCAAAACAAGGACAATCAACAGAAGGCCTACATACTCCTAATTAACCCTTAAACACAAACATGGGGTTCTGTCCACCCCACAAAAAAAACAAACATTAGCAACTCTGCCATAGTAGCTGCCAGCACTTCACCGGTCACTGTCGGTTTAGTCTAGAGGTTGCCTTAGGATGGTAGGTGTGTGAGTGTCCTGTGCTCCTATTGTTGTTGTTGTTATTCTTGTTTTTGGTTAAGCACACCCCACTTAAGTGTTTTAGTATAAATCTATTTGGGGTGCATACCACCCCAAATATGTGTTTTGGAGAGATAATGGGGTGCATGGTACCCCACTATGATTTGGTGCTGCATACCACCCCAAATATGTGTTTTTAGGTCAGTTTTTGGTGAGTTATGTATTGTTGTACTATATTTTTATTGTCTTTTCTAATTATTTTTATTTCTTTGCAGGCATGAATAAAAGTGTTCCAGGTTCTATTTACAGAAATTACATATATTAGAAAAGAAAGTACTATAAAAGCAGCAAAAGTGTCAAATAAAAAGTGTCCTAGGTTATATTTACATAAATCATATTTATAAATAAAACAAAAAGACAATAAAAGAAAATTATATTTAGAAACAGTGAAAGTGTCAAAGAATAAGTTCTTATTTTCTTTATTGTTTTACAAGGATATTAAAATTTTTCCAGGTCAAAAATTCGGACAATAAAAACAGTGAAAATGTCAAAGAAATTCTTAACTGATGGGGAGCTATCACATATGGTGACCGTTACTGGTGTCTTGTCAAACTTAGGTGAGGATTCTGAGGATGAAAATGAAGACTTCAACGAAGATGTTGCTGAAGTATCGGCAAGTGGTGGGGAGGAGGAGGATCAAATGGAGATAGATGTGTTGTATGATAGTGATGAGGATAAGGATTATGTCCCATCGTGTAGTAAACAAGATGAAGAGCCAGAGGATGTTGAAATTAAGACGAGGAAGAAGAAAAAACAGAAGCAAGCTTGCAACAAAACAATTTGCACATCATCTCAAAAGAAAAAAAAATTGCACTGTTGCTGTACCACACCCTCGAAACTTTATAGATAGTATTCCTTCCACCTCAGCTGATGTAACTTCTCCTCCTTCACCTATAGCTGCACCTAATGATGTTGCTTCCAACGTGGACACGACCGCTACAGCAAGCTCTTCTGATGCTACCCCTTCTTCCTCTGCAACCAGTGGTGGTAGGATACGTGGGAGAAAACGGAAACGACCTCAAGTTGATGGTCCATCTTTAGTACGATTTGAGAGTACTACTCTGGAAGGCTTTGAGGAAGACTGGTTTGCCAAAAATAGCCTTTTAACCGCATAATTAATTGCGTTACTGCAATAATTTTTCTTAATATATATATATATATATATATATATATATATATATATTAACTCGAGTTTAGATATAAAAGTATTCTTTCAGGTAAAAATTTAAATGTTAATCTTAATAAATTTGCACTCAATGATAATGTGTTCGTTATCGATATTAGTTCAACGAATATTTTGACGTTTCTTTACTTATGACTATTATAACAATTTTCGTTTTATGTAGTATGGCAGTAAACGTTATTTTATTTGGGACATTAACCTTTTAGATTCGTTTAATATTTTTTAAAGAGTCTCATTAACTTTCACCTCAACAAAAATTTTTAAATTGCAATGTGATCATACCTATATATTGGTTGTTTAGGTTTACTTATATATAGGTATAAACACCATTAGACTCATCCGACGCTGCTGAGTCTCGTCAGCACTGCGGCCAGGAGAGCAATTCGCCGTGCCCCTTACGGTGTATATCTATCTATCCGAAACTTAATTTAATTATCAAGATAAATCGAAAGACGAAAATTTATAATCCAAACATCCTTTCACATCTACTCACTCAGAATAACTACTTTTAGAGATTGTGAGCTTATCTTCAGTTTTCTGGGAATAGATGACAACTCATTAGCAAAATTAAATAAAATGAGAAATATAGCTTTAAATTAATTACTCGTGGAGATTGTAATGACTTGAATTTATACTAAATATTTAATTCAGTGTATGGGATAATTAAACACTATAAATAAATAATTATTACAAAGTTAGATGATATACAAACGTTTTGATATTTATAGTAAAGAACACACTTAAACACAAAGAGATGAACTATTTTAAATGATGATTATTTGAAAAATGAATGTTTTGTTAGGTTGTGGTTTTTACAGAGCAAAAAGAGAAACGGCCGAATATCTGAATTGAAAGTTGATTTTAGGGATTTAATATATATATATATATATATATATATATATATATATATATATATATATATATATATATATATATATAATACATATATTTATATATATGTATATATATATATATATATATATATATATATATATATATATTTATATATATAAAAAAAAAAAAATATATATATATATATATATATATATATATATATATATATATATATATATATATATAGAGAGAGAGAGAGAGAGAGAGAGAGAGAGAGAGAGAGAGAGAGAGAGAGAGAGAGAGAGCGAGAGAGAAAGAGAGAGAGAGATTTTGTTAAAAAACAGTATATTTCGCCGTAATTATTTTCTTTGGAAACTTTCCATTTTTCTTATTATTTTAAGTTCATCTTGTAGATGGTAAACAACTTCTCTTACGTTCATCTCTTTTTTAAATGAAATGTGTTTGGTAAAACCAAACTTGACTTTAATTGCTGAGCTTTCGATCTATGCGATCATCATTAGAGTGTCTTTCTTCCTTTATCGTTGAAGAATGGTGGAGTCCGAATGAAAAGAAAACGGATTTTAGGGGATATTTATTCCTCCTCGCTTAAAACGTTATGTCAAGGGAACGGGCCCCTCCTGTGTAAGCGGAATTCTAAAACAACTTTAATGTTCGATTCCAGGCCGTAGTCTGGATGTTGATGGCTGGCCTTTCTTTGTTAATTAATATGGCTTCTAAGATGTTCAGTCTAACTTTATTCCCATTTTTTCTTTTGAATGTTGTATTATTAACCAATATGTGCCTGGTTAAGCTTATGTTATGCACAGTCTCCATATGATTTTGGGGGGCTCCATGCTGCAGGAGCATTTGCATACCCCTATTTGCAATTCTACAATAAATAGGCAATTATTGAAATATGGCTTACTATCCTATTTTTTAACAATAATCAAAAAACACCAAAATAATTATAATAATACAAAATAAATAAATACAAAAACAAATAACCCCCCCCATGCCATCAATAATAAGGGCACAGGACACGAAATATATACATATATATATGGATATGAGAAACTCACATAGTAGCGCGTGAGTAGAGCAATAAATGCCTAAAATCACACAGGAAAATGAAAGGCGGATTCCAAGTACTTTCGAACTTGTTCAGTTCAATATCAAGGAATAACGAAAAATTTGTACATAGTTGGTATATATATAGAAAACAGAAGAGCAATGCCCCGCCCATGTACAACGAAAGGACCCAAAATAGAAAAATAATCTCAAAGACGGAAGTGAAGTATAAAACCAAATAGATAAGGTCTACTTGCGGAAAATTCCAATCTGTGCGCAAAGAATGTAGACATTTATGTGACTAAACTAAGTACATACACACCTGATTGTGAATACATAAAAATAGACAAAAGAGACATAACTAAATTAATAAATTAAATGGTTAAGATTTAAAAGGACAATTTCGTTATAAATAAGCTTTTTAATAACAGGGTCCAGTTTAAAGAGACCAGGGGATATATTGAAATTAGGCGAGGAAATAATGAATGATCATTCAACAATATTTCTTTGAATAAAGTCATCAGATTTTTAAATAAATTTATCCGAATTCCAATTGATAGGTGACTGTTTTCGGATAAATGGAGAAAGAAAGCGCTGCTGCATTCCCCCATCCTAATATTGAATTTATGTTGCGTCAAGCCTACACTTAATGATTTACCGGTTTGCCCAAAGTATTGCTTAGGGCTAACTGAACAATCGACAGAATAAACACCCCCCTCCCTATACTATTGTTATTATTATGAATCAACATTTTTATACATGGTAGACTGATACTTGAATCTGACCGAAATATTTGACTTATTCCAAAGGCGGGGAAACAACGAAAATGATTTAGAAAACGGTAAAACAAGGGAGTTCTTAAAATTGTATGCGGAAGGGATTTCCGTTCCATAAAAGGATTTTTTGTCAAAGTTTTGAAAGAATTGGATAGGTCGAACAGTGTAAACTTGAGATTCGGCGTGCACCGAGTTGTACTAGACAAGGGGGGACACAATAACGTGAATGCCACTCTGAAAACTGTTGTGGTGAAAGAGGGAATGGATGCAGATTAGCTAAATGAGTATGATGAGAAAAGGATTTATAGACGTTAGTAACATGAATTCTGAGTGATAATTTTCAAAAGTGAAGGTAGATCTTTGTGAGGGAATCCCTACGTGCAAGCTCTTGAGCACTTGAGCAGAACGGAACTTCCATGCGCGGCAGAACGCCCGGTTAGGCTTAAATTAGTAAGCCTAACTTCCCCCTTCCACAAGCGGTAGCCTCGAACGATGTACACCCCGACTCACTTTTATACGGGCAGAATAGCCTCTGCAAAAAGATTCGAGGCCATTCGAGAGTAGAGCTGTGTCCCGCTTACCCCCATCCCTCCGGGAGAGCGTCGGATATAAATAACGCTCGACTCCTATGAAGAGATACAGAGTTGAGAAGTCTCGCCCAGACCCCAGAAGATTCCCCATGGTTCCAAGTCAAGTGCTAGCAACAAAGCAAAGTGACAGCTGGACTATTTTGTGTATTTGGAATTAGCCCCAGCCAGGAGGTAATTCCACTGAACGATCGCCCCCCGAGTGATTTTCCCGACTTCTCCAATCAACTGCTGTCGAAGCCCTCCTCATTTCGGGTAGCCGAAATACTCTCCTCTGGACCGGAAGTTACCCCCCACCCCCTTGTTTTTGGAGAACCGTCATCACTCCAGTCTCCTGCTCAGAAGTTCCGAAAGGCCACAGCCAACCCCTCTCCCCCCCCTTCATTAACCCAATTGAGTTAATACCCCCTTTCATCTACTGATGTGATTTTGTCCGTTAATTATCTGAGGTAATTTTACCCATAAATTCTCTCATTATTTTTGTGTAAATAAAATTATATTTTTGTAGAAGCCTCTTTAAATAACCTTGAACTCTGTCATTGTCCATAATTTACCTGACCTCGTTGCACTCTCTCGCTACTCAGCCCGTCTAAACTCGTAGTTTTCCGTCTCTTTTGTCGGTTCGCTTTCAAGTTATTGGTCCCTCCCTCATAGATATAATATGGTATTGATATAATGTAATGTCATACCACAACAATCTTTTACTGTTTCGGAAAAGGCACGGTAGCCGCCAAGATAGATATAGGTATTAAGCAATATTCGGTGATATTGTTATAAGTGGATAGTAGGTTTCTTGAGTCTCGGCAAAAGAGGATGGGGAACAAAGAGATGTATCTAAGTCTTTGTGTATCATCAGTATATAAATGAAATGATAGATCTAAACGCATAAGACAAAAATTAGATGCAAAACAGATGGGACCAAGAACTGACCCTTACTGAACCTCAAAACGTACCTCAACCGTCCGAAATATATCATGTGCAAAATGGAGAAATTGAGTATGAGATGAAAATTACAAACGGATCAGGTTAGGGATATTTCCTGAGAGACACAGGCTTCACGGAGGTGTTAAAGAAGAATTTCGTCGTGAAAAGTGTCAAATGCTGTCGAGAAAGCCAAAAGTACCAGAAGGGAAAACTGCCAGCGCTGGACGCAATTTGATGGTGTGCTTTTACCTTAAGAAAAGTTCATTTAGGGCTGTGACTTGCCTTAATACCACACTGAAAGATCGCATCAACGCTGGAAATGAACGAGTGATTCAGAATCCAGCCTGACATCTGCCTTTCGAGGATATTTGAGAAAGAGTTGAGAGATTTGGCAGTAGCTTGCGTGGTAGATTTGGTTTAGGTTCTGGTTTTTAGAATAGGGTGAATAGCAACGTGTTTACGTTGCGAGGTCTTGAAAGAATTTGAGAAGTCGAAGACTAGAAACATGAGTTCCAGCCAGAAGGGAGTTGCAGTAGTCAAGGGTAGAGGAGACAATGGCGTGAATGCCAATCTCAAAGCTGTTGCGGTCAAAGAGAGGAATATTAATAATATGAGTTAGATAAGGAAGAATAACAGGTAGAAAGTGGTTGTGAAAATGGTTAGTTACTTGATAACGAGGAATAGAACGCATATTGACTACATTGTCCGAGAATTTATGATGAGAGATAGTGGGGGGTAAGACTGAAGTTTTAGATGCAGAGGTATTGAAAAAAGTTTGAACATGGAGTGGAGTTTGCCTTTTTTTCTATAAGTTTATTAAGGGTTTGACCATCAGGGCGGACTTTGAGAGGGCAGTGTAGGAGGTTACGAGGTTACAATGGCCTCTTCAGTTTCTGTAATATGAGAATGGGTAGCTAAACGCTCTCTCTCTCGCATCCTCACTTGTGTTTCTTAGCGTTAATAATATTACAAATTATTTTTGCTTTTGTATATAAATGATTTTTCGTTTCTTTATACATCTAGAATAGCCTCTTTTTCTCAGCTAATATGATGACGTTAAATATTTAAAGTGTTATGGTTCGGCACTAATAAGAACAATGGCCCGTAGGGACATTGAGCGACGAGTCTTACATTGTAGCCATTCTCAAATCGGGGGTTGGCAATTTTCTGAGTTTACCCTGATCGACATTGCCTCTAGATTTGAGGTCAGGCAGGAGGATCAACTGCACTGATGATGGTTATGAATATCTGAAGAACGGGTTTCAAAAGCGAGAATGTTTTCTGTATTAAATTTTCTCCGCTCAAAATACAAGGATCGCAAGGGGTCAGACTTTATAGAACTCTGAGCACTAGCTATTTTTAAAGGAAATTTCATGATTTATATACCCATTAACTAGAATTAGGTGGATTACCTGAATAAGGAATTGCTTTAGGTGGAATTGCCAATACAGGACACTTTAAATTTAAGAAAGTAGCTAAATTCCATTTCAAAGCCAATTGATATTTTCTATAGAGGGGCAAAAAATCAGGTTTCTTAAACTGTGACGATATGCGTGGCTTTTAGCCAAGCGCACAAAGGGATCATGTGCGAAAGAGAGCCATTTTTGCTGAGCGAACAAACTACCTACTCTTATCTTCTGCTTCACTACCACTAGACTTAAACGAAGTGTATATATATATATATATATATATATATATATATATATATATATATATGTATATATATATATATATATATATATATATATATATATATATATATATATATATACATCAAAAAAGTATTACAGTACAGTAATATTTTAGTATCCCAAACTATACCCTGCTTTCTATAAACATGACCTAACCATTTCTAACTGGAAAAGCTAACAAACTCATCGACCAGTTGCACCAGGGCTGGTAGCCCCTGATAGAAGAGGTAGAGGTAAGCCTAGGAAGACTTGGATAAGGACTATGAGGCGGGAAGCAACTTTTAAATTTTTCATTGGAGAAATTAACACCAATGTATTTCATCACATTACTTCCCAAAGGTTATGAAGTGAATGTGACAATTGAATTTATAGTCGTGGCAAAGATTTCATTTGTATTGACCTAACTAAGCTAAGCCTCTTATTCCACAAGGGCAGTATAAAGAGAGAATAAATGCAATTTTGCTTTGAAATCCACGAATATTGCCCTAATTACTCTATCAAGTGAATATATAGCTTATCAAAAGTTTCGATTTCTAAATGTTATTCATAGCATTTTTATAAATCTATGGGAAGGGTATTTGGGTATTATTTTGGGGGGCATATACTCACAAAATTACTTATGGTTAAGACTATTTCCAGACTTAGACAACCATTTGCTACTAAGCTGAGTTTGGCGTACTGTACTCTTAAAAGAGATTCCGTTCCCGATGGACCTCATTGTCAGATAACTGAAAATTTGGTCTTTCCCCGGGATAGATTTTTGCATTCAGTGAAATCGTTTTTCCAGTTAACATGTGGCTTTTCTTTTGATATACAATGGATACATCTCATATCTTCTAATTCCATTTTATATACTAAAGAAGAGTTTGTTATGATAAATTTGTCAAGGGAGTTGCAGTAGTCAAGGGTAGAGGAGACAATGGCGTGAATGCCAATCTCAAAGCTGTTGCGGTCAAAGAGAGGAATATTAATAATATGAGTTAGATAAGGAAGAATAACAGGTAGAAAGTGGTTGTAAAAATGGTTAGTTACTTGATAACGAGGAATAGAACGCATATTGACTACATTGTCCGAGAATTTATGATGAGAGATAGTGGGGGGTAAGACTGAAGTTTTAGATGCAGAGGTATTGAAAAAAGTTTGAACATGGAGTGGAGTTTGCCTTTTTTTCTATAAGTTTATTAAGGGTTTGACCATCAGGGCGGACTTTGAGAGGGCAGTGTAGGAGGTTACGAGGTTACAATGGCCTCTTCAGTTTCTGTACTATGAGAATGGGTAGCTAAACGCTCTCTCTCTCGCATCCTCACTTGTGTTTCTTAGCGTTAATAATATTACAAATTATTTTTGCTTTTGTATATAAATGATTTTTCGTTTCTTTATACATCTAGAATAGCCTCTTTTTCTCAGCTAATATGATGACGTTAAATATTTAAAGTGTTATGGTTCGGCACTAATAAGAACAATGGCCCGTAGGGACATTGAGCGACGAGTCTTACATTGTAGCCATTCTCAAATCGAGGGTTTGCAATTTTCTGAGTTTACCCTGATCGACATTGCCTCTAGATTTGAGGTCAGGCAGGAGGATCAACTGCACTGATGATGGTTATGAATATCTGAAGAACGGGTTTCAAAAGCGAGAATGTTTTCTGTATTAAATTTTCTCCGCTCAAAATACAAGGATCGCAAGGGGTCAGACTTTATAGAACTCTGAGCACTAGCTATTTTTAAAGGAAATTTCATGATTTATATACCCATTAACTAGAATTAGGTGGATTACCTGAATAAGGAATTGCTTTAGGTGGAATTGCCAATACAGGACACTTTAAATTTAAGAAAGTAGCTAAATTCCATTTCAAAGCCAATTGATATTTTCTATAGAGGGGCAAAAAATCAGGTTTCTTAAACTGTGACGATATGCGTGGCTTTTAGCCAAGCGCACAAAGGGATCATGTGCGAAAGAGAGCCATTTTTGCTGAGCGAACAAACTACCTACTCTTATCTTCTGCTTCACTACCACTAGACTTAAACGAAGTGTATATATATATATATATATATATATATGTATATATATATATATATATATATATATATATATATATATATATATATATATATACATCAAAAAAGTATTACAGTACAGTAATATTTTAGTATCCCAAACTATACCCTGCTTTCTATAAACATGACCTAACCATTTCTAACTGGAAAAGCTAACAAACTCATCGACCAGTTGCACCAGGGCTGGTAGCCCCTGATAGAAGAGGTAGAGGTAAGCCTAGAAAGACTTGGATAAGGACTATGAGGCGGGAAGCAACTTTTAAATTTTTCATTGGAGAAATTAACACCAATGTATTTCATCACATTACTTCCCAAAGGTTATGAAGTGAATGTGACAATTGAATTTATAGTCGTGGCAAAGATTTCATTTGTATTGACCTAACTAAGCTAAGCCTCTTATTCCACAAGGGCAGTATAAAGAGAGAATAAATGCAATTTTGCTTTGAAATCCACGAATATTGCCCTAATTACTCTATCAAGTGAATATATAGCTTATCAAAAGTTTCGATTTCTAAATGTTATTCATAGCATTTTTATAAATCTATGGGAAGGGTATTTGGGTATTATTTTGGGGGGCATATACTCACAAAATTACTTATGGTTAAGACTATTTCCAGACTTAGACAACCATTTGCTACTAAGCTGAGTTTGGCGTACTGTACTCTTAAAAGAGATTCCGTTCCCGATGGACCTCATTGTCAGATAACTGAAAATTTGGTCTTTCCCCGGGATAGATTTTTGCATTCAGTGAAATCGTTTTTCCAGTTAACATGTGGCTTTTCTTTTGATATACAATGGATACATCTCATATCTTCTAATTCCATTTTATATACTAAAGAAGAGTTTGTTATGATAAATTTGTCATTTAATCATTTGGAACCCTTTCTTCAATCTTCGCGGTTTTGTTTCACTTTTCTCAAACGGTAATTTCTCTTTTGATGGCTGAATTTTCTAGTATATACTATAAATTTAATTGTCATTGAGGGTATTTTAATAGAGGTACCATTGCATGGTGCTGAGTTCTTGCCCAACCACATTCTAAATGATTTTTGGACGTACTTGCATAACCTATCTCTGCAGCTCCCCCCTCAAAAACTACCTCTGTCATTTGGGACTATCTCAACCATTTCATTAAAGCAATTTTGTTAATATTTCCTGGTCGTGGGCTCCGTAAGCACGTCTTTTTAAATCAAAGCTCAAAAATACCCAATTTGGGAGAAATTAATCCGCCCTTTCAAAAAATTATCAATTAAAGATGCAGAGATTTTTTTACCTTACATTAAATTTGAATTTCGTCAAGATAATATTCATTGTCATGTCAAATTTTATTTGATTTAATAATTTTTCACAAATTTCAGTATAGAGATTTTTTAAGGAAAAACTATCGTAGCAGACCCTGCCAAACACTGCCAGAATTTCTTTTAAAATTGACTTTTTTTGTAGTTTCCTTATTCTGCGTTGGTTTACTGTTTTTTTTTCAAGATTGGAAATCCACTGCCATAAAAGGAAGCTTTGTTACAAACAAATTCTTTAGAACCATTGTTTCTGATTAATTCTACGATTTCTTTCATCTTCTGAGAATAAATTGCGGACTCTGAAGTATCCATTACTTTTAGATTTTGACTTGGTAAATATTGTAGAATAAAAGGATATGAATATCTAGAGATGTATGCATTGTATTTACTTTATAAAATAGACAAAAATAATATTTGCATTTTATCAGGAGCTTTGGCCTATTTACCACCAATTTGCTTCATCCTGTACTTTTATACCTGCAAAACTCAAATCGACAAATGCTACTAATTTATCTCCCTCAATTTGGCCTATGTTCCTTAAACGGTGTTTTTATTTCACAAAACCTTAGAATATGTACATATATATATACACATATACACTTATTTATACACACATACATCAATATTAGGGATAAGAAATCAGGTATTTATATATACAGCAAATTACAAATAGAAAAGATGAGGTTATGAAATATTAATCAATGTGGCCGTCCTCGGCGTCGATCACACGCACAAGACATAAGGCCGCGCATACGTTGCGGATGAAGTCCTCCGTCATTCCGGCCCAGACGCCGTAGACAAAGGACTTCAGCTCGTCTGCGATGCTGCTGCGGGCCTTGCACGACTTGGCCTCAACACGCGCCCACACGCTATCTATAGTCGAGGGGATTGAGGTGGGGCAAGTGCCCCACCTCGACCCCAACCACTCTTGCATTCAAATACGTAGTCCACCTCCTTCGTGATCTTTCTCAACCAGAGCAGGACTTTCGTTGCCAATATATCCCTGTAATCGGCCTCGTTGAGCCTGTAACCGGCCGTGAACACACTGGTGGTATTTTCTGGCTATTCGATGCCACGACTCCAATCAACATCACGGAGACCGGGTGCATGGTCGTGGACACGTGGTGAGCCTAGGAGATGTCTTAGCTAAAGCTAAGCAAGCGGTGATTCTGAATTTTGATGCTTGGATCAACCGTGAAGTTTTTCATAAAAAAATGAGAATTCGTTTGCCATGACACTTCAGGTCGTTGAGCAGGCGACGATATTGCTCTCGACGTTGTTTTCTTATACTGTCGTTGAGCAGAGGCCTTAACACACACCTCAAGCTCTTGCCGCCATCTTCCTTGACGTCATAAGACACCGTGGCCACCGAGATGTTCTTCTTCGCGAGCACTGTCATTTTGAGCTTCGGAGCACTATCGAAGGCCTTTCTCACAGCCAAACGGTTGACAACTTGTGGTTTGCTTGAAAGAGATCGAGCTTTGAGGTTTTTTCCGTTCTTGGGCCTCTCCGCAACTCTGTGAACGGTCATCCGGCTCACGTTTTGAGCCTCTTGGCGATGTCGGACTTGTGGCTCACGCGCAAGAGAGAAGATATCTCGATTCTTTTCACTTCCATCTCACCACACCTCCACACAATGGTCAAGTCGTTTTAATAACACGTGCTGGAAAATAACTTTAAGTTTGTTTGACGGAACTTTTTCTATCACACACGTAAACCTTTAGAAAAATAAAAAAAACCCGAGTGTAGCAGATTTTTGCCAAATCCGGTATGCTGAACGTCACAAAAGGTATTCAAGAGAGGCGACCACGTGTTATTCATCATGCCAGATGGATGGCTACATACCTGTAATCCATGAAATTATGATGTTTTCAGATCAACTTGAGTACGAAGAAGACACTGTATCAGAGCTGGGTATGTTGATATACAAGAAAACTGACCTACAGCTTACTGATAAATGAATTATATAATAAGATGGAAAACCCCATAAAATGGCACATGACGCAGATAATCGTGCAATTTTCTCTGTTCATCAGTGTATTGAATTACACATTATAGTACGACATTGCTTACTAGTTACATGCCACTGAGAAGCCAGATAGCTTCATAACAGGAAGCCCTGTATTTTGGAGAGTTACAGCTCAGACCACCCATGTTGATCTCATTGTCCCAGAATCACATTTTCTGCTAAATAAACTGAACATTGTATTCGAGTGGCTTCTGGGACCTGTCACACCTGAAGGCTACATAAAAGCGTTAGACTATGTTATTAATGTGAAATTGGTGAATCCAATTGCTTAATTTGGAGTTAAAATAATGAGCGGCTTTGCAAATGTCAAAACAACAGGTGCCAAGGAAACGGACTATCTTCTTCAGGCTGTGGACTTCAACAACGTCTGACTGTGTAAATGTGATTATGAAACTAATCACCATTTAATGCTTTCCCTTCTTTATCGATTAGACTTCTTGTTCCAAAAATGTTATGTTCAAGTTTTTATAAAGAATAAGGCACCTTGTCTATCTTGAGTGCAAGAAAATGAATTTTTTGATATTTCTGAAATCTTTGTTTGTACTATTTCTTATACCAAATTATCATAATTATATAAGTTAGAAAAATTATTAAACCACTTTAATTTGGTACCTATTTTGTTCTATTGTATTGTTTAGATAATAGTTATAGTACAAAACATGATTCGAGGGACCCCAAAACTGGTGCCTTTGGCCGATTTCAAGGCAGAAAATTTAAAGCTCCATCAGGTAATTCCTTCCAACTCTTAAGATCGAAATGGAAAAATGTTCAGAAACAGATGAAATTAAGAAAAGTTGATTTTTGAATAGGTCTAGTCCCCGAGGCTTGCCTGATCCATTTTCGCAAATTAAATTTAAATTTATTTTCTAAAATATCTTTTAAAATTATTTTTATTTTCTATCGCCTTTCACGAGAAAAAGATTCATTCTGGTTTGTGTTATGAAGATTAACTTGGAATTTCAGAAGCGCTTGCCGGAGGCATTTCAATAATTAATTTAATAATATATTCTATATGCAGTAAGTGCCCAACTTTCGCCAATGTGTCTATTTTTATCGACTGTATCTGATCCGGTGATGAGATCTTTTCTCATTTAATAAACACAATTTCTATTTGTTTAGCCAATCGCCGATGGTCTTATTAGTAAAAACATGAATACTTCTAAGTATGAGCGATTTTATGTGGAAGGAAGAAAGTGTGATAAAATGGAGAATGAGATAAAACATACCTTTTTAAATCCTAATTTCTTGTTAAGTGATGTTAAATGGAATATTGCTGTTAATTTCTGGCACAGATGCAAATACATCAACGGCCAAAAGTTTTCCAACAGCTGAAACTTTCTTATTCCTTGGTTATGTTTATAAATATGTTGGTGTAGTTTTGTACGCATGTGTAAAAGCAAAATAAAAATACAAAATAAAAGCAAAATCTTCCTTATAACCTTTTTGAAATATCAAAAATGCAGATGATATTAAAATGTATGAAATACTGGTATCAGTATGTGGTATTTTAGAGTCAAAATGTTTTCATATAACATATCATATTTATTGATCAATATGTAATATTTCATGTTGAGAAAATTTACTAATTATAATAGAGAAAACATAACTATAGTGTGGAAGAATGAAGTCTGATACAAACGCTGCACGAGGAGGGATTTAGCTGTCGACAAATCACCCGAAGGGTCGCTGGATTACATTCCGGTGATAAAAGAGTGTTAAAGAGGATCCATATAAGTGGGAACCTTCGAGATCAATCTCATTCTGGAAGAATGAAAGGGTCAGTATGCAAAGAGATGATAGGACGCTGCGTCGCATGAGCCTTTAAGGTCGTAAGAAAACGCAGCCTAGCTGCAACATAGGCCAAAGGCGGCCAGGTTAATGCCTGCGTTAGAACATTCCGTCGCAGACTGCTTACACAAGGCCTGAATTCATGTGTAGCCGGTCTGAAGTCGCTGATCAATCTTCAGCAGAAGCGACGTCGAATAGCTTGGGCAAGTGCTCACTGTATCGGAATTATGCGTCAATGGGGAAATGTTTTATTGCATGACGAGTCCATATTCCAGTTGTTCTCGAACCCAGGCAACGTTAGAGTCCGCAGGAACCAGAAGAACAGTGGAATCAAAATGCATAGTGCTAACAGTTTTGCATGACGCACCCTTTGTAATGGTATGGGTCTGCATGTTAATTTGAGGGGTAGGTCGTCTCACCCTTTGGGATGGAGAGAAGTATCAAACTTTTTTGCTGTTCTTACAGATTACATGCTGCCCTCACTCTGAAACCTATCCAGAAGTACCCGAAATGTGATTTTTCTACAGACCTTGCCCCATGTCACCATGCAGTGGTTCCTGGACAACAATATCACGGTGATCGACTGGCCATCTCAGTCTCTAGATATGAATCCAGTGGAAAACTTCTGGCAGAACCTGAAAGAGGCTGTAAGACGTCGCCAGTTAGACTCCTTCGAGCAACTAAAGGTAGTCATCACCGATGAGTGTGCCAACATCACACCCTTCAGGTGTCGCAATCTAGTGGAGAGGATGTCTCGAAGAATAAAGGGTCTTATCACTCCCAAGGGACTCTCTAGATGCTACTGAGCTTCCTGGGCAAATTTAGTGTTGCTGTAATTTTCACAGAACTTTATTTGCTTATCTCTTTTATGCTGGTGCTGTTACATGTTTTGGCATTTGTTTAATTTCTTTTGATTGTGTGATGCATATATAATAATTTCTATTTATTCCTATAAGTTTCACTGTTATATTCATATTGATACGCACTTAAAAACTTTAACGACACCGCATTTATCTAATTTTCAAAAATTTCCCAGGTGTCGTAAAACTTTTGGCCGCGGCTGTATTTTCATTTACGCAGGTATTTTCATAACAAATCTTTGCTTATTTTCAACTTGCAAACAACTTTAAATCTATTTTTTTTTGTTGAAGTTCCAGTTTTTCGTATTAAGCTTCTTTTTATAGGGAATATAATTAGAGGCTTAACTTTTGCACGTTATGTTTAATCTAAAGTACAAAATTTAAGCCTCTTTTTTATACATACCATATAAAAACCAGAAGTTTAATACGAAAAACATGAAGTTCATCATAAAAGAATAGTTTCCAAGCTGATATATAGTAGACGTTTAAATATTTTACGAATCAATTAGTTCTAAAATGCTAAAAGCATACGCGAGGTCAAAGAACTCAAACAAATGAACTTAGAAATCCAAGTTAACATTTTACTTATAAAATTAAAAGCAGAATCATTCGCTTTTATCAAACTACATCTGAATTGAAATGAAGAAGAATGTCGAAAACGGAATAATTAAGTAAGGTGCTAATCTTTATACCTCGAAGATCCCTGTGCTATTTTACATTTTATGGATTCTACAAATTCCAGGGGACAGAAGAGCACAGAAATTCGAATCTCAATAAGAGAATTGATATCAGGATCATCGTTTCATTCAAATTACTCCTGAATTTGAAAAAAAAAGTGTTTCACCAATGAGAATGTGAAGATTCACAAATTATATCCTGGAGAATCCTATACGGATTCATATATCAATTATGTCACGAAACGTAGATTACTACAAATATTAAAGTTTAATGTCACGTCCGAGCAGAAACCTTCTAATTGGCTATTTATACTCGCCAGTGAGATTTTATAAAACCAATTTTGTTGACTATGTCATAAGTATATGACGAAAGCTTAGATTAAAAATAACTTACACAATTAAAGCCCATCTCAAATAATGTTTCACACAGTATTATATTATTCGTATATTTTCTAAATAGATTTACACTAGTCTATATTTCCTTGGGTAATTCTAATATTATGTATATTCCTTACTGATAATTGTCTTTTTATATATACCTGATAATGTCATCCCCGATTTGCTTCTAATTTGGGCAGATCTTATAAATCAATGTGTCGTCGTCCTCATCCTGCTTGTGAAAGAGCTCTTGCTAGCTGAGTGGATACGGCGTTGGTCTGCCAACGTCACGGTACCGGGTTCGATACCTTCATGAAAGAACACAAACGTCAGCGCACGGAGAGATCTGGCTACCAATTGGTGGACGCGCTGTGCTCACCCCTGTATTCGGGTGGGTCGATCTTGCACTTCTCATCGCACACACAGTCAATTACAACACTGATTTCTTTCCTCTCTCGTCTTCGCAGCACAACGCACACACACACACGCACACACTATCTCTCTGTTCTAAGGAATCCTGCTGATGATTATCTATATCCACATACCTCTGACGCGAAACAGGTCTCTCTGCCCCGGGTCGACGAAGGTTCTACCTAAACGCTGGTTGGCGTCAAAACATACTTCCTGGCACCTCTCACCAAATAGAACCGGCCCAGGGTGTCCTCGGGCTCTCTAGCGATTGTCATACTGACCTTTATTTGTATTTCATTATCCAGTCGGGATCCGCCTGGGTAACGGCAGGTTGGCAAACGACAACGACGGTTACTAGTACTGCGTGCGACTTTAGATCCGGTTTGTGCCGGCGTTAATGGTACTTTTCTTAGCATCTTCAGCCTCTATTGGTTTTGCAAACGCCAAGCTTTGGCATATACCCCATCTCTACCTTTCAAGAATCTCTCTACAATCGAATATTTCATTCTTTATTTATATTTATCGTTATCTCTAAGTGTTTATTATTACGTTAAGTGTAAATATTAATCTCAAGTGCATAGAAATCTATTTACATGTGTTTGTAAATACGTATTTCTCTGATTGGTCTCGGATTTTCATTCTCTCCCCTTATTATGTTTTTATTATTATCTCCTTCATTATTTAGTTGTTTGGAAGTTGCTTGCCCCTTTTCCACCAAAACATCCTCTTTATTCACTAAATCTTGAATTTCAAAGTAATAGAATAGTTTCAAAGATGATATAGGACCTTATAAAATCTTTCAAACTCGTTGAAATGTTACGCTCCATCGAACTATTAAGTGAAAATTATATTGGAAAAGTAGAAATTGTTAAATTTCCAAGAGGTATAATCCAAATTTATTCAGACTAATTCTTCAAAATCTGTCACACATTTTTTAGATCATAATTAAATAAAATCGTTCAAGCAAACCAGCATTTATTCCATTTCTCATGGTTTATAAGCCAGAAAAAGATGAACTGTGCCATTGCGATTGATCAAAAAGGGCTTTTATAGGGAAATGGCTATTTCCCTATGACTTAAATGTAATAATTTTCTCCATTAAAACTAAAAAAGAAAATAGTTTAATGAAGTTTTGTAAATTGATATTCGGTGTCAACGATTAAAGGGGGGGCGTGAAGCTTAATGGCGTTAATACAAGGCTCAAAATTTAAAATACACCAATAAAACAAAAGTACCTATATAACTGAGAGAACATTGATGAAAAGGGAATAAGACATTGTACAGAAGGAGTAGTTCTAAATCTGATCTTTAACATGATAGGAAGCAGATTCACGTCATAAAGGCCTTGGTGATCTCATGAGTTTTATAGATTAACCAAGGAGTTGATTATGATGGACATATGGGATAGTAAAGAACGCCTGGGCTGCAATAGGAATTCCCTATCCATTCAACAGGACACGGGCTTAAGGTGTCTAGATTAAGGAATCATAAACAAGCTCAATGTAATTCAGGTCTTGAGTTGTATTTAGGTAAATATTAACAGATAATTGACGAAACTCAAGTGCTTTAGTTTAAGGCCCAGCACCTCATTTTTAATAATTCTATTTTCGTCCTTAACACAAAGGTAGGATATAAACTACATTTTTTTAGGATCTTTGAATAAATTGTTTAAGAAATAATTGTTCCTAGTACTATCCCTCTTTATAACTACACGCAGTAAACAAAGGTAAATTAATTTACACAACATCTAGACGCCTTTCAACAAATAAGTAAAAGTTTGAGCGAACAAATCTACACTTTTGAAGTAAGCATGGGGAAGGGTGGATTTAATTTGGCCTGAGATTAATCTAAACCTTTCATAATGATTATATTAATTTTAAATTGTAAATAAGGGTTTTACTTAAGTTATTCCCTTTTATTTTAAAATTTTCACAGTTTCTATAAACCACGACTAAGGTAAGAACAGAGAGGACGCTCAGGCACGTGTGATTTTGCTGTAAATTATAAAGGTTTCGGTTGCATCGCCGCATCTTTAAATTCGAAAATACTAAAAATAAATAAAAATTAAATTGATATAGAAATAAACTTATTAGGAAATCTTATAAAATCTTTGAAAACAAAGAAATTATTTAATTATTTTCACAGGGAGCACAAAAAAGAAATCTATTTCTAAATTAATGCAATTTCATATAACGAGAAAATTTTAAAATGTAATCATGTTAAAAATTAATTATTAGTGTCGTAGAATAGACTCTCGACGATATACCATATATAACTATTCGTTGAGGGAATGATTCTAATATTTTTCGAGTGCGTGGTAATCTGGTCGACCGAGGTTATTTATTTTCAATATGCTTAAGAAGTGGAACTGGGCTCAAGGATAATAATAGGGCTATCATTAATAAAATAGAGTTTTATTTATTAAACTATCAACAACACACAAAACGGAAAATGTTTGCATAAACGGAGAATGGAAAGGGTCGTGGGAATATCTGACTAATCCGAGGATTAAGATTTGGGGAGATTCAAAAAGGTAAACAAATAAAAATTAAAGGGGGGGGGGATGGTTCGCTAAACCATTTAAAGCACAGGGTAGGGTTGAGGAAAGGTTAGATAATTAAACGTAATGCTCAGCTTACGTAATTACAAGTTGTTGTGCAGAGGAAGACGACGCGAAGGAATCTTCGGACACTGGCGATTTCCAGCAGAAGGCTTCTTCGGGGGGTCATCCTTAGCGAAGGGGAAGAACTGTCTTCGAAAAGTGAGAGAGAAGTGGGGCTTGGAAGTACAAGCGATCTTTGTGACAGCAAATCGGGGATGTTCTAGATGAACAATGGAGGTTATCGTTGAAACCAATCGTTCTCTTAAAGAACGCTAAAAAGGGACAATTAAATTATCCTGACGTCATGTCTTGGGAATGAGAACCGTTTCTTGACGAATGGGCTTGTAGAACAATAGCTGTTCTAACGTTGTTCTCTTTCTGAACAACAGGGGGAGTGCGAACCGTCTTTTGTCTACGGGCTCAAAGAACAATGGTTGTTCTAACGTTGTTCTCTTTCTGAACAACAGGGGGGGGGGGAGAACGGTCTATTGTCAACGGGCTCAAAGAACGATGGCTGTTCTAACGTTGTTCTCTTTCTGAACAACAGGGGGGGCCTTGTAGACTTAGCGTCTTGAAGGCTCGAACCTTGGCACTCAAGGGATATTGTCCTCTTCTGGACAATAATGGTGGATCTCAATGTGGAGGGCCCCTGGTGCACAAGGTGAGATTGGATCGGCGTGATGTCTCGCGAAGATAATCTAGATCTGATCTGATCTGATTCAATCGGGAAAGTTTTCATATATATAGTCGAAGCCATCCCCTTTGCGTAGGGAACAATGGAGTGGGGGCTTCGAGGGAATGCCCCAGCCGCGCCTAGGAACATACCCTATCTGCCCATAAGCCTAACTCAATCTGGCGAGATCGACGTATGGGGCGAAACGCGGGGGGGTGAAGAACCTCCTTGGTTAAATATTGACTAAGGTGGCGATAGCGCGCCCTGCTTTCTCATCGCAGATGCACGTGGGTAGTCATGTGTTCTAACAAACATGTGATAGCGGCTGAGTTCAAGCGGCCTCAGACCATTCTATCACACCCCTCCATTCCGGAGGGAAGTTGTCACTTCGAAAAAAAGGAGAGAAGGGACAACGATAGAGCTCCGTTGTGGAGGACTCGCTTTCTTGCAACGACCGTACCTTAATGACCCTAGCTAGTATTACCTCAATACATATGATTATTTTGATCTTTTGATTATAGGGGAAACTAACCTTTAATACAAACTTAACCATAAAAGAGACATGGAAAAATGAAATGATACAAAATTAGTACATATGGGACAAAATAATTTATACGTAATTTAATGGGTACAAATATATATACATACGAGAAAAAAAATAGACATTGAGCCACAAAATTCAGAAATTAGATAATTAACTAATTATATTACAGAAGAATCTAATTTAAGTCGTACAAGACGGTATATACATACATGGAGATCCTAGTCCTACGAATTACAATTAATCTACACTATTTGGTAACGCATTCCTACTGAGTGCGTCAGCGACCTGATTATCGGAACCTTTTATATAATTTATCTTAAATTGGTACTCTTGCAAGAGTAAACTCCAGCGCATAATTCGGCCGTTGGAGTGTCTTACATTCCGAATATAGGCCAACGAGCGGTGGTCAGTTCCTATCTGAAATTCTTTTACTATCACATACATTTTAAACCTGTCAATAACCCATATAATTGCTAGAGCTTCCTTCTCTATAGTAGCATATCTCCTTTCGCGTGGTAATAATTGGCGACTAGCATATGCAACTGGATGACTCGTTCCGTCATCCTCATATTTAAGGAGTACACCTCCAATGCCCTCGTTGCTCGCGTCGGTCTTAATCCCGGGGGATTTTTCCGGGTTGGGCAACTCCAAAATGGGGGCAGGAATGGGCTTACTCTTAAGCTGATTAAAATGGGAAACAGCGACATCATTCCAACGTAGACGATCGGAGAAATTCTTTTTTAAAAGGGAGCTGAGGGGCGCCAAAATTGCAGCGAAATTCGGGACGATTGGCCGATAGCAAGAAGCTGATCCTAGGAATGATCTTAATTGCTTCTTAGTATTCGGGAGGGGCATGTCGGCGATTGCCTAATCTTGTCCTCTTGTGGACCTAACTGGCTTTGTCCTATTTTGAAACCCAAGTATTTTATGGTTTCGTGGGCAAAATAGCATTTGCTGCGGCCAATGGTGAGGACATTTTCACGCAGTCGCTCGAAGAGAGATAATAGGGTGGTTAAATGGTGTCTCCATTCATGAGTAGCGACGTAGACATTATCAAAGTAAAAGGATACATTCGGAAGTCCATCTAACAACCTTCTCATGAGACGGTTATAGTTACTATAAGCGGTCACGAGGCCAAAAGGAAGGCGCTTAAATTGCATTAAGCCTTTCTCAGTTGCAAAGGCGGTATATGTTCTCACATGGGGCCGGAGGGGAATTTGATAATACGCCTTGCACAAATCAAGTTCTGAGATGAACTTGGCGTCTTTAAAAAGGTGGAGGTTTTGGTCTACCAACGGGATGGGCTCGGCGTCGAACACAGTTACCGAATTTAACTTCCGGAAGTCGATGCACATCCGATAAGAGCCATCAGGTTTCTTGACCATGACGATTGGGGAACAATAACTAGAGGTAGAAGGTTCTATTATGTCTAAACTAATCAAATTATCAACTTCGTCGTTAAAAGCTTGGCGTAAATGAATCGGCATGGGATAGGGTTTTGAACGGACAGGTTCTAAAGTCGTTAATTTAATATCATGCTCGAAACTAGTAGCGCATCCAAGCTTCTCTGAAATAACGTCGTCAAACTGACATAATAATTCTTGTAGCTGACTCTTTTGATGTGGTGTCAGCTGCGCGTCGATATTCAGGTCAGAGGGTTCAAAAGACTCGCCTGGCAGGAAAGGAAGAGGGTAATCGGCATCAGGTTGGATGCACACTGTCTGTATGACATTAAGGGACTCCGCGGGTAGTCCTCTTCAAGCGCCGATGTTTCGTGTAGCGCTACGAACGTATCTCAATGGGCGCGTCGGTGGTACTTTTTCAATAATTTGACGTGGTAGAGCTTATCGCCTGCTGGGGTACCAATGAGGTAATCTACCGGTCCTCGTACCTTGCGGACCGAGTACGGACCTTTCCATTGGCTCAGTAATTTATTACTCTCTGTAAGAAGGAGCAGGAGTACTTCATCACCGGGCTTAAATTTACGATCTTCGGACCTGACATCAAAATAGGTTTTGTATTTTTCCAAATTGACATCGGCATTTTCATAGGCGATGTTTGCGAATTTCTTGAGCCTCTGGCGTAGATCCAAGACATAGGCGTAGGATGACTGGAGTTCTTGATCCGGTTGGGGCTTGATTAACAACTCCTTTAAAATACTGAGTAGTCCGCGTACTTTACGTCCATAAAGAAGCTCGAACAGGGCGAAGCCTAATTTACGGTGAGGAATTTCCCGATAGGCAAATAGAGCGACCGGGAGATATCGGTGCCATTCGCGGGGCTGCTCGGCACAAATCTTCTTAATAATGGATTTTAAATTTCCATTTAATTTCTCGCACATCCCGTTTGTCTGTGGCCGGGAGGGGGTGGTAAAAAAGGGCATTACCATGAGCAGCTTCCCTACGTACTCCATCAACACGAAGGTGAATTGTCGTCCTCTGTCGGAGAGTATTTCCTTGGGGACACCTACCCTTGAAAAGATGGAAACGAGGGCCTCGGCGCAAGAAATACTATCGATTCGGCGAAGGGGGACAGCCTCGGGAAAATGGGTAGCAAAGTCTACTAAGGTGAAAATGTAGCTGTGCCCTTCGCTCGAAGGGGGGGTGGATAGGGCCAACCAGGCCGATGGCCACTCTGGAGAATGGTTCAGTTATAACGGGTCCCCTTTGTAAGGGAGCAGGTTTGACCCGCCCCTTAGCGGACGTCTTCTGACACACATCGCACGATCGACAATGCTTTAAGATGTCAGCTGCAGCACCCGGCTAATAAAAATATTTAAAAATGCGCTGACCCGTTTTAGTATGACTAAAATGACCGGAAAAGATGCTGTTATGAGCTATTTTGAGCACTATAGGGACATGGGATCGTGGAAGGCATAGGACAGTTGTAACAGCGTTATTACTGTCCTCGGCGGATCGATAAAGTAAACCACCTTGCTCCAGGTACCTGATGACTTTGGGTCTACGGACAGTCACCGTGTCCTTGTTTTGGGCCTTATCCCATAAGGGTGTTAGTGCTTCACACTCCTTTTGTGCCGTCCTAAAGTCCTGGTTAAGGATCTTCGAGAATTCGGACGGTATCGGGGTTCTGAGGGGGACGGGCTCCTGGGCTTCTTTCTTAGCTCGGCCTCGAGTAAGGGCGGCCTGGGACACAGGGTCGGAGCTTACTTGAGGGCTTTGTCCTATAAGTACGGAACAGAAGTTTATGGGTGCTGAAATGACTTCAGCCCAGCCATCATAATACTGACACTGCAGGTAACATCTAACAACGGGGAATCGGTTCGCCCGCCCAAGGTAGTCATGTACCACCGCAAATTTTTCGTGGTTATCGTCCACTGCGGGGGAGGAGCTCGTCGGACACCATGAAACACGTGCACCCTGTGTCCCTGACGAGAGTCGATACACGGCAGCCGTTCACGCTGCCCTCCTCAAATTTCAAAGTTCCCGGTGAACTTTTATCAAAAATAAAATTTACCTGGTGTCCTGATGGAGGGGAAGAAGTTGCTGCTTGGTTCTGCACCACCGGGGAAGCCAGGGTGGCATTAATCTGGTGAACTTGGTGGGCTGGTCCACTTTTAAGCCTAGAATTTTGGGGGCAATTCCAGCTCATGTGGTTTTCTACACTGCAGGTGAAGCATATGATTGGTCGCTTCGGAAAGAGTGATGGAGGAGAAATCTTAACGGGAGGTTTGGTGTCCCGTTGTTGGTTTGGGGAGAAGAAGTTTTTGGGTTTTACGGGGCCCGGAAACTTCGTCGGCCTTCCTGGGAAGGGGCGCGAATCCTTCCTTCTTTCCTGGTTGGGGGATTGGTAAGAAGTTCGATTCTCCTTGGGGTATAAATTATGGCTTGCGGCATAGACATCCGCTCCTTCGGTACACTCTTTAAAGGTCTGGCACCGACGATCCTTGACGAACGCGAAGATCTTCGTCGGGAGAGACGCCAAAAATTGATCCCGCAACACGAAGTCTGTTAAAGACTCGTAGTTCGGATCAACCTTTGAGGATTCTAACCAGAATTTAAAATTCCTCTGAAGAATGTATCCGAATTGACGGAACGTCTGTCCGGGTTTAATAAGACCTCCTCGAAATTCTTGTCGGTAGAAATCAGGAGTCATATTATGAGCGGCCAATAATTCAGCTTTTAAGGTGCTGTAGTCAATTGTACATTCAGATGGTAGAGATACGAAAATGTCGCGCAATTTACAATTTAAAAGTGGAAGTAATCTCACTACACCTTCAGCCTCCAGATCCATGTTATTGATCTCGAAGATCTTTTCGAAGTGGGCTAAAAATGCTCCGAAATCCTCTCCATCCCTGAAATTGGGGAGCTTAAGTGGGAGATTGGGTGGGGCTTCCAAACGTAAACCAACTGATTGTATTTCGACTTGTACTTTAGCCATTTCAAGCTTATGGTGAATCTCAGCTTGTCTTTTCCGCTCCTCTCTTTCTTCTCGTTGGATTTCTCTTTCTCTTTATTCTCGTTGGATTTCTCTTTCTCTTTCTTCTCGTTGGATTTCTCTTTCTCTTTCTTCTCGTTGAACTTCACTTTCTCTTTGCCTTTCTTCTCTTAACTTTTCTCTTTCCGTTTTTTGCTCCTCTTGAACGTACTCAATCAATTCTCTTCCGAAAGTCCCAAGGATTCTCCTAGCGCTTTGAAGATTTCAAACTGAGTCATATTGCATTGGGGGGGGGGGGCAATAGTCAACCAACTAAATTCCTTGCAATAAGAATTATGCCTTCTAGAGAGTCAGCCTACCTAAATATGGGCATTGACCTATTCGTAATTGGTTCCTTGACCTAGATAACCAATGACTAAAATAACACAAAACACACAAACAAATTATTATAACAGTTCCTTGAGCTACTCCAGCTTCTTAAGTTGCAAAAAAAGGGATAGCAATCGTTAAAACATAAGACAACTACTATACTCTATTCTTATAACGAATAACACTATGCTTTACTCACTGAGACCAGTGTTTGCAAAGATATAGCGTAAAACCCCACACCTGACACCGAATTTAAATAGTATATATATATATATATATATATATATATATATATATATATATATATATATATATATATATGTCGTAGAATAGACTCCGAACAATATACCATATATAACTATTCGTTGAGGGAATGATTCTAATATATTTCGAGTGCGTGGTAATCTGGTTAACCGAGGTTATTTATTTTCAATATGCTTAAGAAGTGGAACTGGGCTCAAGGATAATAATAGGGCTATCATTAATAAAATAGAGTTTTATTTATTAAACTATCAACAACACACAAAACGGAAAATGTTTGCATAAACGGAGAATGGAAAGGGTCGTGGGAATATCTGACTAATCCGAGGATTAAGATTTGGGGAGATTCAAAAAGGTAAACAAATAAAAATTAAAGGGGGGCGGATGGTTCGCTAAACCATTTAAAGCACAGGGTAGAGTTGAGGAAAGGTTAGATAATTAAACGTAATGCTCAGCTTACGTAATTACAAGTTGTTGTGCAGAGGAAGACGACGCGAAGGAATCTTCGGACACTGGCGATTTCCAGCAGAAGGCTTCTTCGGGGGGTCATCCTTAGCGAAGGGGAAGGACTATCTTCGAAAAGTGAGAGCGAAGTTGGACTCGGAGATATGAGCGATCTTTGTGACAGCAAATCGGGGATGTTCTAGATGAACAATGGAGGTTATCGTTGAAACCAATGGTTCTCTTAAAGAATGTTAAAAAGGGGGAATTAAATTATCCTGACGTCATGTCTTGGGAATGAGAACCGTTTCTTGACGAACGGGCTTGAAGAACAATGGCTGTTCTAACGTTGTTCTCTTTCTGAACAACATGGGGAGTGAGAACCTTCCCTTGTCTACGGGCTCAAAGAACAATGGTTGTTCTAACGTTGTTCTCTTTCTGAACAATAGGGGGGGGGGGGTGAGAACCGTCTCTTGTCAAGGGGGTCAAAGAACAATGGCTGTTCTAATGTTGTTCTCTTTCTGAACAACAGGGGGGGCCTTGTAGACTTAGCGTCTTGAAGGCTCGAACCTTGGCACTCAAGGGATATTGTCCTCTTCTGGACAATAATGGTGGATCTCAATGTGGAGGGCCCCTGGTGCACAAGGTGAGATTGGATCGGCGTGATGTCTCGCGAAGATAATCTAGATCTGATCTGATCTGATTCAATCGGGAAAGTTTTCATATATATAGTCGAAGCCATCCCCTTTGCGTAGGGAACAATGGAGTGGGGGCTTCGAGGGAATGCCCCAGCCGCGCCTAGGAACATACCCTATCTGCCCATAAGCCTAACTCAATCTGGCGAGATCGACGTATGGGGCGAAACGCGGGGGGGTGAAGAACCTCCTTGGTTAAATATTGACTAAGGTGGCGATAGCGCGCCCTGCTTTCTCATCGCAGATGCACGTGGGTAGCCATGTGTTCTAACAAACATGTGATAGCGGCTGAATTCAAGCGGCCTCAGACCGTTCTATCACAATTAGGTAGTAAAAATATAAAGGCTAAAAACTATGGACAAGCAAATATTTGTAAATAAATCGATATTAAGATCATATTTAAATATAATATATAAATTCATATATAAAAATAAAGGATCTAAAAGGTAAAAAATGACAAGTTAACCACATAAATGTAAAAAATAAATATCAAATTTAAATGAGCAATATTTAAAAGATAATAAAGTCAAGCCAATGTAAAGAATGGAAAGAATTAAAAACGCAAAACGAGGGCTTTATAAGACAAAAGTATTAAAAAGACAATTTTTTAAGTATCTATTATATAAAACCAGTAATGAAGAACAGAAATAAAAGAAAGAAACCCCTAAATTATTAAAGTATAATGTGTCTTACCGGTGAAGTCAGGTATAAACAGAAAGTAAAGAAATTATAAGGGATACCCTTAAAGAAAGATAAAGTTTTTGATTGCTTGGTTGATGACAGAGGTAGTTTTAATTAAGAAATGAGAAGACCTTGTCTTTATTATTAGGGGATTCCAAACTTTATTAGACTACATTCTTCATTATTGTGGCCAATTATTTTAAAATTACCCATAGAACCATCTTATATTGTAATGCATGATTTATAGTAGTAGAAGTCTCCTTCTAAGTTAAGAGTTTCCGGTGCGGTGGCTGATTCCCATATGCGAACAAACTTCTCTTTAATGAACGAACCGCACTCCCAATATAGGTTCCTTGCAGACAACAAGGACAATTAAATGAATAAACAATACGGCTGCTCATCTCAAGAGGAAGTTTGTCTTTGGTATTAATGAAACTTCTTATGGAAATGGGGTTGACAGAGGTGATTTTGAAGTTAGTATGAAAAGTTGGGGGGAGTAATTTGTTGTATTGTTTAGTGAATAATTTATCAAAAGGCCTCATTTCAGGTACTACGATATTGAAAAAAAATTTTAGGAACATCAGATAACATAAAAAGCGGAGAGTAAATTTTGTTCAAAATCTTTTGAATAATTTATCAACCAAAGGAAAGAGGTAAAAAACTTTTTAAAATTAATACATCAGAGTTTGTAATTCTTTATGCATTAAAGAATAAGGAGAGGAGAAATGGAAATCTCTATATACTAGGAATTTTACTGCTCTGTTTATATGACATGTCACAATGGCTTAAAAAGTTTATTTCAAGACCACTACAGGTAGGCTTTCTGTATATTTGAGTAGTTCGCTTGTCGGCTGTTTCTATAATAACATCGAAGAAAGAAAGGTTTTTGTTACTCTCTAATTCAGTAGTATATATATATAATTTAGTGATGAAACGATTTGATCAAATTAAATATTCCTTAGCTTAATCCATGTTATTAAAAAAACAAAGGAATCATCAACTTACCTACGGCAAAATATCGGTTTAAAATCTAAAGGACATTGTTCAATAAAGTCGTTTTTTAAATGAACTATGAAAGTTTGAGCTGCTTTGGGGGCTATTATGTCTCTCATTCCTACTCCGTCTATCTGTTCGTAAGCTTTGTTATTGAAGAGAAAATAATTCTCAGTAAAAATCAATTCTAAAATTGTCTTGAAATTTTGACGAGAGAAATTGTGAGAGGTGAGAGTTTTTTCAAAATTAGGTTGATAATAATATGAATTGTTTCATTGAGAGGAACCTTCGTAATAAGTAAAGATACATCATAACTGAGGGGGAAAGTTTGCATGGCATTCAGTCATTAACAAAGGAGTATTTGTTTTATAGAGCATTGACCAACATCGAGCACTGCAAGTATATTAGCAACATGGAAAGTTTGAGTGGAGGAAGGTAGCAAAGGAGCACTAATGCAAAAATACCCCGCGGGGAAGAGGAAGAGCAAATTGCACGTACTTTCGAACTATATTCAGTTGATTCTCAAGGAATACAAGAATATTTTACAAGAATGAATATATAAAGTATTCGTAAAACAAGACACAAATCCCATCTAACCATTAATAAAAGCGTGGAAAAGGGATGGAAGAAGATATTAAAAGAAAATCACGTCGTGAGATAGTAAATATATAAAAATACTAAAGAAAGGAAAATGGGAGAACGTGAGTAAAAAAATTACATAGGAGTAATAAAAATTAATAAATACATACATAATACACATGAATAAAGATTAGCCACTTATTATATGCTCATAATAACGCTACGGGCAAACAAAACACTTTACGGTGTTATTTTCAGCGTTAAACTCCATGAATATATTTAAAATCGCTTTCAGACGAGAATTTACAAGCATTTATGATGTAATTAATTATATTATTCATTTACATATTATTATTTTTGCTTCCCGCTTGTTTTCCTTTAAAACATTATATATATAAAGTTCTTTAAAGTAAAGCAAGAAGGAAATATAAATGAGTAATAGTTTTTTTCTTGATATTTCTTTGGAATGAATTTTAGATTCCGTAATTATAATACACTTACAGAAAATTGTTACCTATACTATGATGTTTAGTGTCTTGTTCGTCTTCGTTAGAGAATTTTTTGGCAATTATGTAAGTCACCTTTTCGGGAACTTTAGTAGTTCTAGGCCTACTACTTCCAAGTTTCCTTGTGGAGATTTCCTCATCGCGAATCTTCTTCACAAGTCTTTCAAGTGTAAGTCTCTTCCAACCTCTAAAAGGGAATTCACGTAATAATCTTCCCTTGCTTCATCCTCTTTCAATGTAGTAAGCTTTAATAAGAAAATGGTCTTCTTCTTACAACGTCATTTATCCTTCTCATGACTGAAAATATAAGTATATTGGTAGGCGAGGCGGAACCTTTAAAACTAGGACTAAGTTGAGAGAGACGAGACTAGTAGACAAGAACCAAAAACTCGGACTGTAGCCTACGAAAGTAAATTGAAAGATCTAAACCACAAGAGTTTTGTATTTTTTTATATTGCGAGAAAATTATATATGGTATTGCCAAAATAAGCCAAATGGCTACTGAGATATGACTACTTGAAAAAGGCGAACTTTAATTGGGGTCACCTGATATATACATGGTGTCCCAGAAAAAAGTTAACCGTACTTTGAATTAGTATAACTCAAAACCTATTAGAGATTTTTGAGTCATGCAAAACAAAACAAATTTACCAACTATTTATCTGTGGATTCTGGAAATTTCATTAAATTCACTTTTACGATATTGATACACTAATAGGTTTAGTGGAGGCTATCAAAATTATGTTTGCGCAAGGAAGTAAAATAATGAAACTGAAATCTAAAATCAACAAATATATTTAAATCCATTTTTAACAAAAGCACCTGTTTATATGGGAAATACAAATTCATTTGTAAGCAATAATGCTTAGTAAGAAATAATGACGAGACAATACCACATCGTTGCTGAAAAAACAGTGTAAAATGGCCTTGGTTTGCTTGAAGAATCGCACAGTGACCCTAGGCTACCTAGACTCCCTACGCTTCTCTTGAAAGTGCACGGTGGCCTAGCCATCGTAGGACTCGTTTCATTATTTTACTTCCTTGCGCAAACATATTTTTGATTGCCTCCACTAAACCCATCAAGTGTATCAACATCATAAAAGTGAATTTAGGGAAATTTCCAAACTCGACAAATAAATAGTTGGTAAATAAAAAACTTTTTGCAGAATCCAAAAATCTCCAATACTTTTTGGGTTATACTAATTCAAAGTACGGTTAACTTTTTTCTGAGACACCCGGTATATATATATATATATATATATATATATATATATATATATATATATATATATATATATATATATATATATATATTAGTGTAACTTGGTAGCAGACCTTCTTGTATGCAGATTTTGTTAAAGACCATAATATATTTCGCCTTTATTAATTTTCCTTGGAAACTTTCCATTTTTCCTATCTTTTTTAATTCATTATCTAGATGGTAAACAACTTCTCTTACGTTCATCTCTTTTTTAAATGAAATGTATTTGGTAAAAAACAAACTTGACTTTAATTTCTGAGCTTTCGATCTATGCAATCATCTTCAGAGTGTCTTTCCTCCTTTATCGTTGAAGAATGGTGGAGTCAAAATGAAAAGAAAACGAATTTTAGGGAATATTTATTCCTCCTCGCTTGAAAAGTATGTGACGGGAGCGAGCCACTCCGGTGTCAGCGAAATTCTAAAACAACTTTAATGTTTGATTCCAGCCTGTAGCGTTGATGTTGATAGCTGGCCTTAATCCATTAATTAAGATGGCTTGTAAGGTGTTCAGTCTAGCTTCATTTCCCTCTTTCCTACCGTGGTGTTATTAACCAATATATCCATGGTTAAGCTGATGTTATATAGCCCATATATGATTTTGGGGGCTCCATGTTGCAGGGCATTGTCAAACGCCTCGAAAGAGTGGTGGTAGTCATAGCAAAATATATTTTGAGTTGCTATTTAGCTTACAGTCTTTATTCGGGCAGGATCGAGGAGTTATGGCAGATGTTGTTTTTCATAACGAGATTGTTAACTTTTGTCGTTTTATAATATACAATCAACTAAATCTTGTCCGTCTGCTTCTTAACTTTGATGTTAGGGTTAACAACCTCCTTAATCTTTTTGTTCGTCTTGATTTTAAAAATTAAATTTAAAGCGAAAACCAACGAGGGCGTACCATGCAGAAAGATTGTAAAGAGAAATCATTTGAGAAATGGAAAATATGAACAAAATAATCGCAGTTCCCACATCAGGCCTTGCTACAATTACCATCAACGCGAGTACCAACAGTACCATAAGAGAATATAAAAGGGATTAGGGAAAATAGCGCGAATATTTTGATAACGAGCTGAATTTCCATTATTCTTGGAATAGTTTCCTATAATATAAAAAAAATTCAGTCGAATAATTTAGTATGACTCACTACATCTTCTTCTTCTTCTTCTTCTTCTTCTTCTTCTTCTTCTTCTTCTTCTTCTTCTTCTCGGCTTTTCCTACTCGGGATTGCCAATCTCGATTGATTCTTGATGAGTCGTTTGCAAAGATTTCTGTTGTGGCGGAGACTCTATGGACAGATTTCCTTCCTGACTCTAACCATTCTTATTTATCCGAGCTTGGGACCAGCACTGAATTGGGATAGCCTCCCCCCCCCCTCCCCCGTGGTTAGGAAACGTATCATAATGGACTTTATATTCCTATAACTCTCTGAACTTAGACAAATACTTTACAGTCACCACCTACCTTCATACAGTTACGGGAATGACAAATCGATTATATCTCGCAATTCACTACCAATATTTACCACTTTTTTAGAGAGGGAAACTTGTAGTTGATGTTCTCTCTCCCATAACCATCCGCCAAATCCACTTCCCTTCCACAGTTCTTAATTAAATTGCGGTATCAGATTCCTAAATCCAACCTCTATGGCCCAAATGACTGCCCGGAGGTCACATTTGACTCAAGGATTATACACATCCATTAAAATACACAGGAAAGCCATGTTCGTATATATATGTATCCTTTTGGGAGAATTAAAGCTCCCCATAATGCATTTGCATGGTGACTAATCTAGCAGGGGATAAATGTAGAGGTTCATCGAAGCGGACAATGTCAACGCTCAAAGGTATAACAAAGCACCTTTATCCCTGCTCTACTTTACTGACCAGCCTCTGAACATGGTGGGAAATATTTTAATTAGGATGACCTTTTTTAAGTTAAATAAAAGAGAGGGAAAGGTGGTCAGTGCTTAAGGTTGATAGAGATTGCTCCCTCAGCCTTTAATATTTTTAATATTCGTAAAATTCTTTGTTCATTGTATTTATCTAAGGTTTCAAGTATAAGTGACCTGTTGTTGTTTTTTAATAATGTGTTTGTATTAGTTATATTCTTTATTTATTTCCATATTACTATATTTTTCATTCTCCCAACTGCCATTATTGCTTATAATAATTTATTTTTAGAAAATTTATCGGAAGATTTTGTTACAAAAATTAAGATTCGAAGTCTCCATTTCGGCTTGTATGTATATACGCACTATGTACATACTTAAAAAAACGTATGTACACAATATCCTGATTTCACACAAAGATATATATGCCTGATGCAAATTCGTGACTCAAAAATGCGTAATTAATTCAAAGCAATAATATCAACGCAAAAATTCGTTTCTACGTTAAATGAAACAATTTATGATTTCATCTACAGATAATAATTTCCGTTATTATAAATTCCTAAAACGCCATTCAAAGGAGAAAAGTAGTTGCAGCTTCCAGTCCCCCAATTTTTCCTTTTTACATGAGTTTCCTTTTAATTCGCACACAACATAATTAATGGAATAAGGCTTTATCCATAGGATTAGAACACTCATTAATCTTCCATTTTTGTAAGAACTTTGAAATAATCCTTAAAAGGCAATTTTTTACAACTTCACCAATTTATCGATTAATAAAAACCATTTAAATTTGAAGCAACGGCCTATGAGTGGAGATAGCGCCATTTGTGCCTTTTTCTCTGTCCTTAATTAAAGAGATTTTCAAACTCAGATGCAGCTTCACTCAGATTTCTCAAAGAATTGACGGAAACGAGAAATTTTGACAGGAAAAAAGCAACATGACATCAAAAGCGAATTATTGGCAACCGTCGAAAAATTACAAGTTAGCATTAACGTATAAATGACAGAAAGGGATATTAATTGGAGAAGATATGGCTAAATTCTAAAATTCCATAATCCCCAGCATTACCCGCCTGTTTCATCCTACTGTTGGGCAAAGGCATCTCCAAGAATCTTCCACTGAACAATGTATAGTGCACGAGTCTTCTACATTACTACTACTGTTGTTAAGTGAATTTCACTCAACCCTTCTGGGTCTTATAGTAATGTATCCTGCCCACTCCCATTGCGGAAGATTTATTCCTATAAATAAATCTGTTACATGTGTTTGTGTTCTTATCGATGTTTTTCTTTATGATTCTAGCAAATTAATAATTAAAATGTAACCTCACAAGATGTAAGATAATGTAATAAGTGTAAAGTTTCTCCTAGACATTGTAGTGGAGAGAATGTTAGAGTGTTTGTAGGGCCATTCTTCCAACCCTTTTCCAATACCCTAACCCTCCCTCTGTAAGAATGTGTGTGTCAATGGAAGATGTTTATATATATATATATATATATATATATAATTGATTTTCTTGTTTTGTTTAAAATGTTTTTGCCTCTTTGTAGATAGTTTCTTTGCTAAAATTCTGTTAATAAAAAGCCATTCAATTATTTTGATAAAAACTCCCAAATTTAATCCTGCAATTTGTAAATAATGGCTGAGAGTGTAGAATTTGGAGCGATAACGTAATTATCCATAATTTGTATTTCGTTGGATGGAGGTCTTTTACATAGCCTTAAGATGCGACCGGATCGCCTTATATTGTATGAGCTCGGAAACCAAGGCCTTTAAAAAAAGACGTACGCAAAAGAATTGTGCCCACACGATTGGCAGCCGGCAAGACTCTTCCCGGGGAATCCTAACTCTCAGATAAGAGGCCTCGCTTGTTTATTTTGTATTATTTTGTAAATATTTTATTCCGTTGTTTGGTTTGAATATGAGAATTTTTTTTTTTGGGGGGGATTGGTACTATTCATTAGTAGGATTATTTTGTATATATAGCGAGATCGTATATTTACCCATATTTTTGTAAATAAAGGACTGAATATAAATTCCGTTTCATTTCTCCCTCGATTTCTCACGTCCGACTTAGTATAGAAAGCGGGTTGGATAGATTGGGGTTATTGTAGGTTCGTGGCCCGGTACAACATGCAAACTGGAGTCTTGGTAGCACCAATTTTAAATCTCACACTATCTTTTCCACCCCCGGATAGAACTAACATAGGGTATAGAAAAGCGTTAAGGGTTCTAAAATAAAATAATCCTCATAAGATGAGATGTTATTTTTTTATGTTTTGTGGACATTGCTGTCACATTAGTCCTGATATAATTCTTCGATTCTGTGAATGATCTGTCCCTTCTTAGAAATTTTGTTTCGCTTTTTATTGTGTAGTGTTGTCGTTCGGCGTTTCATTTGCATTCATAGTTTTATTGTTTGTAATATATTCTTTTCATTAAATTTATATCTAGTGTTATAAGCTCTACCAGGAGGAGTTATATAAGCATCTGACGATTTCTTATAGCTGGTTCGTCGATCTTCCTTTCGCTGTTCATCAAAGGTGAGACTACCGATTGTCAAGTAGTTACTTAGTTTTAGTTTTCTTGCAAGATGAGAGGGTGAAGATGAAGTTCATGCTGTCGTCGATTTGATTGTAAGAAACCAAATGGATGTATTTTTTGGCAGGTGACTGGCGAAAAGAAAAGAGTACTGCTATGCGGTTGTCAAATTCTAAGACTTACAAACTCCATTTGAGACTTTACAAACGTAGCTACTACAGATTGTAGTTTTGTAGTCCATGTGGACACTAATATTATTTTTTAACTAGATCTGAGGAAGTGATGCGCGTTATAAGTCACTATGGAGAAAATCTAACGCCAAAAGCAGTAAGATGATTCTTTCAGGAATAGTGCCGCAAGTGAGCTCTGAGAACAGATTCCTTTGAATATTTCGTATATTATTAACTGTTTAAAAGTTCTTTACTAAGAAGAAGACCTCCATTTTATGAACCTTTGGGATCAGTTCTACCAACTACACCATCTATTCAGGCCAGAAAGAAGGCTCCTTAACGGACTAGGATCAGCGAGGTTGGGTACCCGTGAGAAAAACATTCTGGATTTCATTATAATAATTGAAGGAAATTTCATGTGTCTGTCTGGATAAATATAATCACAAACAATCACAATGCTATTCGTTTTAACCAAAAAGCGGGTTTCAAAATAAAACACAAGTGGTCCAAATTTTAGAGAGGCAAATTTAGATCCGTTTCGTATTAAAATGAGGCAAGTTGACTGGAGGAAAGTCCTCACAAAAACAGTATCGCTGAGATGTAAGAACATTTTTAAAAAATATTTATTACGTATAATAACGTATGTGTTCCAACAAAGGAAGCGCCCTCACTCGAAATAGAATCTCGCCAAAAACAATAATAGTAAAGTTTGTTATTAGAGAAAGAAACTGCTATTTTCAATCCCTAAACGAAAATAGCATCGAGTAAAAAGCGAAATATAAACAAAACAAAAAGACATAAAGAAAGTTATTTTTCTAAAATGTTTCGAAATTCGATATGACAAATTAAATAATGATCAGGAGACGCTAGTTAGCGTAACAAGAGGTATTGCTCAAATCACTAATTGGAGGTTTCAGAGGCATTTACACTGAAAGACATGTCACATCCGTGTTTTCCCCGATGTAATTGATTTCATTGAAATAATTACCTTTAGCAATCTTATGTAGTCACAGATCGAACTCTAAAATTATATGGACAAAATAAAAATTTCAAAGTTTCCAGATACATAAAAAAGAGATGATAGATATTTCAGATGATAAATTAATTCAACTGAACCTCAAGAGAAAGGAAGAAAATGGTAAAGTTAAAAGTATAAAATGTAATAAATATGAAGAAATCACATTTTACAGTAACAAAGAAGTTGCTATCAACAAATTTCTTGAAGAATTAGAGAACAAGATAAATGTTAATGAGTGAACAGCCATTGAGAAATTCAATAAGGAAATTAAAAGAAAATTAAAAAAAAGAATAGATGATAAAGAGACTATTAATGAACCAAAGTTGATGAATGAAAATATTAGAAATGAAATAAAGAAAAGAATAAAATGAAATAGAACACACAAAATAGCTGTAGATGAGGATAAAGATATACTATTCGATGAGTATGAAGAACAAAAGAAGAAGGTCAAAATTATGATTAAGGATGCTATCTGTGAATTTGAGAACAAAATTTACTAATGAAATAAAAGATAAGAAATCAAATAAACTTTGGGAAAAAATAAACACTTTAAGATATTGTGCAAAAATCACAAGATAAAATATAACAGTGGATGATTTAAGTGGGAATGTTATTGAAGAGAACATTCAAGAAGAAATCGAATTATTTTTGAAAGATATAAATAAAAATTACCATAATGAGATTAATGTGATTTAGAATTAAAATAAAAATGATTATTATTTCCAGACATGTTAAAAATAACGATGAATGTATTGGAAATATTATTAAGTATAATGAGAACCTTGAAGAAGACCTCCGCATGGTGATTTCGAATAAAAGCGGGCCAATTAAGGTTCGTGAGCATATGGATGCACTAATGGAAGTCGAGAACTATATAACCACTAGGAAAAAAGTAACTAGTACTGAATACAAATTAACTAAATGTCTACAAAATTTAAAGGGTAGAAAAACTCCAGCCCCAGATAATATTAAACCGGAAATTTATAAGTCATTAGTTAATGGTAAAAATGTATAAATATAATTATCAATTGTCTTTAAAATAAAATAGAAAAGAAAGACAAACCAGAAGAGTGGAAAATATTCAAGAACTAAAATGATACCAAAAGTTAAAAAACCTGCAGCAAACCACTTGCGAACTATGGCTTCCACCAATGTAACCTATATATTTTTATTTCTCTCATTGGTGAAGAAATAGATAATTATTTTGGTCAGAGTGAAATTATGAAGTAAACGCAAGTAGGATTTAGGAAAGGACGAAGAATAGAGGATAATATTCAAAATTTAAAATACTCTATTCAAGGAAGTTATAAATGTAAAAAAATCCGTTATATGTGATCTCAGTTGACATTAATAAAGCCTTGGATTCTATTAAACGAAATAGTTTAATAGATGGAATGATGCAACTCAAAATACACACACGCATTATAGAAGTTATTGCTAATATCTATCAGGATGACAAAACTATCATAAATTTTAATACGAAAAAAATTGAAATGCCAAACACAAATGGAAAAACACAAAGTTGTTCGGGCTCTACAATATTATTCAAATTGATAACATATATAATCATGAAGGAAATGGAAGACAATACAGTCGAATTTCCGAAAGACTTAATAAACATTAGTCTATTCTATGCAGATGATTGGCTTCTTCTGACTCAAGCATTAAAAGATGCTATCTCTACTATAAACATCCTTACTGAAATAGGTAAAAGAAGCGGTCTTATAATCAAAGACCAGGATAATAATTATGAATATGAAAGAAAAAACAACTGATATAGCAGGAATTAAGGATATAATTGAGATTAAATATTTAACATTAACTATAAATGTCTCAAGGAATTACTTTAAAACTATAAGCACTCAATAATGAAAAAGCATATAAACAACAGAAGTTGGTGAGTGATAAGACCTATTGAAAGAATTTAGCAGTCTATGGATCCAATATAATTAATAATAATGATTCAGATGTCAAGAAATTACAAACTATAGATAATTGTGTGTATATGAAGATCTTGTGAGCCCCCAAATATGCAGAAATAGGATCTTCTTTCAAGGATAGTCAAAGAAAAATATATGTATATTAAACGTATTTTAGAAGGAGAAAATGATCTTTTAAAGTGTAGATTGAATGATATTATAGAAAAGCACCATAAATTTATCAGAGACCTTTCAAAACTATCAAGTGGCTCAAAAATAAGTATCAAGGATATTAGAATTCAAAATAAACCATAGGTAAAACAAAATTATGAGGGTGATCTGAAAGTGGGGAAGGAAGAAATCTCAACAAAATCAACTCTTGAGGGATACAGAATTTTGGAAAAAAAGGAGATAGAAGAAGAAAACATTTATGAAACTCATATTCATCAGTTATACTTTATAAAGCAAGAACAAATACTCTGCCACTCTATGACAAGAATATCCATTGAAATGGAAATACAATGTAGTCCAGTTTGGGAGGCCGAGATACTAATTCTTAAGCACTTTCTATTCCACTGCCCATTGTACAAATGCTTGAGGAGTGAGTTGGATATAGAAGAGTCTGAATTTGAGGATACAATTCTTGGAAAACTGCTCTTTCAAGAAGATAAAATCGAAAACGCAAAAGAAATAATGCACAAAATGTGGAAATATAGAACAACCAAAATATGACAAAACGATTAAGAGATGAATTTAGCTGCTGCGAATGGCAAGACTCCCGATACTGAAGTGAACTGAACAGATAAAATTCATCAAAGTCTTATTAGGGCGTTAAAAACAACCGAGATTATAATACCACTCAATTATTTTTAACGTACCCAAAATTCTATATTTTCCATTACACCATATTTTAAGGTGTTTTTTTATCCATTACATTGAACAGTTTGAACATACTTTTTCAGCTTAGTTCGGTTGAGACCTGAGTATATTTATAAGTTTTCATTTAGAGTTTGAAAAAAACGTTCGCAGGGTTGGTATTTTCGTATATTCAAAGCTTTCATTTAAGTTCTTTCCAATAGTATATTTGGAGAGACCGTAAAAAGGCACGTAAAGTTTTATTCAAATTCTTTCTAAGAGTTTCTTTGAAGGGCCCAAAAAACGGCTCGAAAGCTGTTCTTTGGAATATTCAAAAACTTTTTTTCAAGATCTTTCTGTTTCTTTTGCGAGATATAGAAAACAAAACAGCACAGAAGGCTGGTTTTTAGGATATTAAAAGCTTCTATTCACGTTCTTTCTAACTATTTAAAAGAAAGATAATTAAGCAAATTTACAAGAAGATATAGAAAAGGGAAAAGTATTAAATATATTTCAAAAGAATTGAACATCATAGGAATGTAACTGCTCAATTCGATCCTTAAATGGAAACATATACCCTCACCTTGGTTGTAGGTCACAGACAGAATGGCTGCCTGCGAAATGCAAGCGTCTGCTGTAAGGAGAAGTAGTGAAGACGCTCATCTTGTTTGTCTAGACTTTAATATAGTAAATGTTACGCCAATTTTTTAAAAAGTGGATCGGAGTAATTCCACAAATTCTAGAATTATTAGCTTAAAGTCAGTTACGGGTAAACATTTAGAGTCAATTGTTAGAGAGAATATTGTCGTTTACTTGGATAAACATAATTTAGTTATTGATACCTAACACGGTTTCAGAAGACGTCTCCGGTGTTTAATGAGTTTGTTAGAATTTCTTCATGTTATGGCAGGAAAAATATGATCTTCATAAAACCTTAGACATTACTTACCTTGATTTTAAAAAGGAGCTTCATTCGGCTCCACATAGGAAACTTTTGAAAAAGCTTATGGACCACGAACTAAAAGGTAGTTTATTGCAGTGGATTGAAAACTAGCTAATAACCGTAGGCAGAAAGTGGTGATCAACGGAGAATCGTCTGGTTTGGCCAATGTCGCTATTGGCGTGCTTCAGTGCCTTATGTCCTGTATTATTTGTCATCTTCGTAAGAAACTTAGATTCAAGACTATTAAGCAGGACTGCCATGTTTGCAGAGATACTAAACTAGGTAATAGAGCAACACGATCAGGAGAAAATACAGCATGACCTAAATGAGATATTTGATTGGTCGGATACATGTAAGGTAAATTTTAATCTCAATAAGTACAATTTTATGCAAATCGGCTCTCTAAATGGAAACTGATTATACGTTAGCTGATCATCGACTAGAAAATGTGTTAGAAGAACGTGATCTTGGTGTATTCATTCGAACGACCTTAAGATTTTGAAACGGTGCGACCAAAGCGCTAAATAAAGTAGATAGAACACTCGGTTTTATTGAGAGAAGTATTTGGATATAGGAGCAAAGATATAGTAATTCTATTGTTCAAATCAATCATGCGTCTAATGCTGGAATACCCATCATAAGTCTCGTTTCTTTATCTCCAAAAGAACATCGACTTATTAGAGAAAGTTCAGCGAACGACGACAAAGGTCATTCCGCAGCTGCGAAACAGACCCTATAAAGACAGATGTAAAGAATTGAAATTGCTATCGCTTGTATATAGTCTCCTTCGCGGTCAATTGAGAGAAGTCTTCAAAATTATGACTGATTTCGATAATATAAAGTTTAAATTCACTTTTGAAAAAACACCGAAAACATTACGCGAGCAAATGGCCATGAAATGAAATTAGCGCATTATCAGACAAATATCTTAGCAAACGTTTTTTACTTATAAAATCATGTCAACTTGGAATTCTCTCCCAGAAAATTTACTTCAAAGCACATCGACAAAATGTTTAAAAATTGATTGGTTGAAAAACTATTTACCTAAAAGCACATGAAATACAACAATATTTAACTTTTTAAGTCTAAATGGCTGATGGGATCCAGCGCTCCGTCCAGCCCCAGCTTAGCCCCTCTTCCTTCCTTCAGATAGCCTGTATTTCTCTCCTACCTCGTCGCTTTTCATACAACTTCTCCCACAACTTTCTCTGGTCAGCCTATAATTTCACAGGGTAGATGCTGACCTTCCTCTCAGCCAACCATCCCGCATCGGGGCTGAGGAGGAAGGAGACAATGTTCCCTAACCCCTGGCTAGTTAGGAAACATTGGCTGGTTTTTAACAACCTGCTTTATCCCCACCCATACTTTTCCCACATCCCTTTTCCTCTCCTCTTCACATTCTATCAATTTTACGCCGTGTCCAAGGTGGAGCCGCCATGCCGATGGACTGCCAGGCTACCAGGCGGGAGGGGTGGTCTTAAATGGCGGCGCCTGGCTCTGCCGGGCATGTAAGCACCTCTCGCAGTGCGGGCTACTGCGAGAGGTGATGCGCGATTGCATCCCGTGTTAAAAAGAGGGTCACCATGCCCAAAGATGAGTATAAAAATAAACCCAACCCCCTACTTCCCCTTAAACAGCGACGGAGCCGCCCTCGGGCAGCTCCAGCAAAAAAATGGAGGTCCGTCCCCCCATGTGCTTTCGCAGGGGACCCTTCATATATATCTCTTCAATCGTAGAGGAGGCTTACTCCTCTCCTACGCCTACGGGTGAAAGGGACTCCCCCTCACCCCCTTCCCTGGCGGTGCTTTCAGGCATCTCCCTCTTACCAGCGGCAGTCCCCTCTGTTCTTTCCAAGGGGACTGCCAAGAAAGCCAACAGGCAGCCCTTAGCCAGCCACTCCACACCAAAGCGGCTCGGTAGGGCAAACCCCCTTAGGGAGGAGAGGGAAGCCAGGTCCCTTCGGTCGCTTCCCTCAAAAGACCTGCTGGCAAGAATATTGAACCTTGCCGGGGTCAAGGCCCATGCCTCCCCAAGGAAGACGAGTGACGATACTGCCAACGGGACCTGCGATGTCTTGGGGGGGAGATGGCCAACTGGAGGCCCCCCCTGAGATAGACATGGTCCTTGAGGAAACGCAGCCTCAGACGGTAGGGCTTTCCATGGGGGGGAATCCTAGCTCAGCGCCAAGCACCGAACCCGAATCCGCCCCAATGCAAGGTCCCCCTCAAACGGCTGTGGTTTCCGAAGCAGTACAAGGAGGGGAGGGATCTCCTCCGACCGGTACCCCCACGACTACCTGGACCTTCTCCATTTCAGAGAATGACCTGGCTGAGGTCGGTCCATCTGGCCTAGTGCTTCTTCCGGCGGACGTGAAAAGCGGGTTCATTCCCTGCCCTCCTCCCAAAAAAGAAAAAGCAAAAGACTAAAAAGACAAAAGAGACTCGGGGCTCCTCTCCATCCGCGCGAGCTGCGGGGACGGATGGGTCTGCTGCCACTCTGGCACGCGCCTGAGCCAAGACCGGCCCCTCTGCGCCCCCGGTTGCGGAGCCCCTGACTAAGACCAAAAGTGCACAGAGCGGAGCCTCAATGACATCGGGGCCCCTGATTCAGAGGTTACCTGGCGTTTTTGAGCCTGCTGGCTTCAAAAAGCTTCATGGCACCACGGTGAGTGTGACGCCGCACTCTACCATGAACTTTGTGAAAGGAGTAGTTTATGCGAGGAAACTCGTTGACTTCTCCATTGAGGACATCCCCCTAGAGCTGGCCGACCATGGGGTGGTCAAGTTCGAACGTGTGATGAGAAAACATGGAGGGGCCTCGAGACCCACCCCTACACTCTTCGTCACGTTCAACTGTGACAAGCTCCCTGAGTCAATGCGTGCCGGTTGGTCCTGCAACCGCGTGGAGGCATTCGTGCCACTGCCGCGGCGGTGTTATTACTGTCACCGCTTCGGCCATACGAATCGCTCATGAAGACGTGAAAAGTCGGGGTCACCCGAAGTCTGTGTAAATTGCTCTAAGGTCGCACACGATAAGTCCAAATCGTGTGTGGCCAAGTGTGTCAATTGCGGAGACCCGCACGCTGCTTCTTCGAAGCAATGTGGTGCATATCTCCTGGAGAAAGAAATCCTGGCCGTTCAGGCCCAGGATTGACTCTCATTCCGCGAGGCTAAGGACTTGGTCCTGGCGCGCCCGGCTCTGCCTGGGACGTCATATGCCTCAATTGTTAGAAAGGCACTCTCTGCTCCTGGCCCATCCAGGCTCTCGAGCACGGTTGTTTCCGCGCCCATTCGGAGCCCTTCTGCGGGCTCTCCCCAACCAGGGCGCTCCCCTGGTAAAGCTTGCAGGAAAAATGGTTCATACCCAGCCCCCGCTAAAACCGTTTCCCGTAAGGCGAAACGGCCATGCGCCTCCACCGAGTTGTTAGACTCACAGGAGGCAACACCCCTGAAGATGGTCGCTAGGCCTGAAGATGGTCGCTAGGCCACCGAGTCGTTAGACTCACAAGAGGCAACACCCCTGAAGATGGTCGCTAGGCCATCTTCCGGGGTTCCTAAAGCTGTCCCATGAAAGGAGGACAGCAACAAAGGAGCTTCGGCTCCTTCGCCCACGCCCCGAGGTGTGGCGAGTGGCTCAAGACGGTGGTTCCTCGAAAAGAGGGCCCCCCGCCTCCCAAGCCGCAACGCCCGCCTAAGGTTTCGAGGCGGAGGGAGGAAAAGACTCGCATGGCGACCCAACCCCACCCAATAAGTCCTTGAAGGCGACAGCGCCTTCAGCGCTTTGTCCGGCCAACAGTACCCGGGGTCCTGCCCCCGGGAGCGTACGGCCATTGCCGTGAGGTTCTTCAGTTCGAGGAGGGCCCCCACGTCTCCTCCGAGCTAGGCCTGGAGGGCTTATTCCTTCAATGGAATTGCCTTGGACTCTGGGCCAACTGGGAGGAGCTGCGGAGGCTCGTCTTATCCCGTTCCCCGTTAGCTATCTTTTTGCAGGAGACCATGCTGGGCGCGTGCCCCCTGCCCGCCCTCACAGGGTATAAGGGTCTTGCGACCCCACCACCGCGGGATGGCCGGGCTGGGGGATGCGCGGTTTACACCCGGCATGATGTCTCCGTTCTTTCTTTCTCTTTAGATACCCTCTTCTAGGCAGTAGCTGTGCAGCTGCACCTGGATAGGAGGTATACTATCATTTCTGCGTACATTCCACCGTCAGCTGACTTTGACGCGGGGGACTTTCGCCGCGTCGTGGCACGGTTGCCGAGGCCCTATCTCTTCATTGGAGATCTGAACGGCAGGCATCCTCTCTGGGGAGATTATCCATAAATCCCAGGGGACAAGTCCTTGCCGATCTGATTGAAGAGCTTGAGATGAGTGTCCTAAACGTGGATGACTTTACGCATCACTGTCCGAGAACCGCTTTATTTTCTTGCCTTGACCTATCTTTGTGCTCTTCGGATGCACAGCCTGATTTTGATTGATGGGTGTTCGATGACCACCATGGTAGTGATAACTTCCCCATTCAAATATCATTTTCAGGGCAACTGCCGCCTGAGAGACCACCTCGATAGTGCTTGGCGCGGGCGCGTTGGCGGTGGCCTGCATTTCAGGAAATGACTGAATTCTCTATCTCAGTCAAGGAGTTTAGGTTGGTAGATGAGGCCGTTGAGTTCTTCTCTGATAACCTCATCGCCGTGGGCCTGACTACTATTCCTAGGACGTCTGTCCGTTTTGCACGCCGACCACTCCCATGGTGGTCAGCCGAGTGTGAGACGGCACTCAAACAAAAGCGTTATGCCTACATGCGCTATAAGCGCCGCCCGAACGATTTCACTGTCGCTGAATTTCGTTAGGCTAGGGCTAGGTTCCGGTATATTTCGAAGCACGCCCGCCGCTCTTCTTGGCGGGCATACGTGTCTAAACTTAACGGGAAGACACCTTTAGCTGAGGTGTGGAAGCGAGTCAAAAGGATTCGGAGCAAGTTCTCGCAGGACCCCCCTCCCGTTCTCCAGGAGAATGGGACCGCAATCTCGGACCCCGCGTCCGTGGCGGAATCCTTAGCAACCACTTTTTCCGCATTCTCTAGCCATGATGCTGCTCCACCAGCATTCAATGCACGTCGTGATGTCGCGGAAGGCCGCCGGCTGGACTTTACCTCCAGAGGCGGAGAACTCTTCAATGATGGGTTTACTGTGAGTGAGTTGCGTTCCACTCTCGCTTCGTGCGCGGACACCGCCCATGGTGCGGACGATGTCCTGTACGCCATGCTTTGACACCTGTGTGAGCGATGCATGGCCTTTCTGTTAGATTTGTTCAAAGGATCTGGGTGGAAGGTCTTCTCTCAGACTCCTGGCGAATCGCTACTGTGCTCGCCTTTCGCAAACCGGGGAGAGATCACTCTACTCCGACCGGTTTCCGCCCAATCTCTCTAACCTCTTGCGTGTGCAAGTTGATGGAGAAATTGGTAAATGTTAGATTAGCCTTATTCCTGGACAGCGGAGGCCATCTGTCTTTCGCACAGTGCGGCTTCTGAAAGTTCCACTCCACGTTGGATGCTCTGTTTTTCGATCTGGAGAAGGCCTATGATACCGCATGGCGATACGGTATCATGGAGACTCTCCACACGATGGGGGCAAAGGGACGCCTCTCAATGCTTATATCTGAAATTTTGCGAGATCGTCGATTCCACTTACGGGTGGGGGGAGCCCTCTCCGGCCCAAAGGAGCAGGAAGTGGGTGTCCCGCAGGGAAGCGTCCTCTGTGTCACACTCTTTGCCCTGAGCACCAACGGCATCACCTCGGTGCTGCCGGAAGATGTTCTCGCTACGCTCTACGTGGACGACCTTTCGATCTCTTTTGGCGCGGCCCAGATGCCAACTCTGGAGCGTCGACTCCAACAGGCATTGAACCGCGTCTCTCGCTATGCCGAAGCGGACAGGTTTCGCTTTTCTTTGGCCAAGACTAAGGTGGTGCACTTCTGCCGCCATCCACGGCTTCACCCCGACCCAGATTTGTTTCTTAATGGGGTGCGCCTGGATATGGTTGAGTCGCATCGTTTCCTTGGTCTTGTATTCGACCGACGCCTTACCTGGGAGGCTCATATTCGCAGCCTTAGGGTCTCTTGTACCCGCGCCATGGACATTCTCCGTTCTGTGACGTTCAGCGCTTGGGGCACTGATACGGCTACTGCCTTACTTTTTTATCGATCCTTTGTTCGCTTGAAGCTCGACTACGGATGCGAGTTTTATACATCCGCAGCAAAACGTTTATTGCGGAAGGTGGATTCGATCCAACACACCGGCCTTCGCCTTGCGACCGGTGCCTTTCGCACTTCCCCCATTGAGAGCCTGTTCGTCAATGCTGGGGAGATGCCACTCGCTCTGCACCGCGTGCAGTGCATCACTTGCCTGTACGCGCGAGCTCGGTGCCTCCCTCAGTCGCCAACAGCTCTTATTGCATCCGCAGCTGATCTCGATGGTGCCTATGCCGCCGAGAGACGCCAGTCATACCCTAAGCCCTTTGGGTTTAGGGCCAAGAAACTCCTTCGAGAGGTAGATATAGCTTTCGGGCCAGGGGCCTCCCTGGTTCTGCCCAGGACGCCACCCTGGAGGGTACCACATTTGGCTATTTGTCACCACGCCTCTGCTCCCAAAGCTTGTACTGCGCCGGGAGTATTGCGTTGTGCCTTTTTGGAGCACACATCGTGTCACGCTGGAACCGTGCCAGTGTATACGGATGGCTCCAAGTCCCAAGAAAGGGGCGGCTTCTACGCCGTATCCCATCTGTTTGAAGTCAGCGGGGCTCTACCAGGCGCTGCGTCTGTCTTCACGGCCGAGTTGGTGGCTATACACCACTCGCTACGGGAGATTACGCGACGTGCTCGGTTCGGAGACCGGATTGTGATCTATAGCGGCTCACAAAGCGCCCTGAGTGCTCTCGGGGCATTGGAATCTCCACATCCCCTGGTTCGCGATATCCGTGACGCCCCGGTTTTGGCAAGCCGGGTAGATGTCGAGATTATCTTTTGCTGGGTTCCTGGACATGTAGGAATTGCGTAAATGAGCGCGCCGATGAGGGCGCCAAAGAGTCCGCGAGGACTCTGCGACCGGACCAGCGTTTCGCTCTTCCTCACACCGACTACATGGCAGGAATACGTGCAGCTCTTCGAACTGCTTGACAAAGAAGATGGGAGACGGTCGAAGGGAACTTAAAGTTGCGTGCCATTGCGCCTCGACCGTTCCCATGAACCTATCCCCCAATGCCGCGGCGGCTTCAGGTTGTTTTCTGTCGTCTCCGAATCGGACACACTCGTGTGACGCATCGCTATTTGATGGAGCGCTTGCCTGCGCCCTATTGCAGCAACTGCGTCGTCCCCCAGACTGTTGTGCACATTCTTGTCGAGTGTCCCAGTCTGGGTGATCTTCACGCACGACACCTGTCCCGGTACCGGGATGGGCGGGGTCGCTATCGCCTGTCCCTTGTACTCGAGACGAGTGCGTGCACTTTGACTGGTGGACTTCTTGACTTTTGGGGGGGAGGCCGGCCTTCTCCCTTCCATTAAACAAGGTTTAATTGTTGTTGTTGTTTTTTTTTGTTCTTGTTTTTGCTATTGCTTTGATATTGTTATTGTTATTTCTTTTTATTGTTGTTTCCTGTTTAATTTTTTAAGTAGCCTAGAACTAGGCTGGTTGTTTACGGCGACTTATGCCTAAGTCGGCAGTCGCCAGATAGCCCCTTAAATAAAAAGAAATTAAAAAATTAAGTCTAAATGTCTTCTCTAGACCATACTCTACCTACCTCACTCTTGCATGTCTAGACATAGATCGGATCTAAGAGCCTTTGCTCGTCTCGATTCTCGAATTCTATATTCGAAGTTTTCACTAATCATTTCATCACCACAAGGGGAGTAGGGAGGAACAGGGGCAATACCCCTTATGCAACGAAAATCTTTAGGAGCGTCACCTTCTCCCAAACCAGTGCCTCAGCAGAAACTGGTACTCTCGACTCGTCATTTGCACCCGTTTAAATCGCCCACTACATTTTTGCGCCTGTATAGACCCAAAACAAGGTGACAGAGGGCGGTAAATCGTCTTTTAAAAAAATAGATTTATTTTCACATATTCTCTAAGTTTTATAAGTACCCGCATTATTTTCGTGCGATGTTACTTTGTTTTAGTGTTATTTCCAGAAATTGTACGATGTAAAATATTTTATATTATTCTTGCCGTTATCGTAATTGACTATTAAATTCATTAAACTTGTCAGCTAGTTTAATTTGGAAAGTTTTCTTCTAATTGTCTTAATTTTCAGTGAGGTTGACAATATTTTCTTTATTTCTTTAGATCAAATTTCCTCTAGTTCCTGAGTAATGTGTGGTCGATACCTATTGTAGCGTTGATAACTGATATCTTCCTTTTCAATCATTTACTGTTAAAGGTATGTAATCGATCTCTTTTTTTCCTTTGCTCCCATCCATCTCCTTTTTTGGCTTTGTCTCTTATGGAAGGTGTTGAAAAACTATTATCCATTTCTCTTTATTTTCCCCTTTACTCTCCATTTTAACGCCTTTCTTTATCCCTAGTCGCTCGATTGTTTTCTTCCAATTCCTTTCGCTTCTTCCGAGCTTACTTATCTTAGAAAAACAAGACTTTAACACTATTGTTTCAATAAAAAACATTTCTTCCTCACTAACCCACTAAACACTTTCTCAAAACTTCCTTTATTTTGACAGAAGAATTCCTAATAAAATTTCAGTCTAATTTACGTAACAAATATCCTTAAAGAAGGTAAATATCAGAGAAGAAATTTAGTGTAAATCTTAAACTAAAAAAGGTAAACTTAATTATGGGCTGCTCTAATTTTCGTGTTAATTTAATTAACAAAGCAGATTGTGAATTATTTTGGTCACTTAACTTTTGATTCAAAATTTCTTTATTGGTTTAACAAATAACAAATTCTAAAATTACATTACTTTACATTGATTTCTTGAATCTATGAAGAAATATGTGATTATTTTACAATTAATGAAGACTGAAAAGTAAACTGTAATTAAATACAGGTTAAGTCTCATCGGTTCTTAACTCTCCCAAAAGTCGTGGAGTACATCTATCACATTTTTATACTTTTATAATTTTTTTTTTCAAAAAAACCCACCAGGACATGACTCTGTTGATTTGTTTAATTTTTTTATATATTAAACAGAGATTATAATTATTATTATAATGATTAATGGTGATTTGGCCACAATCGATCAAAACAACTCAATTTGGGGTTACCCAGACCTGACCCAGCACGGGGTCGTAAACTAGTACCTTAATCTACTTGAACTGGTTCTTGGCTCATTACCACTTTCAATATTACTCGTTTTTTCCAAGTTATTTCCCCCACAATAAAGTTGATCATGTGTAGGGAAAATAAAATAAAAATTGTGCGTTTTGAACGAGGCAAATGGTGAGATCTTCTTTCGAAATCGAATTTAAAATTTAAAACCGATACTGATTTGCTTGCGGATATTCTCAATCCTATCATAAAATTAGAAATTTAAAATTCCCTATTTTAATAAAAATGAGGCAAAACGTATTATGTATTATTATGGTTGTTGTTATTTATTGTTTTGCCATTTCGATTTATTATTATTAGAGCCGAAACTTCAAGGCAAAAGGAACGTTCCAAAAATATGGACGCCCAATGCAATAAAAAATAAATAAAATATAAAGCTGTCACAAATTTACTAATACTATAACTGCTACTGCAAATAATAATAATTATCAACCACTTTTCCCCCCAAAACTAGAAAATTGAAATCATAAAACATGTATATTTCTTCAACTAATTATCTCTTAATTGTTATTTGAAGGGGTTCACGAACAGTCCAAACAAAAGTTTTTCATTTTTTTGTTGCGCTTAGAGATTGGTAGTTTGCCTCACTCAAATTTTGTTTGATTAATTATAATTACTAACAAAGGACAAAGTTTAATCTCGGAAGCATATTTCCCTTTACATATTCCGAAAGGGAGGGAGGGATTTTAGAGTGCGTGTGCCTTTGATATCCCCAAAAGTCTAGGGGAATAAAGCTAAATATGGAATTATTTGATAACTTAATATTTAAGAGGAAGAAATGGGTTAATTTTGTATTGTTGACTTTCCTGATTCTAAAGAGGAATTTTCACGGGGTGTGAGATATATATTCCTTAGGGTTTCCGTTAATGAAATGAGGTAATCATCTAAGGAATGAGGTTTCCTCGAATGGAATTTTCTGCTTGAGGACTAAGGAGTTAGCCTCTTATGAATAATTTTTCATTTAAGGAAAAAGATTTCATCTCTATGCATACATGACGTTTCCTCTTATGGAATGAAGTTTCATCTTAAATTCTGAAGTTTTATCCTTATGGATTCCATAGTCTCATATGAATAAAGTTTCCTTTTAAAGAGTGAAGTTTCATTATTAAGGATGAAGCTTTATCTTAAAAAGGAGGATTCATTTTTAGAAATATAGTTTAATCATTAGCAGGATGGTTCCTTCTAAGAAATATATTTCATTTTAAGGACAGTAGTTTATCTCTGGAGGTGATTCGATTAGACGAGGGGTGTGAAATAGGGCCAAATGACGCTCAGTTGACCTTTCCTCGGCTCCAGTACCAGAGGATGGGAGTAAGCTAATGAAGGGGGAAGGAAACCGTTCCCCTGAGTACACGAGCAAATAACCAAAAGCGACTGCAGACTGGCCGTTAATTACTTAGCTGTGGCTGAGTGCTCTTCTGAGTTATTTAAAAGAGTAGTACAAAAATAATATTTAATAACACAACAAAAAAAGGATAAATATTTACACAAATAAAATGAAATTGGAATATCCAAGACTATAGGGGTACTCGATAGTCTAGAAAAAAGAGACAAGCTAATGAGCTTAAGGCAGGTAAATGACCAAACTCGGATTGAGTCTTCAAAAGCTGCGCTGAGCCGAAATACAAATAAATCTTTATGGGTTGACAAAGGTGATTTTGAAGTTAGTATGAAAAATGTTTTTCTGGAGTAATTTGTTGTATTGTCTAGTGAATAATTTATCAAAAAGCCTCATTTCAGGTACTACGATATTGAAAAAAAATTTTAGGAACATCAGATAACATAAAAAGGGGAGAGTAAATTTTGTTCAAAATCTTTTGAATAATTTATCAACCAAAGGAAAGAGGTAGATAACTTTTTAAAATTAATACATCAGAGTTTGTAATTCTTTATGCATTAAAGAATAAGGAGAGGAGAAATGGAAATCTCTATATACTAGGAATTTTACTGCTCTGTTTATATGACATGTCACAATGGCTGAAAAAGTTTATTCCAAGACCACTACAGGTAGGCTTTCTGTATATTTGAGTAGTTCGCTTGTCGGCTTTTTCTATAATAACATCGAAGAAAGAAAGGTTTTTGTTACTCTCTAATTCAGTAGTATATATATATATAATTTAGTGATGAAACGATTTGATCAAATTAAATATTCCTTAGCTTAATCCAAGTTATTAAAAAAACAAAGGAATCATCAACTTACCTACGGCAAAATATCGGTTTAAAATCTAAAGGACATTGTTCAATAAAGTCATTTTTTAAATGAACTATGAAAGTTTGAGCTGCTTTGGGGGCTATTATGTCTCTCATTCCTACTCCGTCTATCTGTTCGTAAGCTTTGTTATTGAAGAGAAAATAATTCTCAGTAAAAATCAATTCTAAAATAGTCTTGAAATTTTGACGAGAGAAATTGTGAGAGGTGAGAGTTTTTTCAAAATTAGGTTGATAATAATATGAATTGTTTCATTGAGAGGAACCTTCGTAATAAGTAAAGATACATCATAACTGAGGGGGAAAGTTTGCATGGCATTCAGTCATTAACAAAGGAGTATTTGTTTTATAGAGCATTGACCAACATCGAGCACTGCAAGTATATTAGCAACATGGGAAGTTTGAGTGGAGGAAGGTAGCAAAGGAGCACTAATGCAAAAATACCCCGCGGGGAAGAGGAAGAGCAAATTGCACGTACTTTCGAACTATATTCAGTTGATTCTCAAGGAATACAAGAATATTTTACAAGAATGAATATATAAAGTATTCGTAAAACAAGACACAAATCCCATCTAACCATTAATAAAAGCGTGGAAAAGGGATGGAAGAAGATATTAAAAGAAAATCACGTCGTGAGATAGTAAATATATAAAAATACTAAAGAAAGGAAAATGGGAGAGACTGAGTTAAAGAAAATACATAGGAGTAATAAAAATTAATAAATACATACATAATACACATGAATAAAGATTAGCCACTTATTATATGCTCATAATAACGACGCTACGGGCAAACAAAACACTTTACGGTGTTATTTTCAGCGTTAAACTCTATGAATATATTTAAAATCGCTTTCAGACGAGAATTTACAAGCATTTATGATGTAATTAATTATATTATTCATTTACATATTATTATTTTTGCTTCCTGCTTGTTTTCCTTTAAAACATTATATATAAAGTTCTTTAAAGTAAAGCAAGAAGGAAATATAAATGAGTAATAGTTTTTTTCTTGATATTTCTTTGGAATGAATTTTAGATTCCGTAATTATAATACACTTACAAAAAATTGTTACCTATACTATGATGTTTAGTGTCTTGTTCGTCTTCTTTAGAGCATTTTTTATTCACTATGTAAGTCAGCTTTTCGGGAACTCTAGTAGTTCTAGGCCTACTACTTCCAAGTTTCCTTGTGGAGACTTCCTCATCGCGAATCTTCTTCTCCAAAACCTCGGACTGGGGCATACGAAAGTAAATTGAAAAATGTAAACCACGAGTTTTGTATTTTTTTATATTGCGAAAAAAGTATATACTCGTACGGTATTGCCTAAATAATCCAACTTGCTCTCCTGAGATATGACTACTTGAAAAATGCGAACTTTACTTAGGGTCAGCTGACATATAAATATATATATATATATATATATATATATATATATTTATATATATATAAATATATATATATATATATATATATATATATATATATATATATATATATATATATATATACATATATATATATATATATATATATATATATATATATATATATATATATATATATATATATATATATATATATATATATATATATATATATATATATATATATATGGAAAGTTTTCAAAGAAATTTAATAAAGGCGAAATATACTATGGTCTTAAACAAAATCTGCATACAAGAACGTCTGCTACCTATTTACACTAATATATATATATATATATATATATATATATATATATATATATATATATATATATATATATGCGACGTTGATCCTGGGTAGCTGATAGGAGTTTCGAATGAATGATATTCTAGATGGATGGAGGGATAGATGGAGGGATGACTAGAAGTAGGGAGGGAGTGATGTAGTGGCCGACCACCGTCCATCCCACCGTCTCTCCCTTTCCCTCATTTGTTCCGAAAGGAGCAAGAGGATGGGGAGAGGGCGGAGAGGGAGCCTGGACTCCCTGGGCTTCCCCATTGACTCCTCCCGGACTTTGCCCAGAGGCATTTGGGGAAGGTTTAATGTGAACGGGGAACGACGAGTAGAGGAACACGAAGGTGGAGAGATATTATGAGTCATAGTGATGTCCTTATATGGGCCGTAGGGTGGGGTAGTGCTCATATTTTTAATGGAATAGATAATAGAGTTTTGTCAGAGTTTTTACATTTTGTTGAGCTCATGTTTTCTCCCCTTGATGAAAAGAGATTCAAGAATTCTTAGGTTAAGCGTATCGGAATTTCTACCGAAGCTTTTGCTATTGTGAACAAGGATTTTTCTAGTGTTTTTTTGTTCGTGTTCTCTACCGTGGTGAAGTTTATTGACACCTCCTTGCAGGTGTATGATCAGTCTTTGACTGAGGGTTGTTTTCATGCCAATGTAGAAATTAAGTGGATTGGCTCACAGGTGGTATAAAATTGTTTATAAAACATTGGTTGACTTCATCTTAGATTGGTCAGATGTGATGCTGTTCCTCATTTATAATTTACTAGTTTTTAGGTTCCTTTAGTTGCGTTTTTTGGCCGTGTTTTGAGTTATGATTTTCTCTACTATTTCGCTGATTACCTTTTTGTCGGTTCTGTTTGCGTCACTCATCTGATTTTTGTAGATAATGAGCTGTTGTTTCTTACCTTTTTTTATTCATTTACCTTATAAGAGAGAGTCGAATATGTGTTTTTTATGTTGTCAAAGCTTGTGTTTGAATAGCTGTTGTTAATTAAAATTTGTTTTATTCTTATTTTTACGTGGTGGATGGAATTCTATTTTGAACAATTCATAATATCATGAAGTAAGAGCTCTTAACCAATTTCTTCTAATTATGGGTGCATTGACTTTTGGCGTTCATGTATCTACCAAGGTTAGTCTCTTTTAGGTAGACACTGGTGATGTATTTTACATCATTGTTCTTTTGGATATCCACGCCAAGAAAAGGTCTGCATCCGTTCACACTTAAATCCTATTTAAATTTAAGAACTGAATTTGATTCCATTGTTTCTTTAAGTTGTAGTAGTAGTCAGTAGTGGTGGATTGTTACGAAAGTATCGTCAATGTATCTTGTATATATCATAGAAATTTGTCTTTCTGCCTAAATTTTTATCTGATCTTCTTAATGGAGCTTCGGTCGGGAAAGTTTTCAAAAGGTCTTGTAGGATACGAGTTATATTCTTGGAAGTCGATAGTTTCATAAACGTATCTTTTGATTATGTTGATACTTTTCTTGACTGGAACGTTGGTAAAGATGCATTCCGCAACCAAGACGGCTGGATTGCCTTCGTGAAAAGAGCTGTGGAGAATATCTATAAATTCGTTAATGGAATGTTCGCATTGATGAGGTACATTTATATGAAGTACATGTGAGAGTTGTAACTTTGGGTATGATTGGTCAAAAGTTGGTGTTTCTTTCATTAGTTTTCACACTGGCATAGATATATCCGGGAGTGAACTATCGTTTAAAAGATTGTAGCTGTATTTGGTTCGTTATGCTTTTGTTCTCAAATATTGGTTTGTTTTCTCGTCTATTAAGTTTTTTGGTTGGTTCTTTTGTTATTTTTTCTAAACTTTTATTTATAGAATCGTGTTTACATTTAATGAAGCAGTCCTTTTCTTGGATTTGTCTGCCCTTCTGATAATAATATCTTCATTGTCCCTTAATTTGTTAAGAGATTTCTTCATTTTCTTAGAAATGAGGTTCTTTTTTAGAACGGTGATTGAAGCTTTTTAGAATAAGTCGGAGCGCAAGTTCTTTGATCTTCAGATTTTCTTTGTTAGAGTTTTTCGAGGTCTTGAGAGAGAAATCCTAGTTCCATTTTTTGTTAGTTTTTACTATATTATCTTTGTATGTAGCAGTTAAGACTAAGATTGAGAAGTTTTTTGAGACCTAAATCAGGGTTGGGATCAGATAGATTCAAATATCCGTCATTTATGGGTCAGGACGGAAGAGTTTGCCTCCATAATATGGGTTGAGCGCCTTAGTATTGATATTTCACTAAGTCAATTCTATATTTTCTTTCTTTGTGGAATAAGGTTTGGATTATTTTCTGTCTTTATCTGGCCAATTGGATATCGAGTGAATTTTTCATAAATATTGCGATGTTTTATTTATAGTTAAGGTAATCTTTCTGGGATTAAGTGGCTCTGCCTGAGTATCAGTTCTTCCGTTCTTAGTCTTTGGACTAAATAATAACACTTTACATACGCTGCAAATATTTTGTGATCAATAAAATGTTAGAATACCATTTGCCTTTACTACAACTGCAATTCTTCTTGGAATTGATTTAGTGATGCTAGAGGTGAAAATCTGCTTTGCACTCTCTAGATGATGTTTAGATGAGGTTATGTGCTGGACAGGAAAGATGTTGGAAGACATTCCGATACTCCTCAAAGCATGACTGAACCTTTTGGTCTGCCTCTGTATGGGCCCATTAACATCTTGAAAAATGGTGCTGTCTGAAAACAGTATGTTAGTTACAATAAGAAACACATCATGGAAGATTTCTTGATAAATGTTGGCAGTAGTCCAACCAATGAGACAGACTATAACCAGAATATGGACCAAGATATAACCGCCCAAACCATTACAGATCCGCTCCCATGTGAGACGGCTGAAAGCAGGCACTCCGGATTGTAGGCTTCCTGTTGAGTCCTACATACATGAACACGGCCATTTGTTGGAAATAATCTAAATGATGACTCGTCGGAATATACTACATTCTCCAATTCATCAGTTATCTGTTTATAATCGAAACACAATTTCTTCGCAATTAGGGGTTCGATTCCGTTACCAGCAGTTTCGGAATCGCTACTCTTCCATGAATGTTTGCTTTGTGAATTTCGGCCACTTATATTCTTCTCTGATGAAGTCATACCATATTATGATTATGGTGTCAAGCATTGGACACTGTTGCTCGTGGTATCTTAAACAGTTGAACTGTTTCGATTACAGACGCTCCTGCTAATCGATTTCTAACGATTTGCCGTATTTGGAAGTCTGATCATTCACGTATTATGTTGTCCGACCTTCGTGACTATCACGAATAACAACATAGTGTACACTGAAATATAAGGATTAAAAAGTCGTCACCTCCGCAACAAATGAATATCGCAGCATTTATATGTGTTCAGTGTTGCCAATATGTAACAATGTACGGAATATAACATGGTACTCACATTATTTTATCCCCCCTATATATATATATATATATATATATATATAAATATATATATATATATATATATATATATATATATATAAATATATATATATATATATATATATATATATATATATATATATATATAAATGAAAAAACTCAAGAACTCAATAGCGAGTTAGGGTATATGATATTAAAACCACTGTATAGGAGCATAGAATTTATTTACGAAACTAGTTTCGGTCTGAAGTTTACCATACCCTCTTCAGTCGTATAATACTACTTAAGAGAGTATGGTAAACTACAGACCGAAACTAGTCTCTTAAATTAAACTTTTGGCTCCTATACAGTGGTTTCACTATCATATACCCTAACTCGCTATTGAGTTCTTTCACTCATATATATATATATATATATATATATATATATATATATATATATATATATATATATATAACATCTTCTTGAATGTGACAAGATTCTTCACGTTCAAGGTGGATGCGCCATCTGTAGTCAGCAGAAAGAAAGAATCTTAGTGGTTGAACGTAGTCAAGATGCCATAGTTCGTTAAGTAGGTCCAGGTCCAGGACAACATTAACGCCAAATCCAAGTTGATGCGGGCTCTTGGAAGGGCTTAATTTTTCGAATAGTACTCTAGTTTCTCCCACCCAAACCTATAGGTCTATTTGCTTGATTATATTCACGATCATGTGGCCTTCAAGTATTTTGCTTAATAGCTCTCCAGATTCAAATCCCCACCCTCTTTTTTTATGGGGCGTCACTTAGGGAAACCTACCACCTGCCGCTCAAATAAAATGACTTGTTAAAGGCTCCTATTAGGGACACTATGGCCAAAATAAATAAATAAGAACCCCCTGATCTGGCTATGCAGTCGATTCCGAAACCGGCAGCGATAGAGCCTGAATGCGGTTAACGTCTTTGGGTGAAGTGGGAGGTAAACTGATTTGCCATTGTGAGCTTATAGATTCGAGGCAATCTCCAACCTCGTTATGGCTAATCTAAACTCTCTATTCATCTCTTAAGCTTCTATAATTACTTCTGCAATGGTATGCTCATTATACTAACCCTCTACAACTTTATCATCAAGGAGAGATATTTGTTGGAAATAATACTTCAAGGATTTTAAATCGGTTTCATGGTTGTTTGCATCGAAAGCTGTCTACTTGCTAAAAGAAAGGATGTTTTTAACCAAAATCAAGGCCGTCACTCAATGAGCACCACGTACCGTAGCAAGCAACATAGTGTCCCGGGTCTTGTTTACCAATTTAAATAAAGATGTCTTAGAGTATATTGTCGTGGTATACGGCCGAGTATGTATGTAAATTTGTTCTGTACATGAATAACTCCGTTCCACTTTTCTCTAAGAGTGCTTTATTTTTTTTTCTTTTGGTTTTTAACCAGGGAGGATTCGTAATATTATATATCAATTGCCATTTGCAGCGTTTCGGAAATTTAATTAAACAACTAGTGCAAAAATATACTTTTAATAACCTAAAAAAAATAAATATTAAAACTTTAAATATACTAAGGCTATATATAATAAGAGGATCTAAATAACAATTAATACTACCAATGAGTACTACGCGATTGTTGACACAAAAATTCACTTTAGTACGGAAGGGGAACTAAAGAACATGAATAAGTTTTGCATTTCTTTTACCTTTAACTAAGAGGGAGTCTGGCGTTGGATGACCTTGAACCAGAACCTCGTTGATGTGATGATTCGAGGCGAGTTGTAGGGGGATCTTCTCGCGGACGTGAGACTGACTCGGAAAAACAACTGACCGTCTCTCTGATGCTTATCCCAAGGTAAGTGAGGAGCGTGTGGCGATGCTTCTTGACTTGACGATATAAGCGATAGGATTGTAGATGTACGATTAATCCAATCCTTGGGTTACACTTGTGCGAACTTCTCGATGAGGAGACTTGACCAAGAGGTGAATGTTTTCTCGAGTGGAACTTTATCTTGGTATTCCTCAATGCTGACGAATATCTCTCTTTTTATTCAGAAAACTGAGATATGGGGTTTCTCTGAACAAGATTGGTATGAGAGTGATTCTCAATACCGCTGAATTACTCTTCAAAGTGTCCAAAGAAACAGTCCCGGGAAGGAAAATCCCGCTCGGTACCACTTTTTCTTGATTCCCGGTTTGCATCAGGGGCTTGTCTTCTTCTCCTGATTGCTACCTCGATTCTTCCCTTACATTTCTTCAGATCAAACTACGAGTATATATATATATATATATATATATATATATATATATATATATATATATATATATATATATATATATATATCGATTATCCTCTGGGGGGAGGTAAGGGGAGATGATGGCCCACCTTAAGACCTCTCTCCTAAGGCATCACTTTTCAACGTTGTGACCATTCGCCCTTCTGGTTTACGACGGAGAAAGTAAAATTTGGTCTATTTGGTGAAAATAGACATAAACAATAGGAGGGGATAGTGAGCCTGTTTATAGATTTTTATTCTAAGTCTATCCCACCCTCCTGTGTTTATATTAACAGACTACGAAATCTTCTGATGGTAATCCTTCTTTGCGAGTGATCTCGAGGATTTTGGGGACAGCGGGGCAAATGGGAGGGGGGGGGGGTAAAGTATCGGATCATATGGAAAGTAACTTTTGATACTGAGTAATATTTTTTATATATATCTCATCTGGCGACTGCTTTCTAGGGCATGAGTCGCAGTACTGAAGCTAGCCTAAATCTAGGCTATATTAAAAGCCAAATTAAAAAAAAAACAAAAATACGAACAAAAAGCAAAAGAAAAACAAACAAACTGAAAAAATATAGAGCGTGCTCCGTCGACGGGGGAAGGCCCGCCCTTCCCCGCCGAAGAAGACCTCGATCCATAGTTGAATATTAAATAACGGAGAGAAGGCCGGCCTCCTCCAAAAAGTCTAAAAGTTCACAGGTCGGTGTGTACGAACTCGTCCCGAGTACAAGGAACAGGCGGTAACGAGTAAAGAAACTAGTGTTTGGTTGTCCTCATGATCTCGATTTTCCCACATATATAAACACCTTATTGTACTCACTAAGCGAAAAATTTCTTTCCAAATGATATGAATAGCAGTATTACGTGGTTGCAAATGAAAGTGCAATCACTACTATCGAATAAATATTATGTACCATTAAACCTTAAACACTTTTCAAACTGGCAATGAGTATTAATATAAAAAGACTATGACAGAAGAACAATTTCGAGAGAAAAAATTACATCTAGCCACACGGGCTAAATTAAAAGCGAATAATAAGAAAAATAGAAAGCTAGGCAGAATTTTCTCCAATATAATCTACACACCTAAACAAATTCGATTAGTCAACTGTCCAAATGAAAGCATGATAGAGAATTATAATCCGCAATCAACAAGGTCGTAAATCACTTACTAATTTATAGTAAGGCTTATTACTTAATGAGTTGAATTTATATTATAGTCCGTATGTCCGAGGGTACATTTACCAACAGAAGATACATGCTTCGACTACGAGGCAACAGAAGAGAAGAAAAACCATGCTCGACGATCTGACACCATTAGAACGCCAGAATTCGTCGTTGAAATCCAGAAGATCATCAACTATGATTCCCGAAAGATGATGCCTATCATTAGAAGAGAGAAAGGTTTAGATGAAAAGCCTATTAGGTTAGTAGCGTATGAAACATTGTCAACTTTTCTTAAAAAATGAGGAAGTGACAGTTTATGTCCAAGGCGATGCAGGAAAAGCGACTCAAACACACTAAGAAGCTGATCAACAAGTTGAAACACCCCTTGGAGCCAGAAATGGTGTGGTTTTTCTCCAAAGGAAAGAGTTTTTAGCAAGACCAGAAGATAAAGCCTCAGAACAAGGTGGTTCACTGTGACATTCAAAGACGTGTACAGAGTCATACAAAGCCATTTTCAGCAAAACCATGGTCTTCCCTGACCCCAGTAGTAAAAAATGAAGTCATACCACTCCATTTCTGCGCTGATGCCAAAGGCAGAACACCTGACGGCTATATACGTATTCCACGCGTGTTGATAAAGCCCTGGATCGACGGGGTAGCTGCAGGGAGAGATTACTTTTGGCAGCAAGGCTCTGCATCCCACTACACCAGTCGCAAGACCAAAGCTTGGCTATTGAAGAATTTGTTTTAACACATAGCACCTGACATTTGGCCTCCCAAATCGCCTGGCTACAATCCATTCAACTTCTGTGTGGAGCGTGTAGCAGGACGAGCTGAGTGTCAAGATTAGCAAGGCCTTCAGAGGCCTAAGACGTGAGAGAGTGACGAAGGCTTATGGCCGGTTGTGAGGTCGCTTAAAGGCTGTCATTGAGGTAGCAGGCGGTTTCATCGAGTGAGATCGAAAGAAAATGTGAGGACAAACTAAACCACATTTGACGAATAAATTTAAATAAATATACACTTTTATTTTTCCTGAGACAAGAATCATGCGAAATAATACAATATGCTCTTGCGCTCTCTCTCACTATATATATATATATATATATATATATATATATATATATAAATATGCGCTAACGTTTAATCTTTTTGTTTACAGCTATACTATCTATTTTCCTTTATCTCCCTCCTCTCCAGAACATCTTCCTCTGTGCCTCCAGATGGCACATGGCCGTTGCTAAAGTGTAAACAGGAGATGCCCGGCCCCTTCTCCACTCTCACTCCTTGAAGCAAGGAGTAACAAGGAGTAACAAGGAAAGTAAGTACCCTAGGAGACCTTACGGTCCATTTAAAGAGGGTACCTTTGGACTAGCAATCGAACAGGCACATGACTGCTCAATTGTTTTGCGTCCCTGAACGGCCGATTTTCAAGACTTTTTCTAGTCTTGACTTGAACTGGTCAACAGATTCACTGTTGACAACTTCCACTGGAAGTGCGTTCCACTTACCGCAGATACTGTAAGTGAAGAAATTTCCACACATATTGCGGTTGTAACGCTTCAGTTCAAGTTGGAAGCCGTGATTGCGCGTTCTGTTCTCACTCAGTGTGAAAATATCCCGGTAGTCAAAATTGTCGAACCCTCGAAGTATTTTGAAAACTTCAATGAGCTGACCACGCAGTCTACGGGTTTTCAGGGAGAACAGATCTAATTCCCTTAGTCTATCCTCATAACTTTTATGTCAGATAGAGGGAATCAGCTTGGTTGCCTTGGCTTGTACGCGTTCCAACCTTGCGATATCCTTTCGAAACGAAGGACTCCAAAATTGTACGGCATACTCCAGGTGCGGCCGAACGAGGGAGTTGTACAGACAAAGTACTATCTCCTTGTTACGGTATCCAAACTGGCGCTTTATGTAGCCTAACATCCTTTAGGCTTTCTTCTCTGCCTCGATGCACTGTTTTGAGAACTTGAGGTCGCTAGTGATAGTAACACCCAAGTCCTTTTCAGTGTCACTCGATTCAAGAGCAGTGCCCTTAAGGAAGTACTGAGATTGAGGGTTTCTGTGGCCGATATGCATTACTTTGCATTTGTTCACGTTAAAAGGCATTTGCCACGTGTCCAACCACTCCCCAATCTTCCCAAGATCTTCCTGCAGGCGGGCAGTATTTCCATCCTTTGCAACGTTCATACCAAGCTTGGTATCGTCGGCAAATTTGGAAATCTTGGCAACCATGTCACCGTCCATGTCGTTGACGTAAATGATAAATAGTAGTGGTCCCAGGACAGAACCTTGAGGCGCCCCGCTAGTAACGGGCACCCACTTAAAAGCCTGTCCATTCACCATCACCCGTTGCCGTCTGCCACTTAGCCAGTTCTCGATCCAGCCGGCTACTTTTCTGTCTATGCCCAGAGCTCGCACTTTCCGGAGAAGGCGGCGGTGTGGTACCTTATCAAAGGCTTTCTGAAAGTCTAAGTACACCACATCCACTGCCTTGTCCTGATCGTGCTCACTGAACACGAAGATGAAGAATTCCACAAGGTTCGTCAGGCATGACCGTTGCCTTCGGAAGCCGTGCTGGGAACTCCTCAGTAGCAGGTTTGACTCTAAATACGACGTCATTTTGTCCACCATCATGCTTTCCATGAGTTTACTGACTATCGAAGTCAGACTGATAGGTCGGTAGTTCGACGGTTGGCTTCGGTCTCCTTTCTTGAAGATAGGAGTCCTTCGCTTCACGCCAGTCTCTAGGAACGCATTCGGTCCGGATTGACATGTTAAAGATTGCGCTCAGGTGTCGTGACACTTGATCGCGTACTTCTTTCAACACTTTAGGTAGAAACCCATCCGGGCCAGGTGACTTATTCGTCATTAGGTCACTGATCTTCTTTTTTATTTCCCCTTCGGTGAAATCCATATCCTCCAGCTTTTTCCCCTAGTAGGAATCCATTGGCTGGGGGATGGGACCACACTCTTCAGTAAACACTGAAGAGAAGTAGTCGTTGAGGAGGTTAGCATTTTCTGCATCTAAGTGCTTTAATGCCCCCTCCTCATTTCTCAAAGGGCCAATCGTTCGACGGATTGGTTTACGGCTGTTTACATATCCAAAAACTCCTTTGGATTCTCTTTACAGAGTCTCGCCACTCGGAGTTCCTCAGAACGCTTAGCCGCCCTTATGCTGGACTTCACTCTCCTCGCTAGCCTCCGGTATTCGTCAAAGTCACCCGACATCTTCGATTGTCGGTACACAGTTCTCTTCTTCCTAAGCAGTTGGTTGATTTCTCGATTAAACCACTTTGGTTGAACAGAAGACCGACGGGGGCATTTCAAAGGAATGAAACGCGATTGAAGACTCATAAATGTGGTTTTGAAACTGTTCCACGAGTCTTCAACAACATCGCACACTTCTAGCCTCGTGTCAGTCAGTCCAGCACAAAGACCTGCAAAGTCTGCTCTTTTCAAATCGAGTTTCTTCGATTTACTAGTTTCAGGCCCTGCCTTCGGAACTTTGACTACAAATCTAATTAGTCGGTGGTCACTGCCACCGAGCTCTTCGCCAACAGAGAGGTCCTCAACGATATCATCCTCAGAGGTGAAAACCAAGTCGATCATATTATTTCCTCTCGTTGGTTCTCTCACCCATTGAGTGAGGAACTCGTTGTTCGCAAACTCCAGGAGTAGTGCGTTCTTGCCACAGGGTTTTCTGGTTTCCCAGTCAACTTGTGTGTTGAAATTACCCATGACGATACACACTCTGTCTTTGACAAGTTCTCCTAGTAGCTGGTACAGATCTCTGTCCTTTTTAACGAGTTGGGCAAGAGGTCTATAAAGCACCAGGGTCCTGTATTTGGCAGGACCTATCTCTAGGTCAACACCTACTAGTTCATGGTCGGATATGATGTTGCAATCCGTCGAGTTGAGAGTATCCTTGACATACAACATCACACCGCCACCCTCTCTGTCTGGTCTATCTTTCAAAAAGAGCTGGTAACCGGGAATCGTGAATTCACCTTCAAAATCTCGGCTTGAGGCTTTTATCCACGACTCCGTTATGGCCAGCATCTCAGGTTCCTCTGTTACTACGAGGCCACGGAGCTCAGGAAACTTATTCCTGATTGACCTCGCATTGGACAGAAGAACTTTGAGGGAGTCCCCTAGTGTAGGACTCCCTACGCTCTTCCGTTTCCCGGCTTCTCTGTTTTCGTGGTCACACCCTTTTTGACGACCTCCGAGAAGGTCGTTCCATGAGTGACACGGGCATGCTGGCGCACGTCCGCTTTCGCTCTGTTCCGAACGCTCCTTTGGGTGCGTTCCACGACATCTTGAATTAGGTTGGCGAGAAAGGCCTTCCCTTTAAAGGAGAGATGTACCCCGTCCCTTTGGTAGAGGCCGTCTCTACCGATAAAGGTACGATAGGGGTCCACGAAGAAGACTCCTTCTGCCGTGCGAGGCTCGGCCTCGTTCTTCTTTCTCATTTTTCCTACACTTTTCTTCTATCTAAATGAAATTGGTTTAAAACTGCTTTAGAATGACTAGGTATGTCGCTTGATGGCGCCAGTCTGTACCTTTGTGTACAGTTAAACGTCTCGACAGCATATTGATAGCGTTGCCAATGTACCTATGAGAACATCGAGCTTCGACTGAGGCGATGTGGGGGTAACGTTTTCCTGGTAATTAGTGACTTTATTATTTTTTCAGCCATTTTGTAACTAATACTCATAGTAGCTTTGTAGTGGAGGCAGGGGTGTCTGGTTTCTCAGGAACCGGCTAAGCAGATAATATTTTCATTATTATTTTAATAACACCGTCAACCTCACCCATCGTATACATATAGTATATTTGTTTGCATACAATAGAATTACATCTCAATCACACACAAACTTTTGAAAGGTCCGAAAAGATTTCTGCTTTAAAAAATTTTTCCCCCGAAGTTTGGTGAAGTAACAACTTTTAAATATAAATTTAAAGATGAGCTGAATAAAGAGGCGAGAAATTGTTGTTTTATAGTTGTCCTTCGAATACGAAGACGACTCAAGCTTCATTCGATGAAAATGGAGATGAATTTATAGGTAAGATGATAAAGGGTTAATGAAGGGATGAGTGTGTGAAGGGGATAATTGAAGTAAAAAGAATGAGAGAGATATGAGATGGTAAAAAGAAAAAGATGAAAGATGAGTGAAGCTGTGCTTGCGCAGTGAGTGGATTAATGTGGAGAAAGGCTTGTGCTGGGTTTATCCCCACAGCTTAGCCTCACACAGAACTGATGGTGGCAAGAATTAATCAGGACGACCATAGACTGTGTGAGGTTGCAGAGGTCTGCTGGACATCCTGTTTGTCGAAAGCCGCCTAATGTGGGACCCCACTCACAGCTTTTTCATTCAGGGTTGCGCTCCCGTAGACCTATCCCAATCAAGAGAAACCCACAGGTCGGATGGGGTTGTTCTCGCTGAGGAAAAGAACTGTTCAAGAGCTCCTGAACAATGGAACCCTTCTGAATAATTTTAACAATCTGCTGTCTACTGATGTCAAAATTGGTATGCAATCAGCAGAAACATTCTCTGCGACATCTTGGGTGGCTTATATCTGCTGTCTACTGATGGTTGTCAAAATTGGTATGCAATTAGCAGAAACATTCTCTGCGACATCTTGGGTGGCTTCTATCTGCTGTCTACTGATGATTATCCAAATTGGCATGCAATCAGCAGAAACATTCTTTGCGACATCTTGGGTGGCTTCTATCTGCTGTCTACTGATGATTGTCAAAATTGGTAATGCAATCAGCAGAAACATTCTCTGCGACATCTTGGGTGGCTTCTATCTGCTGTCTACTGATGATTGTCAAAATTGGTAATGCAATCAGCAGAAACATTCTCTGCGACATCTTGGGTGGCTTCTATCTGCTGTCTACTAATGATTGTCAAAATTGGTATGTAATCAGCAGAAACATTCTCTGCGACATCTTGGGTGGCTTCTATCTGCTGTCTATTGATGATTGTCAAAATTGGTATGCAATCAGCAGAAAAATTCTCTGCGACATCTTGGGTGGCTTCTATCTGCTGTCTACTGATGATGTCAAAATTGGTATGCAATCAGCAGGAACAGTCTCTGCGACATCTTGGGTGTCTTCTCTCAGGTCATTTTGTTGTTAATTGCTCGCCATTTCCGTAAACATCTCTCTCCGGGATGGTCCTTAAGTCATCTATTAGATTTATGTCGCAATTGTTTGGAAGAATGTCCATAATTGAGTCTCCTACAAATCCTTGTTCTTAGAGAACTTGTAGAAAAGGCTAGGAACATTATCCTGCATGAAGTTAAACGATATCCTTATCCTCTGATCCATTTTTAACACCGGTGATCCACCTTAGAAGGACTGACTAACTTGTTTTCAATAATATCAGACCGGATCATCAAAATGCGCGAATGTCATAATTTGAAAAATATTCAGACTTTGAATTGGAGCGGAGAAGATAATTATAATTAATGGCAGCAGAGACATTTTTTTTTAAAGGAGGGAAGTTCTAAACTTGACTAGTTAATATGTACTTTTAACTATTTTAATATGATCTTTAAGAATCTCAGGTCTCCTTATACCTTTGTGTCTCCCTTCCTTCTTTTAAAACTTTTTTCCTTCGATAATTTTTCCTCGATAGTGAATTATATTCTTCTTGTCTTAGCTGTACCTTGCAAATTGAAGAGGTTGGTCTTCCTGCTGTATATGGCCTGTAGTTGCGCTGGTCTACAAAACGAAAACTAGGCAAAGCATGGTTCTTTGTGCATTCTTTTTAGCACTTAAAAGAGCTCCCGATCCTTTGCAGATTAAAGATCTGATTCCCATGGTAGAGAGATAGACGACTACCACCCTTCACCCACCTTCATAGTCGTTGAGTTTGAAGCAACCTTATCCGCATGATCGGCCCCGAAGGGGGTGAATTGTGTAACAGAGCTAACGCTCCTGCTTCTTCTAAAATATGGAGGCCCTCTAGTGCTCTTTCTTGAATTATCTTTGGAACCTCTTTTAAGTCTCTCATTCTCTTTTCCGCGCCTGTTTAGACCCAACAACGGGTGGCAGAGGGCGTTAAACGTTCTAAAAATGATCCACCACTTAATCCTTCGTTGTGGTGGTCTTTGCGTCGTATTTGGTTTTAAGACTAATGTATCTGCACCCTTTTGGCCAACCATCCTCGTTTCTCAGGAGGGATTTATTAACGTTAAGCCGTTAAACCTTTCAATGGAGTTGCCATTTGGACATAAATTATTTTAAACAGAAAATATAATCTTTTCAATTTTTCCTCAAACTCAATTAGTTATTAATTGGGACCACACATCTTAGCATGTGAACTAATTAGTTAATGATTGATTATTATGTACTAGGACAATAATAATTCATATTTGTATCAGATTATCTACCTATCTACGCTCCTAAAATTGATATAAGTTCGATATGTGTACTAAAACTACCTGAAAGATGACACAATTAACAATGGTTCCAATAATAATTGATTTTTTTTTTTGGGGGGGGGTTTGATGTATTAAACCCTCCAAAGGTATTTGGATTTACAGTTTCGAGGACTTAATACGTGCACTTTTGAGTACATGTACATTTTCATGCCTGTGGGTTGATTACATGTAGTATTTGAATATTTGAGTATGAGGATATTTTCACTACCTGCCAGACTAAGTACCTACCTACTTTTGTTTGTAGTACATGTGTACTTTTAATTACCCATGGAAGGATTCACTCTTATAAGGAAGGATGGAGTTTCCTTTTTCATTCTTGATTCTTTTAGGACTGTCTCCTTTTATCTCAGTTTTCTCCCTTCCTCTCTCTTGTCTCTCTTTAAAACGTCTAAATAGAGACAAACCAAAAGGACAAGATAAAAGGACCTAAGTCAAGTGATCTGAATTATTCTGACCATAAGACCTTAGGACCTTCAAGACTTTCAATAATTCCCAGACTAACCTTGGGAAGACTTTTATAATTATATCATTCAAAAGAGAATGTAAAATAACATAAGGGTTTCAAATATCGTTAGAATCGGCCAAATAGCTACGATGTTATTGCCAAAAAACTAATTAAAAGTAAATTGGTTACCAATGACCGACTGACCTACAGACCGACATAGTAAATTATACGAGTCACGTGTACACACGACTAAAATTATGGTTAAACAATTTCAGGAGAAATTAAATTCCCAGGATAAGACAAAGTCCTCGTTACAAACCAGCAGTCGTTTCGGAAGTGGAAAGGTTAAGAGAATTGCTTAACTTTTTGTTCGCTATCGACCAATGTAGTATTGTGAGAATACTAAAAATATTCACCTCCGCGCAAATTCACTTACAGTAACTTCACTTCTCTTCTTTCACGCTTTTTTAGCATTGTCGCGCTCATTTCTCTTCTCCCTATTCAATTTCTATCACCAGAAGTGCATTTCCACATGACATGTGCATAAAAATTGTATTTATTTTGCACCACTTATTTAGGTTCGGTTGTCCTACTATTATTTACATGTCTCCTTTCTAAATGTCAATTCATAACACGTTGGACCAAAAGTGAAATTTTCCTCTCTGTATTGGCTGTAAATTACACCCCGTCTTGAGAAATGAAAATTCTACTTTTGTAGCAAAATGAAACCATTCTAAGTAGGCTTTGAGATGGCACGAAGGGTCAAGGATATTAGTTTTTAATTTGTGCATTGGTATTTGGTGTTTTAGCGGCATTGTTGTCCTTTGAAAGTTCGTTACAATAGCGACCAAATAGTTGCCTGCATCGGTAAAAATATATGACGATATGGAAGACACAGGAAAAAATAATAAACGTAAACACTTAACTAATTCACTTAATATGAGTTTAAATTGACTTACCGTTCGAAGACACACAATGGTAAAAATACTTAATAGATTGGAAAGTCAATTAGAAAGGTAAAACGAGAAATCTGAAGAGGAAGAGTACTTGAATGAAGCGCTGTCCTCCTTCTCTACCCGCAGAATAGGCTTTCGGTGTACCCCTTATTGGTCTCGGCTTTAGAAAATATGTATATAACGCATGAAAAAGAACCTCACACGTTCCTCACCGGCGGAGGGAGACAGAGCCCTAAGCTCACCAACGTTTAAATGCAACTCCCAGGGGGAGTGAGCTGTAAACGAGTCTCACTATCGCCCCCTGGCCTAAGATCGAGGAAGAAATCCTCCTCCCCAGGGTTTTAAAATTTGTATTCACTTACTCTTATGGTCCAATATTACACCGAGAAAAAAGGCTCTGTAGGGGGGCGAAACGGCCATGGTGACAGACTAAAAGCCAAGTCGATGGTGAGAAATTACATTACCAGCCAGGATGGTCATCCGTACAACCCAATGATCCAAAAAGGCATTTAGGGACGGTCGTTTAACAAGCTTTCAAAACAATGTAATAAAAATTACCAACAGGCGATAGGATATGAAATTAGATCCGCTGATGACGAATGTTAAAAAAATATACAGGCACTGAAGGTACTACGGCAGAAGAATGGCGGAGGTCACGTCAGGTCGAAAATATAATTCAAACCGAGGTAACTTTTATTTTCCTAACAAGACTTAAAACATCATTTTTATTTATTTTAAAATTCATAAAGAACCTACAAAGGAATTACCACCAAAAGTATTCCAGACAAGATGTTCTAAATAACCTCTTAACTTTAGAGGAGGTAAGAATGTGCTCGAGCTACAAAACCTAAGTGAATTGATTACTCGCTGCGGTAGGAACCGTAAAAACACGCAATTCTTCGAACTTTAGTCAATGAATGACGTTAGATTACATTGGTTATGGTAATTTATAGGATGGGCATGACGAGGAACAACTTTGTTGTGAATGCTATATGGTGATCATAGCGTTTAAGTAAGACTAAAGAGAAAAAACAACAGATCTGAGCTGAAAAAAAATTAACATGGCCTCATTTCTGTTCGACTTTTTTTTCCCTCAGGAAAAAAGGCGTACCGAGCCTAATTAAATCTAAACCTAATTATTTACTCTTTTTATTATAATTCTTTTGCATATTCTCTCCATCATTTTATTTATCATCATTTGGCTTACTATTCGAATTCGACAACTCTCCACATAGTGAATGCGGACATGTCACTCGAAACACCTGGTAAGATTTTGCAAGGAAATGGAGATACAAAACTAGGATTAGGTATAAATATACATTTCTACTAAAACTACCCGCAGTGCCCCCATTCTGCCCCCATTGAGTAGAATAAATCAGCTCTTGAGAGTAGAATTGTCAACGAAACCTTCTCTTTAACCTTGTACCTTTGTTTGCTAATTGTATTCAACTTATCTTTATTATTTTTCAGCCATTTGATTTGTTAAGCAACTTTTAAAGTTTTTGTTTCGTTAGGACGTTTTTCCCGTTTTCCCCCTTTGTCCTGTAATGGGGAAACTTGCTATTATTCTGGATTGTCTCAAAGGATTATTTGCATCTCTTAAAGGGAAAAATGATGTCCTTGTTCTGCATATAATCTTTAATGGATTGTTTCGCTGTTTGTTCTTAGTTAATATGATCTGAAGTGACGTGTCTCAGATTATGGTTTCCAAAAGGAATAAGAAATATGTCAATAATTAATTTGAAGTAACCTAACTAATCCCTCTCAAAACTAATCTATAAAATATCAAGTTAATCTTAAAGCAGGCAAGTCCAGCCATTTTAACGTATAATATGATCATAGTTAATTTCATTATTTAACCTTTTAGAAAAAATATTATTATTATTATTTCTTGTTATTATTTTTGTTGATTACTTAAAATTGAGAATCAAAAATCAAAGTGGTCTTCGTGGTCATAAAGCATAATGTGTTGTATGAAGTAAAAGAAAGGAGTGAGGTCACGACAATGGTTCCCAAACACTGACGCCTTCCTATTGCTAAAGCTCTATGCATCACATCTTCCCTACCAAAAGAGCTAGAAGCTACAAGATAATTAGAAAAAATAACTAGTTATCAATTATAATTAAGTCTACATTTAGACTACAATAGACCCTTTAAATTAGCTATGAATATATTTTTCCAACAACCTTCACAATAGTCTTTCAATTGTCGAGATTTGGCGATTGAGTCGTGCCTCTTCTATGCCGTTGAAGAGATTCCCATTTTGAATCACTTGGGATAAAGAAAGTGGAACTATGTCAAAATTACTTAGCCATAGAAACATAAAAATAAGATCCACTTTGGGAATTTAAACAGAAAAGAGGCGCACTTCCTTGCATGATAGGTTGTGATGCTAGGTGTTTTGTTGGTAGCTCTTCTTAACCTGCGAAACTTATTCGATAACACCAACACAACTTATTTCACCATAGCCTATATTATGTGATATGAAAACAATCACAAACTGTAAATTTTTCTATCGGAGCACCATCGAAGACCAATAGAAATAGGTTTCTTCGAAAAAACCCAATTCTGCTTGGTGGTTGGTGAACTAGAAACATTTTAGATTTCGGAAATCGCCTTAAAACCGCATATACAAATCTCCTTTGGATCCTATAATTCAAAGGAGCTGTCTTAATGACAGGTAATTATCTTTTAATTTACTAACTACTGCGAACGGGTCAAATTTAATTTGAAGAAATCTCTCTGCATCGCTATTTCCAGAATTTTGCTTGCATAGTAATTTAGATCCAATTTAACAACACCTTTATCTTTGTCAGGTTTGCATGACTAGATAAGAAAGGGGTAAGTTTTTCAAAATTTTAAAACGACCAAAACAACAAAAATAGGATAAACTAATTTGAATAAATTATACCGATGAAATTAATCATAGAAAAATGATTCTAGATGTAACGATGCAGAGAAATTTCTTAAAATTAATATTTTTAAGTAGTATTAAATTAGAAGATGAAGTGATTATATTTTTGTGAAAACTTAAACATAAATGCCTGTAAAAACATTGTACAGTAGTCTTTATTCTTCAGGTTCAGCCTCAGGGATCCTATATGGTTTACATTTCAGAAAACTTCTTGCAATAAATCCAAGCATTTGGTTCGCCTTCTGACAAGCTTCGTCACACTGGTTGTTAAACTTAAAATCATTCGAAACCCGCACCCCTAAATCTTTTTCTTCGCCCACAGAGATAAGATTTTTACCATCCATTTCATAGTAAAAACTTGGGTTATTTCGACCTACGTGCAAAGATCTATACTCATCTAAATTTAACTTCATGTTCCATTTATTAGACCATTCGAAGATTTTATCTAGATCATCATTCAAATCAAGTCATTAGCCATTCAGACACCTACTTTTAACTTATGTAAATTTCGTATGCATTTTCTCGAGTCCATTACGATGAATAATTATACATTGCGCGATCCTTTTGAATTCGCCGACTTTATTAATGAAAACCCATCTCACTTATTAAGGACAACCCCTTTCACTTATTATTGACAATCTCCATGACTTAGCTAAATATCACATTCTTACTAATACTATATTTACCGAACAAGGCGAAATTATGTTGTTAAAAATTAATTTCTGGGTTTGGTGAAATTTGCAGTTGGAGACAATTTTCCTCTTCAATAATTCCCTATAAAAACAAATTGATGAAATAGTTATGAGTTCTCAGTTTGATCCTGCTTTTGCCATCGCCTTTTTGTGTTATCACTACAAAAGTTGAATAAAAAACTGTCAAGAATCGTTTAATCCGTTGTTTATAAACGGGAAGTTAACGATTGCTTTATTTTATTCAGACAACATCCAAACATAAAATTCACAGTTGACCGCGACTCCGAGAAAAATTATATCTTTATGATGTACAGATCACCAAATCTAACAATTATTTATTCACGTCAATATACTGTAAAAAAAAACAACCACACTCATTGGAACAATTCTTTCCAGGTTTACTTCTTTAAAACTTTAGTCTTCATCATTTTCCGTGTTGTCTCACTTTTACGAGGTTACAGAATACATTGGACACGACTCTGTTTCACCCAAAACTTACTATCCGAGAGTGTTCTGTAAGTTTAAATTGATCCTTTACCAAGTGTTCCTTTACTTCTCGATAGACTCACCATATAGCAAACAAATTTATTTTTTTTTACCTTTCGGCCTTGTCAATAGATACAATCATCTAATGTCCACTTCTTTCCTGTTAATAATTTAACTAATAACAAACTATATAACTAATATCAAATATTTAACTCCATTTAAACATTTTTCAATCATAAAGAAAAAACTTCAAGTTAAGTATAGATCCTCACTAGCATAAGATACTCGGCGTTGCCCGGGATAAAAAGTCATGTCGTAAATAAGTATAGGTGAATATTTTTTGTCTTTTATTGTGGCCCCAAAATATCTTTACTCGCTGATTATAATTATCATTATTTGTGGGGTAAAGGAAAATTCAGGAGGTTTCCCAGTTTATAATATTATCTCATTTAATATACTCACAATGAGTAAACGTTTCACAACGCTTGCCCGGCAGTTTACGCGTTCGCTTGAATAACCGTTAGTATTGAGCGAACAACCTTGTGGCCGCAGGAATAGATCCAGCGTCTCCTAGATACAGCATGATGTACCAATGTTTGTGTGCAGGCTGCCAGGCCAGCTAGGCGGGTCAAACCACATTACAACTCCACTTAAGGATTAGCAAACATTGCCGTTTTCTTAATATACAAATAGACCTCTCACAACCACCTTGTTTTCATAATTAAGAAAACATTCTCTCTTGTAATACAAACATTTCCGACGGAGAGTTCTCTGTTTTCGGTTCGTCTCCCACCAGTCGCGTTTTCATATTTTAGAGTCATTATATATTAATAAATTGGTCTCTAAACTTAATTCACAATACTCTCCAATACCTAAACATGGAAAACAAGAGGAGAAGTGCCTAATGGAGGCTTTATTTATCTTTCATGCGCTATCTTATGGAATTAAAGTCGCTATGTTAAATTTGTATTTACGGAAAGTCAAATTTCTTCCCTTTTCGCTCCGAGCAGAAAATTAATTTTAAAGGGAGAAACTGAATTAAAAATGAGGGTGCAGAAATTTGATAATACTGCTTAAAAATGTATTTTTAGGAGTACTGTCCCTAATAATTAAAAAAATCAGGTATATACCAACTTCAAACTAAGATACCTTACATAAAAACTAACCTAAAGCAAAGAAATTTATTTCCTCTAATGAAACGTTTATTTTTTCTATTTTCGGATATTTTGTGCCTTCAGTTGGAAAAACTTCATCAAAAAACATATCTTATAAATACCCGAATCCAGAAATACTTAAAAAATAGCTCATATTACCATTAATGATATTTTATGAAAGGGGAGTAAGAGAAGCACTTTTGCACACATCGGCGGTTGTGTACTTGTTCGCATTTAAGATCTGTCTTGTGAATAGAGAGTTATGAGTGGAAGAATATTTTTATACATTTTATTCTCCCTTTGTGTATGATCGTGTATATGTGTCGGTGTTTGCCTCTAAGTATCTGTGAATGCATGTGTAAAAGTTGTTTATCCATTCACGTGCATATTTATGTAGGTAATTTATATTTACGTGTATATCTGTCCAAAATGAACTGATACTATGTGGAATGCATATTTTGAGGTGTATCCTCGTGTATGGTTGAGTGTGAATTTGTGCGTGTAAAGTAGAAACTGAAACAAAGGTTTGTCACGATTTCGATTCTTACGGTCTCAGTCGAGGCTAAAGGTCTACTAATGAGACAACAACTTTTCATAAGAGATCCTAATTAGAGCTAAGCCCTTGCATGAAGCCTCGTAGCTCATTACCTTTGCCTCCGTAGCCTCTGGCACGCAGAAAAGGGGGGAAAAAAATAAAGCTAGGAAAAGCGCCGTTTATGGTTGTCATTATATTTTTCTTTCTCACATGTTCCAAAATATTTTGCGATTTGCTATTTTGTTAGCGGGGAGTAACATCTGCTCTACTTGTGGGGAAACATTTGAGATAATGGTGTTTTTTAATCTGTCACAGACGCATATATATATATATATATATATATATATATATATATATATATATATATATATATATCCATATGGAGCTCGGCCATGAAGCCTGCATTTAATATTGAGAAACGAGCCACGAGAAACGGATGCAGCATCTTTTAATTTTTCACTACGTTTCGAAAACTACAAATTTTCATCTTCAGGCTAGAATAAGTTTACAAAGTTAATACATATGAAAAAAACTTGAAAAGGCCAACAAGACATTATTTTAAAGAGTGATCAATTATAAAATATCGGTAAAATTTACTATAAGTTAAAACTTTTAAATATGACTTAGCAACAGTTAGATTTGCTTTAAAACCGACTCAAAAATTGCTAATATATACGAAGAAAACTTAAAAAGTCCAACAAGACATCATTTTAAAAGGTGACCAATTATAAAATATCAGTAAAATGTACTATAAGTTAAATTTTTTGTTATTAAATATGACTTGGCAACAGTTAAATTTGCTTTAAGCCTGACTCAAAAATTAGTTAATAAATTTAAGGATTATTGCAGAAATTAATTACAAATTATAAGAGAAATTGACCTGGAATTATTCAAAGATAGTAAATTTAAACTTTTTTTTTAATTTTGTAAACACTGTAAGAGTTAAAAAACATTTAATATAAAAACGGTAAATTTGGGTACTTACTAAAGTGGATCCATCCTAGAGAGTGAATGGTGGGTTTAACAAGGGGCTAGTATTTATAGGTTACAGTGACGCTTGGTTTGTTAAAAAGCAAACCAACTAACAAACTGTAGTTAAAATTCGTTAATTAATAATGATATTAATTATATATATATATATATATATATATATATATATATATATATATATATATATATATATATATATATATATATATATATATATATATATATATATATATCAGTGGCGACTCTTGACATTTTAGCTTAGGCATGCAATTTTATAAAATACAGAAAAAAAAATAACGTTCCTACAATACTTTGTGCAATTGTTACATATATAATTTAGTATTTAGAATAGTTTCCATAAACATTTTTACACGTTTTGGAAAAAGCTTATTCAATGCCATGCTTAGTAATTAAAGAAAAGATGAAAGATAACAAATTTCTTAATAGTTCAGAAAATTTGTAAAGATATTGGTAAAGCGTTACAAATTTCAAACTTACCTAAGGTAATGTCAAAACACTAATTATATAGAAATTCTGCTCGTCGAGTTTTCGTGCAAAATTCTTCAATTATCATCATCATCATCATCACTAAATCTATAATTTAAGAAGGGGATTTTTTGGAGTATTTGAATTATAATTTCATCTTAGTTTGGTTATGACTTATGTTTTTATCAAAGTTATTTCTAATAATTATTTTATAATATCAAAAAACAAAATGGTGAAGTTCAGAAATAAATCCAAGTATAGAAACTTTGTGAATTTTTTAAAACCCAAAGAATTACAAATGGTGAAGTTCAGAAAATTTATTTTTATATATCTTCTTCTATAATTCTATATTTTAGCAACGTGATATTTTGAAAGTGAGGAAATTTAGTTTCGAGTTCCTTTTTAAAATAATTATAATTGGTGAAGTTCAGAAAATTTATAAAAATTGAACCATGGCTGCTTTTCTTTAGATTTTAAATTTTAATCTTAGTAGCGAAGCGCAAGCTCCCCAGTAGGGGAAGGGGCGAAGCCATTGCCTGGTTGTACTATAAAAGTTTTCTGATTTTCTATAATTTTTTGGGGAAAATATTTTTCATTTGAAATAATACCAGGACCAGGTAAAAAATATTGCATCTAGAAATTTTGGTAATAGCTTGTAATAAAACAAGGTTACGTTAAGGAGCGTAGCAGTAAAAAAAAGCCGCCTCTGGTACAACTTCTTTTGTTTTAGCTTGAACTCCATTAAGTTCACTGGCCATAACAGCTGCACCGTCGTAAAACTGTGCAGCAAATTTTTTTTAAACAGTCCTGTTCTTGTAGTTGTCTAATAGCTAAGTCAAAATATGCTGCAGCACTTCTGTCAATACTCTCATCATTAAATCTTATAAATCATTTAGAAATATCACCATATTTATCTACATAATCTACAGCAGTAGAGAGTGAAAAACAGCTGACATCAAATGTTTCCTCTAATAAGATCTCCACGTACATTAACTCATTAAGTTCATTTTTAATTTTTTTAACCAAACTGAACTAATAGATTGAATTTCCATTTTAATAACAGAAGATGTATCCTAGAAAACAGTCCTAGTTTTTAATTGACTCCCAAGTTTACATCGAATTCCCTCATCCAAATCGCTAAATCAATAGTTACCTCTATTATCAGTGTTTACTTCCTCATTGTGACCGCGAAATGCTAACTTCTTGCATTCATAAAAAGCATGCAATCCTAATTAAGCGTTTCAATATTTCTCTGTTCTTATTGAATTCCTCGTTATGTCTAGAAATGGCAGTTGATTTTTGTTTGTCAAGCAATAAATCAATTACTTTTGAGTTTTCCAAATGTTTTCATTTAACAAATTCTTTAATATAAGGACGACACTTTTCATGACGAGAAACAGCAGTGTGTAAATTATTTAAATCGTCATATCCATGATCAGCAGAATTTCACACAGATTTTTCATTTGAAAATAACAAACACGACCAACAGTACAATATTTTATTGGAATTATTGCCATATAACCATGGAAATTCATCATGCATCTCAGTGTTAAATCTTCTAGTAAATCCTTTATTTTCTTTACTCATCTGCAAATTTGGCATCGGTCTCCCTTTATTTCCAATACCCCATTTCCCATCAATCGACTATGAGCTACAACCGTTCTACTTTTAATTCATTGAATGTGTCGTTTGTCATTATGGGCCCAAAAAACAAGTAAACAATAAACTCGATTAACGATTGGTACTTGGTAGGCTTGTACGAGTATAACTGGCCCTCAGTGCCTTCACTCCCCTAAAAGTGTAAAATGGCTCAGCCTACCGTCTGTCTGGTTACTAGATATCACCTGCGTCTGCATGCGTTTTCAAAATGCTTGCACTCTGTATTACATCAATAATTTAAATGATAACAACAAAATTATACACATGTATAAAATTGTTGTAGCTGAGAGGTAAATATATATTTTTAATTTTTTAGGTTGTTTTCCAACATTTGAACTCATGTATTTTAGCTACAAAAACGTGAAGAAGATTGACGTTATAGAAAGCGAATGAGTGTACGCAACAAACAATCTTTTGTCTTAAGCAATAGATACCATTTTTATGTACGCAGACAGAATCTTTGAAAGCTATATGATGTCGGCTGAATTGCTGGTGTATGCAACAAGTAGTCTTATTTTCTATGGCAATCAAAACCATTTTTCTGTACCCAAATAGAAATTTTAAAAACTGAGATAATGTCGGCTGACTTCAAGCCAGGCTACGGGAAAATTATCCTTTGAATTTTATGAAATATGTTTGATTTATCACCAGTGTAAAAAGCTTACACTATATAATATATATTATATTTTTTCTCTGTGGGTTAATTTTCCTAATATATATATGTATACCAGGTGTTTCCAAAAAAATTTATATCATTTTGCAATCTATTAACTTTGCCAGTTCCTGTTAAAATGAATTTAAATTTTAACAGCATGTGTAGAAAGAGGTAAAGATTTTATGTTTAATGTTTGATATTTTTAACTTTACAGGTATAGAAATGCCATTCACTGGAAGTGAAAAGGTGTTTTGTGTGTTGGAGTACGCTCGAACACAGTCGAACAAGACTGTGCAGCGTGCATTAGTGAAAGAGTTCTTTAAATAGTCACTAACGGCAATGCAGATTTGGACATGGCACAAAAAATTCAAAGAGGAAGGCTGTCTGTGCAGGGCAAAAGGATCTGGACGACCAATAACATTGGGAGAGACGGTCGAGCGGGTTCGCCCAAAACTTTTGCGAAGCCCCACAAAGTCCATAAGGAGAACAAACATGGAAACCCAGATTCCTCCAACGGAAGTTTGGAGCGTCCTGAGGAGACGCTTGCTAATGACACCCTACAAGCTGCAGCTAGTTCAGGCCATCGGCAGATGACAAGCGAAAGCGCAAACAATTCTGTGTTGATATGCAAGAGAAACTTGAGGAAGACAAGTTCAAGGAACGTCTTGTTTTCAGCGATGAGGCCGCATTTCATACGAATGGCAAAGTCAATAAGCAGAATGTTCGCATTTGGGTCGAAGAAAATCCCCATGTCACAGTTGAGCACATGAGGGACTCACCGAAAGTGAATATGTTCTGCGCCATCTCCAAGAATCATCTTCATGGCCCGTTTTTCTTTGAGGGAAATGTGACCGGCCATGTTTATCTGCAAATGCTTCAGAACTGGCTAATGGATGAGCTCATTGCAAATGAAGAAGTAGACTTCATTTTTCAACAGGACGGGACTCCACCTCACTGGAAGCTCACTGTAGGGGCTTATTTAAATGACTATCTGCGAGGGAGATGGATCGGGCGTGCTGGTGATGAAGACAATGTGCTGTTGAAATGGCTGCCACGATCACCTGACTTGACACCATGCGATTTTTTTCTTTGGGGCTATGTGAAGGCACTGGTCTATGTTCTCCCTATTCCTGCAAACCTAGAGGAACTCCAGCACAGAATCACTACCGCACTGGAGACTGTTACAAAAGACACGCTGCAGCGTGTTAGGGAGGTGGACTAATGAGTTGACGTCTGCCGTGTCTCAGGTGGTGCGCATATTGAACATTTGTGAAATCGTTCATGGAATCCACATACCTTTGATTTTTTCATTCAAATTTGGAGGAATAAATCTTATGTTGCTTAACATTAAGCCTGTTTAGTTTCGTTTGCCTTGACTATGTAGTTTCTGTGATATTTACATCTCAAATGATATCAATTTCTTTTAAACACCCTGTATATATATATATATATATATATATATATATATATATATATATATATATATATATATATATATATATATATATATATATATATATATATATATATATGTGTGTGTGTGTGTGTGTGTGTGAAAAAAATTCCACAGGAAAATGAAAGGCGAATTACAAGTACTTTCGAACTTGTTCAGTTCATTCTCAAGGATGAATGAACTGAACAAGTTCGAAAGTACTTGGAATTCGCCTTTCATTTTCCTGTGGGTTTTTTTTTTTGCATTTATTGCTCTACTCACGCGTACTTTGTGAGTTTCTCATATCCATATATATGTATATATATACATTTATATTCGAAAATTAACCTAAATAAAGTAAAAATCATTCGAAAAGATTTAGTTTGATGGCCTCCGATTATTTTTGAGGGTGGATTTTAGTTTAAATATATTATACAGGAACTGAACGAAAGTTGTCAGTTTCTGAACTAACCGTGGGCAAAACTGAAAATTGTATCAATCAGCGGGGGTTACACAGGTTTAAGTATGGTCATAGATGGCTGAAGAATCACGTTTACTTAAAGGAAAACCCATACGAAACGACACACCCACGTGCTGCGAAAAACAACTATGTACTGAACGTTTAGTTTCACCGACTTAACTGACATCACCACAGGTGACGTAACGATATTTTTTTTTAATTTTATGGAGCCCATCTGGCAACTACCCACTTGGGCATAAGTCGCCGAAAAACACGACAGCCTAGAACTAGGCTACTTTAAAGTAAAAATATGAAAACTTAACAATGATATAAATTGGAAAAACTTAACAATCGAAGCAATCTCCGGCAGCGGGGGGAGGTCCCCCTCACCCCGGTGCAGGAGAGTGCAACCTACAAACAAAACAATAACAAAAAAAAAGGAACCTTAAATAAAGGGGAGAAGGCCGGCCTCCCCCAAAAAGTCAATAAGTCCACCAGTCATGGTGCACGCACTCGTCCCGAGTACAAGGGACAGGCGGTAGCGACCCCACCCATCCCGGTACCGAGACAGGTATCGTGCGCGAAGATCACCCAGACTGGGACATTCGACAAGAATATGCCGAACAGTCTGGGGGACAACGCAGTCGTTGCAATAGGGCGCATGCGAGCGCTCCATCAAATAGCGATGCGTCACACGAGTGTGTCCGATTCGAACACGACCGAAAGCAACCTGAAGCCGCCGCGGCATTGGGGGATAGGTCCATGGGAACAGTCGCGGCGCAATGGCACGCAACTTTAAGTTCCCTTCGACCGTCTCCCATCTTCTTTGCCAAGCAGTCCGAAGAGCTGCCCGTATTCCTGCCATGTAGTCAGTGTGAGGAAGAGTGAAACGCTGGTTCGGTCGCAGAGTCCTCGCGGACTCTTTGGCGCCCTCATCGGCGCGCTCATTCCCCGCAATTCCTATATGTCCAGGAACCCAGCAGAAGATAATCTCGACATCTGCCCAGCTCGCCAAAACCGTGTCGTCACGGATATCGCGAACCAGGGGATGCGGAGATTCCAATGCCCCGAGAGCACTCAGGGCGCTTTGTGAGTCGCTATAGATCACAATCCGGTCTCCGAACCGGGTGATGTAACGGTAAAGATAGGAGATCATTAAAGTGGAACAATGACGCTATTCTGAATGTATTGCAAAAACTAATTTTAGCATTTAACTGGGGAAAATTAACATTTAGGAAATTTTGAAGTTCTAATTTCATCAGTATACTTTTGTGGCTAGAATATAGGAAACTTATGAATAATTCTTCTTTAGGAATCTTATATACATAGTGGAATACATTGTATTTTTTGTTAAGAAATCTATTGATACATTTACAAAAACAACTTAGGTTGATAACCATTTAAAGAATATTATTTAACCTTTGAATCATCACGCTAAAAAAATGGAGGATCCCGCAAGGGCCGGAGTAAAACTACCGTTAGGAATACAAAGGAATTTCCATAGGCCTATAACCATAAGAGGACCAATTGGTCCGAGCGGTTGTTGTAGGCTCGGGACCTTTTGGTTCTCGGCAATTTAAGGGTTAAGGTAACTAAATCCAACTGTATTAGAACATAAATTATAATCGCGATTCAACAATATGAAAATAGTGTTTACTATAATTTATGGGAGCAAAAACTGAACGAGATTAGCGACATACTAGAAAATATTGGTTTAGAATTACCAGGTGAAAGGTTTATGACCTAATCCTTTAACATTTACGTCTATAAATGAAATAAAGTTATCCATTGCATGGTATATCGTAAATATCTATTGAATACCAGCAGTTGAAATACTTTACGAATTTGTTGAAGTCATTCTGACAATGAAATAGAAGCGTGTCATCGACTTATCTCTGATACAATACAGGTTTAAAATTATTATTACAGGAGAAGAACGTGGGGAAGAGGGGAAGGGGAGGGGGAAAAAGGAGAGAGAGGGAAATAATTGTTTCCAATCAGTTAGAAAAAGATTTTAAAAATGTTTCTACTATAATAATCTTATTCACGGGAAGAAAGAATTAGTATGTCCCAAAGGAGACAAGATTATTCAGTAGATAAACAAGGAAATTGTGAAGATGAATATTTGCCAAAATATGCAAAACAAAATACCGGCCAATATAGTTGTTCTTGGCTTATCATAACTGTTATTTCAAGTTTTGAGGGTCTCAGGACGTAAAATAAAAACATATCTAAACCAAACCTCTCAACCTCTTAAACGTCAATAAACTAATGACCATTTTACTTGATCCAGGAATTGTCCTTTATATCATGCTGTGGAATAGGCTTGAATGCAGAATTTCGGTACAAACTTTGTACTAGTTTATTTTTTAGCAGAAGATAGAACTAGATACTGGTTTGAATCGATGGATGCACAGAAAAATGGTTGAATTAGCCAGAAAAAAACAAAGCATCGGGGATTAATTAATGGTTTGATGACATTTACAAACGAGCGAATGACAATAAGTTTAAATATCAATGCCATTGGTTGTGCCCGCTGTGAAAGGATAGAAAATGTGCCAAGATTCCTGCCAGTGATATAGAGTTATTTGACATATCAATGATTGACCGAGTGTCCTCTTGCAACAAACACAAGTGCACTAAATAGACTAAGTTCCTTCATAAAGTGCAAATAAAAGGATTATATGGTGTACAATTTTCAGCATTTTCTTTCACCTGTTGGTTCACTGAGCAAGTATCACTGTTTCTTATGAAAAGGGAGAATTTTTAAAATATATTCTTTGCTATCATTTCTAGCTTTGTTAATATTTAATAACTAGATCAAAGATATATAACTTTTTTTATTTGCTCCAATAACTGGAGCCTATTTATAAAAAAACACGGCGTCCCTTACATTTGAATATTTGTATATCTCTCACCATTCTCGTCCTCTCTTTTACCCTTTCAGTCCTTTTAAAACCCATCACTCCCAGTTTCGCAGCTTAGTTTTTTAAATAACTTATTTTTTAACCATTATACATTTGTACATCTGAGCAGGAACTAAATCAGGATGGTCTAAAATTAGAAAAATAAATATCCATTTATATAGATCCAAAAATATCTAATGAAAAGACATGATACCAATGAATAAAAATATATTATACAGTAAAAATGGAGTATTGAATAAACATAGCTATAAATCTATTAATTAACGAAGTTAGTTGTCGTATAAATACTCATTAAAATTAGAGCAAACGTAAAATCACGAGTAAGTAGATTATTCGGAATGGAACCAAACTTGTATAATTAATTGGTGATTACCACAAAGAAATTTTCCATTAAATAGTATTATAAATTGTTATAATTGTAGAATGTAAAATTAATAATGCTTAATACCTCAATTAATACTGAATAAAGTGATTCATTTGAAAGCTGCCTATCAGTATTTCTATTGATTAGTGTAACATGAAATGTTTTAATTACTTATGAAGCAAAATACTTAAGCCCCTTAATGACTACAGCCAGCATCCTCACGCTGTTCGAGGCCTACTTAACCTGGCCGCACGAGAGAGGCACATAAATTGCTATTCACACAACTCTAATCGCTCCACGCCAAATGCCAGCCTGTGCTTAAACTCCAAGAAGCTTTCCATCCACGCAAGCTGCAATACACTTGACTTGAGGCAAACAAGAGAATCCCACCTCTAATCAGCCCCTATCATTGGTTATATTTCTTTATTAACTCTTCCCTAGCTTTATCACACCTTGTCACTTCTTATAAGTTATTATCACTCATAAATTCTCCTTAATCCTTATCGCCTCTTTCTCCACCAACTTTTATAACTCCTTATCAGTTCTTATTGATATTTATAATCATTAATCAATTCTCATAAACCTAATCAATTCCTATCAATCCTATTCAGTTCTTATCAGTCCTAGTCACTCATTAGCAATCGTTAGCTTTCCTAGTCAGTCCTTAGCAATGCTTAGCTTTGTTTCCGAGGCAGTTCTTATCGATCCTTATCAGTTATTCTCAAGTGCCAGATTAAATTTGCTGTAATTTCACTCCACGTATATTTCCGGGTCCCTCGTTGCTCCTTTAAGGAACCCTCCTCCTTCTGTTCCTTCTCCTGATCTTGCAACTGCTCCTATTCCTACATTTTTTCACTCTCCAACTCATACTCTTGCTCCAGCTCGTAATCATACACATAGCTACTCTTGCTCAGTATTTTGCTTCTGTAATTTAAATCTTCCTTACTCCGGATCAACTCCTGCTCTTATTCCGACTCCAGCTCTTGATCCGGATCCAACTTCATCTCCTGATTCGGCTCTACTCCAACTCCAGCTCTTGCTCGACTAAAACTAAAACACTAGCTCTTCCTCTGGCTTCTACTCCGGCTCCTATTCCGACTCCAGCTCTTCCTCCGGCTCCCTCTCGCAAGAATAAATGTTCTCCAAAGCAAATAAAAGGCGGGAATAATCTTTAAGGCAGCTAAAGTTGGCCTTGCATAGAGAAGAAAACGGAAGGAACGAAAATTCTAATAATATAAATAAAACGCTAAATGAGAGTAAGAATAAAAGAAAATGAATCTATGTGGCGAGGCTATTGATGGCACGATCAAACTCATACATGCACATATGCGAGCATTCTTACATAAAATAACGAGATAACGCAACACAACTCACGTAAAACAACACAATATAACATAAACATAACGTAAAATAACCTAAACATAGTTACAGGGAATTTTGAAGATGAGGAAGCAATTCAAGTTTTACAAAAATAAATATGTCAATTGAAGTAAATTTGTTCATTAGAAATTGTAAACTACTCACTTTATTTAAATGTTTATATTTTAAATGTTATTCTTTTAAAACTTTATTTAAATGTTAAAATAGCTTCTGTAAGTATGCACAACCACAAGCCAAGATGTTCTATCATATTAGCCTACATTATATTTGCGAGTGTTTTAGATGACATCTAGTCTTGGCGTGGGCCTACCTGTTTTAACAATAGATTCTATTTCATTATAAGTCATCTAACTACACTTCCTTTTAACTAATTTTTCAATAATGCAATCGCATTTTCTCATAACTTTATTTGCATCCATTTTGTTTAATTAAAAGGGGGCTATCACTTTAAAAATTAATAAACAATACGCCACACTTATCTAAGCACTTATTCTCGCAGCTATGAACTGATCTAAAAGATATGGGGAGGGACTCTGGTAGGGCTGCCAGAATGCAGGAAATTTAAACAAAAGGCTTAAGACACAAGAGCGTAACCATACAGAGTTTAGGCTATATAGCTGCTTTCATTCTCAGAACCAGTATTTATATATAACCTAAAAATCGATTATGCTTCAGAGCATAATAATAGTTACGTCATTGTATCTTAGACCTTTTATTGCTTTTTCCAAGATTCTGGCAACCGATAGGGTTGCCAGATGCAAGCAGATGACTGCAAAGCTAAATTTGTTTCCTTTTCCGTATACAAATTTAACACGTCGTTGAAATATCTAGACTAAATTATAAAACTCTAATGACTGTATATTATTGCTAAGAAAAACAAAACCTAAAGGCAAGCATAAATGTGAGAATAGAATTGGTTCTGTTGTCATATTAATTGTTGGGGTGATATTTATTTTTATTTTCTTCTTAAATGGAGAAGCATTGCTTCCCTTGCTTCCATTGACTGCACGCCACTGACTAATATGCTAGTAGTCCTCCTTTGGATATTATCACCACGATGCTCACTCAGGAGGCATTCAATCCACAACAGGGCTCCGTATTTAAACAATATCATCATTCGTAAAATAACTGTCAATTTGTTTTTAAAATTCTTCACACTACTTCGCGGGGAGTGCGTTCCATTTATCGATGATTTTTCGTTTGAAACCTTCATCCTTTCAGTTTAAAACTGCTGTTACGTGTGATATCATGATAGCCCAACATATCAAAAATATAATGGTCATTGATAATGAAGATGCATCGTTTTAATCGTAAAAAGATACGCAACTATCCCCCAAATATTTTTTTTCAGTGATTTGATATCGATATTAAAAATTACTTAGATAGAGATAGGGGATTTCATCCGCCGGCGAGCGACATTACGGGACTTTGTCTCAGCTTCTAGCGTTCGTTCAAATTTTGCCAAAGGTTTTGATGACGTCATAAATCCCATCTTTCTTTAGTTACCCGTCGGCGGTTGGTTTAATTAACAAAGCAAAAGGCGCACAGAAAAGGTAACGGAGTTAAACTGGAGCAACGTAAATCGTAAAAGGAGAACATTTGAAAAGAAGTTCAATTTTAGGCATCCTTTGAAAGTTAAAGTTCTTCAAAATGGTGAGAGTAATTGTTTGTTCATATTAAATCTTTATATATATTCCGAAATTGCATTTTCCTATGCAATTTCAACTGCTTTTTACAAAAAAAACACATTTTTCGAAGACGTTATTTTTTGAGAAATATCTACTATTTTTGTATCTCACAAATTACAAAGTAAACTGGGTTAGTAGTTTCAGTATGATTTCCAGGCACTGCGTCCTCGCATTGTATATTTAGACAGCAACAAAAGCAATTTTTGAGATAATATACATTATACAGATTTTTTAAATAGGTTTGTATAAAAGAGCAAATAGCGCTATCATCGTCTTTAAAAAAGAAAGCTTTCGAATTTCTAAAACAGTTCACACCGACTAAAATCCATCTTTGGCTTTGAAAGGCAATTCAAAAGCACAAAAGTTGAGTTTGCCAAAATTTTAAATTGTCAAAAACGGAACCGATCAATATCAACAATTCATTTTTTATTTTCCTACTGAAACTTTTTTATGTAAAAACAAAACAACTATGTTTTACGTAATCTACATACAAACTTAGATGTTAAGTATAATGATTATAAAATATTTAAAATTCATCTTTTATATGAAATGAAAGATTTAAATCGAAACATACTTTACGCAGGCAGAGAAATAAATAAAAACCCATGGAATATTTTGGGTCAGGAAAGAGAGTCAAGAAATTTAATCGCGCAAGAAATTGTTTTGGTGGTATTGATAATGATAAGGTTTATGGTAATGAGGCGGATGAGAGAGATATTAATATTACAATCGTGTTAGTAACGATGTAAAGAAGATCTTCCTTTAACTTTCTGCTTAATTTTCCCTTAAAAAAGCAAATTAATAAGTTTGGGTATATTTCGCCAAATACCCACCCTCGATTTTTTTGATAATTCATATATTTTTGTTCTTAAAAACAAGTTGATTTTTTAATTTAGACACATTTTTTCTTGACTAAATTCCAAAATACTGCTTCTTTTGTTAGGTTATTGATATAGCATCATATTGTATTATATATAATTTTGGAAGGAATTTCTTTACTTGAAAAGGGACGGTTTGCACCCCTGATCTTTTTAAATAATCTAGTAGTATTCACATTTCGAAAGCCTAGCATTAGATTGGAATTCAAAACCGATTGGCAGACGACGTTAGGCGCTTTAATATTCATTGCTTTTAACTCAATAATGTTTTCTTTAATATCTATTAATATAAAATGTACATAAGCTATTTTAATTCATAAAAAATCTTTTCAAAATGATATATAGCACAATATGATTCGATTCAAATTAACAATGTGGTTGCCAAAATGGCTGCTAATATATTTTTCGTCATAACATCATAATTAGAAATTTGCACGCCTTGATTAGTAAAAGATATGCAATAATATAAAAAATATGCAAATTCTATATAGTGTATATCTTCGATATACACTATATAGAATTTGTATATATTTTTTTAAACTAGCAACATATTTATAACAAATTTACCACAAAAATCGAAGGTGGGCATTTTCCTAAATTTAACCAAAGGTTTAAACCGAAGTAACTCTTCGAATATGCCATATTTCATTCATTTTAACTTAAGTATATCAGATCCTCCTCTTTTGCTTCCATAACTAAAAAAAATCACCTCATTTTATTCCATAAGTGTGTGCGTATATGAAAGAAAATGAGATAGCTTCAAACAAGTCTACCTCATTCTCTCTTCCCTTACTACGATAAATATATACAAGCTCCTGTTCTATTTGCAAAGTTGTTGTCGCTTTTAAAACTTTAATAACTTTTAAACAAACGAGTAAATATGGTAAAAAAAATAATCACAAGGTACGAGAGTGAAGACGTACGAGTGCTTAACTGATAGAACTCAAAAAATTCAAAGAATATATTTTATTCGACATTTTACATAAAATTCGCCCTTTTACGGCCACTTTATACAAAATAGAATTAAAAGAAGAGAAAGATGAAAAGAAGCTAAGAATCAAGAAACTATGAAAAAATTAGAAGCTGTAGGTTAAGAAGAGTACGAAGGAATAAATAGCTTTGTAAGGTTCGCCTTAAAGCGTTTCCAAGTAAAGAATTATTAATCGTTTACTGGAGGTCTCCTTTCGTAGAGAAGAGATGGAATGAATATAAAATTACAGGTGATACAAATAATTCTGTAAATTTTATTTGTAAATGTGTTGGTAATGTATAAAAAAAACTTGGCGAACCAAGCGCGTTCGTTCTAGTTAGTGAAATGCGCGCTTTCGTTAGAATTGGCCAATGAGCTCTTTAGTTACAGTTGGCCCGACGCGCGCTTTCAGTACAGTTGGCGCAAAGCGCGCTTTCATTACATTTGGAACAAATGCGCTTTTGTTACAGTTCTTATCAAAGGATGAATGAAATGCATGAAAAAATGATCATAAAACAGAAAATAACTGTTACTACTGTTACTAAAACTTCTGCACTACTAATAATCCTAATTTCTATTACTAATGTACAGGATGTTTATAAAGACTGGACACAGGAAATATCAAAATGTTCTTGTTCACTAGAGTTTGCCCACCTTGACTTATGTTTCTGGGGTATGCTAAAGGAGAAAGTGTACTAAATGGTCTCCTGATTCACCAGATCTTACCCACCACTTGACTCCTTTTTATGGTGTATGTTAAATGAGAAGATGTATTTAATGAAAATTAAAATACGAGGCATTTGAGGGAACAGCGCATCATATCTGAATGAACTCAAATTCATTAAGTTCATCAGCTGATTCTCGCTAAGCACATCGAACTTTATATCACAAATGGTGGAAACCAAATTGAACAAGTAATTTATTAATATTCCAGGTAAAAGAAATGTAGTTCAATTTTTTTAGTGAAAATATGAATTTTGTCCGAGTCCAAACAGATTCTTACTAGTGTTGGGAAAAAACCGGAAACCTGAGACCGGTTCTGGAATCGCATTCCTCCTTTAAAACCGGTTTCGAAATTTTATTTACATATTATGTTAAATTGATAATTTATTTAAAAACGAAGGAAAACAATATTTCTTTACTATTTAAAATTTGTATTCGAAATAAGAAAAGTGATTTTACAATAAATTTTTATCCTATTAAATCAATAATAATACCCTTTAACGAAACCATATTACCTAATTAAAACTATTTATTTTATTTAGAAAGTTGATCTTACAAAACATAAATCCTTGAGGTTTTCAGCCGACAATTTTGCCCTTATCTTAGTTAAAAAAAAACTGCAGCTGAAAAGGCACACTCTGATTCAACGCTATAAGTGCTTTATTAGTTAGTAAGGCTTGGTGTACTAGTTGTAAATTCATGTTTTTCATTTGAGTAGATTCAAAATGTTTAAAATCACTCATCACATCAAAGCTTACTAAATTATTTTTATGACATTTCGACCTTTTTCACTTCGTTCATACATATATTCTCGCATAAGATCAATGCATTCAAGGACCTTATATCACTTAAACGACTTGAATTTACTAAAGTTTCCGCTGCTGACTCATTGTTGTTGAAATAAATCTCAGGTAAAAGCCTAGAAAAATGCCCTCAGCACAGGTTTTAGCGCTTGACGGAATGGAAATGAGAACATTTCATTAGGCTGGTTTTGAATTGAAATTAGGTTAGCCAAGTAACTAAGGAATTCCACAATATCTTTTTGCCTTCTCAAAGAATATTAAACTTACGTGACTGGATTTTGAAAAATTTTAGGAAAGACTTTCAACAAGATATCCGCTGATCAAATTCCAAATTTCAAAACAAAATTTCAGAACTAGTTCTGGAAATACGGTTCTCAGTTCTAAAGAAAAAATGGAAAATTGGTTTCTAACACTAATTCTTACTTAAATTAGTTTTGACTGTTACCATTAATTTTTCTGAAATAAATCTAGTTGAAAATGACTTGATTTTGAGTTTTTACGATTTCTTACAGCATTTTGTGACTCTTTTTCACCTTCATTGGTTATATATTTATCCTTTTATTTCCCAGAAGATTTTTCTCGCTAAGCTCCGTCAAGCTTTTCCATTACTAGAAAATATTTCATTCCTGTTGTCATCAAAAGTATCTCGTTTAATATTAAATTAGTAATCTGGTTTTATTCGAAATATTTAGCCAAAGAAAGTAAATTTTCAGTATTTTGTCATTCGAAGAGAAAACCAAAAATTTAAAGCATCGTCGCTTAGTTTTTGGGGAAAGCCGATTTGCTTCAAAAGCAAAGGAGATCAAAATCTGAAATGAAACTTAAAATATCGCAGTTTTCTTGATGTGAATCGTAATAGACAACAGTAATAGACAAACATGTGGAAACAAATGTGGCCAGGGCCATCAGAGTGATGCACGGGACAATTTTTAGTTTGTTTTTCCTCCGGAAATATTTTAATTATAAGGCGTTTTTATAAATTACGCGTTATAAAAAAAAATCAAATTTTGATTGAATTGACTTTTACAATTTAATAGATATTTATTTTTATTTGATATAATTAAAATTAACTAATTTTATAGACCATTTTCATTTCTTATTTCGTGCATTAATTGCCATATTTTCAGCCATTGACAAATGACTTGTGTGCTAGAATGAATTTAAACAACATCTATCAACACATAAGTATGTGTATTGAAAGTTAGAAGTAAACAGTAGGTGAAGTGGTAGTCAACATGTCTAAAACATGGCGATTAAAGATGCTTCCTTTATGCGAGACAAACAAGAAATAGAATGAAGAGTTTTCGTGGGGTAGATTGAATGGTGTGCAACCAAAATAGAGCTGTGGCAAGGGTTTAAGTGAGGAGTAGCATGATTCAATAAAATGAATGAATGTGTGAGCTAAAGAATTATATGGTGAACTAAGAAATGTTGAAATGGTGCGTGGTTGTAGTGTATGTTACTGTAATAATAAAAATAAAGCTGAGAAAAATTGGTTTTTGAATGACTTGGGAGATTATGGAATAAGAGAGAACTGGAGCTTTGTTACACCTACCTAGAATTAAAATGGAAGGGTGGTAGGGTTCTGAAAGAAAATTGTAGTTGCATACACGTTTTTTCATCACAAGGATGTGCATAAATAAATTTGAGAAAAGAAGAGTGAAGAAAGTTATGAGTATGAGTCATATGTGCCTAGCGGAGATGAATTTGCAAATGGCATGATTATTTTTATGAGTTGTATGTGGTTAGCTAAGATGAAGCAAATGTTGTTAATGTGCGTGACTTTGTGGATGGAACCAAGTAGTGTATCAGAGCATAGAAGAGAAATGCATACAAGAAGAAAATAAAAAAAGGCAAATGGAGTGGATGATATAGTTGCTGAGATGTGATAGTAATTGTGTTATGGAATGAGTGTTGGGCAGTATTAAAAATTATTTGTAAGTGGAAGGATGTGTGAGGACTAAGAGAATGCTTTGATAGTATAATTGAATAAGGAAAAAGGTATTTGGAAGTGGAGGCGCGTGTGAGGACTGGGATAATGCTTTGATAGTATAATTTCATAAGGGTAAAAGAGAAATATTTAAATGCGTAACTTGCTTGTAGGCAGGGTTTAGGAAAAAGTTGGTATTGGTCTGATAAGAGGGATAACTGAGGAATTGATAGGAAAGAATAAGGAGAGTTTAGGGTTGATAAGAAAGAACAAGGTGTGTTTAAGGCAGGGAGGTATGTGAATCAAGCAATTACAATTTAACAGTTACATACATAAATTAAACAAGGTATAAGAGATGTAAAATCTATGCAAGGTTGATGGATCTGGAGAAAGCTTAGTGTGTAGATAGAGAAGCATTATGGCAGGTGCATGACATTGTATGAAGTGGATGATAGACTATTGGTTGGTGTAAAATGTATTTTTGTTGTAGGTAAGGCATGTGTCGGAGTAAAAGATGGCCGAAGTGATTGATTTAACAACGCGGGTGGTAAAAAAATGTTGTTATGTCGCCATAGCTATTTATTATCTCTTTGAATGTATTATGTACTCAGAGAAGTATGGATATTAATGTAGGAAAGAGGTGAGAGGTTAATGGGGAATGGCGAGTGATGGGGATTATATATTGACAGATTATGAGTATGTGGCCAAATGTGGATACAGAAAAGAGTAAGGTAAAGGTTTTGGAGGTGAAGATGAGATGTGGTATTATAGACCATGGTGTTAATCTTTAATGAGTGCGGGGTTTAAGTATCTGGGGTGTAGCGCGAATGAATGCAGTACAGATGACGCAGATTGCGGCCACAATGCTTTACATGGTAATAAAGTCTCTGGGGGCGATCAGAGCGTGAAAGAATGGTATTGAAAGACTAAAACAACCAAAGATTCACATCAATTCCAATTGTGTGCAAGCCAGTGATTTATATGGCTGAAGCAAACATCCATACATTCATAATCAAAGTTACCAGCGAAACTTCCATTTGTCATTTTGTTGAATTGATGCACTGCATGGAAAATTTTATATTGTCAGAAAAATTAGTTCGTAAATGTTACAATTACACACCAGTATCTACGGTTACTTTACTCACGGTTACGTTATTCTACATTTGTGATTACGGATGTTTACTACTTTGCAGCGAATCTAACTAGAAATTTGTTTAGCAATCCTATATAATATCGCGTCTCTTATGACTGTTACAAATAGTACTGGACAAAGAACCGAGCCTAAAGGAAGTCGAATAAATTCTATATTCCATTTCATCACCAAAATTTTTTTTTTTTTGCAGCCACACAACCATTTTTTAATCCATTTCTATACGTGTACTATCATTCCGTGTTCTTTTAGTTTTATTGAAAATACGCTAGAAAGTATATTGTCATTCGCTTTAATAAAATCAAGATAAACTATGTTAATGGATTAATGTAGGTTTAGGGTGTCTTATATTTAGTAAAATCTCAACTGCATAAGTTAGTTAAATATGATCAATGTTTTCTAAAACCATTTGGACTATTTTTAAAAACGTTTTTATCCTCCAAGTACTGAAATATTTACCTAAAGACTCTATTATTTTTCCACATCTGAAATTAAGTTAATAGGTCTGAAGTTTCTTTTCTTTAAAAACAAAATTGACAGTTATTTTACGAATAATGATATTGTTTAAATACGGAGCCCTGTTATGGGTTGAGTGTCGTGTGAGTGTGCATCGTGGCGATAATGTCTAAAGGAGCATTACTAGCATACTAGTATACAATGGAAATGGCCTTTGATTACACTAAGTAGTCCTTGCTTGCTCCTTGTAACTATATAATTTACAACCATCTGAAAGTGCCCGACAGTTAAGGATTTATTAAATCTCTAAATTATGTAAAGAGTTTTTCCGCATAGTTCGAATATCAAAAATCGCTTAATTCTCTGACTTAGGTTTGATAGATAAAATTCGTGCGTGGCGATTTGGCAACTCTTCATTTTATCGATAAATTGCCCTAAATTATGTTAGGAAACCACGATCAGAAACGCAAGAAAACTCTTTATCATCATCATCATCATCATCACTAACTCTATAATTTAAGAAATGGATTTTTTGGAGTATTTGAATGATAATTTCATCTTAGTTTGGTTATGACTTATGTTTTTTATCGAAGTTATTTCTAATAATTCTTTTATAATATCAAAAAACAAAATCGTGAAGTTCAGAAATAAATATAAGTATCGAGATTTTGTGAACTTCTTAAAACCCAAAGAATTACAAATGGTGAAGTTCAGAAAATTTATTTTTATATATCATCTTCTATAACTATATTTTAGCAACGTGATATTTTGAAAGGGGGGAAATTTAGTTTAGAGTTTCTTTTTATTATTATTATAATTGGCAAAGTTCAGAAAATTGATAAAAATTTAACTATGGCTGCTTTTTTTAGATTTAAAATTTTAATCTTAGTAGCGAAGCGCAAGGGGGGACGGGAGTGGCGAAGCCATTGCCTGGTTTGTAAATAATTTGAGAATTAACTAATAAATTTATTCGCCACATCGATCACGTCTCCGAAGATCAAACATTCCAAATTTTCCCAATATAATTTTTTCTTTTAAATTTTACTCATTGACTGGTTCATTAATTTGCTGGTGTGGTTTCTATTAAATTGTAAGTCCCCTGCTGGATTGCAATCAACATACTTTACAAGAATCATGGCACAAAGTAAAGAACGAGGATTTCAACCACACTGCTTTCGAAGGCAAGAAAAGAGACGGGAATCAAGATTGAGTACCAAAAACCACAACACAAATAAGAAACCGCATCTGAATCTCAACATTTTCTTACTTAGGTCCCGTGATGTTTCCATCCCTTGGAGTGGTAATGTTTCTCCATCAATTCACCACTAGGAACGCTCTTCATTAGGACCAAATTTTGAGCTCAGACATCAAATACCACCGTCTACATCCTATTACACCAATTAGCGGTTGTACAAACCTATATAAGCATTTTATTTAAAAAAAAACCGAAAGATAATTTGATGATATAGATAAAGACTAACTATATATGTTGTAATCGTAATTTTTTTAAGTGTTTAGGTCGTGTGGGAAAGACTGTCGACCTTCGCAGGTCGACCTTTTAGAAAAGTCACAAGAAATCATATTTTCTCGGACGGTCGATTGATTTTCTGAAAATTGAGAGAGGCTGATGGCTCCATTTGCAACGAATTCAGTTCCATTATATTCTGTCTGAGCAATTACGCTGCCAATTCTTCGGGTCATTTCAATGCATGGCGGAATGAATTGTATTACGAGAATTAGTTAACGAGTCTCTTTGAACAGATTTATTTTTTATTAAAAAATAAATCCTTTATAAAATGACCGATACGTTAAAAAAACACGAGGTTCTCTCGGATAGCGTCTTGTTGAATGAGAACGGCCCGCTCCAAGAATTCCTTTGCAATCGGTAGGGACATGAAGTCGTTTACCACTCACTATGTTCTAGAGCAGGCCCGGGCAACCATTGGCACGCCAACGGCTTCTTACCGGCACGCGAAGCCAAATGCTTAACTTAAGAAAACTAAGTAAATGTGTCTCTAACTTCTTTTATATAGCAACCGCATAGTGTACAATCTCTTATAAATTATCTGTTATCATTGCTGCAGAAGCAGAAGTCTGATTGATGGTAAATAAATAAAAACTCCACAATTTTTCTTTCTCTAGTTTGAATTTGTTCTTTTCCTCTTAAAATCGTAAAGATTCAATTCTTTTTAATATAATATGTAATTTTTTAGGTAAAATAACTATCTTTTCCTCGTAATCTTTAGGCATCATACGTGTTTAAGAATGAATAAAATAATATCTTAAATTTTATGTCTTTTTATTATGTTTTGGTCAATTATTGGCACGTGATAAAATTTTTTATCAAAGATTTGTCCAATTTTGGCACACCGACTTAAAAACGTTGCCCACACCTGTTCTAGAGTGTTTGATGTCTAGGAAAATATTCAACGATTTCTTGCTGTATGTGGAATAATTGAGTTCAGGTCTTTTGAAAGCCTGACTGAAATGCGCTAGTTTTTCTTACTGCTTGTCTAGAGGAGTATTTGACCTGCCTCTATTTATGATACATCTATAATGACACTCAAGGAACAATCATTATTAACATAGATAAGAAGGGGATCATACTAAAGTTGAGGAATAAGTTCTTGCGTTTTTTTTAATGTTGTGTTGATTTAAGTTTTGTTGACGTGATTTGTGCACATATTAAGAAACAATAATAAATAATGAGAGCAAATTTGCAAAGGTTAGGCTACGTTTCTTAGCAACGTAGACTATTAGGCTTTTGATTAGGTTACGTCTTGAAGTTGAGTAATAAGTCATTGCGGTTTATTTAAAAGTTGTGTTAATTTAATTTTTGTTCTGTACCCTCAAAATGGAATGTCAAGTTGAAATAAAGGCGAATTTTCGACACTTTTTGTTATTCATTTTAAATCGAAACGGGAACAATGCAAACGCATCCAAAGCTCGTCGCGATATTTGTGCTGTGTACGGAGGAAATGCTTTATCAGAAAGGACAGCTCAATCAATGGTGGTTTTCACGTTTTAAAAGCGGTCATTTCAATCTTAATGACGAAGAACGTTCTGGTCGCCCCATTAAGTTGGATGAAGATCGATTGAACGACCTTCTTCATGAAAATTCTCGTAAATCGACTAGAGAATTGGCTGTACAATTGGCGCGTGATCAGAAAACTGTAGTGAATCACCTTCATTCGATGGGGAAAGTTCAAAATCGGTGCATGGATTTCCACACGCTTTGAGCGAAAGCAACAAACTTTAACGCTCCATGATTGCCGCAGGTTTGCTTGCTCGTCACAAGCCTACTCGTAAATATAAGGACAGATTTCTTCACCGCATCATCACTGGCGACGAAAGGTCGTGTGTGTATGTCAACATGAACCATCGAAAACAATGGCTTAGCCCCAATAAAAAAAAACACTTCCGCGATTAAAGAAAGGACTTCATCCATGAAAGACGATGCTGTGTGTGTGGTGGGATTATTAAGGCATCATTCTTTATGAGCTCCTTGCGAACAACGAGATTGTCAATGCAGAACTCTATGTTTAACAAATGTATCGACTCGCTGGAGCTATTCGTGAAAAGTGACCTCATCCACGTTATGGAGTCCTTCTGCAACACGACAATGCTCGTCCTCACATTGCCAATATGACAAAAGGCGCCATCTAAACGCTTAATTTGGAAATCCTGCCGCATCCTTCATATTCGCCAGACTTGGCTCCATCAGATTTCCATCTGTTCCGATCGCTCTCCAACAATTTGCGCGGTGTTTCCTTCAATACTGATATGGAATTAAGAACCTTGTTAGACGAATTCTTCGAGTCAAAATCCAGAGATTTTTATTGCAGAGGCATCGAAAAACTAGCTGAACGTTGGGAAGAAGTCGTAAATAACAACAGAGAATACATTATTGATTAAATTGCATATTGTTATCAATTAAAAATGAAGTTATTCTAAAATTGTTAATGGTAATGAATAAATTTTATAAAACCACAAGAACTTATTCCTCAATCCACTATATTCTCATCTACATACATATATTGACTAAGGCCATTTCTGCCTCATCGCCCCTTGTTAAAGGATAAATGGGACGAAATTCGTTTCGTTTTTAAAGTTCTGTTTGTTTGTTGTTTGTATATATTCCGTTTGAAAAATAGTATATTCGCTGTTAAGATTCTTTCAATAAAAGCCTTCCTTCCAGCTTATGAAATACTTAATTATTTAAATTGAATTTTGAGGTGCTTTAGAAGCAATATTTCTTTAAAAAGTAATTTTGAAATCGTATTAATTTGCGGGGCTTATCCATATCTAAACAAAAAATACAGTTCTAATATTTTTGTGTGTGAAAATGGGAAGTTTATTTAATCGAATATATTTTACTAACATTACTCTATATTCCAGCTAGACGCAAATATTAAATCTTGGAAAGTATTTTGATTCAAAAGAAAAATATCTGACATAATCATGATGGTTAGGATGAATATATGATATAATCATGATAGTGACGATGATATATGATATAATCATGATGGTAACGATGATATAATCATGATAGTGACGATGAATATATGGTATAATCATGATGATGACGATGAATATATGATATAATCATGATGGTGACGATGAATATATGATATAATAATGATGGTAACGATGAATATGATATATTCATGGTGATAACTATGAATATATGATATAATCATGATGGTAATGATGAATATATGATATAATCATGATGGTGACGGTGAATATATGAAATACTCGTGATTGTGACTGTGAATATCTGATATAATAAAGATGGTGACGAATGTATGATATAATTATCAATATATGTTATAATAATGATGGTGACGATGAATATATGATATAATCACATTGTTGATGATAAATATATCATTATAAAGAGAAGGAATGTACAATAGTAATAGAATTATATCAAAAGACATTACTATTCATAGCGAGGAGTTTAATGTTTACTGAAAGCCTTAATTAACATAAACCTTGAGAAAAAAACATGATTTTGAAGATGAATATGTACTATAAGTATGAAGGTGAAGGTAAATTCATAATATACTGAATATGAGGATCATGATTATTTTAGAATATAATTATGATGTTAGGGACATATAAGATATAATCATGTTGGTGAGGGTAAATATATAATATAGCGAGGAGTAGGTAGAGAATAAATATAGAATACAACTAATATATAATATATACACATGATACAGTAAATATGTGCATATATGATACAGTGAAGAGGATGATTATTAATATAGTACATAACTATTATATTGAGGAGAAATATATGATATAATGAAGATGAGGATGAGGATGATGCTTGTTTAGAATATTACTTATGTTGGGACTAATATACAATATGAAGGTAAATATATAATATAGCGAGGAGTAGTTAGAGGATGAATAGAGAATAAAACTAATATATAATAGAATCAAGTTGATGATGGTAAATATGTATACGATGCAGTGAAGAGGATGATCATTAATATAGTATATAACTATGATGTTGATGAGAAATATATGATATAATGAGATGATGATGATGTTAATTTAGAATATAACTTAGGTTGGGACTAAGATACAATATATTGATGTTGGTGAGGATAAATATATGATTTAGTGAAGATGATGAGGATCATTAATATAGAATATAACTATGAATAATATGAAATAATATATGATATAATCATGTGAGTGAAGGTAAATATATGATATAATGATGATAATTAATATAGAATATAACTATTTGGGGGGACTAATATATAAAATAATCATGGTGGTGAGGGTAAATATATGACGTAATGAGGATGATGATAATTAATATAGAAAGTAACTGATGTTGAGGGCAAATATATGATTTAGTGAGGATGATGATGATTAATGTAGAATATAACTATGATGTTAGGAACTAATATATGATATAATCATGTTATTGAGGGCGAAGATATAAAATAGTGAAGATGATGTTGATCATAAATATAGAATATAACTATGATGTTTGGGACTAATATATCATATAATGCTGTAGGTGAGAGAGGATAAATATATGATATAGTGAGAATTATGATGATAAGTATAGAATATAATTATGATGATGGTGGATAATATCTGATATAATCATATTGGTGAGGGAGAAATATATGATATAGTAAAGATGATGATGATTAATTTAGAATATAACTATCATGTTTGGGACTAATATATGATATAATATTGCTTCTTAAATTAACTAAATCATGCAATTCTGATTATGGGGATGAATATAAGTAATAACCACGAAGTGAGTGTGAATATTTGCATGATATAATTATGAGGTGGGGGATAACATATGATTTTACCGCCATGATGAAGATAAACATATGCTATATAAAGGGTGATAAGGAAGGATATTTGATATAATATACATCATCTATATATATATATATATATATATATATGAATATATATGAATCTAACAAACTGCAAGAAACAGTGTGCACGGTTAGAATCCCTGAACCTTGTACGGAATTTTTGCGAATTAGGAAATAATATTTCCGAAGAAAGATTTTCCCGTTTTCTGTTTCTTGTGGTTTGTTGGATTCATTTTCATCAGTCTTTCGCGCTCATGAAAGATTTATACAACATATATATATATATATATATATATATATATATATATATATATATATATATATATATATGATAGTAACAAATTGGACAAACTTTTTCCCAGGTGCTTCAAGTTTAATAAAATAAAATATTTAATATCCATTCCTAATTAAACCTTTTTTTTAAAAAAAAAATCTAAATATTTAAATCCATTTATGCAATATGTCATTAGAATCCTATTATAATGAAATGAATCGAATGCTAAACTTTTAAATTAATTCTAAAACTAATTACCAAAGAAAGAAACAGATTACATGAAAATCTGGAAATGATTACCTGAATGAAGTGTTTTTGATAAGATTTTCTTAATTAAGTCTTATAATAGAAATAAATGAGGTGTAGAAGTCTTTACAAAAAAATGTGCACAAGTTTCCCTTTTAAAAGCGATCGAAAAACGCTATCTAACGGCTGTTTCGATTCAAATGAATTTATTCGCAATGCATCCGTCAGTTAGTTAGTTGAAGCCAATCCTTCCTTGATCTAGGAGGATGCCCAACCAGATAATGAAATCTACATAAAGGTCAGTATGACAATCGCTGGTCGGCCCGAGGGTACCAGGAGCCGATCCTCTTTTGGAGAGAGGTGCCAGGAAGTATTATAGTTTGACACCTGACAGCGTTCAGGTGAAAGCATTCGTCACCTCGGGGGAGAGGGACCTGTTTGGCGTTAGAGGTATGTGGATATAGATACCTATCGGCAGGATTCCGTGGAACAGAGAGAGTGTGTGCGTGGTGTGCTGTGAAGAAGGAAGAGGAAAGAAACCATTGTTTGGGTATGTGCGTGAGGTGAGAAGTGTAAGAAGATCTACCCACCCGAATACAGGAGTGAACTTAGCGCGTCCACCAGTCGGTAGCCAGATCTCTCCGTGTGCTGACATTTGTGTCCAATCTTGCCAGGATTTGGGATCGAACCCGGTACCGCGACGTTGGGAGACCAACGCAGTATCCACTCGGCTAGCATGAGCTTTATGCATCAGTCAGTCTCTGCCTGTTTCTCAATTTGCTCACCTGTCTATCTCATTATCTTTTTTCTTATTATATTTTTATTTGTCATTTTTTGTGGATGTCAGATTTCATAATTCTTTATTCTTATTGATTGTTTATTTAGTCTAAGCGTACATTGTTTAGGTTTCCGCGTATTTGACCAATTATTTTTGTTTCATGCTCTTTTCTCTTTCTTCTTAACTCACTTCCTATCCACTGTTCAAGTCTTTATTGCCGATTATCTTTTATCTTCCATTGTTAATTTTGTCTGAGCTTACATTTATTTTGGTTTCTGCCAATTTTATTTTTTTTTGTTTCATCCTGTTTTCTCCATCCTACATCACTCCCTCTTTACTCTTCACGTCTTTATCACCGATTATCTTCTTATTCTTTCATTGTTAATTTTGTCTGAGCGTACATTGTTTTGGTTTCCGCCTGTTTTATTTTTTTTTTGTTTCATCCTGTTTTCTCCTTCCTACCTCACTCCCTCTCTACTCTTCATGTCTTTATTACCGATTATCTTCTTATTCTTTGATTGTTAATTTTGTCTGAGCGTACATTGTTTGGGTTTCCGCCTATAATTCTTTTTTTCATCCTGTTTTCTCCTTCCTACCTCACTCCCTCTCTACTCTTCACGTCTTTATTACCGATTATCTACTTATTCTTTCATTGTAAATTTTGTCTGAGCGTACATTGTTTTGGTTTCCGCCTTTTTTTCTTTTTTTATCCTGTTTTCTCCTTCCTACCTCACTCCCTCTCTGCTCTTCACGTCTTTATAACCGATTATCTACTTATTCTTTCATTGTTAATTTTGTCTGAGCGTACATTGTTTTGGTTTCCGCCTTTTTTTTCTTTTTTTTCATCCTGTTTTCTCCTTCCTACCTCACTCCCTCTCTGCTCTTCACGTCTTTATAACCGATTATCTACTTATTCTTTCATTGTTAATTTTGTCTGAGCGTACATTGTTTTGGTTTCCACCTTTTTTTTTGTTTCATCCTGTTTTCTCCTTTCTACCTCACTCCCTCTCTACTCTTCACGTCTTTATTACCGATTATCTTCTTATTCTTTTATTGTTAATTTTGTCTGAGCGTACATTGTTTTGGTTTCCGCCTTTTTTTCTTTTTTCATCCTGTTTTCTCCTTCCTAACTCACTTCCTCTCTACTCTTCACGTCTTTATTACGGATTATCTTCTTATTCTTTCATTGTTAATTTTGTCTGAGCGTACATTGTTCTGGTTTCCACCTATTTTATTTTTTTTTGTTTCATCCTGTTTTCTCCTTCCTACCTCACTCCCTCTATACTCTTCACGTCTTTATTACCAATTATCTACTTATTCTTTCATTGTTAATTTTGTCTGAGCGTACATTGTTCTGGTTTCCGCCTTTTTTTTCTTTTTTTTCATCCTGTTTTCTCCTTCCTACCTCACTCCCTCTCTACTCTTCACGTCTTTATTACCGATTATCTACTTATTCTTTCATTGTTAATTTTGTCTGAGCGTACATTGTTTTGGTTTCCGCCTTTTTTTCTTTTTTTCATCCTGTTTTCTCCTTCCTACCTCACTCCCTCTCTACTCTTCACGTCTTTATTACCAATTATCTACTTATTCTTTCATTGTTAATTTTGTCTGAGCGTACATTGTTCTGGTTTCCGCCTTTTTTTTCTTTTTTTTCATCCTGTTTTCTCCTTCCTACCTCACTCCCTCTCTACTCTTCACGTCTTTATTACCGATTATCTACTTATTCTTTCATTGTTAATTTTGTCTGAGCGTACATTGTTTTGGTTTCCGCCTTTTTTTCTTTTTTTCATCCTGTTTTCTCCTTCCTACCTCACTCCCTCTATACTCTTCACGTCTTTATTACCAATTATCTACTTATTCTTTCATTGTTAATTTTGTCTGAGCGTACATTGTTCTGGTTTCCGCCTTTTTTTTCTTTTTTTTCATCCTGTTTTCTCCTTCCTACCTCACTCCCTCTCTACTCTTCACGTCTTTATTACCGATTATCTACTTATTCTTTCATTGTTAATTTTGTCTGAGCGTACATTGTTTTGGTTTCCGCCTTTTTTTCTTTTTTTCATCCTGTTTTCTCCTTCCTACCTCACTCCCTCTCTACTCTTCACGTCTTTATTACCGATTATCTACTTATTCTTTCATTGTAAATTTTGTCTGAGCGTACATTGTTTTGGTTTCCGCCTTTTTTTCTTTTTTTATCCTGTTTTCTCCTTCCTACCTCACTCCCTCTCTGCTCTTCACGTCTTTATAACCGATTATCTACTTATTCTTTTATTGTTAATTTTGTCTGAGCGTACATTGTTTTGGTTTCCGCCTTTTTTTTCTTTTTTCATCCTGTTTTCTCCTTCCTAACTCACTTCCTCTCTACTCTTCACGTCTTTATTACGGATTATCTGCTTATTCTTTCATTGTTAATTTTGTCTGAGCGTACATTGTTCTGGTTTCTGCCTATTTTATTTTTTTTGTTTCATCCTGTTTTCTCCTTCCTACCTCACTCCCTCTATACTCTTCACGTCTTTATTACCAATTATCTACTTATTCTTTCATTGTTAATTTTGTCTGAGCGTACATTGTTTTGGTTTCCGCCTTTTTTTAATTTTTCATCCTGTTTTCTCCTTCCTACCTTACTCCCTCTCTACTCTTCACGTCTTTATTACCGATTATCTACTTATTCTTTTATTGTTAATTTTGTCTGAGCGTACATTGTTTTGGTTTCCGCCTTTTTTTTCTTTTTTCATCCTGTTTTCTCCTTCCTAACTCACTTCCTCTCTACTCTTCACGTCTTTATTACGGATTATCTTCTTATTCTTTCATTGTTAATTTTGTCTGAGCGTACATTGTTCTGGTTTCTGCCTATTTTATTTTTTTTGTTTCATCCTGTTTTCTCCTTCCTACCTCACTCCCTCTATACTCTTCACGTCTTTATTACCAATTATCTACTTATTCTTTCATTGTTAATTTTGTCTGAGCGTACATTGTTCTGGTTTCCGCCTTTTTTTTCTTTTTTTTCATCCTGTTTTCTCCTTCCTACCTCACTCCCTCTCTACTCTTCACGTCTTTATTACCGATTATCTACTTATTCTTTCATTGTTAATTTTGTCTGAGCGTACATTGTTTTGGTTTCCGCCTTTTTTTCTTTTTTTCATCCTGTTTTCTCCTTCCTACCTCACTCCCTCTCTACTCTTCACGTCTTTATTACCGATTATCTACTTATTCTTTCATTGTAAATTTTGTCTGAGCGTACATTGTTTTGGTTTCCGCCTTTTTTTCTTTTTTATCCTGTTTTCTCCTTCCTACCTCACTCCCTCTCTGCTCTTCACGTCTTTATAACCGATTATCTACTTATTCTTTTATTGTTAATTTTGTCTGAGCGTACATTGTTTTGGTTTCCGCCTTTTTTTTCTTTTTTCATCCTGTTTTCTCCTTCCTAACTCACTTCCTCTCTACTCTTCACGTCTTTATTACGGATTATCTTCTTATTCTTTCATTGTTAATTTTGTCTGAGCGTACATTGTTCTGGTTTCTGCCTATTTTATTTTTTTTGTTTCATCCTGTTTTCTCCTTCCTACCTCACTCCCTCTATACTCTTCACGTCTTTATTACCAATTATCTACTTATTCTTTCATTGTTAATTTTGTCTGAGCGTACATTGTTTTGGTTTCCGCCTTTTTTTAATTTTTCATCCTGTTTTCTCCTTCCTACCTTACTCCCTCTCTACTCTTCACGTCTTTATTACCGATTATCTACTTATTCTTTCATTGTAAATTTTGTCTGAGCGTAGATTGTTTTGGTTTCCGCCTTTTTTTCTTTTTTTATCCTGTTTTCTCCTTCCTACCTCACTCCCTCTCTGCTCTTCACGTCTTTATAACCGATTATCTTCTTACTCTTTCATTGTTAATTTTGTCTGAGCGTACATTGTTCTGGTTTCCGCCTATTTTATTTTTTTTTGTTTCATCCTGTTTTCTCCTTCCTACCTCACTCCCTCTATACTCTTCACGTCTTTATTACCGATTATCTACTTATTCTTTCATTGTTAATTTTGTCTGAGCGTACATTGTTTTGGTTTCCGCCTATTTTAATTTTTTGGTTTGAATATCACAGGTAACCGTCTGCTTATTGATAATAAAGTTCGTTGTAATTAGTCCGGGTATAATTAACATACGTCTATTGCCTCAAGTATTATAAAAATATGAAAAAATAAGGACAATTAGAGTTACTTGTAACTACTCAGTTATATGGTTCTGGATGAATACCTTGAGGGGTGGAAAATTTGGATTTAAAAAAGGATTTAATCTTTTTTTTTAAATAATTTTGAAACTTGAAAAATAAAAATTTTATTCAAGTTACATTTAAGCTCAACTTAGGGCGCTACTTTAGGCAAGAAGAGGTTGTCGACACTGTTCTTTATTTACCCTATTACAAGAATTTCAAATGGATTCACTATGACAACCAGAAGTTCAACTGAAGTTTAGTTATTGGTCAACCAATAACACACCTGAGCCATAGAGTTACCAGCAAAGAAAGAAGTTATCTGTTTACTAATAGATCAGAAAACTGTTAAACAAGAGATAGAAGCTTTAAACGTATCTATCATTGATGTATTAGATGTGTGACATAAATTTGGGATACCAACCACTCATAAATGTAATGCAGTAAAGGAACTTATGATAAGTGGAAACAATTTAGAAGGAGCAAAGACCAAAGATCTTTGCATGGAAGAGTAAAATAAAATGAATACAAAGAAAGTCTAGATGAGCTATTTCATATTGGTCATGTAAATGCTAATGAAATAATGACCAATGAAGAAGATAAAGAGTTCCTTCGTCTACAGAGAGCGGGAAGGAAACTATAATGATTAGAAGAGATAAGAAGGAATAACAGCGTAAACTTGAAGTACAATTTCATCATGAGAAAATGGAGGTAAAAAAGGGATGACAAGCAGCTTCATTCAATGGAACAGTTGTTCTTGCAAGTAGAACTAGTTCTAAGCAATGATTCAAGTGAAACAGAAGTATAAGATTTATACCAGGAACCAAATCCCTTAATATACGAGTAAAAAGGTCCTCCAAGGAAAAAAGCTAAAATATTGAACGAAAATATTCTTTCCTTCTTGGATGTTGCCACGATATATGACCATTCAGCCTTTCTCGTTATTATTGCTACCATTTCGGGGGTAGGGAAGAACTCTGAAGACTATAATGTCAGTTACTCTACTATCTGTCGAGTTCGAAAGAATCAAGAAAGATATTCAGTGAGAACTTGAAAAAAACATTTTTAAACTGACAATCCTTTGATTGATCATTGGGATGGAAAACTTCTTGAAGACATATCAGGAGAAGTCGTGGATCGCCCGCCAATTTGAATATTAGGCTTTGGTACAGAACAGTTAATTGGAGTTTCAAAAAATCCTGAAGATCCTGGCAAACGTATTGCTGAAGCAGTTCATCAAATGATGCATGATTACGAAATCACTCATAAAATAAAAGGTATATATGTTTTGACACAACCGCTTCAAATCCTGGTCGTAAAGAAGGAGTTTGCCCAATAATTGTGGCTCTCCTGCCGGCATCAAATATTTGAAATTGTTTTGGAGGCAGTGGTAAAGCTTGATTTTTAAGCTTCTTTTGGCCCTCACATTCTATTTTTCAAAATATTCAGGAACTTATGGAATAACATAAACCAAGACAAATTTGCCACCTTAGAAAATTATCTTTAAGAAAAGAAAGATGTAATGATGAAATTATTAACAGAAATGATCAAAAAAGACAAATTCGAGACGATTAAAAGGAACTTTTGGAGTTAACGATATTAATAATTAATGGAAGGAACTCCTCCTTATGGTGGGAAATTAAAAAGATCTAGAGCATACCACAGAGCTAGATGGATGGCAAAACTTATATACTCCATGAAAAGTTTCATGTTCAAAAGTCAATTCAAATGTGACCCAATGAAGCAAATAATTTAGAAGAAATATGTAAGTTTGACATTTCCATTACGTAAAGCACTAGTTTTCTGCACCAAAGGCAGCTAGTGCCTCCCAGAATGATTTATTACTTCTTGAAGAACTTTTTTGCTACAAAAAATGAAAAGATTGCCAATGTCGCCTTGAATAAATTTCAAAATTGCGCTGGCCTTTAATGATGATGGTGTCTTATTCGAGACAAGAAAAAATGAAAGATGCCTTGAAACATCCAGCTTCAAACACAGTCTCTTTCTTAGGAACACTTAATCTGCCCTCAATCATTTTGAACAAATCAGTTGAGTGGACTCAAGCAGAAAGCTTTGGATTGCTAAAAATGTTGTTAATTATCTAAAAGTTGTTAATGACATTGCTGAAAGAGGAGTTAAGTTCAAGGAGGACTACAACACATTGCTAGCTAGTGACCAGGAGCAAAAACGGTATTTGTTACAAGTTGTGTCGAACTTCAGAAAAAAGTTCACCGACAAACCAAAGAAGACATTATTGCTGCTGCTTCAAATAAGTAACCACTTCCAATAGAAGGGAAAAAAGTGGTATGGTAGGCCTACTGGGGAACCTCCATTATAAAAAAAAGTAACCTGGTGCTTGCTGTACCTCCTTGGTGCCATGGAACAGCAATATTCAAGTGCTGGTCGCCACCTCTAAATATTCATATTTGAATTTGAATTTTTTGCAAAATAGTTTTTGCAATAAGAAAAATCAAATAAGATGGTATCATAAAAAATATAACTACAATTTCTTTTACCCCCCGTTTTGCATCAGTCTAATATATATTTATTACGTCCAAAAAGATAAGAACGCCTGTATTTCTATCGCAACATCTTCCCTAAATTTTCTTGGGGAAAAATCAAATGTTTAAAAATTGGTGTATAATAATTTATATGAATAAACTAAGTATAGTTAAAAGTTAAGCAATTTACTATGAAGCGTCCAAAACAATCTGAACAAGAAATGAAAAAGATTTATTTTGTAATATGACAATTATATTAGCGGAGAACATTTGTGAAAGTTATAAATAAGAGGTATTTAGTGTGGAGACTTTTATTCGCGATAATGTCTTGACATTTCGCACAGGAACGAACCAACTGTGGGATTCTTTGCTCAGTAATCTTATTCCATTGAAGAATTTCCGAGAGTTCTTGAATTTTTTTTGGATTCCTCACTTTAGACCTCTCTCAAAGTGTCTCGACAAAGGAACCTCAACAATCGGATCGGGAGAAATTCAGCTTATAATTATGATTGAAGTGGACTTGACTCCATTGCTCATCCTGTCATGCAACCTGCACAGTAGCGACTACAAAACGAGCCTTTAAGTTCTTCGGACTGACCAATGGTTTGGTTGAGGGTGTGCAAGCGTGAAGATTGTCTTCGTCCAACCGACATGAAGACATTGATGGCCAAAGTCTCACGAATTAATCATTAATCTGTTAAATCGTTAAAAATATTTTGGAAATTAACGTTAAAGCGTTACTTTTAATTATTATAAAAGTAGACAATGGCTTCGCCCTCTTTCCTCCGGGTAGGGGGGTTAAATTTTTATAAATTTTCTAAACTTCACCAATTATAATAATTTTAAAAGGGCACTCTAAACTAAATTTCCCCTTTTAAAAATATCACGTTGCTAAAATATAGTTATAGAAGAAGATATATAAAAATAAATTTCCTGAACTTCCCCATTTGTAATTCATTGGGTTTTAAAAAATTCACAAAATGTCGATACTTATATTTATTTCTGAACTTCACCATTTTGTTTTTTGATATTATAAAAGAATTATTAGAAATAACTTTGATAAAAAAAACATAAGTCATAACCAAACTAAGATGAAATTATTATTCAAATACTCAAAAAAATCCCTTCTTAAATTATAGAGTTAGTGATGATGATGATGATGATGAAGAGGAGCGGCTTCGCCACTCTTCTTTAGAGGAAAAGCTTGCGCTTCGCAGGCAGATCTTAGGCCAGTGGCATATCTGGCTCTAGCAATGGGGTTTTAGTCTAAAAAAGTTGAAAAGGTTTCGTTCCAGTACATATCTCTTAATAATTTTTACTCTTGGTCTAGTTTGCTTTCTGATCCATTCATATTTTCTAATCCTAAAAAAAATTAAGAAAAAATCATTTATCGGAATTCTTTTGACATACGGAAAGAACAATCCTCAGAGCTCCTTTTTTTATCAAAGTCTGCTTTTATAAACGAAAAAATACCCCAAAAGCAGCCATGCCTTAAATTTAATACATTCTATAAATTTTTTGATTTGTAATTATTTTAAAAGAAGATTGACTCGTATTCAAACTTCTTCTTCTTCTCGGCTTTTCCCTACCCGGTGTCGCCGTTCTTGAGCTCTCTTCTTTCACCGCACTCGCTCTTGAGGTGGTCTCCCTTTCTGGTCAACAAAGTTAGGGCGATGTGTCTGGGGGTTGCTTACGGGCGACGTCCTAGCCCCACTCTCATTTGGTAGAAGACTCATCCATTAAGGTTTTGGCAGAGACTTTACGGACGGATGCCGTTCCTGAGTACAACCCTCCCTATTTATCCGGGCTTGGGATCAGCACTGAGTTGGTCTGGTTTGCCCATGAGTGGCTAGGTACCTAAATAAAAAACGTCAAAAGATCCGATGCAAAATACCAGAAAATAGAAAGCACCAAACGGCAAAGTTAAAAGTGCCCCAAACTACCAAGCAAACCTCATACAAAAACCTAAATCAGACTAACTCCCTACTGTTTTTCGAGCCAATTCAAGAAGTACAACTGCAGCTTCATCGAGAAAAATAACAATCGATGTTCACTCATCAGTATAGAATCTCGAACCAGCAGTAGGACCAAGAGGTACGGCCGTGCAAACCCACCGGTGTGTTGACACGCCCTGGCGCCTACCAGCCACTGTACACCCTCCTCCCCCCAACTGCTTTGTGGGTTCTGCCTTTTTAGGCAAAAGATAGAGGAAGGATACCTCGATCACAAAACAGTATCGTGATTGGCTATAGACGAGCACCAACAGACCGGTGACTCGGCAGCTCCCTGCAAACGAGGATTCAATCCTGGTCGTCTCGAGCCTCTCCTGCCACCAGGGTCCTTCTTCCCTCGGTCAAGATACGGGTCCGAAGTCTGCACACATTCCTACCCGTTTAAACCTAGTGCAGGTTTGATGCCCTCAATAAGAGAGTTCCGACGCTTTTTAGTCGCGTGCGAGTCTAATCGCGAGCGACTCTACATCTCACTATATCGATCGGTCCCCATCTTGCTTTTTTTTTTGTTTTGTAATAACATCATAACTATTCGGCTGATTCTAACGAAATTTAAAACCTTTATGTTGTTTTACATTCTCCTTCGACCGCTATAATTGCCAAAGTCTTCTCAAGGTTGGCCCGGGAATTATTTTGCTTTGGCAATAACATCATGATTATTCGGCCGATACTCTGCTAGACTAGACAAGGCTATAATATGCTATACTCTGCTAGGCAAGCCTAGAATAGGCTATATTCTGCTAGGTTATTATAGACTAGGCTATAGTATGCTAAGCTATGCTAAGATATAATGTACAAGGGTAAGATATAATATGCTCTGTGACCCTAGGCTAGGCTCTGGCATGCAATGCTAAACCATATCTGGTTAGCCTACTCTAGGCTATAGTAAGCTAGGCTCCACCAGGCAATGCTGCGCTAGGCTATACTATAATATGCTAGGTTAGACTAGGGTCTACTAAGCTATGCTAGGCTATACTAGGATACGCTATACTAAGCAAAGGTATGATAAAGTAAGCTATACTATGCTAGCTAGATTATACTAAGCTAGGCTAGGTTAGGCCCGGCACAGCTACGCTATTCTACTTTAGGTTAGGCTATCCTATGTTTGTCTTAGCTTGGCTATACTAGGCTAAAACAGGGTAGGTTATACTATGCTATGCTTGGCTATGATATGCTATGCTAGGCTTGGCTGTTTTTTACTATGCAATGCTAAGGTATGTGGCTATACCAAGGTTCCCTCATGGTTACTCCAGCAATTATTTTAAAGTTTTGAAGGTCGTAAGGTCATAAATCAGAATAAGTGATGGCACGCAACTTTTTGGCCACATTGTTTGTTTAGAGGACACAAACCAAAAATGGCTGGTGACGTCACCAGGGTGGCTGTCTCTGAGACAGCCATGTGATCCACGAGTGGGAACGAATGGCTTAAAAACGCGTTTTTCTTATAAAAACAAAACTCCCTATTTTGGTACTTCTTTGGTTATATAACCTAACCTAACATTAACCTAGAAAATAAATGTAATGGACCGATTGAACCTGATTTAGTGAAAATGAAAAGTAAAGTAGCAGCCAAAATTTATTATTTTAAAGGATAGAAATTTCTTGTCTTGATAAATTTGCTGAACCAAGTCCAAGCGAAACCGAATATTATTATGGTGTCACAGTGGCCAGTCGACCACATAGATTAACGTGTGGGGGCAGCCAGGACGCTTTTAACTTCTATGAAAACCTCATCTATCCACGTGAGTGAGGAGTTCATCTCTCGAATTCCCAATTTGATGAACCCATTAAAGCAGTTGAAAAAACATGCGCCCTGAAGGATGAATTGCCGGGAATAATCGACCATCCTAAGAAACTTGCTACTTTTGTGAAGGTAGGCAGCTCTATCAACGTTGTTATGGCTTAAATGGTATCATTTGTGGGGGAAATAACATCTTTTGCGATATAAACTTCATTAAGGGTAATATCTAAGGGCCTATAGGTTTAATCTGCGGCACTGGATAGCGGTTACTTTTCTCTTGGGCTTTGAGGCTCCTAAAATCTCCACAAAGCCTCTTTCGCTGAAGATTTGGGAACCATATGCTAAGGGCCTTCATCCACCACATACACTATTTCGCTGTATATAACCCCATAGAAAAAAACAGTTTTACGGAATTACAAATGTTGCGTTCTCTGATATCATTATAAATCATGCAATCGCATGTAAATATGTGATTGCCAATTACTAATCAATTAGTAAATGTTACAAATCGAATTGCAAGCGGTCCCCTTCCCTTGAATCTACAGCAATACCCCGGTTACTGCGGTTAATTCGTGCGGTAAAAACACCGCAGTAAGCGAAACCGCATTAATCGAAGATATAAATACATGTAAAATCGTAGATTGATGTCTAGACTTTTGAAAAATGCGTGTAAATGCGATATAGATGCGACGTAAATAAATAAGGAAACAAATGAATTGGACACCATATAATGTACAGTATTACTGTTTATTAAGTTTCATGAGCATATGAAAAAAAGATACAGTAAATGTCATTTTTTATGAAAATATTGTAAAAGGGTTGTTTGCGTTCTCGATGCCTTCTTCTTCTCTTTGTACATCACCCGATAACAACTTAGCGCATTTTCTATCTGTCTTCTTACTTGTATTGCCCTTTCTACATTCGGGTCTGCATCCATTATCATTTGCTTTCCATCTTCAAATGTCCGAAAAATAGAATCGAGTTCTTTTATCGTGAATTCCTTCGTTTTTGCCATTTCTTCCGTTTCGTCATTGTCTTCGTCATCGTATGCACGTTCTTGCTCTAAATCTAGAAGTTCGTCGTCATTGAGATCTCCATTATGCGAGTCGAGCGATTCCCTAACGTTGCCATCGTCCATATCCGCCATTCCCATTTCTAGCCCAAGTTGCATAATTTCCGTTACAGACCCTGTAACTTCCGCCTCGAAGCTTGCAAAATCATTTGCACAGTGAGGAATTATATTTTTCCACACTGCCCTCATAGTGCTAGCTGTGACCTCACGCCATGCATCATTAATGTTTTCCACAGCGTTCTTTATGTTAAAGTTTTTCCAAAATTCCGTAAGGTTCATAGCATTTTCTCCCGTTGTTTTTTCAATTGCCTGGGCAAATGTTTTTCGCAAATAATAGGCCTTGAAAGTTGCTATCACACCCTGATCCATCGGTTGCAACAGAGATGTTGTGTTGGGTGGTAAAAATACAACTTTAACATTTTCGCATAAGTCACTAAGTGCCGTTGGGTGACCCGGAGCATTGTCCAAAATTAATAGAATTTTAAAGTCTACATTAATGGACTTGCAATATTTTTCGACCTCAGGACAAAAGCAATTTTTGAACCAATCTTCAAATAAAGATTTTGTCACCCACGCTTTTTTATTTGACTTCCAAAAAACTGGTAAGCAATGCTTGTTGAATCCTTTAAGAGCACGTGGGTTTTCTGATCGATAGATCAACATAGGCTTTAATTTTAAATAACCAGCAGCATTTCCACCAAGCAAAAGTGTCAGACGATCCTTAGACTTTGAACCCAGGCTGTGATTGTTCTTTTTTCGCCAAGTACGTTTTGGTAGGCATTCGTTTCCAAAACAGCCCTGTTTCATCAACATTTATAATTTGTTCGTCAACATAGCCACCATCTTCAATAATTTTTTTCAATTCAGCGGGATATTTGGCTGCTGCATTAACGTCCGCACTTGCACTTTCACCTACAATTCTAACGTTGTGGATTCCAGTTCGTTTTCTAAATCTGTCAAACCATCCAGAACTTCTGGAAAATGTTTCTTCAGTTTCCCTTCCAGTTTCGGTTTCTTGCCGTTTTGTTTGGACGGCGGCAAACAGAGACACAGCCTTCGTTTTTATTGTCATTTGACTTAGAGGAATGCGCTTTTGATTGCAATCTTCAATCCAAATAGACAAAAGACGTTCCATTTCAATCATTGCAGGGCTTCGGTTTCTTGTTGTCTGCAAATTTGATGATGAAGTAGCACTTTGCCCTTGTTCTTTATATAGTTTCGAATTCTGAATAATATTGCGGATGGTAGATTCGGCCATACTATGATCCCGACCTATCTTAGCTTTGGTGGCTCCGCTTTCATGCTTGCTTATTATTGACAACTTTTCTTCTAATCCAATAACTTTTCTCTTCTTCTTTTGACTTTCACCACTTGTACCCGCGGTACTCATTCGTTTAGAATACATGATAATAGATTGGGGGTTGTTTAAAAGCAATGTATGTAAAAACATAGCGAAACAATGTGCACTGTATGGCGGTGACAGAGTTACTGAGGCGCAGACCTTCAGAAGTTGAGCGTGAGACAGCGAGGCACGGTTGGATTTGCGTCGATGCGCATACTTACGCACGAACAAACAAGCAAAATTCTCGGGTACCGCATTAAATCGAATTCTACACGCTGTATTTGAACTTTTGGTGTCAAACTACCAATCGCACTAAATCGAAAACCGCAGTAATCGAACCCGCAGTAATCGGGGTATTGCTGTATTAGGAAAAAAAACTAAAATGCTTCAGCAATTAGCTGCCTTGCGTAATTGAACCAACATGGCTTTCAACATAACTAAAACGAGACACTTGCAAATTACAGATAATAATTGCCCGAACATCTCATGGCAAACTTAACCTGTTCATATTTATAAAATAATTCAAAAAGCTTACGTAAAAAGAAACTCAAATAAACAAGGGGATAACCACCATAACAAACAAAATAATGAGCGGAATATTATCCGAATATTAAAAATAATTTGTCCCGTGTTGGTTAAAATTTACTTACGTTGTGATCACTCTCACATACTTCTCGTATTTAATTAAAAGTTGGAATTAATTCGTACATTAAACTTTTTCCCTTCATGACATTTAGGGAGAATCTGCCGCAGTGAAATGAATTCAGCAAATGTGATTACAAGTTGAAAGGTTTTTCCATAATTGCGGAGGGGAAAAGAGAGAGGAGGAGATAGAGGTTAATGAAAAAAGTTGTCATGATATAAGAAGATAGCCAAGAATGATTAAAAGATATAGCAGCTGGATTTAAGAAGGAGATAGGAACGAAAATGAGGTTTCGACTTTACTTTCAACTTTTAAAACTACTTTCATAGAGATTTTAAGATTTTTATATGTTTTATGTATATCATATATGTAATATTTTGTTACAGGAATTATATCAATTCCTTGTTGTCCCATTGTCTCGACTGAATGATGTCACTGAGGAGAATTAGATCCCTCTTTTCAGTAGAGTTTGGGGTATACATTTTCAATTCTTTTTTTATCTGATTCCTTTTCCCCTCAATGTTTATTGCTAATAATAATCATGATTATATTTTAATAGTCACCTGAAAATCGCAATATTACAGGGTGATCGTAAATAATTTACCCCTATTTTGTACCCAGGGAGCACAATTTCGTATGCCCGGGTACGAGGTATCATTGGACAAACTGCATCGTTTTGTTACTTTTTTTATTCCTACGGGGGAAATAACAGGGGTATAATGCCTTAACTACAATTGAAATCTGGACGAGCGTCATGCTCCCCCGACCCCGTACTACAAGAGAAACTGGGGTTCTTTATCTGGTTGTCATTTGCATCTCTCTTAAATCTCATATCTTTTCCGCGCTTGGATAGACCCAATAAAGGGCAAAAATAGCGATAAACTGTCATAAAAAAATAAATATTTTTTCTGTTCGATTTCCCATTTTTGTCTGTCCAGTTCCATTTTTTGTCCATTGAAACAACCAACAGTCATTGAAATCCATTTTTTTTTTATTCTTGACATTTAAATAATTATTACATTGATTTAATTCAGTTATAAAAACTGAAGTAATACATGCCCGGGACCCCCTTTTGACTGGCATAGACAAATGATTAAAATTTAAGTCAAACTTAAAAATGGAACTTGATGTAACATCGGAATTTATGGCATTCATTTTTTTACAATTCTTATCAGATGCGGGGCGCATGCATTTATGTGTAAACACAATTTATAGTTTCAAGAATATAAACACACAATATGTTTGTTTACAAATACCACAATTATTGTGGGTACACTTTCGAAAGGACGCTGAAGTTCACAATTAAAATCTTTCTTGGGGCAGAAACTAAGATTTGAACTTTGCCCAAACGTGTAAAATCATGGGTAGGAACTATTATATTTTTTCATATAAGATAATTAATAAAACTAATCAGAGATTAATTTTATTTTAGTGTGTTTGTATCATAATTTGAGGGTAAAGTATACTCAAATTTTGAGTCCAAACAAATTTTATTAATTAATTCAGTTAAATGATGGACGCAGTCAATATTTTTAATGGTGTACCTTGTTCTTCACGATTGCCTCAATTCGTTTTGATATGCTGCAGACCAAATTTGTGACGATATCTTGAAGGAAATTCCTCACCCTTTGTTCAATAAGAACCTGCAACTTTTCACAATCAGATTACTATTGTTTGATTATATATCGCCCATAAATTCTCTATTGGGTTCAAATCTGGCGAATTAACGGGCCAAGGTGACAAAAGTTCGATGTTATTTTCAGCCAAGAACCTTGTTTTTGCTTTTGCTTTGTGACAAGGTGTGCCATCATGCTGAAAAAATACAGTTAACATCCCCAAATTCGTCCTAAATTGTTGGAAAAAGGAGCTGATGAAGCACGTTTGGTACCATTTTGAGTTCATGCCAGTCTTCTTGGGTAAAATTGTTATTGCTCCAGTTTCCTTAGATGAGAAACAGCTACAAACATGAAGAGTGTCCGAGTGCTTCACCGTTGGCATATCACAAGGCTCTTGAAAGCACTTCTTTTTTCTCCTACTAAGGAGTGATAATTCAGAAGTTTTAAACAGAGGTATAGAGCTTCATCAGAGAATATTTCTTTGCCACAGTCTTCAACAGTTTATTCTTTATTTTTCCTACAAAAGTGGAGCCTATCCGTATTGTCCTACTTGATGAGTTGAGGTTTTTTTTGCAGCCATTCTCAACTATAAATCTTTGTCGAAAGGTCGTCTTAGCATCACTGTGTGCCCAGAAGCGGTCACACTTGCTTCTATTCAATCGTGATTGAGCTGGGCATTGAGACAACCCGATTCTTGAGTATGGAACTTAACAAGAAGCGATCTTGGGGTTTATTTGAAGCTCTTGGATGTCCAAAAGACTTCTTCACAGGAGTATAACCAAACTTTTTAAAGTTATTAGTGATCGTAAAGATAGGGCGCATTACGTTCCTGGATGAAATACTCTTAGGAACTATCTACTTAAATTTAAAGCCTCTTTGGTGTAGAGCATCAATGGTTGCACGCTTTTCTTTCTAAAGGAATAAAATTTTGGAATTGAAAAAGATTGAAAGATTTATATTTTTTTTTAAAAATTACGAAATATTTTATAATTAAACATCATTTATTTAACCCATAGTTGTCATGACTTTACCCTTTTGATCGAATAGCAAATCTCCAGGGACTGAAAAACACCTCTTACAGAACCAGGATCTTAGTGCGATTTGCTTAAACGGCAATAATTTAAATATCAGAATAATTATTAACATCACGTAAATTTTAAAAACGAATGAAAAAAATAAAATATATATTAGTTTTAAAACTTTTGGTAATCCTCCTATTAATCGTTGGCATCTTCAGTCTAATAATAGCTTAATCCTAGTCAAATGATGGACTGAAGTAGGAAGGAGGATGAAAAGCATTAACACCAGTTAAACCCCCACCCCCAACGAGAGAGGAAAGAAAGGAGATAAATGCGCCAGCTTAGCTTAAGCTAAGTCGAGCGGGGGTCGAGACCCTCTCTATCAATTCTCGCGCTGAAATTCCCCAGTCACCATCGGTAAAGCTCCCCGTTTTTAAAGAAGGCAAGGATTTCTGATCCTACTTAACTCACTTATTAAAGATTTTTGAAGTGAATAATTGAGACATCGAGGCAAACGGTGTCGCCAAGCTCCTCTTCTTAGTTAGTTTGCAACTCCGAGACATATTTATTTCCCTCCCGTCTAAAGCTACGATTGAAATCCAAGCTTCTGGTGACGTATAATATGACCCCTGATTTTTATCGCTGCTAGTTTCTTCACGCCAGAATCCAGCCCAACCAAACTTTCCGTAAGTTGGACTACACCCTCCAAAGGCATTTTAACTTCTGGTTGGACTCGTCTAAAATTGCCCATGACTATGACTCCCTAGTCGACTTTGTCCTGAAGGACCAGCTCTTGGCTTAGCTCTCTTCAGAAATTCGTTCATTCGTAAAGGATCGTAGATGCTATACCTTCAAAGAAAGCGTCGAGGAGGCTAATGTATACGCGTCGAGCCATAATTGTTACCCGAAGGAAAATAAGAAGACTCCCCAATTGTCCCCTGGGGCACTCAAAAACCAGAAATTTCTCCCCATCACAACCCCGGGATATTAAGCCATTTGCATCAAATTCCCCTGCGTCATCCTTCCCCAGGTGGCCCATTGTATGTTTCACTTGCGGCGTAGAAGGCCATTTACGACCTAACTGCCACCAAAACTCCCTACTCCGTAGTACTTCTGTCAACCAGGTACACCAAGTGAGTGCCGACCCAGCTCACCATCGTCGCGAGATGATTCTTCTGCTTCTCTCTCTGCTCCTAATTCCTCCGAACATCACGTCAATTTCCTTTTCGATAAGAGCTCTCCAGGAAGTCTGAAATTCGATACTGGAGCAGTAAATGGCTGCCGAGTCTCCATCCTCGTCGGAGATACAGGATGCACCTGTATATTGGTTTCATACCGAGCTGCTTTCCCCAGTAGCCCCGAAACACGAAATATTTGCGGTAGTCCATGACTACTTGGGACGCGCAAACCGCTTCCCTATAGTAAATTGTCATCTGGCATGCCAATATTTCACCGGCTCGGCTGAAGTGGTGTTAGCCCCTATATAATTCTGTTCTGTGCTAGTAGTACAGTGCCCCCAGGTTTCTTCCAACCGCGTGGCTCAATGCGGTTGTGCCGGAGAGCTGCCCGTATTCCTGCCATGTAGTTGGTGTGAGGAAGAGCGAAACGCTGGTTTGGTCGCCCATTTCTCGCGGAATCTTTGGCACCCTCATCGGTGCGCTCATTCCCCGCAATTCCTACATGTCCAGGAAACGAGCAGAAGATAATCTCGAGATCCACCCGGCTTGCCAAGACCGTAGCGTCACGGATATCGCAACCAAGGGATGCGGAGATTCCAATGCCCCGAGAGCACTCAGGGCGCTTTGTGAGTCGCTATAAATCCCAATCCGGTCTCCGAACCGGGCACGTTGCGTAATCTCTCATACTGAGTGGTGTATTGTCATCAGCTTGGCTGTAAAGACAGGCCCGGCGCCTGGCAGAGCCCCAACTGTATTCAAACAGAGGGGGTACGGCTTGAAAGCCGACCCCCTCTTGGGTTTTGGAGCCATCGGTATACACTAGCACGGTTCCAGCGTGACACGAGGTGTGCTCCAAAAAGGTCGAACGCAATACTCCCAGCGCTGGAGAAGCTTTGCAAGCAGAGGCGTGGCGTCACCGACCCAAGAGCTATATCTAGCTATACCTACGGTCCTGCCTCAACAAGGTCCTTCTTCAAGATGGAGAAGGTCCCGGCGGCAGCAGGAGCAGTAGTCGGAGGGACAAGATCCTACAGGTCCCATTGGGAGCGGTCTCTCTAGTCGGGTTAGGTTGGAGGGCAAGTGCTCTGACCCCTGCTATGTTCAGTATTTGAGCCAGCAGGTCTTTTGATAGAAGTGGCCGATGGGCCCTGTCTTCCCTTTCCTCCCTAAGGGGGTTTGCCTCACCGAGCCGCTTATACCGCAAGCGGTCGGTTATGGGCTGCCTGCTGGCTTTCTTGGCAGTCCCCTGGGAAAATATATAGAGGACTGCCGCTATAAAGAGGGAGGCACCCGAGGGCGACTCTAAAGAAGGGGGTGAGGGGGAGCCCCTTGCATCCGTAGGCAATGGAGAGGAGTAGGCCTCCTCTCCGGTCAAAAATTTTAGAGGTTCCCCTGTGGAAGCACAGGGAGGTGACCTTCATTTTTTTAGTGGAGCTACCTGAGGGTGGCTCCGATGGTGGACAGGGCAAAATTAAGTTGTTTTTTTTTAATCTCATCATTGAGCATGGTGATACTATTATTTTCACGGGATGCAGACACTAATCACCTCTCGCACTAGCCCGCTCTGCAAGGGGTGAGTACGGGGCTGGCAGAGCCAGGAGCCACCATTTTAGGTCACCCCTCCCGCCTGGTTGCCTGGCAGCCCTTCGGCATAGCGGCTCCACCTTGGGCACAGCGTAAAAAGATAGATAGTCAAGTGAGAAGGAAAGGGGATGGTAGGAAGGTATAGGTGGGGGTGAAGCAGGTTGTTAAAAACCCACCATCCCAAACCTGAGCTCATGGGTTAGTCAACATTGTCCATTTTCCCCTCATCCCCGATCTGCGGCCAGGAAGGTAAATCGCCTACTGGGTTTTAAAAAAGGTACGTTACACTCAGTTTGTTTTATCTTTCAAGAGGTTTAAGTGTGCGATAGAAAATTTTCCGTCTAACAAACATTTAGTTATACTTTTCCAGCATGTGCCATTAAAACGTCTTTTTCGTCATGTGCAGATGTTTCAAGATGGAAATGAAAAGAATCGAGATCACTGCTCTCCTGGGCGAGGGCCACAAAAAGGCTGACATGGCCAAGCGACTCAACGTCAGGCGAATGATCGTGCACAGAGTCGCGGAGAGGCCTTAAAACTGGGAAGACCTCAAAAATTGACCTGTTTTACTGCAGACCTCAAGTTGTCAACGGTTTGCCTGTGAGGAAGGCCTTCAAAAGTACTCCAAAGCTCTAAATGACTACGCTTGGGATGAAGAAGAAGAACATCTCAGATGGCCATAGTGTCCAGGGCCGTAAAAAAGGAGGGCACCAAGAGCTCAAGATGCGGAGAAACGCCTCTGCTCACCAACCGTATGTGAGAACAACGTCATGGCGTCATGGCAATCGAATTCTTATCTTTTATGATGAAAAATATTCACTTTTCGATCTAGTCATCAACAAGGTAACAATCGCCTGGTAAGCTTCGGCCAGGACAGCTCCGATGGCCGTGACGTGCCCACGACCAAGCACACGGCCTCCGTGATGATGCTCAGCGTCGTGTCTTCGAATGGCGAGAAAATGCCGCCGGTGTGATTCGCCGCTGATTGCAGGCTCACCGGGGCCGATTACAGGGACATCTTAGCCACGAAAGTCCTGCCCTGGGTGAGAAAGATCACGAAGAAGTCGGAGTAAGTATTTCAGCAGGACGGCGCCCCGGCCTACATGGCCAAGACCGTGAAAGACTTCTGTTTGAAGGACGTTTGGCTGTCGCAGTCACCCGCCCTCAATCCCCTCGACTACAGCGTGTCCATCTATGTCGAGGGCTAGTCCTGCAATGTCCGCCGCAGCAACGTCGATGAGCTGAAGTCCTCCGTCAGCCGAGTGTGAGCCAGCCTGAGCAAGGAATTCGTCCGCACCGTGTGCTCGGCCTTCCGGTCTCGCCTGGAGCGCATGCACACCGCCGAGAGCGGCCATATTGATTAATATTACAATTTAAACGCATATTCATATATTGAAACAATAAAAACATGTATAACTGCATCATAACTATCATTATGTTGTTTGTTGAGAGCGTCGTAACGAGTGTAACAGGACTTTTGCAATTCCTCGTAGTTCTTTAGGAGAAACGCTAATTTTTTAAGAGGTTTCTTCATTCATAAAGATTAAGCCTCATCATAAGACAAACTGAATTACTTAAGGGAGAACCTCATCACGCAAGACGTAATTACATTCCTTAAGTTGGAATCTCATTCATTAATACAATCGTCTTTCCGGAAAAAGAAAGCACATTCCTTACGAGAAAAAAAAACTTATTTTAAAGGATAAACAACTGTCCTTAAAATGAAATATATTTCTTAGAAGGAACCATCCTGCCAATGATTTAACCATATTTCTAAAAATGAATCCTCCTTTTTTAGAGAAAGCTTCATCCTTAAAGATGAAACTTCACTCTTTAAAAGGAAACTTTATTCATATGAGACTATGGAATCCATAAGGACAAAACTTCAGAATTTAAGATGAAACTTCATTCCATAAGAGGAAACGTCATGTATGCATAGAGATGAAATCTTTTTCCTTAAATGAAAAATTATTCATAAGAGGCTAACTCCTTAGTCCTCAAGCAGAAAATTCCATTCGAGGAAACCTCATTCCTTAGATGATTACCTCATTTCATTAACGGAAACCCTAAGGAATATATATCTCACACCCCGTGAAAATTCCTCTTTAGAATCAGGAAAGTCAACAATACAAAATTAATCCATTTTTTCCTCTTAAATATTAAGTTATCAAATAATTCCATATTTAGCTTTATTCCCCTAGACTTTTGGGGATATCAAAGGCACACGCACTCTAAAATCCCTCCCTCCCTTTCGGAATATGTAAAGGAAAATATGCTTCCGAGATTAAATTTCGTCCTTTGTTTGTAATTATAATTAATCAAACAAAATTTGAGTGAGGCAAATTTTGTTTGGACGGTTCGTGAACCCCTTCAAATAACAATTAAGAGATAATTAGTTGAAGAAATGTACACGTTTTTCGATTTCAATTTTCTAATAAGTTTTTGGAAAAGTGGTTGATAATTATTACTATTTGCAATAACAGGTATAGTATTAGTAGATTTGCGACAGCTTTATTTTTTTTTATTGCAGTGGGCGTCCATATTTTTGGAACGTTCTTTTTGCCTTGAAGTTTCAGCTTTAATAATAATAAATCTAAATGACAAACAATAAATAACAACAACCATGATAATACATAATACGTTTTGCCTCATTTTTATTAAAATAGGGAATTTCAAATTTCAAATTTTATGATAGGATTGAGAATATCCGCAAGCAAATCAGTATCGGTTTTAAATTTTAAATTTGATTTAGAAACTTTATATTATCGAAATCAGTCATAATTTTGAAGACTTCTCTCAATTTACCACGAAGGAGACCATATACAAACGATAGCAATTTCAATTCTTTACATCTGTCTTCATAGGGTCTGTTTTGCAGCTGAGTAATGACCTTTGTCGTTTTTCGCTAACCTTTCTCCAATGCGTCGATGTTCTTTTGGAGATAAAGAAACGAGACTTATGCTGGGTATTCCAGCATTAGACGCATGATTAATTTGAACAATGGAATTACTATATCTTTGCTCCTATATCCGAATATTTCTCGCAATAAAACCGAGTGTTCTATCTACTTTCTAAAGAGCTTTGGTCGCACCGTTTCTCTTGATCGTGTTCCTCTATTACCTAGTTTAGTAAGCCCGCAAACATGGCAGTCCTGCTTAATAGTCTTGAATCTAAGTTTCTTACAAAGATGACAAATAATACAGGACATAAGGCACTGAAGCACGCCAATAGCGACATTGGCCAAACCAGACGATTCTCCGTTGATCACCACTTTCTGCCTACGGTTATTAGCTAGTTTTCAATCCACTGCAATAAACTACCTTTTAGCTCGTGGTCCATAAGCTTTTTCAAAAGTTTCCTATGTGGAGCCGAATGAAGCTCCTTTTTAAAATCAAGGTAAATAATGTCTAAGGTTTAATGAAGATCATATTTTTCCTGCCATAACATGAAGAAATTCTAACAAACTCATTAAAAACCGGAGACGTCTTCTGAAACCGTGTTAGGTATCAATAACTAAATTATGTTTATCCAAGTAAACGACAATATTCTCTCTAACAATTGACTCTAAATCTTTACCCGTAACTGACTTTAAGCTAATAATTCTAGAATTTGTGGAATTACTCCGATCCACTTTTTAAAAAATTGGCGTAACATTTACTATATTAAAGTCTAGACAAACAAGATGAGCGTCTTCACTACTTCTCCTTACAGCAGAAGCTTGCATTTCGCAGGCAGCCATTCTGTCTGTGACCTACAACCAAGGTGAGGGTATATGTTTCCATTTAAGGATCGAATTGAGCAGTTACATTCCTATGATGTTCAATTCTTTTGAAATATATTTAATACTTTTTCTTTTTCTATATCTTCTAGTAAATTTGCTTAATCATCTTTCTTTTAAATAGTTAGAAAGAACGTGAATAGAAGCTTTTAATATCCTAAAAACCAGCCTTCTGTGCTGTTTTGTTTTCTATATCTCGCAAAAGAAACAGAAAGATCTTGAAAAAAAGTTTTTGAATATTCCAAAGAACAGCTTTCGAGCCGTTTTTTGGGCCCTTCAAAGAAACTCTTAGAAAGAATTTGAATAAAACTTTACGGGCCTTTTTCCGGTCTCTCCAAAGAAACTATTGGAAAGAACTTAAATAAAAGCTTTGAACATACGAAAATACCAACCCTGCGAACGTTTTTTCTATACTCTAAATGAAAACCTATAAATATACTCCGGTCTCAACCGAACTAAGCTGAAAAAGTATGTTCAAACTGTTCAATGTAATGGATAAATAAAAACACCTTAAAAGATAGTGTAATGGAAAATATAGAATTTTAGGTACGTTAAAAATAATTGAGTGGTATTATAATCTCGGTTGTTTTTAACGCCCTAATAAGACTTCGATGAATTTTATCTGTTCAGTTCACTTCAGTATCGGGAGTCTTGCCATTCGCAGCAGCTAAATTCATCTCTTAATCGTTTTGTCATATTTTGGTTGTTCTATATTTCCACATTTTGTGCATTATTTCTTTTGCGTTTTCGATTTTATCTTCTTGAAAGAGCAGTTTTCCAAAAATTGTATCCTCAAATTCAGACTCTTCTATATCCAACTCACTCCTCAAGCATTTGTACAATGGGCAGTGGAATAGAAAGTGCTTAAGAATTAGTATCTCGGCCTCCCAAACTGGACTACATTGTATTTCCATTTCAATGGATATTCTTGTCATAGAGTGGCAGAGTATTTGTTCTTGCTTTATAAAGTATAACTGATGAATATGAGTTTCATAAATGTTTTCTTCTTCTATCTTCTTTTTTTCCAAAATTCTGTGTACCTCAAGAGTTGATTTTGTTGAGATTTCTTCCTTCCCCACTTTCAGATCACCCTCATTTATTTTTGTTTTACCTATGGTTTATTTTGAATTCTAATATCCTTGATACTTATTTGTGAGCCACTTGATAGTTTTGAAAGGTCTCTGATAAATTTATGGTGCTTTTCTATAATATCATTCAATATACATTTTAAAAGATCATTTTCTCCTTCTAAAATACGTTTAATATACATATATTTTTCTTTGACTATCCTTGAAAGAAGATCCTATTTCTGCATATTTGGGGGCTCACAAGATCTTCATATACACACAATTATCTATAGTTTGTAATTTATTGACATCTGAATCATTATTATTAATTATATTGGATCCATAGACTGCTAAATTCTTTCAATAGGTCTTATCACTCACCAACTTCTGTTGTTTATATGCTTTTTCATTATTGAGTGCTTATAGTTTTAAAGTAATTCCTTGAGACATTTATAGTTAATGTTAAATATTTAATCTCAATTATATCCTTAATTCCTGCTATATCAGTTGTTTTTTCTTTCATATTCATAATTATTATCCTGGTCTTTGATTATAAGACCGCTTCTTTTACCTATTTCAGTAAGGATGTTTATAGTAGAGATAGCATCTTTTAATGCTTGAGTCAGAAGAAGCCAATCATCTGCATAGAATAGACTAATGTTTATTAAGTCTTTCGGAAATTCGACTGTATTGTCTTCCATTTCCTTCATGATTATATATGTTATCAATTTGAATAATATTGTAGAGCCCATACAACTCAGTGTTATTCCATTTGTTTTTGGCATTTCAATTTCTTTCGTATTAAAATTTATGATTGTAGGAGAATGCCCCTTTTGATCACTCCACACCTCATACCACTTTTGTTGTGGTATTCTTTATGGTAGTGATATACTTCTTTGATGAAGTAGGCTTTGATCTAAAAGTGCTAATTTTGTCGTTTTAAAGAAGAGCCGTTGGAAACACGTAAGGATATAGAGAAACGCACAAGAATTCCCAAAATAAACTTATATTTTAACTTTAACAATTTAATACACAAAAACTAAACATTAACCACAGAAATACTCCGAATATCATAATACATAATAATTACTTTAATTAGCTTGCCCCTCTAAAATTGGCTAAATTCACTACGCACTTCAATATACAATATTTAGGCTTATTGACTCTACTGGAGTTTAAATACCTCAGGAATGTTTTTGACTCCATGACGCGTGCCGACCAGCCAGATGTAAGTGGTTGAGATCACGAAGTACTTTTGGCGAGGGTAGCAGATGGGGGTCCACACGGTATTCAGGGGAGAGGGGGGGTTCTTCAAGGATGAGAACAATCACGGTGCTTTAGGCGGCACCAAGGTAGGCGTGGTCTCTCTGGCAAGAGTAAGTCGAACTTGATTCTTAAACCAAGTTAACTTAGAGTTCGGTGTGACCACCGAGTAACGGGCTCGAGGGGGAGCTTTTCTCCTTCAGTACTTAATTCCTCATTGGCGAGGACTGTACTCGGGGAGGGTCTTCTTCAAGGGCGAGGATCGAGGAGGGGGGGGCTTCTCTGACGAGAATAAGTTAAACTTGAATAAGTTAACTTAAAGGTCGGTTTGGTAACCAGGAACTAGCTCGAGGATGACCTTCTTCTTAGTTTCAGTCTTCCTCAAGGGCAAGGATAACGGAGGGGGGTTTCTCTGACGAGAATAAGTTGAACTTAGTTCCTCAACCAAGTTAACTTATGAGTTTGGTGTGGCCACCGGGTAACGGGCTCGAGGGGGAGCCTTTTCCCTCTTCTTTTCTTAATTCCTCAAGGACGAGGAATATCCCTGGGGTTTACGATGCACCAGGATATGAGGAGTCTCTCTGACGAGAGTAAGTTGAACTTGAACAAGTTAACTTAACGTTCGGTTTGATAACCAGAGACTAGCTCAAGGTTGAGCTGCTTCTTAGCTCCCTAGGTGGCCCTGCCTCTCTTGCAGGGGACTTCGTGGTCTGGTGACTCCCGTAATCTACCTGTCTAGTCTCGGTAGCCCGGTCTTAATCCGGGGACTTCGTAGCCCGGAGACTGACGTATTCTATCACGTTTTTCATAAATGTTTTTTATTTATACCTCGTCACCCCACTGGGGGAGGTTTAGGAAGGGGGGGGGCTTGTGGACGGGGCCAGGAGGCTTCTTATTCCAACGGTTTTCTCACCAAGTCTTACCTCGGCTCCCGTTAGCCTTCGAGCTTGAGAAAAACGCGTCTCCAATTTCTTATTTTATATGAAATTGAATATACTCTCGTAAGGGAAGATCTTGTAGTTTAAAGCCGTTTGGCTTTTCATACAGATGAGTGGCGAGTGTCTGTGGTTACGAGCCTGACCCGCGTTGCCTGGCCCGGATGTTCTTGCAGATACCATCTCGGGTCTCCACTGAGAGAGAACGGGCGGGTGACGATACCCCTACAATGATAGTTTTGTCATCCTGATAGATATTAGCAATAATTTATTTAATACTTGTGTGTATTTTGAGTTGCATCATTCCATCTATTAAACTATTTCATTTAATAGAATCAAAAGCTTTATTAATGTCAACTGAGATCACATATAACGGTTTTTTCTACATTTATAACTTCCTTGAATAGAGTATTTTAAATTTTGAATATTATCCTCTATTCTTCGTCCTTTCCTAAATCCTACTTGCGTTCACTCCATAATTTCACTCTGGCCAAAATTCTTATCTATTTCTTCACCAATGAGAGAAATAAAAATATATAGGATAGATTAGTTGAAGCCATAGTTCGCAAGTGGTTTGCTGCAGGTTTTTAAACTTTTGGTATCATTTTTGTTCTAGAATATTTTCCACTCTTCTGGTTTGTCTTTCTTTTCTATTTTATTTTAAAGACAATTGATAATTATATTTATACATTTTTTGCCATAAAGTAATGAATAAAAAATTTCCGGTTTAATATTATTTGGGGCTGGAGTTTTTCTACCCTTTAAATTTTGTAGACATTTAGTTAATTTGTATTCAGTACTAGTTACTTTTTTCCTAGTGGTTATATAGTTCTTGACTTCCATTAGTGCATCCATATGATCACGAACCTTAATTGGCCCGCTTATATTCGAAATCACCATGCGGAGGTCTTCTTCAAGGTTCTCATTATACTTAATAATATTTCCAATACCTTCATCGTTATTTTTAACATGTCTGGAAATAATAATCATTTTTATTTGAATTCCAAATCACATTAATCTCATTATGGTAATTTTTATTTATATCTTCCCAAAATAACTCGATTTCTTCTTGAATGTTCTCTTCAATAACATTCCCACTTAAATCATACAATGTTATATTTTATCTTGTGATTTTTGCATCATATCTTAAAGTGTTTATATTTTCCCAAAGTTTATTGGATTTTTTATTTTTATTTCATTAGTAAATTTTGTTCTCAAATTCACAGATAGCATCCTTAATCATAATTTTGACCTTCTTCTTTTGTTCTTCATACTCATCGAATAGTATATCTTTATCCTCATCTACAGCTATTCTGTGTGTTCTATTTCATTTTATTCTTTTCTTTATTTCATTTCTAATATTTTTATTCATCCACTTTGGTTCATTAATAGTCTCTTTATCATCTATTCTTTTTTTTAATTTTCTTTTAATATCCTTATTGAATTTCTCAATGGCTGTTCACTCATTAACATTTATCTTGTTCTCTAATTCTTCAAGAAATTTGTTGATAGCAACTTCTTTGTTACTGTAAAATGTGATTTCTTCATATTTATTACATTTTATACTTTTAACTTTACCATTTTCTTCCTTTCTCTTGAGGTTCAGTTGAATTAATTTATCATCTGAAATATCTATCATCTCTTTTTTATGTATCTGGAAACTTTGAAATTTTTATTTTGTCCATATAATTTTAGAGTTCGATCTGTGACTACATAAGATTGCTAAAGGTAATTATTTCAATGAAATCAATTACATCGGGGAAAACACGGATGTGACATGTCTTTCAGTGTAAATGCCTCTGAAACCTCCAATTAGTGATTTGAGCAATACCTCTTGTTACGCTAACTAGCGTCTCCTGATCATTATTTAATTTGTCCTATCGAATTTCGAAACATTTTAGAAAAATAACTTTCTTTATGTCTTTTTGTTTTGTTTATATTTCGCTTTTTACTCGATGCTATTTTCGTTTAAGGATTGAAAATAGCAGTTTCTTTCTCTAATAACAAACTTTACTATTATTGTTTTTGGCGAGATTCTATTTCGAGTGAGGGCGCTTCCTTTGTTGGAACACATACGTTATTATACGTAATAAATATTTTTTAAAAATGTTCTTACATCTCAGCGATACTGTTTTTGTGAGGACTTTCCTCCAGTCAACTTGCCTCATTTTAATACGAAACGGATCTAAATTTGCCTCTCTAAAATTTGGACCATTTGTGTTTTATTTTGAAACCCGCTTTTTGGTTAAAACGAATAGCATTGTGATTGTTTGTGATTATATTTACCCAGACAGACACATGAAATTTCCTTCAATTATTATAATGAAATCAAGAATGTTTTTCTCCCGGGTTGGATCCTTTATATTTGGTTGAGTTAATTTTCGCTTAAAAAATTAATCAATCGCTCTTCTTCGTTTTGGACACATACTTGATAAAAAATTACATTTTTAAAGTTAAAATTTCCACATTATTCTCAATCGTTGTCTAGATACATTCTCTAAAATTGCAAATATTTCCTCGTCCTTCTTTTCGTTTTGTGTGAGTGGTCTATTATAAAGTATCCGAATTACCTATATTAAGGGTATCTTAAACTATTGTATTAACTTGTATTTCACATCCACAAGGACGCCGTGCCCTATACTTGTATCTAACTTTATTAAAAGAGTTTGTATCCATTTAAATTAAATTCGCTTATGATTCCTTTGCCGTCTGACTTCACTCAGGGCTCAGGTTTGTACAACAGTGTCAAACATTCGACCGCTACGAGACTGGCAAATTCATTGAATTTATTACTAATTCTCCGTGCGTTACAAACACACATCTTATTTTTGGGGGGGAGGAAGGGACTAGTTATGTATATTATTTATGCTGCTGCTATCCTGTGTATGGATATGTCAAAAAAGGCGTTATCTATATAATTAGTTATCTAATAGTACCCAACCTCGCAGATCCCAGTCCGTTAAGGAGCCTTCTTTCTGGCCTTAAATAGATAGTGTCCTTAGTAGAATTGATCCCCAAGGTTCATAAAATGTCTGCCTTCTTCTTAGTAAAGAACTTTTAAACAGTTAATAATATACGAAATATTCAAAGGAATCTGTTCTCAGAGCTCACTCGCGGCACTATTCCTGAAAGAATCATCTTACTGCTTTTGGCGTTAGATTTTTTCCATAGTGACTTATAACGCGCATCACTTCCTCAGATCTAGTTAAAAAATAATATTAGTGTCCACATGGACTACAAAACTAGCATCTGTAGTAGCTACGTTTGTAAAGTCTCAAACGGAGTTTGTAAGTCTTAGAATTTGACAACCGCATAGCAGTACTCTTTTCTTTTCGCCAGTCACCTGCCAAAAAACACATCCATTTGGTTTCTTACAATTAAATCGACGACAGCATGAACTTCATCTTCACCCTCTCATCTTGCAGGAAAGCTAAAACTAAGTAACTACTTGAAAATCGGTAGTCTCACCTTTGATGGACAGCGATAGGAAGATCGACGAACCAGCTATAAGAAATCGTCAGATGCTTATATAACTCCTCCTGGGAGAGTTTATAACACTGGCTATAAATTTAATGAAAAGAATATATTACAAACAATAAGACTATGAATACAAATGAAACGGCAAACGGCAACACTGAACAATAAACAGCGAAACAAAATTTCAAAGAAGGGACAGACCATTCACAGAATCAAAGAATTATATCAGGACTAATGTGACAGCAATGTCCATAAAACATAAAAGAATAACATCTCATCTTATGAGGATTATTTAAGTTCAGAACCCTCAACGCTCTTGTATACCCTTTGTTAGTTCTATCCCCCAGTGGAAAAGATAGTGTAAGATTTAAATTTGGTGCTACCACTACTCCAGTTTTGATGTGTAGCAGAAACCTCACACATATTATATTATCTACCTCCTTGTGAGGTCACATGGTAATTATTAATTTGCTAGAATCATAAAAGAAAAACATCGATAAGAACACAAACACATTTAACAGATTTATTTATACAAATAAGACTTCCTAAATGGAAGTGAGCAGGATACATTATTAGAAGACCCAGAAGGGGTGAGTGAAATTCACTCAACAACAGTAGTAATGTAGAAGACTCGTGCACTATACATTGTTCAGTGGAAGATTCTTGGAGATGCCTTTGTCCAGCAGTAGGATGAAACAGGCGGGTAATGCTGGGGATTATGGAATTTTAGAATTTAGCCATATCTTCTCCAATTAATATCCCTTTATGTCATTTCTACGTTAATGCTAACTTGTAATTTTTCGACGGTTGCCAATAATTCGCTTTTGATGTCATGTTGCTTTTTTCCTGTCAATATTTCTCGTTTCCGTCAATTCTTTGAGAAATCTGAGTGAAGCTGCATCTGAGTTTGAAAATCTCTTTAATTAAGGAAAGAGAAAAAGGCGCAAATCGCGCTATATCCACTCATAGGCCGTTGCTTCAAATTTAAATGGTTTTTATTAATCGATAAATTAGTGAAGTTGTAAAAAATTGCCTTTTAAGGATTATTTCAAAGTTATTACAAAAATGGAAGATTAATGAGTGTTCTAATCCTATGGATAGAGCCTTATTCCATTAATTATGTTGTGTGCGAATTAAAAGGAAACTCATGTAAAAAGGAAAAATTGGGGGACTGGAAGCTGCAACTACTTTTCTCCTTTGAATGGCGTTTTAGGAATTTATAATAACGGAAATTATTATCTGTAGATGAAATCATAAATTGTTTCATTTAACGTAGAAATGAATTTTCGCGTTGATATTATTGCTTTGAATCAATTACGCATTTTTGAGTCACGAATTTGTATCAGGCATATATATCTTTGTGTGAAATCAGGATATTGCGTACATACGTTTTTTTAAGTATGTACATAGTGCGTATATACATACAAGCCGAAATGGAGACTTCGAATCTTAATTTTTGTAACAAAATCTTCCGATAAATTTTCTAAAAATAAATTATTATAAGCAATAATAACAGTTGGGAGAATGAAAAATATAGGAATATGGAAATAAATAAAGAATATAACTAATACAAACACATTATTAAAAAACAACAACAGGTCACTTATACTTGAAACCTTAGATAAATACAATGAACAAAGAATTTTACGAATATTAAAAATATTAAAGGCTGAGGGAGCAATCTCTATCAACCTTAAGCACTGACCACCTTTCCCTCTCTTTTATTTAACTAAAAAAAGGTCATCCTAATTAAAATATTTCCCACCATGTTCAGAGGCTGGTCAGTAAAGTAGAGCAGGGATAAAGGTGCTTTGTTATACCTTTGAGCGTTGACATTGTCCGCTTCGATGAACCTCTACATTTATCCCCTGCTAGATTAGTCACGATACAAATGTATTATGGGAAGCTTTAATTCTCCCAAAAGGATACATATATATACGAACATGGCTTTCCTGTGTATTTTAATGGATGTGTGTAATCTCCGAGTCAAATGTGACCTTCGGGCAGTCATTTAGGCCATGGAGGTCGGATTTATGAATCTGATACCGCAATTTAATTAAGAACTGTGGAAGTGAAGTGGATTTGGCAGATGGTTATGGGAGAGAGAACATCAGCTACAAGTTTTCCTTTAAAGTGGTAAATATTGGTAGTGAATTGCGAGATATAATCCGGCTGTCATTCCCGTAACTGTATGAAGGTAGGTGGTGACTGTAAAGTATTTGTCTAAGTTCAGAGAGTTATAGGAAGATAAAGTCCATTACGATACGTTTCCTAGCCACGGGGGAGGGGGGGAGGGGGGAGGAGGCTATCCCAATTCAGTGCTGGTCCCAGGCTCGGATAAATAGGAATGGTTGGAGTCAGGAAGGGAATCTGGCCATAGTCTCGGCCACAACAGAAATCTTTGCAAACGACTCATCAAGAATCGAGATTGGCGATCCCGAGTAGGGAAAAGCCGAGAAGAAGAACTACAGAACTATAGAATCTAGGACCAACAAAGACCCTAAGGTCCGCTCGAGGCTAGTCCGCTACACTACATCCGAAACTACGATACACACTTATCTACGAGTGTATCTCTAACATGCTAGAATTTTTTTTTTTTTTTTTTTTTTTAATATATAATCTACTGTACACACTTATCTACATGTGTACAATGTCAGGCATATTAACTACTTCAACCTAGGGGGGGGTGATAGAAAGTATTTCTTCTCAACTTCCGCAGCCCTCGACTGCTAGTGGTGAAAATCTAGTTATAGGATAGGCGGAAAAGAAAATGGATATCTAAACTACACATGCAAGAGAAATCGCTGGCATCATTTTTAGTCATCATTTTTACTCTCGTTGTTCCTCCGCTCCAAACTCCTTTTGCAAAGACGTTATTATTTACTGTGCTCAGACTACGTTATATTTATACTATTTAAGTGCGCGTCGAGACGGTTTTTAAACATATTTACCGACCTACTATCCACTACGTGGGTGGGTAGCCTATTCCAAATTTGAGTAATTTTAAACGTAAAATAGTTTTGGGCTATACTAGTGTTAAATCGCTTGTTCACTAATTTTAATCCGTGTTGCCGAGTATTTCCCCTATGATCCAATTCGAACAAATTCCTATAATCAACGTTTGAAAATCCTTTCAATATTTTAAATACTTCTATTAGCTGGCCACGTAATCTTCTGCCTTCGAGAGATGGCAAATCTAATGCCCTGAGTCTTTCCTCATAGAGCCTGTTTCTCAGCTCGGGAATTAATTTTGTAGCCCTACGCTGCACTCTTTCTAATTGCGCGATATCTTTGTTTAAGTATGGAGCCCAAAATTGAACCGCATATTCGAGCAGTGGACGCACAAGTGATTTATACAATGGTAAAATTATCTCTTTGGATTTGAACGTGAAATTACGCGCGATATAACCCAGCACACGATTTGCTTTTTTACATGCATCCGCGCATTGTTTCGTGACTTTGAAGTCATCCGAGACTAAAACTCCCAGGTCTTTTTCCAATTTAACTACGTCGAGGACCTGGCCTTTCATGGTATACTCTACCCTCAAATTATGGCAACCCAAATGCATCACCTTACATTTACTTAAATTAAACTGCATTTGCCACTTATCCGCCCATCTGACAATCAAGTTTAGGTCCTTTTGTAATTTTTCTACATCCGATCTTACATAGGCACGGTTGCCCAGCTTCGTGTCGTCAGCAAATTTAGAAATCGTACTAAATACGCCATTATCCAAATCGTTTATATATATTAGAAACAATAATGGGCCAAGAACGGAGCCTTGTGGCACTCCACTACTGACGTTGACCCAATCTGAACATTCACCATTTATAACTAATCGCTGCAAACGATCCTTCAACCAATTACTAATCCAATTTAATATCTTACCCTTCACACCGACTGCTTTAACTTTCATTAATAATCTCTCGTGCGGAACGGTGTCAAACGCCTTTTTAAAGTCTAGATAGATTACATCTACAGCTTTGCTTTCGTCGTAAACGCAAATCATTTTATGGAAGAATTCGAGCAAATTTGTCAAGCACGATCTCGCCCGCCTAAACCCATGTTGGGAATCTTTAATCAGATTATTTACCTCGAGGTGGCACACTATTCTATCTCTAATTACCGATTCTAAAAGCTTTCCAACTACCGAAGTTAGACTAATAGGACGAAAATTCGTTGCTTCGTATCTATTCCCATTCTTAAATATTGGTGTAACGTTTGCACGCTTGAAGTCTACAGGGACTACGCCATCTTCTAATGAGCGATTGAAAATTGCACGCAACGGCTTCGCAAGCTCATTCTTAAGTTCCTTTAAATGAGTGGGGTAAACGCCATCGGGCCCGGGTGATTTCGACTTTTTCATCAGGTTAATATATTTAAGAATTTCCACTTCATTAACCGTTATATCGGATATGCAAATATCACTATTATCTACTTCTTCAACTAACGATCCTAATTGGGACGAATCTTCAATAGTAAAGACGCTTGTGAAATGTTCATTTAAAATTTTAGACATTTCCGCCGGAATTTCCGTCAAACGACCATCTTTGTCTTTAATCGGCCCTATTGAACCTTTTAAGGGTTTCCTACTGTTTACATAGCCGTAAAACCGTTTCGGTTCCTTCTTTGAATCCTTCGCCAGTTTTATTTCATATTTCCGCTTCGCATCTCTAACCGCCCGTTTAACTTCTCTTCGAGAATCTATGTAATTTTGCCGACTTATAAATGACTCGTTGTTCTTATGTATTTGAAATTTTCTATTTCGGTCCTTAATTAAGCTTAATATTAGAAGAGGAAGTAGAAGAAGAAGAAGAAGGAGAAGAAGAAGAAGAAGAAGGAGAAGGAGAAGAAGATGTAGTGATTCATACTAAATTATTCGACTGAATTCTTTTTATATTATAGGAAACTATTCCAAGAATAATGGAAATTCAGCTCGTTATCAAAATATTCGCGCTATTTTCCCTAATCCCTTTTATATTCTCTTATGGTACTGTTGGTACTCGCGTTGATGGTAATTGTAGCAAGGCCTGATGTGGGAACTGCGATTATTTTGTTCATATTTTCCATTTCTCAAATGATTTCTCTTTACAATCTTTCTGCATGGTACGCCCTCGTTAGTTTTCGCTTTAAATTTAATTTGAAAAAATCGAAACGATATGGATTATGAGCGAGTGGTTCTTTCCTGAATGAAAGTGAAAGCCTGTGTCCTTTGTAATGTATAGTATACATAGGTGTGTTCGGAAAGAAAAGGTTGTAATTTTCAAATATTCCCTGCAGGCCACCCCTTTCAACTATACTAATATATATATATATATATATATATATATATATATATATATATATATATATATATATATATATATATATATATATCAGGTGACCTCAATTAAAGTTCGCCTTTTTCAAGTAGTCATATCTCAGTAGTCATTTGGCTTATTTTGGCAATACCATATATACTTTTCTCGCAATATAAAAAAATGCAAAACTCTTGTGGTTTAGATCTTTCAATTTACTTTCGTAGGCTACAGTCCCGGTGTTTGGTCCTTGTCTACTATCCAATCTCGCCCAACTTAGTCCTAGTTTTAAAGGTTCCGCCTCGCCTACCAATATACTTATATTTTTAGTCATGAGAAGGATAAATGACGTTGTAAGAAGACCGTTTTCTTATTAAAGCTTACTACATTGAAAGAGGATGAAGCAAGGGAAGATTATTACGTGAATTCTCTTTCAGAGGTTGGAAGAGACTTACACTTGAAAGACTTGTGAAGAAGATTCGCGATAAGGAAATCTCCACAAGGAAACTTGGAAGTAGTAGGCCTAGAACTACTAGAGTTCCCGAAAAGGTGACTTACATAATTGCCAAAATAATCTCTAACGAAGACGAACAAGACACTAAACATCATAGTATAGGTAACAATTTTCTGTAAGTGTATTATAATTACGGAATCTAAAATTTATTCCAAAGAAATATCAAGAAAAAAACTATTACTCATTTATATTTCCTTCTTGCTTTACTTTAAAAAACTTTATATATATAATGTTTTAAAGGAAAACAAGCAGGAAGCAAAAATAATAATATGAAAATGAATAATATAATCAATTACATCATAAATGCTTGTAAATTCTCGTCTGAAAGCGATTTTAAATATATTCATGGAGTTTAACGCTGAAAATAACACCGTAAAGTGTTTTGTTTGCCCGTAGCGTCGTTATTATGAGCATATAATAAGGGGCTAATCTTTATTCATGTGTATTATGTATATATTTATTAATTTTTATTACTCCTATGTATTTTTTTTACTCACGTTCTCCCATTTTCCTTTCTTTAGTATTTTTATATATTTACTATCTCACGGCGTGATTTTCTTTCAATATCTTCTTCCATCCCTTTTCCACGTTTTACTAATGGTTAGATGGGATTTGTGTCTTGTTTTATGAATACTTTATATATTCATTCTTGTAAAATATTCTTGTATTCCTTGAGAATCAACTGAATATAGTTCGAAAGTACGTGCAATTTGCGCTTCCTCTTCCCCGACGGATATTTTTGCATTATTGCTCCTTTGATACCTTCCTCTACTCAAACTTTCCATGTTGCTAATATACTTGCAGTGCTCGATGTTGGTCAATGCTCTATAAAGCAAGTACTCCTTTGCTAATGACTTAATGCCATGCAAACTTTCCCCCTCAGTTATGATGTATCTTTACTTATTACGAAGGTTCCTCTCAATGAAACAATTCATATTATTATCAACCTAATTTTGAAAAACCTCTCACCTCTCACAATTTCTCTCGTCAAAATTTCAAGACTATTTTAGAATTGATTTTTACTGAGAATTATTTTCTCTTCAATAACAAAGCTTACAAACAGATAGACGGAGTAGGAATGAGAGACATAATAGCCCCCAAAGCAGCTCAAACTTTCATAGTTCATTTAAAAAACGACTTTATTGAACAATGTCCTTTAGATTTTAAACCGATATTTTGCCGTAGGTAAGTTGATGATTCCTTTGTTTTTTTAATAACATGGATTAAGCTAAGGAATATTTAATTTGATCAAATCGTTTCATCACTAAATTATATATATATATATATATATATATATATATATATATATATATATATATATATATATATATATATATATATATATATATACTACTGAATTAGAGAGTAACAAAAACTTTTCTTCCTTCGATGTTATTATAGAAAAAGCCGACAAGCGAACTACTCAAATATACAGAAAGCCTACCTGTAGTGGTCTTGGAATAAACTTTTTCAGCCATTGTGACATGTCATATAAACAGAGCAGTGAAATTCCTCTTATATAGAGATTTCCATTTCTCCTCTCCTTATTCTTTAATGCATAAAGAATTACAAACTCTGATGTATTAATTTTAAAAAGTTTTTTACCTCTTTCCTTTGGTTGATAAATTATTCAAAAGATTTTGAAAAAAATTTACTCTCCGCTTTTTATGTTATCTGATGTTCCTAAAATTTTTTTTCAATATCGTAGTACCTGAAATGAGGCCTTTTGATAAATTATTCACTAAACAATACAACAAATTACTTCCCCAAACTTTTCATTCGAACTTCCAAATCACCTCTGTCAAACCCCCTTTCCATAAGAAGTTTCATTAATACCAAAGACAAACTTCCTCTTGAGATGAGCAGCCGTATTGTTTATTCATTTTCTTGTCCTTGTTGTCTGCAAGGAACCTATATTGGGAGTGCGGTTTGTTCATTAAAGAGATGTTTGTTCGCATATGGGAATCAACCACCGCACCGGAAACTCTTAACTAAGAAGGAAACTTCTCCTACTATAAATCATGCATTACAATATAAGATGGTTCTATGGGTAACTTTAAAATAATTGGCCACAATAATGAAGAATGTAATCTAATAAAGTTTGGAATCCCTAATAATAAAGACAAGGTCTTCTCATTTCTTAATTATAACTACCTCTGTCATCAACCAAGCAATCAAAAACTTTATCTTTCTTTAAGGGTATCCCTTATAATTTCTTTACTTTCTGTTTATACCTGACTTCACCGGTAAGACACATTATACTTTAATAATTTAGGGGTTTCTTTCTTAAAATTCTGTTCTTCATTACTGGTTTTATATAATAGATACTTAAAAAATTGTCTTTTTAAAACTTTTGTCTTATAAAGCCCTCGTTTTGCGTTTTTAATTCTTTCCATTCTTTACAGTGGCTTGACTTTATTATCTTTTAAATATTGCTCATTTAAATTTGATATTTATTTTAAACATTTATGTGTTTAACTTGTCATTTTTTCCCTTTTACATCCTTTATTTTTATATATTAATTTTTATATTTTATTTAAATACGATCTTAATATCGATTTATTTAACAATATTTGCTTGTCCATAGTTTTGAACCTTTATATTTTTACTACCTAATAATTAATTTTTAACATGATTACATTTTACAATTTTTTCGTTATATGAAATTGCATTAATTTAGAAATAGATTTCTTTTTGTGCTCCCTGTGAAAATAATTCAATAATTTCTTTGTTTTCAAAGATTTTATAAAATTTCCTAGTAAGTTTATTTACATAACAATTTAATTTGATCTTATTGTATTTTTTATTATTTTTTATGATTTTCGAATCTAAAGATGCGGCGATGCAACTGAAACGTTTATAATTTCCAGCAAAATCACATGGGCCTGAGCGTCCTCTCGTTTCTTACCCCTTCGTCGTGGTGATTATTTTCGCATATATATATATATATATATATATATATATATATATATATATATATATATATATATATATATGAATGCAATGCCCTGCAAGAAAAATTAAAAAGGTGCTTCCAAGTACTTTAGATCTTTTTTCACTAGGTGGTCCATTATCTTTTACTAGCTTGTACGAGTATATACCCTTATTATAATATTTTCTCTTGTAGTTATCCTTGAGAATGAACTAAATAAAGTTAGAAAGTACTTGGAAGCACCTTTTTCATTTTTCTTGCGGGGCATTGCATTCATATATATATATATATATATATATATATATATATATATATATATATATATATATCCAGTATTTAAAACCATTGCGATCGAAGATACCTTATATGATACTTGTCTAAAATAGAGGTAAATCTCAAAAATAATGATTAAATTCAGTATTTTACCTTAGATAACGTCTGAAAAAAACAAGGAGCCACAATTCATAATTTTTTGATCTGTGTAAAAAGAATCGGATCTGTGAGAGTTAAAGCTGACTCCTTTATAAGATGCTGTTATTTATTATCAATGCTATGTAAGGTAACTAGTATAAATCATCAAAGCCCTTTTCTTCGACTACTCAGAGGGATGAATTTAAGTTACCCCCCCCCCATCAATATTTTTCCTGGATCCGCCACTGCAACCCACCTAAACGACACACACAACTGCACTTACAGGAAGTCCGGGAATGGTACCGGCTCCACGAGAATGAGCTTGGCTGTACCCCCTGATAAGAATGGAGGTACCTAATAACACTACCACATTAACCAATCATTTCACCGTCGAAGAAACAAAACACTACACCAAATCATCACCAAAATGCGCCCCCGGCCCATCCGACCTTACATCCACTATAATTCACCACCTCTCAGAAGCCATTTTCGCTACACTTACACACCTTTTCTATGCATCTCTTCTGTGGCCACTTCCCATAACCATTAAAAAATTCACACAACATTCTACTACACAATAAAACCAAAGCCCCAGAAACCCCATCAACTACAGGCTTATTGCTCTATTAGAGCACCTAGACAAGACACTAGAATGTATTTTGAACACATGTCTCTAGAATTTTCTAGAAAACTACCGGATCTTCCCCTGCCAATATGGCTTCGGGACTTGCCAGTCCAATCAAGCGTTTGTGACCATCATTCATGACCGTAATACAAGAAAGTACACTAAACACGACAGAAAACACTCTCCGTCAGTAAGGACGAAGAGGAGGCCTTTGACATGATGTAGCAGAAGGAGCTAAGTTGGAAACTAGCCAACAACATGGAGCTCCTACTCTTCACCATAAGGCTCCTCTCCCACTACCTTACAAAACGGGGGTGCCACGTAAAATACAACAAAAAAAAACATCATGCCCATTTACACCACTCGCAGGCGTACCTCTGGGTTGTGTACTTAGAACCTAAACTCTATGTAATGTACACAAATGACATTCCACATCCACCCGAAAACTGTAGACACGCATTCACACAAATACTCAGATGGATTTACTAACCCTAAATAGCAAGTGGGAATTACAAAAATAGAGTAATTATTGTAGCGTGATAATATGTGCATATATTACATCCGCACTTGTGTGCGTGTTTGTGTCTATGTCCTTCAGTATATCTCAATCACTTTCGGAACTGGACCTGGAAAGTTGCGCGCTATGCGAATACCTAATCGGACTATATTTTTAACTGCGGCGAAGTAAGTCTATGGGTCATGAAAATATCGTGTTGTGTTGATCTTCTGTCCGCAACCAGTCGCTGGCTCAATGTAGCCAGCTAAAACCAATGCTGCGATAGGTAATTGAGGTCACTGAGTTTAAATATGATATAGGTTGACCACCTAGTGGCTAGAAGTGCTAAATCTGCCATTTTTAGAGATATGAGTATCAAACCAATATCAATAAACCAGTTAAATATCTTGATTGATTTTAGCCACAGGTCCACTAGATCATATCCCTCTAGTCTATATATTTTTGCTTCCCAAACCGTATCACTCACTACACGAACGCATTACGTAATACTCTGAAGGTTATATCCTCATTGTTCTTAACATTTTATGAAATAATTAATATATTACAATATATTTATATATGAGTATAGAAATATATGAAGAGAGATTTCACATAATATGGTATCAAATTCCTATATGTGTATATAATAGTTTTTTTAAAATCTCTACAGAATATCTTGATGTAGGAAACCTTTTTTCCTAAATTTAGAGTCGAATTTACAACATTTCTTACTTTTTGGTCAACTCCAGTGTATCATACCTTACTTCATGCTCAAGTGCAATATAACATACCTTATTAATTCGTAATAGGTTCAACTAAAGTATATCCTTAATTTATGCCCATGTTCACATAAACGCCTCTTAATTTATACCCAAGCCCCCATAAACACCTAAATTTTTTCCATGAGTCAACATAAAAACCTTTAAATTTATGTCTAACTTCACTGCCTCATCTATTAATTTAAGTTCACCTTTACTTCACCATATTTTAATTTAAGATCACTACTACTGAATCATCTTTGAATTCAAGTTCAATTCCACTGAGGCATCTATTAATTTATGCTTAATACCACTGAAGCATCTTTTAAACTTACATCAACTACAGTATCTCGTAATTTAAGTTCACTTCCGCTGTATCATCTCTTAGTTTAAACTCATTTTCACTGCAACATTTATTAATTTATTCTCACGTCCACAGCAGCATTCATTAATTTATACTCATATCCACTGCAATATTCATTAATTTATGCTCAAAACACTACATCTTTACTTAATTTATACCCACGTCTACTAAGCCATCCTTTAATTTATGGACAATTCTACTGCAGCATACCTTATATTCTGCTCAGATACACTACAAACCTTTTTATTTAAGCTCATTTTAGTGACTATATCATGCAACAAACACACGTAGTGAGAGAAATGGTTTTGATAGAAATAATGCTTAATACCTTTATGAAATATGTATCATCTTCTGATCTTTCAAAGCAGTTTATATTTTGGGGGCTCCCAATACTCAACAAAAATATGATTATAATTATATTATTTATATAACTTAGATCACTTAAATTATATTACAAAGACCAAAATCAATAATATAGTTTGTTGTTAAAAAAGGTGTTTCAGTTAGCAACAACAAAGTTTGAAATATATTTTCTATGGTTTTAATGAGGAAGAAATTCTTTAAGATCAATTTCACAATTATCGCACATTATGTCACTGAAGTTACAAAATACCAATACAAAACATATTACAGTTTATTACGAAAATTTCAGACCGTATTCGAACTATAATCTTGGGATAACTGTAAATTTGCCAGATAAACTAATATAGTTATAACAAAAAAATATGAATGATAAAATTATTAATTGTAATTTCCTTTTGTATATTGTAATCTTTATGATAATTAGGCTTTGCAGAGCACCTGAACTTAGATACACTACTCCAGCGTGCAACGATTATAATTAAACAAAAAAGAAAATATGAACTGAAAGATACGAACACTTTATTTTCAGCTTACACTTTATTCTTCATATTCGTGTTTTCTTCATTTTATTTCTATTCTTTTGTTTTGTTTTGTTTTTCTCTTTGTATTTTCAGACTTGTAAAAAAGTATTTGGTGCTAATTCTCTTTTCAATAAGAACAAAATTACAGAACAAACGTCATTAAAAGAGCAAAATTACACTCGCATGAATTCACTTTTAGGACATTTTAAGACGAACTGATGCGATTTACATTAGTCTAGAGTTAAATTTCTTGGAGACAAAATTCAATTTCATTTTAGAGACTCTTCTAACGTTCTTTCCATTTTCATTCTATTTTTTTTACCAGTGCTTAACATTTCTTACCTTCCCTACTTACTCCACAAAAGGAGAGGCGAATCACGTGAACATCTCCACCACTGAGACTTACTTTATTGAACATCATCCCCCTCTTAAATTTGGTGCTCCCTCAGCTGGTTTAGCCCATCAAACTAGATGGTTGTCCGGGGTGTAGCCGTTGTTCTAAGTTAACAATTAGTTGGAGCCACAGGTGAGAGTTGTGGAAGAGTATTAGGGCTACGGCAACTGTCCAGGTTCTGCAGGTACGGTTGCTGCGTTCTCCCTTCTCGCTCTTGCTTCAATGACACATGAACGTCGCTCCTCTTCAAAGCGGTTATGGGCCTTCTTTATAAGAGCAGGCTAATAGATTCTGTCCTGTGCACATTCTTCCAGTTATTATGCAGCGATTCCGGCGAGGGCTGTGTTCGCCTTCACACAGTCCTTGAAACGCTCACGAGGCCTACCATGGTTTGCTTTCCTGAGGAGAGCTCTCCGTACACACGCTTTTGAATATATTCAGGAGACAGGAACGACGGGTAAACACGTCTGATGTATTTAGAGTTATAACTTTATTAGATAACTTTAACCGCCTACAACCTAATGCAGTATAATGGAAGTGGGTGTATAATTGCTCAGTATGTCCTTTTACTGTACAGTCTAGAAAATGTTTTATTCTTTAAAATAATTTTATAGTAATTTTTAGCAATTCTAATCTTAGACATATTTAATAAAGCGTTTTTAACTCCAGGGCAGGGCTAATTATTCCCTATCGGAGTAATTCTGTAAGAAAAAAAGTTGCTATCTCTCGTAGCGTTAAATCTTTTGTTAAGAAGCTAAAAGCCATTATTTCTAGCGGCTGCTCCGTATCTAACTTTAGTAACTCTTACTTTATATTAGTAGATCCAATTAGTATTTTAAAGACGTCGATAAGTTGACTGCACAAAAGCTGATTATCCATCAGGCTTCGTATGATTTAATACATCCATATATCTAAGATTGGAAATTAATGGCGTTGATCTACGTCGAAGGCTCTAAGGTTAAGATATATTTTCGAAAGTTTGGTGAACAAAATTGAACCTCCTGTTGCGAGAAGGTATGAGAAAAGCTAAATATAAGGGTAGAGCAATATATTCCTTGAATTAAATACTCGGTCACCCGGAAAGATCGTGTCGCTCGGAGCCCTATAAAACCTACCTTTCCTGGCAAGGACGATGTTCGTCCCTCAGGGGGTTCGAAGCAGTCTCGGATGTTCCCAAATATATATATATATATATATATATATATATATATATATATATATATATATATATATATATATATGAACCTATGTTAAACCATAATTTTGATCTAAAATTTAATATATTTGTTTACGGAGCGTCTCCCTCATGCCACATTCATGTTAAGTAAATCTGAACCTTTGTCTTATTTTGTTTTTGCTCTAGTTTTTAATGAATGCTGAAATATTTATGCTAGCACTTAAAATTTGTTACGTACAGACGCTTTTAATTATTATTGAATTTAGGGTTATCGGAAATTATGTTTATTTTTTTCTTTAACTTACCATTGAGGAGATATGGTTCATCAAGCAATCCGATGTCACTATCGATTTCCTCTGTTTTCCTTAATTATTGTTGCCACTTCCAGCTGCATCGAACCTAATTTGAGTCGCTTATGTGTCCTGATTTTCAGAATGTTTCCGGAGATCTGGAACAGCTGTAATCTCACTCGTGGCGTCCTTGGAATTGTCCTAATCAGCTTGATTCTACTTCCTTTGACGGGTGAGTAAATATCCTGTATCTGCATTCGCTTTCGCACAAAATAGAATATAAAATCGGCGCCCATCAACGAATTATCGCCATTGTGTATTGTGTTCTCAAGGCAAAATATTTGAGGGCACGACTTTCTAAGCCAGAGCCCATATCCAGGGTTAGTCACCTCGGCTCACCTCTTATGACACGTGCCGAAGGGCAGGTTATTTATTCTTATTGACCCTAATACAGTCGATAACGGGTGAGTTATTTTTAAAAGTAGGTGATCATCTGTAATTGACAGGTCTCCTAATTTAAGTAAAACCATCCTGCATTCAGATTTTCCTAAGAAAAAGATTACTCAATTAGTAAGCCTGAATGATCCTAAGAAAAAATGGAAAATAAAATAAAATCGCATAGGTGGGCGCGATAACGAAAAAGTGTATCACAATAGCCGATAAATCGATAACGATAACCTTATCGGCGATAATCGATAATCGATAACTGGCGATAAATTTATCGCCCGATAAGGTGATAACCGATAAATGGATAAATCCAAAATTATAATACAATATTGATTATTGACTATATATAGCGTTATTTTATAATACAATAGTAAGAATATTTGAATATTGTTTTTTTTTAGTTTCTTACCTGGTGAGGCTCTCCTTCATCTCCTCATAGGTTTTGAGGATTCTCCTCCCAGCTCGGACCTACTTATTTCTGTCTCCAAGGCACACGCGACTCGCACCTGTGCTAAACTGGAACCAAAAACTGAAATTATCGATTATCGCTAGTTTGGAACCAAATGTATCGGCGATACCGATGAATCGATAACGCGGGGGGAAAATATCGGATAATCGATAATCCGATATCGTTATCGCGATAACGCCAACCTATGAAAAATTAGTGGCAAAGGATATATTAAAGGAATGGAGGGTGTAGATAGAGAATTGGTTTCTTGACTCTTATCTGTAAAGTTATATTTATCTATTCTCTTTTTAAACAAATTTACTGAAGTATTTTCAACAGCCTTTTTAGGTAAGATATTCTAAGTTTTATTTTAGAATAAAAGAAATTTTGTGATTCTGCCGTATCAAAATCTCTCATTTAAGAGCTTAAAACCCTTATGTTTAGTGGCCACTTGGTAATCTAGCTCAACTATTGAGGGATAATAATTTATATCAGTGAGCTTGTTTAGTATTTTAAAAAATCATTAAGTTGGCTAGTTAGATGCCAATTTTATAGTGATAGTAACTTGTGGTGTTTCAGTCTGTCTTCTAAATTCAGGCATTAATTTTGTCGCTCGACGCAAAATGCGTTCCAATAATGCAATTTCCTTTGGTAAATATGGAGGCCACAACTGCACTGCATACTATAAATGAAGCCTTGCAGGCGATTTATATAAGGGAAAAGTAATATCCTTCGATTTAAAAGCAAAAATCTCTGGCTATGTAGCTTAGAGCTATATTTGTCTTTTGGGAAGATCTGGTTCATCGTTTAGAAATTTTAGATCGCTCGAGATTAAAACACCTAAATCCTCTTCCATGATGATTGAATTTAAAATTTGACTGACTATATTGTAATTTCTTCTGGATTTATAGGCATTACGTCACACTGGCCTCTTTATATTGTATATCCAATCTTTTTGACCATTTTTGCAAGTTTACAATCAATATCATATTTTGTTCTAGTAACGATTTTAGTGTTATCGGTAAATTTTGAATGTTTGTTTAAAAGAATTATGTCAAGGTAGTTTAAATGTATTAAATAAAAGAAGGATGCTAGAGCATATCCCTGAGTTAGGCGCTAGTGATCATTGCCAACGAAGAATTATTTACATTTAGGTAGGCTGACCCTTATTACGTGCGCTTTTAGCTGTATCTAGTATTTTGTGAGGATCTGAGTCAAAAGGGTTTTAATCGAAAAAACTACATTTATACTTTTATCACATTCTAACGTTGCGCCCATTCCATGGAAAAATAATCGAGCATCAGAGCAAAAAGTCGAGCTTCTGATGATTCATTAAGATATTTAACTCCAGATGTTCAACGATCGTGTCTCTAACAATAGACTGCAAGAGCCTAGCAACGACCGAAGTAAAGGAATTGGGACGAAAGTTACTAGGATTAGCATTTATCCTTTTTTTGAAAAGTGGTGTTAGATTTCCTTTTTCGAACTCCTTAGGAACTATTCCCTCACTTAAAGATGTTTTAAAAAATTTTTAAAAATTGTTTAACAGTTCGCTTTTTAATTCCTTAAGGTGAAGGATAAATTCTATCAGGGTCCGGTTCCTTGGAAATGTTCGCTTTATTAATTAATATAAAAGTAAATTCCGTTTTCTGCTTTACCATATTTTAAAACGTAGCGTGTTCCTAAAAAAATATTACCTATTGTATTTTATGTAATTTATTTGTATCTTCGATGTTAACAACATGGACAAAATATTAATTTAATATTTTAACCACATGCTGTCTGTTTGGTTTTTGTTTTTTTAACTATTTCAATTCTACGGTACACACTTATCTACATGCAAAGGGTACATATATAGATTAGTATGTACCGTAGAATGGAAATAGTTAAAAAAACAGCACGTTAAAAAACAAACACAAAAATGATACACTAACATTATATACTGGTAGCTTAACACCGTCTGTGTAAGTGGACTGGCCTTGAGCGGACCTTACAGTCTTTGCTGGTCCTTGTTTCTGTAGTTCTGTAGTTAGTAATAGAACTCTCGTCATTTCATATTTATATATCTATAAAATTGCTTGGGGCTCATATTTTAACAACGACGCCAGACTTTTGTTGTTTTTTGTAGTTTAATTTAGCTGTTAATATTTCGCTTTTGATAAAACACTATAATAAAAGTACTAGTGCCGATTTTTAGACAGTATTGCTAGTTTAGGAAATTTTATGTTATTTATACAAGGCATCTGGGTTTATATATAATTTACTCTAGTATTATACCAGCCGATTTTGCCGTTTATAGTGAAAAGTACTCATATAATTGATTATACATCTCCGTGGCGTCTTTAACGTTAAAGATTTCATCATAATTTCGATGTTTCAAGCGGGGCCGACAAATATACAAATTGCAAGACTTATTTTGAACATCTCTTCATTAGTCAAATTTAAGTCTAGTACTCTATGTTCGTGCGTCGGTTCCTCTACGTTAGGATAAAAGAATTTATAGTTTATAAAGGTTAGAAGTCGATTTCATCCAGTGTACGCTATCTCCTTAAAAAAAACAAAACTACCTTCCGAAAATGAAAGTCACCAATAACCGTTTTACTTGATTTAATTAAGGTCGAGAGCGTTTAAAATTAATAAAATTGTACTCTTCCGTTTGTCTTTGTATCCTATATACTATGATAAAATTAATTTTAGCTTTATGTATTACGAATTCGACAGCTTAAATCGGTGTCTTTCATAATCGCGACTAGTACTTTATTTCTATTTAAAAAACAGCGCCTTTGATCTTAATCTATCATTATTAAGCATTTTATAGCTATTTAAGTTAAATTAATTATTTTTCGATAATCCCCTTCTATAACTTTCGATTCATGTATCAGTACCCTAATAATATTAAAATCTTCCGATGCAACTATCGAATTAATCGCGATTTTGTTAATAAAAAGTCGCGCGTTTGTGTAGAGGTATGGTAAAATTTGTTTATGTCCCCAGAACTTTGACCGGGTACATAATCATCAGCTTCTTGCGATAATCTCTCTCTCTCTTTCTCTCTCTCCCTCTCTCTGCTATATGCTTTCCAACCTCTGACACATTGCTGTCGAGATATCCATGAGAACCTTAATTAAAATTCTTCCTAGTCAGCCGTACCCCTTTCTATTGATGAAGTGCACCCATTATTCCTGGCAGAGAAGCTTAAGAGAGGTATTAATATAAGAATATTTTCTGGAGAAAACATTTGCAGCACCTATTCTCGGAAGAATGACTGAAGACGCTACGTACCGTCTCTTCTCCTTTCACAGTTCCATTCAATGGACGGTACTTTTGCAGGTGTTCTTCGAACTTTGTAAATAAAGCATTTTTGGTGGCAATATGCATAATATATACGTCTTCTTCTTGCGTAGATTCCTGGCTGAAATCGTCCACTGAATTGATTAAATTTTAAACTCAGCCTCACAGATAGATTTATCTTCTCCGTTGTGTTGGTCTTCCTGCTCAGAATAATTAATAGAGGCCACTTTTAGATGAACTTCGAAATCATTTCCACCCTGATCAGAACCTTGAGCTGAGAATCTATTTGTAATTATTACTTGTAATCTCGGCTTTGGCAGTCTTGTTGGAGATCTCAAGTCAACCGGAACGAACAGGCTTCCTCAGCTACTGAATGCCCGTCAGGCAAGCTGTCCAGAGGGACAGGATCAGCTGCAATCGATGATCTCTGGTCATTTTGAGATTCAGCTCTCAGTGCCATAGCTCTGCGGCGCCAAACTGCTCCATCAAAGGTTTCTTGTCAACACGCAGCACCTCTAACTTCAATTGAGGGAAAATAATTTTAACCTTTAAATCTATATATGTATTGCGTGCAACCTGCACCTCTCATTCGATCCATCAAAGTGAACTAACAGCAACAGGCCACTTCACGCTTTACATGTTCTCTTCTATGGAGCCATCTCATAATTTCGAGAGATAAACAGGATAAAAAAAGAAAAAAAAGTTTAGGCGTATGGGAAAAAATAGGTATATGCTAAATGTTATAAAGTATAAATGTATTATGGGAAAAATAAAAAGATTACATTTTTTAAGCAAACGTGATGACATTTGACAAATAAAAAGGCGTTGTTAATGAATCGCTTCACAGATTGTGATAAAGTGCAGGGAGAGTTCCAATATTTGGAAACTCGGTTAAATTTAAGCGGATTATTTTCAGAATTATAATAATATGATTCTTTGATAATGCTACTTTCACAATTTAAACTCTACAACGGAAGTTTTCCAAAAAGAGCAGAAGAGAAAAGTAGGCAATCAAACAACTTAAAAGAAAACAAACAGATAATAAAAACAAATAAATAACAAAACACCTCATGCAATGAAAATTGATGAGCATAGTGTAATTGTAAATATTACAAGAGTAAAGAAAAACGTATAGAAAAGAAACGACTTTACAAAAAGCATAATTAGCTATCTGTTGTCTTTGGAATCACAGTGAAGCAAATGTTAATGTTACTAAACACATTTTTCCGCAAAACATTCGCGAGAAAATATCCAGCTGTCGTAAACACCAGTCAAAACCATAACAAACCCGGTTTTCACTGAGTGTTTTCGAATGCGTCCTTCTAGTAAGCAAACAGGGAAGCGAATGAGTCACAGCCTATTTAAGGCCTAGTTAAAATTATGTTAAAATGTTTACGTCTCATCAAAAGCTACCTATAACACATTCCTGTTTTTTAACCAATTAAAACTACAATGTACCCGCTACTTCGTTAATCCTGAATTATTTTTATAAACAATTCCATGAACAGTTGCACAAAATGCATAAATATGTTAATTATTTAATATCCTCTTTTCCCTAACCTGGTCTAAATACAGGCATGGTAAATGGGGGGGGGGGAAATAATAAGAAAAGTCAAATATCCATAGAATAGCTTTTGGATTAGTGAGAGAATTACACTGACCAACACCAACATTATTGTCTAATACATTGGTTTTGCTCAAATAGATCAACTTTTTGTGATTTCTACATGATTTTTTTAACGGTTTTTTTTACATGTCCGGGTATTTTCTATCTATATGATGCCAAATTATTACTTATTTCTGCAAATAAATTAATTCTGAAGAGTTTACATGGGTTCATTTTTAACCAACTGGTATTTTACTTCTGCAAGTGAATGAAATGGATTCGGTCAGAAGATCTAGCAAAAATAAGCCCAATGTATTTTGATACGTCTGCAGCAAATACGCTGTTGTTCCTAACAAGAATCCAGTCATAAATTTCATAAAGTGTGCTTACCATGCTTATTTTGGTATGAAACCTCTTGACCAGGATAAAGCTTGTGTGCCACACATGGTATGAAAGACATGCACCGAGTTTCTGCATCTACCATTCTTATTTTGGTATGAAACCTCTTGACCAGGATAAAGCTTGTGTGTGCCACACATGGTATGCAAGACATGCACCGAGTTTCTGCATCTACCATGCTTATTTTGGTATGAAACCTCTTGACCAGGATAAAGCTTGTGTGTCACACATGGTATGCAAGACATGCACCGAGTTTCTGCATCGTTGGACCAAGTGCAAGAAGAGTTGTCTGAAGTTTGGAATTCCCATGGTTTGGATGAAGCCGACAAACTCTGGCACTGACTGCTAATTATGTGTTATTGATTTGTCTGTGCTTAACAGAAATAACCAGAGCAGCCTCAAGTATCCCGATCTTCAATCAGGACATCGTCCTGTAGCTCAATGTGATGAAATTCCAGTACCTTTCTTTGTAAAACTTCCTGACATCATTGACGAAAGTCCTTTACTTTTGAAGAAAGTAAAGAAGTGATTTTTGACGATGTTTCATCACATTCTTTTTTTCCAAAACGAGATAAATGATCTAGCTAGCAATCTCAGCTTGGCAAAGTTATCTGCCGAACTGTTGGAATTCAGATTGAAGGAAAAAATACTCCTCTCTGACAGTGCTCGCATCATCTTCTACCGCAACAGACATCAAGAGTACCTCATAATTTTTCTCTGAAAAGATGGACTTGGTGTACTGTACATACATTGCGCAGCTTCTGTACAAACTTGCAGTGTCACATTACCAACCCGAAGATTGGAGACTGTCTCATTCACAGCAGCAAGCAATCGCTTAAATGTGTTCTGATGCACAACGACAACCAATTTGCCTCTGTTCCCCTGGCTCACTCAACCTCACTGAAGAAGAGGTATTGAGTGGTGAAGTACGTACTGGAGAAAATAAATTCGTTATTATAAGCATAATTGAGAATTTATGTTGGCTTTAAGATCGTGCCCCTCTAGTTGTGACAACAGCCCTGGTTCATTAAGTACCCATGCTTTCCGTGCATGTGGGATAGTAGGGACCGAGCTCAGCATTACGCGAAGGAAGAGTAGCCTGTATGGGAGGAATTGTTGCCTTGTAGAACAAGAATCGTCATAAACAACCCTCTGTTGGACAGAGATAGGATACTTTTCCCACCGCTGCACATCAAACTCGGCTTGATCAAACAAGTCACCAAAGCTCTGGACAATAGGGGTGGCTGCTTCACTTACTTGTGCAACGCTTTTCCAGGATTTAGTATGAAGTTGAAAGGTGGCATCTTTGACGGTCCTTAACTCTGTCAGCTGACCAGAGATCCATAGTTTGAAAAATCAATCAACCAAGTGGAACTGGAAGCGCGAAAGGATTTTTTTCTGGTTGTGAAGAGCTTTTTTGGCCACAAGAAGGCCAGGAACTAGACAGAACTTGTCACCAATATGCTGACTACTTTTAGAACCTTTGGATATAACATGAACATCAAAATGCATTACTTATTCTCACATATGTGTCGCTTTTCTGAGAATCAGGGATTAATTAAAGACGAGCAGGAGGAGAGATTCCATCAAGACATAATAGAGATGGAGACCAAGGATAAGAGATGCTTGGATGCAGTCATGATGGCTGATTACTGTTGGACTAGGAAGAGATAGATCGCTACCGCGGAAATTCTAGGGGTTTAAAGAAACAGAATTTCATACCCTGAATTTTGAACAATGATGCCCTAATATCCAATTTACATGTACTTACCTTTATCGATGTCTACTATTCAATGTATGCAGATCAATTTTGTAACATTTAATTCATAAATTAGTCAAAAAACTATGGTTTTTACCTAAAAAACTTATTTTAAATGGGAAATCTTAACAAAAATCAGCCGAAAACTTTACAAAAGTGTAATCAATATAGTTATAAGATCGGATTTCTTAAAAATCCCCTTAGCACAAAGACTTGACTTGATCGGAGGAAACGGATGTTATTTTAGGATTCATCGGTGCAAAATGATCCTAAATTAGTTGAAAAAAATTAGACGACTTAAATTTTTTTTTCTAACCCATTGTTAGAAATTTATATGATTCACACAACAGAATCCTTCTCTCTCTTTGTGTCGCGTTGCATTACAATGCCCTGGAAAACAAAATTGTTTAAAGGGACGCGTATTTAAATATACAAATTTCCATCCCCATACACAGGATGCTAGCATATTCTGAGTTGTATATCATACTCCCATTTCACCCCCCCCCCCTTCCACCAAAAATGACAATTACCTTTATTAAAATAAACATCCATTTTTTTATGAATTTCCGAAGCAAACCAATTAAATTTCAATTTTATCAGTTTAGCCTCAAATTATTAAACAAAGCCTTACAGGGAATTAATTAAACGAACGATATTCAATTAATTTAAGAGCTTTATTACATTATATTTAATAAAAAAACTACCTATATCTTTCCCCTTGAACTAATTGGCTTGGTACAGTATTTTCCACTTGTATGTATGATTTCTATAAGTTTCGGGGGTTAAAGAGAGAGAGAGAGAGAGAGAGAGAGAGAGAGAGAGAGAGAGAAAGAAAGAAAGAAAGAAAGAGAGAACTACATAACTACAGATTCGAGGACCAGCAAAGACCCTAAGTTCCGCTCAAGGCCAGTCCGCTTACACAGACGGTGTTAGACGAACACTTTCGAATGTTAGTATATCATGCTTTTTCTTTTAACATGTTGTTTTTAAACTATTTCAAATCTACGTACACGCTCATCTACACGTGTACCCTTTGAAATGCAGGTTAAGTTATCCTTTAAATGCACGTACACGTTTCTCCCGCAGCTTCGCCTGCTAATGATGAAATTATACGTATAGGACAGACAGAAAACGAAAGAGGGAATTCACATTCACTCCATGCCATGCAGGGAGACGTCGCTGGCATCTTTTCATCGATCATTTCATTTGGTAGAGAGCACGAGTGCCTTGAATAGTGGCAGAATTATATCTTTCGATTTGAAAGTGAAATTGCAAGCAATAAATCCTAGCATTCGGTTTGCTTTCTTACAAGCTTCTGCGCATTGTTTCGATACTTAAAGGTCCTCTGAGATTAAAATCACCAGGTCTTTTTCTATGTTAACGAAGTCGAGGATTTGACCTTTCATGTTATTTTACTTTTAAGTTATGGCATCCTAAATACATGACCTTGCATTTACCTATGTTGAAGCCCAAATGCCATTTATCCGCCCATGCGAAAATTTTAACAAGGTCTCCGCATTTTCTCTACATGGGATCTAGAAAGAACTCGGATTCGTAGCTTCGTTTCATCAGCAAATTTAGAGATCTTACTAATCACTACATTATCTAAGTTGTTAATGTAAACAATATATAATAATGGGCCCAAGACTGACCCATGTGGAACCTCGCCAGTTTTTAATTCATTTGAGTATGTTTCCTCTCACCCCAATTACTCTAATTTTCATCAATAGCATTTCGTGTGGGACTGTATCGAAGGCCTTTTTTAAAGTCAAGGTAAATTATATTCGCCGCTTTAGTTTCGTCGTAAGTGCAAAGTATATTATGAAAAAAATCTAGTAAATTAATTAGGCACGAGCGCCCTTGTTTAAAACCCTGCTGGCTGGCTGTGATTAAATTATTCGCCTCAAGGTGACTCAATAATCTATCTCTAATTATCGATTCCAAGAACTTTTCAATTACACAAGTTATGCTGATGGGAAGGAAATTAGTAGGCTCAGATTTCTCACCTTTTTTTTAATATCGGTGTAACATTTGCACATTTGAACTCTATTGGAACTGGGCTTTCCTCGATTGAGTGATTGGAAATCGTGCAACGCTGTCTTCCTACTTTATTTTTTAGTTCTTTAAGAGGGGTTGGGTATATCCTATCGGGCTCGGGTGCCTTTGAATTTTTCATTTTATTTATGTACCTGATAATCTCTCATTCATTCATACTTATGGTGGATAGAATATTTGGTCTTTGAAGATTTATTTTCTCGCTTAATGTTGCTGATTGTGTCACGTCCTCCACAGTAAAAACGCTCGCAAAGTGCTTATTTAATATTTTATCAATTTGTTCAGGGTCGTCTCTCATAACACCATCTTTACTTCTGATTGACCCTATTCAATCATTTATGGGTCTTCTACTGTTTACGTAACTAAAAAACCGTTTATATTCGTGCTTCGAATTTAAAGCAAGATCTTTTTGTTATTTCAGCTTAGCTTCCTTAACGGCCCACTTTATCAGCCTTTGAGAGTATACGTATCTTTCCCGATTTGCTACTGTTTCGGGGGAGTTTTAAACTTTGATATTCCTAATTTCGCTCCTGAATTAAGTTAATTTTTAAAGGGCTAACCAACGGTGCCTTCTTTAATTTCCCATTCTTACCGCGAACGTATTTTACTTAGTCGGAATCCACAGTGAGCACGCTTTGCTGTAGCTCCGAGTACATGCCCTGTACTGTCCTATTATAAAACTACTTTCCAAGTTTATCCTTCTACTCTGGTCACAAAAGGTTTCAAAATTGCAGCTCCCAAATCTTCAGATTAGTTGTATACTCACTCTCCTTTTCCCCCATGCTTGTAATAATTTCGATCCTAATAACATTATGGTCACTGATCACCAAATGTTCACCCATGCAAACGTTTTATACTAAAGTTCTTCTGTTGTGATAATTAAATCAAGTATATTTTGATCACGTGTAAGTTTCTCTACTTTTCGAATAAATAAATTATCCTGAATGAAATTGTCCAAGCTCTCGCCTACTTTATCCGAAGTATAGTTTGTATAGTTAACGTTTGGGTAATTGAAATCCCCCCAAATTATTCTTTTTCTTTTGCTCACCATAGATTAAAGACACTCAAAGAGTAGTATGTCCTCTGGTTCTATTTAGGATGGGGGTAATAAGTAACAGCTAAGGTAATTTTATTATTTTTAGCACACTCGAACTCTTTTAACCAAACCTCACTCTTTATATTTACGGTCGTCACGCCCATCTTCCTTGCATTTATTCCCTCTTTTACGTAAGCTAACACTGCACTGCCTCCCCCAATTACACGGTCTTTGTTAGGGATTTTGAATGCTTTTATAATAAATTCAGCGATAAAGTCTCTTGAAACTGTATCCAACCAGTTCTCGCTAATACATAAGATATCGTAGTTGCCCTCTTAGATCATGGCTTTAAATTTGGGTAGTTTGTTCCTTGAAGTACTAAAATTTACGTAAATGCATTTTAATTTTCTTTTGAAATAACAGCGTACCCTCTTCGTAGGGCTGAGGCCTTTTCCTCTCCACCCAAGTTTATCTATTCTTTGCGTGAAATCTAGCCCGACGCGTCTGTGACATGGAGTCAAATAACTTCCGGACCATATAGATCTCGTAAGCTTTTCTCAATTATTCTACCCAGCCTCGAATTCCCGATTGTGTTCAAATGTATGCCATCATTATGATAAAGCAACGGTTTGTCCCCAAAATCGTTCCAGAAATTGAAAAACTTAACCACCATTTATTGATATAAGCTTTTAAGACATTTATTAGTCGATTTAATCTCGGAGTTATCCCAACTACCACTACTTTAGTCGCTTTCACTTTGGCTGATATAATTAGGTCCCTCGCTTGGTGATCAATTTCGGTTGTCGTTGTGTCGAATCGGTGTATGTCGTTTCCATCAACGAGGGTATGGATAACGCGGTCTTCACACTGTACGTTCAGATTTGGGATTTCTTTGACCACGTAATTAATCCCCCCCACCTGGTAGGCAGATTTTCTTGCGCTTAGCCGGATTACGTGCTTTGAATTTCGAGTCCTCATACTTTATTAAAAAGTCCCCGATTAGAATGCTCTTTGTTTCCCCCTCGATTGCAGTTAACAATGCGAATGAATTAGAGTAGGGTATTTCAAAACGGTCCGTAACCTTCGTTGGTCTAGCCCGTTTCTAACCGGCCTCAATATTTTTAGCCCGGGATCTCTATGATTTTAAGATACGCGTTTGCTCCTTTATAATCCCTTGTGGGTCTCTAATCTTTATACAGCACGATCTTCGGCTTTAAATGCGATTCCCCCCACCCCTCGCAATTCATTAACGGATGCCCCAACACCGTTGGCTAGTTTGTTTATTTTACGGTCCGTTGCAACTACGTCTCTCCCTACAGAGTGTTACTTCTAATCTAATTTCATATATCGCGTTTGCTAATTTTCCCTCGAATGCCTGATTTAAAAGACAAAGGGGAGATATTCTAATGTTATCAGGGCTAGTGGGAACGTAAATTTCCTCCTCACAACGAGAACAATCAAATTTGACGATAGGCATGTTAAGAGAGATTATTTAAAATGTCACGAATAAAATAGAAATTTATAGCGCTAAAGAAACGTCTAACAGCCACGGATTGTAATTTAAATTTATTTCACTTTTTTATACACGAAAGGTTTAGGCACGACACAAGTTAAGGTTTATGGATGAGCACAGAGATAACACGCCTTCGCAGGAGAGCGGATGGGTTGGGAAGAGCGATCAAAAGAGTGAGATGGAGAGAGAGAGAGAGAGAGACAGAGAGACAGACAGAGATAAGGAAAGAGAGAGTGAGAGAGATTGAGGGAAAAGAGAGAGAGAAAGACGGAAGGGTAGAGATAATAAACATGGAAAAATAGGGTAGGAGGGTGAAATGGGACCTTTGTGTGTTTGCACACAAAGATTCGTTATCTGTCCCCTTGTAGTGCAGGTGAATTGGTGTAAAAAGGAATAAGTATGAAGAAATAGATTTCCAAAGAGTTGGGAGTTCAGCAAAGGTTCGCAAGGTTTCTTTATGGCTAACCTATTGCATAATAATGCAATAAATCATTCAAATAAAACTGTCATTTTTCTGTGTTGTATTTTATTTTGGTTGGTGTTCGAGCTGTTGTTAGCCTTAGCATTTTTAGTGAATAATATGGGTTAGTATTTTCTCAATAATATATTAAATATTTAATTATTTAAGGTATTTTAACTAATTCCTAGCTAATTTCGTAACCTAACTTAATGCTTTTAAACTTAACCCCACCAAACATAACTCTTTTAAAACTAACTATTTTAAATCTAACCAACAAAATCTAATTCTTTTAAACCTAAACTAACCTTACACTTTCAAATCAAACCACCCTAACACATATAAACCTAACCTAAACAATTTAAACTAACAAATTTAAACTTTATCCTTGTAAACCTGGCTCTTTTAAACATAAATCTTCTATACCTTACCTAGTCTAACCTAACCAACATAACCTAACTCTCACTGAAGCTAAGTAAAGATATGGTAACATACTTTTCTCCAGGTATTAGTGTTTTTTTTCCATTCTTTGGAATATAATTAATTTCACCAGTTTGAATTCTAATTAATTTCACCAATTTGAATTTATCAGGGAAGTAGTCTGTATTTCGCACGAATTAAAAGTATTTGTGAGTCTTTATGGAAAATCATCTGGAGCTTCTATATAAAATATTTCTCGCGATTTTCCTGGTACTCTTTGCGAAAATGTTAGTCCTTTACTCCTTTTTTCGTAATAGTGATATCCTTTCCTTCCTTAGTATTCCTTCCTTCATCGACATAGTGCTAGAAGTATGTTTATTCAACTTCCTTGTTAAGTGCTTCAATAATTTGGTTTTCAAAGTATATGTAAATTTTTTCAATTTCCTCTGCGTTAATGTTAAATATCCCTTTCCAATGTTCTTTAAATAATTTTATTTTATTTCGGAGTCATCTTCTACATCTTTTTCTCCCATTTTTTCATCTTTAGTTCCCATTGTCTTGTTTTCCTTTCATTGGGTTGATTTTTTTCCAGAACTCTTTTGGTAATGTTTCGTTGTCAATTCATTGGATGGTTTCGTTCCCCTTTTAATTTTCTTGCAGTTATTTTTACCAATATTTCTTTTTCTCCTATGGGTTATGTTTTAAGAAATTTCTTATTTTTTTGTTTCATCTCTGGGATCATTCTGAAGTATTATGCGGCCCTGTAGATCTTTTTTCTGAGATTGCATCCTTTATATAATGAAAAATTATTATCTTTCGATTTAATTAAATATGAAACCACAAATTTATGCAGCTCAACATTTTTATTGTTCTTAGACACACTATTTTGAAATTTTAGAGGACTCAAAATTAATTCATCATACTTTTCTAAACGTAATCATCTGCATTCTTAATCTTTCAATTATCCAAATTGACCTTTGTGCAAATTTTGGGGACCATTCCACTACTTTCTAGATCGCATTGTAAATTTACCAAATAAACGTTATTTTTAACGATATTCTTATCTTGTATCACCTGCAAATTATTTAATTTAGCATAAAAAATTACTATCAAGATCATTAATATAGATTATAAACAGCAATCTACCAAAAGCTGATCCTTGTGGGATATCGCTAGTGACCGATACCCACCTTGAATTAATTCCATCTACTACGACACTGCTTGCAAGCTGTCAGCCAGGTTTCGACCCATTTAAGTACCTTTCTTCTTATAGCGTGCTATTTGCGCTTAATCAGAATTTTTATGCTGAACAGCAATAAACGCCTTTTAAAAATCTATATTAGTTATATCAACCGATTTCTGCTAGTCAAATGTGACAAAATTTTGTAACAACTTCGAAAAAATTACTTAAACTCGAGCGTTATATTCCGAAATCATCGTAGGTAACGTTATTTTATTTGAGGGGTGGGGTGAATGCTCTGCGTACCTGTTTCCAATAATAGACTACTAACTGACCAAAAAACAAAATTTAAAGAACTGGAAGCAATTATAAAAAGTAGCCGATTAATTTTTAAAAAGACTCTGCTTTGGCAGCCCTAAAAGAGAGATAACACTGGTCTGCGTCATTTTTGCTCTCAAGTTTTTTTCATCTGATTCTTATGTACCTTAATGCGCTGAATTCAAATCTGGCATTATTTTTAATGAGGTTAATTGTTTTTGATATGTCTTTTTTTCTCTAAAATAGTAGAACTTGTTTTTGTGCTATTTTTCCGAAATATGTCTGCGACATTTTGGATGTCAAGGTTTATTCAAATAATTCTTATGTATTTCAATGCGCTGAATTTAAATCTGGAATTGTTTTTTTTAATCAGGTCCCATTTTTTAGCTATAGCCTTTTTTCTCTAAAAAACTAGAACTTTTGCTAGTTATTGTGCTATTTTTCGAAATATATTCATTAGAATCAGGGAAATGCATAGCCCCTGATCATAAAGCTGATGTTATTTTTATATCATGTAACACTCATGATGTATTGTATTCTTTTATTGCATCATATTTGGCAATTCTAGAACTTCCTGGATGTAATGTGACGTCACGAATATGTTTCTAAAGAGCGCATCTCTCTTTGGGAAACAAGGCAGTATTTAACTCATTAACATTGGCTATCCTAATTAGATTACTAATTACCATTAATATGGTTGCTATCAATCAGTTTTTTTTTCCTAAGCCTTGAGATTGGTGATCAATTTTCAAAATGTTATACTGTGTTTGATTTTTATACATATTTTTAATCAAATTCTACCCCTAGACGTAATAAAAAATATATATTTAAAATAAATGCTAAAAGTGTTAAAAAATATATAAGTTGAATGTCAAAGACCAATAAAAATTCTATTTTTACATAACAATGGTAGTTTTCATCTATTTTAGTGTATATCGTTTCAACGATTAGTTTAGTAAAAATCTACACTTGTCTATTCTAAAATGATATTATTTTGAATACTTTTCTTACTTCCAATTTATTTCTGAATTATAAATGTTTGAATGTTTCTTTATTTATTTCAGAAGATGTTTAAAATGAATAAAAAATGCAAAAATGACCCCAATAGGATTTGTTTTATCTGCGGGAAATAACATTGCCTGGACATCAATCGAAAATAAGGTGTTTTGTGAAAGCAAGTTACCACACATATTTTAGGATGAAATTAAGGATCAAGATGAAATATTTGCTCCTCATTTCTGTTGCAAGATGTGTGTTGAAAATCTAAGAAGATGGAATAAAGACAAAATAAATTCACTACCATTTGGGCTACCGATGTAGTGGCGAGAAGGCAAAGATCATGTGACAGATTGTTATTTTTGCCTCACTGATTTAATGGCTAAGATTTTTATTGTAGATTTAATTTATTATAATATCTTGATTTATTATTTTAATATATAGATCGTATGAGTTTACTCTGTGATTTTTAACTTTTATTCATTTTATTTCAGGAGCGAAGAGGAAAAACAATCAACATGTTTATCCTGAGCTTTCTTCTGCCAGACGAGATGTACCCATATCAACATCATCAGTTAATCTGGATATTTTTAATGAGAGTGATGAGGAATATGAAGAAATGGACACTTTTTCATCATTGATGCCATAACGTTTTGAATTAAACCATACTAATCATTTAAATGAAGCCCAACTGAACGACTTGACCAAGACTTGGGTCTATCAAAAAAATCAATCCAGTTACTTAGTTCAAGGCTTCGTGTAAATAATTTACTAGTTCCAGATACAAACTATTACTGGTACCGCAGCAGAGATGAAGAGTTTCGAAAATTTTCTCCTTTCAAGAAAATTTTTATTAGAAAATACAAATTTATTTCGAATGCGTGCGTAAGGGGTTGCCACAAAATAACTCTTACAATTAGTAATTTTTTTAATCTAACAAAAATTATAATATAAAATTCCACTATTCCCCCCCAAATAAATTGTAGTCCATTTTACTTTGAAGAATTTCTTGTAGTGCTTGCAGGTGAAACGAGACGCACAGAGTTTGCTCGATCTACAACAAGAATGCTGAGATGTGCCTTTTAGGATTCACTGGTGTTAGCAGAGGCTGCCACACAGTAGGTGGCGGATCCAGGATAAAAATTAGAGGAGGGGCTAACCTAAATTCCTCCCTCTGAGGAGTGTGAGAAAAGGGCATTGATCATTAATAATGGTTATCTTACACAGTGTAGAAGAATAAGGTCGAAGGGCGATCTCGTGCCCTTCGGTACCACGTGGTCTCGAGATAGCCGCATGGAGCGTAGGAAGCGAGGCTGCTGTACGGCGAGGATGCGGTCCACGCCGTTTTATTGCACCCCAGCTGCATTTACTTTGGGGCAAATTTTCCTTACAGCCAGCTTCCTGCCCTCCGCCATAGATCGAAGCTCTTCGAACATTCTAAGCCAACTTTATCTCGGTCCCCCGAAGGAGTCGCTGCCATCCCCCAAGATCGCGCAATCCCTGCCACCAGCGGAGCGTCTAAATAATCACCCGACTCAGTTCAGCAGGCAGCACTGTAGCACTGTAGTACGATGGCACTGGGGCACAGCAGCCAGGCTCAGCACTGTTCCGCCTAACACCGCGTACGAGCAAAGGACACGCTCACCCGTCGCGATCGGAGACACCAGCAATTTCGATTCGAGGACGAAGGCTAAATCGACATCCGTGAACTCTGCCATAGTTAATCGACGCGTATCTGACGAGGAACTCCATTTTCGAATGCCAAACTACGTGTGCTCCCTCATCCGCCCCGTAAGGTAGCCCAGCTTTGCCATCGCACTCATCGTATCCCTACTGGCCCTTCCCTTCAACGAACACGTGAGCAGTTGCAATCATTGACGCCTGCAGATTATTCTATAATCTGGTCTACCCAAACCGTCCCATCTTTTGTATGAGCTCCTGGATTAAAATCCAATATTTAATCTCCGACCTGAACCCGAAAACTAATCCCATATTTATCCCTCTTGTGATCTGGCCCGTGCAGACATTTAATTTCACATATGCGATCATTCCCTTTAAACTCTGTATCTGTATACATTTCACTCCTATTTATTTGTTAGTAAAGGTATATTTTTGTTATCGTATTTTTCTTGTAACCCTGAACGAGTACGAGCTACCTGTTAATCTTTGGCCAACTTGCACTCTGAATTATTTGTTTTGAAAGGACCCCGCTCACGAACCGGCCAGGTCGGCTCTCGAACAGACTTCGACCAAACCACCCCCAAAAGGCATATATATATATATATATATATATATATATATATATATATATATATATATATATATATATATAGAGAGAGAGAGAGAGAGAGAGAGAGAGAGAGAGGGGGGGGTAGAGAGAGAGAGAGAGAGAGAGAGAGAGAGAGTGTCCGGCCATTACACGACACAGCATTGATAATAAATAACAGTATCTCATACAGAATTGAGCACTAACTCTCTCAAACCCGAATTATTTTCCACATATCAGAAAATTATGAATTGTAGTTTTTGAAAGTCATCTAAGGTATAATACTAAATCTAATAATTATTTTTGAGATTTACCTGTATTTTAGCCATGTATTATATAAGGTACATTCGATCGCAACGGTTTAAAAAACTGTTTTTTATGGATCTTTTCTTTTATTATTGTGCAATTTCGTCTCCTCAGCCAGATGGATGAAAGGCCAGTTACTCGAATGATTAGACTGTCATCTTTAGTGTTACAATATTCTTTGTTTTTTATAGAAGCATAAGCATTGTTTTCACCGTTAAAAAATGACATCTTACGAACTTGCTAGACAAAACACAATGTCTGGAGGGTTTTACCAGTGCACTGGCTTTTCAGAGGGATTTGCAGGGAAACGTGCGAGTGTTTCATGTATGCAGTTCCTGATAGATCGGCAGAAACATCATTATCTATAATTAAAGAATGTGTATTATCTGGCATGACTATTATATCTGATAAGTGGCATGCATACAATGGAATTGATTCCTTGCCAGAGATGAGGTATAAACATTTGACTGTTTACCCTCGAAGAACTTTAAAGATCCAGAAACTGGTGCCCACACAAACCAAATAGAGTCGCTTTGGGCCAAGGCGAAAATGAGGCATAAAATAGAATGTGGAACTGCTCGTTCTCTGATCGACTCTTATATGAGCGAGTTTTTATGGAGGCAACGAAATTAAGGAAAAGACTTAGTCCCTCAAATTTACAAAGACATTTCCTCTTATTCGCCCCCCCCCCCAACCTCCCAAATACTTATAACATAGAAATGATCCAATTCCTTGATTGTCGCGCATGAGAAAGGCAGTTCAGCCTCCTCAGCTGGCCTTCAGCCATCTGGCTTAGAGGACGAAATTGCGCCATAATAAGATAAAAATGTTCGTTTTATATATATTCTATATTATTTCATAACTCTTTTTGAATAGCAGAATACAAGTATGACTTAAAATGAAATATAAACATAAACCAGTCTGAAATTTGCGGGGGCAGGGGCTTCAGCCCCGTAGCCCTCCTAGCTCCGTGCTTGCGCTCAGTAGTCTCTCACTTTTGTCTTGAGAAATTGGCTGCAGACATATCAAAACGCGTCCCTCGGATGCTTGATGCTATCTGTGTCAAATGTCTATCCCATGAATCCACTTAATTAAGTGACTAGAACTAAATCAATTTTACTATATTGTGATGCTCTTATTTAATACATTGTGCTCTAATTTACTAAATTGTACTCTTATTTACCCTTGTATCCATATTACTATAAATTATTGGAAAGATCTAGAATATTCTAAATAGTTCTTGAAAGTTCTAGGAAATTCTCAAAGGTTCTAGAAATTTTTTTAGCAAGTAATCTACAGTGAATTGATCTGTAAAGTTAAGGAAAATTGGGAAATTGCAAAATATCATTCGACAAATACATTTTCTTCTCGAATTTAAAACGCAATAGCAACGAGGCCGTAAATTTGTCTGGAGAAATCTGTCGTGAAAGTGGTATAGCTGGAGAAAGTGGAAATGTGTGAAATATATAAACATAAAATCCTCCTGCAAGCATTAATGCCGGCAGGGCAAACTGCCGGTGTTAAGGTTGGGAGAGGACTCTATCGTCCGGATGTCACCTTGCGGGTGGCGACAAGAGCAAAATTCGAAGAGAATCAAAGCTATTTTACTACGTTGTGCTCTTATTTAATTGATTTTGCCCTAATTTAATACATTGTCCTTTTATTTACTTCATTGTGCTCTTATTTACTACATTGTGTTGCAAGTTAAAATCTTGTACTCTTTTTTCTACAATGTGCTCTTATATAATACAGTATACTCTAATACATTTTACTCTTATAAAGGGTGTTCAATAACTTGGACCGATTTTAAATGTGAGTTAAGTTTAAGCGTCTAAAGATTTTTTTCTTTTTCTTTCAGATTTAACAACTTTAGTCTTTAGAAATTTCAACCATGGAAAGATTAACGATCGAACAATGTGTTAAAGTTATTGAAACATATTACGAAAATGGACGTTCAAACAGAAACGCATTTCGGGGACTTCGCGATTTTTTTGGTCAACATAATCGACCAACCGAGAGTACAATTGGGAAAATTGTTCGTAAATTCAAACAAACGGGGTGTTTGGCAGATATGAAAACGCCATTGCGTGCTCGTTCACGCCGTTTAGATGAAAACATTGCTGCAGTTCGCGAGAATGTGGCCGAAGATCCAGACACCTCTATTCGTCATCGCGCGCAGGAATTGAACCTCTCCACAACAACGTTACATCGAATTTTGACAAAAGAGTTGTCTCTACAAGCTTCAAAAAATCATCTTTAGTGATGAAGCCCATTTTCATCTTGGTGGATTCGTTAATAAGCAGAATTGTCGCATTTGGGCTTATGAAAATCCCAGGAAGATTGTTGAAAAGTCACTGCATCCACAAAAGGTCGCTGTTTGGTGTGCATTTTTTGCTAGCGGAATCATTGGGCCGTATTTCTTTGAAAATGATGCCGGGAATTCTGTTACGGTGACAGGCGAGCGATACCGTGCCATGATAACCAACTTTTTATGGCCTGAATTGAATTCTATGGATGTCTAAGATTTGTGGTTTCAACAGGACGGCGCCACATGCCACCACAGCCAATGCAACAATAGCTTTATTGAATAAGAAGTTCCCAGGTTGCATCATCTCTCGAAACAGCGAGGTCAATTGGCCACCACGATCGTGTGACTTGACGCCTTTAGATTTCTTCCTTTGGGGTCATCTCAAAAGTAAGGTCTATGCCAACAAGCCAACAACAATTCAACAGCTGAAGGATGAGATAATAAGGCATATTGGTGAGATCGAGGAGTAACTATGCAGAGACGTCATAAAAAATTTTGACCATCGAGTGGAGGTGTGCCGCCGAAGCTTTGGCGACATTTAGGCGATATTATTTTTCACACATAATTGCCATGACTCAAATAACATGATCCAATAGTGGAATCAATAAATTTCATCAATAACACTGTTTTATTTACTACTAACTTCTATCCGTCTTAATGGAACACCCTTTATAATACATTCTGCTTTAATTTATTACATTGTCCTCTTATTTACTTCATTGTTCTTTTATTTAATACATTTTGCTGTAATTTAATACATTGTGCTCTTATGAAATATAATGTGCTCTAATTTATTACAGTGTCCTCTTATTCACTACAATGAGCTCTTATTTAATACATTGTACTCTAATTTATTACATTCTACTCTTAATTAATACATTGTCCTCTTATTTACTCGCTCGGCTCCGGTCATGTTTGTCCGATCAGTTTTTGGTCAATTTTTCAAAATGGAATTATTGGAAAATTTCGTTTTTGCCTCTCACCAAACTGAAATCCGAAGAGTTTGCCCACCCTCCAATCCACGAGACAGCCAGTAGTCTCCTTTTTTGCCTACTCGGTCTATACCTCTTATACACATTTTTAATTATAATAACATCTCATATTTATCCAAAACCCTGGTTCCAAAATGTTCTGGCGTGTGCTCTCGTTGGTTGTAGCCCCAAATATGAAAAAAGCCCATCTCCAACCCACCCCTCAAAAGGAAAGTTTCAGTCAATAACGTTGAGTACTGATAGTTAAGATGTAAAGTGTGAAGATGAGCAGATATTTCGGGTGAAGAAAGAAAAGATCCGACGATTGACAGAGAGTTGATATTTCTAGCACTTATCCCCATTCCTCTTCTGGTATGCTTAAATCTTGTTAATAGCTCATCAATGAATATACTAAAACGCCTTGGCAACATGGTGCATCCAGGTCTCACTTCCATATCATTTAGCGTCTATTCAGTTTCCACATCTGTCAAAATTATCTTGACTCAATTGCATTTCATCCGACCTGTTGACTCCAAATAGGAAAAGTTTATTGTCAGCCGCCGATTTTTTTCTTGATTCAGCCTTTTGCGAATTTGGCGCGTTCTATTCGCCCTGATCTGGTTCGTTTTCATAAGTTCTAGTCGAGCATTCGTTGTTTATGATTGATGTTATTTACTGTTTATCTAAGTCCGAAATATTCGTAACTTAGATCCATTTTTTCCTATGATATTTTCCATCAGCATTAGATAATATTTATCTGTTTGTCAATGATTTTATATATTACAAAACCTCTAACAACTCAATGTTGTGTTTTTTCTCTTTATTTTCTGCCTCGGTAGGGTTGGATTTAATTCATTTAGCTGAAACCTGTGTCCTACATTAATATTTACTATATGTATTTATCTTTTTTTTTAAATATATAAAATATTTTATATACAAATGTTCAAAATATTTATTTCTTTTGTTCGGCTTTATCAAAGACATTTTGGGTATGAAGTCACATCTCTCGGATGATTTACCCAAATCCTCATCTTCGAAGGGATGACACAAACCTTCGACCTTCAAAATGTTTGCTAAATCTCGTCTTTTGTATATAAACATTATTACTTTTGCTTCTCTCTCTTTCATCCAACTAGCACCAAACCATGGAGGGCCTTTTTTCCAATCTCCCCATCCGTAACTCCTGAAAAATTACTCTCTCTCGAAGGTGGAAATGAATGTATATAATTTAGTAGTTATTTCACTAATTTATTTTCCATTAATACTCGTATTTTCTTCATCGTCTACCTATGTGCAAATATCCGCTGGAATAGTCACAGAGACCCTGGCAAAAGGAAAGTTCTTACGGGGTTACACTGATATTTGTGTAAATCTACTTGCCGCAGATGAAGTTAGGTAACACTTAGTAAATTGTAATCTCTCAATAAATACCCTTGTGGTACGTTTAAAAGGCGGTTATTCCAAGTAACCGAAAGTTGATATAGGTCTTAAATTAACTAAACATGTCACTGAACATGTGCATTCAATCCTGAGATCCATCCATTTCCTTCTAAATGCACTCTTGCTAGCTCCATCATCGAAACGGCCACTTAGAAAACGGGGTTTGATCACTCTCTGCGGAGATTTCATTAAAGGACGTTTCAGCATCACTACAGAAGGAGATTTATCCCAGGTTGAAACCTCAGTGAATGTCATCTCACCTGAACATCTAGAGATTGCCCATGTCCTAGAATTAGTGATTCTTTAGGTTAAAAATAACACTAAATTGTTCCATAAAATGGCGTATTCTCTAAACCAAATGTATCCGTGGCTAGATGAATCCCGTAAAACTGTACACAACATACATACCGATTACACCTACCATAAACTTCCTCTTTACTTTTTGTAGCCCAATCAGACATATAACAGTGTGAATTTCCAAGTAGGTCACCATTTAAAATATTTTCAACAATAAAACCATTCCCTTTACGAATTAAAACGAGTTGTTTGATAAATTCGATAAACCTATGCCACACCTCCACGTGTAAATTCTCGAAATCCTCATCATCACGTCCAATGACTTTAAAGATCGGTTGTGATGCATGGATCGACTCCCGGTTCATTAAAATGTTCCTCCCAAAGCCGACCACTGTCTTCCTACTAATCACTGACCCCGACTCTGGATATGAAATCGGTACTGACTGTTAATTAAAACAAAACACTCGTTACCTTAATAATTTTCCTTTAAACCTGTTGAAAATTGTGTAGTCTTACCTGTATTGTATGTAGTTTTGTTGCAACCTAATTTACATATCTTTACCACGTTTAGACGCCGTTATGAGATTGAGTTTTACTCTGTAATCATTTTAAAACACCACTTCACTTAGTTGTAACAGCCTCCTAATTGTATTAAAATGATATATATTAAATACACCCGTATTTAAATATATATAAGAAATACACCTGCATTTAAATGATATATAATAAATACGCCCGTATTAAAAAGATATATAAGAAATACACCTTTATTAAAATGATATATAATAAATACAACTATATTAAAAAGATATATAAGAAATACACCTGTATTAAAATGATATATAATTAATACAACTATATTAAAAAGATATATAAGAAATACATATTTATTTAAAAGATATATACGAAATACATCTGTATCCTGCTCCCAATTCGCAACAAAATTGAAAAGAGTATGTTTTAATTAGGAGCGAGGCAGGTATAGAGGAGTTACGTGTACATGCCTATTTACTCGTGAGGTTTTAAATATTTCCTTTAACCTTAGAACAAAGGAAACTTTGAGCCATTGCAAAAGACGAGCCTGGTCTTTGTTCCAAGTGTCGTTTCTTGACAAGATTAGTATAATTTAGCCTACCTACTTTGGTTTGGCCTATATATGGTACACTGTTGGCTTCAAGTAATTTAATCCTATAATTTTGTGTGATATCGTATTTACTTGTTTAAATATTAAGGGGAACGTTTGATGGACTTGATACGAAAAGAGTTTTAATCCTATTTCTTCCCGAGTAATCCTTACTGGATTAGTGCAGAGTGATCTGTTCAGAGATAGACCCTCAAATTGGTCTCTTTTGGTTTGCATGACCTCTGAGTTTATATTGTTGCTCACAAGTACTCTCTCATTCTTATTCGTTGTGTTGCTGCAGCCATTTTCTTTGTTACTCATTGTCGAGGTATACCTGTGTAAACTAGCTCGGCGCTCAGAGTCTTACACAAGTACGTGCAGACAGCTGGCCACAGGTCGCTCGAGTTATGCCTGCCAATTAATAAAGAGTGCTAATTATGGTTGATCGAGTTTAGATTAATGGCTTGCCAAGTTGCAGTTCAAAGGATATATAAAGACAATACGCCAAAATATAATTTTTAATATATATAAAAAAGGGGCAATTTATATATATATATATATATGGGGCAACAAATTACTTATGGTAGTTAAATGAATTAAGTAAAGATTAATGAGGTAATCTGGGGATGATTATACACGATCGCTTTACCTTAAAGCGCGGGCGAATTGTTTGGGGGGGTGGAAGACAATGGCGCAGGTCTTCACGAAGATACTTCTGGGAGTCCTGACTAGGAGGACTCGAAGATTGGGTTGTATTATTTCGTGATGAAGAATGAGATTTTCTCTGCTCCAGAGAGACGTAATCTCAACTCGAGACGATTCTGCTGATCGGAAGGAAGTCTTAGTCTCGAAAGAACAGGAATATTGAAGGGGGTGGTGAAGATGAGATAGCCGCATAACCTTCCGGGAAGAAGGGGCTCGATAGTTTTCCTCTGACAGGGCCAAAGCTAAACGGAGATGGATCTGCTGACGAGATCTTTGACGAGGCGCGACGACGAGTTACGGGGGTCACGGGAAACAGACGGCAGTCTGGACGGAGTGAGTGACGGGCTTTCAATCTTCTCGGAGATCGTGAGTTTCGGGTTAAATACCCGGGTGGCTGCCCTGATAGACGCCGCAAGGCCTTGCGGTCCTCAAACGATTCTTGGCACCAGTCTAAGCAAACACAATTCATGATAATGCGTCGTTCCAGACGATCAAACTCGCCTCGCAATATGGGGATAGGGTTAATATGGCCGCACACGGTGTTATCGTAGGGGAGGGGGGACGATTGGCGTCTGAAAACAAACACAGCTGGGACGGGAGATTAAGCTTGTGACGGATTCTTGCTCGACTTTCTAAAATTTTCACGCTGGCTCACGTAGTCTTGAAAGAATAAGGGGGTATTTCAGAGGGCGCTTTCTCTCACGGTGGCCCTTCCAGGGCATTCCCTCACACTCCTATTTCTCGCTTCGTTTCAAAATAATTTCCTTTTCGTATCCACGATCCTTATTTCTTTACCTTACAAATACATCATGCATTGTTTTTTTTAACTCTAATTATTCACTCCATTATTATTTTCTGATTCTTATATGTATTCATCAGGTTCTCTCCTAAATACTCAACAACACTTTTAAGCATTGCAAGTACTTCTCGTTTCCTCTCTCCTGTATAGTCCACATCGACGTTCTACCGTTCAATATTGCACTAAAACATGGTAGAAATAAAGCTTCCCACCTTATCATGTGAAGTAAGATAAATACCATAATTTGTTGCATTCGAGAACAATTATTATTATATTCAATGAATTTAATGGATTTTATAGTGAACGAAAAGAATTTTCAATTCCTTTGTTTTGATATCATTAACATCCAATCTGGATAAGTCTAATTTTGGAAAAAGGAAATTTGTATGGTAAGCAGATGGTATTTCAATGAGTGGATACAGAATAAAGAAGACCGAGAGATTCATGAAAAAGGTGTACATGTGTATATTGTAAACGTTAAGAAAGAAGTACAAAAAAAGGTGACGCAAAAGTACGAACGACTTAAAGCGGCAGAAATTCATAAATAGGTTCAGAGAGTTGTGGTGTATTATTTATTTAACGTATCTATTTATCCAATAATCTATCTATCATCGATCTATACGTGAATTACCTTAAGGGAGAAGATTGATTCTCTTAAACGGAGATTTAATCTCTAAAAAACGTTCAAAATAATCATCGGAAAGACTGTGGACACCAAAGAGGCGCTTATTTATAAAAGTTGTTTTTAACTGCGGCGAAGCGAGCAGGTCTATGGGTCCTGCAAATCTCGTATTGTGTTCACCTTCTTTCCCAACGAGTCTTTGGCTCAATGTAGCCAGCTAAAATCAATGCTACCTAAGGTAATTGAGGTTACTAAGTTCAAATATAATATAAGTTGACCACCAGATGGAGCCCCTTCTTGGCTAGAGGTGCTAAATCGGGCATTTTTAGAGATATGAAGGTCAAACCAATGTCACAAGGGGGTAATTGAGGTTTCTGAGTCCAAATCTGATTGATTTTCGCCGCAGGTCCACTAGATCATGCCCCTTTAGTTGACTTCTCGTTCACCAACGCTACATTGGCAGATTAAGCATAGAGAAGAGACGAGCGAGCCAGGGCTAGGAAAGAGCAGCCCTCTTCTTTCACATGACTGTAGGAGGGTTAAGAGAGGCGAGTTGTTTACACCAACCTTTCACCCTCACTTTATGTCTTCAGTTTGCACACAGATGTCTTATTCGCATAAAGCTCGCCTTCACGCTCCTCCAAACGGATGCTTGAATCAAAAGAATAAATTTCGCACGGGGCGAGAAATCGAACGTTCCTGAAATTGCCTCACAAAATGCAGGGTAGATAGTCTCAGTCGCGGATCAAAGGAGGGCTGAAGCTCCACCCAAAAAAAAATTTCAGACCTGTTTATGTTTATATTTCTTTTTTAAGCCATGCTTGTATTCGGCTATTCAGAAAGTTATGTAATAATAAGGAATATATATAAAAACAGTTTTTAAACCGTTGCAACCGAATGTAGCTTATATGATACATATCTAAAATAGAGGGAAATTCCCTAAATAATTATTAAATTCAATATTATACCTTAACTGACCTTCCAAAAACTATAATTCATAATTTAATGAAATGTGGGGTTAGAAATTGGATACGAGATAGCTAGTTCTCACTCCGGGTGATAGATACTGCTATTTATCATCAATTATGTGTAAGATAACCATTAATAATGATCAATACCCTTTTTGCAGACTCCTCTGACGGAGGAATTCAGGTTAGCCCCTTCCCACCAGTTTTTATCCTGGATCCGCCACTGTCAGGGTGCTATTATAAAATGGAAGAATTCTTGGTCAGTGATAATGGACGCAATTTTTGCGAGGGGCCACTTTGTAAAGAGCAAAGGAGGTCACCCTTTTTTAATTTGGAATTTGGGGGGATTCTGATTAATTATATGTGTATATCTAGTAGGCTGTGTATTATTAATTTGTGTGTATAATAAAAACTAATTTCTTTTATGAAATAATAATATGCGTCTTTCTATCCATCCATCCATCTATACATTCATCTATCCTACCATTTATCCATCCACCTTTCTATTAATCCATCCATCTTCCCATCTACCTATCCCTCTATATATCCTGCAATTATCCATTTACTTATTCGTCTGCTTATCCATACATTTATCTATTCATCTATTTATCCATCTATTCATCTATCCATCTATCTATCGATTTATCCATCCACAATTGCTTATACCACAATTCTTCGCCATAGGGCATGGTCGTTTGTTAGAAGGTAAGATTACAAAATTGGGGTCATTGGGGCGAATGTATTAATAGACACGCCCGCAAAATTCCACAACTCTGATAAACAAATAAACGAGTACCAACACTTTTTAAGAAAATTTGCAACCAAAAATGGATTTCTACATCATTTTCAGATCCAAGTTTATTGGTCGGTCGGTCCCCGTTTTGCTTTTTGTATTGGTAATAACATTGTAACTATCTGGCCGATTCTAACGAAATTTGAAACATTCATCTTGTTTTATATTCTCCTTTTAATGATATAATTGCTAAAGTCCTCCCAAAGTTAGCTAGAGAATTATTTGGCAATAACATCATAGCTATTCGTCCGATTCTAACGAAATTTGAAACCCTCATGTTGTTTGACATTCTCTTCCGAATGATATAATTGACAAGGTCATCCCAAGGTTAGTCAGGGAATTATTAAAAGTTTTGAAGGTTGTAAGGTCATGAATCAGAATAAGTGAGACCACACGACTTTGGTCAGCAAAGCTTGTTTGATATGGTCTAACATTTGAGTTTCGAAGCCATAATAGTAGTTTTATTGTTGTTTGTTCCAGATTATAAAAAAAACAATAAAATTGAAAACTGATGTCAAAATTCTTAAAGAGTAGGTTTTGTGACATATAATTTGTACTAGTCATGACTAGTCATAAATGTTCTAGCAAACCTTTCTTCTACAGGGTGAAACAAGAAGTGTAGACTAACATTTATTTACTTGTTTTTATAACACAATGTAATATTACATAATGCTTAGACTAAAACGAAAGAAAGTATAATCTGATCAAATATGATATAAGTAGTATTCAATTAAATCTCCTTTTACGTTGATGATACGATGATTTCTAGGTATTTGTTGAGCGCAAGTATCACGTCAGATTTCAGTTAATATTTCCTTCCATCATTTTTCTAGTTTCCGTTTCAAAACTTCAACATTTTGATGAGATTTGGTAGAGGCGTTCTGCTCAAGTATCGACCACACACTAAAGACCAGAGGGTTTAAATCTGGCGATTAGGAGGACAAGGTTTATTTTTACCAAAAACCCTTATATTTGCTTAGCACCGGTCTTGATAAATTTTGCAGTGTCATGTGAGGTTGCTTCATCTTGTTGAAGTTTTGTACCGGCATTATCTGGCTTTCCTCCCTCGATTTTGATCTTGTCCATCGTGTTCTCGATGAGGATTGGTGTTCTCAATGATCGGGGCAGGGTGGTCCCCACTCTTGGAAGACAACTAACTATCTATCTCTACAAGCCGTTTGATAGCTTTAATCCCCGCAGTGGAATTCAACATTTTGGAAATTTTGCCCGCTCAATTCCCACTTCTATGCAGATACACGATTTCTTCACATTTTCAAGTCATATTTGTAAACGGTTGTTGTTTTTATAATATTTTCACTTTTATTCACAAAATTCAATTAATTCTAAAAGAATCTGCAAAAAGTAATTAATAGAATGTAAAAATATTTAAAATGATTTGTAAAAAGTACTCTATACTTTGTGTTTACACCCTGTGTAACCAATAAACAAGGAGAAAGGTAGTGAATTGTCTTCCGAGATTAATTTGAAAATAATTACGAAATTCAAATCTAAGATGATCTACAGGTAGATTTCTGGAGAATTAAATCTTAATATATCTACAGTGCAGCTAATAATAAGAAAGTTTAAGGAATTGGGGACAACTACAAATCTCTCTTGTTCGGGGAGTCATCGGATAATTCTAGTATGCACGGTTAAGAGGAATCCTCAGATGCTAAAAGTAATCATAACGATGACTAGAAAGTAAATAAACGATCAGTTAGGGAAAAAAAGCGTCGATGTTAGTTTGAACACATCGTCCGATATGTTTCATTAAGCGGAAATTCATGGACGTGGTCCGAGGAAGACACCTTTATTGAAAGACATTGGATTGAAAGCCCGTCTGAAGTACGCCAACAATCAATCAGAGAAAGATTCAAACTTTTCGAGCCATCTGATCATGCTCAGACGAAACGAAGATTGACCTTTTCGACACAACTGATGTCAGGTATGTTTGGCACAAAAGTGGTGAGGATGGTCTTCCAAAAAGAGACTTCTCTAAATAAAACATGGAGAGGGATCCATTATGTTATGGCGCAATTTATGTGGAACAGAAAGTGGTATACTTCATCGAATCAACAGGACACTGAAGAAAGAAGAGTATAGAAATATAATTAAAGCTTATCTGAAGAGTGATGCTCGCAAACTTAATGTAGGAAGATGTCTTTGAACAGGAGAACGACCTCCAACACACATTGTAGTTGGTTTCTTCCTTGTTGAAAGAAATTAAAATAAGCGTTTTGGGATGGCCATCACAATTGCCAGACCTCTACGCTATAGAAAATTATGCCATAAGCTGAAGGATCATAGATGAATTGCGGAAGTGCAACACAATTCCATTCCAAGTTTGTTTGAACATAGACAAAAACTATAAATATTGTTTGAGGAGTACCATTAAGCAAAAGGTTATGCTGTTGGTACTAAAGCGTATGAATAATTTTAATTTTAAAATAATGGTAAAAAGTGCTATTATTCATTTAGTTCTCTATTAAACTTGTAAGCTCTAATGATATTTCTATACTCTTCTTTCTTCATCGTCCTGTTGATTCGATGAAGTATACCACTTTCTGTTCCACACAAATTTCGCCATAACATAATGGATCCCTCTCCATGTTTCATTTATAGAAGTCTCTTTTTGGAAGACCATCCTCACCACTTTTGTGCCAAACATACCTGACATCAGTTGTGTCGAAAAGGTCAATCTTCGTTTCGTCTGAGCATGATCAGATGGCTCGAAAAGTTTGAATTTTTCTCTGATTGATTGTTTGCGTACTTCAGACGGGCTTTCAATCCAATATCTTTCAATAAAGGTGTCTTCCTCGGACCACGTCCATGAATTTCCGCTTTATGAAACATATCGGATGATGTGTTCAAACTAACATCGACGCTTTTTTCACCTAACTGATCGTTTATTTACCTTCTAGTCATCGATATGGTTACATTCGATTCAACACTCTCCAAATTTCGTTACCCTGTAATAAAAGGTACATTACACTATGGCGAAAGGTTTTGTGTATTAGGTAGAGGTATTAATACTTTCTGGACCAAGGCTACTACACATTTATCCACCTAACACTTAAACATTAAGTCACACCTCCGTTCATCCATGACTGATAATCAAACCTGATGGCTTTTCAAGGGGCTCGAATCCCCCATGAACAAAACCACCATCTCTCCTTGGAGAGAATGAGGAGGACGACAGACTGGATACAAAAATGGAGACGGTAGAAGACCTGTTCTTACAACGATACTTGTAATTATGGTCTATTAACCTCGGAATCACTCTTCAAGAGAAGTTGATTACATTTTTTAGCTTAAAAAAAGTTCGGGAGAGTTGGGCGTTCATCCATGTCTTATGTGATCTGGGTACTCTTCTGTTTTGTGTTTGTACTTGAGCTACCCTCACATAATTTTACCCTCCCTAACTTAGGGTTATGTTACCTTCGTGGCTTTCGAATTATTTTTCCTGAGATACTTAAACATCGAAACTAATACTTATAATCTTGTTCATTCCTTAGGTTTTTGCCTCCGCTGCATCAAATGCACGAGTCTCCGAGACCCTAAATGCTTAGATGGAATTGGCGAAGTCCAGCTGTGCAACCAGACTCAGAAATATTGCGTCTCCTACACGGGACACCTCAGGAAAGGTGAGTACGAAATTAATCAAAAGTGTAAACCCATTCCAAGCCATCTCCTAGTATCTCGTACTAGCTCTTACGTTTCCTAACTTAGATCCAATGTCTTCAAACCTAGATCCTACACTAATAAGCCTAGTTCCTATGTTTCACAGCCTAGATTTTATGTCTCCAACCCTACATAGATCCTATGCTACTATGCCTAGTTCGTATGTTTCCCAACCTAGATCCTATGCTTCCCAGCCTACATCTTATGCACCTCAGGCTAGATCTGACGGGTCCTAGGCTAGATATGATGCTTCTAATCCTAACGTCTATGTTTTCCAGCCTCATCGTGTTTCTTAACCAATATGCTATATTTCTCAGCCTTGATTCTATGTTTCTCAGCTGCAATCATATGTTTTTAGCCTAGATTTTAGGTTTACTAACATAGGATCCTGTTTCTCACATTAGATATTGTTTCTCAAACTAGATACTATGATGATTAGTTTGATCCTAATTTTATCCACCTAGATATTGTGTTTCTCAGCCCTCAAAGGAAAATACCATCAAGAGAGTAGTATGACCTCCCACAATCTCGAAGCACAGACCAAGAAGGCCCGGTCGCCGATGGGGAGGAGACTGTTACGAGTAGCTTGCAGGCGATGGGTAGCACAGGAGCGCAGTGCTCGCGAAGGGCGAGACAGAGAGAGAGAGAGAGAGAGAGAGAGAGAGAGAGAGAGAGAGAGAGAGAGAGAGAGAGGGAGAGAGAGCAGAAGAGCATTAAGAATGAGTCGTAGCATTCAGAATTTTATTAATAAGAAGGATAACATCGAAGGTGGTTCAAGAACTGATGGGGAGAATCAACCACGACGGAGGAGAAAGCGAGCTGCAAAGTTCTGCCCAAATTGAGGAGAAAGAAAAGTAGAGGCGGCAAGGGGACCGGTAAGAAGGGAGTTGCAATAGTCGAGGCGCGAGGTGACATATGCAATAAATGGCTATCTCAAAACTAATATTATAGAAGTGGGAACGAATTCATCTGAAATTAGGGTGGAATTTGATAACGGACCGACAGACAAGGGTCTTCTTAATGTGTTTCAAACTTCTGCATATCAATGTAGGGAAGAAAAACTGGTTCATAAACATATTTATAACTATTTCAACTATTTAATTGTGACTTTGATAAAGGAAATTGATCAGAAATCCGCTTTTAATGATATTTTGTATTTATATTTTAAAATACTTAAAACAATGGGGCTATCGCTTCCAGTTTTGAAAAAAAAACTCAAACCTGCCTAAATGTACCATTTGGAGGTAATTCTAATATGGGGGGGTGGGGCGTACTTATGAATTTTGGTCTGTGCATATATGTTTCTAGAGGTTTAAAAATACACGCAAGTGCCCCCATAAACAGGCTAGGGTTGTCTAATTTGAATTCATCTAATGCCGCCAGCAAGGAAGTTTCTATGAAATTGAGAAGAAAGCTGTATCCAACGAATTCATTGGTGACATACGAAATTATTCAACTTATTCAATTATTCAAATCATGATCCACTCTCCTTTTTTAGTATTCATGAAATTTTCATTCTATGATGTCATTCCTTGCTCTTAATCCTCATAAAATAGATGAAAAACATCGAGGAGATTGTTAAATGTAACATTAAAGTTAAGAAGCGAATGGACAAGATTCAGATGATTATATATTATAAAACGACAAAAGTTAACAATCTCATTGTCGAGGAATAGGTCACCTCCCTAGACAATACGTATATATATATATATATATATATATATATATATATATATATATATATATATATATATATATATATATATATATATATATATATATATATATATATTGGGTGGGAGGAAAAGATAAAAGCCAAGAAAATATGTATATATACAGTTATATATACATATATCCTCTAATGCACGTACACATCCTTCGCAACGTACAAGTACGTTCACTTCGTAAGAGTAATCCGTTGATTACGAGGTATAAGAGTGCAATAGACTACAGGGGCTGATAGCGTTTAATGAGTTTACCAAGTTGCATTCCAAGGGTATATCTAAAGAGTGAAAACCAAAATATAATTTTAGTAAGTGACTCGTTAATATATATATATACCTATGGGAAAATGCAGGAAATTTAAATAAAGGACAACTTTGACAGAATACAGATTAATGGGCTTTCTGGGAACGTTAATAGCTCGTTAATCAGTTCAAAATGGAATATTACAAAAATAAGTTATACGGAGGGAATATTTAGTGGTCGGAAAGTAGGTCGATTAACGGGAAATCCTCGAGGGAAGGGGGGGCAGATGAGACAAGAAGAACCCCAGCCAAGCCTTCGGGGACGAAAACGATTCGAGGCTTGCTCTAAACAGAGTAAGGCTTCACAAAAGAGATGGGTCTACCTGGTGAGATTCAACCTCCATGATATAAGCGAATACCAGGGACATGGGAAAACAGACACATGATCGGAACCGAAGGCGACGGGTTCTCAATCTCAATCTGGAGATATTAAAAAACCCAGGGTATTTATATGATGGCCATTTGGGGGGTTTCTCCTCGTTGACAGACTCAGACTACTGGCTGAACACTTCCTGTGGCCAGAAGGATTAGCGTTTGTTGCCTGACCCAAGTCTTAATGGCTTTTATGATGTGGGCGGGAAACTTTCAGCTATCAGCCTCTAGAATACGGAGATTAGCGTTTTCTCGGTGGGATAAAAGCTTTTAGCACGCCCAACTTAATTAACTGCGCATGTGAGGCAGCTGACGGGTATTCAAATCCTTTCTTCTTTTTTTTCTTTGGGTTCCGAGGTTACTCCACGAGGAGCTATACCTGGAAGACAGAGAGAGGGAAAGAATTCATGGAAAAAATTAAGGGGATATTCTTCTTTGGCTTCCCTTTCCCTTACATTCATTATGAAAAACAACATCGGCCAAAATTCCTCGATCCTGAACCCTACGAACATAATTTACGAGTTTACCTGCCTGAATGAAGACTGTAAGCTTCAAAGCAACTCAAAATATGTTGGTAGGACTACCACCACACTTTTGAGACGTTTGATAATGCACCTGCCAGATGGAGCCCCCAAAATTTATGGAGACTGTGCATAACATCAGCTTAACCAGGAAAATATGTGTTAATAATACAACGATCAAAAGAAAAGAGGGAAATAAAATTAGACTAAACACTTTAGAAGCCATATTAATTAACGAAGAAAGCCAAGCTATCAACATCCAGACTACGGGTTGGAATCGAACATTAAATTTGTTTTAAAATTCCCCTTACACAGGAGTGGCCCGTTCCCTTGACATAACGTTAAAGTGAGGAGGAAGAATAAATATCCCCTAAAATCCGTTTTCTTTTCATTCTGACTCCACCATTCTTTAACGATAAAGGAGGAAGGACACTGAAGATGATTCCATAGATCGAAAGCTCAACAATTAAAGTCAAGTTTGGTTTTTACCAAACACATTTCAATTACAAAAAAAGATGAACGTAGGAGTTGTTTACCAACTAAAAGATGAACTAAAAAAGATAAGAAAAATGAAAAGTTTCCAAAGAAATTTGTATAAAGGCGAAATATACTATGGTTTTTAACAAAATCTGCATATATATATATATATATATATATATATATATATATATATATATATATATATATATATATATATGTATATATATATATATATATATATATATATATATATATATATATATATATATATATATATATATATATATATATCAGAAAGGAACCATGGCCTTTATTTGGAAAGCTAAGGAGACCCCCAAAATGAGCTGATAAAGATAAACCTACCGGAGCTAGGAAAGATAAACTGCTCCTAGGACTTTGGACCTCCTGATAATTACAACGTTCATAAAAGGAGAAAACAATCGAATTATTTTCAAATATAACTTTAATTGAGATATTTAAAATATGATTTTTTTTGTAAACCATGCAATAACGTAAATAATATAAAAAACAAGACAAACCTGCAGTACTCTTTACAGGAGGAACTTGCGCTTCGCAGATAGACCTTCGGTATGTGGCCCACGACCTATCTGTCTCTAAAAATGTGATTTTGGTTTAAAAACTAATCTAAAAGGTTTCCAGTATATATCTCCTAATAATTTACCCTTGGTTGAGGATTTTTCAGATCAATTCTTATTTTCTGGGCCTAAAGGCAAGAAACACCTCCACTTTTATTAAAGTTCTTTTGAAATACCGAATCTAAATTTGCTATAATAATTTACTTGTCGTTTTCTTAGTTTTAGGGACATTAGCTATTTCCTTAGGCTAAAGATTATAATAAAAAACCTATTTTCGAAAAAAAAATTCAAAAAAGCTTCGAATATACAAAAAAGCACAACAAATAACAATGCTTCGTATTTGAATCAATTTTCTCATTTTATTTCGGAACATCACCATTTGTAATTCTTTTTTTTAATTCCAAAACATTCGATAATATATTTATTTCTAAAAAGTTTCATTATATTTAAAAATGTGAATAACTAAAAGTAACAAACATGGTCATTCTCAAAGTTTTTAAAAAGAAATCCGAGGAAATTTTACCCAATTTTCCCAAGTTAAAATATAATGTCATAGAAGATAATAATAGGGACAAATAACAATGTCTCCAATTTTAATCATTTTTCTCATCTTTTTCATAACATCACCAATTGTAAATCTTTTTTTTAATTCCAAAACATTCGATAATTATATTTAATTTCAAAAAGCTTCATTACAGTATATTTAAAAATGTTAATAACTAAAAGTAACAAACACGGTCATTTTCAAAGATTTTTGAAAGAAATCCTAGGAAATGTCCTAATTTTCCCAGGGTAAAATATAGTGTTATAGAATAGATAATAATAGTGACCAGCATTTTCTATAAAAAAAGTGCAAAGATTGCAATAAATGCTCTATTGAACAATCCGTGAGAAATCACTAAGATCTCTTGCAGGACGGAGTCGGGGTGGCAAAGAGGGCTCCCCATCACGCAAATAACCCCTCAAATCGATTGGGCAAACATACACATACTAACTTCGCACACAAACAACGCGTACAACAATGCCTAATGGAGTGCAAAGGATATATGCCATTGTAACTGCATTCCATAGCTTTGTACGTTCCCCCACACCACCCACTCAGCCCGGGGGGGGGGATGATCCAATAACCGTGACAGCAAGAGTTACTGCTAAAACAGCTTTGATACAGTTCTTTGTTAAGCTGATAGATTGATCTATTGGATACCATCACTGGCTTCGTGTGTATACAGAGAGTCCCTCAGTCATATTCAGTACAGTGGCGAGGAAGAAATCATCGTTATTGTAACCTCATTGAATACCTGCATAAATTGCAGTTTAAATTTGCGAAGAGTCTATTTTAGACCGAATCTAGAAAAGGGAAACAAAGGTTTTTTTAATTCATACATTTTCCATATGTTTGAAAGAAATATTTCAGGGATTTTTTAATGATCAAAATTACAAATAAATTCCTATTAAAGAGCAACAATAATAATAGTGATCAGTATATTCTATAAAAGATGCAAAGCTTTCAATAAATAGTTGTTATATTGGACGATGTGAGAGAAATTACCTAAGGTCTTTTCCCTCCCACACCGTGCGTTTTCCCAGTAGCCATTTGTTCGAGGAGTAGGAGTCTCCTATATTAGGTTAGGTTAAGTTAAGTACTACTACATTAGTGTAAACTAATATTGATTATTTAAACTACCCTACTCTTGCTTCGTGGTTGAACGTGCGATGATGAAGGTGAGGTGTTAAGCCCCAGGCTTTGGACGGTTTTGTGTCATTTGAAGTTTTTGGGTTCATCCTATTGCGTTTATTGTTCTGTACCCTGAATCCTGACACCTCACATTGATATCACTCAGAAAGACAACACTAGTTCTCTGATTTAATAGGTACAATAACCTGAGAGCGGTTAAATAGTGGTGCCTAACTGGTTGGTAGCCAGTTGCAATTAACATTGCACCGATTTAAGTTTCTATTTCCAAATACCACCAACTCTCAGTTGGTGGTATTCGATGTTCTCCCTAATCACAATTACTGCTCCATCGTAGATTTCTTAAGAATGTTTCTTCACAATGAAGATCTTGCTTCATACCTTCTTTTAACTGGTTCAAACCGTGTTCTATGATGAGAATAATCTCAGAGGTGATCTTCCTGAAGATGTTTACATACTTTATTCTCTTAGTGATATAGCCGTGCGTATTGATATGAAAGATCTTCCGCTTATTTATATGCATTTCCATTCTGAATATTTATTTATTTTTCCTTTTCGTTTATTTTATCGGTACAACTCTTTGTTGGTTTTCTGTGTCTTCTCTTGTTTGTGACACAGACGCTTTATTTATTACGTGTCCTGTAGATTTACTTGTCTGTTTGTTCAGTTTGTAGCGTTTATAAATGGAAAACGGGGCTCTTTCGCGGTCTCAGTGGAGCTGGAGGCTACAGATTCCTGTTCATATTAGTCTTCAGTTTCTTCATCTTCTTCTGAGTCTGTTTTTGCAGGTACTATGAGTTCAGCACCTTCTGTTCCACTTCCGTCTTTTGTCACGTATACTTGAAATACATCTGATAACTGTGAGTTCTTTGTCATCTTCGTGTTAAGAAATCCATTTTTCTGTAATACAAAAATGAATTTGTCTTCATAACATCAAGGGTATAACCAAAAACATAGTTTCAATGACATCGTAGTGACAAAAAGGAAGAGCTTAGAGTTTATTAGGCGTTCATGGAAACATTTATATTCTTTATTTGAAATAATATTTATTTATTTTAAAACCAACTAAAAATCGAAAATGCTCCCTTCTAGCAGCAAATATTCACTCTTAGTCTTCTTAGTTCAGTATACAATGAACAATGAAAGCAGATGCTATGACAGGCGTAATTACTCTCTTAAACTCTGTATTTGTTTTTTTAGTTCATTAATACTCTCCTCTGATTGATAGAAACAATAGTATTGTTTACCCAATTTTGCACAAATAACATCCATATTTTTCAAAGAAATAAATCTTAATAAAGAATTATGCTTCGGAGGACCCGAATTCGAGCTCAAAGCGATGGTTCCTCAGGGTAGATGTTTGAGTCCTTTCCTTCACCTCCTCTATAAGATCAATCTCTCCAAACCTCTACATTAAGCTGCTCTGTATCTCTAATTTGCGGATCACATCATGTAAGTCACTGAGTACCTATATAAATATGAGGGCACAAAGAGGCGAGACGAAAGCACAAATATCGAATATGAATGGATATGGAGCTAGAAGATAAGACCCAACAACCAGGAGTTTCAATTTCTCCCGCTGGATGGCAGAAATCCAGTAACATATGTAATTCCAAACAGCTGGATGTATCAGCACGCCACCGAAAGAAACATTCCCTAGCTCCATTCCTCACCAATGGGAACGTGAGGCACATTGCTGACAGAGAAAAGCTGGAAAGAAATGAAATATATAAGATACATAGTTTCAGGCATCTAAGCGCAGCTAAGATGAGGAAACTTTGCCTAATGTATGTCCGTGCAACACACATTGATTCAGCCTCGCTAACAAAGATGGTAAACAACCACACTCTAAAGAGAATACCGTGTGAAGAACTCAGCAACGCTTTACATCAATAAGGTGAGGAGAGCCTAGATCAATCAGAGGGAAGTTCACCTAAGACAAAGTTAGATCCTATAAACGAAGCTACTCTGAAGCTAGTAAATAAGACCTAGAACAAGCTAAACGATTATATTATTTAAGAGCTAGAATTGGTGATGGAGATCCAGAGTCTTGAAGAAATCAAGATTCCCCAGCAGTCAGATTTTGTCGAGCGAAGACATAACTCCTATAGACACTTAATCACACCACGAGACATTCCTATAGGTAGAATGGAGGAAAGAGAAGCGAATTAAACAGAAAGAAAAAATAGAGATAGATGAAAATAGTCAATATAACTTTTGGCTTAAATATATACAAAAAATAAAGGAAACATTAAAAACAAACTAATGCCCTCATCACCAGGGAAAAACTACAAGTTTTTTCCCCCTCTTTTATTTCTTCTATCCAGCCAGCCTGGATCTAAGGGAGGAAGGCGGCGGGACCGGTATACCGGTATATGCGAATAAATTATGATTAGTGGCAAAGCAAAGATATACAATAAAAACAACAATATATTTCCATACAAATTGGCATACACCTTTGTGGATATTTCTAGTAAATAGTTATCAATAAAACTGTCTTCAACCTTCTATCTATTCGCCTTATCGTCCATTATGGTAGCCTTGAGCGAGACTTTAGTATTATGGAGCCGTTGACTGGTTCATCTCTTAACTGCTTACAGACGTAGTATTTCAGGAGCTTTAAAACTGAAGGGGAGGAGGATACAGGTTAGGTATCGAAATATATTGAAAATACCAGGTTTGTGTGCTTGGGCGATCAGAAGCATCCTGGAATACGTCCTGTCTCTCCAAGGTAACGGCGGTCACCATGAACTTCAGGAGGTTGTATGTAGTAATATCCTGTACGTATCTGGCGAAGAAACTCTTCGGTGAAGACGTCTTTCCGCCGAGAATATTTTCCTTTCTTTTGCCTATGGAGGACAAGTTTCCCTTTCCCAACAGAGCCAGTATCAATCTCAGAATCGCTGATTTTGGTAGTTAATGCGACGAAATGATGGTCCATTTTGGTTCCTGTCTCAGATAAACTGGCATCATGTTTGGTTTGAAATAGGAAAATGATAAAACTTGAGGCATTTATGGGTTTGTAAAGTTATTATAAAATACCCGACAACCACCCTTGAGCGAATCTCCTTCTCAGAACCACGAGGTAGTCTTCTGGGATTCTATGTATAAATATGTAGACTTTAGTATTTCGTTTTCCGTTTGTCCATCTTATGTTGTTTGTTATGTGTTTTGTTGCCAAAGTCAACTTAAGAACTTTTTATTCTTTAATTAGATTTATAAAACATTTTCTTTTATTGTCACTGATATTTAATTATATTTTCTGTCTTTTTCTTAATTATGGCATGGAAAAACGAGTTGGCGAGCATTTTCCCTTTAAATTATTGGAAAGGATTAGGTGCGTAGACAGGTTTATTAGATTTCTAAATATTTATTGTCCCCTTCACTTTGCTTATTTATTCTCTCTTTCCTTGATACTATTTTTGTCTTTATGCCTAACTTGTTTTCTGTGTATGCTTATTTATGTGTGCTTTATTAGCCATTTCTCTCTTTCTCATGGTTGTGCCCATGTTTGCAGTTGCTAAAAAGCAGGACTAAAAATTTAAAAAGTTTTATCTCTCCATCCTCTCATCTCTCTCTCTCTCTCTCTCTCTCTCTCTCTCTCTCTATATATATATATATATATATATATATATATATATATATATATATATTGGTGATGGATTTGTTCCTCTGGAACCTTATTCGTAGCAGGAATATGAAGACATATGCAATGGTTACGAACATTTAATTTTCCGGACATTTCGGGCATTGGCGGACCATCATCAGCTAATTATGTTGAGAAAATTTGACATCCATTTTGGCCTTCTCAAATTTTTTGAAGGTGGATTCTAAGCAACGAAATCGACGGACAACGTCTTCATTGTATCTCTTCCTCAATGTATTGGTGATGGTGTCGTTCCTCGGCGGGAACCTTATTCGTAGAATCCACCTTCAAAAAACTTGAGGAGGCCAAATTGGATGTCCAATTTCTCTCAACATAATTCGCTGATGATGGTCCGTTAATGACCGAAATATCCGAAAAATTAAATGTTCGTAACCATCGCATATGTCTTAATATTCCTGCTATATATATATATATATATATATATATATATATATATATATATATATATATATATATATATATATATATATATATATCGGGGTATGTTGAGAGCGGCTTCTCATCTATACATGATTTGTTAAAGACCAGGTTGTATTTTGATTTTATCAATTTCATTTTAGAAAGTTCCGAACTGGCGAAAGCAGTTTTTTTTATCTGGTTGGATATTAAAGATCAGTTGAGGAAGATCCATTTTATTTTTTACATCTAATTCGAGTTTTGGCCGAGAGCTTTCGCCTTTATTAAGGCATCTTCAGACGGAAGTCTTCGTTATTGTTAAGGCTGCGTTGATTTTGTGTTTCCCTTGGTTTGCTGGTCTTGAGCAGCGAAGAATGAAATTAATATTTTTTTTTGAGGGGGGGGAGAAAAGGTACGGCTCGCAGGTACTCCTCACTTTTATACCCTTCCCACGATTGGTGGGGGACACAGAAGAGGAGGAGGTCCGCGGCCGACTTGCTCCTGGAGAAACTCCCCACACTTCTGACTCTCAGTTCAAGTGAACCGATAGTGAAGTGCTTAATGGGAAGTCCGGAACAAGATTTAGAAGAGGGTTTATAGCTGTGGGAGACGGAAAGTTTTGAGTCAAAAGAGAACAGATTGGTGAGTAAGCAGATTGAGCAACCTCAGTAGTCAAAGGTGGAGATGTTGGAATACTCTTGCCCGAGGGACAAGGGGGACCTGCTGATTAACGTGGATTCCAAACCACCGTCATGCATTTACTCATCATTCATCATTCTTACTTCCTTTCTCACACTTTAGAACTTATGTTCCTAATATAGAAGCGGGAGGACCGCCTGATGTCTGTTCCCTTATTCTCTTCCTCTGTCATTCATGTGTTTATTGTAGCATTCATGCTGTTTTGAGTTATCTTAGCTCTGAGCTTTGTTTATGTATTGTTATGTTACTTGTTTTTACATACTTTCCTTACTTTGTTTCGCTTTCTCTTGTTGTTATCACCCTTTTCGCTCTTTCACTTTGGTTTCACTTGTTTCACTATTAACTTTCACTTCACTATCATTTTTGCTAAACTTTTTAATATAGTTCACTTATTACACTTTTAGTTCATTTTGTTCGTATTATTTCAGTTTACACTTTTGATCTGTGTTGTCTTCGTAGTCGGTTGTTTCTTCCTAGTTTAGTTGTTTAATTTCGGTTGTTTTATTAGGGTATCAATCTGGTGTATTGGTTGGTTATCTCGTTGGTTTAGTTTGTATATAGTCGGGTAAATATCTTTATCGTTATGCTTATTTCTTCTCCTTTTTTTGAATTTCTACCTAAGTAAACATGGAAACCTCCTCGATTCTCAGCTGTTGTCTGCCGCTGGGAAATCGAGTGTTAAAGGGGACTCCAGCTCTGGTGTTTGTGTGCTCTGCAAATATCGGAGGTAGATCGTCTATCTTCCTCCATATTTTCTCCGCTCTGTTCCTGATGTTGATGTTGAGCGTTTCTAATCCTGCTTCTTGGTGTAGATCCTGTAATCTTCTCCTCTCTCTTTCCTACGGGTGTTGTTGATTAGCTAGAGAGCTTTATTTTGTAATCTCTGGAGTTCCAATTTTATGGTCCTCGTTTCACCGTTGATAGGGATTGGCGGGTATATTAGTACCTCTCTTCCTAGTGAAAGATAGATCTTTCTTTTATTTTTATGCCTATCCCTCTTTGATTGTTAGACATTTTCATGAACCATCATTTCTATCGCCGGATTAATGTGTGCGTTATTTTCTGCTGTTATTGAAAATAGTGACTTTCAGTGTTATAAGTGTCCCCTTGTTTATTTATTAGCGATATTTTGCTCAGTGGAGGTCTTCCTTTAATTTTGTTTATTAGCCTCCAGTTTCTTTAGGATATTTTTTGCGATTATTTCTTTTAAGTAGCCATCAAAGAGGCCTTTTTTTTCTTCTTAATCACATTTACCTTTATTTTATTGGTTCGAGAATCGCTATTTAGTCGAAAAGAAAACTGGGCCTTTAAATACATCTATTATATATCACATGCCATGTGATTTTCAATTATTATACTGCACGTTATAATAAAATAATCAAGTATTACATGCCGCGTATCATTAAACCTGTAGCCAATAGGCATTTTTCAAGGTGATATTTGGATTCAGTGCATAAAAATACATAAGAATTAACTAATCTCATTTAAGAAGTACACAACTTTGCAAAAATTACTGACCAGTGAATTAATAAAATTAGCTAAATAAACTTACGCATGATCAGTTTGTCATTTTAGGGTAATACTAAGTAAATCCGGTTGAGGTCCATTTTAGTAGCCCGAAGGTTAGGTTAGGTTAGACTGGTTTCCTCTTTTTAGTATCTCGTTTGTGGAAGTTGTTTATGTATAAATTTCTTCTTCTTCCTAATTAATCTCTGCTGCATAGGATCAGGAGATGGGGTCTGATATTTCCTCATCCCTCTGCGGTACCTGTGCTGTGATTTCTTCCCCCTCTCTTCATGAACTTTCTATTAATTTCTTCGCCCTTTCCTCTATTATTTTTAAGATCGGTTTTACTTCATGTTGACTCTGCCTATTTCCTCTCCTTCTATTGGCGATAAGCAGAGTCGATTTGTTCTGTATCCTTGGCAGTTTTATAATGTTTTATTTTGAGATTGTTTATATTGTGATTTTGAGCTGCATTCCTCTTATCAAAGGCTTCTTGAAAGCTTTCGATACGTCTATGCAAGCAATCTTAACGTTAGCCTTTTCCAGGTTTGCTTTTTGTATTTTCTCAGTGATAACTGTGAGAGCCATCTGTGTTTCGTTTTTTTTTTCTAAATCCAAATTAGCAATTGCTTAAGAGTTCATTTGTCTCCAGGTGCTCACTCAGTCGTTGGTTTATATTTTTTTCAAATAACTTCTCGATGAAATTAAGTAAAAAGATCGGCCTGTAGCTCTCCGCCTAGTTTAGTGGCTTTCATGTTTTGGGAATGAAGATCATTTTAGCCCCCCTTAGCTCAATTTTCATTTAAGATATGTGGTACACACAATATGTGCACACACAAACCCATGAAGTAGTAATGTGTACACTCAGCCAATGTAAATAAATTTATGTGTGTAAAACGAAACAAAAAAAAGCTCAAATGAAACATTGTAATTGGTAACAGGACATTTTAGAACCGTTCCCATTTTGATTTCATGAAAAGACCAAAGTAGCGGTGAAAAGATAAACTGGAAATGAGACTAATCAATCTGTGGTTACAAATGGGAACCTTAAAATTGGTTAGCCCGATTGTTACGACACTCGGTGAGCATCAAATTACAACCACAATATTATATTTCTATTTTGTTAAGGAAGACGAAAACCAAGCGCTTGACCAAATTTCACCGTTTCAGTATATTTTGTCACGAGAGAAAAGGTTTTCAAAAGTATTGTATATGTATATATATTTGTATGTTTGTAAATGTGTCCAAGTATAAAACGAGCAAATTGATGAGGTAAGAGATCATTCATTCGAGAGAAATCCTTCGAGAGAAATCATTTCAAGGAGCAGTTTCACATATCGCTCGGGTCATACCAATCAAATCATTTACTCCGCATTAGAAGATAGCATTTACGCAACTGATCTTACATCAAGACGAGTCTTATTCATTCATCGTACCAAAGCACGAACATTAAGAGAATTGTATTTAAGCATCATCAAAGATAAGCCAGTGAAATCGATAATCAATCTAATTCGAACTCCTCCTCCATTTGCTACCCAAAGCCACTAAATAAATAGAACTGCAGTCTTCTTGTTTTCATCACCATTTTGCTCGAAGGCAAAATCATATCAGAATTTCTACTCATCGCCCAGCCAAAAGTATCCATCATTACCTTTTGAAGTCAAGTAGTAATTTCTCGAAACGTTATCGTATCACCCAAATCCGGTTTAACGATCAACGTTTCGCAAAAATCTTATGGGGAGCGCAATAGCAAAGAGGATTGCCAAACGGGGTTAAATATAAATATACCTGGATCCCATCATCCAAACAACCAACTCTTCCAAACAACCCCCCCCCCCATAAATTGGTGACACTTTAATAGTGAGCAAAATTCGAGTAAGAATAAATAATATAAGATGGATTCAAGAACAACCAAACAAATATTCCAAGAAGAAGCCGAAAGCTCCATTGTAGTCAAGCCTCCGATTTTCAACAACGCAGCGGTAGCTGGTTGGTTCAGAAACGTGGAAGCATAATTCCACATTGAAAAAATAACAAGAGAAGACATCAAATTCTTCCATACTATTGCAGCACTACCAGCGGAAACGGTCGATCCTCTCCCTGACGCAGTTCTTTTATTGCAAAAATATACACAACTGAGGACTGAAGTTATCAGCCTATTTGAAAGGACTAAACCCGAATTATTCGAGAAATTGATAGCTTCATCTCCAATCCACGGAGGACCATCGGTGAAAGTTGAAGATTTAAGGAAGACGACACTCCAAGTCGGCGTTGGTGAAGATCTAGTGAGACATAAATTCGTTCAATCTCTACCTCCGAGCATCACTCCGATCATCGCGACAGAGAAGAAATTGACACTTACGCAGATAGGAAAATTGGCGGACGAACCAATGCCGTTTTATAAACCTCAATATGGTCATGTAAGTAACAATAACATTTGTTCTATTCGCGAAGATAGTGCTAGTGCTTACAATAGATAGTGCGATAATCGAATCGTAATGTGAAATACGGGAAGGATGCGCGGTCAATGCCCAGTATCGCGTACACTGACACGAATAAATTTACAAATAATCGTAATGATAAAATACCGCTAGGACTTAAACCGTTTCATAACGATCAAAAACCTTTAGTATGTCGAGCCCATTTATATTTTGGTCCAGAGGCGAAACATTGCAGGTCATGGTGTAAATGGCCTAAACGAGGAGAAAATGTAGAAATCCTACCATCATCTAGACCCCCATTTCCTATTCCGTCGGAAAACTAGTAAGGCGTGCTTAAATCAATGCGACGACCGGTATGCCAATGTTAATCATTGTCCGAATTAAATTAAATTGAAAGAAAGGCGAATTCCTTATAGACACTGGCGCAGGCGTCTCGATCATTCCCATCAATCTAGCACAGTATTGCGAAATGAGAAAGTCGAGTGTAAATATTGCTACAGACAACGGTGGTAATATAAAAGTACACGGTGAAGTCATGCTAGACATAGTCATACCCAGTTTACCCCGTACCTTCAATTGGATGTTCGTAATTGCGAACATAACATCACCCATTCTAGGAGCATATTTTATCGATCATTACGATCTTTTGGTAGACTGGTGAAGGCATTCTAGTAGACAGCTGCACCAAGTTATCTTCTAAAATTAAACAATCAGAAGCCCCGTTAGTCTATAATTATCAATGACCTACGCATCTCCGAAAAATGCAAGACAGTGACTCATAAATTCAACTCAATATGCAACCCGCAACACGTATACGTCGTTAAGCATCCACCAAATTCCATGTTTTATACCAATGAGACAGAATCTAATGTGAAAAATCAAACAAAGAAAGATAATACTACAAATGTGTGTTCGCGTTTTGGTAGGCGAATAAAGTTTGCAAGAAATCTGGGCTATCATTATTTTTAAAGCATGTTGTGTACCGATAGACTAATTGTTAGCTTCCATTAATACATTTTATTCTGTATTTAGTTATGTTATCAGATATCTCTGATTATATACATATAAACACAATGGATTTAGACTTTATCTGCTCAGATAACAACGACGTCGGAATGCTCCTCTCATCAGCTGGAAGCATCACTCTAAAAAAAGACCGATCTAGAAGCAAGCGTTTCATTCACATTTTACCCAATCTAAGCATCGTATGTCGTAAGGTAGGATCATTAGTAGATAAACAGTCACAAGGGAAGCTTAAACAGGAATTAGAAAAACAAAAACTATGGCTATAAATACACGACATTATTAACTTCAAATGGTGAGGAAATCAACCGAAAATGCGCATCTCAACTACAAACATCCGGAGAGACCAATATATAAATAGGCAAATGTGCTTCTATTAATATAAGACGGATGAACACACTACCAAGAACAGTCTTAATAAATACAAGGAAATAGGGTTGAAATGTAGCGAAACCCACAGTAGGTGAAATTGCATAAGTGCAAACACGAAATGTATAAAATGTGCAGGAAATTACAACAATAGGTATGTATCCCCTAAAAGAAAGGAAGTGATAAAGAGGAAAAAAAAAGCTAGAAGTGGCTTACAAACCTTAGTCGAACGAGGCGGAGGAAAACGAATGGGAAGGGACGTGATAAAGAGGAAAATAACAGCTAGAAGTGGCTTATAAACCCTAAACGAACGACGCGGAGGAAAACGAATGGGAACGGACGTGATAGAGAGGACAAAAAACAGCAAGAAGTGGCTTACAAACCCTAATCAAACGACGCGGAGTAAAACAAATGGGAACGGACGTGATAAAGAGGACGAAAAACAGCTATAATTGGCTTACAAACCCTAATCAAACGACGCGGAGTAAAACGGATGGGAAGTGAAGTGAGAAAGAGCAAAAAAACACCTAGAAATGGCTTACAAACCCTAATCGAACAATGCGGAGTAAAACGAATGGAAACTGACGTGATAAAGAGGGAAAAACAGCTAGAAGTGGCTTACAAACCCTAATCAAACGACGCGGAGTAAAACGAATGGGACCGGACGTGATATAGAGGAATAAAACACCTAGAAGTGGCTTACAAACCCTAATCGAACGACGCGGAGTAAAACGAATGGAGGCGGACGTGATAAAGACGACAAAAAACAGCTAGAGGTGGCTTACAAACCCTAATCGAACGACGCGGAGTAAAACGAATGGGAACGGACGTGATAAAAAGAAAAAAACAGCTAGAAGTGGCTTACAAACCCTAAACGAACGAGGCGAAGGAAAACGGATGGGAACGGACGTGATAAAGAGGAAAAAAACCCTAGAAGTGGCTTACAATCCCTAATCAAACGACGCGGAGTAAAAGGAATGAGAACGGACGTGATAAAGAGGAAAAAAACAAATAGAAGTAGCTTACAAACCCTAACGAACGATGCGGAGGAAAACGAATGGAAACGGACGTGATAAAGAGGAAAAAAAAGTTAAAAAGTGGCTTACAAACTCTAATCGAACGACGTGGAGTAAAACGAATGGAAACGGACGTGTTAAAGAGGAAAAAAACAGCTAGAAGTGGCTTACAAACCCAATCGAATGACGTGGAGTAAAACGAATGGAAAAAGACGTGATAAAAAGGAAAAAAAACAGCTAGAAGTGGCTTACAAACCCTAATCAAACGACGCGGAGTAAAACGAATCGAAAGCAAAGTGATAAAGAGGAAAAAAACACCTAGAAATAGCTTACAAAACCTAATTGAACGACGTGGAGTAAAACAAAGGGAAGGACGTGATAAAGAGGAAAAAAAACAGCTAGAAGTGGACTAGAAACCCTAATTAAACGACGTGGAGTAAAACGAATGGGAACGGAAGTAATAAAAAGGACAAAAAACACCTAGAAATGGCTTACAAACCCTAATCGAACGACGCGGAGTAAAACGAATTGGAACGGAGGTGATAAAGAGGAAAAATAACAGCTAGAAGTGGCTATCAAATCCTGAACGAACGACGCGAAGGAAAACGAATGGGAACGGACGTGATAAAGAGGAAAAAACAGAAAGAAGTCGCTTACAAACCGTAATCGAACGACGCGGAGTAAAACGAATGGGAACGGACGTGATAAAGAGGACAAAAAACAGCTAGAAAGGGCTTAAAAACCCTAATAGAACGAAGCGGAGTAAAACGAATGGAAACGGACGTGATAAAGAGGACAAAAAACAGCTAGAAGTGGCTTACAAACCCCAATCGAACGACGCGGAGTAAAACGAATGGGAACGGACGTGATAAAGAGGAAAAAACAGCTGGAAGTGGCTTACAAACTCTAATCGAACGACTTGGAGTAAAACGAATGGGAACGGACGTGATAAAGAGGAAAAAAACACATATAAATAGCTTACAAAACCTAATTGAACGACGTGGAGTAAAACAAATAAGCAAGCACGTGATAAAGAGGACAAAAAACAGCTAGAAGTGGCCTACAAACCCTAATTAAACGACGTGGAGTAAAACAAATGGGACGGAAGTGATAAAGAGGAAAAAACACCTAGAAATGGCTTAAAAACCCTAATTGAATGACGCGGAGTAAAACGAATGGTAAAGTACGTGATAAAGAGGACAAAAAACAGCTAGAAGTGGCCTTAAAACCCTAATCAAACGACGCGGAGTAAAACGAATGGAAACGGAAGTGATAAAGAGGACAAAAAACACCAAGAAGTGGCTTATAAATCCTAAACGAACGACGCGGAGTAAAAACGAATGGGAACTGACGTGATAAAGAGGACAAAAAACAGCTGAAAGTGGCTTACAAACCCTAATCAAACGACGCGGAGTAAAACGAATGGGAACGGACGTGATAAAGAGAACAAAAAACAGCTAGAAGTGGCTTACAAACACTAATCGAACGACGCGGAGTAAAACGAATGGGAATGTACGTGATAAATAGGAAAAAAACAGAAAGAAGTCGCTTACAAACCCTAAATGAACGACGTGGAGAAAAGTGAATGGAAAAGAACGTGATAAAGAGTAAAAAACAGCTAGAAGTGGCTTACAAACCCTAATCGAACGACGCGGAGTGAAACGAATGGGACCGGACGTGATAAAGAGAACAAAAAACAGCTAGAAGTGGCTTACAAACGCTAATCGAATGACGCGGAGTAAAACTAATGGGAATGGACGTGATAAAGATGAAAAAAACAGCTAAAAGTGGCTTACAAACCCTAAATGAACGACGCAGGGGAAAGTGAATGGAAAAGGACGTGATAAAGAGTAAAAAACAGCTAGAAGTGGCTTACAAACCCTAATCGAACGACGCGGAGTGAAACGAATGGGACCGGACGTGATAAAGAGAACAAAAAACAGCTAGAAGTGGCTTACAAACGCTAATCGAATGACGCGGAGTAAAACTAATGGGAATAGACGTGATGAAGAGGAAAAAACAGCTAAAAGTGGCTTACAAACCCTAAATGAACGACGCAGGGGAAACTGAATGGAAAATGAGGTGATAAAAAGGAAAAAACAGCTAGAAGGGGCTTACAAACCCTAATCGAACAACGCCGAGTGAAAGGAATGGGACCGGACATAATAAAGAGGAAAAAAAACAGCTAGAATTGGCTTACAAACCCTAAACGAACGACGCGGAGGAAAAAGAATGGAGGCGGAGGTGATAAAGAGGACAAAAAACAGCTAGAAGTGGTTTACAAACCCTAAACAAACGAGGCGAAGGAAAACGGATGGGAACGGACGTGATAAAGACGAAAAAAACCCTAGAAGTGGCTCACAAACCATAATCAAACGACGCGGAGTAAAACAAATGGGAACGGACGTGATAAGGAGGAAAAAACAACTAGAAGTAGCTTACAAACCCTAACGAACGACGCGGAGGAAAACGAATAGAAACGGACGTGATAAAGAGGAAAAAAACAGTTAAAAGTAGCTTACAATCTCTAATCGAACGACGTGGAGTAAAACGAATGGGAACGGACGTGTTAAAGAGAAAAAACAGCTAGAAGTGGCTTACAAACCCTAATCGAATGACGTGGAGTAAAAAGAATGGAAAAGGACATGATAAAAAGGACGAAAACAGCTAGAAGTGGCTTACAAACCCTAATCAAACGACGCGAAGGAAAACGAATCGAGACGGAAGTGATAAAGAGGACAAAAAACACCAAGAAGTGGCCTACAAATCCTAAACGAACGACGCGGAGTAAAACGAATGGGAACTGACGTGATAAAGAGGACAAAAAACAGCTGAAAGTGGCCTAAAAACCCTAATTAAACGACGTGGAGTAAAACGAATGGGAACGGAAGTGATAAAGAGGACAAAAAACACCTAGAAATGGCTTACAAACCGTAATCGAACGACGCGGAGTAAAACGAATGGAAACGGAGGTGATAAAGAGGCAAAAAAACAGCTAGAAGTGGCTTACAAATCCTAAACAAACGACGCGGAGGAAAACGAATGGGAACGGACGTGATAAAGAGGAAAAAACAGCAAGAAGTGGCTCACAAACCCTAATCGAACGACGCGGAGTAAAACGAATGGGAATGGACGTGATAAAGAGGACAAAAAACAGCTAGAAGGGGCTTAAAAACCTTAATCGAACGAAGCGGAGTAAAACAAATTGAAACGAACGTGATAAAGAGGACAAAAAACAGCTAGAAGTGGCTTACAAACCCTAATCGAACGACGCGGAGTAAAACGAATGGGAACGGACTTGATAAAGAGGAAAAAAACAGCTAGAAGTGGCTTATAAACTCTAATCGAACGACGTGGACTAAAACGAATGGGAACGGACGTGATAAAGAGAAAAAAACACCTATAAATAGCTTACAAAACCTAATTAAACGACGTGGAGTAAAACGAATGAGAAAGGACGTGATAAAAAGGACAAAAAACAGCTAGAAGTTGCCTACAAACCCTAATTAAACGACGTGGAGTAAAACGAATGGGAACGGAAGTGATAAAGATAAAAAAACACCTAGAAATGGCTTAAAACCCCTAATTGAATGACGCAGAGTAAAACGAATGGAAAAGTACGTGATAAAGAGGACAAAAAACAGCTAGAAGTGGCTTAAAAACTCTAATCAAACGACGCGAAGTAAAACGAATAGGAACGAAAGTGATAAAGAGGACAAAAAACACCAAGAAGTGGCTTACAAATCCTAAACGAACGACACGGAGTAAAACGAATGGGAACTGACGTGATAAAGAGGACAAAAAACAGATGAAAGTGGATTACAAACCCTAATCGAACGAGGCGGAGTTAAACGAATGGGAACGGACGTGATAAAGAGGACAAAAAACAGCTAGAAGTGGCTTATAAACACTAATCGAACGACGTGGAGTAAAACGAATGGGAACGGACTTGATAAAGAGAAAAAAACACCTATAAATAGCTTACAAAACCTAATTGAACGACGTGGAGTAAAACGAATAAGAAAGGACGTGATAAAGAGGAAAAAACAGCTAGAAGTGGCTTACCAACCCTAATCGAACGACGCCGAGTGAAAGGAATGGGACCGGACGTGATAAGGAGGAAAAAAAACCAGCTAGAAATGGCTTACAATCCATAATCGAACGACGCGGAGTAAAACGAATGGGAACGGAGGTGATAAAGAGGAAAAATAACAGCTAGAAGTGGCCAACAAATCCTGAACGAACGACGCGGAGGAAAACGAATGGGAACGGACGTGATAAAGAGGAAAAAACAGAAAGAAGTTGCTCACAAACCCTAATCGAACGACTCGGAGTAAAACGAATGGGAACGGACGTGATAAAGAGGACAAAAAACAGCTAGAAGGGGCTTAAAAACCCTAATAGAACGAAGCGGAGTAAAACGAATGGAAACGGACTTGATAAAGAGGACAAAAAACAGCTAGAAGTGGCTTACAAACCCTAATCGAACGACGCGGAGTAAAACGAATGGGAACGGACGTGATAAAGAGGAAAAAAACAGCTAGAAGTGGCTTACAAACTCTAATCAAACGACTTGGAGTAAAACGAATTGGAACGGACGTGATAAAGAGGAAAAAAACACCTATAAATAGCTTACAAAACCTAATTGAACGACGTGGAGTAAAACGAATGAGAAAGGACGTGATAAAAAGGACAAAAAACAGCTAGAAGTTGCCTACAAACCCTAATTAAACGACGTGGAGTAAAACGAATGGGAACGGAAGTGATAAAGATAAAAAAACACCTAGAAATGGCTTAAAACCCCTAATTGAATGACGCAGAGTGAAACGAATGGAAAAGTACGTGATAAAGAGGACAAAAAACAGCTAGAAGTGGCTTAAAAACTCTAATCAAACGACGCGGAGTAAAACGAATAGGAACGAAAGTGATAAAGAGGACAAAAAACACCAAGAAGTGGCTTACAAATCCTAAACGAACGACACGGAGTAAAACGAATGGGAACTGACGTGATAAAGAGGACAAAAAACAGCTGAAAGTGGATTACAAACCCTAATCGAACGACGCGGAGTTAAACGAATGGGAACGGACGTGATAAAGAGGACAAAAAACAGCTAGAAGTGGCTTACAAACACTAATCGAACGACGTGGAGTAAAACGAATGGGAACGGACTTGATAAAGAGAAAAAAACACCTATAAATAGCTTACAAAACCTAATTGAACGACGTGGAGTAAAACGAATAAGAAAGGACGTGATAAAGAGGAAAAAACAGCTAGAAGTGGCTTACCAACCCTAATCGAACGACGCCGAGTGAAAGGAATGGGACCGGACGTGATAAGGAGGAAAAAAAACCAGCTAGAAATGGCTTACAATCCATAATCGAACGACGCGGAGTAAAACGAATGGGAACGGAGGTGATAAAGAGGAAAAAACAGAAAGAAGTTGCTCACAAACCCTAATCGAACGACTCGGAGTAAAACGAATGGGAACGGACGTGATAAAGAGGACAAAAAACAGCTAGAAGGGGCTTAAAAACCCTAATAGAACGAAGCGGAGTAAAACGAATGGAAACGGACTTGATAAAGAGGACAAAAAACAGCTAGAAGTGGCTTACAAACCCTAATCGAACGACGCGGAGTAAAACGAATGGGAACGGACGTGATAAAGAGGAAAAAAACAGCTAGAAGTGGCTTACAAACTCTAATCAAACGACTTGGAGTAAAACGAATTGGAACGGACGTGATAAAGAGGAAAAAAACACCTATAAATAGCTTACAAAACCTAATTGAACGACGTGGAGTAAAACGAATAAAAAAGGACGTGATAAAAAGGACAAAAAACAGCTAGAAGTTGCCTACAAAACCTAATTAAACGACGTGGAGTAAAACGAATGGGAACGGAAGTGATAAAGAGGAAAAAACACCTAGAAATGGCTTAAAAACCCTAATTGAATGACGCGGAGTAAAAAGAATGGGAACGAAAGTGATAAAGAGGACAAAAAACACCAAGAAGTGGCTTACAAATCCTAAACGAACGACGCGGATTAAAGCGAATGGGAACTGACGTGATAAAGAGGACAAAAAACAGCTGAAAGTGGCTTACAAACCCTAATCGAACGACGCGGAGTAAAAGGAATGGGAACGGACGTGATAAAGAGGACAAAAAACAGCTAGAAGTGGCTTACAAACACTAATCGAACGACGTGGAGTAAAACGAATGGGAACGGAAGTGATAAAGAGAAAAAAAACACCTATAAATAGCTTACAAAACCTAATTGAACGACGTGGAGTAAAACGAATAAGAAAGGACGTGATAAAGAGGAAAAACAGCTAGAAGTGGCTTACAAACCCTAATCGAACGACGCGGAGTGAAAGGAATTGGACCGGACGTGGTAAAGAGGAAAAAAAACAGCTAGAAATGGCTTACAAACCATAATCGACCGACGCGGAGTAAAACGAATGGGAACAGGGGTGATAAAGAGGAAAAATAACAGCTAGAAGTGGCCAAAAAATCCTGAACGAACAACGCGGAGGAAAACGAATGGGAACGGACGTGATAAAGAGAAAAAAACAGAAAGAAGTCGCTCACAAACCCTAATCGAACGACGCGGAGTAAAACGAATGGGAAAGGACGTGATAAAGAGGACAAAAAACAGCTAGAAGGGGCTTAAAAACCCTAATAGAACGAAGCGGAGTAAAACGAATGGAAACGGACGTGATAAAGAGGACAAAAAAAAGCTAGAAGTGGCTTACAAACCCTACTCGAACGACGCGGAGTAAAACGAATGGGAACGGACGTGATAAAGAGGAAAAAAACAGCTAGAAGTGGCTTACAAACTATAATCGAACGACGTGGAGTAAAACGAATGGGAACGGACGTGATAAAGAGGAAAAAAACACCTATAAATAGCTTACAAAACCTAATTGAACGATGTGGAGTAAAACGAATAAGAAAGGACGTGATAAAGAGGACAAAAAACAGCTAGAAGTGGCCTACAAACCCTAATCAAACGACGTGAATTAAAACAAATGAGACGGAAGTGATAAAGAGGAAAAAAACACCTAGAAATGGCTTAAAAACCCTAATTGAATGACGCGGAGTAAAACGAATGGTAAAGTACGTGATAAAGAGGACAAAAAACAGCTAGAAGTGGCTTAAAAACCCTAATCAAACGACGCGGAGTAAAACTAATGGGAACGGAAGTGATAGAGAGGACAAAAAACACCAAGAAGTGGCTTACAAGTCCTAAACGAACGACGCGGAGTAAAACGAATGGGAACGGACGTGATAAAGAGAACAAAAAACAGCTAGAAGTGGCTTACAAACCCTAAATGAACGACGTGGAGGAAAGTGAATGGAAAAGGACGTGATAAATAGGAAAAAACAGCTAGAAGTGGCTTACAAACCCTAATCGAACGACGCGGAGTGAAAGGAATGGGACCGGACGTGATAAAGAGGAAAAAACCAGCTAGAAATGGCTTACAAACCATAATCGAACGACGCGGAGTAAAACGAATGGGAACGGAGGTGATAAAGAGGAAAAATAACAGCTAGAAGTGGCCAACAAATCCTGAACGAACGACGCGGAGGAAAACGAATGGAAACGGACGTGATAAAGAGGAAAAAACAGAAAGAAGTCGCTCACAAACCCTAATCGAACGACGCGGAGTAAAACGAATGGGAACGGACGTGATAAAGATAAAAAAAAACAGCCAGAAGTGGCTTACAAACCCTAAACGAACGAGGCGAAGGAAAACGGATGGGAACGGACGTGATAAAGAGGAAAAAAAACCTAGAAGTGACTCACAAACCCTAATCAAACGACGCGGAGTAAAACAAATGCGAACGGACGTGATAAGGAGGAAAAAACCGTTAAAAGTAGCTTACAAACTCTAATCGAACGTCGTGGAGTAAAACGAATGGGAACGGACGTGTTAAAGAGGAAAAAAACAGCTAGAAGTGGCTTACAAATCCTAAACGAACGACGCGGAGTAAAACGAATGGGATCTGACGTGATAAAGAGGACAAAGAACAGCTGAAATTGGCCTAAAAACCCTAATTAAACGACGTGGAGTAAAACGAATGGGAACGGAAGTGATAAAGAGGACAAAAAACACCTAGAAATGGCTTACAAACCGTAATCGAACGACGCGGAGTAAAACGAATGGGAACGGAGGTGATAAAGAGGAAAAATAACAGCTAGAAGTGGCTTACAAATCCTAAACGAACGACGCGGAGGAAAACTAATGGGAACGAACGTGATAAAGAGGAAAAAACAGCAATAAGTCGCTTACAAACCCTAATCGAACGACGCGGAGTAAAACCAATGGGAACGGACGTGATAAAGAGGACAAAAAACAGCTAGGAGGGGCTTAAAAACCCTAATCGAACGAAGCGGAGTAAAACGAATGGAAACCGACATGATAAAGAGGACAAAAAACAGCTAGAAGTGGCTTACAAACCCTAATCGAACGATGCGGAGTAAAACGAATAGGAACGGACTTGATAAATAGGAAAAAACAGCTAGAAGTGGCTTACAAACTCTAATCGAACGACGTGGAGTAAAACGAATGGGAACGGACGTGTTAAAGAGGACAAAACAGCTAGAAGTGGCTTACAAACCCTAATCAAATGACGTGGAGTAAAACAAATGGAAAAGGACGTGATAAAAAGGACGAAAACAGCTAGAAGTGGCTTACAAACCTTAATCAAACGACGCGGAGTAAAACGAATCGAGACGGAAGTGATAAAGAGGACAAAAAACACCAAGAAGTGGCTTACAAATCCTAAACAAACGACGCGGAGTAAAACGAATGGGAACTGACGTGATAAAGAAGACAAAGAACAGCTGAAATTGGCCTAAAAACCCTATTTGAACGACGTGAAGTAAAACGAATGGGAACGGAAGTGATAAAGAGGACAAAAAACACCTAGAAATGGCTTACAAACCGTAATCGAACGACGCGGAGTAAAACGAATGGGAACGGAGGTGATAAAGAGGAAAAATAACAGCTAGAAGTGGCTTACAAATCCTAAACGAACGACGCGGAGGAAAACTAATGGGAACAAACGTGATAAAGAGGAAAAAACAGCAAGAAGTGGCTTACAAACCCTAATCGAACGACGCGGAGTAAAACGAATGGGAACGGACGTGATAAAGAGGACAAAAAACAGCTAGGAGGGGCTTAAAAACCCTAATCGAACGAAGCGGAGTAAAACGAATGGAAACGGACATGATAAAGAGGACAAAAAACAGCTAGAAGTGGCTTACAAACCCTAATCGAACGACGCGGAGTAAAACGAATGGGAACGGACTTGATAAAGGGGAAAAAAACAGCTAGAAGTGGCTTACAAACTCTAATCGAACGACGTGGAGTAAAACGAATGGGAACGGACGTGATAGATTGAAAAAAAACACCTATAAATAGCTTACAAAACCTAATTGAACGACGTGGAGTAAAACGAATAAGAAAGGACGTGATAAAAAGGACAAAAAACAGTTAGAAGTTAGCCACAAACCCTAATTAAACGACGTGGAGTTAAACGAATGGGAACGGAAGTGATAAAGAGGAAAAAAACACCTAGAAATGGCTTAAAAACCCTAATTGAATGATGCGGAGTAAAACGAATGGGAAAGTACGTGATAAAGAGGACAAATTTCAGCTAGAAGTGGCTTAAAAACCCTAATCAAACGACGCGGAGTAAAACGAATGGGAACGAAAGTGATAAAGAGGACAAAAAACACCAAGAAGTGGCTTACAAATCCTAAACGAACGACGCGGAGTAAAACGAATGGGAACTGACGTAATAAAGAGGACAAAAAACAGCTGAAAGTGGCTTACAAACCCTAATCGAACGACGTGGAGTAAAATGAATGGGAACGAAAGTGATAAAGAGGACAAAAAACACCAAGAAGTGGCTTACAAACACTAATCGAACGACGTGGAGTAAAAAGAATGGGAATGGACGTGATAAAGAGAAAAAAAACAGCTAGAAGTGGCTTACAAACCCTAAATGAACGACTTGGAAGCAAGTGAATGGAAAAGGACGTGATAAAGAGGAAAAAACAGCTAGAAGTGGCTTATAAACCCTAATCGAACGACGCGGAGTGAAGAGAATGGGACCGGACGTGATAAAGAGGAATAAAAAACAGCTAGAAATGGCTTAGAAACCCTAAACGAACGACGCGGAGCAAAAAAGAATCGGAACGGACGTGATAAAGAGGAAATAAACAGCTAGAAGTGGCTTACAAACCCTAAACGAACGACGCGGAGTGAAAGGAATGGGACCGGACGTGATAAAGAGGAAAAAAACCAGCTAGAAATGGCTTACAAACCATAATCGAACGACGCGGAGTAAAACGAATGGGAACGGAGGTGATAAATAGGAAAAATAACAGCTAGAAGTGGCCAACAAATCCTGAACGAACGACGCGGAGGAAAACGAATGGGAACGGACGTGATAAAGAGGAAAAAACAGAAAGAAGTCGCTCACAAACCCTAATCGAACGACGCGGAGTAAAACGAATGGGAACGGATGTGATAAAGATAAAAAAAAACAGCCAGAAGTGGCTTACAAACCCTAAACGAACGAGGCGAAGGAAAACGGATGGGAACGGACGTGATAAAGAGGAAAAAAAACCTAGAAGTGACTCACAAACCCTAATCAAACGACGCGGAGTAAAACAAATGCGAACGGACGTGATAAGGAGGAAAAAACCGTTAAAAGTAGCTTACAAACTCTAATCGAACGTCGTGGAGTAAAACGAATGGGAACGGACGTGTTAAAGAGGAAAAAAACAGCTAGAAGTGGCTTACAAATCCTAAACGAACGACGCGGAGTAAAACGAATGGGATCTGACGTGATAAAGAGGACAAAGAACAGCTGAAATTGGCCTAAAAACCCTAATTAAACGACGTGGAGTAAAACGAATGGGAACGGAAGTGATAAAGAGGACAAAAAACACCTAGAAATGGCTTACAAACCGTAATCGAACGACGCGGAGTAAAACGAATGGGAACGGAGGTGATAAAGAGGAAAAATAACAGCTAGAAGTGGCTTACAAATCCTAAACGAACGACGCGGAGGATAACTAATGGGAACGAACGTGATAAAGAGAAAAAAACAGCAATAAGTGGCTTACAAACCCTAATCGAACGACGCGGAGTAAAACCAATGGGAAAGGACGTGATAAAGAGGACAAAAAACAGCTAGGAGGGGCTTAAAAACCCTAATCGAACGAAGCGGAGTAAAACGAATGGAAACTGACATGATAAAGAGGACAAAAAACAGCTAGAAGTGGCTTACAAACCCTAATCGAACGATGCGGAGTAAAACGAATAGGAACGGACTTGATAAATAGGAAAAAACAGCTAGAAGTGGCTTACAAACTCTAATCGAACGACGTGGAGTAAAACGAATGGGAACGGACGTGTTAAAGAGGACAAAACAGCTAGAAGTGGCTTACAAACCCTAATCAAATGACGTGGAGTAAAACAAATGGAAAAGGACGTGATAAAAAGGACGAAAACAGCTAGAAGTGGCTTACAAACCTTAATCAAACGACGCGGAGTAAAACGAATCGAGACGGAAGTGATAAAGAGGACAAAAAACACCAAGAAGTGGCTTACAAATCCTAAACAAACGACGCGGAGTAAAACGAATGGGAACTGACGTGATGAAGAAGACAAAGAACAGCTGAAATTGGTCTAAAAACCCTATTTGAACGACGTGAAGTAAAACGAATGGGAACGGAAGTGATAAAGAGGACAAAAAACACCTAGAAATGGCTTACAAACCGTAATCGAACGACGCGGAGTAAAACGAATGGGAACGGAGGTGATAAAGAGGAAAAAATAACAGCTAGAAGTGGCTTACAAATCCTAAACGAACGACGCGGAGGAAAACTAATGGGAACAAACGTGATAAAGAGGAAAAAACAGCAAGAAGTGGCTTACAAACCCTAATCGAACGAAGCGGAGTAAAACGAATGGAAACGGACATGATAAAGAGGACAAAAAACAGCTAGAAGTGGCTTACAAACCCTAATCGAACGACGCGGAGTAAAACGAATGGGAACGGACTTGATAAAGGGGAAAAAAACAGCTAGAAGTGGCTTACAAACTCTAATCGAACGACGTGGAGTAAAACGAATGGGAACGGACGTGATAGAGAGAAAAAAAACACCTATAAATAGCTTACAAAACCTGATTGAACGACGTGGAGTAAAACGAATAAGAAAGGACGTGATAAAAAGGACAAAAAACAGTTAGAAGTTAGCCACAAACCCTAATTAAACGACGTGGAGTTAAACGAATGGGAACGGAAGTGATAAAGAGGAAAAAAACACCTAGAAATGGCTTAAAAACCCTAATTGAATGATGCGGAGTAAAACGAATGGGAAAGTACGTGATAAAGAGGACAAATTTCAGCTAGAAGTGGCTTAAAAACCCTAATCAAACGACGCGGAGTAAAACGAATGGGAACGAAAGTGATAAAGAGGACAAAAAACACCAAGAAGTGGCTTACAAATCCTAAACGAACGACGCGGAGTAAAACGAATGGGAACTGACGTAATAAAGAGGACAAAAAACAGCTGAAAGTGGCTTACAAACCCTAATCGAACGACGTGGAGTAAAATGAATGGGAACGAAAGTGATAAAGAGGACAAAAAACACCAAGAAGTGGCTTACAAACACTAATCGAACGACGTGGAGTAAAAAGAATGGGAATGGACGTGATAAAGAGGAAAAAAACAGCTAGAAGTGGCTTACAAACCCTAAATGAACGACTTGGAAGCAAGTGAATGGAAAAGGACGTGATAAAGAGGAAAAAACAGCTAGAAGTGGCTTATAAACCCTAATCGAACGACGCGGAGTGAAGAGAATGGGACCGGACGTGATAAAGAGGAATAAAAAACAGCTAGAAATGGCTTAGAAACCCTAAACGAACGACGCGGAGGAAAAAGAATGGGAACGGACGTGATAAAGAGGAAATAAACAGCTAGAAGTGGCTTACAAACCCTAAACGAACGACGCGGAGTGAAAGGAATGGGACCGGACGTGATAAAGAGGAAAAAAACCAGCTAGAAATGGCTTACAAACCATAATCGAACGACGCGGAGTAAAACGAATGGGAACGGAGGTGATAAAGAGGAAAAATAACAGCTAGAAGTGGCCAACAAATCCTGAACGAACGACGCGGAGGAAAACGAATGGGAACGGACGTGATAAAGAGGAAAAAACAGAAAGAAGTCGCTCACAAACCCTAATCGAACGACGCGGAGTAAAACGAATGGGAACGGATGTGATAAAGATAAAAAAAAACAGCCAGAAGTGGCTTACAAACCCTAAACGAACGAGGCGAAGGAAAACGGATGGGAACGGACGTGATAAAGAGGAAAAAAAACCTAGAAGTGACTCACAAACCCTAATCAAACGACGCGGAGTAAAACAAATGCGAACGGACGTGATAAGGAGGAAAAAACCGTTAAAAGTAGCTTACAAACTCTAATCGAACGTCGTGGAGTAAAACGAATGGGAACGGACGTGTTAAAGAGGAAAAAAACAGCTAGAAGTGGCTTACAAATCCTAAACGAACGACGCGGAGTAAAACGAATGGGATCTGACGTGATAAAGAGGACAAAGAACAGCTGAAATTGGCCTAAAAACCCTAATTAAACGACGTGGAGTAAAACGAATGGGAACGGAAGTGATAAAGAGGACAAAAAACACCTAGAAATGGCTTACAAACCGTAATCGAACGACGCGGAGTAAAACGAATGGGAACGGAGGTGATAAAGAGGAAAAATAACAGCTAGAAGTGGCTTACAAATCCTAAACGAACGACGCGGAGGAAAACTAATGGGAACGAACGTGATAAAGAGGAAAAAACAGCAATAAGTGGCTTACAAACCCTAATCGAACGACGCGGAGTAAAACCAATGGGAACGGACGTGATAAAGAGGACAAAAAACAGCTAGGAGGGGCTTAAAAACCCTAATCGAACGAAGCGGAGTAAAACGAATGGAAACCGACATGATAAAGAGGACAAAAAACAGCTAGAAGTGGCTTACAAACCCTAATCGAACGATGCGGAGTAAAACGAATAGGAACGGACTTGATAAATAGGAAAAAACAGCTAGAAGTGGCTTACAAACTCTAATCGAACGACGTGGAGTAAAACGAATGGGAACGGACGTGTTAAAGAGGACAAAACAGCTAGAAGTGGCTTACAAACCCTAATCAAATGACGTGGAGTAAAACAAATGGAAAAGGACGTGATAAAAAGGACGAAAACAGCTAGAAGTGGCTTACAAACCTTAATCAAACGACGCGGAGTAAAACGAATCGAGACGGAAGTGATAAAGAGGACAAAAAACACCAAGAAGTGGCTTACAAATCCTAAACAAACGACGCGGAGTAAAACGAATGGGAACTGACGTGATAAAGAAGACAAAGAACAGCTGAAATTGGCCTAAAAACCCTATTTGAACGACGTGAAGTAAAACGAATGGGAACGGAAGTGATAAAGAGGACAAAAAACACCTAGAAATGGCTTACAAACCGTAATCGAACGACGCGGAGTAAAACGAATGGGAACGGAGGTGATAAAGAGGAAAAATAACAGCTAGAAGTGGCTTACAAATCCTAAACGAACGACGCGGAGGAAAACTAATGGGAACGGAGGTGATAAAGAGGAAAAAACAGCAAGAAGTGGCTTACAAACCCTAATCGAACGACGCGGAGTAAAACGAATGGGAACGGACGTGATAAAGAGGACAAAAAACAGCTAGGAGGGGCTTAAAAACCCTAATCGAACGAAGCGGAGTAAAACGAATGGAAACGGACATGATAAAGAGGACAAAAAACAGCTAGAAGTGGCTTACAAACCCTAATCGAACGACGCGGAGTAAAACGAATGGGAACGGACTTGATAAAGGGGAAAAAAACAGCTAGAAGTGGCTTACAAACTCTAATCGAACGACGTGGAGTAAAACGAATGGGAACGGACGTGATAGATTGAAAAAAAACACCTATAAATAGCTTACAAAACCTAATTGAACGACGTGGAGTAAAACGAATAAGAAAGGACGTGATAAAAAGGACAAAAAACAGTTAGAAGTTAGCCACAAACCCTAATTAAACGACGTGGAGTTAAACGAATGGGAACGGAAGTGATAAAGAGGAAAAAAACACCTAGAAATGGCTTAAAAACCCTAATTGAATGATGCGGAGTAAAACGAATGGGAAAGTACGTGATAAAGAGGACAAATTTCAGCTAGAAGTGGCTTAAAAACCCTAATCAAACGACGCGGAGTAAAACGAATGGGAACGAAAGTGATAAAGAGGACAAAAAACACCAAGAAGTGGCTTACAAATCCTAAACGAACGACGCGGAGTAAAACGAATGGGAACTGACGTAATAAAGAGGACAAAAAACAGCTGAAAGTGGCTTACAAACCCTAATCGAACGACGTGGAGTAAAATGAATGGGAACGAAAGTGATAAAGAGGACAAAAAACACCAAGAAGTGGCTTACAAACACTAATCGAACGACGTGGAGTAAAAAGAATGGGAATGGACGTGATAAAGAGGAAAAAAACAGCTAGAAGTGGCTTACAAACCCTAAATGAACGACTTGGAAGCAAGTGAATGGAAAAGGACGTGATAAAGAGGAAAAAACAGCTAGAAGTGGCTTATAAACCCTAATCGAACGACGCGGAGTGAAGAGAATGGGACCGGACGTGATAAAGAGGAATAAAAAACAGCTAGAAATGGCTTAGAAACCCTAAACGAACGACGCGGAGGAAAAAGAATGGGAACGGACGTGATAAAGAGGAAATAAACAGCTAGAAGTGGCTTACAAACCCTAAACGAACGACGCGGAGTGAAAGGAATGGGACCGGACGTGATAAAGAGGAAAAAAACCAGCTAGAAATGGCTTACAAACCATAATCGAACGACGCGGAGTAAAACGAATGGGAACGGAGGTGATAAAGAGGAAAAATAACAGCTAGAAGTGGCCAACAAATCCTGAACGAACGACGCGGAGGAAAACGAATGGGAACGGACGTGATAAAGAGGAAAAAACAGAAAGAAGTCGCTCACAAACCCTAATCGAACGACGCGGAGTAAAACGAATGGGAACGGATGTGATAAAGATAAAAAAAAACAGCCAGAAGTGGCTTACAAACCCTAAACGAACGAGGCGAAGGAAAACGGATGGGAACGGACGTGATAAAGAGGAAAAAAAACCTAGAAGTGACTCACAAACCCTAATCAAACGACGCGGAGTAAAACAAATGCGAACGGACGTGATAAGGAGGAAAAAACCGTTAAAAGTAGCTTACAAACTCTAATCGAACGTCGTGGAGTAAAACGAATGGGAACGGACGTGTTAAAGAGGAAAAAAACAGCTAGAAGTGGCTTACAAATCCTAAACGAACGACGCGGAGTAAAACGAATGGGATCTGACGTGATAAAGAGGACAAAAAACAGCTGAAATTGGCCTAAAAACCCTAATTAAACGACGTGGAGTAAAACGAATGGGAACGGAAGTGATAAAGAGGACAAAAAACACCTAGAAATGGCTTACAAACCGTAATCGAACGACGCGGAGTAAAACGAATGGGAACGGAGGTGATAAAGAGGAAAAATAACAGCTAGAAGTGGCTTACAAATCCTAAACGAACGACGCGGAGGAAAACTAATGGGAACGAACGTGATAAAGAGGAAAAAACAGCAATAAGTGGCTTACAAACCCTAATCGAACGACGCGGAGTAAAACCAATGGGAACGGACGTGATAAAGAGGACAAAAAACAGCTAGGAGGGGCTTAAAAACCCTAATCGAACGAAGCGGAGTAAAACGAATGGAAACCGACATGATAAAGAGGACAAAAAACAGCTAGAAGTGGCTTACAAACCCTAATCGAACGATGCGGAGTAAAACGAATAGGAACGGACTTGATAAATAGGAAAAAACAGCTAGAAGTGGCTTACAAACTCTAATCGAACGACGTGGAGTAAAACGAATGGGAACGGACGTGTTAAAGAGGACAAAACAGCTAGAAGTGGCTTACAAACCCTAATCAAATGACGTGGAGTAAAACAAATGGAAAAGGACGTGATAAAAAGGACGAAAACAGCTAGAAGTGGCTTACAAACCTTAATCAAACGACGCGGAGTAAAACGAATCGAGACGGAAGTGATAAAGAGGACAAAAAACACCAAGAAGTGGCTTACAAATCCTAAACAAACGACGCGGAGTAAAACGAATGGGAACTGACGTGATAAAGAAGACAAAGAACAGCTGAAATTGGCCTAAAAACCCTATTTGAACGACGTGAAGTAAAACGAATGGGAACGGAAGTGATAAAGAGGACAAAAAACACCTAGAAATGGCTTACAAACCGTAATCGAACGACGCGGAGTAAAACGAATGGGAACGGAGGTGATAAAGAGGAAAAATAACAGCTAGAAGTGGCTTACAAATCCTAAACGAACGACGCGGAGGAAAACTAATGGGAACAAACGTGATAAAGAGGAAAAAACAGCAAGAAGTGGCTTACAAACCCTAATCGAACGACGCGGAGTAAAACGAATGGGAACGGACGTGATAAAGAGGACAAAAAACAGCTAGGAGGGGCTTAAAAACCCTAATCGAACGAAGCGGAGTAAAACGAATGGAAACGGACATGATAAAGAGGACAAAAAACAGCTAGAAGTGGCTTACAAACCCTAATCGAACGACGCGGAGTAAAACGAATGGGAACGGACTTGATAAAGGGGAAAAAAACAGCTAGAAGTGGCTTACAAACTCTAATCGAACGACGTGGAGTAAAACGAATGGGAACGGACGTGATAGAGAGAAAAAAAACACCTATAAATAGCTTACAAAACCTAATTGAACGACGTGGAGTAAAACGAATAAGAAAGGACGTGATAAAAAGGACAAAAAACAGTTAGAAGTTAGCCACAAACCCTAATTAAACGACGTGGAGTTAAACGAATGGGAACGGAAGTGATAAAGAGGAAAAAAACACCTAGAAATGGCTTAAAAACCCTAATTGAATGATGCGGAGTAAAACGAATGGGAAAGTACGTGATAAAGAGGACAAAAAACACCAAGAAGTGGCTTACAAACACTAATCGAACGACGTGGAGTAAAACGAATGGGAATGGACGTGATAAAGAGGAAAAAAACAGCTAGAAGTGGCTTACAAACCCTAAATGAACGACTTGGAAGCAAGTGAATGGAAAAGGACGTGATAAAGAGGAAAAAACAGCTAGAAGTGGCTTATAAACCCTAATCGAACGACGCGGAGTGAAGAGAATGGGACCGGACGTGATAAAGAGGAATAAAAAACAGCTAGAAATGGCTTAGAAACCCTAAACGAACGACGCGGAGGAAAAAGAATGGGAACGGACGTGATAAAGAGGAAATAAACAGCTAGAAGTGGCTTACAAACCCTAAACGAACGACGCGGAGTAAAACGAATGTGAACGGACGTGATAAAGAGGAAAAAAACAGCTAGAAGTGGCTCACAAACCCTATTTGAACGACGCGGAGTAAAATGAATGGGAACGGACTAATGGAACCGAGCGATTTAATTTGCAGTGACCACATAACAACACTATTGAAGGTAAACCAATACCCTACGCAGAACCCCACGAAGAAATGTAAGGCATATCAAAGAGCCGACTGGGAAAAATATGCCCGTGAACTACGAACCTATGTATGTACCAAACGGACTCAACGAAGGTAGGTTAGAAGAGATCTACTCTACCAAAAACTCGACGGAATTATTACCACTCTAATAGCAGCACATTTTGAAGCTTTTCTCAGAGTAGTTTACAAAACAAGGAAATTCTTCAAATGCTTTCTAGTAATAAGGTAAACGAGAGCATCCAAACGGATGGAGCAACAAGGAAAAGCTATTTAAACCTTAGGAGGAAAAAGAGACAGATGGTTATTGCCCCAAAACAAGAGGAGTACTGGGACGGAGCCATTAAAAATATGGACAGTAAAATAGTGACCTAAGAATTTTGAGAAGAAAGTAAAACCAATGGGAACCACAAAAACAATAAATAAATGAAAAGCCATAGGAGGAATACAATTAAAGAAGCATGTGAAATCGAAAAAATATTCAAAGAACACTAGAAAGGAGTGTTTAACCTAAGACGGGAAGAAATTTATAATTTTTATATTGATTTTGAAAATTAAATAGTCGAAGAGGAAAGAGAGACCAACGAGGGAATTGACGCAAAACTCTTCACTGAGGAACCAAGAGATACCATCTGAAACCTCCATCAAAGCGCTTCCTTATACCCTTTGATGGCCAAAATTGGGGTATATATAAAATATGATAACCCTTAAATTAATATATATTAAAAGTCAAATTAACTAGAAATTATGTAGTTCCACATGCTACCATAAGACTTTAAATAGTACAACCCAATAAACTGTAGAAGAGGAAGCATAGGTGAATAGTCAATTTTTAACGCACCAAATATAAAACATATCAAATACCCATTTACAACACACGTATGAAATATACAAAATAATGAGGTTCTCACACATCCGATCAAAGAGGTTAGACAATTGGAATCCGAACATAGAGTTACTAAGGCAAAAAAAACAACAACAAAAACCTTACGAATCTAAATCAGAATAAACCAAGTTATTCATCCTTATTAGATTTGGAAACTATGCATTCATTTATTTTAGAAATATGGGGACGGACAAGAGCATTTGCACCCTTTGTACCTGATACCGCGTCAAATTTGAGAGGACTTTAGTCAAATTTCGGCTTCGTGTTTTAAAACCACAAAATCCCCTACCCCCTAAATTATGCCTGCACACAAATAAAACTGAACCTAACCCATTTATTTTCGGAGAGAATGAGGTAATACTCATAAAATAATTTAAGGAAAGGTTTAAGTCACATTAAAACCCACTTTAATTGGGGCAGCAATTAAAGTGGTGCCCCAAGGAAATACTTCTTAGTCGATCCCTACGGACATAATAACACAAATATGGAACAATATTGTTTTCATTGAAGTTCTCCACGCAGGAGAAATTACTCACAGTTTCCAATCTGAATCCCTAAGATAAGGAAATATAAATTACTTTAATAATAATTTTCATTGAATCCTTGAGGTCTCTTCAATACGAAGGCTTGGATAGTGCGCCTAACGCACGTCTGATCGGGCAGCTGCCAATAAATGGAGCGATGTATTGATGCACGGAGCGACTCGTTTCCAGGTTCGGTAAGGAAAAGTAAAATTCTATTGCTAGGAAACTAAAATAATCATGGGAGAAGCAAGAAATTTTATCTTTATTTAGACGAAAGAAAATCCGCCAACATTCATTGATTCATTACCCAGTTGGGAATAGAACTGCGATACTTTTACGCTATTTAATAGTGATGTCAGTAAGGAGAGTTTGAGCAGTGCAGTCTTTTCATGGTATCCAGCTGCATAATGCTCTTGACGAACTTTATTTGTCATCTTCGTTTGCAAGATGTTGGTTCAGCTCTGCGATCGCTCTTATAAATATGGCTTTGTAGTTTTTTGACTCTATTTGTTTCATTTTTCTGAGATTCAGATGACTGAATTTCGCATTTAGTCCCGAAGTATTCCTAACATGGCGGTATTTTTCTTTACTTTGGTATACCAGCAATAAATCATGACTCAACTCAACAATTTTTGTGACAGAAGCTTAAGCCATCGGCTGTCACGCAATTTTCAAACTAGTAAAATCTGAAACATACGAGTATGTCATTTTGTTCTGTCCAAATACAAATAAGAGCATAACTTTGGTTTAAATATCTATGCAAAATTTATTGTCTATGCGATATTAATTATATTAAAATATAGTTTTTATATCTGTATGATTGCTGATATTATTATGTCGAACATTTAGAAAAACACTTTACATTTGTGATGACTTATAGTCTTTCTGCAAATTTGGTTATGGCTTTTGCATTTCATCTAAATATTATATACCTGTTCAATAATTATTCGGAAGTAATAAAACTGGTCCGAGAAGCAGATGTGCTTGTAAAGGGTGTTCCATTAAAACGGATCGAAGTTAGCAGTAAATAAAACAGTGTTATTGGTAAAAATTTTATTGATTTCACTATTGGATCATGTTATTTGAGTCATGGCAATTATGTGTGAAAAATAATATAGCCTGAATGTCCGCCAAAGCTTCGGCAGCACACCTCCACTCGATGGTCAAAACCTTTGACGGCGTCTGTGCATAGTTGCTCATCGATCTCACCAATATACCTTACTATTTCATCCTTCAGTTGTTGAATAGTTGTTGGCTTGTTAGGAAAGACTTTACTTATGAGATGACCCCAAAGGAAGAAATCTAAAGGCGTCAAGTCACACAATCGTGGTGGCCAATTGACCTCGCTGTTTCGAGAGATAATCTCACCTGGGAACTTCCTGAAATGCATTTCTGTTTGAACGTTCATTTTCGTAATAGGTTTCAATAATTTTAACACGTTGTTTAATTGTTAATCTGTCCATGGTTGAAATTGCCAAAGACTGAAGTTGTTAAATTTGAAAGAAAAAGAAAAGATTCATTAGACGCTTAAACTTAACTCACACTTAAAATTGGTCCAAGTTATTGAAACACTCTTTATAAGACTATTTTCAATTGCACACTTGTATTTTGGGAGTAATTATCTGTGTAAGAGGTTGTTCTTGACTCATGGCTATTTTTGTAAAATCTTAATTCTTTTTCCAAAGGAAAAAAGAAATTAAGAAGCAAATATCTAGCTACTTTTCTCTCTTCTTTGTACAAATTTGTTCCTGGATTTTGCCTTGTCTGTCTTTGTTCCGGGATGTAAATGATATTTAGAGTTTGATATGTGTATATTTATCTATTATATTCTGTATTGGAGTTATCAATCTTCTACATATTTGTTCTTACTTTTTTGTTTACAAATGTTTTCTTCAACTCATCAAATTCCTTTATAATTTCTTTTATCTTTCATTCTTATTCCTTTGTATTCCTTTTTCTTAGTTTTCCGATCCATTCTACTCTCAGTTCATGTACTGGAAATAATGCTCATACTATTAAGCACCTCTGAACTTTGTGCGAACTTGTTCTTAGGTAGTGTTAATGCTTTTTGTAGTGCCATTTAGCTGCGGTGAAGTTTGACAATACAGACTTATTTTAACATTCTTCACTATTCCAGGTTTTTCTGCTCATTCTTCTTTTATTACTTCTACTCTGTTCCTTACAGCATAAATATCTTACATGGGATTATGCATTTTTACTTCCTATAATATCATTGATTCTCTAAGACTCGTACACAATGTTTTTTGAATTTCTGTTTTCTTTTTTTAATTCTCCAATTAAGCCATGCTCTTAAATACCCATAATTATGATTACCAGACCATTTAATTTTGAAATGTTTCAGACACAAATCAAAATCAACTCTCAGATCTTCAATTTGCTACAAAAATAAGCTTAATTAACGTGATGTAAATATTTTACTCTAATAATTGAGATAATTTTTATCAATAATTTTAAGACGTTCACTGTTGGCGATTTTGGCGTTGATAAAATGAACCCACAACAATACCTATTTGCATTAGTAAGTAGTAGTAGAGAAATGAAGGTCAGAATTTGTCATAAATGTAAATGAAAAGCAAATATGAGGGGTGGTCAATAGGTTTTGCGAATCGGTAGGGCAAAACAGAGGAAGGGGGATGGCTGTTTGTGGGGGTGTTAGGACAAGTTATGACAAGTCAGGAACTGCAGCCACACGCTCCTACCTCGTCTATTTAAGAAGCAGTAGCTGATCGCAGATCGTCATTCACAAATTTTTCAACAATGGAGAAGGTTGAGCACCGCGCACTGATCAAATTTTGACCATTGCTCGCTGGAATAGGGAGTTTCGCCATAGTCGTGATTCCCTTGAAGATGACCTCCGTCCAGGATGCTCGTCAGACGTGACCAACGAGGACAATGTGGCCCGTGTGGCGAGGATGATCCTCGAAAATCGATGGGTGAAGGTCGGAGAAATCGAGCGAGAACTGGGAATATCTCATGGAAGTGTTATCAACATCATCCACGACAATTTGGCCATGACTAAGGTCTCTGTCCGCTGGGTCTCTAGAAACCTCACGCCCCATGATCGACTTCAACGTCGTCAAAGTCCACAAGGCCAGAGTTGCAAAAGATGCCCTGCGCGAGTGCGGATTCGAGGAGCTCAACCATCCCCCCTACAGTACAGATCTGGCCCCAGGCAACTACTTTTTATTCCGCCAGCTCAAGGCTGTACTGCGTGGACGCCAGTTTGGGGTCGATGAAGATGTCCAACTCGCCGTCCAGGAGTGGATTGAACAGCAGTCGGGAGATTTCTGGTTGTCGTGAATTCGAAGCCTCAGGGACAAGTGGCGCAAGTGCATTGAAGTCGAGGGTAGTTATATCGAAAAATAATAAAACACTTTTCCTCATATTTCTTTTTCTCATATCCGAATTGCAAAACTTATTGACCGCCCCTCGTATAACCAACTAAGAAACATTTTATCTTATCCCTTTCCCTCTAACATATCGCAATTTAAGAAAATAGCCCAACTATCTGTGTGAGCCATCGATTTTATGAAAAATATGCACCGTCGGTGTAATTAGGGATCTATTCACTCAGTTCCTCACTTATCCTTTGAATAAAGACAAAGTCTTTATACTTTCCTCTCAGCGATGTACAAATAATACTTGAAGAGGCAATTTTCTCTTTTCCGATATAAGTGTAGTTATTTACACAATAGGTCTTGAATGACCCGAACCTCCACCAAACTCTCCAATTGTTCAAAAATTTCTTCGTCCTTTTTCTTGTATCTATTTTTCAAGAATTTTTTATTCATCTATTCTTCGTATTCTACTTTTAAAGTGAGGTCTAAACTTTCATCTTTGCGCTTGGAGTTTATTTTTTGTCAATGCAAGTCATTTGTTAACTACGGTTCTTCACTTTGTGGCGACCTAGATTGGAAGGTGTATGTGGGCATGAAGTAACTCCTCGTAAAAAATGTGAAAAGAGTCGGAAAGCGAAAATTAATATACCCATGCGATAATGGCGTCCCTTCTTGGGAAGTGGCAATCCGCTCGCAACTCCGTTAACTCCGATCGCGAAATTGGGCTAGAAAGAAGAAATTACAGGGACATGATCTAGTGGACCTACCACGAAAATGGCCGATTTAGCACCTTCAACTACTAGTTGGCGCCAACTGGTGGTCAATTTATATCATATTTGAACTCAGTGACCTCAATTACCTTTGGTAGCATTGGCTTTAGCTAGCTACATTGAGCCAGCGCCACTTGGTGGTCAACTTACATATATCATATTTGAACTCAGTGACCTCAATCACCTTTGGGAGCATTGGCTTTAGCTGGTTACATTGAGCCAGCGCCACTTGGTGGTCAACTTACATATATCATATTTAAACTCAGTGACCTCAATTATCCCTGGTAGCATTGGCTTTAGCTGGTTAAATTGAGCCAGCGCCACTTGGTGGTCAACTTACACATATCATATTTGAACTGAGTGACCTCAATTATCCCTGGTAGCATTGATTTTAATTGGCTACATTGAGGCAGCGACTCGTTGCTGACAGAAGATGAACACAACACGAGATTCGCATGACCCATAGACTTGCTTTGCTCCCTCGCAGAAAAACCACGTCGCTCTGATGTAGCGCTGCCTTATGCTACCTCACTGGAAATATTATGCGATATTTCTAATGAGTATGCAATATTTAATATTTATTATGAATATGCATGTTTATTATATTTCTGCTATATTTATTATGTTTTGGGACTATTTATTAATTTATACTGTATTTATTATGTCTATGTAATATTTATTGTCTCTCAGTTATATCATAATATGCATATGCGATAATTATTATATTTCTCCTAGTTTTAGTATATCTATAGAATATTTATTGAATATGATAATAGCTGTTATAACTTTTACCTGTAAATGATAATAGCTATTAGAACTTTAACCTGTAATTGATAATAGCTATTAGAACTTTTACCTGTCAATGATAATAGCTATTAGAACGTTAACCTGTAATTGATAATAGCTATTAGAACTTTTACCTGTCAATGATAATAGCTATTAGAACTTTTACCTGTAAATCATAATAGTTATTGTAACTTTTACCTGTAAATCACAATAAATATTATAACTTTTACCTCTAAATGATAATAGTTATTAGAACTTTTACCTGCAAATGATAATAGCTATTAGAACTTTTACCTGTAAATATTAATAGCAATTATAACTTTTACCTATAAATGATAATAGTTATTAGAACTTTTAACTGTAAATCATAATACCTATTATAACTTTTACCTGTAAATAATAATAGCTATTAGAACTTTTACCTGTAAATGATAATAGCTATTAGAGCTTTTACCTGTAAATGATAATAGATATTAGAACTTTTACCTGTAAATGATAAAAGCTATTAGAACTTTTACCTGCAAATAATAATATTTCCTAAGCTTTTGACTCTTCGTCGACACAGAAATTTTGCCTTGGCCAATTAGCACTAAACGTTCTATAAATAGAAAATAAAGGTAAATATAATTAATGTTTATAATCTAGTGTTATTAAAGCGTTTTTCGAAAAATGATCTTAATAAATAATTTAATATTATTTTAAATATAAATTGCATCACAATTTCTAAACTCTACTAAAAAGTATTTCAAGGAAATTATAATAAAATAATTTTCGTGAAATTTCCTTAATCTCTATGAAAACCGAAATGTGTGACCCGTCATTACCAAGTTTACAAAAAATACGGGTCATAAACTCAGGAAAACTGCAATGCTTACTAGGTAAGAAAAAAGGGCAGGTTATTCGCTAAGGGAAAATGGCATGGTAAGTCGGTAAGGGAAAATGGCATGGTAAGTCGGTAAGGAAATTCCCTTGTTACTCAGTAAGAAAATTGCCATGGTTACTCAGTACGGGAAAATAACTACGGTTACTGAGTAAGAAAACCTCATGGTTACAAAATACGGGAAAATGCCATGGTTACTCAGTTGGGAAAATGGCATGGTTACTTAGGAAGGAAAGTGAGATGATTACTCGGTAAAAAATGCTATAGATACTCAATACCTGAAAATGTCATTGTTACTCAATACGGAAAATGCCATGGGTACTCAGTAAGAAAAAAACATAGTTATTCAGTAAGTAAAATGCCATGGTTACGCAGTAAAATTGCAATAGTTACTCAATAGGGAAAATGAAATGGTTACTCAGTAAGAAAAAATTCCATGGTTACTCAGTAAGGAGAAAAACCATGGTTGGTCAGTAAAAAAAATGCCATGGGTAAAAAAATACGGGAAAATGACATTGTTATTCAGTTAGGAAAATTCCATGGCTACTCAGGAAGGAAACTGAGATGGTTACACAGTAAGAAAATTCCATGATTACTTAGTAAGAAAAAGGCCATGGTTCCTCAGTAAGGGGAAATAACATGATTAGTCAGAAAGAAAATGTAACAGTTACCACATACAGGAAAATTGCCATGGTTATTCAGTAAGGAAAATTATATGGTTACTCAGGAATGAAAATGTCATTGTTACTCAGTAAGAAAATACCATAGTTAGTCAATACGGAAATACCATGCTTACTCAGTAAGGAATATGCCATAGTTACTCAGTAAGGGAAAATACCATGGGTACTAAGTAAGAAAATGCCATAGTTACTCAATACGGAAAATGCTATGTTATTAGGTAAGGAAAATGTTATTGTTATTCAGTAAGTAAAAATACCATGGGTACTCATTAAGAAAATGCCATGGTGACTCTGGAAAGAAAATGCCATAATTACTTAGTAATAAAATGCCATAGTTACTCAATACGTAAAATACCATACTTACTCAGTAAGGAAAATGCCATGGTTAATCAGTAAGGGAAAAACCATTGTTAATCAGTCATAAATATCATGGGTACAAAATACGAGAAAATGACATGGTTACCCAGTAAAGAAAAATGTCATGGTTACTTAGTAAGGAAACTGCCATAGTTACTCAGGAAGGAAAATCCCATGTTTACTCAGTAAAAAAATGTTATACTTACTCAATAAGGAAAATGATATAGTTACTCAGTAAGGAAAATGCCATGGTTACTCAGGAAAGAAAATGATATGGTTACTCAGTAAGAAAATGCCACACCTATTCAATACGTAATATGCAATTCTTACTGAGTAAGGAAAATGCTATGGTTACTCAATAAGGAAAATGCCTTGTCTATTCAGTAAGGCAAAAACCATGGTTACTCAGCAAGAAAAATGTCATGGTTACTCACTAAAAAAAATGCCACACTTACTCAATACGGAATATACCCTGGTTTCTAAGTAAGGAAATTGCCATGGTTACTTAATAAAGGAAAATACCCTGGTTCTCAGTAAGGGAAATGAATGATAACTCAGTAAGAAAATGCAATAGTTATTCAATACCTAAAATGCAATGCTTACTCTGTAAGGAAAATGCTATGGTTACTCAATAAGAAAAATACCTTGGTTACTCAGTAAGGAAAAGGCCATGGGTATTCAGGATGGAAAATGCCATGGTTACTCAGTAAGAAAATGCCATACTTACTCAATACGGAATATACCATGGTTCTCAGTAAGGAAAATGCCATGTTAACTCATTAAGAAAATGCAATAGGTACAAAATACGAGGAAATACCACGGGTACAAAATACGTGGAAATGCCATGTTTACTCAATAAAGAAAAAATGTTATGGTTACTTGATAAGCAAAATTCCATGTTTACTCAGGAAAGAAAATTACATAGTTACTAAATACGAAAAATGCAATGCTTACTCAGTAAGACAAAAGTACATGGTTGTTCAGTAAGGAGAATTACCAGGGTTACTCAGTAAGGAAAATGACCTGGTTATCCAGGAAGGAAAATGCCATAGTTACTTTAATGATGAAATGCCACGGTTACTAATTAAGGGAAAATTCAATGATTACTTAGTAAGATAATGCCACGGTTACTCAGTAAACAAAAACGACATGGTTACTCAGTAAGGAAAATGCCATGGTTAATCAGGAAGGAAATGAGATGGTTACTCTATAAAAATGCTATAGACATTTAATGAAGGAAAATGCCATTGTTACTCAATACGGAAAATGTCATGGGTACTCAGTAAAAAAAACATTGTTAGTCAGTCTGGAAAATTGCATGTTTACTTAGGAAGGAAAATCAAATGGTTACTCAGTAAAAATGCAATAGTTACTCAATAGGGAAAATGACATGGTTACTCAGTAAGGAGTAATACCATGGTTACTCAGTAAGGCAAATGCCATGGTTATCCAGTAGGGAAAATGACATGGTTACTCATTAATAAAATCCCATAGTTACTCAATGCTCAAATGACATAGTTACTCAGTAATTAAAATGCCATTGTTACTCAGTAAAAAAAATTGCCATAATTACTTAGTAAGAAAATGCCATGGTTACTCAGTAAACAAAATGCCATGGTTACTCAGTAAAGGAAATACCATGGTTAGTAAAGGAAAATGACATAGTTACTCAGTAAGGAAAAATGCTGGGTCAAAAAGAATAGAAAAGGTAAATAAAAGGGATGAATAAGAAATTGGAAGGATAAAAATAAACAAGGGACTTTAAAAGCCGCGCGTGGTCCGGCTTTCATTGCGAAATGCCGCAGAAACCTGAAGACTGAGTCTTCTCGAGTCTTTTGCCTGATTCCACTATGAATCTTCCACACTTTTCATGTCCCCTAACTTTCGCACTCTTTTATGAAACTCTTTCTTCCTTCAATCTAACCTGGTCCCTCGGGAGGGTTTCATAGAAGGTGCAGCCCCACTTAATTGTAGTGACGTTGTCGAGGTCTATAGCACAGTCTGTGTGGGCCAAGGCTTTCTCCTCTAATCTTCCAAGCGGTTGGAGAGAGCAGAGAAGTCGTCAGCTTCTGGGGAACTATTTACAACCTCTTTTAGAAAAAACTTCTACAGCATAGGATTTAAAATTATAGAAAAAACTTCTACAGCACAGGATTTAAAATTAAAGTAGCGCCCCAAAAGATGAGAACGCCTGTCTCTCTATCATAACTTTTGCCAGAGATTTTAAGGTTTTCAAAATGGGTCTACGATAACATATATGAATAAACTACGTATGTTCAAAAGTTAGGCAACTTTGGATGAATAAAACGAAAGTTATTACAGATAAGCAATTTACTATACAAAGTCAAGTGTCTAAAATGATCCCAACGACTGTGGAAACAAATTTCTATTGGAATATAACGAATAAATTAGGTTAAAAACATTTTTACAAGTTATAAAGATTTAATATTAGTGTGGCGGCCTTTATTTTAGGTTATAATCTCCCTCAGTGGCTTAGTACTTGTATCGAAGTCACGCCCCAGATCATTACAATTCCTCCGCCAAAATTCACAATTTTTCGCCTGATCTGCGACGAAGAACTTCCTGCCATCAAATCCGAATGTAAAGAACTTTGATTCGTCAGTGAGGTGGACTTGGATCTATTGGTCATCAGTAAATTCAATTTGATCTGTAGCGAACGCAGGACGAACCTTCCGTTTCCTAGGACTGATCAATGGTTTGACCCTAGTTGTATAATCATGAAGAATGTTTTCCTACAGTCTTCGTAACACATTATGCTTGTAAATATTGATGGAAACAATCTCAATAATCTGGAAAAACTGATATAGCCGTCTTAAAACTGTCTTTCTAAAAAAATTTCGGTAATGGCTTGGTCTTCCCTTTTTGAGGTCTTCTTTGGCCTTCTGGTTGATTTACCAGCTTTACATAAACCTGATTTATCATAAGTTGACAGGATATGATGGACTGCACTTTTGAAGCGCTTGGAAGTCTCTTATATAATGGTTCCAATTGAAAGACCATCTTGGAGGCGACACTTTATGATCAACTCGCTTTGAGACAGATTTCTTAGGAATTTTACCTTGTCAACCTAACCTACAAGAGTTTTTACTTAAGTTACTTACTAGGCAAACAATACCGGCTCTTTCTAAAGGAAACCTATTAGGATCATTTTGATCACTTGAATTTTTCTTGTAAATTGCTTATCTACTGATAACTTTAGGTTTATTTATCTAGATTTTTCTAAACTTTACTCATTTGTAGGTTATCCCTGTAGGCTATACCATTAATTTGGAAACCTTTGATTTTCTATGACAAAACTTATGAAAGATGTTATTATAGAGATACAGGTGTTTTGATCATTTTGGGTGGTATTATACAAGGCTAAATGATCTTTTTAAAACAGCAATAGACGCCCCCATAAGTACATACATATATAGATAAATAAATATTTCTGAATATGTCTGTTAAATTTATTGATTTTTTCAACAGCTAAATATCGATATAAGAATAAAAAATAAATATATTAAGATAAAATAAAAGTTTAATTATCACCATTAAACTTTATATTCTTTTCACTCACTGATGTGATAAACTGATGATTCATTTTACAATAGGAAATTATTGAATTATTTGCTTGTATAAACCGACTCACGAGAAACACTGCGATCTCAATTCCAATTCGCGGTGTGTAACAAAAAGAAGAACTAGACTTACTTAGCTCATAACACTTTTGCTGCTCTTACTCACTGCCCAACACACACACACACATACAATATTTCTCCCTCTCCCCATCCCATATCCCCCCTACAAAACTCTCTCGCTAACTCTTTCTTGTCCTAATCCTTCTCTTTTTCCCGATTCTCCCCATCTCTTTCACTCTCTCCCTATCATTTTCTCCCAATTCTCCCCAACCTTATCTCTCTTTCCTGTTTCTATCTTCCGCCTGTTTCTGCCTTCTCCCCAACCCTCCAAATCTTTCTCTCCCTTCTCTCCTCCTTCGTCTCCCTCTATCTAAACGTACGCGGTGTTCCGCTCTCTGTCGCTGAGTTTTATTCTCCCTCTCGTTTTAATAGAGACTACCAGTAGAGAGCAAACTAACAACCATCATAAAACTCTAGCAATAATTAGCGTGTGCATAACCGCTTATATTCTTTGGGCACCGTGTAACATAGGTTAAAATTTGGAGCAACTTTGTTGTACTAGTCATCAGCCTATAATTATGCATTTTGATCATCATCGTTATAGCTGTTTTAGCTTTTTGGATAAAAAGAAGTATTTTGGTTGACCGGAAATCAGAAATTGGCACTTCATGCGAGTAAAAAAGAAATTCAACCTTTCTAAGATCTTCGGATGCGACCAATGAAAGTAAGAATAGGTGAGTAGAGCAAGTATGAATTAGCGCATTAAGTGATCGGCATTGCTATGGACATGGTTTTACCTCTCTTGAGAAGTGGTTGGATTTGAAGCCTTGCCAAATATCTGCATGTGACGAATGATCTATCAAACAGATAATTGCCAGCGCAAAAGTGTGCAGCACACTCACACACCCATGTGAAACTTTTCCTAGTGGTAGAACAGAAAACAAGTCTGAGGAAGTGATCTATTTTCTTTGCTCCTAGCACTCCAATTAGACTCTTATCTTTTCTAGTCAGGCTGTTGCCGCTCAAATTGGGTAAGCAGAGTATAATAAGATGATAGGGTGAGTTGTTCAAATCATTTCTTGGCTGAAGCGTAAATCCAGCCAAAATAACAACCCAGGGAAAGAATATTCAGAAAGAGAATAGAAAGAGAGATAGTAGAAGAGTGAAAAGGAAAAGGACTTGAACAGTTCGGTGTTCAAGGTTATGAAGAACTGGAGAAATGAGGGCAGAGAACAGACTTAAGAAGAGGGAACCAAGCAGGAGAAGCTTAAGAATTTGAGCAATTGGTTTACTGATAACAAGAGAGTTATAAGAAGAGATTTATTTAAGAACTAATTACTATACAAAAATATATTTACAAGTGGAGCAACGGCAGAGATTTTTTCGGTCAGTGAGACAAAATAGACCCAAGATTCGGTCCAAGACTGGAATCGGTCCAAGAATGGATTGATATTTTTGCGTCCAAGACTGGCACCTAAAAATAGTTTTTATTAAGATATGAACATGACAGATTTTCCCCCAAAAAAAATTAATAATAAAACAAATTAAAAAATATATAAATTTATTACTATAATAATATAAATCTATCGCGAGAATTATAATAAATATAAGTTGGCCTTAAGCTTCTTAATTTGCCACTAACATAAAAATTTACGAGGAGGGAAGGAAACCTCTGATAAATTAAGAATTTATCACAAATTTAAATAATCTAAATTATTAACAGGTAAATAATAAAATTGATCTTACCTAGGATCTTACTTACTCCTTTTCTGAGGGTTCTCACAGATTTGTGATATAATTCTGATATAATGAACCAAAAAAACTAATTTAGCAAATCATTCTGAAAATATGAAATTATTTGATTAAAACGCTCCAACTGAACTTATGTAAACATCAAAATTAAAAAAATAAAAGAAAAAGAATAAGTTAATATTAGAACAAAAGAAGTGAAAAATGTAGGTATTACAATGCTGTATTCATTTAGCATATTTTCTCTCCCATAACGATCTTTTATTCAGAAAAACGCTCCAGCAAATATGCCTTTGGTTTGGTAATAACATAATAACTATTTGGCCGATTCTAACGAAATTTGAAACCCTTATATTATTTTAATAAATACATTACAAGTAAATTAGTTACTTATTTTAAAGAGTTATATAAAATGTCGATTCCTACGAATAATAAATGTTCGCTCTTTTTATTCCAGGTTTGGCTCAACTGCTGTTTCGTGCCTGCTCATCCACGAATATGTCTGATTTTTGCTCGTTCCACTATGAAAAGATGGCTCACAACAGAGTGGAAAAGCTGCTCGCTTGCTACAAGACTTGCAACACAGATCTCTGCAATACCCACAGGATGGATTATAACGGGTACCCTGCAACTACGACCATATACGTGAAGAGAAATAGCGTATTATTTGCAGTCTTCACCTGGATCCTAACTTCCATGCTTTGGGCTTAATCATTTTGAGCAAATATTTTCTACCCGAAAATTAGCAACAATTTTCTCCATAGAAAATGAGCTGAGATTCGTGCAAATTGGGTCTGCTCACAATAAATTCTTCCTAGCATACGATATATAGATTTTATATCGCTATTTTTATGAGTATTTTGTATGGAAGGTAGAAAATGTTTATTTTCCGTCTCATTATTTCTTCAGAAGGAAATATAGACACAGTAATAGTCAACATGCAAATACCTCGCGTGTGTTAGATTTTTGCAAACCATCAAAAGAGAATTATTCCCCTCCTTTGCTTATAAAGATGTTTGGGGGGTCCAGTTTCTTTTACATTACCTCAATCTGACCTAACGCCAAACTAATTTCTCTCTTTATCTATACGAAGATGTCACATGTGTATTTTACCCCAACCACAGCACTTACATTTCACTCTCACAAAATTCACTCAAATTTGCTTGATTCAAATTCAAAATTCGTGGTTGAAAATTTCATCTACTTCAGAACATCGATTTTAACTTATGCGTCGCTTCAAATGGGTGAAGGGGAAATTAAAGAAATGGATATGAATGTGTAATATTGACTAGAATGGGTTGATACAGACGTGTGCGGACAATATGTGTAACTTGCTTTCTCAGCGCAAACTGGGAGACAACTTAAGACTTAAACAACTTAGGCTTAAAACTAAGTTACTAGATGCTTCATAAGAGACCGTATGTAAATATATATATATATATATATATATATATATATATATAAATATAATACAAAATTATTGATTACAGAAAGCTGTTGTAATATGTGTAAATATAATATTCATAGTGCCAATATATATTTAGCTTCTACCATAAGTATATCAATAGACAAAAATGGTCTTCGCTTTAAATTCTTTGCTCAATTTGAGAAACTTAATTTTAAAGAAATTTGAAGAACTAGATTATTACATTTACCTATTTTTAATTTACTAATATCCTCTACAATGTACATATATACTTTATATGGAGAAGTTTCCAAAAGATAAATATTACATACCAGGTTTCTCCAGGATAAAAAGATTAAAGAAAGCTTTTTGGGAAAACTAAAGATTGTGCAAGAAAATGATCGAGACTTAAGCTTGTCGTCACGGCTATGAATATCAGGTGGGTAGTTTATAAGAATCTTATCTCAAAAAACGAAAAAAACAATTAAAATAATGCCGATTTGGGGGGGGTCGGGGGCCTTGGATTTGACTGGTTTGGAAACTTTGTCCGTTTGAAACATTATTATATCCAAAGGATATTTTCCCACCCAATTTTAATCGCACTAAATTAGCGTCATTCAAATTAGCATTGCTACAGCAATTGGAGTTATAAAAATTGACTAAATGAAACTAAAGTGGAAATGGTACTCACATAAAATGTCTTTTTAAGAGCCATTATAACGAACAAAGATATTTTTAATTGTAGAAAAAGGAATTATCTTAAACAACGATGGTGTTATTCATCTGACAAAGAATAACAGATGAACCTAAATTAACGTAGGGGAAATAAATAAATTTAGAAATAATACCTAGAGGCAAATGATCTAGTGACCCTGCGGCAAAAATCAATCAGATTTGGATTCAGAAGCTTCAATTACCGTTGTGTCATATGTCTAAAATGGCCGATTTAGCACCTCTAGCCACTAGGTGGAGCCACCTGGTCGTCAACTTATATCATATTTGAACACAGTAGCTTCAATTACCCTTGGTAGCATTGGTTTTTTGCTGGCTACATTGAGCCAGCGACTCGTTACGGACAGATGATGAACATAATACGAGATTTGCACGACCCATAGACCTGCTTTGCTTCGCATCAGTTAAAAATATAGAAAATAGCTACAATTCCGAAGAATCTAGTACCAGATTTTCCCACTCTTAAATGCAGTGGCCGGAAGAAAGGATAAGAAATCTGGAACAATTTTTCAAAAAGAGTACCGAAGCTAAGAAGTAAGAACGTACACCCATCGGGGTGGAACAGGAACACAAATAGAAAGAAACCTCATAATTAATATAAAGATAAATGTGCCATTAAACCATAAAAAAATCACGCCAACATTTGGAAAGGCTAAAAAGGAAATGATGTAGATTAGGTTAGTAAGGAAGGTGAATTAGTATCCGGAGAGGAACAGGAAGTTATTTGGAGAAAAAGGCGACAAAAGAGTTTATAACTAAGAAAAAAAAATAGATATGTGAACATTACGGGTAAGAATTAGAAAGATGTAGGCAATGGAGAAGTTAAAATTAGATGGCGAAAGTACGTTCATGAGCTGTACTTTATAGGCATGAAAGGAGCAGTAAATAAGAAAGCGATTGAAGTTGGGAGTATAAATCAAGTGCTCTATCCGACTATGGAGCCAATAAGTGTGCAAAAGATCGCTAGAGAAATAAACAATCTGAAAAGGGATAGAATAGAAATGTTAATAGGGCCTGAACACTTTGAAATGAAAAAAGAATCTCTGGAAAATGAAAATCAGTGTGAGAGACGAATTAATTAAAGGAACTTAGTTAGTTCGATGTTGTTGGCCAGGAATGTGGAAAGATTCTGATCGGTCGCTTCACAAGGATAACAGGGAGTGTGATAGGATGAGAAGGTACGAAGTGTAAGGTGTACGCTGGGTTTATGTGTCTGAATAATGTGTATGATAATGTTACGGATAAGAGTATGGTTGGTTGTAAAAATCTGTGGAATACATGAGGGAGTGTTTGATGCTGTGAAAAGTTCTATATTTAACGTAAGGCATACATTTGTTTGAAAGATGTATAGAGTGAATTGTGCGGAGTGTAGCAAGGGTGTGTGAAGTCATTATGGCCAGGGATGGATTTGTTCTATGTTGGGGTATGATGATTACTTGTGATTCCTGGCTTAAGGCACGGGTGATTTGGAAATGTAGATTGAAATGTTTAGCAAGGTAGTGTAAAGATGTGGCTGAAAGTAGCGTGAATCAATTAGAATGTGATTCATACTTCACATAAAGTGAAGTATGAATGAGAGTAGAAAGAGACAGACTTGTATTAGAAGGCTAAGAATGGTAGAAAGAGTCTATATGACGATTGAGCTTTACTGCCGATTGAGCAGTTTTAAGGAGTTAATGCTCATGGGGAGGAGGGGGAGGTATGTGTACCCTTGCCGGTTTCCGAGGAATGGCTCGTTCCCTTGAGCAAATACCCTAGGGCTTCCCTCGGGAATGTACCCCCCAAATATGGCGTACCGTCTCTATACACCCCCTTACTTTTTTATACCTCCTTAAACTGCACAATCGGTTCTGCTGCACCCTGTATATAAGAATTGTAACGGTTACATCCGGTGGCGACCAACGGAGGCATAGCCGCTGTACGAAAGCATGCTGGTTCCATTTGTAGCTTGTGAAAATGGAGAGTATGGTATAGAAAGAGAGGAAAGATTGAGCGTGACAATAATACAAAAATAAAGTTTAGGATGATATTTGAGTGTAAGAAAGGTAGACAAAGCAAGGAAATGCTTGAGTAAGAGGTATATATAATGTGAAGATGTGAATGAGATTATAATTAAGAATGTTTTGAGGTGATACAATCATTAATTTGGTTGTTTCACATAAAATATTGTGAAGATGTGAATGAGATTATAATCAAGAATGTTTTGAGATGATACAATCATTAATTTGGTTGTTTCACATAAAATATTGTACAGATGTGAATGAGATTATAATCAAGAATGTTTTGAGGTGATACGATCATTAATTTGTTTGTTTCATATGAAATATCGTTTAGTAAATAATAAGTTAAAGATGGCAAAAAATGGAAAAAGTTAATATTTAATTAAAATATACATTTGATAAATCTTTTGCCAACAATCATTAATGATAATATGCAATTTCTAAAAAGAAATTAGATCTATTTCTCACAAAATCACTAAAACACACATCTTCCCGATCGTTTGAGTTCAGAGTGCTTGAAAATATGACAGGAGATATGAAAATATGGTAAGAGGGAAATGTCATGTGTATATGGATGCTATTACGAATTCTGCCATCCCAATTCATATAGCTTAGTCAGTACCAGCTGAGAGTAGTGTAACCTAGCATTGAAGTAGCATTGGCACTCTCAAAATTCTCTTAAAACATGGCTCCCTACATTTTTACAAAACATGCGATGAACATATTTCAAGACGTCACAATTACTGATTTTTATTCAATTCATGTGGACCCCACTTTCCCAATTTTTAACCTTCCCTATTGCCTTGACATGACGGGAGAGGGTTGCTTCTGAAGTCTTTAAGTCTTTAGCAGGTCCTCCACCTCATTTTCGTGGATTATGGCCACTGAGGACGCTAATTTGAACTCAAATTTGAAAGTCACTTTAACTTCAATCCTCTACTGATTGCAGGGGGGTAAAGAGCTGGAAAACATTCAATTATACTGCATTTAAAGTGAATCTGCCCCCCCCAAAAAAGTAATTTAATTTGTTAATTATCCATTTTCGCGTTTTGCAGCATGATGTACAAACCCAGAGACATTTAATATGCAACTCTCTATTAAAATGAATGAATAAGAGTAGAATTACTAATCAAATATATGATAACTGGGGTTGGAAAACCAAGCAAAAAATTGATCTCGCGATGAAGGGTTTAAGATAAAGAGGACTGAATGAGAAGGGTTTGAGGCCATTATGTAGGATTGGTATATATAGGGGAAGGCTCAAGGATTAATCCTGATGGTATGAGATACTAAAGCACATATCACTTCATCGCTATTAACAAGGTCAACAGGCCTAAGTCGCGTGCTGTCAATTATTCTGAATTATGACCTTACGATCTTCAAAACTTTCAACAAGTAAAGCAATCCGACCCATAGTTAGTTTTCTTTTAATAATTCCAAGACTAACCTTGAAAGGATATTGGCAATCATAACATTAGAAGGAGAATGTAAAACAACATAAGGGTTTAAAATTTCTTTAGAATCGGCCGAATAGTTACGATTATATTGCCAACAAAAAGCATTGAAAAAATTATTACCATCCAACCGACCGACCTATGGACTAACATAGAAACTTATAGAGTCGCGTACACGCAACTAAAAACTAATGGCACCCAAAACAGAATTAGTACTTTTGCTCGTAATTAAACTAAAAGTTTGTGATTAATTAGGTTTAGTGTTCATGTGTTGGTGAACACTATTCTTACTTTTTGGTGGGACATTGATTTCGATGGCGATGGCACTTATTATTTTACTCTCTGCTAATGTTATTCCATTGATTGTAGTTCCTACAATCTTTCTGATGAGATGATCAAGTAATTAGTTTTCCTTCAACTTTCCACTGCATTACTAAATTAATCTGTTCTTAATTCATCATCTCTGTTATCGGCATTCCATTGATTGTAGTTCCTACAGTCTTTCTGATGAGATGATCAAGAAATTAGTTTTCCTTTAAATTTCCACTTCATTACTAAATCAATCTGTTCTTAATTCATCATTAATTTTTCCGAAATAGATATTGCTTTTCTTTGTACCAAATTCAAAAACATGTACCGAAAACTTATGCAAAATGGGGAATCTATAGGTCATCGTAAATTGTCCTATGAATAAAGAGTTAAAAGTAATCTTTAATTCTAAATATACAAGCTAAAAAAGTAAATATGATTCGATAAGTGGATATAAAATTATTATTAGGACGATATAGGAGGATATAATTTTGAATTAACATAATACGGTTTAGATGTTCTTGATGTCTAAGCAGCTATCCTGCTTATCCTCACACGGCCGATCGATATATTGCATATATAAATATATATGTGAATAAATAGCCACAGTCACACTCCAAATGCCTCACCCACTCGAGGAGTCAATGGCTTGGCATGTAATAGAGGAGTTCCTCAGTTAAACTACTTGTAGTGTGAAAAAGGCTATTTTCACTATAACAACAACATATTCATATTACATATATACTTTATAAAACAACAGAAAAAGTATTTCAACCTATTTTTTATGCTCCATTCGTAAATGGAGTTGAGTTAACAGGTTAGAGAAAACACCTTAGGCGATTTCAGACTCAATAATTCCTGGATTTTTCAAAAGATTTTTTTTCTATATTCGAATTTGAGATTTTAAAGGAGAAACTAAATTAACGACAAAAATCAAAGATTAGAATTTTTAGAAAATAAAATTAGGAGTTTTAAAAAGTAGATTTCACATCAATGTAACATACCATATTTTGACAGTTCCCAAGATTTTCTTCATTTGTGGACCCATTTAAAACGAACAATTTAATATTACTTCCTCTTTGAAATCACTTTGACATATTGCTTCCCTAATGGATCTGGGAAGCAAAACGTTAACATGAGCCATGGTAATATTCGAAGCCCTGAAAGTGTAAAGATTATTTCCACACTTAATGTGGATAATTTGTGGAACCTGAAGTAAGGGGTCTATAAGTATTATCACAATATAAAAAACGATGCTTTACGGTGAGTAAACAGCAAAGATAACAAGAAAACAGTTATTGAAGAATACTAGGTAGAGAGAATAGTGTCAAGGTACTAGTATAACATGGAGCGACGATACGTATTATCCCAATATAACAAACGATGCTTTAAGGTGAGTAAACAGCAAAGATGACAATAAAACCTTTGTTGAAGAATACTAGGTAGAGAAAATAGTGTCAAGGTACTAGTATAACAAGGAGCGACGATACTTATTATCACAATTTTACAAACGATGCTTTACGGTGAGTAAACAGCAAACATAACAAGAAAACCTTTATTGAAGAATACTAGGTAGAGAGAATAGTGTCAAGGTACTAGTATAACAAGGAGCGACGTTTTCAAGAGAGTAAAACCTTCTGTCTTTAACTGCCCCGTCAAAACTAGTCGAAATTTACTTGGAAAATTTACGAGGACAGTTTTTTTTTTGTCTTTATGGTAATTCATAGTCTATATTTTTTTAAATATTCTCTCAGAAATGTGGAAAAGGTAGTTAGTTTTCCTTCTCCAATAACCCCCCAAATGTGGTAATTTAAAAATTTGAGGAAAAAGAGATTTTTAATCAGACGTAAAATTAAAAGGATAAGAATATCATCCTTGCAAGGGTAGGTATTCTTTCTGCCTCGATGCGGAGCTGTTTCTAACGCCTGAGATCGTTACACTATCAACTCGTTATCTTCTGCTGTTAGTCTCCTGCCTTCACTAATTCTTTCTCATTGAGATCAGAGGAAAAATTTACTAATCATTATTAAAGCCGTCCTCCGTAGTCGATGCGTCTTGCCTGACGACCTTTCCTTGGCAAAATCTTCGACGTTTTTATCTACCATTTGTCGTCTAACATCAGTGACGTCCTTTCTTCACTCCTAAACATTCAAACTACATTAGTGAAATATAAGGGAATACTATTCCCACTTTAATAACATGGGAAGACAAACATTCCCTTCCCATCGCTTCTGTTAGGGAACCATGCAAATATAAATCAAACCTCAAAGACAGTTCGCGTGCCCCTACGAGTGGATCAACAAAACCGCGTTGGAGAGCCGTACAAATGGAAATGAAAGCTTAAAATGCAGTTTACATGCCCTCACCAGGCGGGCATATCGTGCCTGTGAACCTTTTATGCCTGTTAGATTAGCCAATGAGATAATCACGTGCTTGCTGTGGATGAGGAGCGTTCACCAAGCTCGAAAATGGGAGTGGCTTACGTTGCTATAGTTACCGCATACCACAACTACCTAAACAGCAATTTAAAAAGAAATGATAAGAAATAGTTTGCCCACAGAAGGGCTGGTCAAAATGATGGGTAGAATAGAAAAATAAAGCTGCTCAGTTTGATATACAGAGCCGGTGTTGATGAGGAGCGTTTCACAGCCAAGGCTAAGGAAGTGGGCGTGGCTAGCCATTGTTATGGCAACGGGCCAGTTTAAAAGTACTGGATCGAGAAGGTAGTTATAGGTATTGCCATTTCCCAATTACCTGCAGGATAAAGGCTTCCTAAAAACCATAACCAAACCACTAAACCACTTTATTTCTTAGATTTTTCCAATTTATTTTGATGGAGAAGGCAAAAACCAAAGAGGCTTCTCAGTCAGAATTTTCCAAAAGTAAATCATAAAATGGTGAAATAAGGGAAGGTGAAGTATTTGGACGGTAGATGTGTAGTTAAGAAGATACTATTCGAGGCCATTTGTACCTAAGAGTTACGAAATGAGAAGATATACAAAAAAGGAAGAAGATTCTACGTGCTTCACCTTTATCCCCCCTTCGTTGAGGTAAAAATAAATGCAAACGTTCTTGGAATCGTACTTTCCTTTTCTTGAGGGTAATCGTTAACCTGTCTGGCGTAATTTGAATCAAGGTATGGTCACACCTGGATTCAAATTTAAGCCCCTGGAAAGGGAGGGGGAGGGGGGCTATTTCACTGATTGGGATTCACGAGGCTAATTTCGTGATGAGTCGATCGTCTCTAGGTGGAGGGAGAAAGAACCTAGAATAGTGATGACTCGATCGTCTTAAGTGGAGGGAGAAATAACCTAGAATGGTGATGACTCGATCGTCTCTAGGTGGAGGGAGAAATAACCTAGAATGGTGATGAGTCGATCGTCTCTAGGTGGAGGGAGAAAGAACCTAGAATGGTGATGAGTCGATCGTCTCTAGGTGGAGGGAGAAATAACCTAGAATGGTGATGAGTCGATCGTCTCTAGGTGGAGGGAGAAAGAACCTAGAATGGTGATGAGTCGATCGTCTCTAGGTGGAGGGAGAAAGAACCTAGAATGGTGATGAGTCGATCGTCTCTAGGTGGAGGGAGAAAGAACCTAGAATGGTGATGAGTCGATCGTCTCTAGGTGGAGGGAGAAAGAACCTAGAATGGTGATGAGTCGATCGTTTCTAAGTGGAGGGAGAAAGTACTTAGAATGGTGATGACTCGATCGTCTCTAGGTGGAGGGAGCCAGCACCTAGAATGGTGATGACAGGTGATGCTAATAAGGGTTGAGAATGGGAGTGACCAATAGCGAGAAACTGGAATAAGGACGCCAGGTAATGTTTATTATGGCTTTAATGAACACTGATTTATTTTTTCTTTTAAATCCACAAATGTTATGGAATTGTTCCCAGTGCAATTATGAAGCACAAACCTGCATTGAAGTTGGTGGCTTTGTGTTTGTGTAAGGCTGTTGAATGTGACTTTGTGTTTGTTCTCGTCCGTTGATCGTGACTCTGTATTTGTGTTTGTCCTTTGATCTATATTCATTTAGTTTAGTATGTTGATCGTAACTTTGTGTGCGTGTTAGTCTAATGATTATTAATTTATGTTTGTTAGACTATTGATTGTTACTGTGTGTTTGTGTTAGTATGTTAGTCGTGAGTCTTGTTTGTGTTACATATTGATCGTGACTTTGTGTTTGCGTTAGCCTGTTGTTTTGATTTTGCGTTTGTATCAGTTTTGATCATGACTGTGTTTGTGTTAACCTATTGATTGTCACTTTAGTTAAGCTGTTGATTGTGACTGTGTGTTTGTGTTTGTCTTTTGACTATGACTTTGTGTTATATTTAATCTGGTGTTTGTATTAGACTGTTGATTGTCACTTTGTGTTTTCACTAGGCCGTTGGTTGTGACTTTGAGTTGCCATGTTGTTTGTGATTTTTCGTTTGTGTCAGTATGTTAATCGTGACTGTTTAACTAATTCATATGTTGTTGAAGATACGTCTTAACCGAGTGGAAACTGCTTCATATTTTATAGAAGTTATGCCAAATCGCGTTTAGTTAGTCAACAGACAGAGTCACGTTTTGTGTCAACTTCGTACCGGCTGCTCAAATGTCTGGATAAAATGGTTTGGATCTAACGTTAACTTGTAGGAGCCCAAAGGAAAAAATGACTCGAGGAGAGTTGCCGATCTGTGCGAAAAACATTACCCAAATTTTGTATTTGATAAGACACTGATGGTTCGTAGTATATTGCGTCTTCCCCGTCACCTCCTTTGAAAAGAAGCGCGAAGGATGCAGTGGACTAGGTAGCACAATGGAGGCATTGGACTGCGAAGTACAACAGATGCATTGGACTGTGAAGTACAACAGACGAATTGGACTGTAAAGTACAACAGACGAATTGGACTGTGAAGTATGACATACGCATTTGAATATGAAGTATGACAGACGCATTTGACTGTGAAGTACAACGGACGCATTAGACTGTGAAGCACAATAGAGGTATTGGACTGCGAAGTACAACAGACGCATTGGGCTGTGAAGTACAACGGACGCATTGGAGTGTAAAGTACAACAGGCGAATTGGACTGTGAAGTATGACAGACGCATTTGACTGTGAAGTAAAACGCACGCATTGGACTGTGAAGTACCATAGACGCATTGGAGTGTGAAGTACAACAGAGGCATTGGACTGTGAAGTACAACGGACGCATTGGACTGTGAAGTACAACGGACAAATTGGAATGTGAAGTGAAACGGACGCATTGAACTGTGAAGCACAATAGAGGTATTGGACTGTGAAGTACAATAGAGGTATTGGACTGTGAAGTACAACAGACGCATTGGACTGTGCAGTACAACAGACGAATTGGACTGTGAAGTATGACAGACGCATTTGATTGTGGAGTACCACAAACGCATTTGACTGTGAAGTAAAACGGACGCATTGGACTGTGAAGTACCATAGATGCATTAGAGTGTGAATTACAACGGACAAATTGGAAAGTAAAGCACAACGGACGCATTGGACTGTGAAGTATAATAGACGCATTGGACTGTGAAGTATAATAGACGCATTGGACTGTGAAGTACAACAGACGTATTTGACTGTGAAGTAAAACGGACGCATTGGACTGTGAAGTACCATAGACGCATTGGAGTGTGAATTACAACAGAGGCATTGGACTGTGAAGAACAACGGACGAATTGGAAAGTGAAGCACAACGGACACATTGGACTGTGAAGTATAATAGACGCATTGAACTTTGAAGTACAACAGACTCATTTGACTGTGAAGTAAAACGGGCGCATTAGACTGTGAAGTACCATAGACGCATTGGAGTGTAAATTACCACAGAGGAATTGGACTGTGAAGAACAACGGACAAATTGGAAAGTGAAGCACAACAGACGCATTGGACTGTGAAGTATAATAGACGAATTGGACTGTGAAGTATGACAGACGCATTTGACTGTGAAATACAACGGACGCATTGGAATGTGAAGTGCAACGGACGCATTGGACTGTGAAGCACAATAGAGGTATTAGACTGTAAAGTACAACAGACGCATTGGACTGTGAAGTACAACAGATGCATTGGACTGTGAAATACAACAGACGCATTTAACTCTGAAGTACAACGGACGCATTGGAATGTGAAGTGCAACGGACGCATTAGACTGTAAAGCACAATAGAGGTATTGGACTGTGAAGTACAACATACGCATTGGAGTGTGAATTACAACAAACGAATTGGACTGTGAAGTATGACAGACGCATTTGACTGTGAAGTGCAACAGGCGCATTGAACTGTGAAGTACAACTGATGCATTGGAGTGTGGAGTACAACAGAGGCATTTGACTGTGAAGTACAACGGACGCATTGGACTGTGAAGTACAACAGACGCATTGGACTGTGAAGTGCAACGGACGCATTGGAATGTGATGTAGAACAGACGAATTGTACTGTAAAGTACGTCAGACGCATTTGACTGTAAAGTACAACGGACGCATTGGACTGTGAAGTACAACAGATGCATTGGACTGTGAAATATAACAGAAGCATTGGACTGTAAAGTACAACGGACGCATTGGAATGTGAAATGCAACGGACGCATTAGACTGTGAAATACAACTGGTGCATTGAACTGTGAAGTACAACGGACGTATTGGTACATTCATTAAAATGGCCCCATCGCTTCGTGAAATACAACGGGTGCATTAGTCCATGAAATACAAAGGACGCATTCGGCCATAAAGTTAAAGTACAGCGTACGCATCGGACCATGTGGTAGAATGGATGAATTTTTCTCTTGCGGTCCAACGAACGCATTGGTATATGAAATACAACGGACGCATTAATCAGTGAAATACAACGGGAGAAAAGGTCCATGAAATACAACTGGTGCTTTAAACTATGAGGTACAATGGACGCAATGGTCCTTGGTTTTCCATTGCAATCCTGCGTTCCATTCAACAAATATTTATTAATGTATTACAAGCGAATGGCATCTTGATGAAATGAATTAATTAATCAAAAATTGAAAATAACTTTTTCACACACATCAAACACAACTTGATAGCCGTCAATCGAACCGCATACATATGTGCACACAGAGAAAAGAACAATCAATGGTTGTGTACGATGTGCTTGAGTTGAAGGACTACCAACGGAAGGCGAAATATCAGATTGGATTCAATGTCGATGGCCCTTGACCTAATCTATATTGCAGAGACGTGGCACTGTAGGGCACTATCGGGCCCTGAAGATCGAGCGGACAACGCCCAAGGGGGGTCTCTGTCCCCTCTTTGTTCCTTTTAGACAAAAAAGTTGAGAGGAGACGAAGAGAAATAAAAATAATTTGCTATTTATTAATTATCATTATTATTAATATATTATTATTAAATCGTAAGAAATTACTGTCGTTTTTTATAAAAGGAAAGTGAAGTAATTTTGAATAGGAAAAAAAACATTCAGTAAAGTAGTTTCCATCTTTATTGCCATATCTTTTCCCTCCTCCTCCTTCCTACCCGAGTAAACTTTTGAGTGATGTAATGATTTAAATAGAAGGTAATCCGATGGGGCGAGGCCCGATAAATATGAAGGATGTGGAAGAATGTCCCAACCAAAGGAAATAATTTTTCTCGGGTCAAACGTGCCTCATCCTGGAGGCCAAAGGGAGAAGTGACCTTGCATCCTGCCGGACTACATTGTCATGAAAGAAGAGAACACCATTTCAAATGAGACCTGAAGGACTCGAGGCTTAATCCCCGAGGTTTAAGCCCAGAAGGACTCGAGGCTTAAGCCCTGAAAGACTCGAGGCTTAAGCCCTAAATGACTCGAGGCTTAAGCCCTGAAGGCTTTGAGGCTTAAGCCCTGAAAGACTTGAGGCTTAAGCCCTGAAGGATCGAGTCTTAAGCCCTCAAGGACTCGAGGCTTAAGGCCTGAAGGGACTCGAGGATTAAGCCCTGAAGTACTTGAGGCTTAAGCCCTGAAGGCTTAAATTTGTTATATATGTGCGTCTACGTGAACATTTTGTTTATTATTTAGGAGTTCAAAATCAATCACTCGTTCCCTATCCGGACAAATGAAAACCCTAACCTTCTACACTTGTGAGAACGTGTCAAGGACTAGGAGTATGTTTATGATTGTGATCGAGTCATTGCCAGTGTCTGATATAAGGTTCACAGACCAAGTCGCGTGTTCAAATTATTCTGACATGACCCTATGACCTTACGACCTTTGTAACTTTCAACAAGTGGGTCAATCCGATCCATAGTTGTTTTCTTTTAATATTTTTTAATAATTCCCGGAATAGCCTTGGGATGACCATTGCAACTATATCATTTGAAGGGAAATTTAAAACAACCTAAGGCTTTCAAATTTCGTAAGAATCGACCGAATAGTTAAATAGTGACCATCTGACCGACCTACCTACGGACTAACATAGTAGCTTTAGAGTCGCGTGAACGCGACTCAAAACAGTAAAGAAGCCAATTTTCATCTCTCGTAACATTTCTGTCCAGTAATTGCTCACAGGCATTTCTAAATCGCATGAACGATTTTCTTTTTCTAACCAGCGCTGACATTTACGAAATGGTTGGCCATTTCGATGCGGGAATAGCAGTTCATCGTAAAGTCAGGAGCTACAAAATAATCATCGATGTCTTCTCCAGATTAATCACTTTCAGCTACACTGGCGACACTAGTTACTTCACTAACTTGCGTTTTCTTGCGGTCATTGAATTATTTTGCCGTGTATGATAGTTCTGGAACATAAAAGAAAATATAAGATTATTTTGTACAGAAATTAATGACAAATTCCGAACGCTTGGGGCATAAATAAACAAAAATAACGATAAATATACTAAAATTCACTTGAGGTTACTCTTTCCTATATATAACATCGTAAGAATTGACATTGAAACTAGCAATTGCACTTCTTGTATCAATAGGCTATCACCTAAATCTCCTGTGGATACGACGAAATCGACACCATAATATGACATTGTTATTTTCTCACAAATAATGAAATTAATTTTTTATTTGATAAATGTATCCTATAAACATTCATAAGCATCCTAAATTTTTTTTACAATCACGTAGCTTACCTGGTATTTGATCCATACTGTAATATATATGACTGGTCAAGGAGCTGAAAAGTGCGTATGACATCCAAAGTCTCTTTTTTGTTGATAGCGAAAAACGACGCGCAAATCGGATACAACACTTGTTTGAACGTAAACATAACATGTGTCGTACTCGTCACACTCGCTTGCTACACTTCAAGCATGTAATTACTTTATTTTCTATGCGACGAATTCGTCACATTCGGGCGTAAAGGGATAACAGATTTAGTACTACTTTTTGACATCTCAGCGACTATAACATCTACTAAAGCTGCCTAAAGCAGATATGGCATCACTAACATTGCACCAGATGCCATCTGGATGATTGTGTTCCCTTCAAGCCCCAATGCTCACACTTTTCTTTAATCACCACAATTCTTGAAGGAGGATAAGCGGCTATAGCTCTTCCACATATTTTTACTATATCTTCACCACTTTCTTACAGATCTCTCCTTGCAAACTTTCTGAGAGAGGCGACCTAGTTGCTATTGGGCTTTGAATTGGAGGAAATAAAATATTGTCTACATCATACAGTCCTGATCATAAGTATAGGACCAGTTGAAAAACTGTAAAATTGGACATTTTGCCCCTTCCGATAGTTATAAGGTTCTAAGTGAAGCTTCGATATACTAAAAGCTAAATTGTAACTGAGACAAACAAAGGTAGTTTAAACAAATTAAAGAGAAAAGACAGTTTACTAAAATGAGCGACTCAGCAACTGATCAAAAGTTTAAGACCAGAGCGCATAATAGTCTAAATTTGCGCAAATTTTCGGATTCTGTCATTTATTGTTTGGAGCTCACAATGTTAAGACCTCATAATGCCTAGGGCGAGTAAAGTTTCATTATTTGAACGTGGTCGGATCGTTTAACTGCATAAGCAAGGCTTGTCGCAGAGTGCCACCGCTGCCAAGATTAGACGCAGTAAAACAGTGATTTGCGATTTCTAAAAGATCCCGAGGGTTATGGAACAGCGAAGTTAAGTAGTAGACACCCCAAAATTACGCAAGCACTAGGTAGGAGGATCAACAGGGTTGTCCGTCAAGACACAAGACGGTCCTCAAGTCAGATTAGGGCACTCACCGATGGTGATTTGCAGTACAATAACCATTAGAAGTCATCTCAGAGGAAAGGGCATGAAAAATACAAAAACGGCTTCAAGCGCCTCGTCTGCTTCAACGTCACAAAACCGCCCGTTTAGAGTTCGCCAGGGATCACCAGGCATGGGAAATCGCAAAGTGAAGGAAGGTTTTATTCTCTGATGATAAAAAAAATAATTTTGACGGTCCTGAAGGTTTCCAGCGTTACTGTCGTGAAAAGCAGATCCCACCTGAGACGTTTGCCACACGACACAGTGGTGGAGGCTCCATCATGGTGTGGAGGGCTTTTTTCTTCAATGGAACAATGAAATTTCAGATTGTGCAGGGGCGTCAAACGGCGGCTGGTTATGTAGAGATGCTACAGAGGGCATCCCTCACGATGGAGGGCTCTTGTCTGTGTGGTGATGACTGGGTCTTCCAACAAGACAATGTCGCAATTCACAATGCCCTCCTGACAAAGACCTTCCTCCAGGAAAATGATGTCCCTCTTTTACATCATCCTACATGTTCACCGGATCTAAACCCAATTGAAAACATTTGGGGATGGATGGCAAGGGAAGTCTACAATAATGGACATCAGTTCATGACAGTGGATGCCCTTCGTGAGTCCATCTTCACCACCTGGAGTAATGTTCCCCCATCACTCTTAGAAACCCTCGTATCACGCATGCCACGTCGAGTTTTTGAGGTTATCAACAAGATTGGTGGAGCCACTCACTACTGAGTCCTTATTCTGAAGGTTCAATTCTGTTTTGAAGGGGTTTTTTTATATTTTGGGAGTATTAGTCTTAAATTTTTGATAAGCTAAGGATCAGCTATTTGAGTAAACTGTCTTTTCTCTTTAATTTGTTTAAACTACCTTTGTTTGACTCAACTACAATTTAGCTTTTAGTATATCGAAACTTCACCGAGAACCTTACAAGAACCTGAAGGTGCAAAATGTCCATTTTTACAGTTTTTCAACTGGTCTCATACTTATGATCATGACTGTATATACCAGTCATATTCCATGCACACACTCATGTTTCACACATTTATATGTATTGATCGAAATGACTGCATGTTGTGCAGCAACAAAAGTATAGGGGTATTTTTGGCGCAATTTTTTATAGATCAGAGATCAATTACAAGCATTTTTTGTTTCCATTTTTATAGAGGCAAATTGATTTGATCTGCTGATTTTGATGAAATTACTCTCTGATCGAGTAAGAGATAAAGTGTAGCAATAACAACGATATTGTGGACTAACAATGAATTACTAATTTAAATTTCAGTAAAAAAGGAATAAATTTAACACTAAATTGAGTTAGGTTTTACCAGATTGATTGTACTATATAGCAATTAATTTCATTTTCATGGATTCATAGGGATTCAAAATACATCAAATTGGTAGTAAGCTAAATTACATTGGAAAAAATACTTCACATCAGAGAAAGCACGAGTAGTTGTTTTGCCTTGTAGTGCGAAGATGAGAATGCTTGCAGAATTGTCCATCGAAATCATTGCGAAGCGATTGACTCTTACTCTTGTTAAGGTAATTCCAAAGACTGTCCTCTTGCTGTGGATCTCGCAGGACATTTTTCCCACACCAAGAAGCAACGAACTTAACAGAATACTCAGAGAGATCGGCTCGCTACTGAGAAGGACGTACTGCGGATGAGGCTGAGCGCAAACGCATATGAAGATTACTAAGCTCGGTGATTCTAAGGTCGTCCTCGACTCCGGAGGACGGTATTCGTATTCTTCATTCTATACATACAAAAATAATAATATTATTAACATTATCTTTATAGGCTTAATATCGCAAAGTTTGCTTTTGTGTGAGGGTATCGTGAATTCGGATTTGCGAATCTTTCTTACTTTCATTTACAAGATTGATATTTGGCTTCTCTGAACTAACTTTATTCTTTCCGAGTATCAGTTGAAACTTAATATTTTTTATATTTCTCGCCGTAAATTTCCGATATTATTAGTGCTATTTTTGCTTTTAATCCTTTGTTTTCTTCTCTTTGTTCTTTCTTCGGTACAAAAACTTGAAATAACAAACTGATTTCGTTCTTCTTTTTGATTATTAATAGTGATTGTATTTGAATTTAGTGGGGTTTTTTTTGCCTAAGGGCTAATTCAAACCAGCCAAATTCCTGTAAAAAGACGATAAAACATCATTTTATTTAAATAAATGAAGTTAGTTCTTTGTTTGATTCGAAGAATTGGCGGGGACGATGATATGATTCAAATAAGGGAAATTTTGGTTGTTTGATGCGATAAAAAGGACCTGATTACTTTATTCAAATAAACAAAATTAGTTATTTGATTCAACTAAACGTCGTTAGTCGTTTTAACGGAATAAATGAGTTGGTCGTTTGATTCAATTGAACGGAATTGATCAGTTAATGCCTTTTTAATTGATTTATACGTGTCACATTTCATAAACGAAAAGTATTACATCACTATTATGGCAATGATTTATAAATATTAAATGAAATCTGGTTTAAAGCTTCGGAAATTCTATAGGTCTTTCTTTATGGCTCAAACAAGGCAGTGATTAACTATATTTCTGTGGAAGAGTAACATTTACCGAGATTTTGGAAGGTTAAAAGCAGGCAAATAAATGCCTTTTAACAATTCATTCTAATCAGTAAAGATTTAAACGCGGAAGGAGGGGTATATATTTTCATATATAAGGTTGTTAATTATTGAGAATTTTTTTATAGTGTTGCTTGTACACAATTGCTAAACATGTTTAAAACATGTCCTCTCACTGATTTAAGCTTTGGAAATAGTCTTGTCACCTTTTAGCTCTCGCAAGCTTGTCAAGTTGCGCCATCCTAAGAGAATCGTTGTTATAAAGAATATTGACTGATGTTTTTGAATCAAAATGAAAATACACTGATAGATGATGTTAAAACGAGTTTGGTTGTTAAAGATGTTTTAATATATTCGAATAGTCTACGATTAGACAGAGTGAATCTAAGGGATTTTAAGTTTTGCCTCTACACACACACACACACACATATATATATATATATATATATATATATATATATATATATATATATATATATATATATATATATATATATATATATATATATGGAATATTGCCTTTTTTATTCATACCTTCAAAATAAGATAGGTGAGATTCTAGGAGTGCGAAATGTATGAGAGAAATTCCTTCCAACTCGATAATATAAATAGCAGAAAAACTTACCAACAAAAGAATGGACTAAGCCAGTCGTGTGGCTAGCGTATCGGAAACGGAATCAAGAGGTACCTCGTTCGAATCTCAGCAAGTCCAAAATGAAAATCTCTCAAGAAAGAAAACGAAGATGTTTCAAGGACAAACTCAACAAGAACACGGAAGCCAAGGAAATTGGAAGAAAACGTTTGAAGGGCCAACTTAAAAGAAAAAGGAAATTCAGTCAAAACAAGAAGATACGATAACAAGCAAGCAAAGAAAAATCAAGTGAAAAGCAAGATGAGTCAAGAATAAATAAATAAAATTAAAAGAAAAAAGCCCCCCTCCATAAGATCATAAGAATTTTCCAACCTAATTTCTAATTTACTACAAATCCAACAATGGCGTTTATATGCTGGCTGTAACAATGTCTTTATGTCCCCCTCTGCTACATAATCTTGGCGTTCAGATTCATTAGTGCAAAATATGTATTGACCTTTACACTTCACCATTCCCGCAAGATGTCGCCATTTAACAGATTCCTACATTCAATAATGGCAACAGTACTCCACTCGCTATTTTGTAGAAGATGGTACCTAGAGAGATAAAAAGAAATGGAGAAATTTTGTTTTAATTCTAATTACAAGACTAATTTCGCCAATCTCGCCTCACCTTTCACTTGTTCAATGAGCACTGTGAGTCACCTTCGCTGCTTTTATACAAATTCAATTCAAAGGGAACAAAAATAATAAAAAAATATAATATTATAATGAAAAGGGGGGAAGAATCTTATACCTAAATTCCTAATTCTTTTGGACAAGAGTTCAGATTGGGATGAACTAACTGATACATGTTTGACGATATTAATCCGTTTAGCTAAAGAAGAGCTATGAGTTAAGCTCCCTGGAGATAGATTGAAGGAAGGAAGGGAATCAATTGAGCCGACTCGACAATCTATCGCTTGATATATTTATTTGAGTGATATGAAAGTTAAGCTTGGTCCCAGTCTATTGAGTGATGAAAGAAGGTATTGTATGTTTCAGGTGCGTATATTAATAATATTTGTGGTTATATATGCGTTTGTCTCAGTTCTTGCCGGTTTGTTCACTGTAGGTTTGGTTGCAGTTTTGGCAAGGTATTTAGTAGATACATTTAGATATCTGTGCGGAGGGTGGGATTTTATGAGTATTTTTTTAGTGTGTCGGGAAAACTGAAAGCTATCTTAGTTTTAGGTTTTTAGGACTATTAGTTAGGAGTCGTAGAGAAAGGTGTTCTAGCGATAGTTGGTGTTATTGCTACCTGTATGTTATATTTTAGGGTCGGAAGTAAATTTTCTTGCTTCAAGGTGGACGTTGTTTATGAAATGTGTTGGCTATGACAATGATGTAAAAATTCCTTCGATGTAAGGAATTTTTTCATCAAGGAAATAAGGATCACAGATTCTCTATCTCCTTGGGAACTTAGAAGAAAGTTATATATTTTTTTATATTATCATGAACGGGATAAAAATGAATAAAGGCAATAAATGGGAAAAAATAGAGTAATTAGAATGCGGATATTTTTCATTTAATTATTATTATTGATTTCTTCCCTTTGCAGTGACTTGTATAAAGGCTGGGTAGGTGACTTAAATTTGCATCGTACAGCTAAAAGTTGATGCAGTAAAGGGCAAAAACTAGTTCTGTAATTAGAATTAAAGATTTTGTCCTCATATTGCGATTTTCTCTTAAATTATATCAGCGTGACTAGTGTACTAGACAGTACGCATTGAATTTAGTGATATAAATTTAATCATTTCGGGATATGTTAACCGGGTGGCAACTGGTTCATTACTACTGGTCCATCTATGACTATTTTTTCTCTAACATCCTAAGATGACAACAGTAATTTAATTTTTGAGCAATTTTTATATGGAAATAGGACAAAATTCTCCACCATTCGATGGAAAAAGTTAAACCAGATTTAATAATTTATTCAATGAAGCCATATTTCTGTTTATCAAGGAATGCTCGCATTTTCTTATATATATATATATATATATATAAATATATATATATATATATATATATATATATATATATATATATATATATATATATATATATATATTTCAGAGTCATTCTTAAAGATTAAATTAATTTTACAAATTGAATTTTAACATATAATTTTAAGTTAGCTTTTATTTATTTAAAATAATTATACAAAATAGTGTAAAGAAATATATTTCAGTTTTATTTATTTAATAAAAAATCTTGTCACCATATTTAAGGATAAAAGCCATTATTTTGGAAACAAATAAATTTGCTACAAATGATTTTCTCAATTTACCACCATTCTTCAGATTCTTCGATTAGCGACTATTAAGTATGAAATTCACCGGTGTTGAATCAATTAAGAGGAAAAGAAGAACCACAGAAAAAAGAGACAAAATTGTCTGCTGAAAGAAAAAAGTAGATGCCGAAGAAAAGGACAGAATTTATAAATGAAGAAGAAGAAAAACAGGATAAACAATAAAAGGGACAGGCCTAAAAAATGACTATTGAAAAGTAGACATTCTAAATAAACCTGAAGACAACCGAAATAACAGGCAAAAGAAATGGATAGAAAAGTAATATGATAAATGTTTAAGAAAATCACAGATGATGAGAGAGGAACAGACAGTATAAAGCGACAAAAATTAAAAGAGACAGACAAAATAAAATAAAAGAGAAAGAAATGTACATAGACCGAAGAAAATATCATACAGTAAAAATAACAGGTAAAAGAAAAAGAGAAAGAATGAAAAGAGGATAAACATAATATAATGAAAAGGGGGCAGACAATGAAAATGGAAAATGCAAAAGAAAAAGACTTAATTGAACGGGGGCAGATAAAATAAAACGATAGGTAATGGAAGCTGGACAGTCAGAAAAGGACAGACAATAAAAATTGAACAGACAGTAAAACGGACTGGCTATACAGAGGAACAGGTCAAAAAAGAAAGTAAAAGACATACTATGAAAAGGGATAGTCACAATGAAAGGACTAGGCGGAACAAAAGAACAGGAGAATATAAAATTGAAACATAAAAGACCCGCAGCCTTCCAGGAGATACGTGCCACATTGCTTCGAGGAAGCAGGCTGAGGGTCACCCTACTTAACACAATTGGTTACGAAGGATAAGGAATTATCGTGTGTGGCCTTGGAGCATCTTACACAGAGTTCGGGTAAACCAGAATTTTCATTTTTACAGGAGCTATTCGTATGGCCGAAGCGCTGTTAGTAGTAGCACCTCCGTGGCAGTGGAGGCACTACTGAGAGCTAATATATCCATGATACTACCCGATGGAATGGCTGGAGTGATTGGATTAACAGATGGGGTGAGAGGATGGTCCTTTTTAGAGAATGATAAAAGCAACTCATAAGCCGGGCCGATTGGCACTCACGACCTTTTCGTTGCTCGGATTCTGGTTGCCTGAAATGTGGCTACTATGGTTGGCATACTGACTGGTAAACTCTAAGGTGTAAGTTTCTGCAGAGTATTTCGTAAAGTAAGATCAAAACGTTCTCATGAGGTGAATCAATCGATGGACACGTAGAATTCACTGCCATCTAGCATTTATTTGATGTTTTATAATTCAAAATATACCTAACGAACCCTTGCTAAATGTGGAATAGTCAAGTTCAGCAACTTTAAACGCTCAATTTAAATAACCCAGTGTTTTCCACTCTTGGCACTGGTCAAGGACTACCCCTTCACATATATTTGAAGCATTTGTGATGAGGCATTGGTGAACGTCTATTCTAGGATACAACAAAAGGGTAGCTTCTGCTACGTCCGTTTTTTATTTTACTAAAAACGAGTTTTGCTTCATCATCCCAAACTGAAGTGAAGCTGGGCGACGTTTGTTAGAATTATTTACGAGTCTAGTTATAGGGAGGGGAGTTGTTCCGGGCTCTCGTAGGCAAATTTGTAATGAAAGTAACTAAGCCAAAAATTTGTTGCAATTGTCTTAAGGTGAGTGAGCATTAGAATTCCTGAATTGCTGCCACTTTAGTGTCATATAGGATGCTACCATTTGAATCTACTTGCAAGACTAATCTGCAACTTATGCAAAACTAATCGTACAAGGAGCTATCTTGGGTGCTGCAAATGTTTTTCTTATTCTTAATTCTTATTTTCTACACTAGCGTCAATAATATAAGGATCAGTAACAATAAGTGTATTTAAATATTTATTATATAAGTTTAAAAAACGTTGAAACTATATATTATATACATATTTAGATATATCTAATATCTATCTTTCGTGAAAATTTCAAGTGAATGGAATAAATTTTTTGTAACTTATGAGAAAATAAATAAAATATCTTCCAAATTGCAGCAGCCAAAGGTTAAGGATCACTTAGAAAAAAAATGTTAAATGGAACAAGAACAAAAAAGAAACTCTTATATTAATATTTTGAGAAAGTCCCTTTAATAGAAATGAACTCCCGACATCTGTTACCAAAAAAATAAATTAATTTCTTGTTTTTAGTAATTCCCAGAGTTCATCACAAATACCTCGGTTGGTAGTTAATTTATTTTCTAAGTGACCCTTGTTTGATGAAGGAATGACGAGAACATGGTCTGCTGATCAAAAAGTCACGTGCCCTCACTTATTCTGATTTATGTTCTTACGACTTTGAAAATTTTCAATAATTCCGGGAGAAGACTTTGGCAATTTAATCATTCGGAAGAGAATGTAAACATCTTAAGGGTTTTAAATTTCGTTAGAATCAGCTGAATAGTTATGATGTTATTGCCCCCTCAAAACTAATTTCCTGGCTAACCTTGGGTGACTTTGGCAATTATACTATTTGAAAGGGAATGTAAAACAATATAAGGGTTTAAAATTCGTTAGAATCAGCCGAATAGTTATGATGTTTGTCGAGGAATAGGCCACCTCCCCAGACAATACGTCTATATATACATATATGTATCTATTCTATGGGAGGAAAGAGATAAAAGACACGATAATATGTATATATAAGGTTATATACACATATATCCTCTAATGTACGTACGCGTCCTTCGCTACGTACAAGTACGTTCACTTCGTAAAAGTAATCCGTTGATTACGGGGTATAAGAGTGCGATTTTAATACAGGGGCCGATAGCGTTTAATGAGTTTAGCAAGTTACAGTTCAAGGATATATTTAAAGAGTGAAAACCCAAAATATAGTTTTAATGTATCACTCTTTAACATATATATATATATATATATATATACATACGGGAAATATAGGAAAGGAAAATAAGGATAATACTGATACAGTATAAAAAATTGGCAATCGGGTAACGTTAATTACTTTTTAATTAGCTTATAAATGGGATACTATAAATCAATTATATAGAAGGAATATTTAAAAGTCGGAAAGCGGGTCGATTAACGGGAGATGCAATCAAGGGTCGTTTTACCATAAAGGGAGTCACGTCCAGGAAGGGAAATCCTTTAGCGAGTCGGCATGGGAAAATGGAGACGGAAAATGGTCGTGATTCTCGGCCGAATATCCTGATGGTGACGAGGATGAAGGGGGAAGGGACCAGAAGATAAGTTCACGATCCTCCTTGAAGACGGACGATGGCACCTCTGCTCCAGAAAAGTGCAACCTCCCAAAATCGAGACTCTGACGCGGCTTGGCAGGAAATCTCACACGGGAACCTGGAGATCCTTGAGGGGGACGGGGGTCCAACTGAGACGAGAAAAATACCGGCCAGTCCTTGGGGGACAAAACGATTCTAGGCTTGCTCTAAACAGAGTAAGCCTTCACAAAAGAGATGGATCTGTCTGGTGAGATCCAACCTCGATGGTATACGCTAATACCAGGGACTTGGCGAAAGAGACACACAATCTGAACCGAAGGCGACGAGATCTCAAACTCAATCTCTCGATCTTCGAGAAACCCAGGGTATTTATATGACAGCCAATTCGCTGGTACTCAATCGAATCGCTGAAAGGCATAGACATCTGTGAGAAAGCTTCCGGCGCCTAGAAGGATTAGCTTTTTTTACCCGACACAGGTCTTAATGATTTCCGACGATGTGGGTGAGAAACATTCGTCTATCTTTTACCCGACTACAGATATTAGCATTTCATCGGCGAGGTGGGAGCTTTTAGCGCCTAACTTAACTACACCTGTGAGGCGCTGACCGATATTCAAATTCTCTCTTCTTTTATTTTTCCCTTTGGATTCAGAGCTTACTCCACGTGGAGTTATACTTAAGAGACATAGGGAGGAAAAGAATCCAAGAAACAAATTAAGGGAGGATTCTGCTTGGTGTCCCCTTCTCTTAAATGCCTCCCTTCCAAAGATCGCGTTTTTCCCGACAAGAAGGGGAAGGAAAAAGGGCATCTCGACCAAAACCCATCGGTATTAAAATTTCAGCCCACACTGCGGCCATCAAGGTACAGAGAGGATTTGCTCCGTTTGATCCCAGACGATGGATAAAACTTACACATACATTTAGGTTAATGGATAATTAATTACATAATTAAAATATATATAGTTTCATGTAAAAGCAATAGCACAATTTGGAATAAGGAATCAATCAAGCGGAGGAACAATCCAGGAAATAATTAAAAAATCAATAATGACAACACGTATATACAAGCAATACACTAAAATACAGGCGTACATCCACACGCACCGATGCCATCGTTGCTGGCACCCGTACGGATTCCAAACAATTTGTTCGGGTTAGGGAACCTCAATATGGGGGCAGATATTAGTCTATCCTTCATCGGCTGGAAATGGGAAATTGCCTTGGGGCTCCAAACGAGGGAATCTAGGGAGTTTTTCTTAAGGAGGGAGTTCAGGGGGAGTACGGGAAAGGGGCATATCAGAAATGGCCCTGACATTTTCTTGCTGGGGCGATATTTGGTTTTCCCCAATGTGAAATCCAAGGTACGAGGAGCGGTCAATAAGTTTTGCAATTCGGATATAAGGAAACGAAATATGAGGAAAAGTGTTTTATTATTTTTCAATATAGCTACCCTCGACTTCAATGCACTTGCGCCACTTGTCCCTGAGGCTTCGAATTCCCGACTGCTGTTCAATCCACTCCTGAACGGCGAGCTGGACATCTTCATCGTCCCCAAACCGGCGTCCACGCAGTGCAGCTTTGAGCTGGCGAAATAAAAAGTAGTCGCTAGGGGCCACATCTGAACTGTATAGGGGATGGTTGAGCTCCTCGAATCCGCACTCGCGCAGGGCAGCTTGTGCAACTCTGGCTTTGTAAATTTTGACGACGTTGAAGTCGATAATGGGGCGTGAGGTTTCTAGGGACTCAACGGGCAGAGACCTTGGTCATGGTCAAATTGTCGTGGATGATGTTGATAACACTTCCATGTGATATTCCAAGTTCTCACTCGATTTCTTCGACCTTTAATCGGGATTTTCGAGGATCATCCTCTCCACACGGGCCACATTGTTCTCGTTGGTCACGTCTGACGGGCGTTCTGGACGGGGGTCATCTTCAAGGGACTCACAAGCATGGCGGAACGCTCTATTCCAGCGAGCTATGGTTGCATAGTAGGGGGCGGTGACGGTGTACACTGCAACCATGCGTTCATGGATCTCGTTGGCATTCTTGCCTTCCTTGGTCAAAAGTTTGATAATTGCGCGGTGTTCAACCTTCTCCATTTTTTAAAAATTTGTGACTGACGACTGCGATGAACTACTGCTTCTTAAATAGACGAGGTAGAAACGTGCAGCTGCAGGTCCTGACTTGTCATAACTTGTCCTAACACCCCCACAAACAGCCATTCCCATTCCTCTGTTTTGCACTACCGATTCGAAAAACTTATTGACCGCATCTCGTACTTGATAGTGTCTTAATAAAAATGACACTTGGAAGGATCCATGTTCAGACCATGCTCTCGGAATCTATTACAGAGGGAACGAAGGGAGATTAGATGTTCATCCCATGTGCGTGTAGCTACGTACACATTAACAAAATAGAATGACACATTATTCAGATCATCTAAGAACAAATGTAGGCTCTGGTCTATCAACGGGATCAGTTCGTCATTGAAAACCTTAACGGCGTTGAGTTTTCAAAAGTCCACACATACTCGAAAGGGCTGATCTGGCTTCCGAACCATAACAATGGGGGAACAGTAATCTAACGAAGAAGGTTCGATTATTTCTAATTTTAGTAAGTTTTCGATCTCCGCATTGAACGTGGATAGCAAAGTAATGGGCCGGAAGTAGGCCTTTACCAAACTGGATAACTGGGCTTTCTGAGCGGGATCCAGGTGTGGATTTAGATCGATCTCCTGTGGGGAGTCTTTATACGTTCCGGGAAGTAACGGGAGTGGGTAGTCTTTATCAGCTCCTACGCGAACTGTCTGGACTTGGTTAAGAGGTTCGGGGGGATAAGAGGCTTACATCACTGCCTCTTCATCCAGAGCAAGAATATTGTTGATGCAGGCGCGGCGGTGGTAACGTTTGAGTATGTTAAAGTGAAACACTTTGTAACCGAAGGGCGTTTGGATGAGGTATTCGACGGGGCCACGGGTTTCAAGGACTGAAAAGGGGCCTTTCCATTGGGAAAGAAGTTTATTTGTATCCGTGGGCAGGAGAAGCAGGACTTCGTCACCGGGCTTGAACCGTCTTTCGTTTGACTCAATGTCAAAATTGGTCCTGTCATAGGAGCGGGAAATACGTAGAGAGCGTGTAGGGGAGTGGTTAGGAACGGAGGGGAAACTGAACAACAGTTCACTCTCAAAGAGGTATGAAACTTTCTTTTAACCACGAACGGATTTGCGCTCGTTGGTCCTCGACTTTTTCACAATGGCTGTAGAGAAGGACACTCATTATGTGCCTTTACATTAGACTCGTTGTTCAGAGTCTCGTACTCGGGGAAAAAAGGGGGTTCTAAAGTCACGGGGGTTGCCACGTTCTTTATGGCTTGGGCTCTCGTAATAGCGGGCTGAGCAACGCGACTAGGGAAGAGCTGTGGGCTCTGGCCGACTAATATGGCGCAGAATTTAATAGGGGCTGATAGGACGTCAGCTTAACCAGTGAAATATCGGCATTCGATGAAACAACAGACCACTGAAGAGCGGTTGGCTCGTCCCAAGTAGTTCTGTACTACTGCAAATTTATCGTGGTCAGCGCTCACTGGGGGCAGCAACTTTTCCGATACGACGATGTACGTGCATCCCTCCCGTATCTCTGACGAGGGTTGAAACCCGGCAACCATTAACCGAACCAGTTTCAAATTCGAGCCCTCAGGGGGAGCTCTCGTTAAATAAAAAATTAACTTGAGGTCCCAGGGGGCTATTCACTGATGGGGAAGCAAGCGTTTCGGGGCGAGCACTCGGAGGAGAAAGAAAGGCGTTTACTTGGTGGACTTGGTGGCTGGGAGCAGAACGGAATTGAGAATTTTGGGGACAGTTCGTCCTCACATGCCCGGGAGTTTTACAAGAAAAACAGACGATGGGTCTTCTGGGGTAATCCGACGCAGGCAGATAAAAGACGGGTGGCTTAACATCTCTAGGTTCAGACGGGGGATGATATTTCAGTTTGGCGGAACCTCGGATCTTTACGAACTTGGGAGCGTTCTCTGGGTAAAATTTAGGGAATAGCCTTCACTCTTGGGGGATGGAGGATGACTCTTCTTGGGATCTCTAGGGTAAAGATTATGATTGGCCGCGTGCAAATCCGCTTCTTCGATGACATCTTTGAAGGAAGCAACTCTTCGGTCCTTCACGAATGCACGGATTTCAGAGGGCAGCATAGCCATCAATTGATCCCGCAAAATGAAGTCAGACAGAGACTCACAGTCGCCTTTTACCTGGGCTGAGTCCAACCAAAACTGCAGGCTTCTTCTGAGGGTGAATCCGAACTGGCGGTAAGTCTTCCCAGGTTGCAACCTTGCATGACGAAACTTTGCCCTGTAGAAGTCCGGATTCGTGTTGATCGCAGCCAAGAGTTTGGTCGAATAGTCGAGGGTAGCCTCGGTGGGTAGCGAAATGAATATATCTCGCAGCTGTGTATTTAGGAGTTGCAAAAGTTGGGCGACTTCATCAGTTTGGATATCCCAGTGATTTACCTCAAAAATATTTTCGAAGTGAGTGAGGTAAGCAATGAAATCCTCACCGTCCTTAAATGCTGGGAGCTTTAAAGCCTGGATCTTGGGGGCTTCATTCCTGTAACTAACTGAGAGGATTTCTAAGTTATTCCTATTTAACTCACTTTCATGGTGCCTCACCCTTTCTCTTTCTTAAGCTTCTTTTCTTCTCTGCTCAGCTTCTCTTCTTCTCTCCTCAGCTTCTCTTAGTTCTTTTTTCCTTGCTCTTACGTTTCTCTCCTCATCCTGAATATAGGCGACTAGCTCTTTACCTGAGAGACCAAGCATCTCACCTTGTTGCCTACAGCTCTCGAAGGACGTCATCTTGTTTCATTACGCGTGCCTCATCCCCTCGACGCGTTCAAGAATCTTACGGCAAAGAAAATGGGGCTCTCGCAATAGTTCCCAAAAAATCTAAATAAAATCTTAATTCTTGTGATCACACGCACGGACAAAAGCAATAAATTGTGATAAATATACTAATTACTATATGAGTACCTGATATAGGACCTCTTATCCCGGCACAGGGATTACAAGGAGGGAAATTTGAAAGATTTTCTCCGAAAATACACCAGAAACAATGGCTTGTTTCTAAATATGGCCTCACGGTCACCACAAAAGACTGATTACTCAAAATAAAATAAAAACAATTAGAAAAAAAATATTTTCCTATCTTTAAATAAACTTCAGCCAACTTAGAAAATTTTCTATTAGTTCAACTGAGGGACTTAAAAACGAAACGGAGTCCTAAATTAACCCAATAAACCTGACACCAGAATTATATATATATATATATATATATATATATATATATATATATATATATATATATATATATATATATACGAGGGGGAGTCAAAAAGTTCTCAGATAAATGGCATAAAATTTTTATTTGTAATAATACTGTAATCATTTTTCTACATAAGCTCCATTAACATCTATACACTTTCTTAATCTATGAATCCAACGGTAAAGACCATCTTTGTAGAATTCACGGGGTTGTCTCTGGCACCAAGTAATGACCTGCTTTTTTGCTTCATCTAATGATTGAAACCGGGTTCCTTTTAGGTGTCCCTTTAAATTTGGAAACAGAAAAAAGTCAGAGGGTGCTAAATCAGGGCTATAAGGGGGATGAGCAAGAGTTTCCCATCGAAATTCCCGTAGCTGAGATCTCACAGCTTTGGACAAATGTGCAGGGGCATTGTCATGGTGGAACAAGATTTGCTTGTGGAGCTTTCCTCGTCGTTTTTGGGCTATTGAAGTTTTCAGCTTCCTTAAAACTCCTTCGTAATAGCTGGATGTAACAGTTTTTTGTCCTTCTAAGAAGTCTATTGAAATAATTCCCTCCGAATCCCAAAAAACTGTAGCCATTATCTTCTTAACGGACCTCTCTGTCTTGAACTTGATAGGCCCTGCTGCCCCCCTTGGGTGCCACTCTTTTGATTGATTTTTACTTTCAGGATCAAACTGATACACCCAAGTTTCATCTCCCGTTACGAGGCGCTCAAAAAAACTATCCTCGTTTGCTTCAATCTTGGTCAAAATAGCCAAAGAAAGGTTGGCCCTATGATTCAGCTGGTCTTCTCGCAACGCTTTTGGGACCCAACGTGCTGAAAGCTTGCTCAGGCCAAGATTTTCAGTTAGAATTCCAAATGCTGAGCCATGAGAGATTTCACATGCATTGGCAACTTCATCAATAGTAATACGGCGATCTTTATCCACTAGATTCCTCACAAGCTCGACATTTTCTGGGTTAATGGAGGTGGAGGGTCTCCCTTCACGTGGATCATCTTCAACTTCTTCTCTGCCCCCCTTGAAGCGCTTAATCCAGTCGTAAACTACCGCTCTACATGGCGAAGAGTCACCATAAACCTGTTGTAGAGCGTCAATAATCTTAACAGGCTTCCAATCAAGTTTAGTCAGGAATTTAATGTTCGCTCTTATCTCAAAATTTGCCATTTTATGGGTTTAAAAAAGTAACCTTTTTGAAGCACATCTAATACAAAGAGTCTCGACAAATTGAATGACGAATTTTGTAGGAATTGTTCAGAAAACATGAAAGTCGTGTTTGACCCTGTATTTACTTGTACAAAATCGAACATTTCAATAATCTGGCATTTGTCTGAGAACTTTTTGACTCACCTACGTATATATATATATATAGAAGGAGCAAATGCAAGTGTTCTGCCGGTGATAACAACCACCACAGGGCTTTTGCCATATTTATTTTCTGCCTTTCAAAACAATTTTGAAGACAGAAATAAAGGTGCAGAAACCTTGCATTGCAGACTATATAACAATACAGTACAAGAAAGAGAAATTGGACGCGAATGAGCAATGAGACAAGAAACAGGAGTTTTTTAGAGGTAAGAGAAAGGGACATTAGAAGAAGACTAGAATCAAAGAGAGCAGAGGGCGGCACAATGAAGGCAATCCTTTACCGAGAAGACAGAGATATCCTGATGGTGTCGAAGATGAAGGGGGGGGGGCAGAAGACGAGTTCACGATCCTCCTTGAAGACGGACGATGGCACCTCTGCTCCAGAGAAGTGCCACTTCCAAAAATCGAGACTCTAACGTTATCTCTGTCTTCTCGGTAAAGGATTGCCTTCATTGTGCCGCCCTCTGCTCTCTTTGATTCTAGTCTTCTTCTAATGTCCCTTTCTCTTACCTCTAAAAAACTCCTGTTTCTTGTCTCATTGCTCATTCGCGTCCAATTTCTCTTTCTTTTACTATATATATATATATATAGATGTCGAGGAATTGGTCACCTCCCCAGACAATACGTCTATATATACATATATGTATCTATTCTATGGGAGGAAAGAGATAAAAGACACGAGAATATGTATATATAAGGTTATATACACATATATCCTCTAATGTACGTACGTGTCCTTCGCTACGTACAATTACGTTCACTTCGTAAAAGTAATCCGTTGATTACGAGGTATAAGAGTGCAATTTTAATACAGGGGCCGATAGCGATTAATGAGTTTACCAAGTTACAGTTCAAGGATATATTTAAAACCCAAAATATAATTTTAATAAGTCACTAGTTAACATATATATACATACGGAAAATATAGGAAATTTAAATAAGGATAATACTGATACACTATAGAAAATTGGCAATCAGTTAATTTAATTACTTGTTAATTAGCTTTTAAATGGGATACTATAAAGCAGTTATACAGAAGGAATATTTTAAAGTCGGAAAGCGGGTCGATTAAGGGGAGATGCAATCAGGGGTCGTTTTACTTTAAAGGGAGTCACGCCCAGGAAGGGAAATCCTTTAGCGAGTCGAGCGGAGAAAAAGAGATGGAAAATGGTCGTGATTCTAGGCCGAATATCCTGATGGTGTCGAGGATGGAGGGGGAGAGGGGGGCAGAATACGAGTTCACGATCCTCCTTGAAGACGGACGATGGCACCTCTGCTCCAGAGAAGTGCAACTTCCAAAAATCGAGACTCTGACGCGGCTCGGCGCGAAATCTCACACGGGAAACTTGAGATCTTTGAGGGGGGAGGGGGTCCAAATGAGACGAGAAGAATCCCGGCCAGTCCTTTGGGGACAAAACGATTCTAGGCTTGCTCTGAACAGAGAAATATAATGGAAAAAAACACAAGGGTTTCAAATTTCGTTAGAATGGGCGGAATAGTTATGATGTTATTGCCCAAAGAAAATAATTCCCTGGCTAACCATGGGTGGGCTTTGACAATTATATAACTCGAAAGGGAATGCAAAACAACATACGGGTTTCAAATTTCCTTAGAATCTGCTGAATAGTTATGATGTTATTGGTAAAAAAATATAATTCCCGGGTTAACATGGGAGGACTTTGCCAATTGTATCATTCAAAAGAGAATCTAAAACAACAAAATGGTTTCAAATTTCGTTAGAATTGGCTGAATTGTTGCAATGTAATTAAAAAAAAGGAAAAAGGTGGACCGACCGACCGACGACATAGTGAGATGTAGTATCGCCCGCGACTAAACAGTCACAATTTTCTAAAAGTTTATTAAAAAGCAGAACTAAATTATATTAAATTATTTTTTTTAATTAAAATGGCGCTCTTAACTTTATGTCAAACCTCATTTGTGTGATTGGAAAGGCGAAAAAAATAGTCACACCCTAATTGCATAATCTAGAATAGTATATCATATTATTGCGTAGTGGTGCATATCATATTATAGCATAGTATAACATGGCATAGTATATTATATCATAACATAGTATAGTATAGCATAGCATAGAAAGCATAGTATAGGAAAGTATAATATAGTATTTGTAGTATAGTATCTCCTGGCATAGTATAGCCTAGCAGAGCATATCCTAGTATAGCTTAGTATTGTCTAGAATACTATAACATTTTATAGCATAGCCTAATATAGTCTCGAATAGTAAGTAGCATAGCAAAACCTAGCTTACCGTAGGATAGCCTACCATATTATCACCTCAACTAGCATAATAAAGCATAGCATAGTATATGTCGTAGAATGGCCCTTTTCGATCACTCCACTCCAGACACCACTTTTATGTAGGAGAATGTCCCTTTTTAATCTCTCCTCACACAAACCGCATTTGTCCTGGTATTCTTGGTGGTAGTGATATACTTCTTTGATGAAGTAGGCTTTGTTCTAAGAGTGCTAATATTATTATTTTAAAGAAGAGCCGTCTCAAACACGTAAGGATATAGAGAAACGCACAAGAATTCCCAAAATAAACTTATATTTCGACTTTAACAATTTACTACTCAAAAATTAACCATTAACCACAGAAATACTCCGAATATTAAAATACACAATAATTAATTCAATTAGTTTGAACCTCTAAAATTTGTTAAATTCGCTATGCACTTCAATATACAAGATTTAGGCTTATTGACTCTCCTGGAGTTTAAATACCTCACGACGCGTGCCGACCGGCCTGATGTAGGTGGTCGAGATCACGAGGTACTTTTGGCGAGGGTAGCAGATGGAGGTCCACACGGTATCAGGGGAGTTCTTCAAGGACGAGAACAATCACGGTGCTTTAGGCGGCACCAAGGTAGGCGTGGTCTCTCTGGCGAGGGTAAGTTCGGTGTGACCACCGAGTAACGGGCTCGAGGGGCAGCTTTTCTCCTTCATTACTTAATTCTTCATGAGCGAGGACTGTACTCGGGGAGGGTCTTCTTCAAGGGCGAGGATCGAGGAGGGGACGGGGTGGGTTTCTCTGACGAGAATAAGTTAAACTTGAATAAGTTAACTTAAAGGTCGGTTTGGTAACCAGGAACTAGCTCGAGGATGAGCTTCTTCTTAGTTCCAGCCTTCCTCAAGAGCGAGTATAACGGAGGGGGATTTCTCTGACGAGAATAAGTTGAACTTGGTTCCTCAACCAAGTTAACTTATGAGGTTGGTGTGGCCCCTGGGAAATGGGCTCGAGGTGGAGCCTTTTTCCTTCTTCTTTTCTTAATTCCTCAAGGACGAGGAATACCCTTGGTGTTTAAGATGCACCAGGATTTGAGGAGTCTCTCTAATGAGAGTAAGTTGAACTTGAACAAGTTAACTTAACGTTTGGTCTGATAACAAGGGAATAGCTCGAGGATGATCTGCTTCTTAGCCCGTTAAGGTAGCCCTGCCTCTTTTGCAGGGGACTTCGTAGTCTGATGACCAAAGTATTCTCCCTGCCCAGTCTCGGTAGCCCGATCTTAATCCGGGGACTTGCTCACCTGGAGACTGACGTATTCTACCTATCCAGTCTCGGTAACCCGGGGTCTTAATCCAAGGACTTCGTCACCTGGAGACTGACATATTCTACCTCGATTTTCCTCAGTGTTTTTTTATTTATACCTCGTCACCCCGCTGGGGAAGGGGGAAGAGGGGAGGAGGGAGGCTTGGGGACGGGCCTAGGAGGGTTCTTATTCCAAACGCTTTTTCTCACCAAGTCTTACATCGGCTCCTCGTTAGCCTTCGAACTTGAGAGAAACGCGTCTCCAATTTCTTACTTGAGGTGACATTGAATATCACTCTCGTAGGGAAGATCTTGCATTTTAACCTTTAGGCTTTTCATAGCGACGAGTGGCGAGGCGCTGTGGTTATGCGCTTGACCCGAGTTGCCTGGCCGGTTGCTCTTGCGGTTAACATCTCGGGTCTCCACTGGGAGAGAACGGGTGGGTGACGATTCTCCTACAGTATAGATTAGCCTAGATTGCCTAATATAGTAAATCCTGCCTAGCCTAGCGTAGAATAGTATATAATAGCATAATATAGCATAGCCTAGTATAACAGAGTAGATTATGTTATAGCATAGCCTACCATAGTATGGCCTAGTCTAACCTAGCTTAGTATAACCAAGTCTAGCCTATGATTCCTTATAATAGTAGAACTTACCATACCATACTCTAGCGTAGCTAGCATAGTATAGCCTAGCCTTAGAGAGTATAGTTTAGCTCGGCATAATATGACTTAGCCTAGCCTAGCAGAGAATGTATAGCATGGCCTATCTTAGCCTAAACCCATAGTAAATTCTAGCCTAACATAGCCTAGTACAGCCTAGCATATATAGTATCCTAGCCTAGTATATTCTATCCTATCTTAGCCTAGTTAGCATCTTCTAGCCTAGACTAGCCTAGCCTACTATAGTATATCATAGCCTACCATACCCTACCCTACCCTAGCCTAGTTAGTATAGTATATCATAGTATTGCCTAGCCTAGAATAGACTATTAGATTTAAGCCTAGGGTTGCACAGCATGCATAACATAGCCTAGCCTACCAAAGCAAAGCCTTGCTAATCCTAGCCTGGAATAGCAAAGACTAGCCTAGTGTAGCATAACTTAGTATATCATAGCCTAACCTAGCATGCCATAGCGTAGCCTAGCCTAGTATAGCCTTTCATGCCCTGCCTAGCCTAGTATAGCTTAGCCTAGCATAACATAACCTAGTCAAGCATTAACTATCCTAGACATGTATATCCTATACTATACTATTATACCCTAGTCAAGCATAGCTTATTATTGTCTATCCTAACATATGTACTATATGCTATCCTATCATAGCATATTATAGCCTAAATTAGCATAGTATATTTTACCCTTGTACATTATATCTTGGCATAGCTTAGCATAGTATAGCCTAGCCTATAATATCCTAGCATAGCAAAGCCTATTCTAGGCTTGCCTAGCTGAGTATAGCATACTATAGCCTAGTCTAGTCTAGCAGAGTATCGGCCGAAAAGTTATAATGTTGTTGCCAAAACAAAGTAAGTCCTGGGATAACCTTGATAGGAGTTTGGCAATTATATGATTTGAAAGAGAATGAAAAACAACACAATGACTTGCCCTTCGCTACTAGATTAAAATTTAAAATCTAAAAAAAAAGGAGCCATGGTTAAATTTTTATAAATTTTCTGAACTTCGCCAATTATAATAATTTTAAAAAGGAACTCTAAACTAAATTTCCCCCCTTTCAAAATATCACGTTGCTAAAATATAGAGTTATAGAAGAAGATATATTGTCGAGGTTTAGTGAGTGGGTAATTCCAGTCCCACTTCTTGGACATATATTTTATTACTGCACCAAGGTGAAGCGGAGGTGAAGTGTATCCAATACACCCACCGTATTTACTTCCGGTGAATAAGAATAACCCCGGTGCTTCTCTTTTGATCAAAATTAAGAAAATGATCCCCTGAGCGTGCCCTCACTCGGTAAAAGCCAGTCATGGATGGACCTGTGTAATATTGAGATTTAAGCCGAGTGGATTGCTTATTATTGCCAAAGGATCGTCCAAAAATAGTTAAACACACAGATACAAAAATAATCTTTAATGTACATGAATTAGAAATATGAAACAGCGTATATAGGTATAAATAGAATTAATCTTTGCACTGAATAAGTAAGTCTACATAATGTCGTGGGGATTACACTTGAAAATTACTCACTAGGATGCTTGCGTCTTAATGGCACCCGACAGAATGAATATAATAATATTATTGAATTAAGCACTGTATTAATCACTTCTAATACTCGAGGTTATGTGCTCGGGATGGGAATTCTAGTTAACCAATAAACTAGTGGAGTTAGGGGAGGGAATAATTCACTTTAACGATACCTTTGAGTTCGTAAGTATTTTTTTGAGAATGACGGTGAAGATCTTCTTCTGGTGACGATGATCGCACTTAGTCCGGCCGTCCGAGGTTACCAAATGAGAAGGTAATCCTAGACCGGTGATATAATGATCCTATGCCGGATCACGAAGGCGAGCCAAACTCTGGCTCAAATCGGACTTCTTCTTCCTCGAAGTGACTGTCCGATTATTCGGCTCCTGGAGTGGGTAGCCAAAACCGATTACCTTACTACATCTAAGGTAATCCGCAGAGGGAGGTCTTGTGTAACCTCTGACTCTGAAGAGTTGGGGGATGGGAAGGGGGGCTGCGAGAAGTTTGGCACCTACAAGTACCGTGACGGCAACACACAAATTCCCCGAAGTTTCTTTCTTACAACGGGCGAACTGTTTCCTTTGTGGGACTAGCTCTCCACACACAACGTAGGTCCAAGATCTTCTGCCTGACTCCAGGGAGAATTTTCCCTTTTATTTCCCTCACGAGCGGAAATCGAGAGAGAGCACCGAATTCTCATAAAATCTGTATCGCTACACGAAAGACCTTTTCATCTGCTGCCAGACAGAGTAAATCCTTCCCACCTTCGAACTATCCTTGCTCCCCGTCACAATTTACGACGGCGCGAAAACTTGGCCCTTCGTCGGTTCGGGTATCTTTTAGCGGCAGACATTTTCCTGAGCGACCGGCCGCAAATTTGGTCGTTTCTTTGGTGCGAAAAGGGGCGGAGTGAATTCGAGGTGAAAGGCGAATTTGGAATACGGGAAGGACTCGCAGCTTGTGTCGGGGTATTTTATTTCTGCGTACACTAATGTACGTGATATTTAGACTTCTACATATATTAAAATAAATTTTCTGAACTTCACTATTTGTAATTCTTTGGTTTTTAAAAAATTCACAAAATTTCGATACTTACTTCCATATTTATTTCTGAACTTTGATAAAAAAAATGTCATAACCAAACTAAGATGAAATTATTATTCAAATAGTCAAAACAATCCCCTTCTTGAATTATAGAGTTAGTGATGATGATGATGATGATGATGATGAGGATGATGATGTTGTTGATGATGATAATGATGATGATGATGATGATGATGATTAGAAATAAGTTTGATAAAAAAACATAATTCATAACCAAACTAAGATGAAATTATTATTCAAATAGTAAAAAAAATCCCATTCTTAAATTATAGAGTTAGTGATGATAATGATGATGATGATGATGATGATGATGATTATTATTATTTCTTCCATTGAGGAGCCAAAAGGCCTACATTTTTTTACAAATCCGATTGCCTTTTTCTGTAGCAAAATGGCTAGATATTCATGAGCCGACACATATTCATATGTATTGTTTATCGCTCTTTCGAATGGTGCACATCGTATTTTGCTACTCCAGGTTTTTCTCAAAAGATCTCCCTAAATAAATTTTAAAATGTTTAATTTCCCCACTTTCACAAGGTATCTTTTGTAGATATAGAAATCTTACACGTCGAAAGAGCGGAAAAAAATACCTCAAATTATGAAAATATTTGCTCTCACTTTTTTTCTTCTATTATCTATCATCCATTGCATACACGAGATAAAAAGGATGAATTTTAAAAATTATTCCGCTGTTTTCTTCCTGCATCACCATTAGTATCACTAACTTGATTGTGAAAGATTAATATGTTGTTTTTCTCGAGCTTTTGAAAGATGTATAAATTATCAATTTTTGGCTAGGACGAGTCTAAGCGGAGAAAAATGAGCGTATGAGACGCGTACCCGCTCGTTCCACAATAGGTTAAGCATCATTTACCTCGATATTATTAAGCTGAGCTTGACGTAACTTATATATTTGGATAAGAAACAGATTTACGCATTTAATGGTTAAAGGATAATAATTTACAAAAAATAACCCGACTCCTGAAAGAAATAAATTAGTTAGGCCACAAATAAGAAAGTCCATATGATAAAGAAAACTAGACTTTAAACGTAAGCTAATTTATTAATGCTTTTTTTCGAATTTAGGGGGAATTAAATCTCATTTGTTCCCCGAAGAGTAGATTTGTCGCATCTTGATTTATACCATTTCAAAGCACGTAATTTCGTATCTATGAGCTTATTGCAGAATATAAAAGTGTGACAATTAGCAGTGGAACTATAAGAAAAGTATTATCCTGATGATCACTCCGAGATTGTTGAGCACCTGTAAGGCTCATTATATTGAATAAGTAGGCCTCTGGCACCAAATTGCAGGATTTAATAGGTCCAGCGAAGAACTCCTCAAATGGACGCTCGGTGGATTTATCAAATCCTAAATTTGCTGTGTAAATTAAAGAAATAATATGCCAAGTCTAATAAATAAGGAACCAAAGAGAATTAGAAATGAAACTCTCTCTCTCTCTCTCTCTCTCTCTCTCTCTCTCTCTCTCTCTCTCTCTCTCTCTATATATATATATATATATATATATATATATATATATATATATATATATATATATATATATATATATATATATATATATATATATATATATATATATCCTTAACTCTATAATTTAACTGGGTGAATTTTTGAAATTTTTGAAAATGTTCTTTTTGCTTAGTGGACAAGTAACCTTTCATGTTTTTGAGTTTAGATTTATTTGAAACTTTTATTCGCAGGGCTGTTTTTTGTATGTTTCGAGCTTTGATCAAAGTTCTTTCTAAGAGTTCAGAAAAAATAAATATAATTATCGAATGATTTGGAATGAAAAAACATACAAATCGTGAAGTTAAAAAATGTATTAAAATTAGGGCTTTGGCGCTTTTTTACTATCATTTCGTATATAAAACAAATTTAGATAAAAAAAGAGATCTGACGAAGGTTTTTCTATATATCAAACCGGGTGAAATAAATTAAAAAAAAGGTTTCAGGATGTCTATGTTCAAAAAAGGGTTTTGAAAATTCTCAACCATATATAAATCTTCAAGGGATAAAGACAATATAATAAAAGGTGAAATAACTTTAAAAAAAATGTTTCAGGGCATCTATGTTGGAAAAGGTGTTCAGGGTGATAAAATAAAGTCTATAAAGGGGATTAAAAAAAAGTGGTTTAGAATAGTAAATAGGCCGTAGGCCACACGCCGAAGGAGTGCCTGAGGAACCAAGTTCTTTCTGTAAGAAAGAATACGAAGAATGGCTTGTATATATATATATATATATATATATATATATATATATATATATATATGTCGAAGAATGACTCCCGACGATACCATATATCACTATTCGTTGAGGGAACTTTCTTAATTATCTTTAGAGTGCGTTACTGTCTGGCGGCCGATATTATGTATCTTCGATATGCTTAAGAAGTGGAACTGAGCTCAAGGATAATAATATTGCTATCATTAATAAAATAGAGTTTTATTAATAATAACTATCAACAATACACAAAAACGGAAAATATTGACATAAACAGAATGGAAAGGGTCGTGGAGACTCGGGCTAATCCGAGGATTTAAAGGATTTAAACAGGTAAAACAAATATAGAGTTAAAGAGATGGGATGGTTCGATAAACCATTTAAAGCACAGGATAGAATTGACAAAAGGGTTAAGTACTCAAAGGTGACGTTTGGCTTACGTAACTTTTGCACTAGTGGTGCAGTGGAAGGTGGCGCAAAGGAGTTTCGGTCCGCTGGCGAGTTCCAGCCGAAGGGGGAGGATAAAAGGATCCTGACGAGGCGTCTTGGGAAGGAGAACCGTTTCTCGACGAACGGCTTGAAGAACAATGGCTGTTCTAGGTTGTTCTCTTCTGAACAAAGGGGGGATGAGAACCGTCTCTTGTCTACGGGCTCAAGAACAATGGCTGTTCTAATGTTGTTCTCCTCTGAACAACAGGGGGGGGGTGAGAACCGTTTCTTGGCGAAGGGCTCAAAACGAACAATGACTGTTCTAATGCTGTTCTCCTTGAACAACAGGGGGGGATGAGAACCGTTTCTTGGCGAAGGGCTCAAAACGAACAATGGCTGTTCTAATGCTGTTCTCCTTGAACAACAGGGGGGGATGAGAACCGTTTCTTGGCAAAGGGCTCAAAACGAACAATGGCTGTTCTAATGCTGTTCTCCTTTGAACAACAGGGGGGGGGGGATGAGAACCGTTTCTTGGCGAAGGGCTCAAAACGAACAATGGCTGTTCTAATGCTGTTCTCCTTTGAACAACAGGGGGGGATGAGAACCGTTTCTTGGCGAAGGGCTCAAAACGAACAATGGCTGTTCTAATGCTGTTCTCCTTGAACAACAGGGGGGGATGAGAACCGTTTCTTGGCAAAGGGCTCAAAACGAACAATGGCTGTTCTAATGCTGTTCTCCTTTGAACAACAGGGGGGGGGGATGAGAACCGTTTCTTGGCGAAGGGCTCAAAACGAACAATGGCTGTTCTAATGCTGTTCTCCTTTGAACAACAGGGGGGGATGAGAACCGTTTCTTGGCGAAGGGCTCAAAACGAACAATGGCTGTTCTAATGCTGTTCTCCTTGAACAACAGGGGGGGGATGAGAACCGTTTCTTGGCAAAGGGCTCAAAACGAACAATGGCTGTTCTAATGCTGTTCTCCTTTGAAAAAGAGGGGGGGGGGGATGAGAACCGTTTCTTGGCGAAGGGCTCAAAACGAACAATGGCTGTTCTAATGCTGTTCTCCTTGAACAACAGGGGGGGATGAGAACCGTTTCTTGGCGAAGGGCTCAAAACGAACAATGGCTGTTCTAATGCTGTTCTCCTTTGAACAACAGGGGGGGATGAGAACCGTTTCTAGGCGAAGGGCTCAAAACGAACAATGGCTGTTCTAATGCTGTTCTCCTTTGAACAACAGGGGGGGAAGCCTTGGGGACTTGGCGTCACGAAAAGGCTCGAACCTTTGGCACTCAAGGAATATTGTCCTCCTTCTGGACAAGTGATGGTGAATCTCGAGGTCGAGGTCCCTTGGCGCACAAAGGGAGAGAGGGTCGTGATGATGTTTCGCGACGAAAATCTGGATCTCCAATCTGATCTTAGTGGTAAAGTTTCCATATAAATAGCCAGGACATCTCCTTGGCGTGGGGGAAAATGGAGTGGAAGCTTGGAGGGAACGCACAGCCGGGCCGGAGAACAATGCCTTATCTGCTCATAAGCCTAACTCGATCTGGCGAGGTCGGCGTATGGGGGCGAACGGGGGGACGATAACCTCCTTGTTTAAACATTGACATCCGGTAGCTGTGATAAGACTCCAAGCCTCGAATCGAAGATGCACGTGGGCAGCATCGTGGTTTTAAATAATATGGGATAGGAGTTGAAATTAACGCAGCTTCAACTCGTTCTATCACACCCCTCCATTCCGGGGGAAGTTGTCACTTCGAAAAAAAAGAGAGAAGGGACAACGATAGAGCTCCGTTGTGGGGAACTCGTTTTCTTGTACCAACCGTACCTTCCTGCACCTAACTAGTATTACCTCAATACATATGATTATTTTGATCTTTAGATTACAGGGGAAAATAACCTTTTATACAACTTAATCAAAGAAAAAAAAAAGGGCATGGAACAATGAAATGATATAAAATTAGTACATACGGGACAAAATAATTTATACGTAAATTAATGGGTACAAATATATATACATACAAAAAAATTAGACATTGAGCGTTACAAAAGTCAGACATATACATTAATTAATTATATTATAAGACAATCTTAATTTAAGTCGTACAAGACGGTATATACCTACATGGAGATACTAATCCTATGAATACAATTATTCTACGCTATTCGGTAACGCATTCCTACTGAGTGCGTCAGCGACCTGGTTATCGGAACCTTTGATATAATTTATTTTAAATTGATACTCTTGCAAGAGTAAACTCCAGCGCATGATGCGGCCGTTTGAGTGTCTCACATTCCTAATATAGGCTAACGGACGGTGGTCGGTTCCTATTTGAAATTCTTTACATATCGAGTACAGTTGAATTTGTCTATGACCCAGATAATTGATAGAGCTTTCTTTTCTCTAGTGGCATATCTCTCTTCGCGTGGTAATAATTGACGACTAGCATATGCAACTGGATGACTCGTTCCGTCATCCACGTATTGAAGGAGTACACCTCCAATGCCCTCGTTGATCACGTCGGTCTTAACCCCAAAAGATTTTTCCGGGTTGGGCAACTTTAAAATGGGGGCAGAAATGAACTTACTCTTGAGCTGATTACAATGGGAAACAGCGACATCATTCCAACGTAAACGATCGGGAAAATTCTTTTTTTTGAAGGGGGCATAGGGGGGCCGAAATTGCAGCGAAATTCGGAACAAATCGCTGATAGGGAGAAGCTGATCCTAGGAACGATCTTAATGGCTTCTTTGTAATCGGGAGGGGCATGTCGGCGATTGCCTTAATCTTGTTCTCGTGGGGACCTAACTTGCTTTGTCCTATTTTGAAACCCAAATATTTGATGGTTTCGTGGGCAAAATGGCATTTGCTGGGGCCAATGGTGAGGCCATTTTCACACAGTCGCTCGAAAAGAGCTAATAAGGCGGGTAAATGGTGACTCCATTTAATTAGTTCTTGTAGCTGACTCTTCGGACGTGGTGTCAGCTGCGCGTCACTATCCAGGTCAGAGGGTTCTAAAGACTCGCCTGGTAGGGAAGGAGGAGGGTAATCGGCATCAGGTTGGATGCACACTGTCTGGATTACATTAAGGGACTCCGTGGGGTAATCTTCTTCAAGCGCCGATGCTTCGTCCAGTTCTACGAAGGTATCTCCATGGGCGCGTTGGGGGTTCTTTTTTTCTTGGGGTCCACGGACAGTCTCCGTGTCCTTGTCTGGGTCCTTATCACCTAAGGGTGTTAGTGATTCACACTCCTTTTGTGCCGTCCTAAAGTCCTGGTTAGGGGTCTCCGAGAAATCCGACAGTATCGGGGTTCTGATGGGGACGGGCTCCTGGGCTTCTTTCTTATCTCGGCCTTGAGGAAGGGCGGCCTGAAACACAGGGTCGAAACTTACTTGGGGGCTCTGTCCTATAAGTACGGAACAGAATTGTATGGGTGCTACAATGACTTCAGCCCAGCCATTATAATATTGACACTGCAGGTGAAATCTAACGACGGGGAATCGGTTCACCCGCCCAAGGTGGTCGTGTACCACCGCAAATTTTTCGTGGTTAGAGGCCACTGGGAGGAGTTCGTCGGACACGATGAAACACGTACATCCTGTGTCCCTGACGAGAGTCGATACTCGGCAGCTGTCCACGCTGCCCTCCTCATATTTCAAAGTTCCCAATGAACTTTTATCAAAAACAAAATTTACCTGGTGGCCTGACGGAGGGGGAGAAGTTTCTGCTTGGGTCTGCACCACCGGGGGAGCCGGGGTTGCATTAATCTGGTGAACTTGGTGGGCTGGTCCGCTTTTAAGCCTAGAATTTTGGGGGCAGTTACAGCTCATGTGGTTTTCTACACCACAGGTGAAGCATATGGTTGGTCGCTTCGGGAAGAGAGATGGAGGAGAAGTCTTAACGGGAGGTTTGGAGTCCCGTTGTTGGTTTTGGGGAAAGAAGTTTGGGGGTTTTACGGGGCTCGGAAACTTTGTCAGCTTTCCTGGGAAGGGGCGCGAATCCTTCCTTCTTTCTTCTCGTTGGATTTCTTTTTCTCGTTCTTCTCGTTGTATTTTTCTTTCTCGTTCTTCTCGTTGAATTTCCCTTTCTCGTTCCTCTCGTTGTTTTTCTCTTTCTCGTTCTTCTCGTTGTATTTTTCTTTCTCGTTCTTCTCGTTGTAATTTTCTTTCTCGTTTTTCTCGTTGTATTTCTCTTTCTCGTTCATCTCGTTGTTTTTCTCTTTCTCGTTCTTCTCGTTGTATTTTTCTTTCTCGTTCTTCTCGTTGTATTTCTCTTTCGCGTTCCCCTCGTCGGATTACTCTTCCCCTTTCTATTACTTCCATTTTTCTTTGAAATTCTGCTTCAATCCGAGATAATTCAATCTGATGGTAAAGCACCACTTGTATTATCCGTTCCTCTCTTTTTCTTCCTTTCCTTTGCTCCTCTTGAATGTACTCAGTTAGTTCTTTTCCAGAGAGTCCCAAGGATTCTCCTTGCGCTTTAAAGATTTCAAACTGAGTCATCTTTGCACTTGGGGGCGCACTAGTCAACCAACTAAAAATCCTTGCAACAAGAATTATGCCTCTATAGAATCAGCCTACCTAAATATGGGCACTGACCTATTCGTACTTGGTTTCTTACTCTAAATAACCCCTGACTAAAATCACACAAACAAATTATTATAACAGTTCCTTGAGCTACTCCAGCTTCTTAAGTTTAAAAAAAAAGGGGATGGCAATCATTAAAACGAAAGGAAACTACTATATTCTATTATTATAACGAATAACACTATGCTTTACTCGACTGAGACCAGTGTTTGCAAAGATATAGCGTTAGACCTTACACACCTGATACCAAATTTAAATAGTATATATATATATATATGTCGAAGAATGACTCCCGACGATACCATATATCACTATTCGTTGAGGGAACTTCCTTAATTATCTTTAGAGTGCGACACTGTCTGGCGGCCGATATTATGTATCTTCGATATGCTTAAGAAGTGGAACTGAGCTCAAGGATAATAATATTGCTATCATTAATAAAATAGAGTTTTATTAATAATAACTATCAACAATACACAAAAACGGAAAATATTGACATAAACAGAATGGAAAGGGTCGTGGAGACTCGGGCTAATCCGAGGATTTAAAGGATTTAAACAGGTAAAACAAATATAGAGTTAAAGAGATGGGATGGTTCGATAAACCATTTAAAGTACAGGATAGAATTGACAAAAGGGTTAAGTACTCAAAGGTGACGTTTGGCTTACGTAACTTTTGCACTAGTGGTGCAGTAGAAGGTGGCGCAAAGGAGTTTCGGTCCGCTGGCGAGTTCCAGCCGAAGGGGGGGGATGAAAGGATCCTGACGAGGCGTCTTGGGAAGGAGAACCGTTTCTCGACGAACGGCTTGAAGAACAATGGCTGTTCTAGGTTGTTCTCTTCTGAACAAAGGGGGGATGAGAACCATCTCTTGTCTACGGGCTCAAGAACAATGGCTGTTCTAATGAATTACATATATAAACAAGCATGGCTATAAAGTTTTACGTGTACAATGTACATGTTAAGATGGATCAAACTGTAAGTTACGTGCAAAAGACCATTTTTATTCTAAAAATATGGTCGTCAAAATTATCCGGACAGATATATTCGTATTTGCTATATTGACTTTTACTATCATTTATGCCTTGCCATCTTCTGCCACATGAGAGTACTAACTGAAGGCATTCTTTTGGTATTATTTTCCTCCATTCTTCTTGTATTTCCCAAACATCTTCGACGGTGCTTGGGTTTCTTTCCTTACTTATCTCTCTCTTTCTCTCATAGCGTCTTCCACAAGTTCTCAATCGGGTTAAGGTCCGAAATATGAGCAAGTCAGTTCATGATACTTACTTCTTCCTGATCCAGGGAATGCTTCACCATATTTTCATTCTGTTAAGGTGCATTGTCCTGCATAAAAAATGGTAGGATGGTTCGAGGCGGCTTTCATATGAGGCAACATCATGTGCTTTCAGAAGTTCTTCATACAGGTGAGCATTCACTCTGCCCTGTAAGCGGACAAGTTGGCCAGTACCTTCCTTCTAAATTATACCCCAGACCATAACACTTCCTACACCAAACTTAATGCTGCTCTTCACGCAGTTCACGGATAATCTTTTGCCAGGTCTTCGACGGATGAACTAACAGCCATTTAAACGAAACAAATTGTACTTCGATTCATGGCTGAAATGTACTTTGCACCATTATCTTCTGTCATAGAACGTGCTTAGTGGTGAAAGATAATCTAGCTTTCTTGTTCTTATGGCTAACCAATGGCTTGGCTGCTGGGTGCGAGATTTTAAAGATCTTTCCGTCAAGCGGCGTGATACAGCGTTCCTGGCGACACTAATGCCCATAGTTTATTTACTTCTCGAGAAATCCTGGCTGCTGCCTTGTATCTGCCATCTTTTGAGATACGGACGATGTCTTGGTCATTTCTCTTTGAGTCTTTGCTAGGCCTACCAGTAGAAATTTCACTGATACATGAGCCTGTGGTATCATCACGTCATATAATTTATAATATTATGTACGACACTTTTGTGGCGTTTAACCCTTTCAGCTATGGATCTGTTTTAACGATGGTCCTCTTTAAGTAGCTATTAATGCTACTGTAGGTTTGTGATAGAAACCTGTTTCAGCAACATTTTAGCCGCTACTATATATTATATATATATATATATATATATATATATATATATATATATATATATATATATATATATATATATATATATATATATATATATAATATATATATAAATATATATATATATATATATATATATATATATATATATATATATATATATATATATATATATATATATATATATAGTAGCGAATTAAAGAATTCTTGTTATTACCCTTATCTAGCCGCATTGACAAGAACTTTATTGTTCAATTACACGTTACCATTTCTCGACGTCCTCGTCAAGTCTCAACAAACACATTTTACGCCTAAAGTTTACGCGAAATCAACAAATCTGGATTCTGCTTAAGCAAATCGTCAGAATGTTCGGACCGATTCTAAAACTCCGTAATGAAGGCTAGGATCAATAGAGACTTCTTTCAGTCTTCAAACTGGACAGCGGACGATGCAGAAATAAAGTGAGTAAGTAACTAAGCTGCTTGTCAACAACGGCTACCTACAAACATCAATCGATAATGCCATAAAGCAGAAGATGGATTCATACCACAACCTAAGGCAGAAAAACGAAAAACCAAGTGCAAAGGTTGAAAGACGTCTCGGCTAATAATGAAAGATATGCTACTTGAAAGCATTTTCCTCACCTTTTAATTTTTAATTTTTGAAAAGAAATTCTTTGAATAGGTTAAAAAGCTGCAGCGCAAGCTTAACCAAGTAGACATCGCTGTCGATTTTAATAAATCTTATATATATATATATATATATATATATATATATATATATATATATATATATATATATATATATATAATGGAGGATATCACATTGACGTGATGTATATCAGTGTAAGATAATGGTAAACCACAATATTTGAATGAAGATTTTATTTATAACTATCGGACTAGTTTCGTCAACATGCCATTTTTAACTAATGACATGTTGCCGAAACTAGTCGATAGTTATAAATAAAATCTTGATTCCAATATTGTGGTTTAACATTATCTTCCATATATATATATATATATATATATATATATATATATATATATATATATATATATATATATATAGAATCACATGACAGGTGACATATAATAGATGTATTGTAAAGGCCCAAAGGAATGAAAACTGCTAATAGAACAGGGACAAACGCTAAGGAAATTAATTACGTGTACCACTAAAGCTTAAGAAAGAAAATGGGAGATATAGAAACAGAAAATAGGGCAAACTATTTTAACTGTTATAAGAATATGAATAAAGAGTTGGATTTGAACCTGTGTCATTAAGCGCTCTTCGCTATAATGACCATGAGGCTCATATACAAAATATCCTACAGGAAAATGAAAGGCAGATACCAAGTACTTTCGAGCATGTTCGCACATTTTCAAGTATCGAAATACTATAATTTAAAAAGGAATAAAATTAATTAAATCTTGAGAACAAAAATATGACTTTAATCGCAATAATAGACAAATAAAGAAACCCATATCAGTCGCTTTCTCATATTAATTGAGTGCAACGCAGTCTCCGTGATTCTTACTTGCCTTATAGTTCCCCACTTCCAAGATGCGTGTATAACCTTTGATGTCACGGATGTCATTACACAAGTTTCGCGAACTTGGACACCAAACTTCAGGCGCGGTCATGCGGCAGGAATTAATGATGTTTACTTGGATAACCTTATCTTAAGATTTGGAGAAAACTGGTTGATCGTCGAAGGATTATGTGCACCTTTCGAATTAAAACCGTTAATTCCTCACAAGAAAACCCTGCCCTTCTCCTCACACTACTCTCTTTGGGTAAGGGGAAGGTGACTAAGATTTTGTATGACTGTGTGATGTGGGTGATGCGAGAATGAAGCATTGCGAACACAATTTCTTTACAGGGTGGTTCAAAAAATACATTCGGAGATTGTTAATGGGAAGCACTGTGAATAATTAAAGACTCAAGAGTGATTAAAACAGAAAAATAGACCGAGATGATGATGATAATAATAATAATAATAATATTGATAATAATAATAATAATGATAATAATACACAATGAAACCACTTTTTTTAGCACAAAATTTATTGAACCGGAACTAGTTTCGGTATGAAGTTTTCCATATCATCTTCACCTGTATAATTGTGCATTATTATCATTATTATTATTATCAATATTATTATTATTAACATCATCATCATCATCATAATCATCATCATCTCGGTCTATTTTTCTGTTTTAATCACTCGTGAGTCTTTAATTATTCAGAGTGCTTCCCATTAACAATCTCCATTATACTCGCTATTGGGAAAACAGTGTCTTCATGATAATAATAATAATAATATTTATTCTTCTCATATATATATATATATATATATATATATATATATATATATATATATATATATATATATATATATATATATATATATATATATATATATATATATATATATATATATATATATATATATATATATACTTGTAATTGATTTGTTCCTTGGGAATCTGATATGTAGCAGGAATATGAAGACCCAGGTGATTACACTAATCAATTATTGGCCGGACGTTTCGGACCTTCACTAGGACCATCTTCAGCTACTGTATTGACTAATGAGAAGGGAAAGGAACATTAATCGATAACAGTTAAAAGAATGCATTAAATAATGGCTAAAAAAGCGGATAGGACAAGTTAAAATAATAAAATTGACAATTATTGATATTAAAGTAAAAACACAAATAACAATATACAGAATTAATTAATACTATCCAGTGTAATTTTGAAAAATAATAGAAAGAAGTGAAGTTATAACATAAACTAACTTGAATATCAAATATTAAAGGTAACTGGAGTAAACAATAAAACAACCTATTATATTAAATTATAAAAAAAACCCAGAAAACTAATTAGAATGAATTAAACAGAGAGACTAACCTTTATCGTAGGAGTTGTGAAATCAACTAACAAAGACACGAGTATAAAACTACTAACGAGATTTGTTCGGTTGGTCGGTTGACTAGTTGATGTATTTAAGTGATGGTTGGTTATATAGTGAATAGTTTAATTGAGGAGGAGTAATTATTTAGGTTTGGATTTATTTCATTGATATACAGTGACTCTAAGATTTTCAAATCGAGAGAAGTTAAGGCTGAAGAAAAGATGGTAAATGAATCAGAATTAAGAGGATGATGGTGATACTCAGAATGTTGCCTGATGGAAGAGGCTTAAGGTTAAGAGAAGGAAATACCAGTGCTATGAGACAAACCTAAGTGCTTCGCGATTCTGCATTTGAGTTGTAAGCCAGTTTGGCCTACATAACGACTGTGGCAGCTCGTACATGTATAATTGTGAATTATACAGGATCGCAAGCCCAAAGGGATTGGCTCCTTATGGAGAAGGAAAGAATTTAACGATACAGGGTTGGAATTTAGACAAATGAATTGGCATTGAGGGAAATGATTGTTGAGGGTAGAGAGAAGGAGTTTGCTAAACTCGGATGTCAACTATTCACTATATAGCCAACCAACACTTCAATACATCAACTAGCCAACCCACCAACCGAACAAATCTTGTTAGTAGTTTTATATCTTTAGTTAGTTGATTTCACAACTCCTACGATAAAGTTTAGTCTCTGTTTAATTCATTCTAATTAGTTTTCTGTTTTTTTTATAATTTAATATAATAGGTTATTTTATTGTTTACTCCAGTTACCTTTAATATTTGATATTCAAGTTAGTTTATGTTATAACTTCACTTCTTTCTATTATTTTTCAAAATTACACCGCATAGTATTAATTAATTCTATATATTATTATTTGTGTTTTTACTTTAATCTCAATAATTGTCAATTTTATTATTTTAACTTGTCCTATCCGCTTTTTTAGCCATTATTTAATGCATTCTTTTAACTGTTATCGATTAATGTTCCTTTCCCTTCTCATTAGTCAATACAGTAGCTGAAGATGGTCCTAGTGAAGGTCCGAAACGTCCGGCCAATAAATGATTAGTGTAATCACCTGGGTCTTCATATTCCTACTATATATATATATTTATATTGGTAGTATTTTGTTTGGGGGGTATTTTAATGATCAATTTAGAAATTGTATTTCTTCTATCGTTATAGTTTCGGTCTTTATTCTGGTGCTTTTATCAAATCTAGTTCTGGGTAAATTCCCCATTTCTGTTGTCGCTTAGATAGAACTTTACAACTTATTCATAGATCTCGCATGACTTCTAGCTCTTCTGTTATTTTCTAACTTTATTCTTACGTTTACGTCCTCGTTTCATAATAATTTGTCTCTCATTCTCTTTGCTATCTACTCTAATACTTTATCAATTTGTTCTAGTTTCGCTTCTTGATGTAGTTTTATTTGCCTCTTCCTTTCCTTTTCCTTTTCCTGTAATTAAATCAGTGCTCTTATTTTGTACGCTCAGCAAATTCAATTTCTACACATTTGATAAAGAGAAAAGGGTTGACACAGGGTGAATTAATGTTTCTCTTCCTTTTTTCTTCATTTTCTTTTTCTAGCAAAGGTTTTCTAGCATGTACTAAGTTCCAATTGCCTGTTACGCTCTATCAATCCGCAGTGTGACGTGCTTCTTGTACCGGGTTTACGTGATCACCATTCACTGCACATTGCAATCCTTGGTTTTGGGATGTCTTTTATACCACACCATCGCATCTCAAAGTTTGTCTCATTATTTTGGATCTTTCTTGATTTTCCAACATTGCAGATCTTGCATTAGGCCTCGTAATCCTTGATATTTTATATTTCTGTGGTAGTCATAGGAGCTTATACTGTTTACTTTCTGTAGTGTCATTGAATTATCTGATTAAAGACGTCCGCATACTAAATGTTGAGAAAATAAGGAGTTTGACGCTGGGCTGTCCGTCGTGTATATTAAATACAGTGTCGGACTTAGGCAGCGCCGTTCGTGGACCAGCCCGGAGAAGGAATTTCGGCCCATCCGTTGATCCTATACTTATATAGGTGTTCCTCTTCATGACGTAGTCACAGAAGATCTTTTCTAAATTTTCACTTAGTCCTAGTTGAAGAATCTTATGTTGTATTCCCCACTGCCACACCTTATCTCCTTGGCGACATCATGACATACTGCGGCCACATAGCCATATTCTCAATTTCATGTAGCCGTATTGCTGATTATTAAATAGGGAGTTCTAATTCAAGTGTTCCGCGAGCCTTCGATTAGGGATTTTTCCTTAAGTTTCCCATCAAATTCCACGAGTGAAATTGGCCGGAAGTTTTCTTTGTTAGTGAATGGGCTTCGCCGGTTTAGCTATAATTACCATTTTAGCCACATATAATTATCTAGGTAGTAACTGATATTTAGACAGGCGTTGGATGTGTTCTCCATTCCTTCAAGAATGCACCTTAGCACCTCGATAAAATTTAGTTATGGAAGGTCAGTATGTGCTTGTAGGCAGGTAGCATTAGGACAATACTAGCTGTTTCTCTGTCCTCTGGGGAAGTGCCGATACAAAGTCCAGGGGGATTGCCGCTTGGTGGTCGCCCGCCTGTGGATCAAGATCAAGATCAAGTGCCCCGGGCGTTTTCTTTTGTAAGGAATGTAGGGTAATTTCTATTTTGTTTTAGCGCCCAATCGCGTTCTATCAAATTTCTTGGTTGGTCCATTTAGTGGTTGGGATGTATTATTTAAATGTTTGCATTTAGCTCGTCGATGATTCGATGTTTTATCATTATATTAAACTCTTCGTTTTCTTTCTCATTTATATTAAAAACAATTTACCAATTTTCTCGAAATATTTGTTAGATATATAAGTCTGTTTTAATTTCTCCTTTAATTTATATTTCCATTTTCTGGTGCATTTCTAGTCTTTTTATTCTTTTTACTATTTTCCATAATCTTTTGGGTGAAGGATTATCTATTTTTTCTATCGATTCATCTCATTTTTATTGATGTTGTTCTCGGATAAGTTGTACAAGTTTTGGCTTTATCTCGCGCATTCTTCTCGCAATTGTCCTTCTTATTATGTCTTTTTGGTATAATTCTGTAATCTGTGGTGGCCATGTGTTGTGAGAAAGATAGGAAAAGTATAGTAAAGGGATAGTATATAAAGAGTTTGTACAATAAATACTGAAAAAATATAAATAAAATATAAAAGAGGGTGATAGGTTTACGCCCAAAGCCTGGTAAAGGGGTTGAGCTGCAGAACTCTGAGGACTCAATAATTAAATAGGCCTCTCCCCCAGGAGGCTATGAATGTGACCTCATGCCTACAAATTCAGGCTCAACGATGTTCGATTTTACGCCTCTTTGTACTACTCCTCGTTACCACCTCTATTTACAACCTCTCTTTACCACCGCTCTTGACCACCTCTTTTTATTATACCATCAGGCTTGAGCACTTATTTTTACCACTTTCATCACCAACAATTTTATCACTTTTCTTCACTACCCTTCTTGACCACTTCTCTTGACCACCTCTCTCTACTACGTCTCTCGACCACCTTTCTCTTCCACCTCTCTACCACCTTTCTCTTCCACCTCTCTCTACCACGTCTCTACCAACTTTCTTTACCGCTTCTCTTTACTACCTCTTTAACACTCTGCCCTCACTACTCAAATGCAATTCATTCTTTTAAACTACATCTAACTACATTGACTCTTTACAAAAAAACTTTCCCTACTTGTATTATACAAACTTTACCTTTCTTACTGTAAAAGATAACCTCTGACACCCCCACATAATTTATCGGAGACCACGTGCTATGGTATCCCACCATGGATGACGTCATTTCGTGTTCGAACATTCTCGAATTTTCAACTTCTAAGCACGTTGGGAAAATATTTCCCAATTCTACGAATTCGTCTCAAGCTTTCACCCCCCCCGGCGACGAGGTGCGAAAGAGCAGCTCTGTTTCGCCCCTTGGTGTTAAATGATGAATCGACTCCGCCTTCAGATTAAGATGTCTGGAGCTTGTGACTCCTTTCTCCAAACTCCCCCTTCACCTTCAGAATCAGGCATACAAATACTAGGGTTATTCTGTAGTTCGAGGAGTCCAACCCACACCCCAAGGCCATCCTTATCATCTCGTCCCGTGAGCGTTCGTCAGACAACAAGACTTTTTCAGCCGTGATTCTACCCAAGTCAATTGGTAGCTTCTATGAACAGCAAGCCTTTAAATTTGCGCAACAGTCTCCCTTCGTTTAATCGAACCGAAGAAAATCTTCATCGATTACCTTTGAGGAAAAGAAGATTCATCTTTCAGTTGAATTACGATAATTCCCACATTCCCCGTCGAACGTCATTTTTGAAGTTTGGCCATCTTCATCGGAAGGTTAGTTCGGATCGTGCCATACCTGCCTCATTCTGATTGTGCCCCACTTGCCTCATCGGATCGTTCCCCACTCGCCTCATCGCAAGAAGGACCTTCCTCAAAGTCCTCGACCCGTAAGACTGAAAACTCCTCCATTATTAGTATTGTCAAGTTCCATCTTTTGATCTGAGCCTAGTAACATTAATAAATTAATTCCATTTGTGAATCCCTTCTCATAATAATTATCAAGAGACTATTTCAGTTTAAATAATTCCCCTTTGCCTGTTATTATTCTTATTTTGATCCTTGTAAATAAAATTATATTTTGTTGTTTCATTATAACTAACCTTGAACGATACTCTCGGCCTATTCAAGTAAATCTCGCCAATGTACTCTGTTTGATTATTAAGGATTTGAAACCCAACGCCTCAAGTGTGACCTTCTAGTCGATCGTTACTCCCTGCGAACATTCCTTCAACGGTTCGCGTTGCAATATGTGATTAAGTCACCCCCCCTTCCCCATATAATATAGGAGTAGTGTATGGTAGAGAGTGGTTGTACTACAACACTCACTGGAAGGAATCAACCAATTCCAAGTATATATATATATATATATATATATATATATATATATATATATATATATATATATATATATATATATATATAAGGAATATTTAAAAATAACCATTTAACAGAACCGCAGGAACAAACTTACCAGGAACTACTAAACATTCATAAATCTCAACTCTTTTGCCCTTGAAACTCAACTTTCTTACTTCAAGGTGTACAAAATGATCATCGCAACAATTTTGGCCTTGAGCCAAACTTTCTTCCTGTAAGGGGTAAAAAGGATCATTACAAATTACCTCTTAAGATTCATAATAAAGATGATATAAATCAGCTGAGGAATATATTAAATGTTCATTATTTGGTGGGTTTAGCCATGAAATATGAGTTGCCTCTTTTGAAAAAATTATGGAAAGGAAAGATCTATAGATAGTTAATTCATATAGACGTACAGAAAGCAAATATGCGCCAATTGCTTCTGGACAAAATGTGTTCGTACCCATTTTTGCCACCATTGTAGGAAAGAGCGAGAACACGAAATTCACAACGAATACTTGAATTTCAAAGAGGCTCTATTTTTTCCAAACTTTAAGTAAATATTTGTCTCTCTGAAACGAGCTAAACTTGGAGTAGAGTTGATGGTTTTTGCTAGTCCCTTGTGAGTACTTTGTTAGTCCCCTATTAGTATTTTATTAGTCCCCTGTCAGTATTTTGCTATTGTCAAATAATAACCAGTCTCCAATACTACTATATACCGCCTCTAGCTGATCCCGCCTTGGGTTTTCATGCTTTCATGGTCCCCCCCTCCCTGGGTGCGTTAAAGAATATTGTTCGCAACCTAGAACAGCGACACACACCGACCAGAACTTAGCAAGTGGCAGGTCGTTCCCCAAAGGTTACAGGTACCAATTGGGCAGCCAGAGAGGCAGTCGACAGGGCAGATATCCTTACTGGGACGTCATAATCCTCGAATGGCGGCCAGGATATGAAGACCTGTTGTAGCAGTCCCAAGGACGTGACCCGAGATTTTAGTTGGCCAAACAGCCATCAAGGCAGTATAACCTGCCCACCACAAGCAGTTCAGCGTTATGCACCCGATAACGACTACATTGATGAGGTGGTCAGACCATTACACGCTGGGAAGTGGTTATTAGGGCAAAACCGATATTCCCATTATTCTCGCGCCAACGACCAGGTCCCTTAAAAGTTTGGTCTCTCGCAACCTGCGGTTGTTAAAAGGCATTCATTGTTTGCAGAGATTCCAAAGCCTTTTTCTAACAAGGCATGAGGTAACTGGTAAGGTCTTTAAGTCTAGACGGAGATTTGAGGGCATAGTCATAGAGAAAAAGGAATACTGAGATGGAGCGAGGAGGAAGCGCACCAACAACTTACCCAGGCTAGGTTAACGAGATAGTTCAACCCATTGACTGGGCGTCTCTAATTTACCATTTTTCCGGGTGAGAACAGTTACTCCTGATACCCACTACAGGTTGACAAACGGTTACAAGGGTAGTGGTAGAGTAAAAAAAAAATAATAAAAAAAACAGTAGCGCTGAGAGAGAAAAAAAGAGTGAGGGTGAAGCACACCAACATCTTTTCCAGACCCGACAGGAGGACCCGCAACTCCCCCAGGTACGAAGTGTAAACAGCCACGCAAGGTACTCCCCTACGAGTCACATATAAGAGACTGCAATGTGAAGGATCTAGTAAAAATATATGCTAAAGGATCCTTTTAGAAAACCAAAGCCTTGAAACCAGAACCAGGACGGCGTATTCTAAAGTTCAGCGAACGAGTTCGTACAAATAGTTTCAGGTTCTCAAAGGTACGCCTTAACTTGCTCTACGGGTATATAACGTGGTATTCAGTGCGGCACTTTACCTTCTAAGAATTTTCGTTACTTTATAATAAAATAAACTTAATAATTAAAGAATAAAGAGCCCCGGTCTTCCCTAGCGTATGTTGTTGACGCCTCTTCGCTCGACCGAATATATTGGCCTCTCACTTCATCCTCAGACTCTCGGGCGAATTTTGTTAACGTCAGCAGCACAAAGGGGTTGTCAGCTGTAGCACAGATAACAATGAGGTAGCTAACATCTGCAGGATAATGGGCTTTCACGTCCGTCCCTAATACACGCAATTTACCCTCCTGACCTAAATACCCACAGTAAGATCTGCAGCTTTATATCTACCAAGCAATTTTTACTTCATCTGTTTTCACTTTATTTACAGATTTCTTTTTACAAACCCCCCGCGGGAGATTCCCACCTTAGTTTTTGCTTTAAATTTTATAATATGATAATGTCAGTGTCTGAAGGGCATTAGTGACTTTTTTCTCTTGCTATGGCTGTTTCGTACCGAGTGGAAACAGCGCTTCAGATTTCTACATAGTTAAACCACATCGGTGCGAAAAGTGGCTGTATAGAGTCCCGATTGAGGTCAACTTTCCAGCGTCGGCCATACAGTTCGAACCCCAAATTAAATTCTCGGTCCCTATTGGGAAATAAAAGGAATCTTAAGTGAGTGGCAATCGGGGCTAAACCGCAGTCCAATTTCTTTTCTCGCCTTTTCCCTGTCGTTGTGGAAAGAGGGCAAAAGTAAGACAGATGCAGAAGTAGGACAGTAATAAGGCAAATGCGAAAGTATAGCAAAAGTAGGGAAAATGATGAAGTAAAGCATAGGTATGACAGATGCGGAAAAAAAGCATAGGTAGGCAGCAGTACTGTCTCGAAAATCCCTGGGGTCTCCCAGATCTCTCAGATGACACAGAGGGAACCTGCCTCAGAACCTACCCTCCCCTCCCCTAACCAGAAGAGCAATCAGGACATCAATTTGATTCACGATTGACTCAAGAGACCGTGATATAATAAAAACACTTCTGGATCTCATTCACCGTTGTGTTACTCGGAATCGTAAATCTTGGGAAATCCGCTTCCATATAAGTCTCATGGAGAATTTAAATCTAAAAGGTCTCGTCGTAATCACTTCCACCAACTAAACCTAATCTAAATACTTTATATTACCAATATGATGTCTCTATTGGAGACACATCGAGTAGCGAAGCTTCGTAAAACAAAGACGTGAAAACAAAATAGATACGGCACTCGTTATGAAATAACCTTATAAAAATCCTATCAGCCAATTAATCTCATTCTTCTTAACTACTGGTGATACACAAGGCTTGTTTGTAGTTATTGCCCAAAAAATAACTCTTGCCGTCATAGCCAGGTAACTTCATCTAAATTCTCGAGAAAAATTTATATTCGGTAAAGTTCGGTGAACACAATGTTCAGGTGAAAAGATGCACTTTTAAATGGCGTTAACGGTGAACCTAATGTTCGCTTTAGTCGATTGCTAAAGTAAGGAGAGAATAATATTCATGATGCATGCGGTATCAGTGAGAAGTATAACATCTGCCACGGAGAACAAATTGTATTGGATCTTGTAAAGATGGGGCACCCAAGGTTTTTTCGATCCTATAATAAACATAAGCCTAACTTAATCTAACATAAACTAACCTACCCCATTCTTAATCTAGATTAGGTTGGTTAGGTTAGGTTAGGTTTAGTTAGGTTATATTAGGGTCGAAAATACCTTGAGATACCTCATCTTTACAAGATCCATTGTATTTCCAAAATGTACAATTGAATAGAGGAAAATTAAGTAAGCTTTGACACATAACACCGGTGAAAATAATTTATAATTTTCAGGTTACAATTAAAAAAAGTTCTCTTTGAAACCTACCTTGTTAATTAAAGGGACAACAATTGGCTAAATATGGAATACACAGTCACATTGTCAATTGGCAACGCATCATATTGTATTATATATCATTTTCATAGGAATTTTTTTCCGAATTTAAATATGATAGATACTTTAGATTACCAAATATTAAAAAAAAATATGATTGATTTAATTAGTATTCGTATCCGAGGCTTATATGTCTGAAGTTAAAAAGCACGGCATAAAAACAATGAAAAATAGGACGCCTAATGATGTCTGGCAATCCACTTTCAATTCAAACCTAATACTAGGCTTTCAAATTATGTATATTACTAGTTTGTTACAAATAGTGGGGATGCATATCCCCCACTATTATAGGGAGTATGAAGGATGAAGCCCCCTCATTTCAAAATAATCAACTTAGGGTTGGAACCCAAATGCAGTTGCCAGAAGTTGTTAGGATCTCCATTGTTCATTGTTTTTATGCAGGCTTGTAGTAATCGCACTACGCAATAGGTAGGCTTCTGGCACTAAAATTGCTGGATTCAATAGGCCCACAAGATACTCCTCAAAGTAGATGCAAATTGGTCCTATTAAATCCAAGCATGCCTGAATAAATATATATATATATATATATATATATATAATGTAAAGATTCAATATTGTATAGGAAATAGGATGGAATTTGTAAATGTACATATATATTTTTGTATAAGAAAGGGAGCGTGAGAGACGAGAAGGAGCAAAGGAAAATGGTTGAACACCTGCTTTAATAAAACTGCCCTAGTTATGTCTCGAGATGGAATTATAAAAGACATGTTTTATGGAGAGCCTGGATAAACACAGCTGTTGACCGTAAGAGGTGGTGCAGTGATAATTGTATCAAATTACACACAAAAAAGAGTTTAATCATGTAAATATACAAACCGTGCACAGGCTTCCGGACTCCGCCCAAGGGGGGCGGGAAATGCGACCACAACGTAGGTATGTCATCCCGCGGTCATTTTCAGGCCACGCCTTCTGCATTAGGAGCTCATATATACATATAAAACAAGGCCTGATGACCAAAGGTCGCGTTCTCTCACATATACTGATTTATGACCTTACGACCTTCAAAACCTTCAGTAATTTACGAACTAAAGTTAGGAGGACCTTGGAAATTATATCATTCGAAAGTGAATGTAAAACAAGATATTCGTTTCAAATTTCATTAGAATCGGCCGAAGAGTTCTGATGTTATTACCAGATAATTCTCCGGCTAAACTTGGGAAGACTTCATCAATTACTTGTATCATTCGAAAGTGAATGTAAAACAAGATAATGGTTTCAAATTTCTTTAGAATGAGCCAAATAGTTATGATGTTATTACCAAAACAAAATGATTCCTCGGATAACCTTGGGTTGTGGTAGTGGTGTAGGTCTAGGTGTTGTAGGTAGTGATGGTGTATATTGTGGTGGTGTACGTGGTGTGGGTAGTGTAGGTGGTGGTGATCTAGATGGTAGTGACGTAGGTGATGGTGTAGGTGTTAATGGTGAAGGTGGTGATTAAAGTGGTCTAGGTGTAGGTGGTGGTGATGGTGTAGACGGTGATGGTATAGGTGGTGGTGGCGTAGACGATGGTGGTGTAGGTGGTGGTGGTATAAACAATGGTGGTAGTGTAGGTAGAGGAGTTGTTGGCGGTGTCGGTGTAGGTGGTGGTGATGGAGGTGGTGGTGGTGGGGTAGCTGGTGTAGGTGATAGAGTAGCGGTGGCGGTGTATGTGGTGGTGGTGGTGGTGTAGCTAGTGTAGGCGGTGGCGGTGAAGATAGTGGTGTTGTATCCGATGGTGGTGGTAGTGTATGTAGTGTAGGTGGTATATGTGGTGGTGGTGAAGGTGGTAGTGGTGTAGCTGGTGTGGTGTAGTTGTAGGTGATGGTTGATGTAGCTGCTGTAGGTGGTAGCGGTTGAGGTGATGGTCGAGAGCTGCTGTAGTTTTAGATGGTGGTGGGTTCGTTTTAGGTGGTGGTGGTGTAGATGTAGGCAGTGGGGAGGGATGTAGTTGTAGGTGGTGGTGGGGTAGTTGTAGGTGATGGTGTATAGGTGGTGATGTTACAAGGAGCTACAAGGAAAATAAGTACCCTAGAAGACCTTACGGTCCATACAAGGAAGGTACTTTTGGCGCAATCGTCGAGGGTGTCCGTTGGCAACCTCGAAGATCACTCACGGGGATCTTAACGGTAATTTCACAAGACTTTATCTAGTCTTGACTTGAACTGGTCAACGGATTCACTATCAACAACTTCCGTCGGAAGTGCGTCCAACTACCACAAATACTGTATGTGAAGTATGTTGCAAGTGGCGGGGATGTTGCTGATTTTGGTGTAGCTGTTTGTAGTGTAGCCGGTGTTTGGTGATGAGGTGAAAGTGGGGGTGTAGTTTGGGGTGGTGTAGGTGGCGGTTGTGTAGGCGGTGGTGGTGTAGGTGGTGATTTAGGTGCTGGTGTAGAAAGTGGTGGTGTACACGATGTAGGTGTAGGTGTAAATGGTAGTGGGGTAGGTGGTGGTGGTGGAGGTGGTGGTAGTGGTTTAGTTAGTGTTGGTGTAGGCGCTGTAGTTTTAGGCGGTGATGGTGTTGCTTCAGGTGGTGTAGATGTGGTAGTTTAGGTGGTGTAGTTGTAGGTGGTGGTGGTACAGTTGTAAGTGGTGTAAGTTTCGGTGGTGTAGGTGGCGGTGGTGTATGTGGTGATTTGTGTGATGTGGATGGTGGGGTGTACGCGGTGTAGGTGTGGGTGGTGTAGATGTATATGGTGGGGGAGAGGGTGTTGGTGGTGTAGGGGTTTGGCTGTGTAAGTGAGGGTTTTGGTGGTGTAGGTGTTGGTGTAGTTGTTGGTGGCGTAGGTGGTTGTGGTTGTGGTGTAACTGATGTAGGTGGTGGCGTAGGTGAGGGTGGTTGTGGTGTAACTGATGTAGGTGGTGGCGTAGGTGAGGGTGGTTGTGGTGTAGCTGATGTATGTGGTGGCGGTGCTGGTGTAAGTGGTGGTGTTGTAGGCGGTAGTGGTGGTGGTGTAAGCTGTAGTGGTGTAGGTGGTGGTTATGTATTTAGTGTAGTTGCAGATGGTGTTGGTGTAGGTGGTTATGCTGTAGTTGTAGGTGGTGGGGTTAGTCTAGTTGTAGGTGGTGATGGTGTAGTTGTAGGGAGTAGTGTTGTAGGCTGTGGTGATGTTGCTGGTTTTTGTCTAGGTGGTGTAGGCGGAGGTGGTGAGAAGGTGAATGTGATGGTGGCGCATGTTGCGTTGGTGTAAAAGGTGAAGGTGGTGGTGGTTCATGTTTCGTCGGTGTAGGTTGTGTAGGGGGTAGTGGTATAGGCGGTTGTGGTGTAGGTGGTGGTGTGTGGGAGTTTCAAGTGGTGGTGTTTCAAGTTTTGTTGGTGTAGGCTGCAGTGATGTAGGTGGTGGTGGTGGTGGTGAGGTGGTAGTGGCGTAGGTGGTGGTGTTGTAACTGGAGGTGGTCGTGTATGTGGTGGTTGTGAAGTTGGTGGTGTAGATAGTGTAGGTGCTGGTGGTGTAGCTGGTGTGGGTGGTAGCCATGTAATTGATGGTGCATGAGTTGGTGTTGTAGCTGGTGGTAATATAGTTTGTGTAAGTAATAGTGTTGGTGTAGCTGGTGGTTGAGCTGTAGCTGGTGTATGCGGTGGTAGTGGTGTAGGTGGTGGTGATTTAGTTGGGGTGGTATAGGTAGTGTAGGTGGTAGTGGTGTAGGTGGCGATGTTGCTGCTTGTGGTGTAGCTGGTGATGGTGTAGCCGGTGTAGGTGATGGTGGTGTAGGTCGTGGTGGTGTAAGTTGTAGCGGTGGTGGTCGTGTAGGCGATGGTGGTGTAAGTGTTAATGGTGTAGATGGTGTAAGTGATTATGGTGTAGTTGCATGTCCTGGTTGTGTAGGTGGTGGTTGTGTAGGCGGTCGTGTTGTAGGTGTTTGCGGTGTAGATGGTGGTGATTTAGGTAGTGTTGGTTTATGCGGTGTAGGTGTAAGTGGTATAGGTGTAGGGGTGGCGATTTGGAGAAGGTGGTAGTGTTGTAGGTGATGGTGGTGCTGTAGATATTGCAGGACGGCGTGTTGTAGGTGGTGGTAGTGTAGTTGGTGGCGGTGTAGATGTAGGTGTGGTGTAGGTGTAGTTGTGGTCGTGTAGGTGGTGTACATGATTGTGGTGTACGTGGTGTTTTCGGGGATAGTGTAGGTGGTGGTTGTGTAGCTGATGTAGGGGGTGTTGTGTTGGTTGTAGTTGTATGGGTAGTGCACGTTTAGTTGGTGTAAGTTGTGTTGGTGTAGGTGGTGTAGGCGTAGGGGGTGTAGGAGCTGGTGGTGTAGTTGCTGTTGGTGGTGGTAGTGTAGGTGGCGTAGGTGGTGTAAGTGGTGGTGGTCTAGGTTGTGTAGGTGATGCTTCGAAAGAGAATGTAAAACTACATAAGGATTTCAAATTTCGTTAGAATCGGTGTAATAGTTATGATGTTATTACAAAAACAAAGAAAAGCCAAACGAGAACCGACCGACCTAGTGAGATGCAGACTCGCCCGCGCCCTGACTCGCACGCGATTAAAAAGAAAAGGAAATTTCTTTCAATGTTTAAGACATTCAATCGTAACGAATTCCCTCGCGTCGTTCACGCTCCCGTTTTTAATCCACTGAGTCTTGTCTCGCCCTTAACTTGTACTTGCGTTCATAATATATAAACTACTAGTCTCCCGACTAGTACGCTCCATGTCACGCCTCTTGCGCCGAAATATTCCGTTATTAGAATAAAGGATTTATTTTCGTATGTCCATTTTTGCCTTAAAACCTTCGGTAAGCCAGACAAGTAGAAGACCACCTTAAAATCATTTATCTCTGGAGTGATATAAATAATTCGCCGTAACGCCACCCTTCACCTATAAACTGGAACTCGTCACGCCCTTATAAAGTGGTGGTTATAGAAACCTCTTTCATTCACATGCAATTGATTCACCGTCATCTGGACCTAAATAATTGGTAACCTTGTCGTCTACAATCCCATTTACATAACACCTCCATAACTGGCGACCCACCAGTTATGGACTGGTTAATAGTAAACACTAGTAAAACTTAATGTCTGTCAGGATGAAATTACTATACACTACCGAACAAAAAAAGAGAACAATTTTCCTTTATTAAAATATTTTCAAAAATATGAGGAGTAGGTAAAAGAAATTTATATGATACATAAAGACATGCATTTAATATAATTTATGAAGATTTCATATGATTTTATCATATATTCAAGAAATTATACTAAATAAACTAACAAAATAAAATATTGACGTGTGCAAGTTTAGACCACAACCATCAAAATATAAGCTACTTAATAATTAAATTAATAATAGAAAATATTTTAATGAAAGATAGAATTTAGCAATATAAATCAAATGGTAGACTGATGACACAGATTGCTAAATTCGGTAGTGCAGGGATGAAAACTTACTAGTTATATAGTATCAAATGATATCTGGTCAGGAGGAATCCAAAAAGAGGAATGAATGTTTTGGGTAATCGGTCAGAGCTGCCGAAAGCATGGGAAAGATCAAGAGCTCGAACGCCGAAAGCATAGGAATGATCAGAGCTCGAACGCCGAAAGCATGGGAATTATCAAGGGTTCGAACGCCGAAAGCATGGAAATGATCAAGAGCTCATAACCTGAAAGCATGGGAATGATCAAGAGCACAAACGCCGAAAGTATTGTAATGCTCAAGAGCTCGAACGCAGAAAGCATGGGAATGATCAAGAGCTCGAACGCCGAAAACATTGTAATGCTCAAGAGCTCGAACTCCGAAAGCATGGGAATGATCAACAGCTCAAACGCCGAAAGCATGGGAATGATCAACAGCTCGTGCGCAGAAAGCATGGGAATGATCAACAGCTCGAACGCCGAAAACATTGTAATGCTCAAGAGCTTGAACTCCGAAAGCATGGGAATGATCAAGAGCTCGAACGCTGAAAGCATGGGAATGATCAGAGCTCAAACACTGAAAGCATGGGAATGATCAAGAGCTCAAAACATGAAAGCATGGGAATGATCAGAGCTCGAACGCCGAAAACATTGTAATGCTCAAGAGCTCTAACTCCGAAAGCATGGAAATGATCAAGAGCTCGAACGCCGAAAGCATGGGAATGATGAAGAGCTCAAAACATGAAAGCATGGGAATGATCAGAGCTCGAACGCCGAAAGCATGAGACTGATCAAGAGCTCGAACGCCGAAAACATTGTAATGCTCAAGAGCTCGAACTCCGAAAGCATGGGAATGATCAAGAGCTCGAACGCCGAAAGCATGGGAATGATCAAGATCTCGAACGCTGAAAGCATGGGAATGATCAAGAGCTCGAACTCTGAAAGCATGGGAATGATCAAGAGCTCGAACGCCGAAAGCATGGGAATGATCAAGAGCTCAAAACCTGAAAGCATGGGAATGATCAGAGCTCGAACGCCGAAAGCATGGGAATGATCAAGAGCTCAAAAACTGAAAGCATGGTAATGGTCAAGAGCTCGAACGCCGAAAGCATGGAAATGATCAAGAGCTCGAGCGCAGAAAGCATGGGAATGATCAACAGCTCGAACGCTGTATCGACTCGGCTAGCATGAGTTCTAAGCATTTAGGGTTCTAGTTTCTTTCATATTATTAAAATAAGTTAAAACCAAGGAGGGCATTTCCGTCGCAACGCATTTGAAATAGGTCCGTCAAGAAACGGGTGTAATCGCCTCAGTGAAAATGTGAGGGACGTACATAAGATACACTACTGTGTAGAGGGAGAAGGGAAAATGAAAGTTGGCTCAATGAATGAAGGCGGATCCCTTTTCAGGTGTAGGTGCCATTGCTATGGAAGGTGAGCGGTGTCCTTCTTCGTGCACCAGTCATGACATACGCGCACACACACAATATCTCCACCCTCTCTCTCTCTCTCAATCTCTATCTCTCTAGCTCTCTCCTTCTCCACCTCTCTCTTCCCTTTTCTCTTTATATACCTCTCTCTCCATTTCTCTCTCACTTTCCATCTCTTTCTCCCCTTCCCTCTCTCCCCCTTTGTCTCATTCTTACTCTCTCCATTTCTCTCTCCCTCTTTCTATTCCCCCTCTTTCTCTTCCTTTCGCTCCCTGCTTCTTTCTCTCTCATTCTCTTTATTTATTTTCCATTTCTTATCTCTCTTCGTCTCGTCCTCACTTTATCTCTTTCTTTGTCTCCTCCTCACTCTCTCTCTCTTTCTTTCTCTTTGTCAGCTTCTCACTCTCGCTCTCTCACACACAGGGTTCTTTGCATGAAAAAGGGCTATAATAATAAAGGATGGATGAGTAAAGGTAGGAGTGGTTTCCAAGGCGAAAATATGGACATTTGTTTCGATGGAAATTGGAAGACGGAAAAGATGGAGAAGAATCGGATTCAATTTGCTTACGATAAATGTTCGGGTCGAGAAGAAAGTTCGGAAGTGGAGACTCGAAATCTTGTGTAGCCATAAAGGCGGCCAATAGGCCATAGCAAAGAAAGTTTAAGGAGAAAATGAGAAGTTCTGATAGGAAAGCAAATAGGCTCACGCATGTAGAAGAATAATAATAAATGAAGGAAAAATTGAGTCATAAACTTGCAATCTCGATCAGTCTTAAAATGAGATTGAATTGAATTGCCATTTGTCTTTATCTGGGAAATTCTCTTGTTGCTAAAATGTGACAACAGAGAATCGAAAAATTGTCCTTTATTTAGAATAAGTATTTGATGGCTTAATAAAAGGCGAAGTGAAATTTGTAATTTAAGCTTTGAAAGTATTAAGTTCGTGTTGTGGTGAAAAATGGAATGAAATCATAAGTCAATTTACATTTCGTGTTGTGGTCGAAAAATAAATAAAAAAAAGGCTGAAAAAATGAAATAGTTAGGCGAGTTAAAATTTAAGTTGGCAATTAATAAAAAAGAGGATGAATAAATAGAAAGAAATTTGTTTTCCTAAACAAAACTTGGTCAACTGAAAGTAAATTAGGAAAAGAATTGTGTTCCACAAGTGTGAATCTAGGTGCCAACGTATATGTTATAGAGTAGGGACCCGGGTAAAGGTACTTCACTCTGTATAGGACCTTGCGATAAAACAGGGAATGGCTTGTATTGAAGGCGAAATCAATAAAGGTGTCGCACGAGGCTTATGAATGAAGTCAGTGAGATTAGAAGTGAATGTTTGGTGCAGGACCCGTGTATCCAAAAAAAGAAGACAGTGTGATAGGTAGTGGAACACTGCGCACTCTTCGATAGTTTCTGGGGGAGCAAGTAGCAAGTTGCTATGAATGGCACATACAACAGAAACACTCATCCATCTCAAAAATTGCTGTTATTTATCTTCACCTCGGTCATCTCTCTGACAGTTTCTTTGATGACATGGCTTAAGTTTTTAGCCTGGCCTTCAATAACACCCCTCAATTTTGCTCACCCTCGCAGAATTTAGCCACACTCCTTATCCATCTGACTTGTCAATATTTTTAAACTCTTATAGCTCATTCAATTATATTCTTTCTCTTTCTTACCCCACACGCATGGAAATATACTTGATTGTGTAGATTTCTCCTTCACAAATCACAGCCTCTCAATAACATAAATCTTTAAGCCTATAACTTCATTATCCAGCTATGTCTCTCTCACACACACTTCGCCCAATGCTCGAGTATATTGGAATCATGTCTATTTCTCGTTGGCTTTTCTCCATTGAACTGGAACTCATAATCAGAGGTTTTGCCTCTCTTTCCGTTGCTGACTATACCACTCGTACCACTGACCTCAACTAGGCCTTTCATCCCCTTTTAACTAGATCACCCACTCATACCATGATGGCCATTCGCCTATTCTTCGTCTTCGGTGTGCCACTTGGTTCTTTGGTGTGGAACATCATATTTTAAACACCTTTACAAATACTTTAGAAACTTAGCTTGAACCCCAATATATTTCTAGCAACCACCCAATCTCTCAACTACTCTCGTTTCTTTCTAAAGTCTTTGACAAGCTGGTATCAGCTAGGATCTAGATCACACGTCCTCGTACAGCATTGATTAAATCTTCCAGTTTGATTTCAAGGTAGGACACTGCACTACTTCACCTGACTTAAATGTTACTAACCATTTTCTTCGTGCGGCCGATCCTGGTCTTTCTTACATTCTAGTTCTTTTCTATCTTCAACAGCATTATATTTCATTCATCACTGTTCATACCTTCCTTCATACCCTTTGTAAATTTCTAGGTGTGTATGGAACTGCACTTAAATGGTTTAGTTCGTATTTTTTATCTCATACTCAGTTTATTCAGTAGTGATATATTTCGGCCAGAGGAGGTTTGTTTAGGCATTCCGCAGGGTTTGAGTTTGGGTCCGCTCCCGTTTTTTATCCATCTTATTCCCTTTGATATTCTTATACCTCGACGTGGTATGTCATTTCATTTCTATGTTGAAGACATGCAAATCTCTCTTTCTCAGTCTCGTTTGTTTAGACTCTTAGAAATCTTCCATCAGAGTACGACATCATTGGTGAATGGCTTTAGACCATCTCTCCGAAGCTCAATCATGACAAAACTGAGACACTATTGGTGGGTACTCCATCGGATATGGCTCTCCATAAAAATATCACTCCCTTTTTTAACCTTCGTGACCCTAGGTTCCCATTTTTTACCTTGTCGAAAATCTAGGCGTTACTTTAGATAGTCAAAGTATCTTTCTAAACCTATGTTCAGAATGTTTTCTAATTCTCTCTGTTAACTCCGTAATCTTAGCCTTATCTGCATCCACTTTGATTACAATGATTTCGATATTGTCATCTGTCGTAAATTTATGCGATAATAGGGATAACTAACCTAGGTTTGCTCAGGACGAACCAACCGTCAACTTTCCCTGTTACAATGGGACTAGAAAGAAACCATTTGTGAGGCCTCCCATTCTATTCTGTACCTTTGACTCATCGGTTGTTTATGCGTTAATGATTTGCTTCTTACTCTATTCCAATGGATTAAGTCTTTATTTTTGGATAAGATTCGTTTTAACACATTTACATTATTTTTATTTTTGAAGACATAAGCGTTTTTAATTCTTAAAATGATGCTCGCCGATGTCATTTTCAACTTCCGGAACCTAATAACAATGTAGTTATTCATTTTTCGAAAATATGTTATTATTTTGCTAAATTTCGATCTTTCTACGCCATTTGCTCTATTCCCTTCAACTTTCAGCCTGACTAGTTAGCCAATAGCATGCTATGCTATATCTGCAGGCGATCTCCGCATGCGTCTTTTGGCTGATTAGCCAATAGCATTCTTTGTTATATTTCGTGCATTTCGGACGATTCGTCGATATCCTTGTCTTCAGTTCATATGGTATAATGGCGTGTGGTGGCTGTGCTAGTTTGCAATACCAACTAATACGAGAAGTTTTTGATGACGATTGTCAGTCATTAGAAATAAATAGGCCTCACAGTGTAATCCAGCGAGGTATTGGTAAATTTATTGTTACCAATAGCTACGACCTTATTTCTAAACTCAATGCCATTCAGTATTCGAATAATTTTACCCTTGTTAGTTTCGATGTCTGCTCATTATTTACCAAGGTTCCAGTTGAAGATCTTTTCAATTTCATTAATGATAAATTGCAAAATATTGTTCTTCCCGTACCTGCTACTATTTTTATGAAACTTATTTCACTTTGTACCTAAAATTGTAAGTTTTCGTTCGATGGCAAATACTTTCTTCAAAAGTTTGGATTAGCCATGCGTAATTGTCTTTCACCTGTTCTCTCTAACTTATATATGGAGTTCTTTGAAACCAGACTCGTCCCAACTATCCTTGAATTCCCTATTGTTTGGTACAGGTATATTAATGATGTCATTTGCCTGTGGCCTAATTCTAAAGATGTTAATAGCTTTCTTACCAAACTTAATTCACTCGTTCCTTCCATTAAATTTACTCGTGAGGTTGAAAATAATAAAACCCTTTCCTTTCTCGATCTTCCTATTCATAGAACCCCGACTGGTTTTAAATACTCCATCTATCCCAAACCTACTAATTCAAACTCTTATATTCATTTTTATTCTTCGCATAGTCGCAAAGTCAAAGTTCCGTTATTTCCTCTGTGTTTACGAGCTTTACGAGTTGTTAGTCCTGAATATATGGATTCTGAATTCTCCAATATCTTTGTAATTGGCCATAAACTATGTTACCCCTATCCATTTCTTCTAAACTGTCTTTTCTCTGCAAAAAAATACGTTTTATAATACAACTCCTGCTATCCCGTTTAATGTTAAAAACATTTTGGTTTTACCCTTCTCTCTTTGTTTCATTGGCCTTCCCTGTATTTTAAAAAAACTTCAACATTTCAGTTACTTTCAAATACGAGTCAACTATAAAAAAACATTCTAGTTCACAATAATTGTAATAATATTGGAGGAGTCTATTCGGTCGAATGTTCTGTTTGTGCAAATAAATATTTTGGACAGACAGGAAAGCAATTATCTGTCCGTATTAATCAGAATAAATACAATATTAGAAGAGCTGTAAATAATAGTGCGTTTTTTTGTGCATATGTCCGAAAATAACCACTTGATTAATTGGAATTCAGCAAAATTTATTTTTCGCTCAAATGAATCAATTAAAAAAACCTTGTTGAATGTTCATGTATAAGCCAATTTAATAACTATAACATTTACGCTGGCTTTTTTAAAATTGGTGTTGTTATGAAAAAACTCATTCTTAAAGAAATTAGCTTTGAGTTATCTTTCTATTTTTTTTTTTTTTTGCATTTTTTATTTTTTATGGGAACCCGATGTATCAATTTAATTATTGCATTGATTTTTTATTAACATTATTTTATTTCTCTTCCTCTCTTTTTGACCCTCTCCCCTTCGTTTCATTTTACTTCTCGTGTCTCTCCTAATCACCCTTTTTAACCGTTTTAACATTTTTGGCTCTGTTCTTGACTCTTTCTTGCCTCTCGGTTTGACCTTGCTACCTATTATAGCTAAATCTTAATGTGAATTTACCCATCCCTCTCCTACTTCCACATTGCTGATTTCTTGTCTTAGAGGCGGTTCTTTATCTTTAACTAGCTTATATTATATATGCCCTTATTATATTATTTTCTCTTGTAGGTATCCTTGAGATTGAACTAAATAAAGTTCGAAAGTACTTGGAAGCACCTTTTCATTTTTCTCCTGCGAGACATTGCATTCATATATATATATATATATATATATATATATATATATATATATATATATATATATATATATATATATATATATATATATATATATATATATATATATATATATATATTTAGGATAAATAAGAAGGCTGCATTTAGGAAGTTTATTATGTTATTTTAACTTCTTGGTACCGACGTTTCGGGTAGGAACCTATTTTCAAGGATATGACATTAGGAATATATACAAACATAAGAAATTTTTCGAGTAGTTATCAGATATTTATAAATCAATTATATGGGAAATGGGAAGCAGCAGAGGTAGAAATATTCAAATTTCTAAAAAAAATGCAGGGCTTTAACTATTAGGGAATGGGAAATATGTTTTTGTTTTTCAAATAAAAACTGAGATCAATCGATTTTGGATGTCTTCATTGTAGAAATGGGAGATAATGGAAATATTGGAACAATATGGGTTGTTTTTTTGTGGGAATATTTCGGCGTGTGTGATGCGTGGGTGTTTATAAGTGTAGTAAAAGTGAAAATGAGCTTGTGTCCGTAGTGTAATCAGATAGGGAAGAATTCGGAAGTAGTGAATGGGGACCAGTGCTGTTGTTGATGCCTAGATGTGCGCAAATACGGGTATGTAGCGTGCGCAGTGTCGACCTGAACAATATTGCAGTCCCCGGTATATTTAGTGCCACAATCTCATCAACAACCACTAGCCCACAGATACCCAATTATGTCTCAATTGCACTAACCTTAGTCGATTCAGGGATCTCCCATTAATAACCTGGGTGAAATTCCCCTGGAGCATTTTATTTTTTACTGCCGCTTTTTAACTAAACAAAGTTGCAGATGAGTCATTCAGATGTGTTCAGTCTTAGTGGAGCTTAGTCTCAACCGATTTATAATTATTATATATAAGGGAATATTTCATCCAGGTTCTGATAAAAGCATGATAGTTGTAAGTTTTACCCAGGTTATGATTAGAGAAAGTTGTGGGTAAGTTTCACACAGGTTATGGCATGGAAGCTGTTGGTAAGTTTCACCCATATTTTGATTAGAGCTTGAAATTTATGGGAAACATTCACTTAAAATATGATAAAACTTGAATTCTATGAGTAAGTTGCACCCAGATTATGAATAGATCTTGAAGGTTGTGGGTAAGTTTCACCCAGATTATGATTAGAACTTTAAATTTGTAGGTAGGTCTTACCCAGGTTATGATTAGAGCTTGAAAGTTGTGGGTAGTTTTCATTCAGTTTCTTATTAGAGCTTGAAAGTTGTGAGTAAGTTTCATCCAGGTTATGAATTTAGGTTGAAAGTTGTGTGTAAGTTTCACCCATGTTAGTATTATAGCTTGAAAGTTGTTGGTAAATTTTACCCAATTTATGTTTAGAGCTTTAATGTTGTGGGTAAGTTTCACTTAGATTATGATTCGAGTTTGGATGTTGTAGGTAATTTTCGCTTAGGTTATGATTAGAGCTATAATTTGCGAGTAAGTTTCATCCGGGTTGTTATTAAAGCTTAAATGTTGTGGGTGTTTCACCCAGGTTATGAATTGAGCTTGAAATCTGTGGGTAAGTTTCACCTAGGCTACGATTATAGAATGAAAGTTGAGTGTAATTTCAACCAAGATATGATTAGAGCTTAAAATTTGTGGGTAATCTTCACCCAGGTTATGATTGCGCTTGCAGATTATTAGTAATTTCACTCAGGTTATGATTAGAGGTTGGAAGTTGCGGGTAGGTTTCATCAAGGTTAAAATTAGAGCTTGAAAGTTATGGTTAAGTTTCACTTAGGTTATGATTCGATCATGAAAGTTGTGGGTAAGTTTCAGCAAGGTTATGATTAAAGCATCAAAGAGGTGAGGAAGTTTCACCAAGGTTATGCTTAGAGCATGAAAGTTGTGGGTAAGGCTCACCCAGGTTATGATTAGAGCTTGCCAGTTACCGGCAAGTTTCCCCTCAGATTATAATTAGGGCCTGAAATTTGTGTGTATTTTCCCCAGATTATGATTAGTGCTTGAAATTTGTGGTTAGGTTTTACCTAAGTTATGATTAGAGCTTGAAAGTTGTGAGTAGGTTTCACCTTGGTTATGATTTAAGAATGAAAGTTGTGGCTAATTTTCACACAGTTTATAATTAGAGGATGAAACCGTTATGTACATTTCACCTATCTTTTGATTAGTGCATGAAAGTTATGGGCAAATTTCACCCAGGTTATGATTAGAGCTTTAATTTTTTTGGTTAGTTTCACCAAGGTTAGGAGTAGAACTTCAAAGTTGTGGATAAGTTTCATCCACCTTATGACTAAACATTGAAGTTGTGGGTAGTGTCGCACTAGTTGTGATTAGAGAATTGAAATTGGAGTGAATATTCACCCAGGCTATAATTAGAGCTTGAAAACTTTGGGTAATTTTACCAGGTTATATTAAGAGCTTGAAAGTTGTGGTTAAGTTTCTATTCAAATATGATTCGAGCTTAGAAGTTGCGGATATATTTTACCTGGGTTATGATGAGAGCTATAGATTTTGAATATGTTTCATCCAGGTTGTTATTAAAACTTAAAAGTTTTGGTTCTTTCACCCACGTTATGATTAGAGTTTAAAATTTATGGGTAAATTTCACCCAGGTTATGATTAGAGCTTGAAAGTGGTGGTTAAATTTCTCTCAGGTTAAGATTATAGATTAAAAGTTGATTGTAAGTTATGAGTAATTTTATTGAGGTTATGATTAAAGTATGAAAGTTGTGGACAAGTTTCACCAAGGTTATCATTAGAGCATGAAAGTTGTGGGTAAGTTTCACTCAATTTTTATTACAGCTTGAAGTTTGTGGGTAGGTTTCACCCAGTTTAGGATTAGAGCTTGAGAGTTCTTGGTGATTTACGTCCAGGTTATGATTAGAGCTTGAAAGTTCTGGGGAAGTTTCCCATCAGATTATAATTAAAGCTTGAACGTTCTAGGCAAGTTTCCAATCATATAATGATTAGAGCTTGAAAGTTCTAGGCAAGTTTCCAATCAGATAATGATTAGAGCTTGAAAGTTCTAGGCAAGTTTCCCATCAGATAACGATTAAAGCTTGAAAGTTCTAGGCAAGTTTCTCATCAGATTATGATTAGAGCTTGAAAGTTCTAGGCAAGTTTCCCATCAGATAACGATTAAAGTTATCTAATCATCAGATAATGATTAGAGCTTGAAAGTTCTAGACAAGTTTCCCATCAGATAACGATTAGAGATTGAAAGTTCTAAGCAGGTTTCCCATCAGATAATGATTAGAGCCGAATAGTTATGATATTAGGTCCAAAAAACTCATTGAAAAGTAAAACGGTTACCATCCGATCGACGACCTACCGACCAATAAAGTAATTTATAGAGTCGCTTGCACGCGACTAAATTTACCATATTTAATTTTAAAAATGAAATTACTAGAATAAAATATTTTTTGTTAATTTTAAAGCTTTTTTTATATTTTTTTCGGTAAAAAACCCCCACAAATATTAAAGAATAGCTGAAATGAGCCAATGAGAGAATACAGATTCCAACCCTTCCGCTAAAGTAGAATTCTGAAAGTCCCCAACGGCAGGCAAATATGAATCCTAGTTAGATCACCACTGCGGAAAATCCCCAACGGCATGCGAACATGAGGCCTAGTTAGATGGCTACTGCGGAAAATCCCCAATGGCAGGAGAACATGAGGCCTAGTTAGATGGCCACTGCGGAAAATCCTCAACGGCAGGCGAACATGAGTCATAGTTAGATGACCACTACGGAAAATCTCCAACCGCAGCCAAACATTAGGCCGAGTTAGATGGCCATTGCTGAAAATCCCCAACGACAGGCGAACATGAGGCCTAGTTAGATGATCACTGCGGAAAATCCCCAACCGCAGGCGAACATGAGGGTTAGTTAGATGACCATTGCGGAAAATCCCCAACGGCAGGCGTACATGAGGCCTAGTTAGATGGCCACTGCGAAAAATCCCCAATGGCAGGCAAATATGAGGCCTAGTTAGATGGCCAATGCCGAAATCCCTAACGGCAGGCGTTCATGAGGCATAGTTAGATGGCCATTGCTGAAAATCCCCAACGGCCGGCGAACATGAGGCCTAGTTAGATGGCCACTGCGGAAAATCACAAATGGCAGGCGAACATGAGGCCGAGTTAGATGGCCATTGCGGAAAATCCCCAACGACAGGCGAACATGAGGCCTAGTTAGATGATCACTGCGGAAAATCCCCAACCGCAGGCGAAAATGAGGCTTAGTTAGATGGCCATTGCGGAAAATCCCCAACGGCAGGCGTACATGAGGCCTAGTTAGATGGCCACTGCGAAAAATCCCCAATGGCAAGCGAATATGAGGCCTAGTTAGATGGCCACTGGGGAAATCCCTAACAGCAGGCGTTCATGAGGCCTAGTTAGATGGCCATTGCTTAAAATCCCCAACGGCCGGCGAACATGAGGCCTAGTTAGATGGCCACTGCGGAAAATCACAAATGGCAGGCGAACATGAGGCCTAGTTAGATGGCCACTGAGGAAAATCCCCAACGGCAGGTGAACATGAGGCCTAGTTAGATGACCACTGTGGAAAATTCCCAATGTTAAGGCGAACATGAGGCCTAGTTAGATGACCACTGCCTAAAATTCCCAATGTTAAGGTGAACATGAGGCCTAGTTAGATGACCACTGCGGAAAATCCCAAACAAAAGGCGAACAGGAGGCCTAGTTAGATGACCACTGCGAAAAAATCCCCAACGGCAGGCGAACATGAAGCATAGTTAGATGGCCACTGCGAAAAATCCCCAATGGCAGACGAACATGAGGCCTAGTTAAAACATAACATAAAATAACATATTTTGACGGATGACAAAAGCCACAAGGGCCTATCAAAGGTCATCCGCATTCGTCAAAACCCACTCACAAAAACCACTATCGCCAAGGGAAGACAAAATCAAAGTCCCCCACGATATAATAAAACAGATGACAAAAGCCACAAGTGCTTTTGCCAGATAACCACTGTAAAAAATCCCCAAAGGCAGGCGAACATGAGGCCTAGTTAGATGGCCTTTGCGGAAAATCCCCAACGGCAGGCGAACATGAAGCCTAGTTAGATGGCCACTGCGGAAAATCCCCAACGGCAAGCGAACATGAGGCGTAGTTAGATGACCACTGCGGAAAATCCCCAACGGCAGGCGAACATGAGGCCTGGTTAGATAGCCATTGCTGAAAATCCCCAACGGCAGGCGAACATTAGGCCTAGTTAGATGGCCACTGCAGAAAATCCCCAATGGCAGGCGAACATGCGGCCTAGTTAGATGGCCACTGCGGAAAATCCCCAACGGCACGCGATCATGAGGCCACTGCGGAAAATCCCCAACGACAGGCGAACATGAGTTCCAGTTAGATGACCACTGCGGAAAATTCCCAACGGCAGGCGAACATGAGGCCTAGTTAGATGGCCACTGCGGAAAATCCCAACTGCGGACGAGCGGACGAACCTACTCGATTTGGTCAACGGTCACAAAGGCGGACGAGGTTTGCATTCAAATTAAGTGTTCAGTCTTCTCGATCTTTCGTGCGACTGAAACAAACGCTGTTCTGATGAAGATCGTGGGCTCCATGAGATTGCTGCAAGTTCCTAGGCAAAAGAATTTCACTCACAGGCGTCTCTTAGCTACTTATTTCTTTTTAGCCTTCACGGGCTTCAACAAAAATATCCTCTTGGCCTTTTTTAATTAATCTGGAAAGTGGCCAATATTCATGGAAGCGTTGAAGATGTTTAAAATTGCTTGATTTCCGTTAGGGGGTGCTTTTATTAGGTGAGTCTTCGTAATTCCAGTCAACCCTGGAGCCTTTTGTTTGAAACTCCTCAGTGCAGTTTCATATTTCTCCTGAGCACGGCGAGTACGGTCAACCAGAAGATGAGGTGTGAGTTCTTCACCCAGCTCTCTCAACCTTGTCTCAACTTCATCCTCGTAGTCCCCATCAAATTCTGCATTTTCCGCTTCGCTGATGCTAAATCTTTGTTTGCAATATTCTCTGAAGTGACTTTCCACGTCCTCATCTCTGTTAATTTCAACTCCCTTGGTCATTATATTTATTCTTTCCCTTGGAGGGGTTCCTGTTAATCTTTTTATTTGACCCCAGAATTTTGAGGGATCCGTTTCAGTGTCTAGGTTACCAATTATATTGTCCCATGTCTCCTTGGATTTCCCCATGATGAGAAGTTTGATTGTTTCTCTTAGTTCTTGTAGCTCTCTATAGCGTTGGGCTGTGTTACCGCACAGGTTTATCTCATTGATAAGGAGATCTAATCGGTCCATTCTTTCATTAATTTCTTTATCCCACCTCGGGGCTGGGAGAGTTTTAAATCCCGTCCATGGGATAGCTTGACGGTGGGCCTCTTTGAATTTCAACATTATATTGTTAAGATGATGGTCTATCTCCTTAATCGAGGCGCCTTCCAGTCTATTTACCGGTATGGTGCTTAAGTGGTCTTTATAAGCTTTTCAATGAACCCTGTTTATTCATCTCCGTTTGGATATTTCGACCTGTATTGGTGAAGTTGACAACGTAGTTACCATGCTGATATGATCTGATGGTATGTTAGCACCCGGCACTGTCACTTGGTTGAGAGCAAAGTTGGCGTTAGTCAATACAAAATCAGGTGTTGTAGAAGATCTTCCTGTTAAGAATGTGGCCAAATCTCGCCTTACTCTTTGTACTCGTTCTTCCTAATTAGAAGGCTCAGTGTATTCCCCGCTCCATTTAAAGCCGTAGTATTTCCTGCCTCTCTGTAGCGGGCATTAAGGTCTCCGATTAAAATTGTTGGGGCGTTTCTACGGAATAGGCGGATGAAATTAGGAACTGGCAAATATGAACGTCTAGGTGGTTGATAACCGACTGCCACCAAAAGGTCATCATAGGTCATCTTGATCTTCACAGCCAGGTAAGACTCTTCCAAACCTTGAATTTCTTGGAATTTTATTCCTTTCCTGACTGTAATTGCGACGCCATCAAATCTCACATTAGAGTGGTTGGCCATCAGCACTTCATAATTGTATATTTTAATATACTCTGTTCGCAAATCTACGCTATGCTCGGCAATGAGGATGATGTCTGGGTCCAGGTTCCTTATAATCTCGTTGTATATTCTTTTTTTTTGTTTGTCCATCTGTTGACATTGAGGGAGAATATTTTCAACTTACTGATATATCTAATTTGATTGTCCATAATTTTTAGTTCTTATGTGGTTGTTTAGGTTTATGCCCGCTTTCTCTTGCTGGTGATCTTTTCCTCAGAAAATTTATTTTTATATATCTTCTTCTATAACTATATTTTAGCAAGGTGATATTTTGAAAGGGGGAAAATTTAGTTTCGAGGTTATTTTTAAAATTATTATAATTGTCGAAGTTCAGAAAATTTATAAAAATTTAACCATGGCTGCTTTTTTTTAGATTTTAAATTTTAATCTTAGTAGCGAAGCGCAACCTTCCCTCGTAGGGGGAGGGGCGAAGTCATTGCCTGGTTTTCATAAATATTAATCACAATCTCAGTTTAATAGCACTCTAGAAACGATCAAAAGGGGTAAATAAAAATCTTAATTACTTCTCCTGACCCATAGTAAGAATAACTCTGGTAATGAAAGCAGTATTCTCAAATTTTCGACCAGCCAGAGGGGTGGAGGTGGGAGGTGAGGAAAAAAGCGTAGTGATAAAGGAGTGGAGGTAGGAGGTAGTGGAATAGGAGGAAAAATAAATCTGGGGAGAGAAGAAATAATACCTACAAATCTTTAGAATTTTAAACATTGAATATTTACCCAAAACGTTTAGAAAATAATAATTTTATGCAAAGTTGAAAGTTGCGATGCAGAAGTTATATCCACATAATTATATTTTAGCTTATTTGTAGCATAGTGAAAGGGTGGGTTAGATGAACTGACCTCGTGGGCAATAGTTTGGAGACATCTAAAGTATACTAACATAAAGGATAGTGAAAGGGCGGGTCGGATGAACTGACCTCGTGGGCAGTAGTTTGGAGACACCTAAAGTAGACTAACATGAAGGGAACATATTGAAATGTATCTTTTTAGATACATTAGATGGATTCCTTGAGTTTTCTCTACCTGATGAGGGCGATGGTTTTTTCCATCTTTTTCTGTGTATAGGATGTTTTAGGAGATACCATATAGATAAAACCTAATATTAAATTAAATATTTCCTCTTGTTGAACAATATAATCACGTGAAATTAATGTAATAATCGGTATATTTACCATTTACATGACCTTTGGTTTGCAAACGCTTAGAATATGACCTGAAAATTTGTTACAATAATAGGCTGACATATATGTTCGAAAGGAATTGGAATAGAAGCATGAAGATGAAGGGTCAAAGCATAAGCAGAGGATAGAAAATGAAAGAGGGAGAAAAGAAAGAAGGAAAACAAATGCAAAAGAAAGCATTTAAATATAAACAAATGAACACATACAATGTGTTTGGGGTTAATTTGACGATTTTTAACGTATCCCTTTACAAGAACAGGTTGATGTATCGTTGAACAGTCAACGGCGTTGGAGAGCATACAGAGTAAAGCTTTAGTTGAGAAGTTAGCTGATATGGAGGACCGGAAGCCATCTGAATATTGGAAAAAAGTTACCTGCATTGTGATGATTCGTGCCGAATATCAAAATTCTCTATGAAGGCTGAAAATGCTCTAAGCCTTGACATGGGCAGCGGCAAGGGAGACCACGAACTACTGGTCACGAGAAAGGAACACAACAGGCGTTTTGGCAGCGTCTGCACGCCTGAAATCATACAAAAACTGCAGGACAAAATAGAGGAAGACTTGAACATGAAAATCCCAGCTTTGGCGAGAGAGATGGGTGTTAGAGTCACTATCATGAAGCTGGCCCTCAATGAGGACCTTCGCTATCACCCGTATGGGAGGTGCAAGTGACATATACTGGCAGCAAAGGCCAAGGCAAAGAACCTCTTGAACAAGCTGAAGCATCATGTTTAGTAGGGGGCGGGATGCATTTGCCAGGTTTTGGAGCCGTTTTGATGCCGTGGTGGAAGTTTAGGGCGACTAGGTTGATTAAACTTTTATCTCCTAGTCATAATCTAGTTGATTTTATTTAAATTTTTAAAATACATTTATTTTGGGGTGAAATAATGTGGGTGGTTTTGTCTTTATGCAAACTTTCAAATTTATCCCGAAGACTATGTACATTACGCACAATAAATTCAGTATATAATCAAAATACTTAAAGCAAATATATAAAACATTGAACTTTTTCATTAAGAATAAGCCTCTTTGATAATAGGAACCAGTTTAAAGATACCGGGATAGAAATATTAATATTATAAAAAAAAACTAATAAAAGAAGATTCAACAATATTCCGCTTAACAAAGCTGTAAATGGTAAATAAATTTAGCGGAATTCCAAATTGATAGAATAATCATTTTGAGACAAATGTACCAAGAATGCGCTGTTGTGTTCATTTCTTCTTACAATGTATTCATGTTGTGCCAGATGAGCAGATAAGGATTTACTCGTGCGCTAGATTACAATTTTCATAAATAGAACCTTCGCTAAATAGACTACCTATATTATTTTTTAATATTATGGATATGAATTTTATACAAAGTTGACTTATATTTAGTCACAAATTAATTATTTAAATATTTAAAAAGAAGAGAAAGAAATAAAAGCTATCAGAAAAAGATAAAACGATTTGTTTTGTACAATTTATACAAACAGAAGAAAATACGAAGGTAAATGATGGTAAAGATTTTAGAAAATTCAGTGTCCAAAAATTATGTTATGGGCTGACACAGCGTAGTCCTAGGAAAGCGTTTAACTTTATGACTATAGCAAAAATAAAAGTGAACTAGAGTTAGTAGGCTTGCTGTAAACACAAAATTTACAGCCAAACGGGGTCCTATGAATTATAATAATCCAGAAAAGGGCCTTTTTATGCTAAAGTTCGAGAATAAATTTAATAGAAGGAAGCAGAGAAGTAATGTTATTGAGGAAACGATGACAATCTTTAGAGGTAGACCACAAAAAAAGGATAGCATCTATGTATCTAAACTAAACATTAAATTAAATATTAGTTATTAGATAAATCAAGAAAAATATTTCTAGGCAAAGGTAAATCTATTGAGGTTGTTACCTTGTTGTGAGTGGTTTGGTAACAAAGGGTGATTGGTCCCAGAGTTTTTTGGTACAACTTCTGAGTAGCCAGATAGGGTTCTTGGTTCGGCTCGGTGTCTACCGATTCAATTCTTCGGTAAGTGTATTATGCGTGAGGCACTGACTTAAGCGGGTAGAGTTCTCTTCTTTCTTGATTAAAGGTTATCTTTCATGAAAGCAGGCTGGGTAAAGTTAATCCGAGTTCCTTAAGGGGTAAAGCAATCTTTGATGCTGGATTCAGTAATCTTTATTCGGCGGGAACTTGGAAAGTCTTCAGATGTTGCTATCTCAAACATGAGAGATTTTTCAAATCCTTTTTTATATGAATGGGCCGGACAAAACGCGGCAAACTTCTGTACATTCAATATGAGTTTCAAATAACATTAAATTTGTAATTCTACTTTCATTAATCTATTTTACAATGTTTTACATTATTATAGAATCTTACAAGAAATCCGTATGATTATATTAAATAAATACTAAGAGGTAAACTACCTTCTTAAATACCTATGTATAAACATAGGTATTTAAGAAGTTAGTTTACCTTAGTATTTATTTAATATAATCCATACGGATTTCTTTAAGTGGAATGTTATTTTGGTTCAATGTGAACGCAGTATAAATTCTATAAAACACGTTAAAGGGATAATTTTTCAGGTTTCTTATTCCATATTACAATGTGAACACCATATATCAAGATGACATAATTTATCAATGAAAAAGAAAAAGTTTCAATCAGGAGTTTGTTAAAATGAAACATACATCAAAACTAACGAGGGTAGGAGTAGTGGAATAATTATTAGCCTTAAGCTTATTAATTAAGTCATAACTATTTTTAATATGAGAACCAGGCAATGGCTTCGCCACTCCTCCATACGGGGAGAGCTCGCGCTCGCTACTAAGATTAAAATTTAAAATCTAAAAAAAGCAGCCATCGTTAAATTTTTAGAAATTTTCTGAACTTCGCCAATTATAATAATATTAAGAAGGAACTCGAAATTAAATTTACCCCCTTTCAAAATATCACGTTGCTAAAATATAGAGTTATAGAAGAAGATATATAAAAACAAATTTTCTGAACTTTACCGTTGGGAATTCATGGGGTTTTTAAAAGAATTCTCAAAATTTCGATACTTATATTTATTTCTGAACTTCACCATTTTGCTTTTTGATATTATAAAAGAATTATTAGAAATAAATTTGATAAAAAACATAAGTCATAACCAAACTAAGATGAAATTATAATTCAAATACTCAAAAATATTCCCTTCTTAAATTATAGAGTTAATAATGATGAGGATGAGAAAATTGAGTAATGCTGCTCACAAGAGGTGTTACTAACGAAGGCATTTTTATAAGGAATAAGAAACGGACCTACAGGACTTGTAAAGGGAGCATGAAGATGCTATTCTTATGAGATTTATCAAGACCATATAATAAGGAAGAGAAGCGTTTATAGACTTAAACTTTGCAATTAATTCAGAAAAGAAAGGACACATTTGGGGAAGTCACAGGTAATTCCCATCGTAGAATCATTTACAATGGCTTCAGGAGTGAAATGTCGATATAATAATAGATTCATTTTAGCCAGCTAACAATTTTTGTCCATAATAACAACCAAACTGGTTATTAACATCCTTAGTAATGTCTATGGAGGGGTTATTACGAGGCGTAAATAGAGCAGGAAACGAAAAGGGTAAAACACACTATTCTGAAAAATATAATCCATTCAAATAATTCCATTCAGAGAAATGATTTTATTTACAAAAACCCTATTCAAAATACATTTAAAATGTTTCTATCACATCACAATAGAAAAGAAAAGGAATTTATTTAATAAAAATATCACAAATATTACATTTCAGGGGCTCTATAAAGCATTGTTCAAAACTACATTTGTTTGCAAATATTTTTCCAATGTAAATTTTTAAAAGTATACATAAAACAAGCACTCTAAATATTCCTATATTCCATTACTTACATATATGTTCTCTTTTTTCTCTATCTCTTTTTATTATCTCTCTCTCTTTCTCTCTCTCTCTCTCTTGCTCTCTCTCTCTCTCTCTCTCTCTCTCTCTCTCTCTCTCTCTCTCTTTCTCTCTCTCTTTCTCTCTTTCTCTGTTCCTTCGTGAGTTGGATTCTGCGAAGATATTATACTTTTGCCTCGACCCTTCCTCAACTTCTTTCTATTATTATCCTTTTTCAATATATTTTGGCCTAAATAATTGAATGTTTGCACACCCACTAATTTTAAGCCATTAGCTTTTTGTTTCCATCTTTTAGCTCTTAATCATTCTCTCTTCTTTTATTATACGTTTAATTTTCCGGAGTTATAATTTTATTCATTATTATAACAACTATTTTTTTAAAATTTCGTACAGTGCTCCTTGAAAATGAACGGAATAAAAAGGAAAATTATGGTGACAAAATAATCGAAACAGCTTCTACTCTTTTACTTTTGTCAACACCTATCGATAAATTCCTTAAAAACTAAAATTGTCAACAAATTTTATTTATATATATATTGCAGAGGCCTCATACCTAATATTATTAAACTCAAGTTAAGATGTTTAGCATAATTATGTGTTAATACATGTCAAAATAAGAGATATTCTATATTTTCAGAGGGAAATTTGGGGGAAACCGTGACCATAATAAGAAATATATAGAAATTATTTCTTCTTTCAGAGTCATAAGTTTGAATCAAGATTAATCACAGAGGAATTTTTTAATTGCATTATGAATTACATTGGTGGAAAAAAAATTACAAGTAATGCATTTAAAAAGAAAATCCAACTCATCATAAAATGTTTTGTAATTAGAATAAATTTCGTAAGCACGATTTATTAAATAGGAAATTAGATTCCTTTTGAATGAAGTTTAAACATATGAATCATTTTTCTTTCCAGTCCTGTTAATGTTGCTATTCTGTAAACTGAGCTGACCAGTCGATTATTTTGATTCGTAAGTTTGATATCTAAAAAAGATAGTGCGCTGTAAACTCCACTTTCTGCCATAAACTTCATATTCCGAGGTTTGCTATAATTTAGGTAAAGTAAAAATTTTGAACAGAATCTGGGGATGCAAATAGCAAAAACGAGTCATCAAAATGTCTTCTATAATACACAGGTCTGAAAAGAGAGAGAAATTCCTTCAACTAAATTTTTTCACTAAAAGACATTAAAAGAGAAGACAGAGTTGGACCAAGTGGGATATTTATCACAACTCTGTCCATTTGCCGGATTTGAGTTTCATCAAATAGAAAAATACATTTCTTAGTGACAATAGGAACAAGCTTATTTATATTATATCAATGCTTGAACGCAAAATTGGAGACCGAATCCTTTGAAGGAGGTTATTTCAAATATCAATGGTTTCGTCCAGGGGTACATTAGTGAATAAAGAGACTCTATCAAAACTATCAATCTCGGTCACCTCTTTTAGGGAAGAAAATGTATTTTTTAGCAGTGTAATCATTAACATAAATCAGATTAAAATACAGAACAAAAATTTTGAAAGATTGGTGACACTTCAGAAGAGCTACGCCGTGTTTTCTGTAGTAAAACCAGTACTAATAGCGTTTTTAGGTATTCCAATCATTATTTATGGCTTCAGTTAGGCGTGGAAAGCACTTATTATTAAGATAGTAGCCGCTGAGTACGACTCTATTTGCAGCGATACTATCTTAAAAATAACTGCTTTCCGGGCGAAAACGAAGCCGTAAATGATGACTAAAATACCGACAAACACCATTAGTACTTACTATTTGTTTATAGATTATTCGTCTATGCGTTTGGTTAATACTTCAGTTTAGGAGCTCATGATAGGAAGTGCTATTTCTGGGCTACAATTAATGCGATCGGCTCTGCACGTTTATCGAAATAATAAAGACAATAGCGCCGCCTACTTCAGGCTATTTCGGCCAAAAAATTAACATTTTTAGTTACTTTCGAAATGGGGGCTTCTCATCCATACCTCCCATTTAATTGTGGTGGGTTTCCCCCACCCCTGGCAACTTTAAAAAAAACTCATAATATTCCTAATTCGAAAGGTAACACCAGATTTGAATGCAAAAGGCGATTGCTAAATGTCGGAGGCACTATCATCGTTTTAAATTACCTAATAAATAATCACTTCACGACAAAAGCTAAACCATCTCCACCTTTCATTATTATAATCGAGTCGCGCTTCTTTTCCACTCCTGCTGCAAAAGGCGTATTAAAGTCCAACAAACCAAACTCGCATGAATCGCACTATTTTAACTGCTTGCCTCCAGGGTTGCTCATTGTTTGCAATAAGGTCGAGCTAATGGTTGCTAGAGTATGAATGTAATGGTTTATTTTCACATTAAAAGAAAGCAAGGCTCGCCGTATTTAAATGTCAATTTTAACCCCTTTAAGGAATAATATCTTAAAAATATGTACTTTCTGCGCCAAATTGAAACCATATATGCCGAATGGAATGCCTAAAAAGACCGTGAGTACTTGTATAACACTAAAAATAAGGCGTAGGTCTTCTGAAGTTTGACCGAAAGATTATAATTAAACGTATAGAGAGCTGATCAAATTTGGCAAGATGTAATCTGATCTTTATGTAACTTGGGCAAATCGTAGAGCACAGCGGTTGGTACCTGATGCAAACAATTGATTGTATCGTCATTTTTCAGAATACGCAAAATCTTATTGAGTTTGCTCTCAAGTCCTAAAATGTTACGAAAAAGGGGTTCCCTTTGACACGAGAAAACTTCGTAGACTTATCCACTTTTTTTTACATTTTTATTAAATAACAGACATATTCAATCCAGACATATTTAATCCTTGACCTTTTTCCGGTTTATATGTGACTATTGTTTTGTCTTGTGAAAGATATTTAGACATTGAAATTCGGTAGAAGAAAAAACGTAAGCAAATTTGAAATAACTTAAACCGTGGAAAACATAAGACAATTTTTTTAGGGAAGACTTAAAGCTTTTGAACAAAGTTTGTATTACTAGAATAAATGTCAAACCTACTAAAAAAATTGAAAATATTTTCAATTCAAGAAGTATAGTGCAAAATTAATTTTCCATAAGGGTGGCGAAAATTGCAAGCCCATGAATAAAGTTTCCAACTCAAATTGACTCAGATAACGGTCACAGTAATTAAATACAGCTTGCCTCGGGTTTAAAATATAGCCCTTATTTAGTCCTAACTTGCAATTATAATTTTAATTACAAGGCGTTTTGTGACGGGTTGGATTTTCTTTTTAAATGTATTGGGGTAATAGGTTTCCACCAATGTAATTCATAAGGTAATTAAAAATTTCTTCTGTGATAAATTCTGCTTCAAACCTATAACTCTGAAAGAAGAAACAGTTTCCAAATATTCGTTATTATGCTTCCAATAACATAAATTTAAAGAATGAAATTGTAAAAATAATCGCAAAAGTTTACCCACAAATTAAGGATATCTGTAGTTTTACCGTAGAACCTAATTTGAGATTCTTCTTCAGCCTGAAGGATCGAATTTCTTACCTTATGTGTTCGTCGGTCGTTGAGCTTTAATCCTGTGGTGATCGTCGATCGTTGAGCTTTAATCCTGTGGTGATCGTCTATCTTTGAGCTTTAATCCTGTGGTGATCGTCGATCGTTGAGCTTTAATCCTGTGGTGATAGTCGATAGTTGAGCTTTAATCCTGTGGTGATCGTCGATCTTTGAGCTTTAATCCTGTGGTGATTGTCGATCTTTGAGCTTTAATCCTGTGGTGATAGTCGATAGTTTAGCTTTAATCCTGTGGTGATAGTCGATAGTTGAGCTTGAATCCTGTAGTGATCGTCGATCTTTGAGCTTTAATCCTGTGGTGATCGTCGATCTTTGAGCTTTAATCCTGTGGTGATGGCGATAGTTGAGATTTAATCCTGTGGTGATCGTCGATCGTTGAGCTTTAATCCTGTGGTGATCGTCGATCGTTGAGCTTTAATCCTGTGGTGATAGTCGATCGTTGAGCTTTAATCCTGTGGTAATCGTCGATCTTTGAGCTTTAATCCTGTGGTGATCGTCGATCTTTGAGCTTTAATCCTGTGGTGATGGCGATAGTTGAGATTTAATCCTGTGGTGATCGTCGATCGTTGAGCTTTAATCCTGTGGTGATCGTCGATCGTTGAGCTTTAATCCTGTGGTGATAGTCGATCGTTGAGCTTTAATCCTGTGGTGATCGTCGATCTTTGAGCTTTAATCCTGTGGTGATTGTCGCTCTTTGAGCCTAAATCCTGTGGTGATTGTTGAGCTTTAATCCTGTGGTAATCGTCGATCGTTGAGCTTTAATCCTGTGGTGATCGTCGATCGGTGAGTTTTAATCCTGTGATAATTGTAGGTCATCCAATGTTGGTTAAACGAAACGCAAACTAAAAACTAGGGTCAATGAGCACAGAGAGTGTTATTGTTTCAACGGTTCACCCCCTTTGTAAGCTATCCCTTGCCTCTTTACAAAATCACGCTTATGAAGCTAATCCTCCGATAAAACCGGAATAGTTAAAAGTTTGGGATTATAAATCCCTCCTTAAATAATTATGTAGCCCTTCATATTTTACACATAGCTCGCTGATTCCTTCTCGATAATGCACCAACCCCTTTGGTCTCGTTCTTTCTTATGGTGATCCAGGTTTCTGTTTTCTTTTAATTGTCGATAGACGAGATAACGATTCCTTCGTACTTTCAGTGAGTGATCATAATTTGTGTTGTTGAATTTGTTTAAGTCTTTCGAGGTTTGTTTTAAATTAAAAAAAAATAAAATTATTAATAGTTAACGATGGTATATCTCTTAATTATAGATAGCACTGAAGAGATTAAAGGATTTACCGAAACATCTGCCTCCCCCCCGTCCACTCTTGGTGCAGTCACAAGGCGGTTACTGCAAAGACATCCGGCCAAGGCATCGGCAAGTCAACAGCGTAACCACAGTGTGGCACAACTTGGTGCCATGAAAGCCTCTAAAGGTCAAAATGAAAGATCTCCCCCAGGAGAGTGAGATCCAGTTTCACGTCAAATAAGAAATTGGAGACGTGTTTCTCCCAATCTCGAAGGCTAACGAGGAGCCGATGTTTGACTTCGTGGGAAAGACCGTTTGGAAAAAGAACTCTCCTGGGGCCGTCCTCTAGCCCCTCTCCCCCTTACCACTTTCCCAGTGAGGGTGCGAGGTATAAATGAGGAACTCTGAGGAAAATCGGGGTAGTATACGTCAGTCTCTAGGTGACGAAGTCCTCGATCCAAAACCGAGCTACCGAGACTAGAGAGGTAGTTTACTTGGGTTTGCCAGACCAAGAAGTACCCTGCAAGAGAGGCAGGGCTACCTACCTTAAGGGGCTAAGAAGAAGCTCATCCTCGAGCTAAGTCCCTGGTTATCCAACCAAACGATAAGTTAACTTTGGTAAGTTCAACTTACTCTCGCCAGAGAGACTCCTCATATCCTGGTGCACCTTAAACACCAGGGGTATTCCTCGTCCTTGAGGAATTAAGAAAAGAAGAAGGAGGTAGTATACGTCAGTCTCTAGGTGACGAAGTCCTCGGATCCAAAACCGAGCTACCGAGACTGGAGAGGTAGTGTACTTGGCTCGCCAGACCAAGAAGTACCCTGCAAGAGAGGCAGGGCTACCTACCTTAAGGGGCTAAGAAGAAGCTCATCCTCGAGCTAAGTCCCTGGTTATCAAACCAAACGATAAGTTAACTTTGGTAAGTTCAACTTACTCTCGCCAGAGAGACTCCTCATATCCTGGTGCACCTTAAACACCAGGGGTATTCCTCGTCCTTGAGGAATTAAGAAAAGAAGAAGGAAAAGGCTCCCCTTCGAGCCCGTTATTCGGTGGCCACACCGAACTCCTAAGTTAACTTGGTAAGGAACCAAGTTCAAATTATTCTCGCCAGAGAAATCCCCCTCCGCTATACACGCCCTTGAGGAAGACTGAATTAAGCAAAAGCTCATCCTCGAGCTAGTTCCGGGTTACCAAACCGAACGGTAAGTAATTTATTCTCGCCAGAGAAATCCCCCTCCGTTATCCTCGCCCTTGAAGAAGACCCTTCCCGAATTCAGTCCTCGTCCATAAGGAAATAAGTAACGAAGGAGAAAAGCTCCTCCTCGAACCCATTACTCGGTGATCACACCGCACTCCAAGTTAACTTGATTTAAGAACCAAGTTCGACTCACTCTCGTCAGAGAGACCACGACTGCCTAGGTGTTGCATAAAGCACCGTCTTGGTTTTCGTCCTTGAAGACACCCCCCCCCCCCCCGAAGAACGTGTGTACCCCTCAGCTGCTACCCTCGCCAAAACGACCGTGGAATTTCGCCCATCTACATCTGGACACACGGCACACGTCGAAAGCAAATAACATTTCTACGGCCTTTAAACTCCACATGAGTCCGTAAGCCTAATTTTTATATTATTGTTGTGTTTAGAGAAAACGTTAATTAATTTTTAGGGGTAAACTAATTTAAATAATTCTTGTTTAGACTAATATTCAGAGTATTGGTGTGGTTAATGTATAAATGTTATGTATTCAATTGATAAAGATAAAATATAAGTTTGTTTTGGGATTAATGTTCGTTTCTCTTATATATATCCTTACGTGTTGCAGAACGGCTCTGTTCTTTAAGATATTCTTATAATATCAATATATTAGACACTCTTAGCACTCTTAGAGAAAGAACAAAAAAAGGGGGGGGAATTCTACGACATAAATAAAAGTGGTGTCAGGTTTGTAGGTTGTTATTAGAAAGAACCCAGCAGTGTCAAATTAAGAAAGAGCCAACACGTAAAGGAATATCAGATCAGGAATAAGAGAATAATTGACGAGAGGAAAATTTGTAGAGTTAGAGGTGGTAACAATCTTAAGGTAATTGGTAGGTCAAGTTGTAAATTTTTTGTCGGGAGTGGTATTTCAATCAGGATAGTAGTGGGATTAAGGGTAAGTTATGCTGAGCGCTACCTGGTGAGTGGTAGCATAATTACCTGAGAATACAGAAAGGAAAAATCGACGGACCAACACAAAATGGATCTAGTCAAAAGATTTTACCAACAAGCCCAAAGTCTGGGACTTGAAGGCACAGAAATGCATGACTACGTCATGGCAAAACTAAGAATAGATTGTGAAGAAGAAGAAGAAAGAATTTTGGATATAGAAGAAGAACAAGAATTAATAAAGTTTGAGAGAGAAACAGAAGATATAATAAGAGAGAATAAAAGAGAACGTGAATTAATGGAAATACGGATGAACCGAAAAAGTGAAGAATCCCGAATACAGCGGAAAATAGAAACAGAGGAAAGAAGAATGCTGAGAGGAGGTAAAACAAGCGAAAGAATAATACTGTTGAAAAGAGAAGCACGAGAATTCAGAATAAAGATAGAAATGCAAGATGAAGAAAGAAGACTAAAGATAAAGCTGGAAGATGAAGAAAGAAGAACTCGACGGGAAGACGAAATAGTGAAAGCAGAAAAAGAAGCCGAGGACAGGAGAATGAAGAGGGAAAAAGGTTCGAAAGAGAGGAGAATAAAGATTAAAAAAGAAATAGATGAAAGAAGAATACAGAGGAAAAAAGAACGTGCTCAAGCGAAAAGAGAAGAGAGAGAAGAAAAGGAAAGATTGCTCGCGCTCGAAAGAGCACCTATCGAGAATCTCATAGAGGCCGAGGAAGTTGTAGCCCGGCCTGGACCTAAGGAAGAACCATCGAGGGAAACCCAGCCAATTGGGGTAACGATGGAAGAAGTAGGAAGTAGGAATGAGGTACCAGCAGGAGTACCTAAGGAAGAACCTATGAGGAGAACCCAGCCAAATGGGGTTATCAGGGAAGATGGAAAAGGTAGGATAGAGGTCTGAGCAGGTGTACCTGAAGAACTACCTACTAAGAGAAGTGAGTCAAATGAGTTGACAAGGAAGGAGGAAAGAGGTGCTATTGCGATACACCAGTGTAAGACTAATCAAATGGTAGAAGCGGATGAGTATCCCCTACCCCTAGTAGTCTCCTCCCCGAATGGAACGTCCACGGAGTTACCGCTAATACGACAAGTCGTAGTGAGCGCCACGCCCATTAACGACCTCGCAGGGAAAAGTTTTCTCGATCCCCAAAGATCGAACCCAGACACGATCTTCCCGTGCACCTGGTTAAAGGAGAGCTATGGGACTCAAGTTCTCATCAATTATGCCCCACTGCAACAGGCCGCTCTATCCTTAATGTTCAATTTAAAGGTAGTCAAGTACCATAATGTGGGTAAGTCGAGTAGGTTGAAATACCGCTACCATTTAGTAACATACTTGGGTAGACTCAATAACCCGAACGGCCGACTCAGGCGCGGTAAAGTATTGGTCTGAGAGCACCATTTTAGGATTAGCTACCTCAAAGGAGCCGATAAAGAACAGCTGCTCTATAGGCGGAGACGAAATACCATTCAGGGTTATTTTGGTACCTAATGAGCGTGAAACCATGTTTTCATTTGTCGTTCGTGTAAATATTTATCGGTAGGATTTAAGTTCTCAAAAACATAGAAATGTAAGGAAGTAGCTTGTTTTTTGGGGGGGTTTTTGCGGGTAATCGATCAATTAAGGTTTTGTTATAATCATGTAAAATTGTAAATCGAGTTTTTCTAGTTCGACACATTGCCTGTGTAAACGCGCGCGAGGGCGTACATGTGTAAGGAAACTTAATGTATGGGAGGGCTCAAGAAATACAACTTTGCTAATCTCGACTAGGTTGAGTAAGTTGTTTTGAGTTCCCGGGAGCATCCCCCCTCTCCATTAAATTCTTCGATGGGAGGTGTTGTAGGGGAATGGTCACTTCCCCCCCCCCCCGTCCACTCTTGGTGCAGTCACAGGGCGGTTACCGCAAAGACATCCGGCCCAGGCATCGGCGAGTCAACAGCGTAACCGCAGTGTGGCACAACTTGGTGCCATGAAAGACCCTAAAGGTCAAAATAAGAGATCTCCCCCAGGAGAGTGAGATTCAGTTTCACGTCAAATAAGAAAGTGGAGACGTGTTTCTCCCAATCTCGAAGGCTAACGAGGAGCCGATGTTTGACTTCGTGGGAAAGACCGTTTGGAAAAAGAACTCTCCTGGGGCCGTCCTCTAGCCCCTCCCCCCCTTACCACTTCCCCAGTGGGGGTGCGAGGTATAAATGAGGAACTCTGAGAAAAATCGGGGTAGTATACGTCAGTCTCAAGGTGACGAAGTCCTCGGATCCAAAACCGAGCTACCGAGACTAAAGAGGTAGTTTACTTGGGTCGCCAGTCAAGAAGTACCCTGCAAGAGAGGCAGAGCTACCTACCTTAAGGGGCTAAGAAGAAGCTCATCCTCGAGCTAAGTCCCTGGTTATCAAACCAAACGATGAGTTAACTTTGGTAAGTTCAACTTACTCTCGCCAGAGAGACTCCTCATATCCTGGTGCACCTTAAACACCAGGGGTATTCCTCGTCCTTGAGGAATTAAGAAAAGAAGAAGGAGGTAGTATACGTCAGTCTCTAGGTGACGAAGTCCTCGGATCCAAAACCGAGCTACCGAGACTGGAGAGGTAGTGTACTTGGCTCGCCAGACCAAGAAGTACCCTGCAAAAGAGGCAGGGCTACCTACCTTAAGGGGCTAAGAAGAAGCTCATCCTCGAGCTAAGTCCCTGGTTATCAATCCAAACGATAAGTTAACTTTGGTAAGTTCAACTTACTCTCGCCAGAGAGACTCCTCATATCCTGGTGCACATTAAACACCAGGGGTATTCCTCGTCCTTGAGGAATTATGAAAAAAAGAAGGAAAAGGCTCCCCCTTGAGCCCGTTATTCGGTGGCCACACCGAACTCCTAAGTTAACTTGGTAAGGAACCAAGTTCAAATTATTCTCGCCAGATAAATCCCCCTCCGTTATACACGCCCTTGAGGAAGACTGGAATTAAGCAAAAGCTCATCCTCGAGCTAGTTCCGGGTTACCAAACCGAACGGTAAGTAATTTATTCTCGCCAGAGAAATCCCCCTCCGTTATCCTCGCCCTTGAAGAAGACCTTCCCCGAATTCAGTCCTCGTCCATAAGGAAATAAGTAACGAAGGAGAAAAGCTCCTCCTCGAACCCGTTACTCGGTGATCACACCGCACTCCAAGTTAACTTGATTTAAGAACCAAGTTCGACTCACTCTCGTCAGAGAGACCACGACTGCCTAGGTGTTGCATAAAGCACCGTCTTGGTTTTCGTCCTTGAAGACGCCCCCCCCCCCATCCGGAAGAACCTGTGGACCACCCAGCTGCTACCCTCGCCAAAACGACCGTGGAATTTCGCCCATCTACATCTGGACACGCGGCTCGCGTCGTGAGGCAATAACATTTCTACGGCCTTTAAACTCCACATGAGTCCGTAAGCCTAATTCTTATATTATTGTTTTGTGTAGAGAAAACGTTAACCAATTTTGGGGGGTAAACTAATTTAATTAATTTTTGTTTATAATAATATTTAGAGTATTACTGTAGTTAATGTCTAAATGTTATGTATTCAATTGATAAAGGTAAAATATAAGTTTATTTTGTGAATTAGTGGGCGTTTATTTTATATCCTTACGTGTTTCGTAATGGCTCTGTTCTTTAAGATATTCTTATAATATCAATATATTAGACTCACTCTTAGACTTAGAACAAAAAGGGGGGGAAGAATTCTACGACATATATATATATATATATATATATATATATATATATATATATATATATATATATATATATATATATGAAAGGAATAACAAAGAAAATAACACGTGAGGTTCGAAATGAATGCAATGTCCCGCAGGAAAAATGAAAAGGGTGCTTCCAAGTACTTTCGAGCTTTATTTAGGTAATTGTCAAGGATTACTACCTTATCATTGACAATAAGCTGAATAAAGTTCGAAAGTACTTAGAACCCCCTTTTTCATTTTCCCTGCGGTACATTTCATTCATATATATATATATATATATATATATATATATATATATATATATATATATATATATATATATATATATATATATACGAGGAGGCGCAATAAGTTTTGCGAATCGATAGGGCAAAACAGAGAAAGGGGATAGCTGTTTGTGGGGGTGTTAGGACAAGTCATGACAAGTCAGAACCTGCAGCCGCACGCTCCTGCTTCGTCTATTCAAGAAGCAGTAGCTGATCGCAGATCGTCAGCCACAAATCTTTTAACAATGGAGAAGGTTGAGCACCGCACAGTGATCAAATTTTTGACCAAGGAAGGCAAGAATGCAAAAGAGATCCATGAACGCATGGTTGCAGTTTACACGGACACCGCCCCTTCCTATGCAACCATTGCTCGCTCGAATATGAAGTTCTGCCATGGTCGTGAGTCCCTTGAAGATGATCCACGTCCAGGACGCTCGTCAGACGTGACCAACGAGGACAATGTGGCCCGTGTAGAGAGGAGGATCCTTTAAAATCGACGGGTAAAGGTCGAAGAATTCGAGCAAGAACTTGGAATATTACATGGAAGTGTTTGTGATAGAACGGGTTGAGGCCGCGTAAATTCAAACTCTATCACATGTTATTTAAAACCACGATGCTCCCACTTGCATCTTCGCTTTACAGCTTGGCGCCTTATCACCGCCACCAGAGTCAATGTTTAAACAAGGAGGTTTATCTTCCCCCCGTTCGCCCCCATACGCCGACCTCGCCAGATTGAGTTAAGCTTATGGGCAGATAAGGCATTGTTCCCAGGCTCGGCTGTGCATTCCCTCGAAGCTCCCACTCCATTGTCCCCCACGCAAAGGTAGTGTCTCGACTATTTAGATGGAAACTTTACCACTAAGATCAGAATGGAGATCCAGGTTTTCGTCGTGAAACATCACCCCGACCCTATCTCACTTTGTGCGCCAAGGGACCTCGACCTCGAGATTCACCATCACTTGTCCAGAAGGAGGACAATATCCCTTGAGTGCCAAGGTTCGAGCCTTTCGTGACGCCGAGTCCACAAGGCTTCCCTCTCGTTGTTCAGAAAGAGAACAACGTTAGAACAGCCATTGTTCGTTCGAGCCCGTTGACCAGAAACGGTTCTCACCCCTTCCCCTGTTGTTCAGAAGAGAACAACGTAGAACAGCCATTGTTCTTTTGAGCCTGTTCACCAAGAAGCGGTTCTCACCCTTTCCCCTTGTTGTTCAGAAAAAACAACATTAGAACAGCCATTGTTTTGAGCCCGTAGACAAGAGACGGTTCTCACCCCCCCTGTTGTTCAGAAGAGAACAACGTAGAACAGCCATTGTTCTTCAAGCCGTTCGTCGAGAAACGGTTCTCATTCCCAAGACGCCACGTCAGGATCATTTTATCCCCCCCCCCTTCGGCTGGAACTCGCCAGCGGACGGAAAATACCTTCACGTCGACTTCCTCTGCACCACTAGCATAAAATTACGTAAGCCGAACGTTACCTTTGAGTATTTAACCCTTTTGTCAATTCTATCCTGTGCTTTAAATGGTTTAGCGAACCATCCCAATCTCTTTAACTTTATATTTGTTTTACCTTTTTAAATGTTTTAATCCTCGGATTAGCCCAAGCCCCCACGACCCTTTCCATTCTCTGTTTATGTCAATATTTTCCGTTTTGTGTATTGTTGATAGTTATTATTAATAAAACTCTATTTTATTAATGATAGCAATATTATTATCCTTGAGCTCAGTTCCACTTCTTAAGCATATCGAAGATACATAATATCGGCCCGCCAGACATCCACGCACTCTAAAGATAATTAAAGAAGTTCCCTCAACAAATAGTTATATATGGTATATCGTCGAGAGTCCATTCTACGACATATATATATATATATATATATATATATATATATATATATATATATATATATATATATACTATTTAAATTTGGTATCAAGTGTGTAAGGTTTAATGCTATATCTTTGCAAACAATGGTCTCAGTCGGTTAAAGCATAGTGTTATTCGTTATAATAATAGAGTATAGTAGTTCCCTTTTGTTTTAACGATTGCTATCCCCTTTTTTGAAACTTAAGAAGCTGGAGTAGCTCAAGGAACTGTTATAATAATTTGTTTGTGTTTTTTTTCTGATTTTAGTCAGTGGTTATTTAGATCGAGAAACCAAGTACGAATAGGTCAGTGCCCATAATTAGGTAGGCTAATTTCTTTAGAAGGCATAATTCTTGTTGCAAGGAATTTTAGTTGGTTGACTAGTACGCCCCCAAGTGCAGAGATGACTCAGTTCGAAATCTTTAAAGCGCAAGGAGAATCCTTGGGACTCTCCGGAAAAGAACTAATTGAGTACGTTCAAGAGGAGCAAAGAACAGAAAAAGAACGAGAAAGAGAAATCCAACGAGAAGAAAGAGAAATACAACGAGAAGAACGAGAAAGAGAAATCCAACGAGAAGAGAAAGAAAGAGAAATAGAAATCCAACGAGAAGAAACAGAAAGAGAATTTCAACGAGAAGAAAGAGAGGAACGGAAAAGACAAGCTGAGCTTCACCATCAGATTGAATTAGCTCGTGTTGAAGCAGAGATACAGTCCGCCAGTTCCCGTTCCGAAGCCCCCCTCCAATCTCTCACTAAAGCTCCCCAATTTCAATGATGGAGAGGATTTCAGGGCATTTTTAGCCCACTTCGAAAAGATCCTCGAAATCAATAACATGGATCTGGAGGCTGAAGGTGTAGCCAGATTACTTCCCCTGTTAAATTGTAAATTGCGCGAAATTTTTATATCTCTATCATCTGAGTGTACAATTAACTACAGCACCTTAAAAGCTGAGTTATTGGCCGCTCATAATATGACTCCCGATTTCTACCGCCAGGAATTTCGAGGAGGTCGTATTAAACCCGGACAGACGTTCCGTCAATTCGGATACATTCTTCAGAGGAATTTTAAATTTTGGTTAGAATCCTCAAAGGTTGATCCGAACTACGAGTCCTTAACAGACTTCGTGTTGCGAGATAAAATTTTGGCGTCTCTCCCGACGGAGATCCGCGCGTTCGTCAAGGATCGTCGGTGCCAGACCTTTAAAGAATGTACCGAAGAAGCGGATGTCTATGCCACAAGCCATAATTTATACCCCAAGGAGAATCGAACTTCTCACCAATCCCCCTACAAGGAAAGAAGGAAGGATTCGCGCCCCTTCACAGGAAAGCCGACGAAGTTTCCGAGCCCCGTAAAACCCCAAATCTTCTTTCCCCAAAACCAACAACGGGACTCCAAACCTCCCGTTAAGATTTCTCCTCCATCTCTCTTCCCGAAGCGACCAATCATATGCTTCACCTGTGGTGTAGAAAACCACATGAGCTGGAATTGCCCCCAAAATTCTAGGCTTAAAAGCGGACCAGCCCACCAAGTTCACCAGATTAATGCCACCCCGGCTCCCCCGGTGGTGCAGACCCAAGCAGAAACTTCTCCCCCTCCGTCAGGCCATCAGGTAAATTTTATTTTTGATAAAAGTTCATCGGGAACTTTGAAATTTGAGGAGGGCAGCGTGAACGGCTGCCGAGTGTCGACTCTCGTCAGGGACACAGGATGTACGTGTTTCATCGTGTCCGACGAACTCCTCCCCCCAGTGGACCCTAACCACGAAAAATTTGCGGTGGTACTTGACTACCTTGGGAGGGCGAACCAATTCCCCGTCGTTAGATGTTACCTGCAGTGTCAATATTATGATGGCTGGGCTGAAGTCATTTCAGCACCCATACAATTCTGTTCCGTACTTATAGGACAGAGCCCCCAAGTAAGTTCCAATCCTGTGTCTCAGGCCGCCCTTCCTCGAGGCCGAGCTAAGAAAGAAGCCCAGGAGCCCGTCCCCATCAGAACCCCGATACCGTCCGATTTCTCGGAGACCCCTAACCAGGACTTTAGGACGGCACAAAAGGAGTGTGAATTACAAACACCCTTAGGCAATAAGGCCCAAGACAAGGACACGGAGACTGTCCGTGGACCACAAGAAAAAAAGAACCCCCAACGCGCCCATGGAGATACCTTCGTAGAACTGGACGAAACATCGGCGCTTGAAGAAGATTACCCCGCGGAGTCCCTTAATGTAATACAGATAATGTGCACCCAACCTGATGCCGATTACCCTTCTCCTTCCCTACCAGGCGAGTCTTTGGAACCCTCTGACCTGGATATTGACGCGCAGCTGACACCACATCAAAAGAGTCAGCTACAAGAACTATTTGAATGGAGTCACCATTTAACCACCCTATTAGCTCCCTTCGAGCGACTGCGCGAAAATGGCCTCACCATTGGCTCCCGCAAATGCCATTTTGCCTACGAAACCATCAAATATTTGGGTTTCAAAATAGGACAAAGCAAGTTAGGTCCCCAAGAGAACAAGATTAAGGCAAACGCCAACATGCCCCTCCCGATTACAAAGAAGCAATTAAGATCGTTCCTAGGATCAGCTTCTCACTATCAGCGATTTGTTTTGAATTTCGCTGCAATTTCGGCCCCCCTCAGCCCCCTTCAAAAAAATAATTCCCCCGATCGTTTACGTTGGAATGATGTCGCTATTTCCCATTTTAATCAGCTCAAAAGTAAGCTCATTTCTGCCCCCATTTTAAAGTTGCCCAACCCGGAAAAATCCTTTGGGATTAAGACCGACGCGTCCAACGAGGGCATTGGATGTGTACTCCTTCAATACGAGGATGACGGAACGAGTCATCCAGTTGCATATGCTAGTCGTCAATTATTACCACGCGAAAAGAGATATGCCACTATAGAAAAGGAAGCTCTATCAATTATCTGGGTCATAGACAAATTCAAAATGTACTTGATAGGAAAAGAATTTCAGATAGGAACCGACCACCGTCCGTTAGCCTATATTAGGAATGTGCGACACTCCAACGGCCGAATCATGCGCTGGAGTTTACTCTTGCAAGAGTATCAATTTAAAATAAATTATATAAAAGGCTCCGATAATCAGGTCACTGACGCACTCAGTATGAATGCGTTACCGAATAGCGTAGAGTAATTGTATTCATAGAATTAGTATCTCCATGTAGGTATATACCGTCTTGTACGACTTAAATTAAGATTCTCTTGTATTATAATTAGTTAATGTATATGTCTGAATTTTGTAACGATCAATGTCTATTTTTTTTGGTAGATATTTGTACCCATTAATTTACGTATAAATTATTTTGTCCCGTAGGTACTAATTTTATATGATTTCATTGTTCCATGCCCTTTTTTTTATTAAGTTGTATTAAAGGTTATTTTCCCTTATAATCAAAAGATCCAAATAATCATATGTATTGAGGTAATACGAGTTAGGTGCAGGAAGGTACGGTTGGTACAAGAAAACGAGTTCCCCATAACAGAGCTCTTTCGTTGTCCCTTCTCTCTTTTTTTTTCGAAGTGACAACTTCCCCCGGAATGGAGGGGTGTTGTAGCGGGCCGAAAATCTAAACTAACCCCCAATCGATCCAACCCGCTTCCTACACTATCCGGACGTGAGAAATCGAAGGAGAATGAAACGGATTGTATATACAGTCCCTTTACTTACAAAAAATTTACAAAATATCTACAATAGAGAGGGGCGATTATATTGGAGATCTTACTTTTCACCAATGGATATAAAAAGAAAATCCTATATATATAAATACTATTTAATCTATCCTAATAAACATAAAAATCAAACAACCAAAAAAAAAATCCTGAATACAACAGTCAATATATAAACAACAATCAAGGCCTCACTTTATACAAAGAGGATGGAGAGATGTCCAGCCACCTGCCACTCGAGCGAGCAAAATGCCTAGGACTTACGAGTGTGGCGCCTCTGCGCTTGATGGAAGATAATGACTTTAAAAAGCTTACGTGGCTATTATAAGCCCTCCTTCATTAAGCTATACTAATGGCCTTTATTTATTAATGATAATATAGCTTTCCAGGATATAACGCTTTGTTTGTAATATAAGGATATACGAAACTAAGTCCTATCTTTCCAGAATATGAGGCTTTGTTTGTAATATAAGGATATATGAAACTAAGTCCTATCTTTCCAGAATATGAGGCCTGGAAAGAAAGAAAAAAAACATGGTAATCATTTTTATACATAAAATAAACAAAAAAGAACAAACCCATTCCCATTCACACACATTCTTACAGAGGGAGGGAGAGGGTACTGAGAAAAGGGGTGGGAGAATGGCCCTTTTACACACACTCACATTCGCCCCACCACACCCCTCCTTCCTTAAGCCATTCGACCAGCCACTCACTAAACCCTTTCAATCACTCTTCACGGTACCACTTGTGCTCAATCGCACCCTTCTGCACCCATTCACACTCGTCTACTGGTCCCTGGCTACGCGTAGCAATTAGTCGGGGTTGTTCGTCAGTCGTCCTGTCAGTCTCATCGTCACTATTTATCATCTCATCAACCATACTCTTAGCCCTCATTACCAGTTCTCCCATCTCACGACAGAACTCTTTCATACTCTTCCGTTCAGAACCCTCATTCTTCATACCCCCATTCATCAGCTCCTCACTCACAGCTCTCATCCAACTCAAGGTACATTCTTGCGAAACAGACAGGTCACTCACATCCCCTGTATTCTCAACAGGCATACCAGAAACCCCTTCGACTGGTTCCCACCAGAAACCTGAAAAATCAGCCACTTCATCATTCACTACATCAAACTCACCCCTACTATTACCATTCATAAAACCCGAAAAATCAGCCACACTAGGTTCATTCTGCCCAAACACACTATCATTCATACTGTTCCCAAAACCAGAAAAATCAGGCACAGGCAGCTCACTCACTCGTCTACTTATACCAGCCAAATCACTCACCTGTTTACGCAAAAACTCAATCTCCCTTTCAAGATCCCCCATACCAGAAACACTCTGCTCAGACTTACTTTCATTTGTACTTGCATTCTTCCTTTCACCCTTCTTTGTACGCTTTCTACTCCTCGAGACTAAGACTAGCTCTTTCCCAGACAGATCCATACTATCACATTCATTCTCATCATCATGCACTTTACCTCTCTCTCTACACAGTCCATACACTGGATGGCTCACCAGGTAGTCAGGAGGTTCTCTCCATCTCCTTAACTGACTCTGATGAGCCCGCACTCTCTCAGTCATGCCGTCATTCAAACTCTCCAAAACATACGTCACTCCATTTTCCCAAACCCTCACAACTCTATAAGGTCCATCAAACTTCTCACTCATCTTTGATACATTCAACCTACCCTTCACTTCTTTCACCTTCAATACTTTTGTACCTAATTCAAATGAACGGAACCTTTCATGCGCCTCACGCCATACACTCTGCTCACTTTCACTCAAACGAAACCTATCTTTCACTCGCCTTTCAAAATTCATCACAAACTGACATGGGGACATTCCAGTTGCACTATGCACAGTTGAATTATACGCCCACAACACTCTCCCCAGACACACATCCCAGTCATTCACTGTCGTACTCATCATTCTCAACATCTCACACAAGGTTCTTATAGTCCGTTCAGCCAATCCATTTGAAGACGGTACATACGGAGTTGTTCTCACATGCTCCACACCATTCTCTCTCAACATTTGCTCAAACACTTCCCCTACAAATTCAGGCCCATTATCACTCAGACATCTTCTAGGCTTCCATACACACATAGGAAAAAACAACTGCTCAACCACACGCGCAACAGTCACACTCCTTTTATCTCTCACAGGCGCTGCATACACAAACTTACTTTTATGGTCAACCATCACAACCATACCAACATTCCCAGCACTCGTACTCGGCAAAGACACACAATCAATCACTACCAATTCAAACGGTTCTTTCGCATCAACTTTCAACATCGGTGGTTTCACTTGCACACCTTGCACCTTTCGCTTCTGACACCTTTCACACGTAGTTGCAACATCATTCACAACAGTTCTCAGAAACGGGTGGAACACATGCTCCTTCATACACTCCCACAGCTTAAACTTACCCATATGCCCATAATTATCATGCACAACCTTCACCAGACCAATCATACCAACTAAGGACATCACAGGTACATACATATCATCACCACCCTTCACATGCCTCACAAAATATACAACATCCATACAAACAACAAAATCCTTAGCATACCTTTTAAAATCACTTAAACACTCTGGCCATTCATTCAAATCAACACGCATCATTACACACCTCTTCAACTCACTAACAAAAGGACACATCTCTTGCATCTCTAGAATATCATCATCACTTAAAATCTCATTCTCATCATCCATGACCAACTCAATCATACCGCAAAACTTGATAACATTCTTTGCACACTCATTCAACCTCATCACCTCACATTCACCTTTCATAAGACGATCCTTATCAGCATCCAAAGACAAATCATTCAATCTCATAAAGTCTACACCAAGCAAGAAACAACAAGGCATTTGCTCACCTTTCAGAATCACAAAGTCATGCTTCACATTCACACCATTACCCAAACTCACTTTCAGACTAACCTGTTCCCATGCCACTATCGTGCCATTCCCTAATCCACTTATCCGTAACTTCACAGGTTTATGCTCGCAACATCTAAACTCTTCATACTTACTCAGAATATTCTCATTCACTAAAGACACTTGCGCTCCAGTATCAATCAAACCACAGAACAACCTTTCACTAACTTTCACTCTCGCTTCCATCATATCAGGTCCACCATGTTCGCAATACACAGAAGGAACAAGCACACCAACATCAGCACTGATATCCACACTGTCATCAACTCCCATATCATCACTCAACACACACTCATCTTCATCCAGACAATCATTCTTCTCTCTTATATATGAACACTTTTCAATTACCCAATTGTAGTGCACACCGCTCAAACATTGCAGATGTACCACATTAGGATTCAAACCCTTCATCTTCTCATCCTTGTACACAATCGGCCTCTCACCACCAAAGTGCACATATACAATCACTCCATACAAACGACTCACTACAATCAACACTTCCTGAAATGGCGGGACCCCTTGCATACACATCGCTCTCAATTCTTTCATGAAGTTCCGCACCTTTGCCATACCAATGCTTTCAGGCTTCCTACGCACTTCATTCATTACCTCCTTTCTTAAATCATCTACACTATCGGGCACTCTCACATCTACTCCATCACTCTTCAAATCTTGCAAACCATTCCATACACTCTCAAACAAGGAATCACCACCACCCTTACTCTCTTTTCTATTCATAATTCCTTTCGGCAAATACTCAGGATCACTCACTCCACACACATTTTCATCATTCGTACCAGGATACCTTGACATCAAATCAGCCACTCCATTCCGTTCACCAGGCACATACTCAATCACATAGTCAAAGTCACTCAAATCTTCCAAAGTCCTTGCAATCCTACTATCAGCCCACTTCATACGCTGCAGATACACAAGAGGTTGATGATCGGTTTTTATCACAAACCTCACACCATACAAAAATGGACGCAACACTTTCAAACAATATCTTATCGCAGCCAGCTCTCGTTCCACAGTCGAATACTTTCGTTCTGCAACATTCATAGCCTTGGATACATACCCAATTATTCGCCTGACATTCTCTCCATTCAAACGCTGCTCTTGCATCAGAAAACCTCCCATACAATACCCACTCGCATCTGTATACAATTCAAGCATTTTAGCATTTACACTATAATCTGGGTAAGCTAATTCAACATCTTCAGCCGCTGCCTCTTTCAGTCTCTCATACGCCTCATTCATCTTATCATTCCACTTGACAACCGTACTACCTTTCCTGCCCATCCACTCAGTCAGAGGCTTACTCACACCAGAACAATCACGTATAAACTTTCGCTGGAACTCAATCAAACCTAAAAATGACTTCAGTTGCTTCACAGTCACCGGTTTAGGAAACATTCGCACCTTCTCAACATACTTCGATGATTTACGCAATCCATTCTCACTCACCATATGCCCAAGGAATTCCACTTCTTTCGCAAACCATTCACACTTCGCCACTTTCACCTTCACACCAACACTCTCCAACGTTCTCAACACATCATTCACCAATCTCATATGCTCCTCAAAAGTCTCAGTCATAATCAAAATATCATCTATAAACGCAATCACATTCTTACTCGCAAACTTACTCAACACAACATTCATTGCCCGCTGGAAGGCTCCGGGAGCATTAGCCAACCCAAAGCTGAGGTTCCGGAACTGGTAATGCCTCTTTGAGGAAGAGAAGGCAGTTACTGGCCGGCTCTCCTCAGCAATGGGCATCTGGTAATACCCCCGTACCAGATCCAGCTTCGTAAACCACTCCATCCCATGCATACTATACACACACTCAGATACCACACACATCGGAAACCTTTCTTTCACAGTCCTTTCATTCACCTTTCGATAATCCACACACAGACGCAATCTTCCATCCGGCTTACGTACAGGTACAATTGGACTATTCCATGCACTCTCACTCTCCTCAATCACCCCCAATTGCTCCAATTCCAAACACTGCTCCTCAATCTCTTCAGCAACCGGACGTGGGAAATGCCTCGGCCGCTGATAGATTGGGGAGTCCTCCTTCAGGACAATCTTGAATTCCGGGAGCTTTGCAACCCCGAAATCCAGATCACCCTTACTGAGGGCTCCCTTTCGCTCAAATATCATTCGATACACATCCTCCCTTTCATACTCAGTCAAACATCCATCCAATTTCACCATGTCCTTCACCTCATTATACATCCATTCACATGTCTTTTCATTCGCAACATTCACCCTGATATCCGTACTATCATCCATACCTACCTCATTGACAGTGGAGAGGTGGCCCAGTACATCTCCGACTTGGATTCCCCTCACCTGCCCTTTCACACTGGGGTCTGCCTGCACACATACAAAAGGATCATTCATTCTCATCAAGCCATCAAACACACAAGCAACACGCCTTACCTTATAACACGCATCCTTTCCATCCAATATCACAGTGTTCTTACTCACATTCAAACTAACATCCTTACTCCAACTCACTCTAACAGACACCCTTTCACCCTTCACAAGCCTTACACTCTCCATAGCAGTCACCTCAATACCAGTAAACACACTCCTCAAAACGCTACCATCTTTCCCTACATACAACTTATACACCCCATTTTTACCAATCTTTCTCTCAATCTGATCACTCGCAGGATGCACAACCATACGATTCATTTTCATAAAATCATAGCCCAAAATCACACCATACTCACTACTCACCTTATCAATCACAGAAAATTCACATTCATTCATCATCATACCATGCATTCGAACAGGTGACCTTATCATTCCAATCACAGGCACTCTCCTATTACCAATACCTACTAAACTACCCTTGCACTCAGACAGGAGGGCTTTCTCGCTAAACTTGTCATACACATCTTTATACACCAAGCTCGCCTTGCATCCAGAATATATTAAAGCCAAACACTCAATTCCATTCAACTCCACCTTCACACTCAGACACTCATACTTCCTACCAGACAGCACTTTCACACTAGACAGACTTGCCAACACATTACTCACACTCATGCACCCAGAGGATACTTCAGCAGGTACCCTCTTACCATTCAGTTTCCCGCTTCAGACTTTCCATTCACACCTTGCGCTCTCAGTCTAATCCAACACTTTTCACTTGAATGTCCTTCCATCGCACAATAGCTACATACATTCCTCTGGTCACGACACATCCTTGCATAATGACCAGCCTTTCCACAATTACCACATGCATATTTCATACTTTCCCCAGCAGTTGCTCCACCATTCAACCTCGGACAATCTTTCTTCAAATGGCCTATTTCTTTACACTCGAAGCACTCTTTCACACTTTCCTGGCAATCCTTTATCATATGCCCTTTCTTACCACACCCAAAACACGCACCAGATGTCCACCTACATTCTGCCAACATATGACCTTTCCTTCCACACCGACGACATTCCACAATCTTTCTCACACCATTCGGTCTCTCATTTGCTGGGACATACCTCGGTTTCTCTCTCATATATCCGTTCCCACGCTTGAAATTCATCTGCCCCCTTCCATTCGACCACCCTCCATTTGCCCATCCATTCTGCCGGCCCAGGAAGTTTGACATCACTCCAGCTGGTGCAGCCTTCAGGGCATCCCTGTAGCTGACAAACTGCCGGGGTGGATGAAAGCTCCTGGGCTTCTTACCCCCAACATTCACACTGTACCATCCATCCTCTTCTAGATCGCTTTCATCATCAAATCGTCCATCTTCTAACAGTTCCAACACATCCTCCCACATCAACCGTTCACCTGTCAGTCTCACTCTCTCCTTTCTCTTTCCTCCCAGCCATTCACTCACCTTTCGTGGGATCGTGTCCAAAAACTTCCTCATGAGTGGTTTACATTCATTTACATCATCATCACCATACCTCGTTCTTGCCATACTCTCAAGCCTATGTGCATACATATTCACACTTTCACTCTTCCCCATTCGAGCCTTCTCAAATTCATTTACCCTTTTATACTTCACACTCTCTTTCATTCGTTTCACCTGTCCAATCATCCGCTTCTTCACCACATCGTACCTTGGTTCCCCCACACTTGTAATCACGCGGAAAAACTCCAATACTTTTCCCTCCAAACATTCCCCCAAAACATTCATCCAGTATCCCTTATTCTCCGGGTACTTGAGCTTACAATATCGCTCAAATTCCCCGAAGAATTCTTCCACACTTTTCCCACCATGTAACCTAAATCTATCTATCTTTGGCACTTCCCTTATCAAAATACCCTTTCCCACATTCACTTCACTCTCACTTGAGCTGCCTTCACTCTCACTCATATCAATCATACCATCACTCTCTCCTTCATCCGAGTACAATGAGTCCACACTCTTGCCTCTTACCTTCCTATCCTTCCCCTTTGCACCACTCTTCCTTCTTCTCTTGCATTCAACTCTCTTCCATTCTCCGTCCTTCCTATCACTCATAATCACCCTATCCTCTCTAGACTCGCACACACTCCCATTGATCCCATTAGTCTTATTCCCTTCAGTCGGAGCAGGGGTCAAGGTCGAGGGTCCTAGGGCCGGTCCTGACCCCTTCATCATGTCATACAGGTCTTGCATCCGTCGGTCCGTCTGATCCTGTCGGTCTCCCATTTCCTTCTTCATCCTATCAGTCTTTTCATTCATCCCTTTTATTTTATTCTCCATTCCCTCCATCATTCCCCGTAACATTTCACACTCCTCTTCTTTCTTTCTCAACTCCAGTCTCAATCGCACTACTTCTTCATTCAACATTTCCGCTACAGCCATTGTTCCCAAGTTAGTAAAAAAAGATAGGAGAAGGGAAAAATCAATCAAACTACTTGTCACACTAATTGGGTATGGACTGCAATCCAATCCAGTCACGCTCCCAGTTTCGAAGTCTCGAGTCCCTATTCGGGCGCCAAATGTAGCGGGCCGAAAATCTAAACTAACCCCCAATCGATCCAACCCGCTTCCTACACTATCCGGACGTGAGAAATCGAAGGAGAATGAAACGGATTGTATATACAGTCCCTTTACTTACAAAAAATTTACAAAATATCTACAATAGAGAGGGGCGATTATATTGGAGATCTTACTTTTCACCAATGGATACAAAAAGAAAATACTATATATATAAATACTATTTAATCTATCCTAATAAACATAAAAATCAAACAACCAAAAAAAAAATCCTGAATACAACAGTCAATATATAAACAACAATCAAGGCCTCACTTTATACAAAGAGGATGGAGAGATGTCCAGCCACCTGCCACTCGAGCGAGCAAAATGCCTAGGACTTACAAGTGTGGCGCCTCTGCGCTTGATGGAAGATAATGACTTTAAAAAGCTTACGTGGCTATTATAAGCCCTCCTTCATTAAGCTATACTAATGGCCTTTATTTATTAATGATAATATAGCTTTCCAGGATATAACGCTTTGTTTGTAATATAAGGATATACGAAACTAAGTCCTATCTTTCCAGAATATGAGGCTTTGTTTGTAATATAAGGATATATGAAACTAAGTCCTATCTTTCCAGAATATGAGGCCTGGAAAGAAAGAAAAAAAACATGGTAATCATTTTTATACATAAAATAAACAAAAAAAACAAACCCATTCCCATTCACACACATTCTTACAGAGGGAGGGAGAGGGTACTGAGAAAAGGGGTGGGAGAATGGCCCTTTTACACACACTCACATTCGCCCCACCACAGTGTGATAGAACGGGTTAGGGCAGCGTTAATTTCAAACTCTATCACATGTTATTTAAAACCACGATGCTCCCACTTGCATCTTCGCTTTACAGCTTGGCGCCTTATCGCAGCCACCTGAGTCAATGTTTAAACAAGGAGGTTTATCTTCCCCCCGTCCGCCCCCATACGCCGACCTCACCAGATTGAGTTAGGCTTATGGGCAGATAAGGCATTGTTCCCAGGCTCGGCTGTGCATTCCCTCGAAGCTCCCACTCCATTGTCCCCCACGCCAAGGGAGTGTCTCGACTATTTAGATGGAAACTTTACCACTAAGATCAGATTGGAGATCCAGGTTTTCGTCGCGAAACATCACCCCGACTCTATCTCACTTTGTGCGCCAAGGGACCTCGACCTCGAGATTCACCATCACTTGTCCAGAAGGAGGACAATATCCCTTGAGTGCCAAGGTTCGAGCCTTTCGTGACGCCGACTCCACAAGGCTTCCCCCTCGTTGTTCAGAAAGAGATAAACGTTAGAACAGCCATTGTTCGTTCGAGCCCGTTGACCAGAAACGGTTCTCACCCCTTCCCCTGTTGTTCAGAAGAGAACAACGTAGAACAGCCATTGTTCTTTTGAGCCTGTTCACCAAGAAGCGGTTCTCACCCTTTCCCCTTGTTGTTCAGAAAAAACAACATTAGAACAGCCATTGTTTTTGAGCCTGTAGACAAGAGACGGTTCTCACCCCCCTGTTGTTCAGAAGAGAACAACGTAGAACAGCCATTGTTCTTCAAGCCGTTCGTCGAGAAACGGTTCTCATTCCCAAGACGCCACGTCAGGATCATTTTATCCCCCCCCCTTCGGCTGGAACTCGCCAGCGGACGGAAAATACCTTCACGTCGACTTCCTCTGCACCACTAGCATAAAATTACGTAAGCCGAACGTTACCTTTGAGTATTTAACCCTTTTGTCAATTCTATCCTGTGCTTTAAATGGTTTAGCGAACCATCCCAATCTCTTTAACTTTATATTTGTTTTACCTTTTTAAATGTTTTAATCCTCGGATTAGCCCGAGCCCCCACGACCCTTTCCATTCTCTGTTTATGTCAATATTTTCCGTTTTGTGTATTGTTGATAGTTATTATTAATAAAACTCTATTTTATTAATGATAGCAATATTATTATCCTTGAGCTCAGTTCCACTTCTTAAGCATATCGAAGATACATAATATCGGCCCGCCAGACATCCACGCACTCTAAAGATAATTAAAGAAGTTCCCTCAACGAATAGTTATATATGGTATATCGTCGAGAGTCCATTCTACGACAGTGTTATCAACATCATCCACAATAATTTGGCCATGACCAAAGTCTCTGCACGTTGGGTCCCTAGAAATCTCACGCCCCATGATCGACTTCAACGTCGTCAGAGTCCACAAGGCCAGAGTTGCACAAGCTGCCCTGCACGATTGCGGATTCGAGGAGCTCAACCATCCCCCCTACAGTCCAGATCTGGCCCCTTGCGACTACTTTTTATTCCGCCAGCTCAAGGCTGCACTGCGTGGACGCCGGTTTGGGGACGATGAAGATGTCCAGCTCGCCGTCCAGGAGTGGATTGAACAGCAGTTGGGAGATTTCTGGTTGTCGGGAATTCGAAGCCTCAGGGACAAGTGGCGCAAGTGCATTGAAGTCGAGGGTAGTTATATTGAAAAATAATAAAACATTTTTCCTCATATCTCGTATCCTTATATCCGAATTGCAAAACTTAGTCATCACCCTCGTATATAAACTTTTTCTGTGTATCTTAATCTTTCAAATTCTAATTAACATATTCACTTTTTAGTCGCGTCCAGCGCTTATAAGTTAGTATATCGGTCCGTAGGTTGGTCGGTCGGATGGTAACCATTCTACTTTCCAATAAAAGTTTTTTGGCACTTTTTCGTAACTCTTCGGCTGATTCTAAGGAAATTTGAAACCCTTATGTTGCTTTACATCTTCTTTTATATGATAAAATTGCTAAGGTTTCCTCAAGGTTAGTCCGGGAATTATTAAAAGAAGCTAACTATTAAAAGACCCATTTTTAATAGTTTTTTTTTAATTTGTGACAAATTTTCTTTTTTTAATAAGGTGAAATTACTTACACCAAATTTTGTTTAGAGATTGAAATATCTACTAAACTTTATTGATGAAAGCTTATCTAGAGCTTATCTTGAGCTAGGTCAATATCTACTCAAAATCTAGGTCAATATCTACTAAACATTATTGATGAAAGCTTATCTCGACCTTATCTAGAGCTAGGTCAATATCTACTCAAAATCTAGGACAATATCTACTAAACATTATTGATGAAAGCTTATCTAGAGCTTATCTAGAGCTAGGTCAATATCTACTCAAAATTTAGGACAATATCTACTAAACATTATTGATGAAAGATTATATAGAGCTTATCTAGAGCTAGGTCAATATCTACTCAAAATCTAGGACAATATCTACTAAACATTATTGATGAAAGCTTATCTAGAGCTTATCTAGAGCTAGGTCAATATCTACTTAATATCTAGGACAATATCTACTAAACTTTATTGATGAAAGATTATTTAGAGCTTATCTAGAGCTAGGTCAATATCTACTCAATATCTAGGACAATATCTACTAAACCTTATTGATGAAAGCTTATCTAGAGCTTATCTAGAACTAGGTAAATATCTACTTAATATCTACTAAACTTTATTGATGAAAGCTTATCTAGAGCTAGGTCAATATTTAATCAATATCTACGACAATATCTACTAAACTTTATTAATGAAAGCTTATCTAGAGCTAGGTCAATATCTACTCAATATCTAGGTCAATATCTACTAAACTTTATTGATGAAAGCTTATCTACAGCTAGGTCAATATCTACTAAACTTTATTGATGAAAGCTTATCTAGAGCTAGGTCAATATCAACTAAACTTTATTGATGAAAGCTTATCTAGAGCTAGGTCAATATCTACTCAATATCTAGGTCAATATCTACTAGACTTTATTGATGAAAGCTTATCTAGAGCTTATCTAGAGCTAGGGCAATATTTAATTAATATCTAGGTTAATATAAACTAAACTTTATTGATGAAAGCCTATCTAGAGCTAGGTCAATATCTACTAAACATTATTGATGAAAGCTTATCTAGAGCTAGGTCAATATTCTACCGCCCTCAATAAAAATCTTTGATGCAAAATAGAATAGATTTTTCACTCAAGTTTTTCCCCTTAATTAAAGGATTAAACCCGATTGTGTATCACAACTTAACAACTTTCCATCGCCCTTCAACCATCAAAAAATCTTTCGGTTCCACCAAACCTCCAAGTACAAAAGATCGATGCAGGTGTATTTTTAACCTCGTGTGACGCCAACAACTCTCCTTTATTCGGACTTGGGGAGACGGGAAGGTCATTAGATAAGATCATATATGAACACAGGGTGGAGATTTGGGTCGCAGACAATGTATAAAGTATTTTAATCATGTTACAAACGTAAACCTTTAATAAATTTCATTCATGCCCAAATAATTTATCATTGTAATGATTTTAATCAAAGAAAATTGCAAATTTCCATTTTTGAGAATAGCAACTCAGTAGCTCGAAATTCCTAAACCAGAGGTGGGCAAACTGCCACCCACGGAGTCTTTTCATGTGACCCACGTTTCATTTCAGAATTCGCCAAAATATGGAAAATTAATTAATGGACATTTTGCCAAAATCTCATTATCTTTTTATGTAAGTGCTAGATTCCTAAATCAGTCATTTTCAAATATATGGTTGGCCAGAACGTCCTCACTCACTTAGGAAGCGGAAAGAAAAAAATTAAGGAAAAACACTAACATTTATTCTTAAAAATAAAGTCCATCATTCTTTACGATCTTCTTCCAGCGATCAGCCAGCATACGAATCTGTCCCAGATGCCAGTCAGCTGGCTTTAAATCAAATAATTGAAAACAAGCTTTCTTTCCTCCATCAAAAGTGTTGAATCGTTGCACACGGAGGAAGTGTTCCATTGAGTGGAAAAAGCCATAGTCACTCGAGGCATCATCGAGACTGAATAGGGGATGTGAAAGAATCTCAACACCGTCCATCTGTTTGAACTTCTCCATAGACAACCTGGCAGTTTGTGGCATCGCATTGTTTTTCTGAAACAAAGCCTGACCTCGAAGGATCAAAGCAGGATACTAGCAATACAGTTTAGCGTTGATGGCGCAACCATGTGGAACAAGCTCGAAATGCAGTACTCCTTGGAAATTCCACCAGATCAAGATCATGACCTTCTTCTCAAACCGATTCCGTTGTGGAATGGAACCCAATTCCTCTCCCGATCGTGATTAACCAAGTATACCCACTTCTCATCTGATGTTACAATTCTCCCCCAGAATCGGTCCTCCATTGAGACTACGGGCAGCTTGTGCTTCGGTGAGGTTATTTGGTTCCAATCGGGGCTTCTTGTGAACAAGATCCATTTGATACAATCAGTTCAGCACAGTCTGATCGGATGACACTTAAACAGTTTTCCCAAGATCACGGCTGTTTGCAAAAGGTTCGGCTTTCAATGCTGCCACTAAAGCCTCGCTGTCAAAGGTTGATGCTCGGCCGGAACGTGGTTGATCGTCAAGGGTAAGATCCCCGGAGTTAAAACGTCTGTACCACGTCGAGCCCTTCGCCTGATTGACGGTTCCTTCTCCTTCATTATCGCAACTTTCCTTTACAGCAACTCTTGTAGAAATGTTTCGCTTGTAACAGTAGCGAATCAAAACTTTAATTCCACTTTCTAACCAACTCATTTCTGTCAGTTGGGGCTTACACAAAGAGAAATAAACTGCGCAGGAGAAACAGAAAACGAGGGCGTGCTGAGTCTGATATTCGACTGAATAAGGTTACCCTAACCTAATTCAGTAGAATGAGTAAGATTAACCTAACCTAATTCAGTGGAATGAGTAAGATTAACCTAACCTAATTCAGTGGAATGAGTAAGATTAACCTAACCTAATGTTAGTACTGCTCCATAAAATATGTTTTTTTTCATTCCGCTTCCTAAGTGAGTCATGACTTTCTGACCAACTATATATATTTAATTCGTAGATAAAATATTCTTAAAAATATACGATACTTTATAAATATTTATTTTCATTACCTTTATCTACACGCGCTGTCGTTCGCGGAAGTTAAGCTACGTTCATTATGGTTAGTGCTTGGATGGGAGACGCCTGAGCTCTGGGAAATGATCACATGATGGAGAATTGTAAATCGTAGTTCGGATTCCACGTTAAACTGTAGGTCTCCACTATGATATCTCTGGAAACAGTTTAAAAGGGGTGGTAATTTGCAAAAAAATTACCATTAGTTATTATGTTGAAGAATAAGTTCTTGCGGTTTTATCAAATTTATTCATTACCATTAACAATTTTAGAAAAACTTCATTTTTAATTGATAACAATATGCAATTTAACCAATAATGTATTCTCCGTTGTTATTTCCGACTTTTTCCTAACGTTCAACTACTTAATTCCACATCAGTAATGAACGAAACGCCGCGCAAATTGTTGGAGAGCGATCGGAACAGATGGAAATCCGATGGAGCCAAGTCTGGCGAATATGGAAGATGCGGCAGGATTTCCAAATTAAGCGTTTGGATGGCGTCTTTTGTCATATTGGCATTGTCGTGTTGCAGAAGGACTCCATAACGTCGACGAGGTCGCTTTTGACGAATAGCTTCGGCGAGTCGATACATTTGTTGAACATAGAGTTCTGCATTGAAAATTTCGTTGTTCGCAAGGAGCTCATAAAGAATGATGCCTTCACAATCCCACCACACACACAGCATCGTCTTTTGAGGATGAAGTTCTTGCTTTAATTGCGGAAAGTGGTTTTTATTGGGGCTAAGCCATTGTTTTCGATGGTTCATGTTGACTAAAACACACCACTTTTCGTCGTCAGTGATGATGCGGTGAAGAAATATGTCCTTATATCCACGAGTAGCCTTGTGACGAGCAAGCAAACCTGCCGCGATCGTGGAGCGTTGAAGTTTGTTGCTTTCACTCAAAGCGTGCGGAACCCATGCACCGAGTTTTTTTAACTTTTCCCATCGAATGAAGGGGATTCACTACAGTTTTCTGATCACACGTCAATTGTACAGCCAATTCTCTAGTCGATTGACGAGGATTTTCTTGAAGAAGGTCGTTCAATCGATCTTTATCCAACTTAATGGGGCGACCAGAACGTTCTTCGTCATTAAGATTGAAATGACCGTTTTTGAAACGTGTAAACCACCATTGAGCTGTCCTTTCTGATAAAACATTTTCTTCGTACACAGCGCATATATCGCGACGAACTTTGGTTGCGTTTGCATTGTTCCCGTCTCGATTGAAAATGAATAACAACAAGTGTCGAAAATGCGCTTTTCTTTCAACTTGACATTCCATTTTGAGGGTACAGAACAAAAATTAAATTAACACAACTTTTAAATAAACCGCAATGACTTATTACTCAACTTCAAGACGTAGCCTAAGCAAAAGCCTAATAGTCTACGCTGTTAACAGTCGTAGCCTAACCTTTGCAAATTTGCTCTCATTATTTATTATTGTTCCTTAATATGTGCACAAATCACGTCAACAAAACTTAAATCAACACAACATTAAAAAAAAACGCAAGAACAAATTCCTCAACCTTAATATTAATGTGTAGCTATCTATATCCATGCCTATGTAGTATATGCTAAAGTATGCACAAAGGTAATTGCAATTAACTTATATGTATTCGAAATTTGCATATATTTTTTTAACTGTGGCCCAAAAAGCTTTACATAAGCTTCAATGTGGCCCGTTGCATAAAAGTATTGCCCTTCCCTGACTTAAACCTACTCCTAAGAGATATGGTTAATGGCCTCTAGCTAATGACCCCCGATTAATGTTAGCGATCAGTCGCTCGGTATTTGTAGGATTTAAGTGTTTTGTTAGTGTTTCTAAAGTTAGCGCTGAAGTGAATGTGGAAAACTACATATCTTAACTAGTCCCCTGTAAGTCAATTTTATGGTCTGATACAGTTGTTTATTATATATAGTTGACAGCATGGTTATACACAGAGACGCGTGGGGATATGTATGTGCGCGTGTGTCTGACCACGTGTACGTTTTATTGCAATCTCTTTTCACCTTTTCGTAAAATGGCTTCTTCGAAAAAGGGACGTGATAGTTTATCGCAAAATATTTTCAGTCTGAGAGGGGGGAGGGGCTTCTTATGCTGGCTTACCCCATCCGAATGGGAGCTCGTTACTGGTGAGGGAATTTGTCAGTGTTCACACGCGAGGCGTGTGTACGTATATCACTTTCAAATTTATGTGTATTTTCTTACTTGATTGAAACTGAAAATCATTATTACGGTCATTTATCCTTATTATAATAACTAAATAAAAGGCAATAGAGATGTATACAGTGTAATTTATGAGCATAATTCAGCTTAGCTCCTAATCCAAGCATCATCCATCTGATTGTCACTTTCTACTCATCTTCATTCAAACTCTTTTGCATCGTGATTACTCTCTAAATAGAGCCCCAATGGTATTCTTTCTCTACGCCCCACAGTGGGAGGTGTTTGCTGAACAAGGGCAGGTTCAAAAGGTACGGCATTTTCTGATCCTTAGGACTCGAAATAATCTCGTCGATTTGATATTCGGGCAAGTTCCTTTCGCCCATTTTTATTACATTTTTATCATTTTCACTAAGAGATATTTGTGAAGGTTTTCAACTATTTCAACCAAATAAATGGATGAATTCCAATCATCTATGGGTCATTTTACCCTACAGGATATTGCATGTAAGCTGAACCTATGATTTTACAACCAAAGGGGTCCAGATTTACGACTAACTGTTCTTGGAAGTTTCTATGTGTACTCTCCTACAACAAGAATTCAGTTTGGTGAGTTTTGTTGTGATCCTCGTCCGTTTTTTTATGCTCTTAGCAAATCATTTTGGTTCTATTCTGTCTCTCCAGCTACTTGATTTCTCAAATGTTATTCAATCAATCAATCCAATCTGCAATCCATGATGTACTCGATTTGCAATGGTACTATTCGGCAATTTAGTCAGGCTTCCTTCTGCCAAGAGCTGATCGGAGTTGGAGATATCTTTCCCCAATTATTCTCGAGACTCGTTGTTTACTTTGTTTTCGTTGTTGGCTTTGGACACAGTTGCCATTTACTTTAGCGAGAATAAAGAATTCCTATTCTTTAAAAAGCACAGAAACGCACGTCGCACCATTTCACAAGGCCAGCAATAATGACCTACTTTTTTTTAGAAAAAAAGCTCGCTTGGTGGCCACCCTCAGTGGATAGCGTTGCTTGATTGCTAATGTTTCCATTCCGATTGCGTTGTTTTGCACATTACCTTAAAAGAGGGAGAATAAAAATATAGAACAAAAAAGAATGGAAGAAATTATACGGATGCTATGACCTTGACCTGATTTTTATGATCAATTTGTGGAGCGATTTGACCAAAATAGAAAGTCGTTTTTACCACAGGGGTCTAGTTTTAAGGCAACTAGACGGTGGTCATTGATTAGAATGTAGTTATTTAACTACCGCATTATAGCATAAATATTGGTTTGCTTGAGTCAGTACAAAGAAGGTTGACTAAGATGATTTATGGGTTGAGGAACAAACTTTATAGGAAAAGGCTTAAGAGAGTAAATCTAGATACCTTAGAATAGAGAAGACTTCGAGGAGACTTAGTTGAGGTCTTGAAGTAGGTAAAGGGTTACAATAGGGAAAACACAGGCGAGGTCCTTATGTTTAGTGAACAAGATAGGACACGTAGCAATGGGTTTAAGCTGGGCAAGTTTTGGTTTAGGAAAGAGTTTGGTAGGATTTGGTTTACAAATAAAGTGGTAGATGAATGGAATAGGCTCAGTGATAGAAGGGTTCGCTTTCGGCAGTTTTAAGAATAGAGTGGATGGATTTATGGATGAGGGTGCTAGTTGGAACTTTGGGGAAAGAATAGAGGCTGCCTCGTACAGGGTATTGATTAGCCTTTTGCAAACTCCTTTTCTGATATTCTTATGCAATTGAACTCCTTACTAACGCATATAAAATAAAAGTTGTATGAATATTCACCTCCACTCCCCCAGTCTTGTCCCGCGCGCTGATAGGGCTAATGGTCCAGACGATATTACGAGCCTCATTTTCCGCCTCCAGTGTCAGCGAGGAAGGACTTTTTTGATCATTGTTCATCTGGATTATGGACGGTGGATCTTCCGAGATTGACGACTTTGCTGCTTCATTTTCGCAAGTTGATGACTCCACCCGGCCGGCTTTGAAAGTTGAGCAGTTCGTTTTCACAAGAATCGCCCCCCTTCCCCACTCTCAATCAATTTCTTTCAATCAACATCTCAAAATTAAACAGAATCTATCTCTCAATCAACCACTCTCAATCAAACTCACACAATCGCTCTCAATCAATTCTTTAATCCCTCGCTATCTCTGCATTATTCTTTCTCAATTAATGTCTCTTTCATACAATCTCACTCATGTAATCCCTATATTTTAATCAATCACTCCCAACCAATCAATTTCAACCTCTATCAATCTCTCTCATTCAATCTCACTTTCAAAATCAATTTCACTCTTTCTCAATCAATCAGTCTCTTCATAAAAATCTCTCTCGCTCTCTCTCTCTCTCTCTCTCACTCTCGTTCTCTTTCAATCACTTTTAATTTCCATATCCATTTCCTTCTCTCTTTCTTCCATTACGTTTCTCTCTCCATCTCCACCCCCTGCTCCATTATCCTTCCCCTTTCTCTCTCGCATTTCTTGCCTCTTTTCCTTCCATCTCAATTTCGATCTTAATTTCTCTCTCCTTTTCCATCTCTTTTCTTTATCTTTCCATCACCATCTCCATCACACTTTCTTTCTCCCTTTTTATCCTATCTTTCTCCCTCCCTTTAAACAAATCTTTCCATCTCCCTTTTCCTTTCTCATTTCCTTTGCATTTCCCTCTCACTCGCCCTCCTTTTCCATTCTCTCTCACTCTCCCTATCCCTTTACCTTTTGCTTTTCCCTTCTATCTCCTATTCGTCCTCCCTTTCCCTCTATTTTTCCCTCTACATCTCCCTTTCCCCTCATTTTCCATTTCTATTCTCCCCTCACTTTTACTCATAGTTTTTTTTTCTTTACTCTTTCGTTTCTCTTTCCCTTTCTCTTTCCATTTGTCTCTCCTTTTACATCTTCCTTTCATCCATCAATCCCCTATACTTTCTCTCTGTATTTTCCACTCCTTTCCCCTCTTCCGTTTCATTTTCTGATCCTTTTAGATTTCCCTTTTCTATTTCCTTCTCCCTTTCCCTTCTCTATCTACTTCTCCCTTAATCTCTTCCTTCACTACTCCATTTTCCTCTTTTTTCTCTTTTCCTTTCTCTCCTTTCCTTTTTTCACTTTCTTTTCCTTTCCCCTTCCCTTTCCCACTTACCCCCTCTCATTTTCCCCCACCATTTCTCTCTCTCTCTGTCCTCTCTTCCCCAAACTCCTCCCTCTCCTTCGCTCTCTTTCACTCATTCTCACTTTCCATATCCATTTCCATCTTTCTTTCTCACATTCCATTATTCTCCATATCTCTCTCCTTCTCCATTATTTTATCCGTTTCTATCCTGTGTTTCTTGCCTCTTTCCCTCTAACTTTATCTCTATTTCTATTTCCCTTTCCCTCTTACTTTTATCTTCCCTTTTCTCTTCTTTTCCCTCTCTTTTATTGTTTCTTTACTTCTCCATTTTTATCTCACTTTTTCTCTCTTCCTTTTCCACTCTCTTTCCCTTTCTCACTCCATTTCCATCATACTCTCTCTCTCATTTTCCCTGTCCATTTTCCTCTTCGCACTTCCTACCCCAAGCTCACTCTATCACTTCTCTCTCTCCCTTGTTTCACTTACTCTCTCTCTCTCTCTCTTTCTCTCTCTTTGACCTGAATACAAATCATAGGATAATCTGCAAGTCTTGTCAACAGTCTGCCGATAGTAAACTAAACTTTTATAAACACTAAACGAAACGTAAACACCAACAACACATTCACACAGCGTTGCCCTAAACTCCTATTAAGCCTATTAAAGCGTTGCCCTAAACTCCTATTAAGCCTATTAAAGCGTTGCCCTAAACTTCTATTAAGCCTATTAAAGCGTTGCCCTAAACTTCTATTAAGCTTATTGAAGTGTTGCATTCAATATTTAGAACCAAGAACTTCACACCAAGTTTCTAAGCGACTGCAATCATCATATCTCATTGAATCAAGAGGTCTGCCATGCCAATTGTTCTGGTTTTTATTTCTTTATAATATTTTGATGTTCACCTCGTAGGAGCAGCCATCGGTGTTGCAACGATAACAACAGACAAAAATTGAAGTTTTACATCCAATACACATCAGCAACGCAATATATATTAAAATCACAAGTACATATGAAAAGCAACAACGCAAAGTGTTCGTCGTTCATTTGGGTCCTATTTTAGCCAATATTTTCCTGTTTATTTATATGAGGACTTGTGACTTGTTGACGTGATCGCCTCAGTGATTTCATACAGGTTTACTATCGAAGATGTACTTATGACTGCACTGGTCCTGCGCATCCCTTCTCAAGCTTCAGTTTTAAGATTAATTTCGAAACTCGAGACGATATAATTTTGTCTGAATGTATAGAATATTTCTCTTCCTCATTATCAGTTTTCCGCTAAACATTAGGGATTTCATTTCACTACTTCACTCTATCGAAAACCAACGTTTTTACACTTTCAACCTCTTACAAGATTAGGTACCAAGCATTTTCCAAAGGATAAAGGTAGATATTCTTGTAATTATTAGATCTCTGATGGCATCTAAGTTCGGATGAATTATTTAATATACTGAATTGAGAATTGATTGTTTGTTTTTGTCACTATATGCTTTATATGGAACAAAACTTTTATACTACCTTTTATTTTAGTTTTATTTTCTTTGATTTAAAATGAGCTGTATTCTATTATTTGTTACCCATCTTGTTTTTTATCCAATTATTAAATTGTTCCTTATTAGTGCTTTTATAATCAAATTTTTGTATGAAAAGTAATAAATACGTTGTCATTATTTTTTTCAGGTATTCGTTATTTTTATGATCAATTCACCCTTTTAATAATTTTAGAGTTCGTAAATTGATTATATAAATATATATATATATATGCTATTAAACTTTTGATAGCGCCTATAACGTCCAAGTCAACGCGATTAGGTAAGCGTAAGAATTTCTTAATCCTCTTGGTCTTCGACACATACAAGCGTTGCTGAATGTTGCAATGGAATGAATTAGATATCTTTACTATTTGGTCAACATTACATGGTTTTTAACTCTACATGATCATTTAGGGAGTTGATAAAAATTATTTTGTACCCACCTTCGCGAGGTTCTCCTCAGCATTTGTTATTCTACTTTTCAGGCATCGGAATCATTTCTAAGCACTTAAAACTGTAATTCTAGCCACGAACTTTAATTAGACTTCTCTGCTGCCTTGGCTGCTTTTTCGCGACTGTGAAACAGAGTATTTTTCAGACATCAGAGCCATTTCTAAGCACTTCATAAACTGTAATTCTAGCCACGAACTTTAATTAGACTTCTCTGCTGCCTTGGCTGCTTTTTCGCGACTGTGAAACAGAGTATTTTTCAGACATCGGAGGCATTTCTAAGCACTTCATAAACTGTAATTCTAGCCACGAACTTTAATTATACTTCTCTGCTGCCTTGGCTGCTTTTTCGCGACTGTGAAACAGAGTATTTTTCAGACATCGGAGGCATTTCTAAGCACTTCATAAACTGTAATTCTAGCCACGAACTTTAATTATACTTCTCTGCTGCCTTGGCTGCTTTTTCGCGACTGTGAAACAGAGTATTTTTCAGACATCGGAGGCATTTCTAAGCACTTCATAAACTGTAATTCTAGCCACGAACTTTAATTATACTTCTCTGCTGCCTTGGCTGCTTTTTCGCGACTGTGAAACAGAGTATTTTTCAGACATCGGAGGCATTTCTAAGCACTTCATAAACTGTAATTCTAGCCACGAACTTTAATTATACTTCTCTGCTGCCTTGGCTGCTTTTTCGCGACTGTGAAACAGAGTATTTTTCAGACATCGGAGGCATTTCTAAGCACTTCATAAACTGTAATTCTAGCCACGAACTTTAATTAGACTTCTCTGCTGCCTTGGCTGCTTTTTCGCAACTGTGAAACAGAGTATTTTTCAGACATCGGAGGCATTTCTAAGAACTTCATAAACTGTAATTCTAGCACGAACTTTAATTATACTTTTCTGCTTCCTTGGCTGCTTTTTCGCGACTGTGAAACAGAGTATTTTTCAGACATCGGAGGCATTTCTAAGCACTTCATAAACTGTAATTCTAGCCACGAACTTTAATTATACTTCTCTGCTGCCTTGGCTGCTTTTTCGCGACTGTGAAACAGAGATTTTTTCAGACATCTGAGGCATTTCTAAGCACTTCATAAACTGTAATTCTAGCCACGAACTTTAATTATACTTCTCTGCTGCCTTGGCTGCTTTTTCGCGACTGTGAAACAGAGTATTTTTTAGACATCGGAGGCATTTCTAAGCACTTAATAAACTGTAATTCTAGCCACGAACTTCAATTATACTTCTCTGCTGCCTTAGGCTGCGTTTTCGCGACTGTGAAACAGAGTATTTTTCAGACATCAGAGCCATTTCTAAGCACTTCATAAACTGTAATTCCAGCCACGAACTTTAATTATACTTCTCTGCTGCCTTGGCTGCTTTTTCGCGACTGTAAAACAGAGTATTTTTCAGACATCGGAGGCATTTCCTAGCACTTCATAAACTGTAATTCTAGCCACGAACTTTAATTAGACTTCTCTGCTGCCTTGGTTCTTTTTCGCGACTGTGAAACAGAGTATTTTTCAGACATCGGAGGCATTTCCTATTACTTCATAAACTGTAATTCTAGCCACGAACTTTAATTAGACTTCTCTGCTGCCTTGGCTGCGTTTTCGCGACTGTGAAACAGAGTATTTTTCAGACATCTGAGGCATTTCTAAGCACTTCATAAACTGTAATTCTAGCCACGAACTTTAATTATACTTCTCTGCTGCCTTGGCTGCTTTTTCGCGACTGTGAAACAGAGTATTTTTCAGACATCGGAGGCATTTCTAAGCACTTCATAAACTGTAATTCTAGCCACAAACTTTAATTATAGTTCTCTGCTGCCTTGGCTGCTTTTTCGCGACTGTGAAACAGAGTATTTTTCAGACATCGGAGGCATTTCTAAGCACTTCATAAACTGTAATTCTAGCCACGAACTTTAATTATACTTCTCTGCTGCCTTGGCTGCTTTTTCGCGACTGTGAAACAGAGTATTTTTCAGACATCGGAGGCATTTCCTAGCACTTCATAAACTGTAATTCTAGCACGAACTTTAGTTATACTTTTCTGCTTCCTTGGCTGCTTTTTCGCGACTGTGAAACAGAGTATTTTTCAGACATCGGAGGCATTTCTAAGCACTTCATGAACTGTAATTCTAGCCACGAACTTTAATTAGACTTCTCTGCTGCCTTGGCTGCTTTTTCGCGACTGTGAAACAGAGTATTTTTTAGACATCGGAGGCATTTCTAAGCACTTCATAAACTGTAATTCTAGCCACGAACTTTAATTATACTTCTGTGCTGCCTTGGCTGCTTTTTCGTGACTGTAAAACAGAGTATTTTTTTTTACATTGGGGGCATTTCTAAGCACTTCATAAACTGTAATTCTAGCCACGAACTTTAATTATACTTCTCTGCTGCCTTGGCTGCTTTTTCGCGACTGTGAAACAGAGTATTTTTCAGACATCGAAGGCATTTCTAAGCACTTCATAAACTGTAATTCTAGCCACGAACTTTAATTATACTTCTCTGCTGCCTTGGCCGCTTTTTCGCGACTGTGAAACAGAGTATTTTTTAGACATCGGAGGCATTTCTAAGCACTTAATAAACTGTAATTCTAGCCACGAACTTCAATTATACTTTTCTGCTGCCTTGGCTGCGTTTTCGCGACTGTGAAACAGAGTATTTTTCAGACATCAGAGTCATTTCTAAGCACTTCATAAACTGTAATTCTAGCCACGAACTTTAATTATACTTCTCTGCTGCCTTGGCTGCGTTTTCGCAACTGTGAAACAGAGTATTTTTCAGACATCAGAGCCATTTCTAAGCACTTCATGAACTGTAATTCTAGCCACGAACTTTAATTAGACTTCTCTGCTGCCTTGGCTGCTTTTTCGCCACTGTGAAACAGAGTATTTTTTAGACATCGGAGGCATTTCTAAGCACTTCATAAACTGTAATTCTAGCCACGAACTTTAATTATACTTCTGTGCTGCCTTGGCTGCTTTTTCGCGACTGTGAAACAGAGTATTTTTTTTTACATTGGGGGCATTTCTAAGCACTTCATAAACTGTAATTCTAGCCACGAACTTTAATTATACTTCTCTGCTGCCTTGGCTGCTTTTTCGCGACTGTGAAACAGAGTATTTTTTAGACATCGGAGGCATTTCTAAGCCCATAATAAACTGTAATTCTAGCCACGAACTTCAATTATACTTTTCTGCTGCCTTGGCTGCTTTTTCGCGACTGTGAAACAGAGTATTTTTCAGACATCAGAGCCATTTATAAGCACTTCATAAACTGTAATTCTAGCCACGAACTTCAATTAGACTTCTCTGCTGCCTTGGCTGCTTTTTCGCAACTGTGAAACAGAGTATTTTTCAGACATCGGAGGCATTTCTAAGCACTTAATAAACTGTAATTCTAGCACGAACTTTAATTATACTTCTCTGCTGCCTTGGCTGCTTTTTCGCGACTGTGAAACAGAGTATTTTTCAGACATCGGAGGCATTTCTAAGCACTTCATAAACTGTAATTCTAGCCACGAACTTTAATTAGACTTCTCTGCTGCCTTAGCTGCGTTTTTGTGACTGTGAAACAGAGTATTTTTCAGACATCGGAGGCATTTCTAAGCACTTCATAAACTGTAATTCTAGCCACAAACTTTAATTATACTTCTCTGCTGCCTTGGCTGCTTTTTCGCGACTGTGAAACAGAGTATTTTTCAGACATCGGAGGCATTTCTAAGCACTTCATAAACTGTAATTCTAGCCACGAACTTTAATTATACTTCTCTGCTGCCTTAGCTGCGTTTTCGCGACTGTGAAACAGAGTATTTTTCAGACATCGGAGGCATTTCTAAGCACTTAATAAACTGTGATTCTAGCACGAACTTTAATTATACTTCTCTGCTGCCTTGGCTGCTTTTTCGCGACTGTGAAACAGAGTATTTTTCAGACATTGGAGGCATTTCTAAGCACTTCATAAACTGTAATTCTAGCCACGAACTTCAATTATACTTCTCTGCTGCCTTAGCTGCGTTTTCGCGACTGTAAAACAGAGTATTTTTTAGACATCGGAGGCATTTCTAAGCACTTAATATACTGTAATTCTAGCACGAACTTTAATTATACTTCTCTGCTGCCTTGGCTGCTCTTTCGCGACTGTGAAACAGAGTATTTTTCAGACATTGGAGGCATTTCTAAGCACTTCATAAACTGTAATTCTAGCCACGAACTTTAATTATACTTCTCTGCTGCCTTGGCTGCTTTTTCGCGACTGTGAAACAGAGTATTTTTCAGACATCGGAGGCATTTCTAAGCACTTCATAAACTGTAATTCTAGCCACGAACTTTAATTATACTTCTCTGCTGCCTTAGCTGCGTTTTCGCGACTGTGAAACAGAGTATTTTTCAGACATCGGAGGCATTTCTAAGCACTTCATAAACTGTAATTCTAGCACGAACTTCAATTATACTTCTCTGCTGCCTTGGCTGCTTTTTCGCGACTGTGAAACAGAGTATTTTTCAGACATTGGAGGCATTTCTAAGCACTTCATAAACTGTAATTCTAGCCACGAACTTTAATTATACTTCTCTGCTGCCTTGGCTGCTTTTTCGCGACTGTAAAACAGAGTATTTTTCAGACATCGGAGGCATTTCCTAGCACTTTATAAACTGTAATTCTAGCCACGAACTTTAATTAGACTTCTCTGCTGCCTTGGCTGCTTTTTCGCGACTGTGAAACAGAGTATTTTTCAGACATCAGAGGCATTTCTAAGCACTTCATAAACTGTAATTCTAGCCACGAACTTTAATTAGACTTCTCTGCTGCCTTGGCTGCTTTTTCGCGACTGTGAAACAGAGTATTTTTCAGACATCTGAGGCATTTCTAAGCACTTCATAAACTGTAATTCTAGCCACGAACTTTAATTATACTTCTCTGCTGCCTTGGCTGCTTTTTCGCGACTGTGAAACAGAGTATTTTTCAGACATTGGAGGCATTTCTACGCACTTAATAAACTGTAATTCTAGCACGAACTTTGATTATACTTCTCTGCTGCCTTGGCTGCTTTTTCGCGACTGTGAAACAGAGTATTTTTCAGACATCGGAGGCATTTCTAAGCACTTCATAAACTGTAATTCTAGCCACGAACTTTAATTAGACTTCTCTGCTGCCTTAGCTGCGTTTTTGTGACTGTGAAACAGAGTATTTTTCAGACATCGGAGGCATTTCTAAGCACTTCATAAACTGTAATTCTAGCCACAAACTTTAATTATACTTCTCTGCTGCCTTGGCTGCTTTTTCGCGACTGTGAAACAGAGTATTTTTCAGACATCGGAGGCATTTCTAAGCACTTCATAAACTGTAATTCTAGCCACGAACTTTAATTATACTTCTCTGCTGCCTTAGCTGCGTTTTCGCGACTGTGAAACAGAGTATTTTTCAGACATCGGAGGCATTTCGAAGCACTTAATAAACTGTGATTCTAGCACGAACTTTAATTATACTTCTCTGCTGCCTTGGCTGCTTTTTCGCGACTGTGAAACAGAGTATTTTTCAGACATTGGAGGCATTTCTAAGCACTTCATAAACTGTAATTCTAGCCACGAACTTCAATTATACTTCTCTGCTGCCTTAGCTGCGTTTTCGCGACTGTAAAACAGAGTATTTTTTAGACATCGGAGGCATTTCTAAGCACTTAATATACTGTAATTCTAGCACGAACTTTAATTATACTTCTCTGCTGCCTTGGCTGCTCTTTCGCGACTGTGAAACAGAGTATTTTTCAGACATTGGAGGCATTTCTAAGCACTTCATAAACTGTAATTCTAGCCACGAACTTTAATTATACTTCTCTGCTGCCTTGGCTGCTTTTTCGCGACTGTGAAACAGAGTATTTTTCAGACATCGGAGGCATTTCTAAGCACTTCATAAACTGTAATTCTAGCCACGAACTTTAATTATACTTCTCTGCTGCCTTAGCTGCGTTTTCGCGACTGTGAAACAGAGTATTTTTCAGACATCGGAGGCATTTCTAAGCACTTCATAAACTGTAATTCTAGCACGAACTTCAATTATACTTCTCTGCTGCCTTGGCTGCTTTTTCGCGACTGTGAAACAGAGTATTTTTCAGACATTGGAGGCATTTCTAAGCACTTCATAAACTGTAATTCTAGCCACGAACTTTAATTATACTTCTCTGCTGCCTTGGCTGCTTTTTCGCGACTGTAAAACAGAGTATTTTTCAGACATCGGAGGCATTTCCTAGCACTTTATAAACTGTAATTCTAGCCACGAACTTTAATTAGACTTCTCTGCTGCCTTGGCTGCTTTTTCGCGACTGTGAAACAGAGTATTTTTCAGACATCGGAGGCATTTCTAAGCACTTCATAAACTGTAATTCTAGCCACGAACTTTAATTAGACTTCTCTGCTGCCTTGGCTGCTTTTTCGCGACTGTGAAACAGAGTATTTTTCAGACATCTGAGGCATTTCTAAGCACTTCATAAACTGTAATTCTAGCCACGAACTTTAATTATACTTCTGTGCTGCCTTGGCTGCTTTTTCGCGACTGTGAAACAGAGTATTTTTTTTTACATTGGGGGCATTTCTAAGCACTTCATAAACTGTAATTCTAGCCACGAACTTTAATTATACTTCTCTGCTGCCTTGGCTGCTTTTTCGCGACTGTGAAACAGAGTATTTTTCAGACATCGGAAGCATTTCTAAGCACTTCATAAACTGTAATTCTAGCCACAAACTTTAATTATAGTTCTCTGCTGCCTTGGCTGCTTTTTCGCGACTGTGAAACAGAGTATTTTTCAGACATCGGAGGCATTTCTAAGCACTTCATAAACTGTAATTCTAGCCACGAACTTTAATTAGACTTCTCTGCTGCCTTGGCTGCTTTTTCGCCACTGTGAAACAGAGTATTTTTCAGACATCGGAGGCATTTCTAAGCACTTCATAAACTGTAATTCTAGCCACGAACTTTAATTATACTTCTGTGCTGCCTTGGCTGCTTTTTCGTGACTGTAAAACAGAGTATTTTTTTTTACATTGGGGGCATTTTTAAGCACTTCATAAACTGTAATTCTAGCCACGAACTTCAATTAGACTTCTCTGCTGCCTTGGCTGCTTTTTCGCAACTGTGAAACAGAGTATTTTTCAGACATCGGAGGCATTTCTAAGCACTTAATAAACTGTAATTCTAGCACGAACTTTAATTATACTTCTCTGCTGCCTTGGCTGCTTTTTCGCGACTGTGAAACAGAGTATTTTTCAGACATCGGAGGCATTTCTAAGCACTTCATAAACTGTAATTCTAGCCACGAACTTTAATTAGACTTCTCTGCTGCCTTAGCTGCGTTTTTGTGACTGTGAAACAGAGTATTTTTCAGACATCGGAGGCATTTCTAAGCACTTCATAAACTGTAATTCTAGCCACAAACTTTAATTATACTTCTCTGCTGCCTTGGCTGCTTTTTCGCGACTGTGAAACAGAGTATTTTTCAGACATCGGAGGCATTTCTAAGCACTTCATAAACTGTAATTCTAGCCACGAACTTTAATTATACTTCTCTGCTGCCTTAGCTGCGTTTTCGCGACTGTGAAACAGAGTATTTTTCAGACATCGGAGGCATTTCTAAGCACTTAATAAACTGTGATTCTAGCACGAACTTTAATTATACTTCTCTGCTGCCTTGGCTGCTTTTTCGCGACTGTGAAACAGAGTATTTTTCAGACATTGGAGGCATTTCTAAGCACTTCATAAACTGTAATTCTAGCCACGAACTTCAATTATACTTCTCTGCTGCCTTAGCTGCGTTTTCGCGACTGTAAAACAGAGTATTTTTTAGACATCGGAGGCATTTCTAAGCACTTAATATACTGTAATTCTAGCACGAACTTTAATTATACTTCTCTGCTTCCTTGGCTGCTCTTTCGCGACTGTGAAACAGAGTATTTTTCAGACATTGGAGGCATTTCTAAGCACTTCATAAACTGTAATTCTAGCCACGAACTTTAATTATACTTCTCTGCTGCCTTGGCTGCTTTTTCGCGACTGTGAAACAGAGTATTTTTCAGACATCGGAGGCATTTCTAAGCACTTCATAAACTGTAATTCTAGCCACGAACTTTAATTATACTTCTCTGCTGCCTTAGCTGCGTTTTCGCGACTGTGAAACAGAGTATTTTTCAGACATCGGAGGCATTTCTAAGCACTTCATAAACTGTAATTCTAGCACGAACTTCAATTATACTTCTCTGCTGCCTTGGCTGCTTTTTCGCGACTGTGAAACAGAGTATTTTTCAGACATTGGAGGCATTTCTAAGCACTTCATAAACTGTAATTCTAGCCACGAACTTTAATTATACTTCTCTGCTGCCTTGGCTGCTTTTTCGCGACTGTAAAACAGAGTATTTTTCAGACATCGGAGGCATTTCCTAGCACTTTATAAACTGTAATTCTAGCCACGAACTTTAATTAGACTTCTCTGCTGCCTTGGCTGCTTTTTCGCGACTGTGAAACAGAGTATTTTTCAGACATCGGAGGCATTTCTAAGCACTTCATAAACTGTAATTCTAGCCACGAACTTTAATTAGACTTCTCTGCTGCCTTGGCTGCTTTTTCGCGACTGTGAAACAGAGTATTTTTCAGACATCTGAGGCATTTCTAAGCACTTCATAAACTGTAATTCTAGCCACGAACTTTAATTATACTTCTCTGCTGCCTTGGCTGCTTTTTCGCGACTGTGAAACAGAGTATTTTTCAGACATTGGAGGCATTTCTAAGCACTTAATAAACTGTAATTCTAGCACGAACTTTAATTATACTTCTCTGCTGCCTTGGCTGCTTTTTCGCGACTGTGAAACAGAGTATTTTTCAGACATCGGAGGCATTTCTAAGCACTTCATAAACTGTAATTCTAGCCACGAACTTTAATTAGACTTCTCTGCTGCCTTAGCTGCGTTTTTGTGACTGTGAAACAGAGTATTTTTCAGACATCGGAGGCATTTCTAAGCACTTCATAAACTGTAATTCTAGCCACAAACTTTAATTATACTTCTCTGCTGCCTTGGCTGCTTTTTCGCGACTGTGAAACAGAGTATTTTTCAGACATCGGAGGCATTTCTAAGCACTTCATAAACTGTAATTCTAGCCACGAACTTTAATTATACTTCTCTGCTGCCTTAGCTGCGTTTTCGCGACTGTGAAACAGAGTATTTTTCAGACATCGGAGGCATTTCTAAGCACTTAATAAACTGTGATTCTAGCACGAACTTTAATTATACTTCTCTGCTGCCTTGGCTGCTTTTTCGCGACTGTGAAACAGAGTATTTTTCAGACATTGGAGGCATTTCTAAGCACTTCATAAACTGTAATTCTAGCCACGAACTTCAATTATACTTCTCTGCTGCCTTAGCTGCGTTTTCGCGACTGTAAAACAGAGTATTTTTTAGACATCGGAGGCATTTCTAAGCACTTAATATACTGTAATTCTAGCACGAACTTTAATTATACTTCTCTGCTGCCTTGGCTGCTCTTTCGCGACTGTGAAACAGAGTATTTTTCAGACATTGGAGGCATTTTTAAGCACTTCATAAACTGTAATTCTAGCCACGAACTTTAATTATACTTCTCTGCTGCCTTGGCTGCTTTTTCGCGACTGTGAAACAGAGTATTTTTCAGACATCGGAGGCATTTCTAAGCACTTGATAAACTGTAATTCTAGCCACGAACTTTAATTATACTTCTCTGCTGCCTTAGCTGCGTTTTCGCGACTGTGAAACAGAGTATTTTTCAGACATCGGAGGCATTTCTAAGCACTTCATAAACTGTAATTCTAGCACGAACTTCAATTATACTTCTCTGCTGCCTTAGCTGCTTTTTCGCGACTGTGAAACAGAGTATTTTTCAGACATTGGAGGCATTTCTAAGCACTTCATAAACTGTAATTCTAGCCACGAACTTTAATTATACTTCTCTGCTGCCTTGGCTGCTTTTTCGCGACTGTAAAACAGAGTATTTTTCAGACATCGGAGGCATTTCCTAGCACTTTATAAACTGTAATTCTAGCCACGAACTTTAATTAGACTTCTCTGCTGCCTTGGCTGCTTTTTCGCGACTGTGAAACAGAGTATTTTTCAGACATCGGAGGCATTTCTAAGCACTTCATAAACTGTAATTCTAGCCACGAACTTTAATTAGACTTCTCTGCTGCCTTGGCTGCTTTTTCGCGACTGTGAAACAGAGTATTTTTCAGACATCTGAGGCATTTCTAAGCACTTCATAAACTGTAATTCTAGCCACGAACTTTAATTATACTTCTGTGCTGCCTTGGCTGCTTTTTCGCGACTGTGAAACAGAGTATTTTTTTTTACATTGGGGGCATTTCTAAGCACTTCATAAACTGTAATTCTAGCCACGAACTTTAATTATACTTCTCTGCTGCCTTGGCTGCTTTTTCGCGACTGTGAAACAGAGTATTTTTCAGACATCGGAAGCATTTCTAAGCACTTCATAAACTGTAATTCTAGCCACAAACTTTAATTATAGTTCTCTGCTGCCTTGGCTGCTTTTTCGCGACTGTGAAACAGAGTATTTTTCAGACATCGGAGGCATTTCTAAGCACTTCATAAACTGTAATTCTAGCCACGAACTTTAATTAGACTTCTCTGCTGCCTTGGCTGCTTTTTCGCCACTGTGAAACAGAGTATTTTTCAGACATCGGAGGCATTTCTAAGCACTTCATAAACTGTAATTCTAGCCACGAACTTTAATTATACTTCTGTGCTGCCTTGGCTGCTTTTTCGCGACTGTGAAACAGAGTATTTTTTTTTACATTGGGGGCATTTCTAAGCACTTCATAAACTGTAATTCTAGCCACGAACTTTAATTATACTTCTCTGCTGCCTTGGCTGCTTTTTCGCGACTGTGAAACAGAGTATTTTTTAGACATCGGAGGCATTTCTAAGCACTTAATAAACTGTAATTCTAGCCACGAACTTCAATTATACTTTTCTGCTTCCTTGGCTGCTTTTTCGCGACTGTGAAACAGAGTATTTTTAAGACATCAGAGCCATTAATAAGCACTTCATAAACTGTAATTCTAGCCACGAACTTTAATTAGACTTCTCTGCTGCCTTGGCTACTTTTTCGCAACTGTGAAACAGAGTATTTTTCAGACATTGGAGGCATTTCTAAGCACTTAATAAACTGTAATTCTAGCACGAACTTTAATTATACTTCTCTGCTGCCTTGGCTGCTTTTTCGCGACTGTGAAACAAAGTATTTTTCAGACATCGGAGGCATTTCTAAGCACTTAATAAACTGTAATTCTAGCCACGAACTTTAATTAGACTTCTCTGCTGCCTTAGCTGCGTTTTTGTGACTGTGAAACAGAGTATTTTTCAGACATCGGAGGCATTTCTAAGCACTTCATAAACTGTAATTCTAGCCACAAACTTTAATTATACTTCTCTGCTGCCTTGGCTGCTTTTTCGCGACTGTGAAACAGAGTATTTTTCAGACATCGGAGGCATTTCTAAGCACTTCATAAACTGTAATTCTAGCCACGAACTTTAATTATACTTCTCTGCTGCCTTAGCTGCGTTTTCGCGACTGTGAAACAGAGTATTTTTTAGACATCGGAGGCATTTCTAAGCACTTCATAAACTGTAATTCTAGCCACGAACTTTAATTATACTTCTGTGCTGCCTTGGCTGCTTTTTCGCGACTGTGAAACAGAGTATTTTTTTTTACATTGGGGGCATTTCTAAGCACTTCATAAACTGTAATTCTAGCCACGAACTTTAATTATACTTCTCTGCTGCCTTAGCTGCGTTTTCGCGACTGTGAAACAGAGTATTTTTCAGACATCGGAGGCATTTCTAAGCACTTCATAAACTGTAATTCTAGCCACGAACTATAATTATACGTCTGTGCTGCCTTGGCTGCTTTTTCGCGACTGTGAAACAGAGTATTTTTCAGACATTGGAGGAATTTCTAAGCACTTCATAAACTGTAATTCTAGCCACGAACTTTAATTAGACTTCTCTGCTGCCTTAGCTGCGTTTTTGTGACTGTGAAACAGAGTATTTTTTAGACATCGGAGGCATTTCTAAGCACTTCATAAACTGTAATTCTAGCCACAAACTTTAATTATACTTCTCTGCTGCCTTGGCTGCTTTTTCGCGACTGTGAAACAGAGTATTTTTCAGACATCGGAGGCATTTCTAAGCACTTCATAAACTGTAATTCTAGCCACGAACTTTAATTATACTTCTCTGCTGCCTTGGCTGCTCTTTCGCGACTGTGAAACAGAGTATTTTTCAGACATTGGAGGCATTTCTAAGCACTTCATAAACTGTAATTCTAGCCACGAACTTTAATTATACTTCTCTGCTGCCTTGGCTGCTTTTTCGCGACTGTGAAACAGAGTATTTTTCAGACATCGGAGGCATTTCTAAGCACTTCATAAACTGTAATTCTAGCCACGAACTTTAATTATACTTCTCTGCTGCCTTAGCTGCGTTTTCGCGACTGTGAAACAGAGTATTTTTCAGACATCGGAGGCATTTCTAAGCACTTCATAAACTGTAATTCTAGCACGAACTTCAATTATACTTCTCTGCTGCCTTGGCTGCTTTTTCGCGACTGTGAAACAGAGTATATTTCAGACATTGGAGGCATTTCTAAGCACTTCATAAACTGTAATTCTAGCCACGAACTTTAATTATACTTCTCTGCTGCCTTGGCTGCTTTTTCGCGACTGTAAAACAGAGTATTTTTCAGACATCGGAGGCATTTCCTAGCACTTTATAAACTGTAATTCTAGCCACGAACTTTAATTATACTTCTCTGCTGCCTTGGCTGCTTTTTCGCGACTGTGAAACAGAGTATTTTTCAGACATCGGAGGCATTTCTAAGCACTTCATAAACTGTAATTCTAGCCACGAACTTTAATTAGACTTCTCTGCTGCCTTGGCTGCTTTTTCGCGACTGTGAAACAGAGTATTTTTCAGACATCTGAGGCATTTCTAAGCACTTCATAAACTGTAATTCTAGCCACGAACTTTAATTATACTTCTCTGCTGCCTTGGCTGCTTTTTCGCGACTGTGAAACAGAGTATTTTTCAGACATTGGAGGCATTTCTAAGCACTTCATAAACTGTAATTCTAGCCACGAACTTTAATTATACTTCTCTGCTGCCTTGGCTGCTTTTTCGCGACTGTGAAACAGAGTATTTTTCAGACATCGGAGGCATTTCTAAGCACTTCATAAACTGTAATTCTAGCCACGAACTTTAATTATACTTCTGTGCTGCCTTGGCTGCTTTTTCGCGACTGTGAAACAGAGTATTTTTTTTTACATTGGGGGCATTTCTAAGCACTTCATAAACTGTAATTCTAGCCACGAACTTTAATTATACTTCTCTGCTGCCTTGGCTGCTTTTTCGCGACTGTGAAACAGAGTATTTTTCAGACATCGGAAGCATTTCTAAGCACTTCATAAACTGTAATTCTAGCCACAAACTTTAATTATAGTTCTCTGCTGCCTTGGCTGCTTTTTCGCGACTGTGAAACAGAGTATTTTTCAGACATCGGAGGCATTTCTAAGCACTTCATAAACTGTAATTCTAGCCACGAACTTTAATTAGACTTCTCTGCTGCCTTGGCTGCTTTTTCGCCACTGTGAAACAGAGTATTTTTCAGACATCGGAGGCATTTCTAAGCACTTCATAAACTGTAATTCTAGCCACGAACTTTAATTATACTTCTGTGCTGCCTTGGCTGCTTTTTCGCGACTGTGAAACAGAGTATTTTTTTTTACATTGGGAGCATTTCTAAGCACTTCATAAACTGTAATTCTAGCCACGAACTTTAATTATACTTCTCTGCTGCCTTGGCTGCTTTTTCGCGACTGTGAAACAGAGTATTTTTTAGACATCGGAGGCATTTCTAAGCACTTAATAAACTGTAATTCTAGCCACGAACTTCAATTATACTTTTCTGCTTCCTTGGCTGCTTTTTCGCGACTGTGAAACAGAGTATTTTTAAGATATCAGAGCCATTAATAAGCACTTCATAAACTGTAATTCTAGCCACGAACTTTAATTAGACTTCTCTGCTGCCTTGGCTGCTTTTTCGCAACTGTGAAACAGAGTATTTTTCAGACATTGGAGGCATTTCTAAGCACTTAATAAACTGTAATTCTAGCACGAACTTTAATTATACTTCTCTGCTGCCTTGGCTGCTTTTTCGCGACTGTGAAACAAAGTATTTTTCAGACATCGGAGGCATTTCTAAGCACTTAATAAACTGTAATTCTAGCCACGAACTTTAATTAGACTTCTCTGCTGCCTTAGCTGCGTTTTTGTGACTGTGAAACAGAGTATTTTTCAGACATCGGAGGCATTTCTAAGCACTTCATAAACTGTAATTCTAGCCACAAACTTTAATTATACTTCTCTGCTGCCTTGGCTGCTTTTTCGCGACTGTGAAACAGAGTATTTTTCAGACATCGGAGGCATTTCTAAGCACTTCATAAACTGTAATTCTAGCCACGAACTTTAATTATACTTCTCTGCTGCCTTAGCTGCGTTTTCGCGACTGTGAAACAGAGTATTTTTTAGACATCGGAGGCATTTCTAAGCACTTCATAAACTGTAATTCTAGCCACGAACTTTAATTATACTTCTGTGCTGCCTTGGCTGCTTTTTCGCGACTGTGAAACAGAGTATTTTTTTTTACATTGGGGGCATTTCTAAGCACTTCATAAACTGTAATTCTAGCCACGAACTTTAATTATACTTCTCTGCTGCCTTAGCTGCGTTTTCGCGACTGTGAAACAGAGTATTTTTTAGACATCGGAGGCATTTCTAAGCACTTCATAAACTGTAATTCTAGCCACGAACTATAATTATACGTCTGTGCTGCCTTGGCTGCTTTTTCGCGACTGTGAAACAGAGTATTTTTCAGACATTGGAGGCATTTCTAAGCACTTCATAAACTGTAATTCTAGCCACGAACTTTAATTAGACTTCTCTGCTGCCTTAGCTGCGTTTTTGTGACTGTGAAACAGAGTATTTTTCAGACATCGGAGGCATTTCTAAGCACTTCATAAACTGTAATTCTAGCCACAAACTTTAATTATACTTCTCTGCTGCCTTGGCTGCTTTTTCGCGACTGTGAAACAGAGTATTTTTCAGACATCGGAGGCATTTCTAAGCACTTCATAAACTGTAATTCTAGCCACGAACTTTAATTATACTTCTCTGCTGCCTTAGCTGCGTTTTCGCGACTGTGAAACAGAGTATTTTTCAGACATCGGAGGCATTTCTAAGCACTTAATAAACTGTGATTCTAGCACGAACTTTAATTATACTTCTCTGCTGGCTTGGCTGCTTTTTCGCGACTGTGAAACAGAGTATTTTTCAGACATTGGAGGCATTTCTAAGCACTTCATAAACTGTAATTCTAGCCACGAACTTTAATTATACTTCTGTGCTGCCTTGGCTGCTTTTTCGCGACTGTGAAACAGAGTATTATTTTTTACATTGGGGGCATTTCTAAGCACTTCATAAACTGTAATTCTAGCCACGAACTTTAATTATACTTCTCTGCTGCCTTGGCTGCTTTTTCGCGACTGTGAAACAGAGTATTTTTCAGACATCGGAGGCATTTCTAAGCACTTCATAAACTGTAATTCTAGCCACGAACTTTAATTATACTTCTCTGCTGCCTTGGCCGCTTTTTCGCGACTGTGAAACAGAGTATTTTTTAGACATCGGAGGCATTTCTAAGCACTTAATAAACTGTAATTCTAGCCACGAACTTCAATTATACTTTTCTGCTGCCTTGGCTGCGTTTTCGCGACTGTGAAACAGAGTATTTTTCAGACATCAGAGTCATTTCTAAGCACTTCATAAACTGTAATTCTAGCCACGAACTTTAATTATACTTCTCTGCTGCCTTGGCTGCGTTTTCGCAACTGTGAAACAGAGTATTTTTCAGACATCAGAGCCATTTCTAAGCACTTCATGAACTGTAATTCTAGCCACGAACTTTAATTAGACTTCTCTGCTGCCTTGGCTGCTTTTTCGCCACTGTGAAACAGAGTATTTTTTAGACATCGGAGGCATTTCTAAGCACTTCATAAACTGTAATTCTAGCCACGAACTTTAATTATACTTCTGTGCTGCCTTGGCTGCTTTTTCGCGACTGTGAAACAGAGTATTTTTTTTTACATTGGGGGCATTTCTAAGCACTTCATAAACTGTAATTCTAGCCACGAACTTTAATTATACTTCTCTGCTGCCTTGGCTGCTTTTTCGCGACTGTGAAACAGAGTATTTTTTAGACATCGGAGGCATTTCTAAGCCCTTAATAAACTGTAATTCTAGCCACGAACTTCAATTATACTTTTCTGCTGCCTTGGCTGCTTTTTCGCTACTGTGAAACAGAGTATTTTTCAGACATCAGAGCCATTTATAAGCACTTCATAAACTGTAATTCTAGCCACGAACTTTAATTAGACTTCTCTGCTGCCTTGGCTGCTTTTTCGCAACTGTGAAACAGAGTATTTTTCAGACATCGGAGGCATTTCTAAGCACTTAATAAACTGTAATTCTAGCACGAACTTTAATTATACTTCTCTGCTGCCTTGGCTGCTTTTTCGCGACTGTGAAACAGAGTTTTTTTCAGACATCGGAGGCATTTCTAAGCACTTCATAAACTGTAATTCTAGCCACGAACTTTAATTAGACTTCTCTGCTGCCTTAGCTGCGTTTTTGTGACTGTGAAACAGAGTATTTTTCAGACATCGGAGGCATTTCTAAGCACTTCATAAACTGTAATTCTAGCCACAAACTTTAATTATACTTCTCTGCTGCCTTGGCTGCTTTTTCTCGACTGTGAAACAGAGTATTTTTCAGACATCGGAGGCATTTCTAAGCACTTCATAAACTGTAATTCTAGCCACGAACTTTAATTATACTTCTCTGCTGCCTTAGCTGCGTTTTCGCGACTGTGAAACAGAGTATTTTTCAGACATCGGAGGCATTTCTAAGCACTTAATAAACTGTGATTCTAGCACGAACTTTAATTATACTTCTCTGCTGCCTTGGCTGCTTTTTCGCGACTGTGAAACAGAGTATTTTTCAGACATTGGAGGCATTTCTAAGCACTTCATAAACTGTAATTCTAGCCACGAACTTCAATTATACTTCTCTGCTGCCTTAGCTGCGTTTTCGCGACTGTAAAACAGAGTATTTTTTAGACATCGGAGGCATTTCTAAGCACTTATTATACTGTAATTCTAGCACGAACTTTAATTATACTTCTCTGCTGCCTTGGCTGCTCTTTCGCGACTGTGAAACAGAGTATTTCTCAGACATTGGAGGCATTTCTAAGCACTTCATAAACTGTAATTCTAGCCACGAACTTTAATTGTACTTCTCTGCTGCCTTGGCTGCTTTTTCGCGACTGTGAAACAGAGTATTTTTCAGACATCGGAGGCATTTCTAAGCACTTCATAAACTGTAATTCTAGCCACGAACTTTAATTATACTTCTCTGCTGCCTTAGCTGCGTTTTCGCGACTGTGAAACAGAGTATTTTTCAGACATCGGAGGCATTTCTAAGCACTTCATAAACTGTAATTCTAGCACGAACTTCAATTATACTTCTCTGCTGCCTTGGCTGCTTTTTCGCGACTGTGAAACAGAGTATTTTTCAGACATTGGAGGCATTTCTAAGCACTTCATAAACTGTAATTCTAGCCACGAACTTTAATTATACTTCTCTGCTGCCTTGGCTGCTTTTTCGCGACTGTAAAACAGAGTATTTTTCAGACATCGGAGGCATTTCCTAGCACTTTATAAACTGTAATTCTAGCCACGAACTTTAACTAGACTTCTCTGCTGCCTTGGCTGCTTTTTCGCGACTGTGAAACAGAGTATTTTTCAGACATCGGAGGCATTTCTAAGCACTTCATAAACTGTAATTCTAGCCACGAACTTTAATTAGACTTCTCTGCTGCCTTGGCTGCTTTTTCGCGACTGTGAAACAGAGTATTTTTCAGACATCTGAGGCATTTCTAAGCACTTCATAAACTGTAATTCTAGCCACGAACTTTAATTATACTTCTCTGCTGCCTTGGCTGCTTTTTCGCGACTGTGAAACAGAGTATTTTTCAGACATTGGAGGCATTTCTAAGCACTTCATAAACTGTAATTCTAGCCACGAACTTTAATTATACTTCTCTGCTGCCTTGGCTGCTTTTTCGCGACTGTGAAACAGAGTATTTTTCAGACATCGGAGGCATTTCTAAGCACTTCATAAACTGTAATTCTAGCCACGAACTTTAATTATACTTCTCTGCTGCCTTGGCTGCTTTTTCGCGACTGTGAAACAGAGTATTTTTTTTTACATTGGGGGCATTTCTAAGCACTTCATAAACTGTAATTCTAGCCACGAACTTTAATTATACTTCTCTGCTGCCTTGGCTGCTTTTTCGCGACTGTGAAACAGAGTATTTTTCAGACATCGGAAGCATTTCTAAGCACTTCATAAACTGTAATTCTAGCCACAAACTTTAATTATAGTTCTCTGCTGCCTTGGCTGCTTTTTCGCGACTGTGAAACAGAGTATTTTTCAGACATCGGAGGCATTTCTAAGCACTTCATAAACTGTAATTCTAGCCACGAACTTTAATTAGACTTCTCTGCTGCCTTGGCTGCTTTTTCGCCACTGTGAAACAGAGTATTTTTCAGACATCGGAGGCATTTCTAAGCACTTAATAAACTGTAATTCTAGCCACGAACTTTAATTATACTTCTGTGCTGCCTTGGCTGCTTTTTCGCGACTGTGAAACAGAGTATTTTTTTTTACATTGGGGGCATTTCTAAGCACTTCATAAACTGTAATTCTAGCCACGAACTTTAATTATACTTCTCTGCTGCCTTGGCTGCTTTTTCGCGACTGTGAAACAGAGTATTTTTTAGACATCGGAGGCATTTCTAAGCACTTAATAAACTGTAATTCTAGCCACGAACTTCAATTATACTTTTCTGCTTCCTTGGCTGCTTTTTCGCGACTGTGAAACAGAGTATTTTTAAGACATCAGAGCCATTAATAAGCACTTCATAAACTGTAATTCTAGCCACTAACTTTAATTAGACTTCTCTGCTGCCTTGGCTGCTTTTTCGCAACTGTGAAACAAAGTATTTTTCAGACATCGGAGGCATTTCTAAGCACTTAATAAACTGTAATTCTAGCACGAACTTTAATTATACTTCTCTGCTGCCTTGGCTGCTTTTTCGCGAGTGTGAAACAAAGTATTTTTCAGACATCGGAGGCATTTCTAAGCACTTAATAAACTGTAATTCTAGCCACGAACTTTAATTAGACTTCTCTGCTGCCTTAGCTGCGTTTTTGTGACTGTGAAACAGAGTATTTTTCAGACATCGGAGGCATTTCTAAGCACTTCATAAACTGTAATTCTAGCCACAAACTTTAATTATACTTCTCTGCTGCCTTGGCTGCTTTTTCGCGACTGTGAAACAGAGTATTTTTCAGACATCGGAGGCATTTCTAAGCACTTCATAAACTGTAATTCTAGCCACGAACTTTAATTATACTTCTCTGCTGCCTTAGCTGCGTTTTCGCGACTGTGAAACAGAGTATTTTTTAGACATCGGAGGCATTTCTAAGCACTTCATAAACTGTAATTCTAGCCACGAACTTTAATTATACTTCTGTGCTGCCTTGGCTGCTTTTTCGCGACTGTGAAACAGAGTATTTTTTTTTACATTGGGGGCATTTCTAAGCACTTCATAAACTGTAATTCTAGCCACGAACTTTAATTATACTTCTCTGCTGCCTTAGCTGCGTTTTCGCGACTGTGAAACAGAGTATTTTTTAGACATCGGAGGCATTTCTAAGCACTTCATAAACTGTAATTCTAGCCACGAACTATAATTATACGTCTGTGCTGCCTTGGCTGCTTTTTCGCGACTGTGAAACAGAGTATTTTTTTTTACATTGGGGGCATTTCTAAGCACTTCATAAACTGTAATTCTAGCCACGAACTTTAATTATACTTCTCTGCTGCCTTAGCTGCGTTTTCGCGACTGTGAAACAGAGTATTTTTTAGACATCGGAGGCATTTCTAAGCACTTCATAAACTGTAATTCTAGCCACGAACTATAATTATACGTCTGTGCTGCCTTGGCTGCTTTTTCGCGACTGTGAAACAGAGTATTTTTCAGACATTGGAGGCATTTCTAAGCACTTCATAAACTGTAATTCTAGCCACGAACTTTAATTAGACTTCTCTGCTGCCTTAGCTGCGTTTTTGTGACTGTGAAACAGAGTATTTTTCAGACATCGGAGGCATTTCTAAGCACTTCATAAACTGTAATTCTAGCCACAAACTTTAATTATACTTCTCTGCTGCCTTGGCTGCTTTTTCGCGACTGTGAAACAGAGTATTTTTCAGACATAGGAGGCATTTCTAAGCACTTCATAAACTGTAATTCTAGCCACGAACTTTAATTATACTTCTCTGCTGCCTTAGCTGCGTTTTCGCGACTGTGAAACAGAGTATTTTTCAGACATCGGAGGCATTTCGAAGCACTTAATAAACTGTGATTCTAGCACGAACTTTAATTATACTTCTCTGCTGCCTTGGCTGCTTTTTCGCGACTGTGAAACAGAGTATTTTTCAGACATTGGAGGCATTTCTAAGCACTTCATAAACTGTAATTCTAGCCACGAACTTCAATTATACTTCTCTGCTGCCTTAGCTGCGTTTTCGCGACTGTAAAACAGAGTATTTTTTAGACATCGGAGGCATTTCTAAGCACTTAATATACTGTAATTCTAGCACGAACTTTAATTATACTTCTCTGCTGCCTTGGCTGCTCTTTCGCGACTGTGAAACAGAGTATTTTTCAGACATTGGAGGCATTTCTAAGCACTTCATAAACTGTAATTCTAGCCACGAACTTTAATTATACTTCTCTGCTGCCTTGGCTGCTTTTTCGCGACTGTGAAACAGAGTATTTTTCAGACATCGGAGGCATTTCTAAGCACTTCATAAACTGTAATTCTAGCCACGAACTTTAATTATACTTCTCTGCTGCCTTAGCTGCGTTTTCGCGACTGTGAAACAGAGTATTTTTCAGACATCGGAGGCATTTCTAAGCACTTCATAAACTGTAATTCTAGCACGAACTTCAATTATACTTCTCTGCTGCCTTGGCTGCTTTTTCGCGACTGTGAAACAGAGTATTTTTCAGACATTGGAGGCATTTCTAAGCACTTCATAAACTGTAATTCTAGCCACGAACTTTAATTATACTTCTCTGCTGCCTTGGCTGCTTTTTCGCGACTGTAAAACAGAGTATTTTTCAGACATCGGAGGCATTTCCTAGCACTTTATAAACTGTAATTCTAGCCACGAACTTTAATTAGACTTCTCTGCTGCCTTGGCTGCTTTTTCGCGACTGTGAAACAGAGTATTTTTTTAGACATCGGAGGCATTTCTAAGCACTTTATAAACTGTAATTCTAGCCACGAACTTTAATTAGACTTCTCTGCTGCCTTGGCTGCTTTTTCGCGACTGTGAAACAGAGTATTTTTCAGACATCTGAGGCATTTCTAAGCACTTCATGAACTGTAATTCTAGCCACGAACTTTAATTATACTTCTCTGCTGCCTTGGCTGCTTTTTCGCGACTGTGAAACAGAGTATTTTTCAGACATTGGAGGCATTTCTAAGCACTTCATAAACTGTAATTCTAGCCACGAACTTTAATTATACTTCTCTGCTGCCTTGGCTGCTTTTTCGCGACTGTGAAACAGAGTATTTTTCAGACATCGGAGGCATTTCTAAGCACTTCATAAACTGTAATTCTAGCCACGAACTTTAATTATACTTCTGTGCTGCCTTGGCTGCTTTTTCGCGACTGTGAAACAGAGTATTTTTTTTACATTGGGGGCATTTCTAAGCACTTCATAAACTGTAATTCTAGCCACGAACTTTAATTATACTTCTCTGCTGCCTTGGCTGCTTTTTCGCGACTGTGAAACAGAGTATTTTTCAGACATCGGAAGCATTTCTAAGCACTTCATAAACTGTAATTCTAGCCACAAACTTTAATTATAGTTCTCTGCTGCCTTGGCTGCTTTTTCGCGACTGTGAAACAGAGTATTTTTCAGACATCGGAGGCATTTCTAAGCACTTCATAAACTGTAATTCTAGCCACGAACTTTAATTAGACTTCTCTGCTGCCTTGGCTGCTTTTTCGCGACTGTGAAACAGAGTATTTTTCAGACATCGGAGGCATTTCTAAGCACTTCATAAACTGTAATTCTAGCCACGAACTTTAATTATACTTCTGTGCTGCCTTGGCAGCTTTTTCGCGACTGTGAAACAGAGTATTTTTTTTTACATTGGGGGCATTTCTAAGCACTTCATAAACTGTAATTCTAGCCACGAACTTTAATTATACTTCTCTGCTGCCTTGGCTGCTTTTTCGCGACTGTGAAACAGAGTAATTTTTAGACATCGGAGGCATTTCTAAGCACTTAATAAACTGTAATTCTAGCCACGAACTTCAATTATACTTTTCTGCTTCCTTGGCTGCTTTTTCGCGACTGTGAAACAGAGTATTTTTAAGACATCAGAGCCATTAATAAGCACTTCATAAACTGTAATTCTAGCCACGAACTTTAATTAGACTTCTCTGCTGCCTTGGCTGCTTTTTCGCAACTGTGAAACAGAGTATTTTTCAGACATTGGAGGCATTTCTAAGCACTTAATAAACTGTAATTCTAGCACGAACTTTAATTATACTTCTCTGCTGCCTTGGCTGCTTTTTCGCGACTGTGAAACAAAGTATTTTTCAGACATCGGAGGCATTTCTAAGCACTTAATAAACTGTAATTCTAGCCACGAACTTTAATTAGACTTCTCTGCTGCCTTAGCTGCGTTTTTGTGACTGTGAAACAGAGTATTTTTCAGACATCGGAGGCATTTCTAAGCACTTCATAAACTGTAATTCTAGCCACAAACTTTAATTATACTTCTCTGCTGCCTTGGCTGCTTTTTCGCGACTGTGAAACAGAGTATTTTTCAGACATCGGAGGCATTTCTAAGCACTTCATAAACTGTAATTCTAGCCACGAACTTTAATTATACTTCTCTGCTGCCTTAGCTGCGTTTTCGCGACTGTGAAACAGAGTATTTTTTAGACATCGGAGGCATTTCTAAGCACTTCATAAACTGTAATTCTAGCCACGAACTTTAATTATACTTCTGTGCTGCCTTGGCTGCTTTTTCGCGACTGTGAAACAGAGTATTCTTTTTTACATTGGGGGCATTTCTAAGCACTTCATAAACTGTAATTCTAGCCACGAACTTTAATTATACTTCTCTGCTGCCTTAGCTGCGTTTTCGCGACTGTGAAAGAGAGTATTTTTTAGACATCGGAGGCATTTCTAAGCACTTCATAAACTGTAATTCTAGCCACGAACTATAATTATACGTCTGTGCTGCCTTGGGCTGCTTTTTCGCGACTGTGAAACAGAGTATTTTTCAGACATTGGAGGCATTTCTAAGCACTTCATAAACTGTAATTCTAGCCACGAACTTCGATTATACTTCTCTGCTGCCTTAGCTACGTTTTCGCGACTGTAAAACAGAGTATTTTTTAGACATCGGAGGCATTTCTAAGCACTTAATATACTGTAATTCTAGCACGAACTTTAATTATACTTCTCTGCTGCCTTGGCTGCTCTTTCGCGACTGTGAAACAGAGTATTTTTCAGACATTGGAGGCATTTCTAAGCACTTCATAAACTGTAATTCTAGCCACGAACTTTAATTATACTTCTCTGCTGCCTTGGCTGCTTTTTCGCGACTGTGAAACAGAGTTTTTTTCAGACATCGGAGGCATTTCTAAGCACTTCATAAACTGTAATTCTAGCCACGAACTTTAATTATACTTCTCTGCTGCCTTAGCCGCGTTTTCGCGACTGTGAAACAGAGTATTTTTCAGACATCGGAGGCATTTCTAAGCACTTCATAAACTGTAATTCTAGCACGAACTTTAATTATACTTCTCTGCTGCCTTGGCTGCTTTTTCGCGACTGTGAAACAGAGTGTTTTTCAGACATTGGAGGCATTTCTAAGCACTTCATAAACAGTAATTCTAGCCACGAACTTTAATTTTACTTCTCTGCTGCCTTGGCTGCTTTTTCGCGACTGTAAAACAGAGTATTTTTCAGACATCGGAGGCATTTCCTAGCACTTTATAAACTGTAATTCTAGCCACGAACTTTAATTAGACTTCTCTGCTGCCTTGGCTGCTTTTTCGTGACTGTGAAACAGGGTATTTTTCAGACATCGGAGGCGTTTCTAAGCACTTCATAAACTGTAATTCTAGCCACGATCTTTAATTAGACTTCTTTGCTGCCTTGGCTGCTTTTTCGCGACTGTGAAACAGAGTATTTTTCAGACATCTGAGGCATTTCTAAGCACTTCATAAACTGTAATTCTAGCCACGAACTTTAATTATACTTCTCTGCTGCCTTGGCTGCTTTTTCGCGACTGTGAAACAGAGTATTTTTCAGACATTGGAGGCATTTCTAAGCACTTCATAAACTGTAATTCTAGCCACGAACTTTAATTATACTTCTCTGCTGCCTTGGCTGCTTTTTCGCGACTGTGAAACAGAGTATTTTGTAGACATCGGAGGCATTTCTAAGCACTTCATAAACTGTAATTCTAGCCACGAACTTTAATTATACTTCTCTGCTGCCTTAGCTGCGTTTTCGCGACTGTGAAACAGAGTATTTTTCAGACATCGGAGGCATTTCTAAGCACTTCATAAACTGTAATTCTAGCACGAACTTTAATTATACTTCTCTGCTGCCTTGGCTGCTTTTTCGCGACTGTGAAACAGAGTATTTTTCAGACATCGGAGGCATTTCTAAGCACTTCATAAACTGTAATTCTAGCCACGAACTTCAATTATACTTCTCTGCTGCCTTAGCTGCGTTTTCGCGACTGTAAAACAGAGTATTTTTTAGACATCGGAGGCATTTCTAAGCACTTAATATACTGTAATTCTAGCACGAACTTTAATTATACTTCTCTGCTGCCTTGGCTGCGCTTTCGCGACTGTGAAACAGAGTATTTTTCAGACATTGGAGGCATTTCTAAGCACTTCATAAACTGTAATTCTAGCCACGAACTTTAATTATACTTCTCTGCTGCCTTGGCTGCTTTTTCGCGACTGTGAAACAGAGTATTTTTCAGACATCGGAGGCATTTCTAAGCACTTCATAAACTGTAATTCTAGCCACGAACTTTAATTATACTTCTCTGCTGCCTTAGCTGCGTTTTCGCGACTGTGAAACAGAGTATTTTTCAGACATCGGAGGCATTTCTAAGCACTTCATAAACTGTAATTCTAGCACGAACTTCAATTATACTTCTCTGCTGCCTTGGCTGCATTTTCGCGACTGTGAAACAGAGTATTTTTCAGACATTGGAGGCATTTCTAAGCACTTCATAAACTGTAATTCTAGCCACGAACTTTAATTATACTTCTCTGCTGCCTTGGCTGCTTTTTCGCGACTGTAAAACAGAGTATTTTTCAGACATCGGAGGCATTTCCTAGCACTTTATAAACTGTAATTCTAGCCACGAACTTTAATTAGACTTCTCTGCTGCCTTGGCTGCTTTTTCGCGACTGTGAAACAGAGTATTTTTCAGACATCGGAGGCATTTCTAAGCACTTCATAAACTGTAATTCTAGCCACGAACTTTAATTAGACTTCTCTGCTGCCTTGGCTGCTTTTTCGCGACTGTGAAACAGAGTATTTTTCAGACATCTGAGGCATTTCTAACACTTCATAAACTGTAATTCTAGCCACGAACTTTAATTATACTTCTCTGCTGCCTTGGCTGCTTTTTCGCGACTGTGGAACAGAGTATTTTTCAGACATTGGAGGCATTTCTAAGCACTTCATAAACTGTAATTCTAGCCACGAACTTTAATTATACTTCTCTGCTGCCTTGGCTGCTTTTTCGCGACTGTGAAACAGAGTATTTTTCAGACATCGGAGGCATTTCTAAGCACTTCATAAACTGTAATTCTAGCCACGAACTTTAATTATACTTCTGTGCAGCCTTGGCTGCTTTTTCGCGACTGTGAAACAGAGTATTTTTTTTTACATTGGGGGCATTTCTAAGCACTTCATAAACTGTAATTCTAGCCACGAACTTTAATTATACTTCTCTGCTGCCTTGGCTGCTTTTTCGCGACTGTGAAACAGAGTATTTTTCAGACATCGGAAGCATTTCTAAGCACTTCATAAACTGTAATTCTAGCCACAAACTTTAATTATAGTTCTCTGCTGCCTTGGCTGCTTTTTTGCGACTGTGAAACAGAGTATTTTTCAGACATCGGAGGCATTTCTAAGCACTTCATAAACTGTAATTCTAGCCACGAACTTTAATTAGACTTCTCTGCTGCCTTGGCTGCTTTTTCGCCACTGTGAAACAGAGTATTTTTCAGACATCGGAGGCATTTCTAAGCACTTCATAAACTGTAATTCTAGCCACGAACTTTAATTATACTTCTGTGCTGCCTTGGCTGCTTTTTCGCGACTGTGAAACAGAGTATTATTTTTTACATTGGGGGCATTTCTAAGCACTTCATAAACTGTAATTCTAGCCACGAACTTTAATTATACTTCTCTGCTGCCTTGGCTGCTTTTTCGCGACTGTGAAACAGAGTATTTTTTAGACATCGGAGGCATTTCTAAGCACTTAATAAACTGTAATTCTAGCCACGAACTTCAATTATACTTTTCTGCTTCCTTGGCTGCTTTTTCGCGACTGTGAAACAGAGTATTTTTAAGACATCAGAGCCATTAATAAGCACTTCATAAACTGTAATTCTAGCCACGAACTTTAATTAGACTTCTCTGCTGCCTTGGCTGCTTTTTCGCCACTGTGAAACAGAGTATTTTTCAGACATCGGAGGCATTTCTAAGCACTTCATAAACTGTAATTCTAGCCACAAACTTTAATTATACTTCTCTGCTGCCTTGGCTGCTTTTTCGCGACTGTGAAACAGAGTATTTTTCAGACATCGGAGGCATTTCTAAGCACTTCATAAACTGTAATTCTAGCCACGAACTTTAATTATACTTCTCTGCTGCCTTAGCTGCGTTTTCGCGACTGTGAAACAGAGTATTTTTTAGACATCGGAGGCATTTCTAAGCACTTCATAAACTGTAATTCTAGCCACGAACTTTAATTATACTTCTGTGCTGCCTTGGCTGCTTTTTCGCGACTGTGAAACAGAGTATTTTTTTTTACATTGGGGGCATTTCTAAGCACTTCATAAACTGTAATTCTAGCCACGAACTTTAATTATACTTCTCTGCTGCCTTAGCTGCGTTTTCGCGACTGTGAAACAGAGTATTTTTTAGACATCGGAGGCATTTCTAAGCACTTCATAAACTGTAATTCTAGCCACGAACTTTAATTATACTTCTGTGCTGCCTTGGCTGCTTTTTCGCGACTGTGAAACAGAGTATTTTTCAGACATTGGAGGCATTTCTAAGCACTTCATAAACTGTAATTCTAGCCACGAACTTCAATTATACTTCTCTGCTGCCTTAGCTACGTTTTCGCGACTGTAAAACAGAGTATTTTTTAGACATCGGAGGCATTTCTAAGCACTTAATATACTGTAATTCTAGCACGAACTTTAATTATACTTCTCTGCTGCCTTGGCTGCTCTTTCGCGACTGTGAAACAGAGTATTTTTCAGACATTGGAGGCATTTCTAAGCACTTCATAAACTGTAATTCTAGCCACGAACTTTAATTATACTTCTCTGCTGCATTGGCTGCTTTTTCGCGACTGTGAAACAGAGTTTTTTTCAGACATCGGAGGCATTTCTAAGCACTTCATAAACTGTAATTCTAGCCACGAACTTTAATTATACTTCTCTGCTGCCTTAGCCGCGTTTTCGCGACTGTAAAACAGAGTATTTTTCAGACATCGGAGGCATTTCTAAGCATTTCATAAACTGTAATTCTAGCACGAACTTTAATTATACTTCTCTGCTGCCTTGGCTGCTTTTTCGCGACTGTGAAACAGAGTATTTTTCAGACATTGGAGGCATTTCTAAGCACTTCATAAACAGTAATTCTAGCCACGAACTTTAATTATACTTCTCTGCTGCCTTGGCTGCTTTTTCGCGACTGTAAAACAGAGTATTTTTCAGACATCGGAGGCATTTCCTAGCACTTTATAAACTGTAATTCTAGCCACGAACTTTAATTAGACTTCTCTGCTGCCTTGGCTGCTTTTTCGTGACTGTGAAACAGAGTATTTTTCAGACATCGGAGGCATTTCTAAGCACTTCATAAACTGTAATTCTAGCCACGATCTTTAATTAGACTTCTCTGCTGCCTTGGCTGCTTTTTCGCGACTGTGAAACAGAGTATTTTTCAGACATCTGAGGCATTTCTAAGCACTTCATAAACTGTAATTCTAGCCACGAACTTTAATTATACTTCTCTGCTGCCTTGGCTGCTTTTTCGCGACTGTGAAACAGAGTATTTTTCAGACATTGGAGGCATTTCTAAGCACTTCATAAACTGTAATTCTAGCCACGAACTTTAATTATACTTCTCTGCTGCCTTGGCTGCTTTTTCGCGACTGTGAAACAGAGTATTTTGTAGACATTGGAGGCATTTCTAAGCACTTCATAAACTGTAATTCTAGCCACGAACTTTAATTATACTTCTCTGCTGCCTTAGCTGCGTTTTCGCGACTGTGAAACAGAGTATTTTTCAGACATCGGAGGCATTTCTAAGCACTTCATAAACTGTAATTCTAGCACGAACTTCAATTATACTTCTCTGCTGCCTTGGCTGCTTTTTCGCGACTGTGAAACAGAGTATTTTTCAGACATTGGAGGCATTTCTAAGCACTTCATAAACTGTAATTCTAGCCACGAACTTTAATTATACTTCTCTGCTGCCTTGGCTGCTTTTTCGCGACTGTGAAACAGAGTATTTTTCAGACATCGGAGGCATTTCTAAGCACTTCATAAACTGTAATTCTAGCCACGAACTTTAATGATACTTCTCTGCTGCCTTAGCTGCGTTTTCGCGACTGTGAAACAGAGTATTTTTCAGACATCGGAGGCATTTCTAAGCACTTCATAAACTGTAATTCTAGCACGAACTTTAATTATACTTCTCTGCTGCCTTGGCTGCTTTTTCGCGACTGTGAAACAGAGTATTTTTCAGACATTGGAGGCATTTCTAAGCACTTCATAAACTGTAATTCTAGCCACGAACTTTAATTATACTTCTCTGCTGCCTTGGCTGCTTTTTCGCGACTGTGAAACAGAGTATTTTTCAGACATCGGAGGCATTTCTAAGCACTTCATAAACTGTAATTCTAGCCACGAACTTTAATTAGACTTCTCTGCTGCCTTAGCTGCGTTTTCGCGACTGTGAAACAGAGTATTTTTCAGACATCGGAGGCATTTCTAAGCACTTCATAAACTGTAATTCTAGCCACGAACTTTAATTATACTTCTCTGCTGCCTTGGCTGCTTTTTCGCGACTGTAAAACAGAGTATTTTTCAGACATCGGAGGCATTTCCAAGCACTTCATAAACTGTAATTCTAGCCACGAACTTTAATTAGACTTCTCTGCTGCCTTGGTTGCTTTTTCGCGACTGTGAAACAGAGTATTTTTCAGACATCGGAGGCATTTCTAAGCACTTCATAAACTGTAATTCTAGCCACGAACTTTAATTAGACTTCTCTGCTGCCTTGGCTCTGATTTCGCGACTGTGAAACAGAGTATTTTTCAGACATCTGAGGCATTTCTAAGCACTTCATAAACTGTAATTCTAGCCACGAACTTTAATTATACTTCTCTGCTGCCTTGGCTGCTTTTTCGCGACTGTGAAACAGAGTATTTTTCAGACATCGGAGGCATTTCTAAGCACTTCATAAACTGTAATTCTAGCCACGAACTTTAATTATACTTCTCTGCTGCCTTGGCTGCTTTTTCGCGACTGTGAAACAGAGTATTTTTCAGACATCGGAGGCATTTCTAAGCACTTCATAAACTGTAATTCTAGCCACGAACTTTAATTATACTTCTCTGCTGCCTTAGCTGCGTTTTCGCGACTGTGAAACAGAGTATTTTTCAGACATCGGAGGCATTTCCTAGCACTTCATAAACTGTAATTCTAGCCACGAACTTTAATTATACTTCTCTGCTGCCTTAGCTGCGTTTTCGCGACTGTGAAACATAGTATTTTTCAGACATCGGAGGCATTTCTAAGCACTTCATAAACTGTAATTCTAGCCACGAACTTTAATTATACTTCTCTGCTGCCTTGGCTGCTTTTTCGCGACTGTAAAACAGAGTATTTTTCAGACATCGGAGGCATTTCCTAGCACTTCATAAACTGTAATTCTAGCCACGAACTTTAATTAGACTTCTCTGCTGCCTTGGTTCTTTTTCGCGACTGTGAAACAGAGTATTTTTCAGACATCGGAGGCATTTCCTATTACTTCATAAACTGTAATTCTAGCCACGAACTTTAATTAGACTTCTCTGCTGCCTTGGCTGCGTTTTCGCGACTGTGAAACAGAGTATTTTTCAGACATCTGAGGCATTTCTAAGCACTTCATAAACTGTAATTCTAGCCACGAACTTTAATTATACTTCTCTGCTGCCTTGGCTGCTTTTTCGCGACTGTGAAACAGAGTATTTTTCAGACATTGGAGGCATTTCTAAGCACTTCATAAACTGTAATTCTAGCCACGAACTTTAATTATACTTCTCTGCTGCCTTGGCTGCTTTTTCGCGACTGTGAAACAGAGTATTTTTCAGACATCGGAGGCATTTCTAAGCACTTTATAAACTGTAATTCTAGCCACGAACTTTAATTATACTTCTCTGCTGCCTTAGCTGCGTTTTCGCGACTGTGAAACAGAGTATTTTTCAGACATCGGAGGCATTTCTAAGCACTTCATAAACTGTAATTCTAGCCACGAACTTTAATTATACTTCTCTGCTGCCTTGGCTGCTTTTTCGCGACTGTGAAACAGAGTATTTTTCAGACATCGGAGGCATTTCTAAGCACTTCATAAACTGTAATTCTAGCCACGAACTTTAATTATACTTCTCTGCTGCCTTAGCTGCGTTTTCGCGACTGTGAAACAGAGTATTTTTCAGACATCGGAGGCATTTCTAAGCACTTCATAAACTGTAATTCTAGCCACGAACTTTAATTATACTTCTCTGCTGCCTTAGCTGCGTTTTCGCGACTGTGAAACAGAGTATTTTTCAGACATCGGAGGCATTTCCTAGCACTTCATAAACTGTAATTCTAGCCACGAACTTTAATTATACTTCTCTGCTGCCTTAGCTGCGTTTTCGCGACTGTGAAACATAGTATTTTTCAGACATCGGAGGCATTTCTAAGCACTTCATAAACTGTAATTCTAGCCACGAACTTTAATTATACTTCTCTGCTGCCTTGGCTGCTTTTTCGCGACTGTAAAACAGAGTATTTTTCAGACATCGGAGGCATTTTCTAGCACTTCATAAACTGTAATTCTAGCCACGAACTTTAATTAGACTTCTCTGCTGCCTTGGTTCTTTTTCGCGACTGTGAAACAGAGTATTTTTCAGACATCGGAGGCATTTCCTATTACTTCATAAACTGTAATTCTAGCCACGAACTTTAATTAGACTTCTCTGCTGCCTTGGCTGCGTTTTCGCGACTGTGAAACAGAGTATTTTTCAGACATCTGAGGCATTTCTAAGCACTTCATAAACTGTAATTCTAGCCACGAACTTTAATTATACTTCTCTGCTGCCTTGGCTGCTTTTTCGCGACTGTGAAACAGAGTATTTTTCAGACATTGGAGGCATTTCTAAGCACTTCATAAACTGTAATTCTAGCCACGAACTTTAATTATACTTCTCTGCTGCCTTGGCTGCTTTTTCGCGACTGTGAAACAGAGTATTTTTCAGACATCGGAGGCATTTCTAAGCACTTTATAAACTGTAATTCTAGCCACGAACTTTAATTATACTTCTCTGCTGCCTTAGCTGCGTTTTCGCGACTTGAAACAGAGTATTTTACAGACATCGGAGGCATTTCTAAGCACTTCATAAACTGTAATTCTAGCCACGAACTTTAATTATACTTCTCTGCTGCCTTGGCTGCTTTTTCGCGACTGTGAAACAGAGTATTTTTCAGACATTGGAGGCATTTCCTAGCACTTCATAAACTGTAATTCTAGCACGAACTTTAATTATACTTCTCTGCTGCCTTGGCTGCTTTTTCGCGACTGTAAAACAGAGTATTTTTCAGACATCGGAGGCGTTTCCTAGCACTTCATAAACTGTAATTCTAGCCACGAACTTTAATTAGACTTCTCTGCAGCCTTAACTGCTTTTTCGCGACTGTAAAACAGAGTATTTTTCAGACATCGGAGGCATTTCTAAGCACTTTATAAACTGTAATTCTAGCCACGAACTTTAATTATACTTCTCTGCTGCCTTGGCTGCTTTTTCGCGACTGTGAAACAGAGTATTTTTCAGACATCGGAGGCATTTCTAAGCACTTCATAAACTGTAATTCTAGCCACGAACTTTAATTAGACTTCTCTGCTGCCTTAGCTGCGTTTTCGCGACTGTGAAACAGAGTATTTTTCAGACATCGGAGGCATTTCTAAGCACTTCATAAACTGTAATTCTAGCCACGAACTTTAATTATACTTCTGTGCTGCCTTGGCTGCTTTTTCGCGACTGTGAAACAGAGTATTTTTCAGACATCGGAGGCATTTCCTAGCACTTCATAAACTGTAATTCTAGCACGAACTTTAATTATACTTCTCTGCTGCCTTGGCTGCTTTTTCGCGACTGTGAAACAGAGTATTTTTCAGACATCGGAGGCATTTCCTAGCACTTCATAAACTGTAATTCTAGCACGAACTTTAATTATACTTCTCTGCTGCCTTAGCTGCGTTTTCGCGACTGTGAAACAGAGTATTTTTCAGACATCGGAGGCATTTCTAAGCACTTCATAAACTGTAATTCTAGCCACGAACTTTAATTATACTTCTCTGCTGCCTTAGCTGCGTTTTCGCGACTGTGAAACAGAGTATTTTTCAGACATCGGAGGCATTTCTAAGCACTTCATAAACTGTAATTCTAGCCACGAACTTTAATTATACTTCTCTGCTGCCTTAGCTGCGTTTTCGCGACTGTGAAACAGAGTATTTTTCAGACATCGGAGGCATTTCCTAGCACTTCATAAACTGTAATTCTAGCCACGAACTTTAATTATACTTCTCTGCTGCCTTAGCTGCGTTTTCGCGACTGTGAAACATAGTATTTTTCAGACATCGGAGGCATTTCTAAGCACTTCATAAACTGTAATTCTAGCCACGAACTTTAATTATACTTCTCTGCTGCCTTGGCTGCTTTTTCGCGACTGTAAAACAGAGTATTTTTCAGACATCGGAGGCATTTTCTAGCACTTCATAAACTGTAATTCTAGCCACGAACTTTAATTAGACTTCTCTGCTGCCTTGGTTCTTTTTCGCGACTGTGAAACAGAGTATTTTTCAGACATCGGAGGCATTTCCTATTACTTCATAAACTGTAATTCTAGCCACGAACTTTAATTAGACTTCTCTGCTGCCTTGGCTGCGTTTTCGCGACTGTGAAACAGAGTATTTTTCAGACATCTGAGGCATTTCTAAGCACTTCATAAACTGTAATTCTAGCCACGAACTTTAATTATACTTCTCTGCTGCCTTGGCTGCTTTTTCGCGACTGTGAAACAGAGTATTTTACAGACATTGGAGGCATTTCTAAGCACTTCATAAACTGTAATTCTAGCCACGAACTTTAATTATACTTCTCTGCTGCCTTGGCTGCTTTTTCGCGACTGTGAAACAGAGTATTTTTCAGACATCGGAGGCATTTGTAAGCACTTTATAAACTGTAATTCTAGCCACGAACTTTAATTATACTTCTCTGCTGCCTTAGCTGCGTTTTCGCGACTTGAAACAGAGTATTTTACAGACATCGGAGGCATTTCTAAGCACTTCATAAACTGTAATTCTAGCCACGAACTTTAATTATACTTCTCTGCTGCCTTGGCTGCTTTTTCGCGACTGTGAAACAGAGTATTTTTCAGACATTGGAGGCATTTCCTAGCACTTCATAAACTGTAATTCTAGCACGAACTTTAATTATACTTCTCTGCTGCCTTGGCTGCTTTTTCGCGACTGTAAAACAGAGTATTTTTCAGACATCGGAGGCATTTCCTAGCACTTCATAAACTGTAATTCTAGCTACGAACTTTAATTAGACTTCTCTGCTGCCTTAACTGCTTTTTCGCGACTGTGAAACAGAGTATTTTTCAGACATCGGAGGCATTTCTAAGCACTTCATAAACTGTAATTCTAGCCACGAACTTTAATTATACTTCTCTGCTGCCTTGGCTGCTTTTTCGCGACTGTGAAACAGAGTATTTTTCAGACATCGGAGGCATTTCTAAGCACTTCATAAACTGTAATTCTAGCCACGAACTTTAATTATACTTCTCTGCTGCCTTAGCTGCGTTTTCGCGAATGTGAAACAGAGTATTTTTCAGACATCGGAGGCATTTCTAAGCACTTCATAAACTGTAATTCTAGCCACGAACTTTAATTATACTTCTGTGCTGCCTTGGCTGCTTTTTCGCGACTGTGAAACAGAGTATTTTTCAGACATCGGAGGCATTTCCTAGCACTTCATAAACTGTAATTCTAGCACGAACTTTAATTATACTTCTCTGCTGCCTTGGCTGCTTTTTCGCGACTGTGAAACAGAGTATTTTTCAGACATCGGAGGCATTTCCTAGCACTTCATAAACTGTAATTCTAGCACGAACTTTAATTGTACTTCTCTGCTGCCTTAGCTGCGTTTTCGCGACTGTGAAACAGAGTATTTTTCAGACATCGGAGGCATTTCTAAGCACTTCATAAACTGTAATTCTAGCCACGAACTTTAATTATACTTCTCTGCTGCCTTAGCTGCGTTTTCGCGACTGTGAAACAGAGTATTTTTCAGACATCGGAGGCATTTCTAAGCACTTCATAAACTGTAATTCTAGCCACGAACTTTAATTATACTTCTCTGCTGCCTTGGCTGCTTTTTCGCGACTGTCAAACAGAGTATTTTTCAGACATCGGAGGCATTTCCTAGCACTTCATAAACTGTAATTCTAGCACGAACTTTAATTATACTTCTCTGCTGCCTTGGCTGCTTTTTCGCGACTGTAAAACAGAGTATTTTCCAGACATCGGAGGCATTTCCTAGCACTTCATAAACTGTAATTCTAGCCACGAACTTTAATTAGACTTCTCTGCTGCCTTGGCTGCTTTTTCGCGACTGTGAAACAGAGTATTTTTCAGACATCGGAGGCATTTCTAAGCACTTCATAAACTGTAATTCTAGCACGAACTTTAATTATACTTCTCTGCTGCCTTGGCTGCTTTTTCGCGACTGTAAAACAGAGTATTTTTCAGACATCGGAGGCATTTCCTAGCACTTCATAAACTGTAATTCTTGCCACGAACTTTAATTATACTTCTCTGCTGCCTTAGCTGCGTTTTCGCGACTGTGAAACAGAGTATTTTTCAGACATCGGAGGCATTTCTAAGCACTTCATAAACTGTAATTCTAGCACGAACTTCAATTATACTTCTCTGCTGCCTTGGCTGCTTTTTCGCGACTGTGAAACAGAGTATTATTCAGACATTGGAGGCATTTCTAAGCACTTCATAAACTGTAATTCTAGCCACGAACTTTAATTATACTTCTCTGCTGCCTTGGCTGCTTTTTTGCGACTGTAAAACAGAGTATTTTTCAGACATCGGAGGCATTTTCTAGCACTTCATAAACTGTAATTCTAGCCACGAACTTTAATTAGACTTCTCTGCTGCCTTGGTTCTTTTTCGCGACTGTGAAACAGAGTATTTTTCAGACATCGGAGGCATTTCCTATTACTTCATAAACTGTAATTCTAGCCACGAACTTTAATTAGACTTCTCTGCTGCCTTGGCTGCGTTTTCGCGACTGTGAAACAGAGTATTTTTCAGACATCTGAGGCATTTCTAAGCACTTCATAAACTGTAATTCTAGCCACGAACTTTAATTATACTTCTCTGCTGCCTTGGCTGCTTTTTCGCGACTGTGAAACAGAGTATTTTTCAGACATTGGAGGCATTTCTAAGCACTTCATAAACTGTAATTCTAGCCACGAACTTTAATTATACTTCTCTGCTGCCTTGGCTGCTTTTTCGCGACTGTGAAACAGAGTATTTTTCAGACATCGGAGGCATTTCTAAGCACTTCATAAACTGTAATTCTAGCCACGAACTTTAATTATACTTCTCTGCTGCCTTAGCTGCGTTTTCGCGACTTGAAACAGAGTATTTTACAGACATCGGAGGCATTTCTAAGCACTTCATAAACTGTAATTCTAGCCACGAACTTTAATTATACTTCTCTGCTGCCTTGGCTGCTTTTTCGCGACTGTGAAACAGAGTATTTTTCAGACATTGGAGGCATTTCCTAGCACTTCATAAACTGTAATTCTAGCACGAACTTTAATTATACTTCTCTGCTGCCTTGGCTTCTTTTTCGCGACTGTAAAACAGAGTATTTTTCAGACATCGGAGGCATTTCCTAGCACTTCATAAACTGTAATTCTAGCTACGAACTTTAATTAGACTTCTCTGCTGCCTTAACTGCTTTTTCGCGACTGTGAAACAGAGTATTTTTCAGACATCGGAGGCATTTCTAAGCACTTCATAAACTGTAATTCTAGCCACGAACTTTAATTATACTTCTCTGCTGCCTTGGCTGCTTTTTCGCGACTGTGAAACAGAGTATTTTTCAGACATCGGAGGCATTTCTAAGCACTTCATAAACTGTAATTCTAGCCACGAACTTTAATTATACTTCTCTGCTGCCTTAGCTGCGTTTTCGCGACTGTGAAACAGAGTATTTTTCAGACATCGGAGGCATTTCTAAGCACTTCATAAACTGTAATTCTAGCCACGAACTTTAATTATACTTCTGTGCTGCCTTGGCTGCTTTTTCGCGACTGTGAAACATAGTATTTTTCAGACATCGGAGGCATTTCCTAGCACTTCATAAACTGTAATTCTAGCACGAACTTTAATTATACTTCTCTGCTGCCTTGGCTGCTTTTTCGCGACTGTGAAACAGAGTATTTTTCAGACATCGGAGGCATTTCCTAGCACTTCATAAACTGTAATTCTAGCACGAACTTTAATTGTACTTCTTTGCTGCCTTAGCTGCGTTTTCGCGACTGTGAAACAGAGTATTTTTCAGACATCGGAGGCATTTCTAAGCACTTCATAAACTGTAATTCTAGCCACGAACTTTAATTATACTTCTCTGCTGCCTTAGCTGCGTTTTCGCGACTGTGAAACAGAGTATTTTTCAGACATCGGAGGCATTTCTAAGCACTTTATAAACTGTAATTCTAGCCACGAACTTTAATTATACTTCTCTGCTGCCTTGGCTGCTTTTTCGCGACTGTCAAACAGAGTATTTTTCAGACATCGGAGGCATTTCCTAGCACTTCATAAACTGTAATTCTAGCACGAACTTTAATTATACTTCTCTGCTGCCTTGGCTGCTTTTTCGCGACTGTAAAACAGAGTATTTTCCAGACATCGGAGGCATTTCCTAGCACTTCATAAACTGTAATTCTAGCCACGAACTTTAATTAGACTTCTCTGCTGCCTTGGCTGCTTTTTCGCGACTGTGAAACAGAGTATTTTTCAGACATCGGAGGCATTTCTAAGCACTTCATAAACTGTAATTCTAGCACGAACTTTAATTATACTTCTCTGCTGCCTTGGCTGCTTTTTCGCGACTGTAAAACAGAGTATTTTTCAGACATCGGAGGCATTTCCTAGCACTTCATAAACTGTAATTCTTGCCACGAACTTTAATTATACTTCTCTGCTGCCTTAGCTGCGTTTTCGCGACTGTGAAACATTGTATTTTTCAGACATCGGAGGCATTTCTAAGCACTTCATAAACTGTAATTCTAGCACGAACTTCAATTATACTTCTCTGCTGCCTTGGCTGCTTTTTCGCGACTGTGAAACAGAGTATTTTTCAGACATTGGAGGCATTTCTAAGCACTTCATAAACTGTAATTCTAGCCACGAACTTTAATTATACTTCTCTGCTGCCTTGGCTGCTTTTTTGCGACTGTAAAACAGAGTATTTTTCAGACATCGGAGGCATTTCCTAGCACTTTATAAACTGTAATTCTAGCCACGAACTTTAATTAGACTTCTCTGCTGCCTTGGCTGCTTTTTCGCGACTGTGAAACAGAGTATTTTTTAGACATCGGAGGCATTTCTAAGCACTTCATAAACTGTAATTCTAGCCACGAACTTTAATTAGACTTCTCTGCTGCCTTGGCTGCTTTTTCGCGACTGTGAAACAGAGTATTTTTCAGACATCTGAGGCATTTCTAAGCACTTCATAAACTGTAATTCTAGCCACGAACTTTAATTATACTTCTCTGCTGCCTTGGCTGCTTTTTCGCGACTGTGAAACAGAGTATTTTTCAGACATTGGAGGCATTTCTAAGCACTTCATAAACTGTAATTCTAGCCACGAACTTTAATTATACTTCTCTGCTGCCTTGGCTGCTTTTTCGCGACTGTGAAACAGAGTATTTTTCAGACATCGGAGACATTTCTAAGCACTTTATAAACTGTAATTCTAGCCACGAACTTTAATTATACTTCTGTGCTGCCTTGGCTGCTTTTTCGCGACTGTGAAACAGAGTATTTTTTTTTACATTGGAGCATTTCTAAGCACTTCATAAACTGTAATTCTAGCCACGAACTTTAATTATACTTCTCTGCTGCCTTGGCTGCTTTTTCGCGACTGTGAAACAGAGTATTTTTCAGACATCGGAGGCATTTCTAAGCACTTCATAAACTGTTATTCTAGCCACAAACTTTAATTATAGTTCTCTGCTGCCTTGGCTGCTTTTTCGCGACTGTGAAACAGAGTATTTTTTAGACATCGGAGGCATTTCCTAGCACTTCATAAACTGTAATTCTAGCACGAACTTTAATTATACTTTTCTGCTTCCTTGGCTGCTTTTTCGCGACTGTGAAACAGAGTATTTTTCAGACATCGGAGGCATTTCTAAGCACTTCATGAACTGTAATTCTAGCCACGAACTTTAATTAGACTTCTCTGCTGCCTTGGCTGCTTTTTCGCGACTGTGAAACAGAGTATTTTTTAGACATCGGAGGCATTTCTAAGCACTTCATAAACTGTAATTCTAGCCACGAACTTTAATTATACTTCTGTGCTGCCTTGGCTGCTTTTTCGCGACTGTAAAACAGAGTATTTTTTTACATTGGGGGCATTTCTAAGCACTATATAAACTGTAATTCTAGCCACGAACCTTAATTATACTTCTCTGCTGCCTTGGCCGCTTTTTCGCGACTGTGAAACAGAGTATTTTTCAGACATCGGAGGCATTTCTAAGCACTTCATAAACTGTAATTCTAGCCACGAACTTTAATTATACTTCTCTGCTGCCTTGGCTGCTTTTTTGCGACTGTGAAACAGAGTATTTTTTAGACATCGGAGGCATTTCTAAGCACTTAATAAACTGTAATTCTAGCCACGAACTTCAATTATACTTTTCTGCTGCCTTGGCTGCGTTTTCGCGACTGTGAAACAGAGTATTTTTCAGACATCAGAGTCATTTCTAAGCACCTTATAAACTGTAATTCTAGCCACGAACTTTAATTATACTTCTCTGCTGCCTTGGCTGCGTTTTCGCAACTGTGAAACAGAGTATTTTTCAGACATCAGAGCCATTTCTAAGCACTTCATGAACTGTAATTCTAGCCACGAACTTTAATTAGACTTCTCTGCTGCCTTGGCTGCTTTTTCGCCACTGTGAAACAGAGTATTTTTTAGACATCGGAGGCATTTCTAAGCACTTCATAAACTGTAATTCTAGCCACTAACTTTAATTATACTTCTGTGCTGCCTTGGCTGCTTTTTCGCGACTGTAAAACAGAGTATTTTTCAGACATCGGAGGCATTTTCTAGCACTTCATAAACTGTAATTCTAGCCACGAACTTTAATTATACTTCTCTGCTGCCTTGGTTCTTTTTCGCGACTGTGAAACAGAGTATTTTTTAGACATCGGAGGCATTTCTAAGCACTTAATAAACTGTAATTCTAGCCACGAACTTCAATTATACTTTTCTGCTTCCTTGGCTGCTTTTTCGCGACTGTGAAACAGAGTATTTTTAAGACATCAGAGCCATTAATAAGCACTTCATAAACTGTAATTCTAGCCACGAACTTTAATTAGACTTCTCTGCTGCCTTGGCTGCTTTTTCGCGACTGTAAAACAGAGTATTTTTCAGACATCGGAGGCATTTTCTAGCACTTCATAAACTGTAATTCTAGCCACGAACTTTAATTAGACTTCTCTGCTGCCTTGGTTCTTTTTCGCGACTGTGAAACAGAGTATTTTTCAGACATCGGAGGCATTTCCTATTACTTCATAAACTGTAATTCTAGCCACGAACTTTAATTAGACTTCTCTGCTGCCTTGGCTGCGTTTTCGCGACTGTGAAACAGAGTATTTTTCAGACATCTGAGGCATTTCTAAGCACTTCATAAACTGTAATTCTAGCCACGAACTTTAATTATACTTCTCTGCTGCCTTGGCTGCTTTTTCGCGACTGTGAAACAGAGTATTTTTCAGACATTGGAGGCATTTCTAAGCACTTCATAAACTGTAATTCTAGCCACGAACTTTAATTATACTTCTCTGCTGCCTTGGCTGCTTTTTCGCGACTGTGAAACAGAGTATTTTTCAGACATCGGAGGCATTTCTAAGCACTTTATAAACTGTAATTCTAGCCACGAACTTTAATTATACTTCTCTGCTGCCTTAGCTGCGTTTTCGCGACTTGAAACAGAGTATTTTACAGACATCGGAGGCATTTCTAAGCACTTCATAAACTGTAATTCTAGCCACGAACTTTAATTATACTTCTCTGCTGCCTTGGCTGCTTTTTCGCGACTGTGAAACAGAGTATTTTTCAGACATTGGAGGCATTTCCTAGCACTTCATAAACTGTAATTCTAGCACGAACTTTAATTATACTTCTCTGCTGCCTTGGCTGCTTTTTCGCGACTGTAAAACAGAGTATTTTTCAGACATCGGAGGCATTTCCTAGCACTTCTTAAACTGTAATTCTAGCCACGAACTTTAATTAGACTTCTCTGCTCCCTTAACTGCTTTTTCGCGACTGTGAAACAGAGTATTTTTCAGACATCGGAGGCATTTCTAAGCACTTCATAAACTGTAATTCTAGCCACGAACTTTAATTATACTTCTCTGCTGCCTTGGCTGCTTTTTCGCGACTGTGAAACAGAGTATTTTTCAGACATCGGAGGCATTTCTAAGCACTTCATAAACTGTAATTCTAGCCACGAACTTTAATTATACTTCTCTGCTGCCTTAGCTGCGTTTTCGCGACTGTGAAACAGAGTATTTTTCAGACATCGGAGGCATTTCTAAGCACTTCATAAACTGTAATTCTAGCCACGAACTTTAATTATACTTCTGTGCTGCCCTGGCTGCTTTTTCGCGACTGTGAAACAGAGTATTTTTCAGACATCGGAGGCATTTCCTAGCACTTCATAAACTGTAATTCTAGCACGAACTTTAATTATACTTCTCTGCTGCCTTGGCTGCTTTTTCGCGACTGTGAAACAGAGTATTTTTCAGACATCGGAGGCATTTCCTAGCACTTCATAAACTGTAATTCTAGCACGAACTTTAATTATACTTCTCTGCTGCCTTAGTTGCGTTTTCGCGACTGTGAAACAGAGTATTTTTCAGACATCGGAGGCATTTCTAAGCACTTCATAAACTGTAATTCTAGCCACGAACTTTAATTATACTTCTCTGCTGCCTTGGCTGCTTTTTCGCGACTGTCAAACAGAGTATTTTTCAGACATCGGAGGCATTTCCTAGCACTTCATAAACTGTAATTCTAGCACGAACTTTAATTATACTTCTCTGCTGCCTTGGCTGCTTTTTCGCGACTGTAAAACAGAGTATTTTCCAGACATCGGAGGCATTTCCTAGCACTTCATAAACTGTAATTCTAGCCACGAACTTTAATTAGACTTCTCTGCTGCCTTGGCTGCTTTTTCGCGACTGTGAAACAGAGTATTTTTCAGACATCGGAGGCATTTCTAAGCACTTCATAAACTGTAATTCTAGCACGAACTTTAATTATACTTCTCTGCTGCCTTGGCTGCTTTTTCGCGACTGTAAAACAGAGTATTTTTCAGACATCGGAGGCATTTCCTAGCACTTCATAAACTGTAATTCTTGCCACGAACTTTAATTATACTTCTCTGCTGCCTTAGCTGCGTTTTCGCGACTGTGAAACAGAGTATTTTTCAGACATCGGAGGCATTTCTAAGCACTTCATAAACTGTAATTCTAGCACGAACTTCAATTATACTTCTCTGCTGCCTTGGCTGCTTTTTCGCGACTGTGAAACAGAGTATTTTTCAGACATTGGAGGCATTTCTAAGCACTTCATAAACTGTAATTCTAGCCACGAACTTTAATTATACTTCTCTGCTGCCTTGGCTGCTTTTTTGCGACTGTAAAACAGAGTATTTTTCAGACATCGGAGGCATTTCCTAGCACTTTATAAACTGTAATTCTAGCCACGAACTTTAATTAGACTTCTCTGCTGCCTTGGCTGCTTTTTCGCGACTGTAAAACAGAGTATTTTTCAGACATCGGAGGCATTTCTAAGCACTTCATAAACTGTAATTCTAGCCACGAACTTTAATTAGACTTCTCTGCTGCCTTGGCTGCTTTTTTGCGACTGTGAAACAGAGTATTTTTCAGACATCTGAGGCATTTCTAAGCACTTCATAAACTGTAATTCTAGCCACGAACTTTAATTATACTTCTCTGCTGCCTTGGCTGCTTTTTCGCGACTGTGAAACAGAGTATTTTTCAGACATTGGAGGCATTTCTAAGCACTTCATAAACTGTAATTCTAGCCACGAACTTTAATTATACTTCTCTGCTGCCTTGGCCGCTTTTTCGCGACTGTGAAACAGAGTATTTTTCAGACATCGGAGGCATTTCTAAGCACTTTATAAACTGTAATTCTAGCCACGAACTTTAATTATACTTCTGTGCTGCCTTGGCTGCTTTTTCGCGACTGTGAAACAGAGTATTTTTTTTTACATTAATGCATTTCTAAGCACTTCATTAACTGTAATTCTAGCCACGAACTTTAATTATACTTCTCTGCTGCCTTGGCTGCTTTTTCGCGACTGTGAAACAGAGTATTTTTCAGACATCGGAGGCATTTCTAAGCACTTCATAAACTGTAATTCTAGCCACAAACTTTAATTATAGTTCTCTGCTGCCTTGGCTGCTTTTTCGCGACTGTGAAACAGAGTATTTTTTAGACATCGGAGGCATTTCCTAGCACTTCATAAACTGTAATTCTAGCACGAACTTTAATTATACTTTTCTGCTTCCTTGGCTGCTTTTTCGCGACTGTGAAACAGAGTATTTTTCAGACATCGGAGGCATTTCTAAGCACTTCATGAACTGTAATTCTAGCCACGAACTTTAATTAGACTTCTCTGCTGCCTTGGCTGCTTTTTCGCGACTGTGAAACAGAGTATTTTCCAGACATCGGAGGCATTTCCTAGCACTTCATAAACTGTAATTCTAGCCACGAACTTTAATTAGACTTCTCTGCTGCCTTGGCTGCTTTTTCGCGACTGTGAAACAGAGTATTTTTTAGACATCGGAGGCATTTCTAAGCACTTCATAAACTGTAATTCTAGCCACGAACTTTAATTATACTTCTGTGCTGCCTTGGCTGCTTTTTCGCGACTGTAAAACAGAGTATTTTTTTTACATTGGGGGCATTTCTAAGCACTATATAAACTGTAATTCTAGCCACGAACCTTAATTATACTTCTCTGCTGCCTTGGCCGCTTTTTCGCGACTGTGAAACAGAGTATTTTTCAGACATCGGAGGCATTTCTAAGCACTTCATAAACTGTAATTCTAGCCACGAACTTTAATTATACTTCTCTGCTGCCTTGGCTGCTTTTTCGCGACTGTGAAACAGAGTATTTTTTAGACATCGGAGGCATTTCTAAGCACTTAATAAACTGTAATTCTAGCCACGAACTTCAATTATACTTTTCTGCTGCCTTGGCTGCGTTTTCGCGACTGTGAAACAGAGTATTTTTCAGACATCAGAGTCATTTCTAAGCACCTTATAAACTGTAATTCTAGCCACGAACTTTAATTATACTTCTCTGCTGCCTTGGCTGCGTTTTCGGCACTGTGAAACAGAGTATTTTTCAGACATCAGAGCCATTTCTAAGCACTTCATGAACTGTAATTCTAGCCACGAACTTTAATTAGACTTCTCTGCTGCCTTGGCTGCTTTTTCGCCACTGTGAAACAGAGTATTTTTTAGACATCGGAGGCATTTCTAAGCACTTCATAAACTGTTATTCTAGCCACGAACTTTAATTATACTTCTGTGCTGCCTTGGCTGCTTTTTCGCAAATGTGAAACAGAGTATTTTTTTTTACATTGGGGGCATTTCTAAGCACTTCATAAACTGTAATTCTAGCCACGAACTTTAATTATACTTCTCTGCTGCCTTGGCTGGTTTTTCCCGACTGTGAAACAGAGTATTTTTTAGACATCGGAGGCATTTCTAAGCACTTAATAAACTGTAATTCTAGCCACGAACTTCAATTATACTTTTCTGCTTCCTTGGCTGCTTTTTCGCGACTGTGAAACAGAGTATTTTTAAGACATCAGAGCCATTAAAAAGCACTTCATAAACTGTAATTCTAGCCACGAACTTTAATTAGACTTCTCTGCTGCCTTGGCTGCTTTTTCGCGACTGTAAAACAGAGTATTTTTCAGACATCGGAGGCATTTTCTAGCACTTCATAAACTGTAATTCTAGCCACGAACTTTAATTAGACTTCTCTGCTGCCTTGGTTCTTTTTCGCGACTGTGAAACAGAGTATTTTTCAGACATCGGAGGCATTTCCTATTACTTCATAAACTGTAATTCTAGCCACGAACTTTAATTAGACTTCTCTGCTGCCTTGGCTGCGTTTTCGCGACTGTGAAACAGAGTATTTTTCAGACATCTGAGGCATTTCTAAGCACTTCATAAACTGTAATTCTAGCCACGAACTTTAATTATACTTCTCTGCTGCCTTGGCTGCTTTTTCGCGACTGTGAAACAGAGTATTTTTCAGACATTGGAGGCATTTCTAAGCACTTCATAAACTGTAATTCTAGCCACGAACTTTAATTATACTTCTCTGCTGCCTTGGCTGCTTTTTCGCGACTGTGAAACAGAGTATTTTTCAGACATCGGAGGCATTTCTAAGCACTTTATAAACTGTAATTCTAGCCACAAACTTTAATTATACTTCTCTGCTGCCTTAGCTGCGTTTTCGCGACTTGAAACAGAGTATTTTACAGACATCGGAGGCATTTCTAAGCACTTCATAAACTGTAATTCTAGCCACGAACTTTAATTATACTTCTCTGCTGCCTTGGCTGCTTTTTCGCGACTGTGAAACAGAGTATTTTTCAGACATTGGAGGCATTTCCTAGCACTTCATAAACTGTAATTCTAGCACGAACTTTAATTATACTTCTCTGCTGCCTTGGCTGCTTTTTCGCGACTGTAAAACAGAGTATTTTTCAGACATCGGAGGCATTTCCTAGCACTTCATAAACTGTAATTCTAGCCACGAACTTTAATTATACTTCTCTGCTGCCTTGGCTGCTTTTTTGCGACTGTAAAACAGAGTATTTTTCAGACATCGGAGGCATTTCCTAGCACTTTATAAACTGTAATTCTAGCCACGAACTTTAATTAGACTTCTCTGCTGCCTTGGCTGCTTTTTCGCGACTGTAAAACAGAGTATTTTTCAGACATCGGAGGCATTTCTAAGCACTTCATAAACTGTAATTCTAGCCACGAACTTTAATTAGACTTCTCTGCTGCCTTGGCTGCTTTTTTGCGACTGTGAAACAGAGTATTTTTCAGACATCTGAGGCATTTCTAAGCACTTCATAAACTGTAATTCTAGCCACGAACTTTAATTATACTTCTCTGCTGCCTTGGCTGCTTTTTCGCGACTGTGAAACAGAGTATTTTTCAGACATTGGAGGCATTTCTAAGCACTTCATAAACTGTAATTCTAGCCACGAACTTTAATTATACTTCTCTGCTGCCTTGGCCGCTTTTTCGCGACTGTGAAACAGAGTATTTTTCAGACATCGGAGGCATTTCTAAGCACTTTATAAACTGTAATTCTAGCCACGAACTTTAATTATACTTCTGTGCTGCCTTGGCTGCTTTTTCGCGACTGTGAAACAGAGTATTTTTTTTTACATTAATGCATTTCTAAGCACTTCATTAACTGTAATTCTAGCCACGAACTTTAATTATACTTCTCTGCTGCCTTGGCTGCTTTTTCGCGACTGTGAAACAGAGTATTTTTCAGACATCGGAGGCATTTCTAAGCACTTCATAAACTGTAATTCTAGCCACAAACTTTAATTATAGTTCTCTGCTGCCTTGGCTGCTTTTTCGCGACTGTGAAACAGAGTATTTTTTAGACATCGGAGGCATTTCCTAGCACTTCATAAACTGTAATTCTAGCACGAACTTTAATTATACTTTTCTGCTTCCTTGGCTGCTTTTTCGCGACTGTGAAACAGAGTATTTTTCAGACATCGGAGGCATTTCTAAGCACTTCATGAACTGTAATTCTAGCCACGAACTTTAATTAGACTTCTCTGCTGCCTTGGCTGCTTTTTCGCGACTGTGAAACAGAGTATTTTCCAGACATCGGAGGCATTTCCTAGCACTTCATAAACTGTAATTCTAGCCACGAACTTTAATTAGACTTCTCTGCTGCCTTGGCTGCTTTTTCGCGACTGTGAAACAGAGTATTTTTTAGACATCGGAGGCATTTCTAAGCACTTCATAAACTGTAATTCTAGCCACGAACTTTAATTATACTTCTGTGCTGCCTTGGCTGCTTTTTCGCGACTGTAAAACAGAGTATTTTTTTTACATTGGGGGCATTTCTAAGCACTATATAAACTGTAATTCTAGCCACGAACCTTAATTATACTTCTCTGCTGCCTTGGCCGCTTTTTCGCGACTGTGAAACAGAGTATTTTTCAGACATCGGAGGCATTTCTAAGCACTTCATAAACTGTAATTCTAGCCACGAACTTTAATTATACTTCTCTGCTGCCTTGGCTGCTTTTTCGCGACTGTGAAACAGAGTATTTTTTAGACATCGGAGGCATTTCTAAGCACTTAATAAACTGTAATTCTAGCCACGAACTTCAATTATACTTTTCTGCTGCCTTGGCTGCGTTTTCGCGACTGTGAAACAGAGTATTTTTCAGACATCAGAGTCATTTCTAAGCACCTTATAAACTGTAATTCTAGCCACGAACTTTAATTATACTTCTCTGCTGCCTTGGCTGCGTTTTCGGCACTGTGAAACAGAGTATTTTTCAGACATCAGAGCCATTTCTAAGCACTTCATGAACTGTAATTCTAGCCACGAACTTTAATTAGACTTCTCTGCTGCCTTGGCTGCTTTTTCGCCACTGTGAAACAGAGTATTTTTTAGACATCGGAGGCATTTCTAAGCACTTCATAAACTGTTATTCTAGCCACGAACTTTAATTATACTTCTGTGCTGCCTTGGCTGCTTTTTCGCAAATGTGAAACAGAGTATTTTTTTTTACATTGGGGGCATTTCTAAGCACTTCATAAACTGTAATTCTAGCCACGAACTTTAATTATACTTCTCTGCTGCCTTGGCTGGTTTTTCCCGACTGTGAAACAGAGTATTTTTTAGACATCGGAGGCATTTCTAAGCACTTAATAAACTGTAATTCTAGCCACGAACTTCAATTATACTTTTCTGCTTCCTTGGCTGCTTTTTCGCGACTGTGAAACAGAGTATTTTTAAGACATCAGAGCCATTAAAAAGCACTTCATAAACTGTAATTCTAGCCACGAACTTTAATTAGACTTCTCTGCTGCCTTGGCTGCTTTTTCGCGACTGTAAAACAGAGTATTTTTCAGACATCGGAGGCATTTTCTAGCACTTCATAAACTGTAATTCTAGCCACGAACTTTAATTAGACTTCTCTGCTGCCTTGGTTCTTTTTCGCGACTGTGAAACAGAGTATTTTTCAGACATCGGAGGCATTTCCTATTACTTCATAAACTGTAATTCTAGCCACGAACTTTAATTAGACTTCTCTGCTGCCTTGGCTGCGTTTTCGCGACTGTGAAACAGAGTATTTTTCAGACATCTGAGGCATTTCTAAGCACTTCATAAACTGTAATTCTAGCCACGAACTTTAATTATACTTCTCTGCTGCCTTGGCTGCTTTTTCGCGACTGTGAAACAGAGTATTTTTCAGACATTGGAGGCATTTCTAAGCACTTCATAAACTGTAATTCTAGCCACGAACTTTAATTATACTTCTCTGCTGCCTTGGCTGCTTTTTCGCGACTGTGAAACAGAGTATTTTTCAGACATCGGAGGCATTTCTAAGCACTTTATAAACTGTAATTCTAGCCACAAACTTTAATTATACTTCTCTGCTGCCTTAGCTGCGTTTTCGCGACTTGAAACAGAGTATTTTACAGACATCGGAGGCATTTCTAAGCACTTCATAAACTGTAATTCTAGCCACGAACTTTAATTATACTTCTCTGCTGCCTTGGCTGCTTTTTCGCGACTGTGAAACAGAGTATTTTTCAGACATTGGAGGCATTTCCTAGCACTTCATAAACTGTAATTCTAGCACGAACTTTAATTATACTTCTCTGCTGCCTTGGCTGCTTTTTCGCGACTGTAAAACAGAGTATTTTTCAGACATCGGAGGCATTTCCTAGCACTTCATAAACTGTAATTCTAGCCACGAACTTTAATTAGACTTCTCTGCTGCCTTAACTGCTTTTTCGCGACTGTGAAACAGAGTATTTTTCAGACATCGGAGGCATTTCTAAGCACTTCATAAACTGTAATTCTAGCCACGAACTTTAATTATACTTCTCTGCTGCCTTGGCTGCTTTTTCGCGACTGTGAAACAGAGTATTTTTCAGACATCGGAGGCATTTCTAAGCACTTCATAAACTGTAATTCTAGCCACGAACTTTAATTATACTTCTCTGCTGCCTTAGCTGCGTTTTCGCGACTGTGAAACAGAGTATTTTTCAGACATCGGAGGCATTTCTAAGCACTTCATAAACTGTAATTCTAGCCACGAACTTTAATTATACTTCTCTGCTGCCTTGGCTGCTTTTTTGCGACTGTGAAACAGAGTATTTTTCAGACATCGGAGGCATTTCCTAGCACTTCATAAACTGTAATTCTAGCACGAACTTTAATTATACTTCTCTGCTGCCTTGGCTGCTTTTTCGCGACTGTGAAACAGAGTATTTTTCAGACATCCGAGGCATTTCCTAGCACTTCATAAACTGTAATTCTAGCACGAACTTTAATTATACTTCTCTGCTGCCTTAGCTGCGTTTTCGCGACTGTGAAACAGAGTATTTTTCAGACATCGGAGGCATTTCTAAGCACTTCATAAACTGTAATTCTAGCCACGAACTTTAATTATACTTCTCTGCTGCCTTAGCTGCGTTTTCGCGACTGTGAAACAGAGTATTTTTCAGACATCGGAGGCATTTCTAAGCACTTCATAAACTGTAATTCTAGCCACGAACTTTAATTATACTTCTCTGCTGCCTTGGCTGCTTTTTCGCGACTGTCAAACAGAGTATTTTTCAGACATCGGAGGCATTTCCTAGCACTTCATAAACTGTAATTCTAGCACGAACTTTAATTATACTTCTCTGCTGCTTTGGCTGCTTTTTCGCGACTGTAAAACAGAGTATTTTCCAGACATCGGAGGCATTTCCTAGCACTTCATAAACTGTAATTCTAGCCACGAACTTTAATTAGACTTCTCTGCTGCCTTGGCTGCTTTTTCGCGACTGTGAAACAGAGTATTTTTCAGACATCGGAGGCATTTCTAAGCACTTCATAAACTGTAATTCTAGCACGAACTTTAATTATACTTCTCTGCTGCCTTGGCTGCTTTTTCGCGACTGTAAAACAGAGTATTTTTCAGACATCGGAGGCATTTCCTAGCACTTCATAAACTGTAATTCTTGCCACGAACTTTAATTATACTTCTCTGCTGCCTTAGCTGCGTTTTCGCGACTGTGAAACAGAGTATTTTTCAGACATCGGAGGCATTTCTAAGCACTTCATAAACTGTAATTCTAGCACGAACTTCAATTATACTTCTCTGCTGCCTTGGCTGCTTTTTCGCGACTGTGAAACAGAGTATTTTTCAGACATTGGAGGCATTTCTAAGCACTTCATAAACTGTAATTCTAGCCACGAACTTTAATTATACTTCTCTGCTGCCTTGGCTGCTTTTTCGCGACTGTGAAACAGAGTATTTTTCAGACATCGGAGGCATTTCTAAGCACTTCATAAACTGTAATTCTAGCCACGAACTTTAATTATACTTCTGTGCTGCCTTGGCTGCTTTTTCGCGACTGTGAAACAGAGTATTTTTTTTTACATTGGAGCATTTCTAAGCACTTCATAAACTGTAATTCTAGCCACGAACTTTAATTATACTTCTCTGCTGCCTTGGCTGCTTTTTCGCGACTGTGAAACAGAGTATTTTTCAGACATCGGAGGCATTTCTAAGCACTTCATAAACTGTAATTCTAGCCACAAACTTTAATTATAGTTCTCTGCTGCCTTGGCTGCTTTTTCGCGACTGTGAAACAGAGTATTTTTTAGACATCGGAGGCATTTCCTAGCACTTCATAAACTGTAATTCTAGCACGAACTTTAATTATACTTTTCTGCTTCCTTGGCTGCTTTTTCGCGACTGTGAAACAGAGTATTTTTCAGACATCGGAGGCATTTCTAAGCACTTCATGAACTGTAATTCTAGCCACGAACTTTAATTAGACTTCTCTGCTGCCTTGGCTGCTTTTTCGCGACTGTGAAACAGAGTATTTTTTAGACATCGGAGGCATTTCTAAGCACTTCATAAACTGTAATTCTAGCCACGAACTTTAATTATACTTCTGTGCTGCCTTGGCTGCTTTTTCGCGACTGTAAAACAGAGTATTTTTTTTACATTGGGGGCATTTCTAAGCACTATATAAACTGTAATTCTAGCCACGAACTTTAATTATACTTCTCTGCTGCCTTGGCCGCTTTTTCGCGACTGTGAAACAGAGTATTTTTCAGACATCGGAGGCATTTCTAAGCACTTCATAAACTGTAATTCTAGCCACGAACTTTAATTATACTTCTCTGCTGCCTTGGCTGCTTTTTCGCGACTGTGAAAAAGAGTATTTTTTAGACATCGGAGGCATTTCTAAGCACTTAATAAACTGTAATTCTAGCCACGAACTTCAATTATACTTTTCTGCTGCCTTGGCTGCGTTTTCGCGACTGTGAAACAGAGTATTTTTCAGACATCAGAGTCATTTCTAAGCACCTTATAAACTGTAATTCTAGCCACGAACTTTAATTATACTTCTCTGCTGCCTTGGCTGCTTTTTCGCAACTGTGAAACAGAGTATTTTTCAGACATCAGAGCCATTTCTAAGCACTTCATGAACTGTAATTCTAGCCACGAACTTTAATTAGACTTCTCTGCTGCCTTGGCTGCTTTTTCGCCACTGTGAAACAGAGTATTTTTTAGACATCGGAGGCATTTCTAAGCACTTCATAAACTGTAATTCTAGCCACGAACTTTAATTATACTTCTGTGCTGCCTTGGCTGCTTTTTCGCGACTGTGAAACAGAGTATTTTTTTTTACATTGGGGGCATTTCTAAGCACTTCATAAACTGTAATTCTAGCCACGAACTTTAATTATACTTCTCTGGTGCCTTGGCTGGTTTTTCGCGACTGTGAAACAGAGTATTTTTTAGACATCGGAGGCATTTCTAAGCACTTAATAAACTGTAATTCTAGCCACGAACTTCAGTTATACTTTTCTGCTTCCTTGGCTGCTTTTTCGCGACTGTGAAACAGAGTATTTTTAAGACATCAGAGCCATTAATAAGCACTTCATAAACTGTAATTCTAGCCACGAACTTTAATTAGACTTCTCTGCTGCCTTGGCTGCTTTTTCGCAACTGTGAAACAGAGTATTTTTCAGACATCGGAGGCATTTCTAAGCACTTAATAAACTGTAATTCTAGCACGAACTTTAATTATACTTCTCTGCTGCCTTGGCTGCTTTTTCGCGACTGTGAAACAAAGTATTTTTCAGACATCGGAGGCATTTCTAAGCACTTCATAAACTGTAATTCTAGCCACGAACTTTAATTAGACTTCTCTGCTGCCTTAGCTGCGTTTTTGTGACTGTGAAACAGAGTATTTTTCAGACATCGGAGGCATTTCTAAGCAATTCATAAACTGTAATTCTAGCCACAAACTTTAATTATACTTCTCTGCTGCCTTGGCTGCTTTTTCGCGACTGTGAAACAGAGTATTTTTCAGACATCGGAGGCATTTCTAAGCACTTCATAAACTGTAATTCTAGCCACGAACTTTAATTATACTTCTCTGCTGCCTTAGCTGCGTTTTCGCGACTGTGAAACAGAGTATTTTTTAGACATCGGAGGCATTTCTAAGCACTTCATAAACTGTAATTCTAGCCACGAACTTTAATTATACTTCTGTGCTGCCTTGGCTGCTTTTTCGCGACTGTGAAACAGAGTATTTTTCAGACATTGGAGGCATTTCTAAGCACTTCATAAACTGTAATTCTAGCCACGAACTTCAATTATACTTCTCTGCTGCCTTAGCTGCGTTTTCGCGACTGTAAAACAGAGTATTTTTTAGACATCGGAGGCATTTCTAAGCACTTAATATACTGTAATTCTAGCACGAACTTTAATTATACTTCTCTGCTGCCTTGGCTGCTCTTTCGCGACTGTGAAACAGAGTATTTTTCAGACATTGGAGGCATTTCTAAGCACTTCATAAACTATAATTCTAGCCACGAACTTTAATTATACTTCTCTGCTGCCTTGGCTGCTTTTTCGCGACTGTGAAACAGAGTTTTTTCAGACATCGGAGGCATTTCTAAGCACTTCATAAACTGTAATTCTAGCCACGAACTTTAATTATACTTCTCTGCTGCCTTAGCCGCGTTTTCGCGACTGTGAAACAGAGTATTTTTCAGACATCGGAGGCATTTCTAAGCACTTCATAAACTGTAATTCTAGCCACGAACTTTAATTAGACTTCTCTGCTGCCTTGGCTGCTTTTTCGTGACTGTGAAACAGAGTATTTTTCAGACATCGGAGGCATTTCTAAGCACTTCATAAACTGTAATTCTAGCCACGATCTTTAATTAGACTTCTCTGCTGCCTTGGCTGCTTTTTCGCGACTGTGAAACAGAGTATTTTTTTTTACATTGGGGGCATTTCTAAGCACTTCATAAACTGTAATTCTAGCCACGAACTTTAATTATACTTCTCTGCTGCCTTGGCTGCTTTTTCGCGACTGTGAAACAGAGTATTTTTCAGACATTGGAGGCATTTCTAAGCACTTCATAAACTGTAATTCTAGCCACGAACTTTAATTATACTTCTCTGCTGCCTTGGCTGCTTTTTCGCGACTGTAAAACAGAGTATTTTTTTTACATTGGGGGCATTTCTAAGCACTTCATAAACTGTAATTCTAGCCACGAACTTTAATTAGACTTCTCTGCTGCCTTGGTTCTTTTTCGCGACTGTGAAACAGAGTATTTTTCAGACATCGGAGGCATTTCCTATTACTTCATAAACTGTAATTCTAGCCACGAACTTTAATTAGACTTCTCTGCTGCCTTGGCTGCGTTTTCGCGACTGTGAAACAGAGTATTTTTCAGACATCTGAGGCATTTCTAAGCACTTCATAAACTGTAATTCTAGCCACGAACTTTAATTATACTTCTCTGCTGCCTTGGCTGCTTTTTCGCGACTGTGAAACAGAGTATTTTTCAGACATCGGAGGCATTTCTAAGCACTTCATAAACTGTAATTCTAGCCACGAACTTTAATTATACTTCTCTGCTGCGTTAGCTGCGTTTTCGCGACTGTGAAACAGAGTATTTTTCAGACATCGGAGGCATTTCTAAGCACTTCATAAACTGTAATTCTAGCACGAACTTTAATTATACTTCTCTGCTGCCTTGGCTGCTTTTTCGCGACTGTGAAACAGAGTATTTTTCAGACATTGGAGGCATTTCTAAGCACTTCATAAACTGTAATTCTAGCCACGAACTTTAATTATACTTCTCTGCTGCCTTGGCTGCTTTTTCGCGACTGTGAAACAGAGTATTTTTCAGACATCGGAGGCATTTCTAAGCACTTCATAAACTGTAATTCTAGCCACGAACTTTAATTATACTTCTCTGCTGCCTTAGCTGCGTTTTCGCGACTGTGAAACAGAGTATTTTTCAGACATCGGAGGCATTTCTAAGCACTTCATAAACTGTAATTCTAGCCACGAACTTTAATTATACTTCTCTGCTGCCTTGGCTGCTTTTTCGCGACTGTAAAACAGAGTATTTTTCAGACATCGGAGGCATTTCCTAGCACTTTATAAACTGTAATTCTAGCCACGAACTTTAATTAGACTTCTCTGCTGCCTTGGTTGCTTTTTCGCGACTGTGAAACAGAGTATTTTTCAGACATCGGAGGCATTTCTAAGCACTTCATAAACTGTAATTCTAGCCACGAACTTTAATTAGACTTCTCTGCTGCCTTGGCTCTGATTTCGCGACTGTGAAACAGAGTATTTTTCAGACATCTGAGGCATTTCTAAGCACTTCATAAACTGTAATTCTAGCCACGAACTTTAATTATACTTCTCTGCTGCCTTGGCTGCTTTTTCGCGACTGTGAAACAGAGTATTTTTCAGACATTGGAGGCATTTCTAAGCACTTAATAAACTGTAATTCTAGCCACCAACTTTAATTATACTTCTCTGCTGCCTTGGCTGCTTTTTCGCGACTGTGAAACAGAGTATTTTTCAGACATCGGAGGCATTTCTAAGCACTTCATAAACTGTAATTCTAGCCACGAACTTTAATTATACTTCTCTGCTGCCTTAGCTGCGTTTTCGCGACTGTGAAACAGAGTATTTTTCAGACATCGGAGGCATTTCTAAGCACTTCATAAACTGTAATTCTAGCCACGAACTTTAATTATACTTCTGTGCTGCCTTGGCTGCTTTTTCGCGACTGTGAAACAGAGTATTTTTCAGACATCGGAGGCATTTCCTAGCACTTCATAAACTGTAATTCTAGCACGAACTTTAATTATACTTCTCTGCTGCCTTGGCTGCTTTTTCGCGACTGTGAAACAGAGTATTTTTCAGACATCGGAGGCATTTCCTAGCACTTCATAAACTGTAATTCTAGCACGAACTTTAATTATACTTCTCTGCTGCCTTAGCTGCGTTTTCGCGACTGTGAAACAGAGTATTTTTCAGACATCGGAGGCATTTCCTAGCACTTCATAAACTGTAATTCTAGCCACGAACTTTAATTATACTTCTCTGCTGCCTTAGCTGCGTTTTCGCGACTGTGAAACAGAGTATTTTTCAGACATCGGAGGCATTTCTAAGCACTTCATAAACTGTAATTCTAGCCACGAACTTTAATTATACTTCTCTGCTGCCTTAGCTGCGTTTTCGCGACTGTGAAACAGAGTATTTTTCAGACATCGGAGGCATTTCCTAGCACTTCATAAACTGTAATTCTAGCCACGAACTTTAATTATACTTCTCTGCTGCCTTAGCTGCGTTTTCGCGACTGTGAAACATAGTATTTTTCAGACATGAGGCATTTCTAAGCACTTCATAAACTGTAATTCTAGCCACGAACTTTAATTATACTTCTCCGCTGCCTTGGCTGCTTTTTCGCGACTGTAAAACAGAGTATTTTTCAGACATCGGAGGCATTTCCTAGCACTTCATAAACTGTAATTCTAGCCACGAACTTTAATTAGACTTCTCTGCTGCCTTGGTTCTTTTTCGCGACTGTGAAACAGAGTATTTTTCAGACATCGGAGGCATTTCCTATTACTTCATAAACTGTAATTCTAGCCACGAACTTTAATTAGACTTCTCTGCTGCCTTGGCTGCGTTTTCGCGACTGTGAAACAGAGTATTTTTCAGACATCTGAGGCATTTCTAAGCACTTCATAAACTGTAATTCTAGCCACGATCTTTAATTATACTTCTCTGCTGCCTTGGCTGCTTTTTCGCGACTGTGAAACAGAGTATTTTTCAGACATTGGAGGCATTTCTAAGCAATTCATAAACTGTAATTCTAGCCACGAACTTTAATTATACTTCTCTGCTGCCTTGGCTGCTTTTTCGCGACTGTGAAACAGAGTATTTTTCAGACATAGGAGGCATTTCTAAGCACTTTATAAACTGTAATTCTAGCCACGAACTTTAATTATACTTCTCTGCTGCCTTAGCTGCGTTTTAGCGACTGTGAAACAGAGTATTTTTCAGACATCGGAGGCATTTCTAAGCACTTCATAAACTGTAATTCTAGCCACGAACTTTAATTATACTTCTCTGCTGCCTTGGCTGCTTTTTCGCGACTGTGAAACAGAGTATTTTTCAGACATTGGAGGCATTTCCTAGCACTTCATAAACTGTAATTCTAGCACGAACTTTAATTATACTTCTCTGCTGCCTTGGCCGCTTTTTCGCGGCTGTAAAACAGAGTATTTTTCAGACATCGGAGGCATTTCCTAGCACTTCATAAACTGTAATTCTAGCCACGAACTTTAATTATACTTCTCTGCTGCCTTGGCTGCTTTTTCGCGACTGTGAAACAGAGTATTTTTCAGACATCGAAGCCATTTCTAAGCACTTCATAAACTGTAATTCTAGCCACGAACTTTAATTAGACTTCTCTGCTGCCTTGGCTGCTTTTTCGCGACTGTGAAACAGAGTATTTTTCAGACATCGGAGGCATTTCTAAGCACTTCATAAACTGTAATTCTAGCCACGAACTTTAATTATACTTCTCTGCTGCCTTGGCTGCTTTTTCGCGACTGTGAAACAGAGTATTTTTCAGACATCGGAGCCATTTCTAAGCACTTCATAAACTGTAATTCTAGCCACGAACTTTAATTAGACTTCTCTGCTGCCTTGGCTGCTTTTTCGCGACTGTGAAACAGAGTATTTTTCAGACATCGGAGGCATTTCTAAGCACTTCATAAACTGTAATTCTAGCCACGAACTTTAATTATACTTCTCTGCTGCCTTGGCTGCTTTTTCGCGACTGTGAAACAGAGTATTTTTCAGACATCGGAGCCATTTCTAAGCACTTCATAAACTGTAATTCTAGCCACGAACTTTAATTAGACTTCTCTGCTGCCTTGGCTGCTTTTTCGCGACTGTGAAACAGAGTATTTTTCAGACATCGGAGCCATTTCTAAGCACTTCATAAACTGTAATTCTAGCCACGAACTTTAATTAGATTTCTCTGCTGCCTTGGCTGCTTTTTCGCGACTGTGAAACAGAGTATAAATAGAACGTGCCATATGTAGTGTTTATTAATACATATGTTACTAAAATAGTTTAATTACACGAAACCCCAACATTAATAGATTTGAAGTATCAATTACAAAATATCCCCCCCTTTGCAATATATTGTAATGTACGTTGTTGCTAAACCACAAAACGTCTGGATAGGACAAATTCACAACTTCTTATGGAATGATATAATATATAAAATAGGTCGATTTTGTAATGTGTAACATTGATATCTCAAACTTCAGTTTGACAGATAAGATTTTTCTTCTAGATATAATTTTTATTTTCAGTTTAAAGGTTCTAATTTACTGTTGCTACCCTGTTCGTATGATAAATGCGTTTTTCACTCTTAATAGCCCATATATAATCCATATAGAATTTTATTATTGTAAACTTTATGGCATTAATGATTAACTGCAAGTTTCTATTCAAGTAGCGTTTTTTCCCTTTTTGGAACACGTTACTTGATAAATATTTTCCAAAATTCAGTTCATATTAAGGACTACCGTCCAATCGACTTGCTTCATTTTACTACGATACCATAAAAATTTGCATCTTTAAAATTAGAAGAATTACTTCAAGACTTTGAAAAGTAGTTTTGAGGTTAAAGTGAGTAAAACTATAGTTGCTTTTCCCTATATTTTCGCCGACGGAGAACTTTCAAACAAAACTTTCTTCATTTCTAAAAATTAAATGAAGAATTTTTTGTCCGCGGGTTGTAGCGTTAGCCATGGTTAAAAGAATTTTCGTTTGCAAAATTAAGCAAATACTTTCAACGTAATCAGCTCTTTCACTATTAAAATTTACATTTGGAAAGTCAAAATGACCAAATAGGGCTATCAAAATTGTCTCATAACATTCCCTATTATCTCAATTAATTTCTGGTTATTGTGATCGTTTTTCGCTACAGCGGCGTTTTTAAGCAGCTATTGAGACTACTAAAATATTATCATTAACTATAGAAACAATAATAGAAACTATTGCCTTTAAATTCTCTCCAACTTAAAAGCTAACCTCACCCTCTCTACTCGTATGTCTATCTTTATTAAAAAATTTACATCACTTAAATTAATTTCTCCTATGAATTTTTTACCGTCAGATTCCATCCTAAATTCACTTATTGCAATAATGCCAAACTTTTAATAGTCACAATTTGCGCATTATTATTGAATGTATTCCTAAAATACTCTGTGCCTTAAAAGATTGATACACTTTGGATTTCGTGTGTCTTATGATAAACATTTTCGCGGCTTCTACCATTGTGGTGGTGTGTGGGACACATTTTTATTAGCATTTGGGCTATATAACCATCTTCCACGTTTTTACCATCTTATAAAGATGGTTATATAACGTGGAAGAGTCTTCTTCTACCTAGTAGTAAAATATTATGGTAAGAGTTCGGAAGATGATCGGTCGACCCAACACAATTTTCCGTTATATATTGTTAATTTCCACTTCAAATTAGCTTGAAACATGCTCCCAAACCTTGAGCAAATGCTTCTTCACGCTGTACATAAATCTTCTTACCAGTCATGGCGTCCGCCATAACTACTGCCTGAACGAAGGGTCAATAAAAAGGGAAGATAATATTGTTCCAAGCTCCAGTCACTAGTTTTTCTCGTCCCTAGCCCTTCATGATCCAGTCTAATCCATGAAAAACAGCCTCTAAATTTAAATTGAATTTAAACAAAATTTAATATAATTGAAAGTAATCCAGTTACACAAGGACTACTGATTCGTAAACGTATCTGGGTTGTTCTTATACTTTTAATGACGTTATTATAATTTTTTTTAAAAACAACACTTGTTTTAAAGGTTGCTTAAGAAAAATCAGTCTCTAAAGTTTTAAAAAATCCGTTTTAAGCGAAATTAAATATGAATTATCTACAAAATAGAGGTGGGTCATTTTCCATAGCCTCGTGTGCAAAGTCGGAAACGGAGTTAGTTAATTCTTCAACTTTAGCAGCCGGATAGTAGTAACACCTTTTCTTATCTGGACACTTGCCACAAAACTCATCAAATGGGTCCCTTTGAATCTCATCGCCGCCAAGATGTGATTATTAGTAGTCTCTCCCTAGTGGGTTTGCAGGGCGCACCTCGATTCCTAGCTTGAAACAACACACGTAGTAGGTGCAGGTGCAGCTACCTTTTGACTTTCCTCCCTAAGAGGCTTCAACTCGCCGGCCCCAGGGCTCAGACCTAGAGTCAATTTATCAATCTAAGCTGAAAAGAGCGCGATCTCCTTAAGGAGAAGACGTCCAACTTCAAGCTGTCGTCGGGATGGATAAAAAGTTCTACTTTGAACAGGACAACAATTCAAAGCATAGACCTCGGTAGTGATAGAATGGTTCAAGGATTCTAGAATTGTAAAATGACTATGACAGAGCTGAGAACCAAACCTCGTAAAAAAAATGTATCTGAAAATAAAACGTGTCCACCAAAGAAACCCAATGACTAATTGAGAGTTGTTGATGGTTGGTGTACTTAAGTATGAATGAAGAAAAATGTAAAGTCATGGCAGTTGCAAGTTAATAGAAAATTATAAGAAACCTTTTACAGGTGCAATTTCTAACAAAGTTATACGACAAGATATTATTTTTCCCATGTTCTTTGTTCTCTTATGTAAAATAGCTGAAATATAAATTTAGGGTTTTAGAACACTTTCGATTGTTTTTCCTTATAAGAATATTCAACATTTTACTCCATCCGAGAAATTAATCAAATATCAATTTACAAATAATAGAATCATTTTATAAATCTACCTACTCCAGTGCCATGTATGTCCTCAGTATGTAATTTGCTATTGCATTTTTCTTCACTTTTACTCTCTTTTATTATTCAAATTTCATTTATCTATTCTTATTTATCGGCCTGGCCCTTTAATTTTTTTCGAGTAAAAAGGCCTTAGTTGGATATACAAGTCACCTTCCCTTGGTCTATTAAAAGAACTTGTTTTTAGTAAATCAATCAATTTCTTGTGCATTTGCAATTAATCGCTTGGGAGAGATTCAATGTTCTCAAAGCAAGGGTCGGTTGCAGCCGTGAACCTATTGGGTTTTGTCTTCAGCAAGTTCTTGCAGTCGCATGATTTTTGATTGCCTTTATCAGCAAGTTCTTGCAGTCGCATGATTTTTGATTGCCTTTAAAAACCTTCTTTTTCGATTTTTTTTTATTTTATCGTAACCGAGGAAACAAATTACATGTATATAGTGTTTTTTAAGGGGGTCCCGTGAGTCTATAACCACTGTTTTCTAACATTTAAGGGATCATTTTGTTCGTACACTTGAATCATCTGACTTGAATCTATGTCCGGTGTCGGAAGATTTATACCTTAGCACATGTGACTTCTCTTTAAGTGGGAATGATAACGATAAGTTGCACCTCGTTTTCCATCTTTGGGCTATTTTATTATCCATGTTCTTTTTCTCTTTTAACATTGGATGTCCTTCCTTCCTGCCTATGACCTCGTTAGTAGATGCCAAAGTGCCAGGTTATTTCCTTTATTCCCGATATTTTTTAGGTTATTCTCGAGTTCAAAAGGACATTCTTCAATTTTGATTCACTGTCTCTTCGATTTATTACCACTCCAAAATTACACAATTTGCCAATAAAACTAAAGTTGGCTTTCAAAACTATTCCGTTATTAAAGAAATTCCCGGCAAATGGTTAAGATTCTTTGGAAAGAAGATATTGGAAGGAAAAGAATAATATATAGGTACTATTCTAGCCTAAATTTTTCATCCTTCAGCAGTATTCATTTATTTATTTGATTATGCTTCAAGTGACTTTAAAGGTTCCATTTCAGGTAGTTTTGAAGGTGTACTATTCTATTTCATCAGACACTTACTTTCAGTCGCGTGCGTGTCTAGTCGCGAGCGACTCTACATCTCACTATGTCGGTCGGTCGTCACCGCTTTTCTTTTTTTTTGTTTTTGTAATAACATTGTAACTATTAAGCCGATTCTAACAAAATTTGAAACTTATGTTGTTTTACATTCTCTTTTGAATGATATAATCACCAAAGTCCTCTTACGTTTCACCAAAGTCTGTATATTTCTTCCAGGTTTTAAGGGCCTGTCGTCAGACCAGAGCCTTCAAAGAAAACGGAACCGCACGAAAAAAATGGGCCTGGAAAAGGGTAAGTTATACAATTCTTCTAGCTACCGATTTCTGCAAAAACTCTTTTCTTCCTTAATAGCCGGTCCGAGGTACGGAATATCATTCAAATAAATCTACTGAAACATCCATGCATCTAATTCATTAGCGAAAACCCTGGGGAAAACGGGAAAATAGCAAAAAAATGCGTCAGGAAAGGAAAAAAGGGCTGCTTATCCCAATGTAAACAAACGTGACTAAGCAAAAAATAGGGAATAACCCAGGTGGAAAACAATTAAGTACCCAACTAAATACAAATACCTCAAACGTGACTAAGCAATAAAAGGAAAGAACCTATAATAAACTAATCGCCGCTAATAGCGATTGCCAAATAATTTTGAACATTAGTCTACAAATTCCTGAAATTATTTTAACATTTTAAACCCAGCTGGAAAACGATTAAATACATAAATAAAAAAAAACACCAACGTGACTAAGCAAAATATATGAACAAATATTATAAAATAACAATAGCTGCTCATAGTCATTACAAAATAATTTCAAACGTTACCCTACAAATCCCTGCTCTCGTTTTAACCCCCTAAACCAAGGTGGAGAGGACGCTTACATACTTAAAGAAATAAAAGAAAACCCAAACCAAAATGGCCGACGATCTGTTTTTTTTTACTTTAGCCTATTTATATCCTAATGGCCTTAGTTGCACATGATTAAAGCTATTTTAATTGTGTTTTCGATGCGGGCTTCGATAATTGTAGCTAGTTTAGGTTTAGTCATTATACTTTTCTCCAATTGCGGTCTATTCCTCTAATGTTTCAACCTTATGGCGTCACATTTTAGCCTATTTTTATAGAAATTTCGCGAATTTCACTCGATTATCTATTTTAATTGGGTTTTCGATGCGAGCTTCGATAGTGGGAGCGAGTTTCGGTTTAGTTCTTCAAATTTTGCCCACTTCAGGTTTAGTTTTTTGAGTTTCGGCGACTGTCTCATTTCCTAGCCTATTCCTATAGGAATTGCTCTAATTTCACACGATTGAAGTTATTTTAATTGTGTTTTCGATGCGGGATTCGATATTTTTAACTAGGTTAGGTAGATTTTTTTTTAGTTTTCCCCCAAATCAGTTAAGTTCATCTTCGTTTCGCCAACTTCGGTCTATTTCTTTGAATTTTTAAGGTCATGCCATCAGATCAGAGCCTATTTATATATGAATTTCTTTAATTTCACACGACTAAAGGCATTTTCATTGGGTATTCGATGCGGGATTTGATATTTTCTTTAAAGGTGGTTAATATTTGTTTCTTCAATGTTTTGCTAATTAAAGTTTATCCCTCTCATGTTTCAATGTTTCGACGTCACATTTTAGCCTATTCATAAACATGATAGCTATTTGGACGATTCTAACGAAATTTGAAACACTTAGATTGCTTCGATCATAGAATTGCCAGGGTCCTTCCAAGGTTAGTCCGGGAATTATTGAAAGTTTTGAAGGTCAAAAGGTCATAAATCAGGATAAGTAAGATCACGGGATTTTTTGGTCAACAGATCTTGTTTTAAGAATTTTCCCATGACCTTTCATTAATTTATTTTTTTCTTTCTTTATTCATTCTATATTGAATTGTAGGAGTAATTAAAAAAACTTCCCCTCAAACACATATAATTAAATAAATGGTAAGAGAAATTAAGTAAATACGGAAAAAGTGAGGATTTATTAAGTTATAATAAGGTCAATGAAAAAATTCTTGATGGGCATGATTGCAAAATTCTTTTGTGAAAATGGTAAAGGTCAATTTGTGAAGTAGTCATGTTTATAAACCTTTGGGAAAGAGGTGGTAGAGGCCACCAAATGGTTTTATATGGTTCTCTAATTTCTTACCTTCCTTTTCTTATCTCCTGGGAACTCGACAGAAGCAACAGATTATTATTTAGAGGATGCATCCAACAAAAAGTGTCAGTGATCAAGGAGCATTCAATGGGGGATGTTGCGTTACAGCTCCTCCCTGCCATCTTACACACGGGCCAATTTTGGCTATTGATTTCGTTATCCGGATCAAGTTTGGTTATTTATTGAATGAAATCAAATTGGTTAATTAAAGACACAACCAATGTTTGAGAACGGACATTAATTAAGCCATTTTGTTACCCTAATTGAAAGTAATTTTTTAGTTGGAAATAAAACGGGCCACGTCTATTCAGCAGCTTTGGACAGCGACGTTTAGTCTCATCTCGTAAGTAGGAGTTTATCTTTTTGGCATTAATCATTTTAGGTCACACTACTGAATACTGGGTACAGGATAAACCCCCGGTAGGGGTTACTATCATTTCTTAATTTAAATTATAAGCGAAAACCAACGAGGGTATTTACATAGAAAAATTGGATGGAGAGATATGTAAGGAAAATGATGGAGATAGATGGCATCTTAAACATGTGTGGAAGATGTATAGCCAAGATCTACCTGACCGCGTTTTGGCCGAGAGGGCACGTAATATTTTAGATGTTAGCTGCACTAAGCTGGTATATGATATAACTAACACCCCGATGCGGGACCCAATGAAGGACCGTTCTTCCTGTGGCAAATGTCAGAGGAAAATGGCGGCGATAAAAATGGCATAATTAAGATAAACATAAAAAAGAAGAAAAAAATGACAAGAAAAAATATAAGAAAAGGCATTACCCTTAAATACCAAATAGGTGTACTTTCAACTTACAAGAAGAGGCTTCCCCAAAAGGGCAAGCCTCTTTTCTAGGGTCGCATTTCTCCCATAGGTAATTTGGATACCATTTACATATCCCGTTAGTTTAGTTATCTTTTAAGGGAGTAACCCATTTCTTTGCCAGAGGGCGCCAATTCCAAGAGAAAGACAAGGTTATTTTTTCTCTTCAATCAAGCGCTCTCCCCTGAAGAAGGGGGCTCCCATTTTGGGAGATAAAGTCCCGAAAAATACCAAGATTTAAATGGCTTTGGTTAGGTTATGGTTAGGTAAGGTTTGGGTAAGTTAGGTTAGGTTATGGTAAGGTTAGTAAAAGTTGGTTTAAGTTATGGTTAAGTTAGGTTTGGCTTGGGTTAGGTTATGGTTGAATTAGGTTAGTAATGGTTGGTTTAGGTTATGGTTAGGTTAGTAAAGGTTGGGTTAGGTTATGTTTAGGTTTAGTTAGGTTAAGTTAGGATAAGTTATGGTTAGGTTAGGTTAAGTTAGTTTAAGGTTGGATTAGATTAGTGTCACTTTAGGTTAGGTTGGGTTAGGTTAGTGTCGCGTTAGGTTACCAAGATTTAAATGGCTTTTGTTAGGTTATGGTTAGGTAAGGTTTGGGTAAGTTAGGTTAGGTTATGGTAAGGTTAGTAAAGGTTGGTTTAAGTTATGGTTAAGTTAGGTTTGGCTTGGGTTAGGTTATGGTTGAAGTAGGTTAGTAATGGTTGGTTTAGGTTATGGTTAGGTTAGTAAAGGTTGGGTTAGGTTATGTTTAGGTTTAGTTAGGTTAAGTTAGGATAAGTTATGGTTAGGTTAGGTTAAGTTAGTTTAAGGTTTGATTAGATTAGTGTCAATTAAGGTTAGGTTGGGTTAGGTTAGTGTCGCGTTAGGTTAGGTTGGGTTAAACTTAGTTAAGGCTAGGTTAGTCACGTTAGGTTATGGTTGTGTTCGGTTAGGGTTAGGTTAAGGTAGGTTAAGTTTGGGCTAAGGTTGGGTTAGGTTACGGTTAGTTTACGGTTAGGTTTATATAAGGATAAGGTTAATTTATGTTAGGTTAGGATGAGTTTAGGGATAGATTAAGGTTGAGTTAGGGTATGGTTAGGTTAGGTTAGGTTTATGTATCTATAGGAAAAACATAGGCTTAGGTAGTGTTGTTAGAATAGGGTTAGGTTAGTGTTAGGTTAGGTTATGGTTAGGTTGGGTTATGCTTAGTTAAGGCTAGGGTTAATTCATGCTAGGCTATGGTTGGGTTCGGTTAGGATCAAGTTGAAGGAGGTTAAGTCTAGGTAAAGGTAGGGTTAGGTTATAGCTAGTTTAGGGCTAGGTTTAAGTCACGTTAGGTTATGATTATTTTAGGTTAACGATGATTTAAGGTTAAGGTTGGGTTAGGTTAGGTTAGGTTAGGGTTTTTTTCTCTATAGGAAAACCTTTGGGGTATTGAAAGAAGAAAGATGGAAGAATTTATAGAAAAGTAAAGTATTGAAAGAAGGAAAATGTTTCTGATGCTGAATAGGATAAAACCTTTTGAGAATTAAAAGAAGAAAAGGAAAAGAAAAGAAGAAAAAGAAAAGAAAAGAATAAAAGAAAAGAAAAGAAGAATAGTGCAGTATTAGAAAGGAAACTTCCTTATATCTTATTTTTTTGGTAATTAAACTGCATTGATGCTGAATCGGGCACGTCATGAGGGGCGTTTCTCTTTTCTTTAGTTCAAGAGAACTAATAAAATTGTTTATTTCACCCCTCAAGGGGGAAAAGGGCTGGCGTAGCAGCCCCCCCCCCCAGTACCACTGAAACCTGGCGGAGTAGGGCGCCCTCCAGACCCTAGTGGTCGAAGAAAATCTAATGCTTTCTCTCAGGTAAGTTTTTGTATCTCTTTTAAATCTCACAATCATTTTCGTGCCTGCTTTGACCCAGCAAAGGGGGAAAGAAGATGCTAAGACGCAGCAAAGGGTGAAAAAGGTGTAGTACTAAGAAAAGGGTGAAAGAAGTTGTTAATACCCAGCAAAGGGGGAAAGAAGATGTTAAGACGAAACAAAGGGTGAAAGAAGGTGTTAAGACCAAACAAAGAGGGAAAGAAGGTGTTAAGACCCAGAAAAAGGGTGAAAGAAGGTGTTAAGACCCAGCAAAGAGGGGAAGAAGATGTTAAGACCCAGCAAAGGGGGAAAGAAGATGTTAAGACCCAGCAAAGGGTGAAAGAAGATGTTAAGACCCAGAAAAGGGTGAAAGAAGATGCTAAGACGCAGCAAAGAGTGAAAGAAGATGCTAAAACCCAGCAAAGAGGGGAAGAAGATGTTAAGACCCAGCAAAGGGTGAAAGAAGATGTTAAGACCCAGCAAAGAGTGAAAGAAGATGCTAATACCCAGAAAAGAGTGAAAGAAGATGCTAGTCTTAAAAATAGGAATTATTTCATTCATATTTTGATACAGTCTTCGGTTGCTTCAAATTATTTAGTCTACCACTCAAACCAAGGAGACTCCCGAGATCTTTAAGGGTTCGATCACCTTTAGATTCTTCAGTATTGAAGCAAAATGGCAAATACCCTATTGACAGCGGAGATAATTTAATAGAAAGTCATTTATATTAAAATGGCAGATTCTAGTTGCAAATATGTTCCGTAAAAATATAAGAGTAATATATAGTTATTTATAGTTGGTGTGAGGGTTAGTGGAAAGCAAAAATTGATAATCGACACTACAAGTACCCTGAAGGTCGGGGCATCGTGCCTTACCAGGGAAGGCATGTTCAAAGTATCTTCCCCGGCGAGGCACCTTGCCCAGCTACCAGGGCGCTTGAAACAGTGTCGGTTATTAAATTTTGCTATATACTAACTGCACCAGTTATCTCTTTTAATTTACTGAGAGTTATATTGCTTTTGAAATAGGATTGATTACTCTCTATATAAAAAAAAATCTTGAATATTATATAGACAAAGAATAAGGCAGATATAAGATTGCCATAACAAAGCATGTAAACACAGTATGTTTAAAATGAGCTTAATTAAGGTTGTTGTGCCAGAAAATTCAAAGCGGGTGTCAAGGATGCCAAATACCTCCATATGAAACAATATCCCCAAATCTTGGCATATACCATTCAAAGTCATTAGTCGTTCTACTAGTAGTGAGGTACAATTTTCCCCGATGGGGTAAAGGGCTATAGTTCCCAAGATCATTTTCAAGTTTGATAAACCTCATAAGACAATTCATTTGGAAACTTTGATGTTTTTAATTTGATTTTTTAATTGGTTTTTAAACGATCCCGACAAGCTTCGATGTATGGAATGTGAGCAATCAATTTTCTACTAGAACTATCATAGTTTTATTACCAGGGAAGACTTAATATTTTAAGGTATAGAAATAAATAGGACCTTTTTATGATTTTCTTAAGAGGCAGATATTTTTACAAATAGGTCTAAATACATATAATTATTTATCCCCGTATTTTTTTATTAATTGGAGTAGAAGTCCTCGAATGTGTATTAAAATTTTATTTTTCAAGATCTTTTGTTTTTAATAATAACTAGACTGCAGAAATGAAAACCAAACTATACTACACCCCAAATCCTTCACGCCTCTGGCCCTGACAACACACAACATATGCATATGAAACACCAAGGCCCAAGAAGCCTTAACGCACTCCCGTTAATCTTCAATCACTCTCTCTCAGCTCCATTCCAAATTTGTGTAAATCTATCCACATGATACCCATCCTGTTGCCAAACAAACCACTCACGTACCATACTTCTAACCTCCCTTTCCTTAGCATATCACTCCCTTTAATATAATGGAACGTTTGGTACTCAACAAAATCAATCCACGTATCTCAATCCATGTCTCTCAACTGGGATTACTCCTAGTACAATCAAGAAGGTCATACAAGAAGGTTTCATTCAATTCACACCAACCTGTTGGAGAGAAATGGCACTAATAAATTAATTCTTCTACACTCTACCTAGACACAGTCTCCCCAACAAAATAAATAACACAATATTTAACCAACATACACCACAGAATTAACAACATACAAAAATACTAGGTAATAAATAACTAATAACTATCACATAAAACAAGAGAAAATGCTCACTCACTTCATATAAAGGAAACATTAAAGTTTTTTCAGACAAAAGGATTGAACACCGTTTAAATATATCTAAAACGACAACAAAATATACACCAAAATATAATGTAAGCGATAAGCCTGATTACCAAGCGCCTTGCCTCTCTTTGCAAATCTCCTACACTACCTTCTATTTTCACCACTTTTAATTTATTTCCGTCTACCTATACATGCTTTGTCCCCTACAAACACACACACACTTACATTATTTGGTAATTGGTAATATTTGACATGAACTAAAAAATATTGTTCGCCAACTTCACTCGTAAGTACGACAGGCACAAGTACGAAAACTCATGTACACAGCTACGTCCTGCAAAGATCCGTATTCTTTCTCACCCTGTTCTACTGACATCAAAATTACATCCCCTTCCATCACGATCCTAACATCACACCTTAAATTTATGCAAGTGACTTGACTATCCTCGTTCAGCACTGAAAAACACACCAAAGCCGATGGTTATCTACAAAACTACATCACAAAATTCGAACATTGCAAAACTACCAAACTACATCACAAAATTTGAACACTGCAAAAATTTCAAAACCATATAATCATCAATGACGGGTTAATTAGGTAATTAATTGCACCGCCGCCTATTTTCCAAAATCTTACATTACTAATTGGGGCATGACTAATTTGGGTAATGTACTTAATTGCGCCACCGTCTAATTTGAAAAATGTGACATTACTAATTGGGACAACTAAAATTAATTGTGCCACCGTCCATTTTGTAAAATGTGACATGACTAATTTGGGTAATGTACTTAATTGCGCCACCGTCTATTTGGAAAAATGTGACATAACTAATTTGGGTAACTTTATTTAACTGTACCACAGTCCATTTTGTAAAATGTGACATGACTAATTTGGGTAATGTACTTGCTTCCACCACAGTCCTTTTGAAAAAAAATTGACATGACTAATTTGGGCAACTTCACTTTATTGCGCTACCTTTTATTTTTCAAAATGTCACATGAATAATTTGGGCAACTTTACTTTATTGCGCTACCTTTTATTTTTTTAAATATCACATGACTAATTTGGGCAAGTGCACTTAATTATACCGCCGTCCATTTTTCGAATTGTGACATGACTAATTTTTTAACTACTTAATTGCTTTACCCTTCATATTTAATCGTGGGGGTTCGGATGACCTGGTTGCAAAGTTTCGTTGAATGGGGAGGGGGATACAGGGTGGTCGTACTAGGTTCTGTCGTCTTCCTCGCAACCAGGGGACCCCTCAACCACTAAGGAAGGACCACCCCTTACGCATCAGGAAAGAATGGATATGAATTCCCTCTTTGGGCCAATTTCGGGACGGAAGATTGATATGTGGTGTACGCAAAAGGTAGAAAGAGACAGTGATGTTGCGACTGGTTATGTATGTGATTAGGTATGCTGCCCGAGCTCTCTGCGCCCACGCCCAAGACTCGATTCACCCCTTCATTGACAGCTACGTCTTCTGAGCGTTTTTTTTTGTGTGTGTGTCCGCTCTGGTCGGGAATCTAACCGGGTTGCTAGACCCGGGAATCAAACGCCTTATTCACTCGGCTATAGTGAGTTCCAAACGACACTGGATAACCTTAGTTAACCTTGAGTTAACCTCAAGGGGAGGTTGATTTTTCATTTCAAATTTCTCCACCATTATATGGATCCTTGATAAATATAAATATACCTAAACTAATTTATAGCCATTTATTTATAAATCATTATTTTCTTAAACTTTGACATCTTGAAACAACGATCGAGTACTTACCTTTACATTAAATCGTAGTCTTAAATTTTACATATTTACTTTTTTTAATCATACTCTTTAAAATGAAAGTAAAAAGTCAAACGTTACTTCAGTTTTTTGTATGTGTGTTCCTTCCCCGCCCGTTCAACAATTGCAAACATCAGAAGTGAATTTAAATATGTACATCACCATAAATCTACTTCTTCACTTTAATTGTGATGATGGCCACCTTTGGTCTCGGGAAGCCATGTAACATGCGCACTAGAGAGCAAGTTCATGCTAAACTGACTGAACAGTGGGTATGGGTATATATTCCCACACGGGAATGACCGTCTCTCTGACAGCGGTTGTACTACCGTTGTCAAAGGTAGTCAGTCGTTTGTGTTGTCTTTTGTCGCCCTCTCATCTCTGTAGCCGCCTGATTCTGGGGAGCTTCTCCTCCGATGACTCCATTCCGGTATTACCCGTAAACTCCTGCCTCCCGCGTTGTATTGCTGTTGTGAGGCGACATTAGAATGGCCTCTTCAGCAAACAAACTTGACCCGACCCAGGAAGCATGGAAGGCCAGTTTTTATTTCACAACACATTCAAAATTGGTGTGCAAAAAAAAATATCATTTCAGAGACGGGTATACACACAAACAGACATACACAGACACACACACTCTAGGATCATTATAATTAGATGGTTCTTTGGAATCACAGGAGAAATAATAACCTTCGTACACTTTTTAGAGCCTATTACCTCAATCTTTGCGACGGGTAACGTTATACCGAATTATTATTTTGCATTAAGACTTAGGTTTCCTTTCTTTAAATCTTCTCCATTGCCAATAGAGAAACAGGTTAGGATGATGTCTATTATTAAAGGTTAAACAATTGTATCTTAAAAAGAAATTATCTTACATATGGCTCGAACTAACGAATTCGAACGTAACTTCGCACTTTTAATTTGTTGGAATTTGGAATATTTTGAGCAGTTGTAAACTCTATATAGTTTATTGCATATTTCTCATCGGGGGGAGGGATTTAGAATTAATTATAGATTCCAACTTGGAATAGTTTCCGTTTAAACTTGTTTGTTACCACGGGGACAATCTTATTTTATTTGAAAAGTTAAAGCACGACTTTCACCAACTTTTAATTAACGCACATTTCTTGAGATAACCGTAACCACACCCGAGTTTAGTAATTGTATCTCCCTTTCTAGGTCATCACAAAACTCGTTTAAAACTTAATGTTTACTTCCCTCGTTAATTGACCTATTTTTTTAGATTAGACACGCGATTTTTAATAATAGTCACTAAAAGAAATCCCAACCCGTTTACATCTAAGCCTATAAATCAACAGCGTAAAATTCTCCAAGTGATTGAGAGTTATTTGGGGTTCCATAAAATCTAGAATTGGATGCACATTGGATTACATAATTATTAATTTGTATCTGAATGATCTTTTTAGGGGCTCGGAAGCTTCGATATACTGGTCAGCAAATCTGGTAAATCCGTACAACTGTTTGAACGCCGGTCTCTTTAGTTGGCAAACAAGGTATGCAAATTTGAGATGAAAAGAATATGACTAGTAAGATATGTCATAGAAATTAATCCATTGAAGGTCATTTCCGTCCAAAATGGCTAGATTTATTTCGGGCAAGTCTACCTCTTTGGGTGAATTTCTAGTTGACTTATTTTCCCCTCATTAACTCATACATTAGAGCATTCTTCCCCTTTAGTTATAGCAAGGTTATAGTCACTAATTCACTTCGCATTATCCATGATTTCCTTGTTAATGGCACCTGATCATCCATACTCTATGGTTTGAGTATAAGGGAGCAATAATTTTTAAAGTGGTAATTAAAAGTGTCTAATTCCTTTGTAAAGGTTCCCATATTTAGAGCTGTCAAGGATTTTATATTATTGACCCAAAATGAGCTCACCAAAATGAGCTAGAAGAGAGCTTAGCTAGAAAATTGTCTTTTTAGCCGCATAATTATAAGTGCTCCCTTGTAAAATATCTCTCGATATATATAAATACATATATATATATATATATATATATATATATATATATATATATATATATATATATATATATATGTGTGTGTGTGTGTGCCGGAAGGCATATTTTTCATCAACACTGTCTGGTTGGCTATTAGAGCAACAGATCAAAAGTCTAGGAAATATTCATTTTCTATTTCTCTTTCTTTCTCCCTCTTCCCCCCTCGGTTTCCCGCCGGTCTTATCAGCCGAACACCTGTTTTCCCGCAGCAGCACGACCTTTAATTAATAGCTTGAATAGAGTTATTTTGCATTTATATTAAGAAAATCATCATATCATGTTCCTATACGCGAACCTTCTTACGCAAAAAATATTTTCCAGGCAATTAATCTAAGGTTTCATTAATAGATGTTTTTACCATAGTGTCTGATAGCCTTTTCAAGATATTTGAAAGCAAGGGTCTCGCAGTGCCAACTAATTGAGCTGAAGGCTACTGGGATCATCGTGTCATAACGATATATATATATATATATATATATATATGAAACCACTGTGTAGGAGCCAAAAGTTTAATTTACGAGACTAGTTTCAGTATGTAGTTTATCATACCTTCTTGAGTCGTATACTGAGAATGTGATTGTAACAAAGTCTATAAATAGCGTACAAAGCAGAAAAAAAACAAAAATAAAAATAGAAAGAAACATTAAACGAGGGAAAAAAGGCCATTAATCAGGGGGTGTGAGTCTAAGATCGTTGACTAAGCTGTTTACGATGAGGTTACGGGAATTGGGGCTGATTTCAATTGCCCATCTGACAAATTAAAATTGGTAATTTCTCCTCATAATATAGATTCTACTATTTTTCTTTTACGGGAATCTTTTCAATTATATATGATTTGTGCCTTAGAATAGTCATTTTGGAGGTTTAAATTGCTAATATGATTTAAAATACTCAACGTGGGACTGCCTCGTCTGACATTACCTTTATTTTCATAAATTCGGTTTATTAAGGTTCTTCCGGTCTCTCCTATGTAAAATTAGGGACAGTTTGTAGAGCCACACGGGATTAGGTATACACCTGCTTCATTCGGCTGATCCACGGACTTGGTCGAAGGGAAAGATTTAAGAATATAAAAAGGGTATTTAAATGTAGTTAGGACTGAAGAAATAACTTTATTCACTACTTTGACGAGGGAATAAAGTGTGTATATATATATATATATATATATATATATATATATATATATATATATATATAAGTGAAAGAACTCAATAGCGAGTTATGGTATATCATAGTGAAACCACTGTATAGGAGCAGAGAATTTACTTACGAAACTAGTTTCGTAAATAAATTTTATGATCTTATACAGAGGTTTTACTATCATATATATATATATATATATATATCAGTGGCAATTTAAGTTTTACAAAATAAATATGTTAATTGAAGTAAATAAGGTTATTAAAATTCATTATAAAATTGTAAGTTACTCACTTTATTTAAATGTTAATTTTATTCTTCTATCTTGTTCATTAAATAAATCGATGACTTCTTTGCAGAAACCCTCTTTTTTATTTCTTTATGTAGTTTTTTTCTGGATGACAAATCAAGCGTTTGCGTAGGCCTACCTATTTTAATAATAGTTTCTCTTTCATTAGAAGCCATCGCAATGAACCTCCTTTCTAATTATTTTTCAATAATGCAATCGTATTTTCTCTCAACTTCATTTGCATCCATTTTGTATAAAAGGGGGTTTTCGCTTAAAAAAAATGAAAAACAATACGTCACACTTATTTTGTAAACAATTGAATCACACTGCCTCCTAGCTACTGATCTTAAAGATACGACGGGTGACTCCAGTAGGGCTGCCAGAATCCAGGAAAAATTAACAAAATTCTTAATACACAGGAGTGTAACCATACAGAGTTTATTCTATGTAGCTGCTTTCATTCTCAGAACCAGTATTTAAATATACCCCTAAAATTGTTTAAGCTTCAGAGCATAATAATAGTAACGTCATAGTGTCTTAGACATGTTGTTGCTTTTTCTAGATACTGGCAACTCTGGCGCGTTGCCAGATGGAAGCCGTTGACTGCCAATCTAAGTTCGTTTCCTTTTCCGTATATAATTAGGTTATTTTTTTCTCAATTCTGAACTAAAACTCTAATGACTGTATAATTAGTGCTAAGAAAAGCAAAACACCTTTTGAACTATTCGTTCCAAAGCACCAGAACGTAGAACTATTATTGAGATTAAAGAGTAGAAATCTCGACGAAAAGGATGCATTTCTTCAATTTCAGTCGGACTCATCAGGGTCTAACGCCAATTCGATTGAAAGTGAACGGTACCGTATTTATTTTCTTGCTGGATAGGGGATGACTGCACGTTACTGATATATATGAGGGGCGGTGAATATGTTTTGCAATTCAGATATAAAGAAAAATGCTTTATTATTTTTCAATATAACTACCCTCGACTTCAATGCACTTGCGCCACTTGTCCCTGTGGCTTCGAATTCTCAACAACCAGAAATCTCCCGACTGCTGTTCAATCCACTCCTAGATGGCGAGCTGGATATCTTCATCGTCCCCAAACTGGCGTCCACGCAGTGCAGCCTTGAGCTGGCGGAATAAAAAGTAGTCGCAGGGGGCTAGATCTGGACTGTAGGGGGGATGGTTGAGCTCCTCGAATCCGCACTCGCGCAGGGCAGCTTGTGCAACTCTGGCCTTGTGGACTTTGACGACGTTGAAGTCGATCATGAGGCGTGAGGTTTCTAGGGACCCAACGGGCAGAGACCTTGGTCATGGCCAAATTTTCGTGTGATATTCCAAGTTCTCGCTCTATTTCTACGACCTTAACCCATCGATTTTCGAGGATCATCCTCTCCACACGGGCCACATTGTCCTCCTTGGTCACGTCTGACGGGCGTCCTGGACGGGGGTCATCTTCAAGGGACTCACGACCATGGCAGAACTCCATATTCCAGTGAGCGCTGGTTGCCTAGGAAGGGGCGGTGACGGTGTGCACTGCAACTATGCATTCATGGATCTCTTTTGCATTCTTGCCTTCCTTGGTCAAAGATTTGATCAGTTCGTGGTGCTCAACCTTGTCCATTGTTGAAAAGGAGAGAACAGTGAGCCTGTTTATAGATTTTTTTCTAACGACTATCCCCCCCCCCCTTTGTTTATATCAACGTGCTACGAAATCTGCTGATCGTAATCCTTTTTTGTGAGTGATCTCGAGGATTGTTGGGACAGCGGGGCAAACGGAAAGGGGAGTGGGGTAAATTATCGGACTATATGTAACGTAACTGTTGACGCTGTGTAACTGAACTAGCGTCTATTTGTTCTCGTGATCTTGACTTCCCCACACTAGGGATTCCAAAACTCTTAGACTATATTCATTGTTATTGCGACCAATTATTATTTTTTTTTCGTTTCATTAGTGTTTACATTAGATTAATACTCTACTCTTGCCTTTTAAATCCCTAAGTTTTATATATATATATATATATATATATATATATATATATATATATATATATATATATATATATATATATATATATATATATATATATATATATATTTATATATATATATATATGTATTTATATATATATATATATATATATATATATATATATAATTATATATATATATATATATATATATATATATTAAAGCGTTACCAATTATTAAAATATCAGTAAAATGTACTATAAGTTAAAATTTTAAATATGACTTTGCAACAGTTAGATTTGCTTTAAATCTGACAAAAAATTGTTAATACATAAGAAGAAAACTTGAAAAGGCCAACAAGACATTATTTTAAAAGGTGACCAATTATAAAATATCAGGAAAATTTACTAGAAGTTGAAAATTTTAAAATATGACTTAGCAACAGTTAAAGTTGCTTTAAAACTGACTCAAAAAATTAGTTAATAAATTTAAAGTTTATTACAGAAATTAATTAAAAATTATAAAAGAAATTGACCTGGCATTAGTTAAAGATAATAAATTTAAACTTTGTTTTTAATTTCTTAAAGACTGTAAGAGTTAAAAAACATCTAATATAAAAACGGTAAATTTGGGTACTTACTAAAGTGGATCCATCCTAGAGAGTGAATGGTGGGTTTAACAAGGGGCTAGTATTTATAGGTTACAGTGACGCTTGTTTTGCTAAAAAACAAACCAACTAACAAACTGTAGTTAAAATTAGTTAATTAATAAAGATATTACACTTAAATCTTCATTGAGTGTAGGTTTGTAGTGTTTGATATATAAAGATTCGAGGGTTCTTAGGCAATGTTTGTTGTTGTTAAAGGCTAATACTTGAAAATTCTCAATAAAAATGTAAGTTTTGCAGCTTATGGTATGTTTCCTAATAGATTACTTTTCCTTTTTATTTATCATTTTGTTTGTGCGCCAACTAATCCCCATATGAGCAGAGAACCTAGCTCCAAGAGGCCTGACAGTGCTGCCAATGTAAGAGGCTCCAGTATGTACAACTGGGACATTTAAATAAAGAGATAGGATCTTTACTGCTAAAAAAACTTCTTATCGATAGTTTGTTTATAAAAACTATTTGTGGACTGATTTGGGGAAAATATCTTTTAAAAATGAATAGGATTTTTCTTTTAAAAGTATTGTTTAAAAAACCCATCTCTAAAATTAGTAAATATATGGGCATTTTAGGAACTTCTAGGCAGGGTTGAGGGGGGTTAATGAGATTATCAAATAGCTTTTTTAAAAACTCTATCATATAGGTCAGAAGGAAATAATTTTTTTTTAAATATTTCCTAAGAAAAATACATTTATTATGGATTGATTGGTAAGTGGATGATAGCGAGAAACTTCTATGTATTAAATTTTTTACTATGGATATTTTGTATCTGAAATCACAAAAACTAAAGTAGTTCAAACCTAGTCCTGTGAAAGTTTTTTTTCGGTCAATGGTTGTTTGAAATTTTCGTTGATCATTATCTCGGGTCATTAAAAGGTCAAGAAAGGGCATCTTATCATTTGACTCTACTTCCATAGTGAATTTGATGTTGGGGTGTAAAGTGTCAAAAAAAATTGGCTATTTGCAGGATTATTAAAAATTGCCAAGGAATCATCAACAAAAAGGGCAGTAGAAGGAAGGTTTGTAATCTAAACTAGTAGAAAACATTTGATCTTTGAGATGTGTCATAAAAAAGTCAGCTGCAAGTGGTTCCATTGGAGAACCCATTGCAACACCATCGATCTTACAGTAAACTTTATTATTAAACGTGAACCAAGATTCAGAAAGCTTAATTCCGGAGCCTTTTTTAATTGGCTTCGTAAAAATCCATGAAAAGTATTTTGGGAATGGAATACCTTAATTAATATTAAATTGATTGCATAGTTGAGAGGAATGTTAGTAAATGAAGATTCAACATCATAACTCACTATATATCCATCGTTAACTTTGCTGAGTATATATATATATATATATATATATATATATATATATATATATATATATATATATATCTGGCACACCACAAGAAAGAGAAACGGAATATTTTTTCTTCGGAAACATTTATTTCCTACTTCGAAAAATCGGAGCTGGGATAGGACTCGAACCGTGCATTCTGAGGCAGCAAGCAACCACTTTGATCTTAATTAAACCGTCCGTGTAGCCGTATCTCTCGCGCTTAAGAGAGATATACAATATATATTTATATTTGTGTGTGTGTGTGTATATATATATATGAATGAGACGTCCGTCATCTTCAGTCACTGACAAACTAATGATTACATAAATTTACAAGTCAGAATTTAATCAGAGGTCTGATGAATAAAGAGATTTTTGAGTAAAGGTCTGATGAGTCTTCTGCTTATCAATGAATTATTGTTGAACTGACTAAACGATGAATTTGAGGTGAGAATTTCCTTTATGAGAGCTGATTCTATTTGGCGTCTATGTATATAATTGTGGGAACTCTAAATTATTTTAGTTTTATCAAAGTCAATTCCATAGTCTTCACTATGTAGCGGACTACGAACCTACGCTCTAACCCCAATCGTTCTAACCTGCTTCCTACACTAATTCGGACATAAGAAATCGAAGGAGAAATGAAACGGTTGGATATATAGTCCTCTTTTCACAAATGTACAAAAAATATGGCGTAAATATTTACAAGAGATATGGGGGTAAATATACTTGAGATCGCAATATATATATATATATATATATATATATATATATATATATAATATATATATATATATACATAAATATATAAATAATCCTATCACCAATTAATAATTTATCTAAATATAACTAAACGAACGAGAAACAAAAAAGACAAATAAGAAACAAAAGAGATAAATGAACAAACAAAACCAGTATGCAATCATATACAAGAGACCTAACAAACACTCTGGATCCAACTACAAAAAATGAAAAGGCCTCACGTTTTACCCCGGGGATAGTTCTGCCGGCTGCCACTTGTGTGGTCACAATTAACGTAAACGTCTTACAAAATAAAAAGGCTGGTGCCTCCGAGCTCGGCATAATGCGATCTGGTTGCGTCTTGAGGCTATTAAAGACCTCTCTGTCCTGTCGAGACTTACAATAACTTAATTGCGTTATTTCCAAACTACACTCTGAGCCACTCCTTACAAATGGTCGCGATTAAATTATGGAGTATTTAATAGAGTGGCTTATCGATCAAACAAACGGGTAAATAGCTGAGGAAGATAAAAGAAAACCCATTTTAAACAAAACATAAAATCCATAATAAATAATATATATATATATATATATATATATATATATATATATATATATATATATATATATAAAATTCCCAGTCACACACATTCTTACATAGGGTACATAGGGAGGGCGAGGGGATTGGGAAAGGGGTGGGAGAATGGCTCTTCACACACACACTCACATTCGCGCCACTATAACTAGACATATGTAGAACAGGAGACAAGACAGAGTTCCCGACGCAGGCCGCATTTGTGTTCTTTCTTTCTCTTTAGAAATCTGATGCTTTCGCCAGTCTATATTTCATCGCAAATTTTGAATGGGATATAATTGACGCCCTTTTATTTACCAGTCGATCAATTTGGGACAGTCTATATCGCATTTTTGTAGTGAAAGGGTTGCAAAGGCCAATAACATTAATTGCAAAGGATTCCAAGTGACTACTGCCTCTCTTCGCCCAGGCTAAGAATGAATTAACAAAATAGATCGTGAGGCTGCGATTCACATTCTTGCATTGCTTCATGAACTTTTTGGACCAGCTCACCTGAAGCATGAGGCTGTTGGTCATTTGGGCGATATAGAGATCTCCTTTCTAAGATTAAAGTTCCTGTTAAAAAATACTTTTAAAAAACTTTTAAGAAATAGTAACAAAATCACCTCCTATTTCAACCTTCCCTAGTTTTTGGATTGACACAAATACTCAAATCTGATATTCCATTCAGACCATTTCTTTCATCTATCAATAGCATTCCTTACAACTAGGCTCGCGTGGATTTCTCTTGAACTATTTACCCTCTTTGGAAACTGATCTCCTTGATAAAATAGCGAACAGAAACTTAAAAGCGCCTCGTTATCTTTGCTCTTGTTTTCCTCTTCACAAAAGTGCCCATTAAAACCTCATTCATGTTAAGAAGTTTTCTTGAGGACCCTGACTACAAAACTTTCCTTCTAAATACTTTTATTAAACTATTTCAATTCTATTTATAGTTTACTTTCGTATAATGGTATTTTTTTCAGCATAAAGATTCTTAATGTGATGTTCTATCTCCAACATTATGAGTTATTCATTCATTCATTCGAGTGTCTTGAAAGGCATTTTCAACCTGATGTTTTGGACTACAAAATAACTTGGCTCATTAATCGTTTAAATGAAATCTTGCCTCCTATTAAATTAATTTGTAAAAGAGAAAAACTACTCTGGTAGCTCCTTCCCTTACATACATTTCTTTAAGTCCACTCAAAATAAACCAGTCTTCAAGATATTTTGGGAAAAAACACACTCAAATGTTATATTCACTAGGTTTCCTCCCATTCAAACGCCACAAAAATAGTGTTTTAATACCGGGGATTTTCTTTGAGATCTAAGAATATGCAATTCACAATTTTTAGACGCTCAATTGAGTTACATTTAAAATCTTTTTCAATAAAAACTGTCTAAAAATTTAGAAGAAAATATTTCTTGCTCCCAAGCATTCAACCAAAAATAGTGGAGAAAACGGCCTAAACTCTAACAATTGAAACCACTAAAAAAAATTGTTTTTCGCAAAGCGAATTAAATGTTATTAAACACATAGACTGCATTAAAACATTTAGAATTCATACAGCAACTAGTAAGGATTACAAAGAAAATAATTTAGAAAAATAAATAATTTTATAGTACATCTATATATTTACAAATACAGTGTCCAAACCCGAGATAAAAACTCAACACTTCATCAACAGCAAAGTAACTATGACCATCAAATAAACATAAGGCAAATCTGTTCATATTCACACCAGACAAGGTGTATCGTACGAGAAGTGCAAGCGAGCGGCTTAAAAGCTTCGCTTGAATGAATCGTTTTGGGGACTCAGGATGGCCGAGTGGTTTCGCCGCTCGCTAACAGTGGTCCAGCGATGCGGGAAGCTGTTCGCAACTCGCCTACGCTATTATTTTTACTTTGCCCCTTTTTTCTACTCTCCTATATCGACAAAAGAAACAAGAAATTGGTTGAATCTTTCCTAATAAAAACAATTGGAACTTGGAAGACTTCATCATATCCCCATCCCCTTTCTCTCACCTACAACGCTCAGACAATCTTCTGAATCCCTGAGTCTCGTATTTTGTTAAATCATTCTCAGCGTAAACGAATGGAGGTAGCGATCGACTCCCAAAACTTTTATGTTTTTTCCCTTAAGAATATCCTAAGTGTTTAAATTTATATTTGACCTATGCACCATTTTCTGCATATATGTATATATATATATATATATATATATATATATATATATATATATATATATATATATATATATATATATATATATATATATATTTATATATATATATATTAATAAAAATGAGATATAATTTAGTCTTAATTAGCTATTTTCAATTTGACTTATGTAGTTCATAAGTGCGGGTGAGAAATGTAAAATTATGTGAGGTAAATCTACTTTTACTTAATGGATATTTATATATATTAAATCTTTTTGTTTGGCCGTGAGCTTTGGCATTTTCGGTATCTTCAGATGAGAGGCTTGGGATTGGTTGAGGCAGATTCTTCTTTTGGCCTCTTGTCAATTTGCCTCCTTTATCGGGTGTATGACGATCTATAGTATGCGATGAATGATGTCCGTAGAGTAAGAGAGATACGGACATCGACTACAGGTCACCTCTTTTACCCTTACAGAGGGTGGGGCTATTAGGCACTCTAGGTCGACCCCACCCCCTTCCGGTTCCAGCTGCCTCCTTATTACAGATTCATGCCCCTAAGAGGGCGGTTGGTGGGGGCTGAGTAGGGAGGAGAAGAGTAGGAGACTGATAAGAGGATGAAAAGACTAATAACATTAGGATATAAGAAGTTGATCTCTTTTAATCTTCCATAGTTAAGGAGGGGGAGAAGAATTGAGAGAACAGTACCAGTATTTGGACTTACTGATTAAAGTGAAGTCCGAACCACGAGTCCTTAATTCTAAATGAAGTTTATTCGTTGCTCTAGTTGGTTGTTTAGCGCAAATTCTCTAGAGGTAACGGGAGAACCTGTAGCGTGCGAGAAGTTCAGGAGAGCCGCTTAAATACTTTACTTGAAAGAGTCTTTTTGGGGACTCAGGATGGCCAAGTGGTTTAGGACTCTCGCTACCGGCTGCCCCTTTCCTACCCTAAGCTATCTAGAAACCATCTAATGTCTGTCTTCTTTCAATCGTTCTTTCATTCATGTTTATTGTAACATTCATGTTGTATGAGATTATGTATTGAGCTAAAATCTACTGTAGCTGCATGTTGTTATGTGTTTGAGGCGTTTTGGATGAAATGATTTTTTATTTGTATCGTTTCGTGTTTTTTGTAGAGTTGATGTCCGTTTGTTTTTTTTACTTTTAGTGCGCTTTTCTCTACATTACTTCACTTTTATTTTGCACTCCACTTTTCACCGATTATTTACTTAAAACTTTGGGTCGGGGTAGGTATACTGTTGTCAGGAAAGGGGGTGGGGGAGGAGGCCTATTATCTGGTAAGTTAATTCAGGTTTATATTTATGAATTTCATTGGTTTGTGCATCTCTGGAGCTAAGCCTTGATTTAATTAAATTTGTTCATACTTTCAATCTTGTAATGGTCCCTCCACCATTTCTAGTTGAATTCTTTCGCTAGGGAATCTGGAGTTGAAGGCTGCGTTAGTTCTGGTGGTGATGTCTTCTAAGAATAATGGAAGAAGTGAGTTTATCTTCCACCAGATATTTTCCGCTCTTTTACTGATTGTTATTTTAACGGGTTCAATATTTTCTTATTGGTGTAAGGATTTTTGGCTTTTGTGCTCTCTTATTGTGTTGTAAATTAGATAGAGAGTTTTATCTTGAGTTCTTTAAAGTTCTATTTCTTTTGTTTTCAAATGCACTTTTTTTGCGGGATGGGAAGGTAGATTTATTGTCTTCATTCTTAGGGCGAGACACATCTTTGTTTTGTTTTTAGGTCTAAACCTCTTAATGGTTATGGCAGGCATAGCAGTGATGTTGTTTTATTTATTCTTTCGGTTATACATTGATTGCAGCCGGTATAAGTTATCTTTTGTGTCCCAGTACGCTTCCTTTGGATGATATTGGTGGAGTTGGTATTCGAACTTGATATCAGCTACCTTTTGATTGGAAAGTGCGAGTTTAGGGAATTTTTATCCAATAGTTTTGATTTTTTACTTCCTTTCGAATCGGTTTATGTTGTCGATTTCAATGACTGCCATTGACATCTAAAGTTTTCATTTCTGTACTTGCTAACAACTAGTTGGATTATGGTGAGAACGAAATGGATATTAAGACAATCAGGTATTTTGGAATGAGATATGTAGGTCCGTGGTAAAGATCTAATGCAGCGTGAGGCTAAGGCAGCGGCCTGAAAGAGTTTTGGTCTAGTTCGGAGGGTTGGGAGTTTGGGCATAGTTCTTGAGCCCTTATTCCTAGCATTAGGCTTCATTAGACGAAATTTGCTACAACTAAAAAACTGCATTGCTTTAAAGAGGCAGTATTGTATAAATGTGACTTGGCAACTTTTGTTTAAACAGAAATAAAGTAGTAACATGTATATGGTACTTTAATGGCATTGTTGACCCCTAAAGCCTTCGTGGAAAATTTTATAACAATGACCTTTCCAAAACATATAGGCCAACTATGAAATTGTAAAACATCTAACATATTAACTGGTCTCTTCTTCAAGAGATTATCGTAAATCAGCACCTTGAGCATATAAACCTGAAATATTTCTATTTAAAACACTCTCAAAGACCTTCTAAAACAAACATTTATATCACCATGGAATATTTGTATTTGAAACTCTCTCAAAGAGCTTCTAAAACAAACATTTTTAGAAACGTTAAATATTTCTATTTAAAACACTCTCAAAGAGCTTCTAAAACAAATATTTTTATAAACATGGAATATTTGTATTTGAAACCCTCTCAAAGAGCTTCTAAAACAAACATATTTATAAACATAGAATATTTATATATAAAACCCTCTTAAAGAGCTTCTAAAACAAACATTTTTATAAACATGAAACATTTGTATTTGAAACCCTCTCAAAGACCTTCTGAAAAAAACATTTATATTTCCCTATAGACTATTTGTATTTGAAACTCTCTGGAAGAGCTTCTAAAACAAACCTTTTTATAAACATGGAATATTTGTATTTGAAACCCTATCAAAGAGCTTCTAAAACAAACATATTTATAAAGATGGAATATTTGTATTTGAAACTGTCTCAAAGAGCTTCTAAAACAAACATTTTATAAACGGAATATTTGTATTTGAAACCTTCTCAAAGAGGTTCTAAAACAGACATTTTTATAAACATGGAATCTTTATATTTGAAACCCTCTCAAAAAGCTTCTAAAACAAACATTTTTAACATACATGGAATATTTGTATTTGAAACCCACTCAAAGAGCTTCTGAAACAAACATTTTTATAAACATGAGATATTTGTAATTGAAACCCTCTCAAAGAGTTTCTAAAACAAACATTTTTATAAACATGGAATAGTTGTATTTGAAACCCTATCAAAAAGCTTCTAAAACAAACATTTTTATAAACATAGAATATTAGTATTTGAAACCCTCTCAAAGAACTTCTAAAACAAACATTTTTATATACATGGAATATTTGTATTTGAAACCCTCTCAAAGAGCTTCTAAAACAAACATTTTTATAAACATGGAATATTTGTATTTAAAAGCCTCTCAAAGAGCTTCTAAAACAAAAATTTTATAAAAATGGAATATTTGTATTTGAAACTCTCTCAAAGAGCTTCTAAAAACAAACATTTTTATAAACATAGAATATTAGTATTTGGAACCCTCTCAAAGAGCTTCTAAAACAAACATTTTTATAAACATGGAATATTTGTGTTTGAAACCCTCTCAAAGAGCTTCTAAAAGAAACATTTTTATGAACATAGAATATTATTATTTGAAACCCTCTCAAAGACCTTCTAAAACAAACATTTATATTTCCCTATGGACTATTTGTATTTGAAACTCTTTCAAAGAGCTTCTAAAACAAACATTTTTATAAACATGGAATATTTTTATTTGAAACTTTCTCAAAGAGCTTTTAAAACAAACATTTTTGTAAACATGGAATATTAGTATTTGAAACCCTCTCAAAGAGCTTCAAAACAAACATTTTTATAAACATAAAATATTAGTATTTGAAACCCTCTCAAAGAGCTTCTAAAACAAACATTTATGTGAACATATAATATTAGTATTTCAAACCCTCTCAAAGAGCTTCAAAAACACAACATTTTTTGAACATAAAATATTAGTATTTGAAACCCTCTCAAAGAGCTTCTAAAACAAACATTTTTATAAACATGGAATATTTGTATTTGAAACCCTCTCAAAGAGCTTCTAAAACAAAAATTTTATAAAAATGGAATATTTGTATTTGAAACTCTCTCAAAGAGCTTCTAAAAACAAACATTTTTATAAACATAGAATATTAGTATTCGGAACCCTCTCAAAGAGCTTCTAAAACAAACATTTTTATAAACATGGAATATTTGTGTTTGAAACCCTCTCAAAGAGCTTCTAAAAGAAACATTTTTATGAACATAGAATATTATTATTTGAAACCCTCTCAAAGAGCTTCTAAAACAAACATTTTTATAAACATGGAATATTTTTATTTGAAACTTTCTCAAAGAGCTTTTGAAACAAACATTTTTGTAAACATAGAATATAAGTATTTGAAACCGTCTCAAAGAGCTTCTAAAACAAACATTTTTATGAACATGGAATATTTGTATTTAAAACCCTCTCAAAGAGATTTTAAAACAAACATTTTTATAAACATGGAATATTTGTATTTGAAACACAATCAAAGAGCTTCTATAACAAACATTTTATAAACATAGAATATTAGTATTTGAAACCCTCTCAAAGAGTTTCTAAAACAAACATTTTTATAAACATAGAATATGAGTATTTGAAACCCTTTCAAGGATCTTCTGAAACAAACATTTTTGTAAACATAGAATATTAGTATTTGAAACCCTCTCAAAGAGAATCTAAAACAAACATTTTTATAAAAATAAAATATTAGTATTTGAAACCCTCTCACAGAGCTTCTAAAACCAACATTTTTATCAACATGTAATATCTATATTTGAAACCCTCTCAAAGAGATTTTAAAACAAACATTTTTATAAACATAAAATATTTGTATTTAAAACTCTCTCAAAGAGCTTCTAAAACAAACATTTTTATAAACATGGAATATTTGTATTTGAAACCCTCTCAAAAAACTTTTAAAACAAATATTTTTATAAACAAAGAATATTAGTATTTGAAACCCTCTCAAAGAGCTTCTAAAAACAAAAAGTTTTAGAAACATAAAATATTAGTATTTAAAACCCCCCCAAAGAGCTTTTAAAACAAACATTTTTAGAAACATGGAATATTTGTATTTAAAACTGTCTCAAAGAGCTTCTAAAACCAACATTTTTAAAAACGGAATATTTGTATTTGAAACCCTCTCAAAGAGCTTCTGAAACAAACATTTTTATATACATGACATCTTTGTATTTAAAACCCTCTCAAAGAGCTTCTAAAACAAACATTTTTATAAACATGGAATATTTGTATTTGAAACCCTATCAAAGAGCTTCTAAAACAAAGAGTTTTATGAACATAGAATATTAGTATTTGAAACCCTTCAAAGAGCTTATAAAAAAAACATTTTTATAAACATGGAATATTTGCATTTAAAACTCTCTCAAAGAGCTTCTAAAACAAATATTTTTTACACATGGAATATTTGTATTTGAAACTCTCTCAAAGAGATTCTAAAACAAACATTTATATAAACATAACATATAAGTATTTGAAACCCTGTCAAAGAGCTTATAAAACAAACATTTCTATAAACATGGAATATTGGTATTTGAAACCTCTCAAAGTGCTTCTAAAACAAACATTTTTATAAACATAGAATATTAGTATTTGAAACCCTCTCAAAGAGCTTCTAAAACTAACATTTCTATAAAAATATAATATTAGTATTTGAAATCCTCTCAAAGAGCTTCTAAAACAAACATTTTTATAAATATGGATTATTTGTGATTGATGCCCTCTCAAAGAGTTTCTTGAACAAACATCTATAAAAACATAGAATATTAGTATTTGAAACCCTCTCAAATAGCTTCTAAAACAAACATTTTTATAAATATCGAATATTTGTATTTAAAACCCTCTCAAAGAGCTTCACAAAACGAACATTTTTATAAACATGGAATATTTGTATTTGAATCTCTCTCAAAGAGCTTCTAAAACAAACATTTTTATTAACAAGGAATATTTGTATTTGAAACCCTATCAAAGAACTTCTAAAACAAACATTTTTATAAACATGAAATATTTGTATTTGAAACCCTCTCAAAGAGATTTCAAAACAAACATTTTTATAAACATGGAATATTTGTATTTGAAACACAATCAAAGAGCTTCTATAACAAACATTTTTATAAACATAGAATATTAGTATTTAAAACCCTCTCAAAGAGCTTCTAAAACAAACATTTTTATAAAAATAGAATATTAGTATTTGAAACCCTTTCAAGGAGCTTCTGAAACAAACATTTTTATAAACATGGAATATTCGTACTTAAAACCCTCTCAAAGAGCTTCTAAAACAAACATTTTTTAGAAACATGGAATATTTGTATTTAAAACTCTCTCAAAGAGCTTCTTAAACAAACATTTATATAAACATAACATATAAGTATTTGAAACCCTCTCAAAGAGCTGATAAAACAAACATTTCTATAAACATGGAATAGTTGTATTTGAAACCCTCTCAAAGAGCTTCTAAAACAAACATTTTTATAAACATAGAATATTATTATTTAAAACCCTCTCAAAGAGCTTCTAAAACAAACATTTTTATAAAAATATAATATTAGTATTTGAAATCCTCTCAAAGAGCTTCTAAAACAAACATTTTTATAAATATGGATTATTTGTGATTGATGCCCTCTCAAAGAGTTTCTTGAACAAACATTTTTATAAACATAGAATATTAGTATTTGAAACCCTCTCAAAGAGCTTCTAAAACAAACATTTTCATAAACATGTAATATTTGTATTTGATACCCTCTCAAAGAGCTTCTAAATCAAACGTTTTCTATAAACATCGAATATTTGTATTTGAAACCCTCTCAAAGAGCTTCTAAAACAAACATTTTTATAAACATGGAATATTTGTATTTGAAACCCTTTCAAAGAGCTTCTAAAACAAACATTTTTGTAAACATGGAATATTAGTATTTGAAACCCTCTCAAAGAGCTTCAAAACAAACATTTTTCTAAACATAAAATATTAGTATTTGAAACCCTCTCAAAGAGCTTCTAAAACAAACATTTTTGTGAACATATAATATTAGTATTTCAAACCCTCTCAAAGAGCTTCAAAAACACAACATTTTTTGAACATAAAATATTAGTATTTGAAACCCTCTCAAAGAGCTTCTAAAACAAACATTTTTATAAACATGGAATATTTGTATTTGAAACCCTCTCAAAGAGCTTCTAAAACAAAAATTTTATAAAAATGGAATATTTGTATTTGAAACTCTCTCAAAGAGCTTCTAAAAACAAACATTTTTATAAACATAGAATATTAGTATTTGGAACCCTCTCAAAGAGCTTCTAAAACAAACATTTTTATAAACATGGAATATTTGTGTTTGAAACCCTCTCAAAGAGCTTCTAAAAGAAACAATTTTATGAACATAGAATATTATTATTTGAAACCCTCTCAAAGACCTTCTAAAACAAACATTTATATTTCTCTATGGACTATTTGTATTTGAAACTCTTTCAAAGAGCTTCTAAAACAAACATTTTTATAAACATGGAATATTTTTATTTGAAACTTTCTCAAAGAGCTTTTGAAACAAACATTTTTGTAAACATAGAATATAAGTATTTGAAACCGTCTCAAAGAGCTTCTAAAACAAACATTTTTATGAACATGGAATATTTGTATTTAAAACCCTCTCAAAGAGATTTTAAAACAAACATTTTTATAAACATGGAATATTTGTATTTGAAACACAATCAAAGAGCTTCTATAACAAACATTTTATAAACATAGAATATTAGTATTTGAAACCCTCTCAAAGAGTTTCTAAAACAAACATTTTTATAAACATAGAATATGAGTATTTGAAACCCTTTCAAGGAGCTTCTGAAACAAACATTTTTGTAAACATAGAATATTAGTATTTGAAACCCTCTCAAAGAGAATCTAAAACAAATATTTTTATAAAAATAAAATATTAGTATTTGAAACCCTCTCACAGAGCTTCTAAAACCAACATTTTTATCAACAGAATATTTGTATTTGAAACCTTATCAAAGAGCTTCTCAAACAAACATTTTTATCAACATGTAATATCTATATTTGAAACCCTCTCAAAGAGATTTTAAAACAAACATTTTTATAAACATAAAATATTTGTATTTAAAACTCTCTCAAAGAGCTTCTAAAACAAACATTTTTATAAACATGGAATATTTGTATTTGAAACCCTCTCAAAAAACTTTTAAAACAAATATTTTTATAAACAAAGAATATTAGTATTTGAAACCCTCTCAAAGAGCTTCTAAAAACAAAAAATTTTAGAAACATAAAATATTAGTATTTAAAACCCCCCCAAAGAGCTTTTAAAACAAACATTTTTAGAAACATGGAATATTTGTATTTAAAACTGTCTCAAAGAGCTTCTAAAACCAACATTTTTAAAAACGGAATATTTGTATTTGAAACCCTCTCAAAGAGCTTCTGAAACAAACATTTTTATAAACATGACATCTTTGTATTTAAAACCCTCTCAAAGAGCTTCTAAAACAAACATTTTTATAAACATGGAATATTTGTATTTGAAACCCTATCAAAGAGCTTCTAAAACAAAGAGTTTTATGAACATAGAATATTAGTATTTGAAACCCTTCAAAGAGCTTATAAAAAAAACATTTTTATAAACATGGAATATTTGCATTTAAAACTCTCTCAAAGAGCTTCTAAAACAAATATTTTTTACACATGGAATATTTGTATTTGAAACTCTCTCAAAGAGATTCTAAAACAAACATTTATATAAACATAACATATAAGTATTTGAAACCCTGTCAAAGAGCTTATAAAACAAACATTTCTATAAACATGGAATATTGGTATTTGAAACCTCTCAAAGTGCTTCTAAAACAAACATTTTTATAAACATAGAATATTAGTATTTGAAACCCTCTCAAAGAGCTTCTAAAACTAACATTTTTATAAAAATATAATATTAGTATTTGAAATCCTCTCAAAGAGCTTCTAAAACAAACATTTTTATAAATATGGATTATTTGTGATTGATGCCCTCTCAAAGAGTTTCTTGAACAAACATTTATAAAAACATAGAATATTAGTATTTGAAACCCTCTCAAATAGCTTCTAAAACAAACATTTTTATAAATATCGAATATTTGTATTTAAAACCCTCTCAAAGAGCTTCACAAAACGAACATTTTTATAAACATGGAATATTTGTATTTGAATCTCTCTCAAAGAGCTTCTAAAACAAACATTTTTATTAACAAGGAATATTTGTATTTGAAACCCTATCAAAGAACTTCTAAAACAAACATTTTTATAAACATGAAATATTTGTATTTGAAACCCTCTCAAAGAGATTTCAAAACAAACATTTTTATAAACATGGAATATTTGTATTTGAAACACAATCAAAGAGCTTCTATAACCAGCATTTTTATAAACATAGAATATTAGTATTTGAAACCCTCTCAAAGAGCTTCTAAAACAAACATTTTTATAAAAATAGAATATTAGTATTTGAAACCCTTTCAAGGAGCTTCTGAAACAAACATTTTTATAAACATGGAATATTCGTACTTAAAAACCTCTCAAAGAGCTTCTAAAACAAACATTTTTTAGAAACATGGAATATTTGTATTTAAAACTCTCTCAAAAAGCTTCTTAAACAAACATTTATATAAACATAACATATAAGTATTTGAAACCCTCTCAAAGAGCTTATAAAACAAACATTTCTATAAACATGGAATAGTTGTATTTGAAACCCTCTCAAAGAGCTTCTAAAACAAACATTTTTATAAACATAGAATATTATTATTTAAAACCCTCTCAAAGAGCTTCTAAAACAAACATTTTTATAAAAATATAATATTAGTATTTGAAATCCTCTCAAAGAGCTTCTAAAACAAACATTTTTATAAATATGGATTATTTGTGATTGATGCCCTCTCAAAGAGTTTCTTGAACAAACATTTTTATAAACATAGAATATTAGTATTTGAAACCCTCTCAAAGAGCTTCTAAAACAAACATTTTCATAAACATGTAATATTTGTATTTGATACCCTCTCAAAGAGCTTCTAAATCAAACATTTTCTATAAACATCGAATATTTGTATTTGAAACCCTCTCAAAGAGCTTCTAAAACAAACATTTTTATAAACATGGAATATTTGTATTTGAAACCCTTTCAAAGAGCTTCTAAAACAAACATTTTTGTAAACATGGAATATTAGTATTTGAAACCCTCTCAAAGAGCTTCAAAACAAACATTTTTCTAAACATAAAATATTAGTATTTGAAACCCTCTCAAAGAGCTTCTAAAACAAACATTTTTGTGAACATATAATATAAGTATTTCAAACCCTCTCAAAGAGCTTCAAAAACACAACATTTTTTGAACATAAAATATTAGTATTTGAAACCCTCTCAAAGAGCTTCTAAAACAAACATTTTTATAAACATGGAATATTTGTATTTGAAACCCTCTCAAAGAGCTTCTAAAACAAAAATTTTATAAAAATGGAATATTTGTATTTGAAACTCTCTCAAAGAGCTTCTAAAAACAAACATTTTTATAAACATAGAATATTAGTATTTGGAACCCTCTCAAAGAGCTTCTAAAACAAACATTTTTATAAACATGGAATATTTGTGTTTGAAACCCTCTCAAAGAGCTTCTAAAAGAAACAATTTTATGAACATAGAATATTATTATTTGAAACCCTCTCAAAGACCTTCTAAAACAAACATTTATATTTCTCTATGGACTATTTGTATTTGAAACTCTTTCAAAGAGCTTCTAAAACAAACATTTTTATAAACATGGAATATTTTTATTTGAAACTTTCTCAAAGAGCTTTTGAAACAAACATTTTTGTAAACATAGAATATAAGTATTTGAAACCGTCTCAAAGAGCTTCTAAAACAAACATTTTTATGAACATGGAATATTTGTATTTAAAACCCTCTCAAAGAGATTTTAAAACAAACATTTTTATAAACATGGAATATTTGTATTTGAAACACAATCAAAGAGCTTCTATAACAAACATTTTATAAACATAGAATATTAGTATTTGAAACCCTCTCAAAGAGTTTCTAAAACAAACATTTTTATAAACATAGAATATGAGTATTTGAAACCCTTTCAAGGAGCTTCTGAAACAAACATTTTTGTAAACATAGAATATTAGTATTTGAAACCCTCTCAAAGAGAATCTAAAACAAATATTTTTATAAAAATAAAATATTAGTATTTGAAACCCTCTCACAGAGCTTCTAAAACCAACATTTTTATCAACGGAATATTTGTATTTGAAACCTTATCAAAGAGCTTCTCAAACAAACATTTTTATCAACATGTAATATCTATATTTGAAACCCTCTCAAAGAGATTTTAAAACAAACATTTTTATAAACATAAAATATTTGTATTTAAAACTCTCTCAAAGAGCTTCTAAAACAAACATTTTTATAAACATGGAATATTTGTATTTGAAACCCTCTCAAAAAACTTTTAAAACAAATATTTTTATAAACAAAGAATATTAGTATTTGAAACCCTCTCAAAGAGCTTCTAAAAACAAAAAATTTTAGAAACATAAAATATTAGTATTTAAAACCCCCCCAAAGAGCTTTTAAAACAAACATTTTTAGAAACATGGAATATTTGTATTTAAAACTGTCTCAAAGAGCTTCTAAAACCAACATTTTTAAAAACGGAATATTTGTATTTGAAACCCTCTCAAAGAGCTTCTGAAACAAACATTTTTATAAACATGACATCTTTGTATTTAAAACCCTCTCAAAGAGCTTCTAAAACAAACATTATTATAAACATGGAATATTTGTATTTGAAACCCTATCAAAGAGCTTCTAAAACAAAGAGTTTTTTGAACATAGAATATTAGTATTTGAAACCCTTCAAAGAGCTTATAAAAAAAACATTTTTTTAAACATGGAATATTTGCAATTAAAACCCTCTCAAAGAGCTTCTAAAACAAATATTTTTTACACATGGAATATTTGTATTTGAAACTCTCTCAAAGAGATTCTAAAACAAACATTTATATAAACATAACATATAAGTATTTGAAACCCTGTCAAAGAGCTTATAAAACAAACATTTCTATAAACATGGAATATTGGTATTTGAAACCTCTCAATGTGCTTCTAAAACAAACATTTTTATAAACATAGAATATTAGTATTTGAAACCCTCTCAAAGAGCTTCTAAAACTAACATTTTTATAAAAATATAATATTAGTATTTGAAATCCTCTCAAAGAGCTTCTAAAACAAACATTTTTATAAATATGGATTATTTGTGATTGATGCCCTCTCAAAGAGTTTCTTGAACAAACATTTATAAAAACATAGAATATTAGTATTTGAAACCCTCTCAAATAGCTTCTAAAACAAACATTTTTATAAATATCGAATATTTGTATTTAAAACCCTCTCAAAGAGCTTCACAAAACGAACATTTTTATAAACATGGAATATTTGTATATGAATCTCTCTCAAAGAGCTTCTAAAACAAACATTTTAATTAACAAGGAATATTTGTATTTGAAACCCTATCAAAGAACTTCTAAAACAAACATTTTTATAAACATGAAATATTTGTATTTGAAACCCTCTCAAAGAGATTTCAAAACAAACATTTTTATAAACATGGAATATTTGTATTTGAAACACAATCAAAGAGCTTCTATAACAAACATTTTTATAAACATAGAATATTAGTATTTGAAACCCTCTCAAAGAGCTTCTAAAACAAACATTTTTATAAAAATAGAATATTAGTATTTGAAACCCTTTCAAGGAGCTTCTGAAACAAACATTTTTATAAACATGGAATATTTGTACTTAAAACCCTCTCAAAGAGCTTCTAAAACAAACATTTTTTAGAAACATGGAATATTTGTATTTAAAACCTCTCAAAGAGCTTCTTAAACAAACATTTATATAAACATAACATATAAGTATTTGAAACCCTCTCAAAGAGCTTATAAAACAAACATTTCTATAAACATGGAATAGTTGTATTTGAAACCCTCTCAAAGAGCTTCTAAAACAAACATTTTTATAAACATAGAATATTATTATTTGAAACCCTCTCAAAGAGCTTCTAAAACAAACATTTTTATAAAAATATAATATTAGTATTTGAAATCCTCTCAAAGAGCTTCTAAAACAAACATTTTTATAAATATGGATTATTTGTGATTGATGCCCTCTCAAAGAGTTTCTTGAACAAACATTTTTATAAACATAGAATATTAGTATTTGAAACCCTCTCAAAGAGCTTCTAAAACAAACATTTTCATAAACATGTAATATTTGTATTTGATACCCTATCAAAGAGCTTCTAAAACAAAGAGTTTTATGAACATAGAATATTAGTATTTGAAACCCTTCAAAGAGCTTATAAAAAAAACATTTTTATAAACATGGAATATTTGCATTTAAAACTCTCTCAAAGAGCTTCTAAAACAAATATTTTTTACACATGGAATATTTGTATTTGAAACTCTCTCAAAGAGATTCTAAAACAAACATTTATATAAACATAACATATAAGTATTTGAAACCCTGTCAAAGAGCTTATAAAACAAACATTTCTATAAACATGGAATATTGGTATTTGAAACCTCTCAAAGTGCTTCTAAAACAAACATTTTTATAAACATAGAATATTAGTATTTGAAACCCTCTCAAAGAGCTTCTAAAACTAACATTTCTATAAAAATATAATATTAGTATTTGAAATCCTCTCAAAGAGCTTCTAAAACAAACATTTTTATAAATATGGATTATTTGTGATTGATGCCCTCTCAAAGAGTTTCTTGAACAAACATCTATAAAAACATAGAATATTAGTATTTGAAACCCTCTCAAATAGCTTCTAAAACAAACATTTTTATAAATATCGAATATTTGTATTTAAAACCCTCTCAAAGAGCTTCACAAAACGAACATTTTTATAAACATGGAATATTTGTATTTGAATCTCTCTCAAAGAGCTTCTAAAACAAACATTTTTATTAACAAGGAATATTTGTATTTGAAACCCTATCAAAGAACTTCTAAAACAAACATTTTTATAAACATGAAATATTTGTATTTGAAACCCTCTCAAAGAGATTTCAAAACAAACATTTTTATAAACATGGAATATTTGTATTTGAAACACAATCAAAGAGCTTCTATAACAAACATTTTTATAAACATAGAATATTAGTATTTGAAACCCTCTCAAAGAGCTTCTAAAACAAACATTTATATAAAAATAGAATATTAGTATTTGAAACCCTTTCAAGGAGCTTCTGAAACAAACATTTTTATAAACATGGAATATTCGTACTTAAAACCCTCTCAAAGAGCTTCTAAAACAAACATTTTTTAGAAACATGGAATATTTGTATTTAAAACTCTCTCAAAGAGCTTCTTAAACAAACATTTATATAAACATAACATATAAGTATTTGAAACCCTCTCAAAGAGCTGATAAAACAAACATTTCTATAAACATGGAATAGTTGTATTTGAAACCCTCTCAAAGAGCTTCTAAAACAAACATTTTTATAAACATAGAATATTATTATTTAAAACCCTCTCAAAGAGCTTCTAAAACAAACATTTTTATAAAAATATAATATTAGTATTTGAAATCCTCTCAAAGAGCTTCTAAAACAAACATTTTTATAAATATGGATTATTTGTGATTGATGCCCTCTCAAAGAGTTTCTTGAACAAACATTTTTATAAACATAGAATATTAGTATTTGAAACCCTCTCAAAGAGCTTCTAAAACAAACATTTTCATAAACATGTAATATTTGTATTTGATACCCTCTCAAAGAGCTTCTAAATCAAACATTTTCTATAAACATCGAATATTTGTATTTGAAACCCTCTCAAAGAGCTTCTAAAACAAACATTTTTATAAACATGGAATATTTGTATTTGAAACCCTTTCAAAGAGCTTCTAAAACAAACATTTTTGTAAACATGGAATATTAGTATTTGAAACCCTCTCAAAGAGCTTCAAAACAAACATTTTTCTAAACATAAAATATTAGTATTTGAAACCCTCTCAAAGAGCTTCTAAAACAAACATTTTTGTGAACATATAATATTAGTATTTCAAACCCTCTCAAAGAGCTTCAAAAACACAACATTTTTTGAACATAAAATATTAGTATTTGAAACCCTCTCAAAGAGCTTCTAAAACAAACATTTTTATAAACATGGAATATTTGTATTTGAAACCCTCTCAAAGAGCTTCTAAAACAAAAATTTTATAAAAATGGAATATTTGTATTTGAAACTCTCTCAAAGAGCTTCTAAAAACAAACATTTTTATAAACATAGAATATTAGTATTTGGAACCCTCTCAAAGAGCTTTTAAAACAAACATTTTTATAAACATGGAATATTTGTGTTTGAAACCCTCTCAAAGAGCTTCTAAAAGAAACAATTTTATGAACATAGAATATTATTATTTGAAACCCTCTCAAAGACCTTCTAAAACAAACATTTATATTTCTCTATGGACTATTTGTATTTGAAACTCTTTCAAAGAGCTTCTAAAACAAACATTTTTATAAACATGGAATATTTTTATTTGAAACTTTCTCAAAGAGCTTTTGAAACAAACATTTTTGTAAACATAGAATATAAGTATTTGAAACCGTCTCAAAGAGCTTCTAAAACAAACATTTTTATGAACATGGAATATTTGTATTTAAAACCCTCTCAAAGAGATTTTAAAACAAACATTTTTATAAACATGGAATATTTGTATTTGAAACACAATCAAAGAGCTTCTATAACAAACATTTTATAAACATAGAATATTAGTATTTGAAACCCTCTCAAAGAGTTTCTAAAACAAACATTTTTATAAACATAGAATATGAGTATTTGAAACCCTTTCAAGGAGCTTCTGAAACAAACATTTTTGTAAACATAGAATATTAGTATTTGAAACCCTCTCAAAGAGAATCTAAAACAAATATTTTTATAAAAATAAAATATTAGTATTTGAAACCCTCTCACAGAGCTTCTAAAACCAACATTTTTATCAACAGAATATTTGTATTTGAAACCTTATCAAAGAGCTTCTCAAACAAACATTTTTATCAACATGTAATATCTATATTTGAAACCCTCTCAAAGAGATTTTAAAACAAACATTTTTATAAACATAAAATATTTGTATTTAAAACTCTCTCAAAGAGCTTCTAAAACAAACATTTTTATAAACATGGAATATTTGTATTTGAAACCCTCTCAAAAAACTTTTAAAACAAATATTTTTATAAACAAAGAATATTAGTATTTGAAACCCTCTCAAAGAGCTTCTAAAAACAAAAAATTTTAGAAACATAAAATATTAGTATTTAAAACCCCCCCAAAGAGCTTTTAAAACAAACATTTTTAGAAACATGGAATATTTGTATTTAAAACTGTCTCAAAGAGCTTCTAAAACCAACATTTTTAAAAACGGAATATTTGTATTTGAAACCCTCTCAAAGAGCTTCTGAAACAAACATTTTTATAAACATGACATCTTTGTATTTAAAACCCTCTCAAAGAGCTTCTAAAACAAACATTTTTATAAACATGGAATATTTGTATTTGAAACCCTATCAAAGAGCTTCTAAAACAAAGAGTTTTATGAACATAGAATATTAGTATTTGAAACCCTTCAAAGAGCTTATAAAAAAAACATTTTTATAAACATGGAATATTTGCATTTAAAACTCTCTCAAAGAGCTTCTAAAACAAATATTTTTTACACATGGAATATTTGTATTTGAAACTCTCTCAAAGAGATTCTAAAACAAACATTTATATAAACATAACATATAAGTATTTGAAACCCTGTCAAAGAGCTTATAAAACAAACATTTCTATAAACATGGAATATTGGTATTTGAAACCTCTCAAAGTGCTTCTAAAACAAACATTTTTATAAACATAGAATATTAGTATTTGAAACCCTCTCAAAGAGCTTCTAAAACTAACATTTTTATAAAAATATAATATTAGTATTTGAAATCCTCTCAAAGAGCTTCTAAAACAAACATTTTTATAAATATGGATTATTTGTGATTGATGCCCTCTCAAAGAGTTTCTTGAACAAACATTTATAAAAACATAGAATATTAGTATTTGAAACCCTCTCAAATAGCTTCTAAAACAAACATTTTTATAAATATCGAATATTTGTATTTAAAACCCTCTCAAAGAGCTTCACAAAACGAACATTTTTATAAACATGGAATATTTGTATTTGAATCTCTCTCAAAGAGCTTCTAAAACAAACATTTTTATTAACAAGGAATATTTGTATTTGAAACCCTATCAAAGAACTTCTAAAACAAACATTTTTATAAACATGAAATATTTGTATTTGAAACCCTCTCAAAGAGATTTAAAAACAAACATTTTTATAAACATGGAATATTTGTATTTGAAACACAATCAAAGAGCTTCTATAACAAGCATTTTTATAAACATAGAATATTAGTATTTGAAACCCTCTCAAAGAGCTTCTAAAACAAACATTTTTATAAAAATAGAATATTAGTATTTGAAACCCTTTCAAGGAGCTTCTGAAACAAACATTTTTATAAACATGGAATATTCGTACTTAAAAACCTCTCAAAGAGCTTCTAAAACAAACATTTTTTAGAAACATGGAATATTTGTATTTAAAACTCTCTCAAAAAGCTTCTTAAACAAACATTTATATAAACATAACATATAAGTATTTGAAACCCTCTCAAAGAGCTTATAAAACAAACATTTCTATAAACATGGAATAGTTGTATTTGAAACCCTCTCAAAGAGCTTCTAAAACAAACATTTTTATAAACATAGAATATTATTATTTAAAACCCTCTCAAAGAGCTTCTAAAACAAACATTTTTATAAAAATATAATATTAGTATTTGAAATCCTCTCAAAGAGCTTCTAAAACAAACATTTTTATAAATATGGATTATTTGTGATTGATGCCCTCTCAAAGAGTTTCTTGAACAAACATTTTTATAAACATAGAATATTAGTATTTGAAACCCTCTCAAAGAGCTTCTAAAACAAACATTTTCATAAACATGTAATATTTGTATTTGATACCCTCTCAAAGAGCTTCTAAATCAAACATTTTCTATAAACATCGAATATTTGTATTTGAAACCCTCTCAAAGAGCTTCTAAAACAAACATTTTTATAAACATGGAATATTTGTATTTGAAACCCTTTCAAAGAGCTTCTAAAACAAACATTTTTGTAAACATGGAATATTAGTATTTGAAACCCTCTCAAAGAGCTTCAAAACAAACATTTTTCTAAACATAAAATATTAGTATTTGAAACCCTCTCAAAGAGCTTCTAAAACAAACATTTTTGTGAACATATAATATAAGTATTTCAAACCCTCTCAAAGAGCTTCAAAAACACAACATTTTTTGAACATAAAATATTAGTATTTGAAACCCTCTCAAAGAGCTTCTAAAACAAACATTTTTATAAACATGGAATATTTGTATTTGAAACCCTCTCAAAGAGCTTCTAAAACAAAAATTTTATAAAAATGGAATATTTGTATTTGAAACTCTCTCAAAGAGCTTCTAAAAACAAACATTTTTATAAACATAGAATATTAGTATTTGGAACCCTCTCAAAGAGCTTCTAAAACAAACATTTTTATAAACATGGAATATTTGTGTTTGAAACCCTCTCAAAGAGCTTCTAAAAGAAACAATTTTATGAACATAGAATATTATTATTTGAAACCCTCTCAAAGACCTTCTAAAACAAACATTTATATTTCTCTATGGACTATTTGTATTTGAAACTCTTTCAAAGAGCTTCTAAAACAAACATTTTTATAAACATGGAATATTTTTATTTGAAACTTTCTCAAAGAGCTTTTGAAACAAACATTTTTGTAAACATAGAATATAAGTATTTGAAACCGTCTCAAAGAGCTTCTAAAACAAACATTTTTATGAACATGGAATATTTGTATTTAAAACCCTCTCAAAGAGATTTTAAAACAAACATTTTTATAAACATGGAATATTTGTATTTGAAACACAATCAAAGAGCTTCTATAACAAACATTTTATAAACATAGAATATTAGTATTTGAAACCCTCTCAAAGAGTTTCTAAAACAAACATTTTTATAAACATAGAATATGAGTATTTGAAACCCTTTCAAGGAGCTTCTGAAACAAACATTTTTGTAAACATAGAATATTAGTATTTGAAACCCTCTCAAAGAGAATCTAAAACAAATATTTTTATAAAAATAAAATATTAGTATTTGAAACCCTCTCACAGAGCTTCTAAAACCAACATTTTTATCAACGGAATATTTGTATTTGAAACCTTATCAAAGAGCTTCTCAAACAAACATTTTTATCAACATGTAATATCTATATTTGAAACCCTCTCAAAGAGATTTTAAAACAAACATTTTTATAAACATAAAATATTTGTATTTAAAACTCTCTCAAAGAGCTTCTAAAACAAACATTTTTATAAACATGGAATATTTGTATTTGAAACCCTCTCAAAAAACTTTTAAAACAAATATTTTTATAAACAAAGAATATTAGTATTTGAAACCCTCTCAAAGAGCTTCTAAAAACAAAAAATTTTAGAAACATAAAATATTAGTATTTAAAACCCCCCCAAAGAGCTTTTAAAACAAACATTTTTAGAAACATGGAATATTTGTATTTAAAACTGTCTCAAAGAGCTTCTAAAACCAACATTTTTAAAAACGGAATATTTGTATTTGAAACCCTCTCAAAGAGCTTCTGAAACAAACATTTTTATAAACATGACATCTTTGTATTTAAAACCCTCTCAAAGAGCTTCTAAAACAAACATTATTATAAACATGGAATATTTGTATTTGAAACCCTATCAAAGAGCTTCTAAAACAAAGAGTTTTTTGAACATAGAATATTAGTATTTGAAACCCTTCAAAGAGCTTATAAAAAAAACATTTTTTTAAACATGGAATATTTGCATTTAAAACCCTCTCAAAGAGCTTCTAAAACAAATATTTTTTACACATGGAATATTTGTATTTGAAACTCTCTCAAAGAGATTCTAAAACAAACATTTATATAAACATAACATATAAGTATTTGAAACCCTGTCAAAGAGCTTATAAAACAAACATTTCTATAAACATGGAATATTGGTATTTGAAACCTCTCAATGTGCTTCTAAAACAAACATTTTTATAAACATAGAATATTAGTATTTGAAACCCTCTCAAAGAGCTTCTAAAACTAACATTTTTATAAAAATATAATATTAGTATTTGAAATCCTCTCAAAGAGCTTCTAAAACAAACATTTTTATAAATATGGATTATTTGTGATTGATGCCCTCTCAAAGAGTTTCTTGAACAAACATTTATAAAAACATAGAATATTAGTATTTGAAACCCTCTCAAATAGCTTCTAAAACAAACATTTTTATAAATATCGAATATTTGTATTTAAAACCCTCTCAAAGAGCTTCACAAAACGAACATTTTTATAAACATGGAATATTTGTATATGAATCTCTCTCAAAGAGCTTCTAAAACAAACATTTTAATTAACAAGGAATATTTGTATTTGAAACCCTATCAAAGAACTTCTAAAACAAACATTTTTATAAACATGAAATATTTGTATTTGAAACCCTCTCAAAGAGATTTCAAAACAAACATTTTTATAAACATGGAATATTTGTATTTGAAACACAATCAAAGAGCTTCTATAACAAACATTTTTATAAACATAGAATATTAGTATTTGAAACCCTCTCAAAGAGCTTCTAAAACAAACATTTTTATAAAAATAGAATATTAGTATTTGAAACCCTTTCAAGGAGCTTCTGAAACAAACATTTTTATAAACATGGAATATTTGTACTTAAAACCCTCTCAAAGAGCTTCTAAAACAAACATTTTTTAGAAACATGGAATATTTGTATTTAAAACCTCTCAAAGAGCTTCTTAAACAAACATTTATATAAACATAACATATAAGTATTTGAAACCCTCTCAAAGAGCTTATAAAACAAACATTTCTATAAACATGGAATAGTTGTATTTGAAACCCTCTCAAAGAGCTTCTAAAACAAACATTTTTATAAACATAGAATATTATTATTTGAAACCCTCTCAAAGAGCTTCTAAAACAAACATTTTTATAAAAATATAATATTAGTATTTGAAATCCTCTCAAAGAGCTTCTAAAACAAACATTTTTATAAATATGGATTATTTGTGATTGATGCCCTCTCAAAGAGTTTCTTGAACAAACATTTTTATAAACATAGAATATTAGTATTTGAAACCCTCTCAAAGAGCTTCTAAAACAAACATTTTCATAAACATGTAATATTTGTATTTGATACCCTATCAAAGAGCTTCTAAAACAAAGAGTTTTATGAACATAGAATATTAGTATTTGAAACCCTTCAAAGAGCTTATAAAAAAAACATTTTTATAAACATGGAATATTTGCATTTAAAACTCTCTCAAAGAGCTTCTAAAACAAATATTTTTTACACATGGAATATTTGTATTTGAAACTCTCTCAAAGAGATTCTAAAACAAACATTTATATAAACATAACATATAAGTATTTGAAACCCTGTCAAAGAGCTTATAAAACAAACATTTCTATAAACATGGAATATTGGTATTTGAAACCTCTCAAAGTGCTTCTAAAACAAACATTTTTATAAACATAGAATATTAGTATTTGAAACCCTCTCAAAGAGCTTCTAAAACTAACATTTCTATAAAAATATAATATTAGTATTTGAAATCCTCTCAAAGAGCTTCTAAAACAAACATTTTTATAAATATGGATTATTTGTGATTGATGCCCTCTCAAAGAGTTTCTTGAACAAACATCTATAAAAACATAGAATATTAGTATTTGAAACCCTCTCAAATAGCTTCTAAAACAAACATTTTTATAAATATCGAATATTTGTATTTAAAACCCTCTCAAAGAGCTTCACAAAACGAACATTTTTATAAACATGGAATATTTGTATTTGAATCTCTCTCAAAGAGCTTCTAAAACAAACATTTTTATTAACAAGGAATATTTGTATTTGAAACCCTATCAAAGAACTTCTAAAACAAACATTTTTATAAACATGAAATATTTGTATTTGAAACCCTCTCAAAGAGATTTCAAAACAAACATTTTTATAAACATGGAATATTTGTATTTGAAACACAATCAAAGAGCTTCTATAACAAACATTTTTATAAACATAGAATATTAGTATTTGAAACCCTCTCAAAGAGCTTCTAAAACAAACATTTTTATAAAAATAGAATATTAGTATTTGAAACCCTTTCAAGGAGCTTCTGAAACAAACATTTTTATAAACATGGAATATTCGTACTTAAAACCCTCTCAAAGAGCTTCTAAAACAAACATTTTTTAGAAACATGGAATATTTGTATTTAAAACTCTCTCAAAGAGCTTCTTAAACAAACATTTATATAAACATAACATATAAGTATTTGAAACCCTCTCAAAGAGCTGATAAAACAAACATTTCTATAAACATGGAATAGTTGTATTTGAAACCCTCTCAAAGAGCTTCTAAAACAAACATTTTTATAAACATAGAATATTATTATTTAAAACCCTCTCAAAGAGCTTCTAAAACAAACATTTTTATAAAAATATAATATTAGTATTTGAAATCCTCTCAAAGAGCTTCTAAAACAAACATTTTTATAAATATGGATTATTTGTGATTGATGCCCTCTCAAAGAGTTTCTTGAACAAACATTTTTATAAACATAGAATATTAGTATTTGAAACCCTCTCAAAGAGCTTCTAAAACAAACATTTTCATAAACATGTAATATTTGTATTTGATACCCTCTCAAAGAGCTTCTAAATCAAACATTTTCTATAAACATCGAATATTTGTATTTGAAACCCTCTCAAAGAGCTTCTAAAACAAACATTTTTATAAACATGGAATATTTGTATTTGAAACCCTTTCAAAGAGCTTCTAAAACAAACATTTTTGTAAACATGGAATATTAGTATTTGAAACCCTCTCAAAGAGCTTCAAAACAAACATTTTTCTAAACATAAAATATTAGTATTTGAAACCCTCTCAAAGAGCTTCTAAAACAAACATTTTTGTGAACATATAATATTAGTATTTCAAACCCTCTCAAAGAGCTTCAAAAACACAACATTTTTTGAACATAAAATATTAGTATTTGAAACCCTCTCAAAGAGCTTCTAAAACAAACATTTTTATAAACATGGAATATTTGTATTTGAAACCCTCTCAAAGAGCTTCTAAAACAAAAATTTTATAAAAATGGAATATTTGTATTTGAAACTCTCTCAAAGAGCTTCTAAAAACAAACATTTTTATAAACATAGAATATTAGTATTTGGAACCCTCTCAAAGAGCTTTTAAAACAAACATTTTTATAAACATGGAATATTTGTGTTTGAAACCCTCTCAAAGAGCTTCTAAAAGAAACAATTTTATGAACATAGAATATTATTATTTGAAACCCTCTCAAAGACCTTCTAAAACAAACATTTATATTTCTCTATGGACTATTTGTATTTGAAACTCTTTCAAAGAGCTTCTAAAACAAACATTTTTATAAACATGGAATATTTTTATTTGAAACTTTCTCAAAGAGCTTTTGAAACAAACATTTTTGTAAACATAGAATATAAGTATTTGAAACCGTCTCAAAGAGCTTCTAAAACAAACATTTTTATGAACATGGAATATTTGTATTTAAAACCCTCTCAAAGAGATTTTAAAACAAACATTTTTATAAACATGGAATATTTGTATTTGAAACACAATCAAAGAGCTTCTATAACAAACATTTTATAAACATAGAATATTAGTATTTGAAACCCTCTCAAAGAGTTTCTAAAACAAACATTTTTATAAACATAGAATATGAGTATTTGAAACCCTTTCAAGGAGCTTCTGAAACAAACATTTTTGTAAACATAGAATATTAGTATTTGAAACCCTCTCAAAGAGAATCTAAAACAAATATTTTTATAAAAATAAAATATTAGTATTTGAAACCCTCTCACAGAGCTTCTAAAACCAACATTTTTATCAACAGAATATTTGTATTTGAAACCTTATCAAAGAGCTTCTCAAACAAACATTTTTATCAACATGTAATATCTATATTTGAAACCCTCTCAAAGAGATTTTAAAACAAACATTTTTATAAACATAAAATATTTGTATTTAAAACTCTCTCAAAGAGCTTCTAAAACAAACATTTTTATAAACATGGAATATTTGTATTTGAAACCCTCTCAAAAAACTTTTAAAACAAATATTTTTATAAACAAAGAATATTAGTATTTGAAACCCTCTCAAAGAGCTTCTAAAAACAAAAAATTTTAGAAACATAAAATATTAGTATTTAAAACCCCCCCAAAGAGCTTTTAAAACAAACATTTTTAGAAACATGGAATATTTGTATTTAAAACTGTCTCAAAGAGCTTCTAAAACCAACATTTTTAAAAACGGAATATTTGTATTTGAAACCCTCTCAAAGAGCTTCTGAAACAAACATTTTTATAAACATGACATCTTTGTATTTAAAACCCTCTCAAAGAGCTTCTAAAACAAACATTTTTATAAACATGGAATATTTGTATTTGAAACCCTATCAAAGAGCTTCTAAAACAAAGAGTTTTATGAACATAGAATATTAGTATTTGAAACCCTTCAAAGAGCTTATAAAAAAAACATTTTTATAAACATGGAATATTTGCATTTAAAACTCTCTCAAAGAGCTTCTAAAACAAATATTTTTTACACATGGAATATTTGTATTTGAAACTCTCTCAAAGAGATTCTAAAACAAACATTTATATAAACATAACATATAAGTATTTGAAACCCTGTCAAAGAGCTTATAAAACAAACATTTCTATAAACATGGAATATTGGTATTTGAAACCTCTCAAAGTGCTTCTAAAACAAACATTTTTATAAACATAGAATATTAGTATTTGAAACCCTCTCAAAGAGCTTCTAAAACTAACATTTTTATAAAAATATAATATTAGTATTTGAAATCCTCTCAAAGAGCTTCTAAAACAAACATTTTTATAAATATGGATTATTTGTGATTGATGCCCTCTCAAAGAGTTTCTTGAACAAACATTTATAAAAACATAGAATATTAGTATTTGAAACCCTCTCAAATAGCTTCTAAAACAAACATTTTTATAAATATCGAATATTTGTATTTAAAACCCTCTCAAAGAGCTTCACAAAACGAACATTTTTATAAACATGGAATATTTGTATTTGAATCTCTCTCAAAGAGCTTCTAAAACAAACATTTTTATTAACAAGGAATATTTGTATTTGAAACCCTATCAAAGAACTTCTAAAACAAACATTTTTATAAACATGAAATATTTGTATTTGAAACCCTCTCAAAGAGATTTAAAAACAAACATTTTTATAAACATGGAATATTTGTATTTGAAACACAATCAAAGAGCTTCTATAACAAGCATTTTTATAAACATAGAATATTAGTATTTGAAACCCTCTCAAAGAGCTTCTAAAACAAACATTTTTATAAAAATAGAATATTAGTATTTGAAACCCTTTCAAGGAGCTTCTGAAACAAACATTTTTATAAACATGGAATATTCGTACTTAAAAACCTCTCAAAGAGCTTCTAAAACAAACATTTTTTAGAAACATGGAATATTTGTATTTAAAACTCTCTCAAAAAGCTTCTTAAACAAACATTTATATAAACATAACATATAAGTATTTGAAACCCTCTCAAAGAGCTTATAAAACAAACATTTCTATAAACATGGAATAGTTGTATTTGAAACCCTCTCAAAGAGCTTCTAAAACAAACATTTTTATAAACATAGAATATTATTATTTAAAACCCTCTCAAAGAGCTTCTAAAACAAACATTTTTATAAAAATATAATATTAGTATTTGAAATCCTCTCAAAGAGCTTCTAAAACAAACATTTTTATAAATATGGATTATTTGTGATTGATGCCCTCTCAAAGAGTTTCTTGAACAAACATTTTTATAAACATAGAATATTAGTATTTGAAACCCTCTCAAAGAGCTTCTAAAACAAACATTTTCATAAACATGTAATATTTGTATTTGATACCCTCTCAAAGAGCTTCTAAATCAAACATTTTCTATAAACATCGAATATTTGTATTTGAAACCCTCTCAAAGAGCTTCTAAAACAAACATTTTTATAAACATGGAATATTTGTATTTGAAACCCTTTCAAAGAGCTTCTAAAACAAACATTTTTGTAAACATGGAATATTAGTATTTGAAACCCTCTCAAAGAGCTTCAAAACAAACATTTTTCTAAACATAAAATATTAGTATTTGAAACCCTCTCAAAGAGCTTCTAAAACAAACATTTTTGTGAACATATAATATAAGTATTTCAAACCCTCTCAAAGAGCTTCAAAAACACAACATTTTTTGAACATAAAATATTAGTATTTGAAACCCTCTCAAAGAGCTTCTAAAACAAACATTTTTATAAACATGGAATATTTGTATTTGAAACCCTCTCAAAGAGCTTCTAAAACAAAAATTTTATAAAAATGGAATATTTGTATTTGAAACTCTCTCAAAGAGCTTCTAAAAACAAACATTTTTATAAACATAGAATATTAGTATTTGGAACCCTCTCAAAGAGCTTCTAAAACAAACATTTTTATAAACATGGAATATTTGTGTTTGAAACCCTCTCAAAGAGCTTCTAAAAGAAACAATTTTATGAACATAGAATATTATTATTTGAAACCCTCTCAAAGACCTTCTAAAACAAACATTTATATTTCTCTATGGACTATTTGTATTTGAAACTCTTTCAAAGAGCTTCTAAAACAAACATTTTTATAAACATGGAATATTTTTATTTGAAACTTTCTCAAAGAGCTTTTGAAACAAACATTTTTGTAAACATAGAATATAAGTATTTGAAACCGTCTCAAAGAGCTTCTAAAACAAACATTTTTATGAACATGGAATATTTGTATTTAAAACCCTCTCAAAGAGATTTTAAAACAAACATTTTTATAAACATGGAATATTTGTATTTGAAACACAATCAAAGAGCTTCTATAACAAACATTTTATAAACATAGAATATTAGTATTTGAAACCCTCTCAAAGAGTTTCTAAAACAAACATTTTTATAAACATAGAATATGAGTATTTGAAACCCTTTCAAGGAGCTTCTGAAACAAACATTTTTGTAAACATAGAATATTAGTATTTGAAACCCTCTCAAAGAGAATCTAAAACAAATATTTTTATAAAAATAAAATATTAGTATTTGAAACCCTCTCACAGAGCTTCTAAAACCAACATTTTTATCAACGGAATATTTGTATTTGAAACCTTATCAAAGAGCTTCTCAAACAAACATTTTTATCAACATGTAATATCTATATTTGAAACCCTCTCAAAGAGATTTTAAAACAAACATTTTTATAAACATAAAATATTTGTATTTAAAACTCTCTCAAAGAGCTTCTAAAACAAACATTTTTATAAACATGGAATATTTGTATTTGAAACCCTCTCAAAAAACTTTTAAAACAAATATTTTTATAAACAAAGAATATTAGTATTTGAAACCCTCTCAAAGAGCTTCTAAAAACAAAAAATTTTAGAAACATAAAATATTAGTATTTAAAACCCCCCCAAAGAGCTTTTAAAACAAACATTTTTAGAAACATGGAATATTTGTATTTAAAACTGTCTCAAAGAGCTTCTAAAACCAACATTTTTAAAAACGGAATATTTGTATTTGAAACCCTCTCAAAGAGCTTCTGAAACAAACATTTTTATAAACATGACATCTTTGTATTTAAAACCCTCTCAAAGAGCTTCTAAAACAAACATTATTATAAACATGGAATATTTGTATTTGAAACCCTATCAAAGAGCTTCTAAAACAAAGAGTTTTTTGAACATAGAATATTAGTATTTGAAACCCTTCAAAGAGCTTATAAAAAAAACATTTTTTTAAACATGGAATATTTGCATTTAAAACCCTCTCAAAGAGCTTCTAAAACAAATATTTTTTACACATGGAATATTTGTATTTGAAACTCTCTCAAAGAGATTCTAAAACAAACATTTATATAAACATAACATATAAGTATTTGAAACCCTGTCAAAGAGCTTATAAAACAAACATTTCTATAAACATGGAATATTGGTATTTGAAACCTCTCAATGTGCTTCTAAAACAAACATTTTTATAAACATAGAATATTAGTATTTGAAACCCTCTCAAAGAGCTTCTAAAACTAACATTTTTATAAAAATATAATATTAGTATTTGAAATCCTCTCAAAGAGCTTCTAAAACAAACATTTTTATAAATATGGATTATTTGTGATTGATGCCCTCTCAAAGAGTTTCTTGAACAAACATTTATAAAAACATAGAATATTAGTATTTGAAACCCTCTCAAATAGCTTCTAAAACAAACATTTTTATAAATATCGAATATTTGTATTTAAAACCCTCTCAAAGAGCTTCACAAAACGAACATTTTTATAAACATGGAATATTTGTATATGAATCTCTCTCAAAGAGCTTCTAAAACAAACATTTTAATTAACAAGGAATATTTGTATTTGAAACCCTATCAAAGAACTTCTAAAACAAACATTTTTATAAACATGAAATATTTGTATTTGAAACCCTCTCAAAGAGATTTCAAAACAAACATTTTTATAAACATGGAATATTTGTATTTGAAACACAATCAAAGAGCTTCTATAACAAACATTTTTATAAACATAGAATATTAGTATTTGAAACCCTCTCAAAGAGCTTCTAAAACAAACATTTTTATAAAAATAGAATATTAGTATTTGAAACCCTTTCAAGGAGCTTCTGAAACAAACATTTTTATAAACATGGAATATTTGTACTTAAAACCCTCTCAAAGAGCTTCTAAAACAAACATTTTTTAGAAACATGGAATATTTGTATTTAAAACCTCTCAAAGAGCTTCTTAAACAAACATTTATATAAACATAACATATAAGTATTTGAAACCCTCTCAAAGAGCTTATAAAACAAACATTTCTATAAACATGGAATAGTTGTATTTGAAACCCTCTCAAAGAGCTTCTAAAACAAACATTTTTATAAACATAGAATATTATTATTTGAAACCCTCTCAAAGAGCTTCTAAAACAAACATTTTTATAAAAATATAATATTAGTATTTGAAATCCTCTCAAAGAGCTTCTAAAACAAACATTTTTATAAATATGGATTATTTGTGATTGATGCCCTCTCAAAGAGTTTCTTGAACAAACATTTTTATAAACATAGAATATTAGTATTTGAAACCCTCTCAAAGAGCTTCTAAAACAAACATTTTCATAAACATGTAATATTTGTATTTGATACCCTCTCAAAGAGCTTCTAAATCAAACATTTTCTATAAACATCGAATATTTGTATTTGAAACCCTCTCAAAGAGCTTCTAAAACAAACATTTTTATAAACATGGAATATTTGTATCTGAAACCCTTTCAAAGAGCTTCTAAAACAAACATTTTTGTAAACATGGAATATTAGTATTTGAAACCCTCTCAAAGAGCTTCAAAACAAACATTTTTCTAAACATAAAATATTAGTATTTGAAACCCTCTCAAAGAGCTTCTAAAACAAACATTTTTGTGAACATATAATATTAGTATTTCAAACCCTCTCAAAGAGCTTCAAAAACACAACATTTTTTGAACATAAAATATTAGTATTTGAAACCCTCTCAAAGAGCTTCTAAAACAAACATTTTTATAAACATGGAATATTTGTATTTGAAACCCTCTCAAAGAGCTTCTAAAACAAACATTTTTATAAACATGAAATATTTGTAATTGAAACCCTCTCAAAGATTTCTAAAACAAACATTTTTATAAACATGGAATATTTGTATTTGAAACCCTATCAAAGAGCTTCTAAAACAAACATTTTTATAAACATAGAATATTAGTATTTGAAACCCCTTTCGAAGAGCTTCTAAAACAAACATTTTTATAAACATAGAATATTTGTATTTGAAACCCTCTCAAAGACCTTTTAAAACAAACATTTATATAACCATGGAATATTCGTATTTGAAACTCTCTCGAAGAGCTTCTAAAACAAACATTTTTATAAACATGGAATATTTGTATTTGAAACAGATTCACTTAATCACCCGCAGCACTTTCTAATTCATTAAACACATCTTAAATTTTTATTTATTTTATTGTGTTTATCAAAATGATTGTTTCTCTTAGTTAACCATATTTTTTATTTTTTAAATATTAAATGTTTTCAAAAACGTTTATAAAAATATTAATTTAATGGAATAATTTTCATTTCAAAACAAAATTAACCGAAAGAATTTAATGAGAAAATTAAAACCTTCGGACTTGAAGTAACTGAGTTATGTTAAGAAGGGTATAGCAAAGGCCAATTCATATGAATATTTTACAGAAAATATAGTAGATTCGGTTCCATTAGCTAATTTGGTACTCAAAAAAGTTATGTTTACTTGAATTAGCTCTTGGTTGATAGAAATAAGCCTGGAAAAATAATGTACAGAGATATATCAACATGTATGTATTAAAAAAAGCTTAGATAAGTATCACTACGATTTTAGATTGTAACTGTGATTTTTGCCAAAGCCCTTTTAAACTAGCAGTTGTTTATCTTTCAAAAGGCTAACGAATGTGGTAGTAAATTGTTCGTTAACAAATTTAAAGTTATACTTTACCAAACACCCGGACTCTTCGGTTATGCTTGTCGTTGTGGCTTTAAATATGAAGAAGAAGACGCCTGTGTAGTTTGTTGCTGGTTACAGGCTCACTGATGCCGATTAGAGGAACATCTTGGTTACAAAGTCCTGCCATGGGTGAAAAAGATCACGAAGAAGGCAGAGTACGTCCTTGAGCGAGACGTTGCCCCTGTCTACACAGCCAACTGCGTGCAAGAGTGGTTGTGGTCGAACATGAACTTCTGTTTGAAGGAAATTTGGCCGCCGCAGTTGCTTGACCTCATTTCCCTCGACTACAGATTGGAGTTAAATATCAAGGGCAAGGTCTGGAAGGTCCGCCGCCACAGCAACTAACTTGGACGAGCTGAAGCCATCCGTCAACCGCGTGTGGACCCGCATGAGGAAGGACTTCGTCTGCAACGTGTGCATGGCCTTTAGGTCTTGTCGGAGCGCCTGCTCGCCGCCGAGGGCAGCCACATTGATTAATATTATATGTTAAAACAATAAAAATTTGTTTAATTGCATCAAAACTATCATTGTGTAGCTTAGTGAGAGCGTCATAACGAGTATAATAGAACTTTTGCAATACTCGATATTAAAAATTAGGAAACCTATGACTGGAAATATTTAATCATAAATATAAACTCCATTGTTTTCTAGAAACCTCATTCCATCTGTCAACAAACCTATAAATGCTACGCTTTTAAAATCCTTTAGGGTTTTATGCAAAAATAGAATCCAGTTCGTTTTAATCTCTTCTCTTGATGTCAACTTAGGACCATCCAAATTGTTGTGCAATGCCCTAAACAAGTAATAATCAAAAGTGGCAAAATCAGGAGACTAAGAAGGATGAAACAATATTTCCCATACGAGCTCCTCCAAGAGATCTGTGTGAGGACGGGCATTATTGCGATTAAGGATAACACCCTTTCTGTTGACTAAAAAAGGTCGCCTTGGCCCAAAGCGCCTTTAAACGACCAAGTTTATTGCAGTAGAGATTATTAATAATTGTTTGCTTGTTTCTAACATTTCGTAATGGACAATTCCTTTAATATCCCACCATACACTCAACATGATATTTTGGGACCAAGTCCTCCTCTCGATTATTGAAAAATTCTGCTTCTTCGACTGATCCACGAATGGCGGCGTTTAACTTTATGATAAAGGATCCACTCCTTATCACCAGTAACAAGACTGCCCCAAAATGGTGCCATAATGTGTCGTGAAAGCAATAACTCACAGTATTCATAATGTTGTTGCAGATTCGCGGAACCCATTTCCCAATCACTGCAACCTTCGCAATCCTGCTCAGTTGGTGTAGGGTAGCCGTGTGGATAAGTCTAAATTTCTCTGCGAGTTTCCTAGAAGTTTTAGCGGGATTTGCTATAAAAAAGCTTCCCCCTTTCAGGATTCCTTTTTTCGGGATCATGTTTTTTGGCAACGACCTTCTTTTGATCAGTCTTTTAGACTAAATCCTCAATTGGGAATCGGGAAAACCACCTCCTACAACTTCTTTAATTTACTTCATCATTCCCACAAGTACTCTAAATAGATTTTATTCTTGTACTTGCCTTGTCATCTTTATGAAACTAATAGAGTAAAAATATCTAATGTGAACTTTAAATGGAACGTACAATAAGAGTAAATACCGAAGAATATTATGAAAAATACCATTATAATCTTAAAGAAAAATTATAAATTACTCATTGTAGGATTTCTAAATGATAACAAGAGGCAAGAATTTAATAAATACTATCTAAAACTTTATTCTGGAAAATCAGACATGTTTTTTGTTCCAACCTGATATTTAGGAGAAAGTTATGTTTTAATCTACATGGTTGGGGTGAGTTGACCACATGATTTTTTTATTCTGTTATACCTAGGAAACTTTCAGTTATTTAATCTGATTTTTTTCACTTAAATATAATTCTCTGGCTCTTATTGATACTCTAAGTCCTTTCTGACCAATTTTGCGTTCAAAAAGGTTTTGTTCCTGCGTCTGTCCATTCTTTCTTCCATCAGTCGGTCTTTCTCTCTATCGTTCTGTGTGCCTATCCACCCACCGTTTCGACCAACCTTCAGTACGCCGCTCTGTCTGTACCTCTATGTAAATTTCAGTCTTACCCTACGTTCCTCCGCCAGTCAGTTTCTCTTTCTTTTTGTCCTTCCGTCCACCAATACATTTCAATCTGTCTCTCTGCTTATCTTCCTATCCATCAGTTAGATACTATCTGCTACTTAGTATGTCTGTCTGTCTGCCCTAACACCCGTCTATCAGACGCCTGTCCTTCTACATGTAAGTCTCTCTGTCCGTCCGTCATCAGTCCTTCCTCTCATCACCCATCACTTCCCGCTCCATGCCTTTCACTCCTTCCGTCTATTGGTCTATCGTTGTATATGCATTTCCTTCTTCGTGCTTTTTATTTCTCAACTTCTTCTCATTTGGGTATTTATCTTTCGCTACTTACATTTCTTTCTTCGGCATACACCCACGCACACAACACTGTAGACGTCGGCGTCAAAACGTTTGCTTCCCACTGCACTGCAATGGTACTACTCGTTATTATTCTGGGGAGAGTGGGACCATCAGAGCCTTGAATTCATATCCTACCATCACAATTGAATGAGAGAAGAGCGAAATAATGAATGCGGACTCCATTTCCACAAAACACTATCCAATTTAATCGCAGAAGCACCGTTCCTTTCACTACGGTGATCGAAAGTTTACTTCCATTAACTTGGCCAATTTATGATGATTGAAAAAATATTCCAACACAAATTTAAGTTGGAAATTGCCTTTTTTAAAAGAAATGAACGGTTTTATGTTTATGTTGACACTCCTTTGCCTATAGTTCTTCAAGAACTTTTTAACTGCGGCGAAGCAAAGCAGGTCTATGGGTCAAGCAAATCTCGTGTTGCGTTCATCTTCTGTCCGTAACGAGTCACTGGCTCATTGTAGCCAGTTAAAACCAATGCTACCAAAGGTAAGTGAGGTCACTGAGTCAGATATGATATAAGTTGACCACTATGTGACGCTGGCTTAATATAGCCAGCTAAAACAAATACTACCAAAGGTAATTGAGGTTACTGAGTTCAAATATGATATAAGTTGACCACCAGGTGACGCTTGCTCAATATAGCCAACTAAAACAAATATTACCAAAGGTAATTGAGGTTACTGAGTTCAAATATGATATAGGTTGACCACCCGTATGATGCTGGCTCAATGTAGCTAGCTAAAACAAATACTATCATAGGTAATTGAGGTTACTTAGTTCAAATATGATATAAGTTGACCACCGGGTGATGCTGGCTCAATGTAGCCAGCTGAAACAAATACTACCAAAGGTAATTGATGCTACTGAGTACAAATATGATCTAATTGACCACCAGGTGACGCTGGCTTAATATAGCCAGCTAAAACAAATACAACCAAAGGTAATTGAGGTCACTGATTTTAAATATGATATAAGTTGACCACCAGGGGTCAATGACGCAATGTAGCTAGATAAAACCAATGCTACCAGTGGTAATTGAGGTCACTGATTTCAAATATGATATAAGTTGACCACCGGATGACGCTGGCTCAATATAGCCAGCTAAATCAAATACTACCACAAGTAATTAAGGTCACTGATTTGAAATATGATATAAGTTGACCACCAAGTGGAAATGACGCAATGTAGATAGATAAAACCAATGCTACCAGTGGTAATTGAGGTCACTGAGTTCAAATATGATATAAGTTGACTACCAGTTGGCGCCACCTGGTGGCTAGATGTGCTTAATCATCCAGTTTCGCCGTAGATCCAGATCATGCCCCTTTCCCCCTAGTTTTTCAAAGATCACTTGGCAACATCTTGCTGGGCCATCTGTTTACCCTAATAATTTCTCTATATGTAGAAGCTTTTTTATATTCGTACTTTTATCCTTTCTACGTCCTACCTTTGTTTATTCGTAGTTATATCCTTTTATTTATATTTTTACCCTTTCTACATCTCCTACTTCTTACCTCCCAAACACTTGTCATCAATATTTTAAAAATATCAACCATTTGATATTAATTGGGTTATAAAAAAAGTTGTCAACAACACACTTCCCCCTTTTTTCCCCCAGCAAGTTTTTTCCATTCCACCTCCAAGATCCAGAGCATCTGCAATTTCTATCCCGCCGTGAATTGAAAATAACACTCGAATATAAAGAAAAAACAAACAATAATGGAGAATAAAAATAGTTGTTTTTCTTTCTTATTTTTCTTGTGGTATCAAAAGTTTCTTTGGGGCATATAAAAAAAACAACATCCCTCTGTCAAGATAAAAAAAATTCCATATTTATTAATTATGGAAAAGGAAAAGTTATTTTAAAACAAATAATGGTAAAGTTTTAATTTGGGTCTGATCTTTTAACAAATTATACATATTCGCAGGTAGAAGCGTGTCTTTGGTTAATTTCCTCTTCAACTTAATAGTAATCTATTGCTTTGGAATTAATCCAGATAATTATAAATCATCTTTATTGGAATAATGAGTATTGCGACGCTTAGATAGCGGTAAATTAGTAGCGCTTAATTACTTCGGAGGTCATCATAGAAATGACTCCTCTGCATTCTGCCTCAATGGCTTTGCACGAGACTGAAATAAAGGAACCCGGAGATGGTTACTTTGGAATAGCAAACGTTCGCGTTGCCACTAACCAAGATGCAAATTCTGTATAAACCTTAAGGGATGATTTCGAGCTTTCACTGTATAATCTTTGTGTTTTAATGAAAAATGAGAAGCAATTTGTAATAACAGTGTAATAATTGAGAAGCAACGTTTCAACAGAGATGATTTCACTAATGTATGCAGTCATTCTTTCCCATTAATAAGTTATTATTGGCGATTGCTAACTGAAAGAAGGCTACCTGGGAGAGCACTGTACATATGTACAGCTCACCAACTTAGTACTGCTCGAAATACGTAATAACGTTAAAAATTCCGCTAATTTAAATCTTTTTACTGGTAAATGCACTATCTTGTCATCATCATCATCATTACTAACTCTATAATTTAAGAAGGGTATTTTTTTGAGTATTTGAATAATAATTTCATCTTAGTTTGGTTATGACTTATGTTTTTTATCAAAGTTATTTCTAATAATTCTTTTATAATATCAAAAAACAAAATGGTGAAGTTCAGAAATAAATATAAGTATCTAAATTGTGTGATTTTTTTAAAAAAACCCCAAAGAATTACAAATGGCGAATTCAGAAAATTTATAAAAATTTAACCATTGCCGTTTTTTTTAGATTTTAAATTTTAACCTGAGCAGCGAAGCGCAAACTCCCCCTAAAGGGGAGTGGCGGAGCCATTGCCTGTTTTATTTATAATTAAATATAACCCAAGCAATCCACCTTTCCATAATAATAATAAACACATTGTTAATAAACGAAATTCAGCATACTTGTGACTTAACTAATTGTAGCAACTGTACATAGGCATTATCCGTTTAGTATTTCGAGTATCATATCATTTCGATACTCCACTGGCAATTTAGTTATTTGATAACTACTCCCTACTATTTTTATTAAGGTGGATGTATGTATAATATTTTTAAAAAATCACGTGGTTTATTATTTGATTTATGAAAAAGTCCTTTTAATCCAACGGAAGGACGAAGAAAATTAAAAGATATTTTCCTCCCAAGATTTTAAATTGTTTCATCCATGTTGCTTAAATGGTGCAAGGCACAGTGGTGGATGAGTTAGAAGTCCAAACCAAGATTAAAATTATCGGGTCCTTAGTCACACGCGCCACCTGTAGGAAGCTCTTGGATCAAAAAGGATTCATCTAACTTCCTGCCATCACTAATAGACGGTTCTATCAATACAAAGATAAAAACTACTCGCTAATTACCACAGCTTCTTTCAATTAATTTTCATCCACAAAGCTACAGTTTACATGATGAATTCTACAAAGCTCTTTCATATTAATTTAGAAACGAAAATTAATTTCTTGCTAATCGATTACTAAAAGCTTTTACCAAAATCTTGACATAATGCATTGTATAAATGCTAGAAATTTATATTAATAATATAATTGACTATTTTTCAGTCAAATCGATAGCATTTTCTACGAAGCCCCTGACTTAAAGCGAAAAATGACTTTTTAATTAGAAGATCTTCTTTCAATTAGTTTTTATTTACATTGCCACAATTTATAGGAAGTATTCTACAAAGCTCTTTCATATTAAATTAAAAACGAAGATTAATTTCTTGCCAATCTATTACTAAAAGCTTTTACAAAAATCTTGCCATAATGCATTGTATAAATGCTTAGAAATTTATATCAATAATACTATTTTCTGTTTTTCAGTCAATTGCATAGCATTCTCTAGGAAGCTCGTGCGTTAGTTATAGCAAATAGCCAAATGAAATGTCACATGATCTTAGGTCAGTTAATTAAAATACAAAATTCCATTGAACAAGTTAACAAATATGCCCATGATCTTTATTTATCCTATAGCTCTTTTAAATATTTGATTTTACAAGAGCTTACGCCACTTTCGATATAGATTATGTTTGGCAAAAGTATAAAAATAATTAAAAAGTCTAATATTGGTTAGGCCTTTGTCGGCTTCTGTCAAGCAGAGACTAAAGTAATAATGCGATTATCAGACGTTATTCTTAGCAGGCGTTGGCCTTCCATTTTTCTGTAGCATTTCACGTTCTAAAATATTGCTAACTGGTGGTGAAAATGAAATTAATTTCGAGGTTTCTTCAGAAGTTATGCCGTGGATTCCATTGTATAAATTGAATTTTGCTACAAAGATGAAGGTTATGTTCTAGTGTATTTTTGTACGTAGATTAGGAAAATGGATTTCTTTTTTCATAAAATGACTACAGCTTTTCGTAAATAGCGAATGCCAGATTAATAAAATATTATAAATCATTATAATATATATTATTTTAGCACTAATTTGTGAAAACGTATTAAAAAAATGTGCATATCATAAATAAGTAAGCTTCATATAAATCTTTACTTTAATACATTTTACAAAATGATATTAAATACATGATAAATTTTGGATAAAATCTAGATAAACTTCGCATATTTTTAGAGTATTTAGAAAAGCAAAATCTAAATAGTTTTACTAAATTTTTACACTTATTTTTCAGAGTATCAATCATTTCTTGTATGTGTATATATGGCCTATCTATCTTCAGTTCAGAAAAGTCAGCTAACAACGTTGTCCTCCATTTCCTCCTGTATCTGTTTTCAATATTGGCGATAGCTTGGTAAAATATTTCACCACGTTCATTACTGCTTTCTGCTGGATTCTCTGGAAAAATAGACACATGTGCATAATGGAATGCCATTTTAGAGACATATTGCAGCCAAAATTCTTATATTATTTAATAATTTTTTCGACATGTTTTTGTAGTTGTCCGCCATGTGCTGTCTGAGCAGCTCATTATTACACACGCACTTAAAAAATGGACAAGCCTCCAACTCTAACTGATTCATACTAGTCTCAAATTCATTATTTACCATGAGTTAACGAATTTGCGGACCGACGAAAATTCTCTCCCTTTCATTGAATTCCATTACCTTTGGAAATCAGCTTTTGAGATATGCGAAAGTAATTGATCATGTTTCAAGGCTTTGGCGAATTGTTTTTTAAACCCTAATTTTATATGAAGAGGAGGAATATTTTTTCTATTCCCTAGTGATTCACGAATGGAGATATTGAGCCATCGAATGACTCGTTTTCATGTGGCTATTGAGAGCGTGTGTAATATTCTCCTCCGGCACAAATGTCCTACTTGCATAAAAAATCCACACAAACTTAGCATAACCCGATTGAAACACCATTTAATAATCCTACTACTTTTAAGTCTACGCATAATCATTTGACTTAATACTTTATTTCCAATAGATTTTTCCTTATTTTTGAGTTGTATCGACGTCATTAATGGTTCAGATTTCTGTCTTTCCTATCCCAAAGGTAGATAGGCACGTAGAGTTTGGGGCATCAATTTGAAATACACATCACTGATATTGTATTTTTTTATTTATTCACCGGATTAATATTTTAATAATTTCGGTGGTATAGTAAATGTTGCTTATTTATTTGAAAGGTCATTAAAATAAAAAAAATCTAAAGCGTTTCAGAACCCAAAAGAATTTATTTCAGTAACATTACTAAAATTTAAAACAGAAGAAGGGTTTATTTATGCACATGTAATAATAATAATTATTTTGTGGCATGATCTTGGAGATCAATCCTGGACAATGACGCCCGAGAACACCATTCTTAATTAATGATTCCCCTATAAATTTCAATCCGAGAAGATGATCCCTCCCAAAATATCACTAATAGTCGATGACCTCCAAGAAACTGAAAGGTATATTTAAAAAGTAATCAGTAAAATAATTTTTATTAAAGAACAAAAAAATTATACAAACAAATTGAAAAAAAAAACAATTAAAGCAATGAAAAGTAAAATATCCATCCAATGGGTAAAAAAGAGAAATATGATGGTCGAAATTTTCAAATCCACCCATACCAAATCGATCCTGCCACATAGGTTAGGTTATATGAACCTAACCTAACCTAACCTAACCTAAATACATAACCTAACTAATATTATCTTAAGCAAATTCAACCCTAAGTAGCTCTTTTTTATCTCAATCCTATTATCAATTATAATTCTTACTTATTTAAAAAAATTTAAACCTACGTAATGACCTCCAAAAAATCTTTCCTAGATACTGACCCCAACAAAAAACTCAATCTGAGATAATGACCAATAAAATAGGCTAGGGGTCGTTGTCTAGGATTAATCCGATCTTGGTTGGGTTTCTTTGGTGGGTGCGGTGTTTTAATTCTATCACCATCGTTTCCATGGTGTTTTAATAAAAGTGGTGGCCATTTCACAACATTAATTTGAGCTTTCCAAACAATTTCCTCACTTGTTTTGCATTGTTGTTCTGATGAAAGTAAAACAGGATTCATAACTTCTTTACTCATTATTTCATTGGTTTGAATGAATAATTTTGTAACATTTGGCAGCCAACAAAACTGATAACATTGTCCGTAGCTTCCGATGCTTTACGGTAGGTGTTGTTGCTGTTTTTTTCGGGGGGGGGGCTACTTTACCAGGTTTGGGCCAATCATGTCTTCTGCAATTATGGCTAACAAGTTCTATTTACGAGGGACGGTCAATAAGTTTTGCGAATCGGTAGGGCAAAACAGAGGAAAGGGGATGGCTGTTTGTGGGGGTGTTAGGACACGTTATGACAAGTCAGGACCTGCAACCGCACGCTCCTGCCTCGTCAATTTAAGAAGCAGTAGCTGATCGCAGATCGTCAGCCACAAATCTTTCAACAATGGAGAAGGTTGAGCACCGCGCAGTGATCAAATTTTTGACCAAGGAAGGCAAGAATGCAAAAGAGATCCATGAACGCATGGTTGCAGTGTACACCGATACCGCCCCTTCCTATACAACCATTGCTCGCTGGAATAGGGAGTTCCGCCACGGTCGTGAGTCCCTTGAAGATGACCCCCGTCCAGGACGCCCGTTAGACGTGAACAACGAAGACAATGTGTTTTGTGTGGAGAGGATGATCTTCGAAAATCGACGGGTGAAGGTCAAAGAAATCGAGCGAGAACTTGGAATATCACATGGAAGTGTTATCAACATCATCCACGACAATTTGGCCATGGCAAGGTCAGAGTTGCACAAGCTGCCCTGTGCGAGTGCGGATTCGAGGAGCTCAACTATCTTCCCTACAATCCAGATCTGGCCCCTAGCGACTACTTTTTATTCTGCCAGCTCAAGGCTGTACTGCGTGGACGCCAGTTTGGGGACGATGAAGATATCCAGCTCACCATCCAGGAGTGGATTGAACAGCAGTCGGGAGATTTCTGGTTGTCGGGAATTCGAAGCCTCAGGGCCAAGTGGTGCAAGTGCATTAAAGTCGAGGGTAGTTATAATGAAAAATAATAAAACACTTTTCCTCATATCTCGTTTCCTTATATCCGAATTGCAAAACTTATTGACCGCTCCTCCATATTACTTTCTTCCTAAATTTGTTGCCCCTGTCGATCAGTTTATTTTTAAAACATATACTTCCGATTAACATGCGATTTACGAAGATATGTCTTCTTTCTATTCCGGTACCACAGAAGGTCATTTTGAGGGAAGAATATCAAGGTCGTCTCTGAAACATTACCTTCAGCTGCAGCCAAAACTTGGCATATTTGCTTAGTAGTGCTATTTGTCACCTTTAAGCTTCCGTACAAAGTTGCCAATATTAATCGGTGATGAATTGGGCTTCATTACTCCTTAGAATAGTTTCTTGTTTGCCAGTAACTCCTATACTTGAGTATGATTGCCTGAACTATTAAGTAGATCGATATTCATTCCCTCAAATTTTCTTCAGACGCGCTCTTGCGTCATAAAATGCAATAACACGCTTTCTTTCTCTTTACTATGTCTCTTGTTTCTCTCCATTTCGAGGTGTGATCAAAGTGTAGACTAATAATAATATGACGAGAAAAGCCTCCTCTACATCCACTTTGATTTCGCAGCTTATTCTAGAAAGTCCTCGAAACTCACAAAGTCTGCTAAAATCAGTGGAACGATTTTTTTATCAGAAATTTTAAATATAACTATGCGTTTTCGGAAATTCTGTATGTAGGTATTTATAATATCTTACTAAATCTTATATTTTTATATATATATATATATATATATATATATATATATATATATATATATATGTGTGTGTGTGTGTGTGTGTGTGTGTACAATCGCTGGTTGGGCCCCATATCATGTATAAACAATTATATGATGAAATATTCATGCAAACTTCTAAATTGGACAATACTGCATAGTGTATTTAAACGTATGTACCAAAATTTATTACGATTCCAGGAGGCTATATGCATGCTTATCTTCTATAATACTATATTTTAGATTTGGAAAATTTCGAGATATTACTTTTATTATTCCAATTTTTAAAGAAAATTAAACTCTTTGAAAATATATATGATTATTGAATATTTTGGACTTTTTTTAAAAGAAGAAGAATTAAAAATGATGAATTTTAGAAGCAATGAAATTTTTTTTTTAAATTAAGGCATGGGTGGTTTTGTATGTTTTTCCACATATTTGAAGTTCTTTCTATAATAGATTTTCCATTATAATCTTTAGCACAAGGAAATAGCTACTGCCCCCTAAAATCTAATAACCCCAAATTAAATTATTAGAGCATATTTAGATCGGACAAAAAGCCCAGTTGGCTGTTTTTTTCGTATTTGAAAGAATTCTTCTATAAGTTTTTTCTTGCCTTTAGGCCTATAAAATGTAAAGAGGATCTGAAAAAAAGACATAGACCAAGAGTAAATTATTAGGAGATATGTACTGGAAACCTTTTATTTTTTTAGATCAAAAGCCTATTGCCAGAGTCGGATAGGAAGTAGGGCACAGACCAAATGTCTCCCTGCGAAGCGCAAGCTCCTTCTGTAAGGAGGAGTACCGCAGGGTCGTCTAGTATTTTATAAAACCTTACCACTTATTCAATTTTTACTCGTCAACTTAAAACTGGGGTTAGGATTGCACGAAAATGTTCATATGAAAAATGAATATTTAATTCATACGATTTCCTGTACGACTGAAAATCTAAAGAGGCATTTCATTTTTAAAAATTCGTGAATAAACCTAATTTGGCGAAGAAATATCACCAATTTGCAACTAAGATGAGAAACATTGAGAAAAAAGAGCACGATAAATTAAAAAAAAAAGACTAGATCTTTAGAATAAATTGATATTATATAAGAATATAAATAAATTGACTTTCGATGGTATGAAAATGGTTGCAGTAGTAAAACAAAAATTCGAAATACAGTTTATATAAAATAAGTAGTGATTGGATGGAAGGAAAAATGTGTGTATTTTTCTTGTATCGTTTTTTCAGCAGTTTGTAACTTGACTTGGAATTTGCTTTGAGGTTGTTTTCTTTTAGAAAAAGACGCTTATTAGTTTAAACGGCACCTGACAGTTAAGTTATCTTGCGCACATATATTTTAAATTTAATATTTGCCTTTCTCGATCATATTTTGAATTGAGCTAGGCCGGAAATCGTTATTTTTGACCAATTAGTGTTATTTACTTATTCGCTCATTTGTTTATTTCTTCACTTATTCATTTTTCTATTCATTTACATTATCCTTACTTTTTTGTTAGTTTTCATCTCTTGTATAGTAGGTGGAGTTCCAGGAGCAAAGGGTAACTTATCAAACCATCGTAAGGTCATATGGTCCTAAGGTCATAAATGAGAAAAATTGAGAGCACGCGACTTTGTTCTGTTGACCTTATTCTTTCTTTTTAATTATTTTTTTTTCATTCATCATTTCACTCAATACTTAATCTGAAATCAATCATCTTTTTAAAGATCAGTTGCTCTTACTTGCCTCCTGCTCTAATCTGTAAACTAATCTTTAGAAAGTCAAGTTTGCTTAAAATAAAATAAAGAATTATTTTTATTTTTCAAATTAAATAAAGTTTTTTTTATTATAGATAATGTAATAACTGAGCAAGCATCCATATCTCTTGTATTGTTCTCCATTTAATCGCTCGTTTCGAGGTGTGTATCTTTTTAAAGATCTTATCTTCTTTGTCCCAGACGGCAGAAGCGACCTATTTGCTGCTCAGTTACAGCTTACTAATTAATAAGGACTTTCTCTATCAGATTCACAAGTAAGTTTTTAGTCGCGTGCACTCGACACCTATAAGTTACTATCTCGGTTCGTAGGTCAGTCGGTTGGATGGTAAGTATTTTACTTTTCAATGAGGTTTTTTTTTAAGTTTTAAAGGTCGAAAGGTCATATGGTCCTAAGGTCATAAATCAGAAAAATTGAGAGCACGTGACTTGGTTCTGTTGACCTTATTCTTTCTTTTTACTTATTTTTTTTATTCATCATTGCACTCAATACTTAATCTGAAATCAATCATCTTTCGAAGGACTTACTAAAATGGCGCTCCAGAAGAGAGTCTGCGACACGTGCTCTGTGACAGCTCGAGGCCAAGTTTCTTTGCCTAAACTAAAAATTATTTGATTGATTGATTGATTATTTATTGTTTAAGGGCCAAAGAATTATTTGATCTTTCGCTAAATTTGATTCTGTGATTTGAAATCAGAACAGTTGAAAGTCCTGAATTGCAAAGGAGGAGAATCAAGGTGGAGGAGGACTTGCCCTTACTACGTTGTGTTGAGGTGCTCCCGCACACTCCTTAAGGAGAAACTACCGATAGTCACAACTAATAATCACTCAGTTTTAGCTTCTCTACAAGATAAAGACAAGAATGAAGTTCGTCAAGTCGGCTAAGAGAAGGCACCACTGCTAGCCTTGTAGGAAAGTCGAGTTACGAGTACATAACTAATTCAAAGAGTATTTTTATAGTTCATGTTGGTACCAATAATATTTCAACTACTAGGTTAGAGGTCTATTTGTCTGTTATAAAATTTTATTAAAAGAACATAACCGTAATGAGAAAAGTTTTTTTTTAAAGAAAGTTTAACGACATTTCTCCCCTATTTGTTGGATGTATACAAGCATAAAAAAGATAGTGGTAGATTTAAAAGAAATACAAACGACGACCTGAGAAAGAGCACCTGTTTCTCTTTGAGCACTGGGGTCAGGAGGGATTTACAACTCATACAGGTTTGAGTTACAGCAGGAGCAGATGCCTGTTATACCATTCACCACTTGCGGAGAAAGATAAACACTGTGAAATTATATTAGTTTTTCAGGTATACCACCGAGTGTGGTTTCCTACAGCTGCGTCTAAGGCAGAACCTCGGTAATTAATAGGTGTTTAAAACTCCTTTGTCAGGAAAATGTGATAGATTTCGTCATATTTATGCATAATTTATGCCAGATGGGCTGCATCTAAATGCAATAGGATATACAAGGTTTCGCAGAAGATAAATGCGTTTGGTAAAAAAACAAACAGTGACGAAGACTGGATAAGTCATATAAAGTTTGTAATGCCTCTACTAAGGAAGCAGTTGCATTGCAAAGATTATACTAGAATGTTGTACCAATGTTGACCTGTTTTTATCATTTTTTTCTGTAATTCTAAAAAAATATTTTTTGTTTTACTATTAGAATTCAATTCGCTGAAGATGTTTATTTTTTAATGACTGAAACGTCCAGAAATTAAATGTTTGGAACTATCACGTGGGTCTTCATATTCCATATATATATAATATATATATATATATATATATATATATATATATATATATATATATATATATATATATATATATATATATATATATATGCAAATTTTGTTAAAGACGATGGTATATTTCGCCTTGATCAATTTCCTTTGGCAACTTTCTATTCTTCTTACTATCTTTTTAACCCATCTTGTAGATGTTAGATCACTTGTCCTCTATATTCATCTCTCTAATAAATGCGTTTGGTAAAAAAACAAACTTAAATGGCTAAGCTTTCGATCTATTCGATCATCTTCGGAGCGTCTTTATGTATTCTTTCCTCCCTTACCAATAAAGTGTGGTGATGTCAGAATCCGGTATACTAAAATATGTAGTCAATAGTGGAAGATATGATAGTCGTAGAAGATAGTTGTTTAAACTTTGGAGAGGGTTTTGTCCTGGTTCAGAGGGCATCACAAGTATTTACTTATTTATGGTTTTATGATTTTTCCTTTTTGTTGTTTGTAATTAGTGCTTTTATGTCAACTTGTTTTTGTTTGTTCTTCTTTGTATTCGTGTATCCTTCATATTTGTGTTTATCTTTTTAGATTTGTTTATTAATTCTGTGTGGACTTCTGAGCTTTCAAGCTTTTATAAGCGGTCGAATTCAGCAGTTCACCTCGTGTTCGTGTTGCTTCTATTTCTTACGTTAATGTATATCCGAAATGTTGTCTCACTTTGCTGTGGTATTATTGTACCGTGTGTATGAGTGTCTTATGTAAATAATGGTTCTGTGTTCTCCCCAGCGCAAAGTTTTGTGCTTGGGAAATTTCGATTTCGACCGATTTTCTCTTGCAATCTTGCACGGATCCTGATATTTCCACCTGCTGCTCTTAGTTGCGGGATGCTGTCGTTTGTCAGAGATGACCAGACCTTTTTTGCCCATTTTATCTGTTACTATATTAATGGGCTCAAGACGTTGCCTGCAGTGCAGGTCCCTTTGCCGAAGATCTTCATTCATTCTGCATTTGTTAATGTATAGGGATGCAGTGTTCTGCACTCACTGGAGCCTCCTCATAGAGGTCTTGCTGGACGCTTGACTCACTAATGCAAGGTAGATGAGCTTAGTTCGAATGAACATCAGGTATATTTTCCTGACGTTGGCCAAACTAAGGTTTCTAAGTCTATACAGCTTGGAGATTTCTCTCTTAGCCAGATTCTGCCTCTTCATGTAGTATCTCTAGTATCCATGGTCAGAGATTTCAAGGCCTAGAGCAGTGCCTACGGCGGAGTAACTATATCTCCTCCCATCTATCAAGATGGGCCACGTCAACCTGCGGCTCAGCGGGATGATCCTGAACTTGTCCCCGTTTGTTCGGATCTTCCATCGTATCTCGTCTACATAGTAACCCTTTGCTCCGCAATGCGCGATCTTTTCTATTAGGAGTGCCAGGGCCATTTTTGTGCTCCTCTTTGGACGCAACCCATGCTGTTGAGGGTTGTGCGCTTCTAATTCGCTCAGTTAAGCTTGTAGCCTATCGGCTATTATCTTCTCAAAGTTCTTGCCGTGTATCTCTAGGAGAGATATTGGCCGATATTTAGCCACCTGGTATGGAGGCTTGTTCCCTTTCGGGATAAAGATGATTTTTGCCATCTTATACCTCTCTTGGAAGTAGCCTGTATTTTAAGCGGCGTGCATAGTGTTCATCAAGCCCTAAATAATTTGCCGTAGGGCATTCACGAGGTTGTTTTTCGTGATTCCAGACCAGCCGGGCGCCTTTTGTTTGAAAAACCTTAAGGTGTTCATGGTTTCTTCAAAGGTTATTGGGCGCCTATGGTTAACCATCTCTCTCGATACTTGCGGGTGAGGGTGGGTCTTATGTATCATCGTCCCAAGGTCCTCGTGCGGCTGTTCTTTGAAGTCCTGGTCGAAGTCTTCGTTTTTCTTTGGTGATATTGCAAAGATCTCTTTCCAGTGTATTCTAAATCTTTTTTCGAGAGATTCCGGATCCTCTATGAAATTGTTGATTGCTTTTCTTGTCCAGTCTGCCCACGATATTGTCCCAAATTTTTCTTTGCTTTACAAGGATGATATTTTTAAGTTCTTCACTTAACTACCTCATTATAGCTGTCATTTCCCTGTTTAGGCCTGTTCTGCCGATTTCTTCATAGATTTTTTTGTGTTCCCTGGTGAAATCCCTCATATCATCCGTTCACCTAGGTTGCGGAAGCAATTTGTAAGAGATTCTGGGGACGCGTCTCTCGTCTGCCCTCGTGAGGAGATTGGTGATCTCATCTCCTCGTCGATTTCTTCGAGATTTGCGTCGAGCAGATCAGATGACTGGTAGTCGCTGAGCATCTATCTGTATTTCTCCCAGTTAGGTTTCGCATAACCTTTCCTAACTGGGACGGTAAAAGTATATAGAAAAAGGACGGACATAGGTAGGTGCCTCAACGCGGATAGTGAATGTCCTGAAAGATACAAAAAAGTGTAATCGGCTTATACATCCTCCGAGCATACAAATGCTGCTCTACGTGGGAACTTTTCCATTTAGAGATCTCCCGCATAAAACAAACTGTATTACAGAAACAGATGTCTACGGCCTATAAAATAGACGAAAAAACATCAAGGAGATTGTCAATGGTAACATCAAGATTAAGAATCAAATGGAATAAATTCAAATTATTATATACTATAAAACGACAAAAGTCAACAATCTTCCTATAACAAACAACAACTGCCAAAACTCCTCGAATCTAAAGGCAGCCAACATAGTTTACGAGTTTATCTGCCCCAATAAAGACTTCAAGCTTTATAATAACTCAAAATATATTGGCATGGCAACCACCACACTTTCGAGGCGTTTAATCATGCACCTGCAAAGCGGAGGGCCTAAAAATCATATGGAAAACGCGCATAGCATCAACCTAACTAGAGATATTCTGGTTGAAAAGACCAGAATTAAAAGAAAAGAGGGAACTAAAGCGAGTCTGAACATCTTTGAAGCCATCTTAATAAACGAAGAGAAGCCGGCCATAAACACTCAGGCCACGAGCTGAAATAGAACATTAAAATTTTTTTAAAATTTCACTCACCGGATTAGCTCGTTTCCTTTGATGTTATGTTTGGGCGAGGAGGAATAAATATCCCCTAAAAACCGTTTTTTTACAGTACACCAGATTCTGACTTCACCATACTTCATCGGTAAAGGAGGAAAAAATACATAAAGACACTCCGAAGATGATCGAATAGATCGAAAACTTAGCAGTTTAAGCTTGGTTTTTACCAAACGCATTTATTAGAAAGAGAGATGAATATAGGATCAGTGATCTACCATCTACAATATGGACTAAAAAAGATAGTAAAAAGAATAGAAAGTTGCCAAAGAAAATTGATCAAGGCGAAATATACCATGGTCTTTAACAAAATTTGCATTCGGGAAAGACTGCTACCCATCTACACTAATATATATATATATATATATATATATATATATATATATATATGCGGTTAATATAGTGGCATTATTAGACAACTGCTCTACTTCAGGTCCAGCGTGATAGCCTTCGTCCTCGAACTGGAAGACAGCACTCAGCGAATACTTCTACAGTGCATCCAAAAGCACATTTCAAAGTATCCTCTTTATGATTCTCTCGTGATTATATTAATAAAAAACGGTTTTCTACGAAGGTAAACGAGAAAGCATAAAGGGGATACTTTGAAATGTGCTTTCGGATCCATATTGACCTTTGGCTTTCTGTTTGAAAGCTTGGAGCGCCGTGAAAGCTCGTCCAACGTAATTGAGGCTTTGTCCCTTCGAACCTATTCCGCTTTTTCTTGACCTGGTGTTTGGGATGTGTCTTACGGATCTGGGTGTTAAGTTCCTTGATTATCTTGTGCTCGAACACTATGTTAAAGATTTCGTTATCTTCATCGCCGTTATTAAAGATTTTTTAGCCAGGGGTTACGGAATATTCCCTCAATTTCCTTCTCTTCTGTCACATTTCCACTTGATCAATTCTAGATTTCCGCTTTCTGGGTTTCCATTTTCTGCTGAATTCTGGATTTCAATTTTCTTTTTTACCATCAATTCCGGCGATGGCTTTGTCCCATCTTTGCCACTGTTGCTCTAATATCAGCCGGTTCAATTCCTGCTTTGCCTCTCTTGTTCTATATTATACTGGCCTAGATGGTCCTTGCACGATGTTTGTTTGTATAGATATGTTAGCACGTGTTACAGCCTATGCATGTGGTTAGTCCACTTAAAGAAAAATATCGCGTTATCAGCAGATTTTGGAATTGATTTCTGATCTGCTTGAATCACCATCTCATTAAGCCTTTCAATTTTCGTATTAATTTTTATTCGGAGATGGTAAAATATGAAACCTTGAGGGTTGGTACCCCATAGCAATCACCATTTTCCCAAATTCCAGTTTCACCTCTATCATGAGATATGATTTCTCCAATTTATTGATTTGCTCTAAGTTTATTTCTTTTTTTAGTTCAATCGCAGATCCATCGTTTTATTCTTGAAAGGGTTTCTGCTTAAAATGTTGTAGTTCTACAGTTTAATTTGATCGTATTCTTTGATCATACCGTGTTCTGTTATGATAACGATATCGGTATCTATTTCTCTAAAGAAATTACCAAGCATAACTCTTCTTGTAAGCCAGCAATGTGCGTTTAGGTGTATCATTTTTAATTTGTCATTCTGCATGGTTGTGGTTAACTTTTGTTTGGTTCTTTGGTGTTTATTTTGTGATTTGAGGCATGGAGCCCTTTTCTCACTTTAGTTTATTTTTCTGGTGGTCCTTGTAGGATACTTCTTTAAAGGGTTGCAGGGTTTGGCACAATTTTAGTTGTTTTCTGTTTTCCTGACCTTGTTCAAGAGGCTCAAAGTAACTCTTCCTTTGAGTCTGATTCTTTTGAACCCTCTTTGGTTTACGTACTCTCTTTTTCTATTAACAAACCTGAAGACTCCATCTGACTCTGGGCATTGAGGAACTTCATTTAGGGAAGTCTCTTGGAATAGAGTACTCCATTTAGTATTTCCTCGTAGCAACCTGAGTTGTTTATGTTATCTATTTAGATGTCTTGTCTTGTTGTTGTTTGGGCCATTGTATTCTTATTCGTCACACCTCCCTATGAATCTGTTTTTGTGACTCTTCCTAATTCTTCTTTTCTTTAACTATATCCTTTCTCTTTGGGCAGCTGAGAGGCATTGTTTTATGATCCCTCCACAGTTTGCGTACTTCTTAGTCCGAGAGACACAGTCTCAGTGTCTGTGACCTTCTTACGTGTATTTGGACCACACGGATTTCTCTTTGTTCGTCAACTTGCATGTATATGTTCCTCCATCTGGAAGTGAAGAATATCTCTTTATTGTGAAAGACTTATCTTTTGATGTAGGTTGCTGGTATCTTTATATGAGGACCATCATTTCATCCATGACTGCTTTTGCTGTCATCTCAGTCTTCTCAAAGGTGACTTTAAACCCATATGTGCAATTATTGAATCTATTCACCTTCTCTACATTTGCCCAACTTTGTTGTGTCTGAATTTCTTCTTTTAATCCCTCACTGCTGTGAGCTCCGAATCAGCTTTCCACTTTTTGGCTCTTATGCTTCAATTAACGCCTACTTGAACCGTAGAACTGTCTTTATATTTATCTTTTTGCCTAGAAATACATGCTTTGCAGTTGGTGATGACTATTAAAACCTGCTTCTATGTACATTTCAACACCTAATACGCTACCTTTAAAGAGTACTTAAATATAAAGCTTCTCATCAAAATGGATGAAGGCCTTGTTAAAAAAGAACTTCGATTTATGAAGGCCATAGCACAAAAGTCAGAGGATCTGAAGAGTAAAAACAGAATCGAAGGGAAGCATTCTAAAGTGGAGGGGGCCATGAGAGAGGAAAGGGGGATGGGGGATGTCCCCAAATATCTATTGTAGCAAAAGCCGCTAAAGACACGAAATAACTACCGAGCTCGCGATAAATCACGCACGCTGGGATTATTCAAGAAGGCACCTTATACGTTTTCCACCCACTGTTTATTTAAGGTTTTCGCGTATATGACCTTCATTATCTCCTACAGGGTTTAACCTAACAATTTCTCGGTTTATATATTTAGGTTTGACCAGAGGTTTTGGCAGAGACACAAAGGTATTAGTAGTTTCTAAGTGTAACTGCTTCAGATTTCTAGCCCACACCACACATGATTTTACAGTAGCATAATGATATAAGTTTAGAAAGTTTATAACAGTGAGGAATAAAATTTATTCACAGAGTTAGTAATAAATGTGTCGGCCATTCATCTTTATGATTTCTGCAACTCGCTCTTTCATGCATGATTTTGTAGTGTAATTACAAACAAGAATGTTTAAGCGGTAGCAACTTTGAGTCCCTGCTCCTACGTGCGAACTTTCAATCGCCTGTATGAAGAGTTTAGTAGAAAATGAAAATGACACAAAGAATCTCATATTTCTGATTAATTTGATATATATATATATATATATATATATATATATATATATATATATATATATATATATATATATATATATATATATTCTCAGTATTAAAATCGACCAACTAACCTTTAAGTATCTCTTATGTAAAATACTCTCTTTTGAGAACTGTCCGAATACCGGGATTAGAATTCTCTAAATAGCAGTTTTGCTTATAAATTAAGTTGGTTCTCAGGTAAGCGTTTATATTGTGCTAATTATTGTAATTGAAATAATCCAGACAAAATCTAAATCTAGATCCTTAAAAATGTTGTAAGGAGATGCGTTTCACTTTCAAAGAAATTTTTTTGTTCTATGTATTACAATATTATATTCTAATAACAACCATCTATTCATGAATTAATTATTTTCTGATGACAAAGTATTGAAAAATTAATTGATTTTTTCAATTATTATAGCCGATAATTTAGAGCTTAATATCAATCTGCTAATTAAACTAATTAATGGCAATTTTATCTGGGATTGGAATAAAAATAATAGGAAAAACATCTAAAGATAAGATCTGTCTGATCCGCTGGTAAATAGGGGTCTCCGGTATCTTTTTCTTCAAGCAAAAGAAGTATATAAATATCCTAAAAGCAAAGAGAACAGAAGAGGAATAAAAGTACCAGAACGAGAAGCTCAAACCTTATTATGTCCATCACTAGAAAGTGTGATCACCCCCCAAAAAAATAATTCAGAAAGTTTCCTGCTAGCCGGAGAAGAAGAATTTGGAGTAAGATAAATCTGTTGGTGACATTACATCAACTTTTGACCTCCGTCTCACTGGAACCACTTCACTCTAATTCACTTTGAAGCCAAAAAGGAGCAACACGCCTTCAAAAAGTGGAAGTTCTCAACTTCTACTCTAGTAACCTAGAACTCGGTGAAGTCACCCACTTATAAACCCCACAATATCAACCTCTAGAGGAAATTATTTGGCGTTTACATTCTATTCTTGTTTTAGCAATGTTGACAGTTGTCACAATTCCCAAGTATTGCTTTTTCATTCTCTGTTTCCCCATTCGCATTGCCCACAGGATCTTGATCAAATTAAATTCATAAGCGTTTCCAGCTCAGATATACAATAATCCATGCGTAGCTGTTTGAGCCCCTTTGTTACTACTTGTGCCCCCTGTCACTATTTTTCATCATGCTATAAAAGGCAGCGCCAAACTGTTTATGGGTGGTTGGCAAGAGCTTCTCTCGGGGTACATTCTGATGGAATCTTTGTTTATATGGAATTTTAGGGAGGAAATTAGCACTGGCGATTTATTTAGATGAGAAGCAGCATCATAAATTAATCACCGCTAGATGCTCTACTATTACCACAATGCAGGACTCATGGTAGCATTACTTTTTTCCGGCCTCTCGATTTTCCATTAGTCCCAAACAGTAAAAGGGATGTTTTTTTAAAGGAAACGCATTTGTTTCATTGGTTCACTGTCCAATCCTTGTATCTTGTGCATCGGACTTTTTGTCGCTTTTCTTGGTGAGTAGTCGCTTCTTTGTCTGTGCTCTTTGTCACAAGAAATATATGAGAGGATGTCTCTTAACGTGCGCGACAATGCACTTACACATACAGGCTGCTACTCATAAAGAAATTTAACATTAATGGCTGTATGGCTATGAAGCGGACTTCACACGGGGAGACATTCCTGGCGTTTACTAGATAACTTAGCACGTCATGAGTCATTTGGTGGCACACTTATATTTATCTCCTTGAACGTACATATTAGTTATCCAATAAAGATTCTCAATGTAGTAATAACCTTGCGAACATTTCTTTTCTACACGAGAGGCATCTTTGGTGCTATTATGCCCTTGCAAAATGGCCATTGGTAACGAAAGAACACTATGATACAAAGGTTTACGTTTAGCTACCACTGCGTTCTTGGCGAAGGTTTCAGTGAAATGGTATCTTCATTTCACCTCGCTAATGATATGTTAGCCCTGATGATGCTCGGCGTCGTGGCTTCGAATGACAAGAATATGTCGCCGGTGTGATTTTCTGCCGGCTACAGTCTCACCGTGGCCGATTACATGGATATCTTGTCCATGAAAGTCCTGCTCTGCGTGAGAAAGATCACGAAGAAGGCGCAGTACGTCTTTCAGCAGTATGGTACCCCGACCTCAATCCCTTCGACTACAGCGTGGGGAGGCATGTCGAAGGTAACGCCTGCAAGGTCTGCCACATTAAAGTCAACGAACTGAAGTCCATCGTCAATAGCGTGTGCGCTAGTATGAGGGAGGACTTTGTTTGCAACGTGGGTGCGTGAATTAGAGCTATCCTGGAGCGTGCTGAAGGTGGCAACTTTGATTTATATTATAATTTAAACACATATTTTTGTTAAAACAATTAAAACGTGTCTACCTGCATTAGCGCCAACATTGTGTCCTTTTTGAGAGAGTCGTAACTAATATAAATAGGACTTTTGTAATACCCGTATAGTGAGCCAATATTTCTTTTCTAAAACCTCTGGTCATATCTCTCATATAGAGAAGAAAATCGAATATCCTTGACACACGAGAAATGAGAAGGAAGTATATAATTAAAAATGTTTACAAATTCTCCTCTAAAGGAAGAAACGACATACATAGTGATGTAGGATACCTCCTACAGAGGTTTTAAGAATTTTCGTATATTTTTTACCTTCGTTTTAGCACTTTTCTTCTTAAAAAACAATAACCATTTTTTGGGAGGCAAAATTATTGACTGAAAAATCTTTCCCTACCCAATTCGTAGAGGAAGCATGAAGTCCTCCTTGGAATCCGCATGGGAAGAACAAATAAGAAGACTTCAGACTTCCTCGACTTCAGCAGAATTATGGTGAAAAAAAAGTAAAAAGGAGCTAGAAGATTGAGAAAAACTCATGTTTGAAAATCTGACGCTATCAGAACGCCGACATTCGTTGCTAAAGTCTACGAGACAGATCATCAACAATGATCCCAATAAGTTGATGGATGTTATTTCAAGTGAGAAATGTATGGATGCAATGCTCATTAGTCTAGATTTGCATATGGACATGCACTTTCCTTACATACAAGATGAGCAAGGGTTTTTTTTCCAAGATGATGCAGGAAAGGCGACTAAAGCACACCTAGAAGCTGATTAACAAGTTGAAACATCCAGTGGAGCCAGACATGCTCTGGTTCTTTTGCGACTAGAAGAATTTCTGGCAAGATCAGAAGATCAACTCCTAGAACAACAGGAGGGGGTCACTGTCGCACCAAAACACGTGCCTAGAGATATGCAGATGAAATTTCCGGCGAAAATCATGGTATTGGTGTCGTAAGCAGTGAGGGAGACGTCATGCCACCCCAATTCTTCTCCAAGTGGTTTAGGCTGAACACCGAAGGCTAAATCAGTGCATTGAGTGAGGTGGTAAAGACGTAGATTGTTCCGGAAGCTGCAGACAGATCTTAAGTGTCGCATATGGACTCGGTGCCCTGCCACAATAGACGGAAGGCCCAGACCTGGCTGTTAGAAGAATTTCTTCGATCACAGAGCAACTGACATTTGGTCTACCAACTCCCCTTACTTCAACCACCTTGACTTCTCTGTGTGAGGTGTGGTAGAACAACAGACCGGCAAATCTAATTGCAACAAGAAGAACAAACTGAGGGTCAGTGGGAACATCCGTTTGAACCAGATATGCTGTATTTCTTCTCTGACGAGAATTACTTCTGCTGAGACCATAAGATCGCCTTTCAGAACAACAAGTGGCTCGCTTTCTCACCCAAGAACGTCCCCAAAATGATACAGATGAAACTTTCTTATACAATCATGGTTTTCGTTGTCGTCAGCAATGAACTTCATGTGTCATGCCAATTGACTTCTTTTCTTAAGGCTATAGATTGAACATCGACGGCTACATCCATGTTCTGAGCGAAGTAGTAAAGTTCTGTATCAACCTGGTAGCTGCAGTGAGGCCTTACAAGTGGCAGCAACACTATATACCTTGCCACACCAGCCGGTAGACCCAGGCCTGGTTGTCGGAGAATTTTTTCGATCACACAGCACCTGATATTTGCCCTCCCAACTCGCCTGACTACAACCCCTTTGACTTCTTTTTGTGTATCACAGTGGAAAGAGATACCAAAAAATCCAGCTGCAACACGAAAGACAAGGTGACGACTAGGAGTACCACGACCTTCACTTTCCTAAAACGGGAGATGCTGAGAAAGGCCTGAGGTCCGTTTCGTGGTCACCTGAAGGCTTTCATTCAGGCCACAGGCGAGTTCATGGAGTGAAATCAACAGAACATGTCATGAAGTCAAACACCCAAATTCAACGAATATATCTCAAAAAATAAAAAGAATTATTTTTCCTGAGACAATCATCATGCAAATGAATGCCGTCCTCACCCTTTAGTTTAATCAAACTAGCAATTAAAATATCAGATAGATATTCCCTGCAAGTATTCCAAACCTTCACACCTGCAACTTAACACTCAGGTGAATAAGTTGGAGTTCTATGGAGCTCATAATGAGGATACACAATGAAAGAATCAGTTCTATATTATTACTTGGCACTTCATTGCAAAGATTAAAGAACCATTACGCAATAAGCGATTAGTAGGGAAATTCACAATACACGAGGAGACTGAACGAGCAACGATTAGTAAAATTTGAATAAACCATGAATTCCCATTTCTAAATATACAAAGCATGAAATGAAAATGGATGCGACCGAATGGACAATAAAATGAGATTTATTACATACATTCCAACAGGACACAACAGTTAATAGCTCATTTAACACGAATAGCCCCTCCACTCGCAGTTTATTCAGAAGAAAAATAAAAATAGATCTATAACTATATTACTGATGATCATTTTCAAGCTGTTACAACGCCCTTCATTGGATATGTTTAAAGAATACATCTCTACCTAACAGTTAAGAACGAAAAAAGCCTAGTACTTACTAAACACCGTTTCTGTTCTAACAGAAAGAGAGAAACAAGTAATTAACCAAATCTACGCTGACATACTCTCCCACATATACAGAAACTCAAAATCGTCATTTCCTCTGCACTCGGTCACAATAAAATTCAAATGAAAAAGGTGTAAGACATTAATGTTGGCGCGAGGTAATAAATATATTATTTTGTAATTTCTGTTTATTTTGACTTGGTATAAAAATGTATATTTAGGACCATACAAGATATATACAAATAATTATATAACTGGTTGCCTTAAGGCGTTTTCAAGATATAAATAGTACGTGGCAGTAGGAATAGTCGGTCAGCATTTAGTCAAAATCTACTTACACCCCCCTCCCTTCCTACCGATGAATATTTCAATATCCTTTCAAGCCGGCTTACTGTTTGCATCGAGACTTAGAATAAGTTTTAGTTATTTTGACTTTAGACTTTTCCTTCAGGCTTCGAACTGAAACTAGATGAAACTGCAGTTGTTAACTTTACTCGTTAGTTTTCTTACAAACAGCAGATGAAGTGGTATCTGGTAACAATAGTCAGTAAATACAAATTTTATTTAAACTTTGTTAAAAGATTACGTACTATCAGTCAGTGGATATCTCTTAATTAGCATTGAACTAAGTCAACTTGATTTAACAGATTCTCTGTTTAAATTAAGTTCATCAAGTGATAATATTCGTTTTAAGACATTAACGATTTTTAAATTTACAAAGACAGAAATGTTTTTATTTTTTAAAATTATGTTCACCGATGTCATTTTAACCTTTCGGAACCTAATGATAACTTAGTTATTCATTTTGCAAAAATATATTATTATTTTGCTAAATTTGAATCTTTCTGCGCCATTTGCAGTAAGAGGGCGGTCAATAAGTTTTGCAATTCGGATATAAGGAAACAAAATATGAGGAAAAGTGTTTTATTATTTTTCAATATAACTACCCTCGACTTCAATGCACTTGCGCCACTTGTCCCTGAGGCTTCCAATTCCAGACAACCAGGAATCTTCCGACTGCTGGTCAATCCACTCCTGGACGGTGAGCTGGACATCTTCATCGACCCCAAACCGGCGTCCACGCAGTACAGCCTTGAGCTGGCGGAATAAAAAGTAGTCGCCTGGGGCCAGATCTGGACTGTAGGGGGGCATGGTTGAGCTCCTCGAATCCGTACTCGCGCAGGGCAGCTTGTGCAACTCTGGCCTTGTGGACTCTGACGACGTTGAAGTCGATCATGGGGTGTGAGGTTTCTAGGGACCCAACGGGCAGAGACCTTGGTCATGGCCAAATTGTCGTGGATGATGTTGATAACACTTCCATGTGATATTCCAAGTTCTCACTCGATTTCTTCGACCTTCACCCGTCGATTTGCAAGGATCATCCTCTCCACACAGGCCACATTGTCCTCGTTGGTCACGTCTGACGGGCGTCCTGGACGGAGGTCAGCTTCAAGAGACGTACGACCGTGGCGGAACTCCCTATTCCAGCGAGCAATGGTTGCATAGGAAGGAGCGGTGTTGGTGTACACTGCAACCATGCGTTCATGGATCTCTTTTGCATTCTTGCCTTCATTGGTCACAAATTTGATCACTGCGCGGTGCTCAACCTTCTCCATTGTTGAAAAAATTTGTGACTGACGATCTGCGATCAGCTACTGCTTCTTAAATAGGTGAGGCAGGAGCGTGCGGCTGCTGTTCCTGACTTCTTATAACTTGTCCTAATACCACCATAATCAGTCATTCCCCTTCCTCTGTCTTGCCCTACCGATTCGCAAAACTTATTGACCGCCCCTCATATTTCCTTTACCTTTTGGCCTACTTTTATCCTGACTAGTTAACCAATAGCCTGCTGTGTTATGTCTGCAGACGATTTGCGCGTGCCTATTCTGATTTATTAGCCAATTGCATGCTTCGTATATTTCGGACATTTCGCGCATTGCTGTGTCTTCAGTTTGTTCTAAGTCACAATGGCAAATAATACGGAAAGTCTATGAGGACGATATTCAGGACTTAAAAATATATATGGCTCATAGTATAATCTTGCGAATTATTAAATGCCTTACATGGCTCAGGAATTGTAAATTTAGGCAAGATCAAATTTTTTTTTACTGTAATAGAATTGCAAAGGATTCGGAAGGCCGTAAAACCACCTGCAAATTTTCGGATAGTGCGTTTAAGGGCATGTTGCGTTCTAATGTCCACATTCGACCAAGTGCTTGTTTATAAACTGTTTTCTGATCACAACTTTATTTGAGCGAGAAGCTGAGAAAAAAATATCGTTAAGGTTAAGTTAGGTTAAATTAGGTAAGGTAAAGTAAGGTTAGTTTAGGTTAGGTTAGGTTAAGTCTGTTTCTGGATCTTTTAAATGAATTTGAAGATGTGTTTTTCTTATACAGTTTTATGTGTACTTTTCAAATCTGAAACTCGTTCTCGCTGGAAATCCATACATTTCATTTTATAGACCTTCAGTCTTATTGGTAAAAGTATGCATTTCCGGGAAAAACGACTGTCATATCTGAAAAGTACGCATGAAAGTGCATAAGAAAAACACATTTTCAAATTCCTTAGAAAAGAGGACTTAAAACGAATATTTACCTCAAGTGTGAATTTGAGATTCGGACGTAATTCGAATGTTTGCCTCGTAATAAGTAAACTTTTCCCATCCACCTCTCGATAACAAATTTGGGGTCTTTTAAGGAACAAGCGCTAGCAACGAATTAGGCATTCGAAGCTATCGCGAGGTTACGGTTATGTTATGTTAGGACAGCAACTTTGCAAAAAATGTACATATTATGAAACTTTGATTAACATCTTCGCGTTGCCGTTGGAGCTTTAATAAACGTAAATGCAATTTCAGTGTTGGATTGCAAAAAAACGGTTATAAGAATTAAAATGATCTTTTGAGACAATCTTTTATTTCATTCACGAGAGTTACTCGTAAAAGGCTTGTAAACTTTTTTGGGATGTAAAGGTGCTGAATATGGCAACAGAGGTCATAAATGATTACAAAAAACTTTCTGCAATAAATCTGAGCTAGGTTCTTGGTCCAAAACCTGACCTAACCTGCAGGCTGTACTCACACTACTAGCCTTGAACGCCATAGCCTTACCTTAACCTCGCTCGCGGGTAGCTTTGAATGCCTAATTCTTTACCGAGCCTGTACCTAAAAAGCTCCCAAATTTGTCGTTTGCACTAGAAAAGAAGCCGTAAGGGTTTTTCCACGCCAGAGTTACCTCATCTTCTCTATTGAAATGAAACCCTTTCAAGATCGAGGGATAAAATAACTTGAATTCCAAAGTTTCTGAGTTATTCCATTATATTATCCCAAAATTCATGGATATTCTTCCGATTGGAAGTGTATTCACCGATCAGAGACAAAAAAAGTAGGAAGTAATTAAGCGGACCAATTTAATCACTCGTTTCAAATTGAGCCAAATTTACGTAATTAAGTTTGATTATTTACACACAACTCAGGTATTTCCGGATGAAGTCTTCTGTTTATAGTTTAAAATAATTAAATTGTTTGCTTACTTATGATATCGCTTCATTTATTCAATTATTCCTTCAATTAGGATTTCGTTTGAGATCGCCTTATTTCATTTCTTCCCTTTTTTTTAACATATTTGCCCACATTGTTTTTAATTTTATATCAATATATCCTCTACTTCTAAGTTGTTTTGTCAGGTTCAACAATATTCATCGTTAGTATATGTATTCAAAACGAATAATTTGACATATTGGTTCCTATCTTTAATGAATTTAACATATAGGTTAAGGTGATCCGCAAATTGGTTTCACAAAGAGTAAATGCTCAAAGTCTATAAAAAGAGTAAGTCAAGAGGGAAGAAATATTTAATGAATATGGTCAAATTTAAGTTTATTATCGCTGATTTTAATTACCAATCGCTAAAAATGGAAGTTTGTTCTAAGAAAGTGTGTTTACAAGTGTAATTTATACATTTTTCTGCATCGCCTGTCAGCATTTGGTTTAGAACGATTTAGAACCTGCGGCATCAGCCATCACTTGATCAGCCATCAGCCATCTCTACAGCCTTTCTGAAGTCAGCCAAAGGAGCTCACGCAAGACTTTTTGAATTCATGCAGAAGAGCTCTCGCCAGCCTTTCTTAGACAAGTGAATGATATCTCGCTAACCTTTCAGAGGTAACATAAAGAAAATTTCACCCACTTTTCTGACATGACGCGAAGGAGCTATCGCTATTCTTTTTGAGGTCACACAAAGATGCTTTCGCCATTATTTTGAAGTCAAGTGAAATATCTCTCGTCATCTTTTCTGAAAGCACGCAAATAAGCTTGCCAGCCTTTCTGAGATCACGCGAATGTGCTATCGCATCATTCTGAGGTAAAACTAAGGAACTTTTGCCCGCCTTTCTGACTTGACGCAAAAGAGCTCTCAAAGCTTTTCTGGTTTCACGCAAACGAGGTTTCTCCAGCTTTTCTGAGGTTAGGCAAAGTTCCTCTTGCCAGCCAACTGAGATCACGCGAAGTAACTCTCTTCATCCAATCTGACCCCAATAAAGAACCTATAGCAACCCTTTCGAAGTCAAACGAATGAACTCTCGTAAAATTTTGTGAATTCACGAGAAGGAGCTATCCTTTCCGAGGTCACGCAGAGATGCTCTCGCCAATCTTTCTGAGGTCACATGAAGGACATCTTCCCAACTTTTCTTAAGTCACGTAAATAAGCTGTCGCTAACCTTTCTAAAATCACGCACGAAAATACTCTCGCCAGTTATTATGAGAACTCATAAGCCTTTATGAGTTTACGCAAATAAGTCCTTACAACCCTCTCAGAGATATGGTTAAAGAGCTCTCGCAGTATTTCTAAGATCACGCGTAGGGGCTCTTGCAAACCTTTTTAAGCTCAAATGGGCAGCTCTCGCCAGCCTTTTTGCTTTACCTAACGAGGTGCTTTCTCTAACTTTCTGAGGTCAAGTAAAGAAGCATTTCCAGACAATTTAAAGTCAAACGAAGAAGCATTTATTATCCTTTTTGAGGTTACATGAAATATCTCTCGATAGCTTTTCTGATGTGATGCGAACGAGGTCTCAACAGTCTTTCCGAGGTCAACCAAAAGGAGCTCTTGCCAGTCTTTCTGATTTCACGTAAAGGAGATCTCGCCTGCCTTGTTAAGTTCACGCAAAGTAGTCTCTTCATCTTTTCTGAGGTCAAGTAAAGATGCTTTTTCCAATATTTCTGAGGTCATGTAAAAGAGCTCTCCCCATCTTTTTAGTGCGGTGACGCAAATAACCTGTCACATGCCTTTCTGAGTTTACGAGAATGAGCACACTCAAACCTGTCTAAGGTCAGGCAAAGGACGTGTCGCCTACCTTGTGAGTTCACGAAAAGATCTCTCTCCAACTTCCAGCCTTTCTGAGGTCAGGCAAAGGTCTCTCACTAGCCAGCCATCTGAGGTCTCACTAAGGAACTGTCGCCAGCCAATTTAAAGCCAAAAAAGGACATCTAGCCAGTCTTTTCATAGTCACGCGAAGGAACTCTAGTTAACCTTTTTTAATTTAGGAGAAGGAGCATTTATCAGCTTTTATGAGGTCACGAAACAGAGCATTCGTCAACTGTTCCGATATTACGCAAATGAGCTATCCCTATTGATTCTTAGGTCACGTATACCTTTCTGAGATCTCGCAAAGGAGATATCGCGCTCTTTTTAGTTTTTCTAAAATCACGCGAAAGGACTCAAGCCAGCACTTCCGAGTTCACGCTAAGTAGGTCTCGTCTGCCACCCTAGTTCAAGTGAAAGCGCTATCTCCAGCCTTTCTGAGGTCTCGCAAAGGAACTCTCGCAAGCCAATAAATGACTTCTAGCCAACCTTTTCAAAGTCAGTCAAGGGAACTCTCGTAAACCTTTTTAACTTCACGAGAAGGAGAGAATTTACTAACCTTTTATGATATTACACAAAGGAGGCTTCGCCAGCTTTTCTGATATCATACAAAGGAGCTATCGCCATCCTCTTTGAAGTCACGTAATCTAGACAGTCTTCTCTGACGTTAAACGAAGGACCTTTCCCATCTTTTTTGAGGTCGCGCAAATAAGCTAACGCCAGCCTTTCTAAGATCATGAGCCTTTATGAGTTTACGCAAATAGGTTCTTGCCAGCATCTCTGAGATATGGTGAAAGAGCTTTTACATCGTTTCTGAGATCGCACCTAGGAGCAATAGCAAGTCATCTTGTACCCAAAATAGCTGCTCTTGCCACCATATTCTTTTAACTAGGAGTTCTAACCATATATTTTACTTAACGAGGTGCTATGGCTAGCCTATCTGAGTTCAAATGAAAAAGCTCTGCCGACATTTTGAGGTTGCATGAAATGTCTCTCGCCACCCCTTCTGATATAATGCGGAGAAGGTCTCGCCAGTCTTGTTGAGGTCAACCAGAAGAAGCTCTGGCCTCCTTTTGTGGGATTACGAGAAGGATCTCTCGCCAGCCTTTCTAGTTCACGCAAAGGAGCGTTTGTCTGCTTTTCTGACCTCACACAAAGGAACTATCGTCAGTCTTTATAGGATCACGCGGAAGAGCTCTCGCTTGCCTTTTGATATCACGAAGAAACTCTCGCCAGTCAATCTGAGGCTAATAGAGGGCATCTAGCAACCCTTTTTAAAGTCATGAAAAAACTGTCACCAACATTCCTGAATTCATGAGCAAGAGTCTTCAATAGCCTTTTTGATGTCACGCTAAAGAGCCTTTGCTAGCTTTTCTGAGATCATGCCAGGGAGCTATCGCCATCTTTTCTGAGGTCACGTAAAGATGTTATTGCCAATCTTTCTGGGGTTCTGCGAAGGAGCTCTCACCATCTTTTCTGAAGTCACGAAAATAAGATGTAGCCAGCGTTTATGAGTTTATGGAAATGATATCCTGCCAGCCTCTCTGAGATATGGTGAATGGGCTTTCTACATCCTTTCTGAGGTTATGCGTTGGATTTCTCGTAAGCTTTTTTAAGATCGAAACAGAAGCTCATACCACACGATTTGATTTCATCAAGTCCTTCCGCCAGCATTTCTTCAGTTAGCAAGGAGCTATTACTAGCCTTCCTTATGGCAAGCGAAAAAGCTCTCCTCGCCATTTTGAAATCAAGCGAAGGCGTTTTAGGTCAAGATGTTTTACCATGCCTACTTTTGGCCTTCCATCAACTCAAGTATCGATCAAAGAATTTTCCTAAGAGATCTTAATAAATTAGTGATAATGGAAAGGTAATATATTTGAAAGAGGCTTACCTCAAAGAGACTTAAAAGGACTGTGAACCGATAGATAGCGAAGAGAGTTCAAATTCCTTATGAATAGGTACTTGGCAATATGCATGACCCTAGATCCTGATTTCCTCACTTTGATTAGCCGAGAAGGATTGTTGTTGTGAAACGGGAAATATTTTTTATTCAGTTTGGCTTCTTTCGTGCTACCTCCATAACATCTTCCTCGCCATCATCCAAGCCAATTCCTGCAAGGGACAAGAAATCAATTATTAGAAAAGCCACCTCGTATTAATTCAGTTTTCGTGTGGATGCTCAATAAACAGTGCCTCTATATCTTACGATGGCACTCTTCGTCCTCGGCACTCTCAGAGAAACGTCATTCGAGGGTCATAAATTAGGTGATTAATGAGATCTACATTTCAACCACGTCTCGAAAAGTCATCTTTATTATTTCTTTTTTTATTTCTCGCCCAAAGAGATCTTTGATACCTACACACACGGAAATATACTACATTACTACATATCTGCACATAAATGTATACATGTATATTCTCTCTCCCATAACTTTAGACACAGCCTTCTTCTACATACACACGGTGTTTCTCTTTTCGGGAAAGGAGTGTTTATGAAAAGGACTCGAGAAAATGGGAAATGCTGTTTATATTTATCCACCACTTGTGATTCTTCTAAACCATATTATTAATTCTAATACAAGTATTATTTCTTTATTCATACCATTTGTAATTATATTTTTGTATTCAAAAAGAATTTGATAAAATTTATTGGAATCCTTTTGCATTAGAATCCTTCAGGTAGAAATGAATTCTAAACTTAATATTTGATCACTTCTAAATAAATTTGTATTTATATTTTTGTATTAAAAAAGAATTTGAAAAAAATTATTGGAATCCTTTTGCATTAGAAATCCTTCAGGTAGAAATGCATTTGGAACTTAATATTTGATCACTTCTAAATAAATTTGTATTTATATTTTTGTATTAAAAAAGAATTTGATAAAATTTATTGGAATCCTTTTGCATTAGAATCCTTCAGGTAGAAATGAATTCTAATCTTAATATTTGATCACTTCTAAATCAATTTGTATTCATATTTTTGTATTCAAAAAGAATTTGATAAAATTTATTGGAATCCTTTTGCATTAGAATCCTTCAGGTAGAAATGAATTCTAAACTTAATATTTGATCACTTCTTAATAAATTAGAATTCATATTTTTGTATTCCAAAAGAATTTGATAAATTTATTGGAATCCTTTTGCATTAGAATCCTTTAGGCAGAGATGAATTCTAAACTTAACATTTGATCACTTCTAAATAAATTTGTATTCATATTTTTGTATTAAAAAAGAATTTGATGAAATTTATTGGAATCCTTTTGCATTAGAATGCTTCAGGTAGAAATGCATTCGGAACTTAATATTTGATCACTTCTAAATAAATTTGTATTTATATTTTTGTATTAAACAAGAATTTGAAAAAAACTATTGGAATCATTTTGCAATAGAATCCTTCAGGTAGAAATGTATTCTAAACTTAATATTTCATCACTTTTAAATAAATTTGTATTTATATTTTTGTATTCATAAAGAATTTGATAAAATTTATTGGAATCCTTTTGCATTAGAATCCTTCAGGTAGAAATGCATTCGGAACTTAATATTTGATCACTTCTAAATAAATTTGTATTTATATTTTTGTATTCAAAAAGAATTTGATAAAATTTATTGGAATCCTTTTGCATTAGAATCCTTCAGGTAGAAATGCATTCGGAACTTAATATTTGATCACTTGTAAATAAATTTGTATTTATATTTTTGTATTCAAAAAGAATTTGATAAAATTTATTGGAATCCTTTTGCATTAGAATCCTTCAGGTAGAAATGGATTCTAAACTTAATATTTGATCACTTCTAAATAAATTTGAATTCATATTTTTGTATTCCAAAAGAATTTGATAAATTTATTGGAATCATTTTGCATTAGAATCCTTTGGGCAGAGATGAATTCTAAACTTAACATTTGATCACTTCTAAATAAATTTGTATTCATATTTTTGTATTAAAAAAGAATTTGATGAAATTTATTGGAATCCTTTTGCATTAGAATCCTTCAGATAGAAATGCATTCGGAACTTAATATTTGATCACTTCTAAATAAATTTGTATTCATATTTTTGTATTAAACAAGAACTTAAAAAAAATTATTGGAATCATTTTGCATTAGAATTCTTCAGGTAGAAATGTATTCTAAACTTAATATTTCATCACTTTTGAAATAAATTTGTATTTATATTTTTGTATTCAAAAAGAATTTGATAAAATTTATTGGAATCCTTTTGCATTAGAATCCTTCAGGTAGAAATGAATTTTAAACTTAATATTTGATCACTTCTAAATAAATTTGTATTTATATTTTTGTATTAAAAAAGAATTTGATAAAATTTATTGGAATCCTTTTGCATTAGAATCCTTCAGGTAGAAATGCATTCGGAACTTAATATTTGATCACTTCTAAATAAATTTGTAGTTATATTTTTGTATTAAAAAATAATTTGATAAAATTTATTGGAATCCTTTTGCATTAGAATCCTTCAGGTAGAAATGCATTCGGAACTTAATATTTGATCACTTCTAAATAAATTTGTATTTATATTTTTGTATTAAAAAAGAATTTGATAAAATTTATTGGAATCCTTTTGCATTAGAATCCTTCAGGTAGAAATGCATTCGGAACTTAATATTTGATCACTTCTAAATAAATTTGTATTCATATTTTTGTATTCAAAAAGAATTTGATAAAATTTATTGGAATCCTTTTGCATTAGAATCCTTTATATAGAAATGCATTTGGAACTCAATATTTGATCACTACTAAATATATTTGTATTGATATTTTTGTATTAAAAAAGAATTTGATAAAATTTATTGGAATCCTTTTGCATTAGAATCCTTCAGGTAGAAATGAATTCTAAACTTAATATTTGATCACTTCTAAATAAATTTGTATTTATATTTTTGTATTAAAAAGAATTTGATAAAATTTATTGGAATCCTTTTGCAATAGAATTGTTCAGGTAGAAATGCATTCGGAACTTAATATTTGATCACTTCTAAATAAATTTGCAGTTATATTTTTGTATTAAAAAAGAATTTGATAAAATTTATTGGAATCCTTTTGCATTAGAATCCTTCAGGTAGAAATGCATTCTAAACTTAATATTTGATCACTTCTAAATAAATTTGTATTCATATTTTTGTATTCAAAAAGAATTTGATAAAATTTATTGGAATCCTTTGGCATTAAAATCCTTCAGGTAGAAATCCATTCGAAACTTAATATTTGATAACTTCTAAATAAATTTGTATTCATATTTTGGTATTTAAAAAGAATTTGATAAAATTTATTGGAATCCTTTTGCATTAGAATCCTTCAGGTAGAAATCCATTCGAAACTTAATATTTGATCACTTCTAAATAAATTTGTATTTATATTTTTGTATTAAAAAAGAATTTGATCAAATTTATTGGAATTATTTTGCATTAGAATCCTTCAGGTAGAAATACATTCGAAACTTAATATTTGATCACTTTTAAATAAATTTGTATATATATTTTTGTATTCAAAAAGAATTTGATAAAATTTATTGGAATGATTTTGCATTAGAATCCTTCAGGTAGAAATGAATTCTAAACTTAATATTTGATCACTTCTAAATAAATTTGTATTTATATTTTTGTATTCAAAAAGAATTTGATAAAATTTATTGGAATGATTTTGCATTGGAATCCTTCAGGTAGAAATGAATTCTAAACTTAATATTTGATCACTTCTAAATATATTTGTATTCATATTTTTGTATTCAAAAAGAATTTGATAAAATTTATTGGAATCCTTTTGCATTAGAATCCTTCAGGTAAAAATACATTTGAAACTTAATATTTGATCACTTCTAAATAAATTTGTATATATATTTTTGTATTGAAAAAGAATTTGATAAAATTTATTGGAATCCTTTTGCATTAAAATCCTTCAGGTAGAAATACATTCGAAACTTAATATTTGATCACTTCTAAATAAATTTGTATTCATATTTTTGTATTCAAAAAGAATTTGATAAAATTTATTGGAATCATTTTGCATTAGAATCCTTCAGGTAGAAATGAATTCTAAACTTAATATTTGATCACTTCTAATAAATTTGTATTTATATTTTTGTATTCAAAAAGAATTTGATAAAATTTATTGGAATGATTTTGCATTGGAATCCTTCAGGTAGAAATGAATTCTAAACTTAATATTTGATCACTTCTAAATAAATTTGTATTTATATTTTTGTATTCAAAAAAGAATTTGATAAAATTTATTGGAATCCTTTTGCATTAGAATCCTTCAGGTAGAAATCCATTCGAAACTTAATATTTGATAACTTCTAAATAAATTTGTATTCATATTTTGGTATTTAGAAGAATTTGATAAAATTTATTGGAATCCTTTTGCATTAGAATCCTTCAGGTAGAAATCCATTCGAAACTTAATATTTGATCACTTCTAAATAAATTTGTATTTATATTTTGTATTAAAAAAGAATTTGATAAAATTTATTGGAATTATTTTGCATTAGAATCCTTCAGGTAGAAATACATTCGAAACTTAATATTTGATCACTTTTAAATAAATTTGTATATATATTTTTGTATTCAAAAAGAATTTGATAAAATTTATTGGAATGATTTTGCATTAGAATCCTTCAGGTAGAAATGAATTCTAAACTTAATATTTGATCACTTCTAAATAAATTTGTATTTATATTTTTGTATTCAAAAAGAATTTGATAAAATTTATTGGAATGATTTTGCATTGGAATCCTTCAGGTAGAAATGAATTCTAAACTTAATATTTGATCACTTCTAAATAAATTTGTATTTATATTTTTGTATTCAAAAAGAATTTTATAAAATTTATTGGAATCCTTTTGCATTAGAATCCTTCAGGTAGAAATGCATTCGGAACTTAATATTTGATCACTTCTAAATAGATTTGTATTTATATTTTTGTATTCAAAAAGAATTTGATAAAATTTATTGGAATCCTTTTGCATTAGAATCCTTCAGGTAGAAATGAATTCTAAACTTAATATTTGATCACTTTTAAATAAATTTGTATTTATATTTTTGTATTAAAAAAGAATTTGATAAAATTTATTGGAATCCTTTTGCATTAGAATCCTTCAGGTAGAAATACCTTCGAAACCTAATATTTGATCACTTCTAAATAAATTTGTATTCATATTTTTGTATTAAAAAAGAATTTGATAAAATTTATTGGAATCCTTTTGCATTAGAATCCTTCAGGTAGAAATACATTCGAAACTTAATATTTGATTACTTCTAAATAAATTTGTATTCATATTTTTCTATTCAAAAAGAATTTGATAAAATCTATTGGAATCATTTTGCATTAGAATCCTTCAGGTAGAAATTCTTTCGAAACTTAATATTTGATCACTTCTAAATCATTTGTATTCATATTTTTGTATTAAAAAAGAATTTGATAAAATTTATTGGAATCATTTTGCATTAGAATCCTTCAGGTAGAAATGCATTCGAAACTTAATATTTGATCACTTCTAAATAAATTTGTATTCAAAAAGAATTTGATAAAATTTATTGGAATCCTTTTGCATTAGAATCCTTCAGGTAGAAATGCATTCGGAACTTAATATTTGATCACTTCTAAATAAATTTGTATTTATATTTTGTATTAAAAAAGAATTTGATAAAATTTATTGGAATCCTTTTGCATTAGAATCCTTCAGGTAGAAATGCATTCGGAACTTAATATTTGATCACTTCTAAATAAATTTGTATTCATATTTTTGTATTCAAAAAGAATTTGATAAAATTTATTGGAATCCTTTTGCATTAGAATCCTTTATGTAGAAATGCATTTGGAACTCAATATTTGATCACTTCTAAATATATTTGTATTGATATTTTTGTATTAAAAAAGAATTTGATAAAATTTATTGGAATCCTTTTGCATTAGAATCCTTCAGGTAGAAATGAATTCTAAACTTAATATTTGATCACTTCTAAATAAATTTGTATTTATATTTTGGTATTTAGAAGAATTTGATAAAATTTATTGGAATCCTTTTGCATTAGAATCCTTCAGGTAGAAATCCATTCGAAACTTAATATTTGATCACTTCTAAATAAATTTGTATTTATATTTTGTATTAAAAAAGAATTTGATAAAATTTATTGGAATTATTTTGCATTAGAATCCTTCAGGTAGAAATACATTCGAAACTTAATATTTGATCACTTTTAAATAAATTTGTATATATATTTTTGTATTCAAAAAGAATTTGATAAAATTTCTTGGAATGATTTTGCATTAGAATCCTTCAGGTAGAAATGAATTCTAAACTTAATATTTGATCACTTCTAAATAAATTTGTATTTATATTTTTGTATTCAAAAAGAATTTGATAAAATTTATTGGAATGATTTTGCATTGGAATCCTTCAGGTAGAAATGAATTCTAAACTTAATATTTGATCACTTCTAAATAAATTTGTATTTATATTTTTGTATTCAAAAAGAATTTGATAAAATTTATTGGAATCCTTTTGCATTAGAATCCTTCAGGTAGAAATGCATTCGGAACTTAATATTTGATCACTTCTAAATAAATTTGTATTTATATTTTTGTATTCAAAAAGAATTTGATAAAATTTATTGGAATCCTTTTGCATTAGAATCCTTCAGGTAGAAATGAATTCTAAACTTAATATTTGATCACTTTTAAATAAATTTGTATTTATATTTTTGTATTAAAAAAGAATTTGATAAAATTTATTGGAATCCTTTTGCATTAGAATCCTTCAGGTAGAAATACATTCGAAACTTAATATTTGATCACTTCTAAATAAATTTGTATTCATATTTTTGTATTAAAAAAGAATTTGATAAAATTTATTGGAATCCTTTTGCATTAGAATCCTTCAGGTAGAAATACATTCGAAACTTAATATTTGATTACTTCTAAATAAATTTGTATTCATATTTTTCTATTCAAACTGAATTTGATAAAATCTATTGGAATCATTTTGCATTAGAATCCTTCAGGTAGAAATTCTTTCGAAACTTAATATTTGATCACTTCTAAATCATTTGTATTCATATTTTTGTATTAAAAAAGAATTTGATAAAATTTATTGGAATCATTTTGCATTAGAATCCTTCAGGTAGAAATGCATTCGAAACTTAATATTTGATCACTTCTAAATAAATTTGTATTCAAAAAGAATTTGATAAAATTTATTGGAATCCTTTTGCATTAGAATCCTTCAGGTAGAAATGAATTCTAAACTTAATATTTGATCACTTCTAAATAAATTTGTATTTATATTTTTGTATTAAAAAAGAATTTGATAAAATTTATTGGAATCCTTTTGCATTAGAATCCTTCAGGTAGAAATGAATTCTAAACTTAATATTTGATCACTTCTAAATAAATTTGTATTTATATTTTTGTATTAAAAAAGAATTTGATAAAATTTATTGGAATCCTTTTGCATTAGAATCCTTCAGGTAGAAATACATTCGAAACTTAATATTTGATCACTTCTAAATAAATTTGTATTCATATTTTTGTATTCAAAAAGAATTTGATAAAATTTATTGGAATCATTTTGCATTAGAATCCTTCAGGTAGAAATGCATTCGAAACTTAATATTTAATCACTTCTAAATAAATTAAATACAAACATTGAAATAAAGTAAAACTTTAAAAGTTTATCACTTATTTGGCGAAGAATAATTCTGATTAATTTAAATCTTTAATAATCTGTTTAAGTTTGAGCGAAAAGAGGAAAGAAATTAGAGGAAGGCGATTTTCACAACAAAAAAGTAAAACCAATTAATTATGATGATAGAATCCTCTTTCTTACATCATAAATTCTTATTTTATTTCTTTTTTTTTAATTATTTATGCTATATGAACTCAGTATCTGAATTCTGTTTCTCTCATGTACATATATGGGCAAAGTTTTTCGCCAGACACAGATTTTTGTATTCATAAGTGTTATACTGCTTCAGAATAGTAACATACCATATACCTAATTTTTCAGTAGAATACCCGGCAAATGAAATATATATAATCTTCTCTCTAAAATTGTGGTAGCCGTGTGGTTCGTTGCCAGATCAAATTCGAAGCTAAATTTAATTTTTAGAAGACAATATCTTGACTCATAGTGACGTATATATTTGGTAGTTAATGCACTAATAGAGACACCATGTGAACGCAAACAGATAGATACGTAAGGAAACACACATAAACATATATATATTAAGAATAGAGAGATGCATTTTACGGACGTTTCTGTATAAAATAATATGCCCTTAAATAATTCATTACTTAGGATCAGGTTTCCGAAGTGACTGGTTTCCATCAACAGACGTCACACCCAAAACCTGCTCCTAATAAAGAATTAGATAATTTTATATTGTTTTATAAAAAGAATCCGTAAACTGTCTCCCTGATCATTTGAAAGCTCGATACTGAATTAAAATACTTATGTATAATTATAGATATCGTGCGGCCAAACTTTTGCTCTCCTTATTCAAAATTTAGTCAGTGACGCTGATTTAAAAAAAAAAATCGCATCTGTTTCGTTCTAATATCGACCCTGGAACAGGTACAAGCGTGTTATAAATTATGTTTTACTTTAATTTTCTTACTTTGAGTTTTAGATAGATAGAAAATGTCATTTGTCTCTCTGCTTTTCTTTCCTCTCTACACAATTCTTCCATTGAGTCGTCTCTCTGCTTTTCTTTCCTCTCTACACAATTCTTCCATTGAGTCGTCTCTCTGCTTTTCTTTCCTCTCTACACAATTCTCCCATTGAGTCCTCTCTGAACGCCCTTTGAGCCATTCCATACCACCCATTGAGCCTTTCTGTAACACCTATGGAACCATCCCGTAACGTCCCTTGAGATCTAACGACAAGGATCTGGTATACTTAGGTCTGACCCTGTCACCAATTGAGGGGTCACGTAACACCTAATGAGTCCTTCCGTAGCACCTTATGAGACATCCCAAAAGTGACTTAACACCGTTCAAGTAAGCTTAATCTGGACCGTAACGCCATAATAACCCCCCTGTGCTATCAATTGAACCCTCCCCTAACACCACCCATTGATTCCTCACGTAATATCTATTGATATCCGCCGTACTGCTCATTGAGCCTTCCTGTTAGCCAGTAATACCCATTGAGCACTCTCGTACAACCCATTGAGTGCTCCTGTTAGCTATTAATAGCCATTGAGTTCTCTCGTATAACCCATTGAGCTTCCCTGTTAGCCATTAATACCCATTGATCTCTCTCTTACTGCTCATTGAACGCTCCCGTTAGCCAGTAATACCAATTGAGTCATCTCATACAACCCCTTCGAGCCTTCCTGTTAGCCAGTAATACCCATTGAGCCCTCTCTTACAACCCATTTACCGGTCCTATTAGCCAGGAATACCCATTTAGCCCTCTAGTAAAACCCATTGAATGCTCCTATTAGCAAGTAATAACAATTGAGTCATCTTGTACAACCCCTCCGAGCCTTCCTATTAGCGAGTAATACCTAATGAGCTCTCTCGTACAACCCATTAAGCCTTCTTGTTAGCCATTAATACCCACTTAGCCCTCCTTTACAACGCATTGAAGGTCCTATTATTCAAGAATACCCATTAATCCCTCTCCTACAACCCATTGAGCGGTCCTATTAGTCAGGATTACCATTTGAGAACCTTCATACGAATATTGGTCCATCCTTTTAGCCAGTAATACTCATTTAGCATTCTTGTTAGCCAATAAATCCATTGATTTCTTCCTTACTGCTCATTGAACGCTCCTGTTATCCGGTAATACCAATTGAGTTATCTCATACAAACCCTTCGAGCTTTCCTGTTAGCCATTTATAACCCTTGAGACCTCTCGTACAACCCATTGAGCCTTCCTATTAGCCAGTATGTCGTAGAATAGGCTCCCGATGATATACCATATATAACTATTCGTTAAGGGAATTTTCTATATTTCGAGTGCGTGGTAATCTGATTGGCCGAGGTTAGTTCAAAAAGGGGAGGGGGCTTAGAGAGGCTTATTTATCTTCAATATGCTTAAGAAGTGGAACGGAACACAAGGATAAATAATATGGCTATCATTAATAAAATAGAGTTTATTAATTAAACTATCAACAACACACAAAAAAAATGTTTACATAAACGGGGAATGAAAGGGTCGTGGGAATATCTGACTAATCCTAGGATTAATATTTAGAGAGATTTAAAACAGTAAATAAACAAAAAAAGGGGGGGAATGGTTCGCTAAGCTATTTAAAGCACAGGGTTGCGTTGACAAAAGGTTAAATGATTAAAGGTAATGCTCAGCTTACGTAATTACAAAGTTGTTGTGCAAAGGAAGACGATGCGAAGGAATCGTTGGTCCAACTGGCGAATTCCAGCAAAGGGGTTCTTTGGGGGGGTTGTCCTTAACGAGGGGGAAGGACTGTCTTCGAGGAGTAAGAGCGAAGTGGGGCTCGGAAGTACGAGCGATCTTTGTGACAGCAAATCGGAGATGTTCTAGATGAACAATGGAGGTTATTGTTGAAACCAAGCGTTCTCTTGAAGAACGTTAAAAAGGGGGGAATTAAATCATCCGGACGTGATGTGTTGGGAACGAGAACCGTTTCTTGTGAAACGGGCTCAAAGAACAATGGCTGTTCTAACGTTGTTCTCTTTCTGAACAACAGGGGGGCCTTGTTGACTTGGCGTCTCAAATGGCACGAACCTTGGCACTCAAGGGATATTGTCCTCTTCTGGACAATAAGGGGTTTCTCGGCAGAGTTCCTAGGTGCACAAGGGAGACCGGATCGGTTTGATGCCTCGTGAAGATAATCTGGATCTGCTTCAATTGGGAAAAGCTATTGTATAAATAGCCGGAGCCCCATCTCCATGGCGTAGGGGATAGTTGGGTGGGGGACTTCAGGAAAATGTCCGTGTGGCGCTTGGGAAAATACCTTTTCTGCCCATAAGCCTAATTCAATCTGGAGAGATCGACGTATGGAGGTGAAACGGGGGAGTGAACCTACTTAATTAAACATTGGCTATGATGGGAGATAACGCGCTCTGCTTCCTCTCGCAGGCAGGATGCAAGTGGGTAAGCATGTGGGTAAGCATGGTTAACATGTGATAGAGGCTGAATTAAAGCAGCCTCAGACCGTTCTATCACACCCCTCCATTCCAGGGGAAGTTGTCACTTCGAAAAAAAGAGAGAAGGGACAACCATAGAGCTCCGTTTTGGAGAACTCAATTTCTTGCACCGACCGTACCTTCATGCACCTAGCTAGTATTACCTCAATACATATGATTATGTTGATCATTTGATTATAGGGGAAACTAACCTTTAATACAAACTTAGCCATAAAAGAGACATGGAACAATGAAATAATATAAAATTAGTACATATGGGACAAAAGAATTCATACGTAAATTAATGGGTACAAATATATACACATACGAAAAAAATAAAAAATAGACATTAAGCCACAAAATTCAGACATATACAGTGGCGGCAACAAAAAAAGTGACATTGAATATTGGCAACAGAAATCGATACACAAAATCGCTTTCACGATTTTACTTGCCAACAAGCCAATGAAAAGGGGCGGGGCTTATGCCGCGAGTGGACGACTCTCCTGAGCTAAGACAACAGAACTGCGCTTTATTGGAACATACGTGTCTCGTTTGAGCTCGTACAGTGAGGTTTTAGTGTACGGCGCTCCAGCGTACTGATTTCCTGCATTCGAGCCTACATTTGACGTGCTATAACTTCTGTGAAAATGGATACAATGGGGCACTAAAAGCTTTCTATGACAGAGGAAAGCTGTGCCTTGACCTTATTAGAGCTGGGAAAGTCTTTTATTGATGTAGCAGCAGATTTAGGAACCTCAAGAAATACGATTTATCGCCTAAAACGGGCTGCTGAGTTATTGCCACCAGGTACCCTACCAAAGAGGAAGGAGGGCACTGGTGCAGCTAGGAAGACATCACCAAGGACTGATAATATCCTAAGGCGTGAAGTGATGTCAGACCCTTCTGTAACTTCCGCTTCAATCAAGAAAAAACACCCAGACCTTCTCCAGAACGTCGCCCTCAGGAACATCCGTCATCGCTTACAGAAGGACTTAGGCCTACCGGCTTGCCGCGCTGCCAAGAAGCCACTTCTTACCAAGGCTATGAAGATGAAAAGACTCAATTTTTGCAAGACCTATAAACATTGGACAGCTGCTAATTGAAAGAAGGTCATGTTCAGTGATGAGAGCACCTTTAGACTGGTCAGAGGAGAGTCAAAGATCGTGCGTCGTCCCAGCAATGTGTCTCGGTATGACCAAAAATATACCGTGAAAACTGTGAAGCACCCTGATAGTGTGATGGTGTGGGGTGCCTTTAGTGGAAACAAGGGCAGAGGAGGTCTGTACTTCCTTCCCAAGAATGTAACCATGAGGGGGACTAACTATCTCGAAGTTTTGAGGCAGCACATGCTGCCATTTTGGGAAATTCATCAGTGTGAATTTTTCATGCATGATGGCGCCTCTGCTCACAGGTCTCAGTTAGTAAAAAAGTTCTTCAATGATAATAATATTAGTGTTTTGGAGTAGCCTGGTAATTCCCCGGACCTAAATCCTATTGAGAATTCTTGGAATCTAATGAAAACCAAAGTTCAAGAGACAGCACCCGGCAGCATCAAGGACCTGATAGAATCACTGAAGAAGATCTGGGTTACGATCGACCCCACCTACTTTGCAAACCTGGATGAATAAATGCCCAATCGACTTAGGATGGTTATCAAGTGCAAGGGCAACATGACCGAGTATTAACTTTCATGAAATATTCATAATAAAATATGTAAGTTACATTTTTCTGTTTCATTTTCCCCGAATTGTCACATGTCACTTTTTTTGTTGCCGCCACTGTACATTAACTAATTATATTACAGGAGAATCTAATTTAAGTCGTGCAAGACGGTATATACATACATGGAGATCCTAATCCTACGAATTACAAATTAATCTACACTATTTGGTAACGCATTCCTACTGAGTACGTCAGCGACCTGATTATCGGAACCTTTTATGTAATTTATCTTAAATTGGTACTTATGTAAGAGTAGACTCCAGCGCATAATTCGGCCGTTGGAGTGTCGTACATTCCGAATATAGGCCAACGGGCGGTGGTCAGTTCCTATCTGAAATTCTTTTCCTATCAAATACATCTTAAACTTGTCAATAACCCAAATAATAGCGAGAGCTTCCTTCTCTATAGTGGCATATCTCTTTTCACGGGGTAATAACTGGCGACTAGCATATGCAACTGGATCACTCGTTCCATCATCCTCATATTGAAGGAGTACACCTCAAATGCCCTCGTTGCTCGCGTCGGTCTTAATCTCAAAGGATTTTTCCGGGTTGGGCAACTTCAAGGTCGTTAATTTAATATCATGCTCGAAACTATTAGCGCATCCAGGCTTCTCTGAAATAACGTCGTCGAACTGACATAATAGTTCTTGTAGCTGACTATTTTGATGTGGTGTCAGCTGTGCGTCGATATCCAGGTCAGAGGGTTCAAAAGACTCGCTTGGCAGGGAAGGAAGAGGGTAATCGGCATCAGGTAAGGAGCAGGAGTACTTCATCACCGGGTTTAAATTTCCGATCTTCGGACCTGACATCAAAATAGGTTTTATATTTTTCCAAATTGAAATCGGCATTTTCATAGGCGATGTTTGCGCATTTCTCGAGCCTCTGGGCTAGATCCAAGACATAGGCGTAGGATGACTGGAGTTCTTGATCCAGTTGGCGCTTGATTAGCAACTCCTTTAAAATGCTGAGTGGTCCGCGTACATTACGTCCATAAAGGAGCTCAAACGGGGCGAAGCCTAATGTTCGGTGAGGAATTTCTCGATAGGCGAATAGGGCGACCGGGAGATATCGGTGCCATTTGCGGGGCTGTTCGGCACAAATCTTCTTAATAAAGGATTTTAAATTTCTATTTAATTTTTCGCACATTCTGTTTGTCTGTGGCCAGAAGGGGGTGGTAAAAAGGGGCTTTACCATGAGCAGCTTTCCTACGTACTCCATCAAATTTGGAGGTGAATTGTCGCCCTCTGTCTAAGAGTATTTCCTTGGGGACGCCTACCCTTGAAAAGATGGAAATGAGGGCCTCGACGCAAGAAATACTATCGATTCGGCGAATGGGGACAGCCTTGGGAAAACGGGTAGCAAAGTCAACTAAGGTAAAAATATAGCCGTGCATTTCGCTCGAAGGGGGGTGGATAGGGCCAACCAGGTCGATGGACACTCTGGAGAAGGGTTCAGTTATGACTGGTCCCCTTTGTAAGGGAGCAGGTTTGACCCGCCCCTTAGCGGACCTCTTCTGACACACATCTCACGATCGACAATGCTTTAAGATGTCAGATGCAGCACCTGGCCAATATTTAGAAATACGCTGACCCGTTTTATGTAGTATGACTAAAATGACCGGAAAAGATGCTGTCATGAGCTATTTTGAGCACTATAGGTACATGGAATCGTGGAAGGCATAAGACAGTTGTAACAGCGTTATTACTGTCCTCGGCAGATCGGTAAAGTAGACCACCTTGCTCCAGGTACCTTATTACTTTGGGTCCACGGACAGTCTCCGTGTCCTTGTTCTGGGCCTTATCCCATAAGGGTGCTAGTGCTTCACACTCTTTTTGTGCGGACCTAAAGTCCTGGTTAAGGATCTCCGAGAATTCGGACGGTATCGGGGTTCTGAGGGGGGCGGGCTCCTGGGCTTCCTTCTTAGTTGGGCCTCGAGTAAGGGCGGCCTGGGACACAGGGTCGGAGCTTACTTGAGGGCTCTGTCCTATAAGTACGGAACAAAATTTTATGGGTGCTTAAATGACTTCAGCCCAGCCATCATAATACTGACACTGCAGGTAACATCTAACGACGGGGAATCGGTTCGCCCGCCTAAGGTAGTCATGTACCACCACAGTTATTTCGTGGTTAGGGTCCACTGTTCGGAGGAGTTCGTCGGACACGATGAAACACATGCACCCTGTGTCCCTGATGAGAGTAGACACACGGCAGCCGTTCACGCTGCCCTTCTCAAATTTCAAAGTTCCCGGGGAACTTTTATCAAAAATAAAATTTACCTGGTGGACTAACGGAGGAGGAGAAGTTGATGCTTGGGTCTGCACCACCGGGGAAGCCGGGGTGGCATTAATCTGGTGAACTTGGTGGGCTGGTCCGCTTTTAAGCCTAGAATTTTGGGGGCAATTCCAGCTCATGTGGTTTTCTGCCCCGCAGGTGAAGCATATGATTGGTCGCTTCGGGAAGAGTGATGGTGGAGAAATCTTAACGGGAGGTTTGTTGTCTCGTTGTTGGTTTGGGAGGAGAAAGTTTTGGGGTTTTACGGGGCCCGGAAACTTCATCGGCTTTCCTGGGGAGGGGCGCAAATCCTTCCTTCTTTCCTGGTAGGGGGATTGCTGAGAACTCTGATTCTCCTTGGGGTATAAATTATGGCTTGCGGCATGGACATCCGCTTCTTCGGTACACACTTTAAAGGTCTGGCGCCGACGATCCTTGACGAACGCGCGGATCTCCGTCGGGAGAGACGCCAAAAATTGATCACGCAACACGAAGTCTGTTAAGGACTCGTAGTTACGATCAACCTTTGAGGATTCTAACCAGAATTTAAAATTCCTCTGAGAAAAGGAAATTCTTGTCGAAATTCTTGTCGGTAGAAATCGGGAGTCATATTATGAGCGGCCATAACTCAGCTTTTAAGGTGCTGTAGTCAATTGTACATTCAGATGGTAAAGAAACGAAAATGTCGCGCATTTTACAATTTAAAAGGGGAAGTAATCTTACTACACCCTCAGCCTCCAAATCCAGATTATTGATTTCGAGGATCTTTTCGAAGTGTGCTAAAAATGCTCCGAAATCCTCTCCATCCTTGAAATTGGAGAGCTTAAGTGGAAGATTGGTTGGGGCTTCGGAACGTAAACTTACCGATTGGGTTTCAGCATGTACGCGAGCCATTTCAAGCTCATGGTGAAGCTCAGCTTGTCTTTTCCGTTCCTCTCTTTCTTTTTGTTGGATTTCTCTTTCTCTTTCTTCTCGTTAAACTTCACTTTACCTTTTTTCTCTTAACTTTTCTCTTTCTGTTCGTTGCTCCTCTTGGACGTACTCAATCAATTCTCTTCCGGAAAGTCCCAAGGATTCTCCTTGCGCTTTGAAGATTTCAAACTGAGTCATTTTTGCACTTGGGGGCGCAATAGTCAACCAACTAAATTCCTTGCGATAAGAATTATGCCTTCTAGTGAATTAGCCTACCTAAATATGGACACTGACCTATTCGTGATTGGTTTTTCGACCTAGATAACCAATGATTAAAATAACACAAAAAAACACAAACAAATTATTATAACAGTTCCTTGAGCTACTCCATCTTCTTAAGTTTCAAAAAGGGGATAGCAATCGTTAAAGCAAAATGGAACTACTATACTCTACTCTTATAACGAATAACACTATGCTTCACTCGACTGAGACCAGTTTTTGCAAAGATATAGCGTTAAACCCCACACCTGACAGATATAAACAAGTGAAACAAAAAAAAACTTTAATACTATACAAACAACAAATGAGATTAACAAGAATGATACAATTTAACTATTACGTTAACCATCCGACAAATTAATATTGAAAAGAATTTACAAATAATGATATTATTTGAGCCGTACGAGGCACAATAATCACCCTAGAGGGATTGGGAGGAGACTACAAGTGAGCCTTGCAGTCGGAGAGTGCCACGCCTCTTCGATGATGAAAAAAAGAAAATGTAATGGCTACGATTTCTGGATGAGACCTCTAGTATTCTCTCGAGGGAGTATTTTTTTCGGAGAGTGGATCTAAGCTCATTAATCCTGACTGAGTCCTTCGTCCTTGACCTTCGTTGTTCCGAATAATGGTTTCTGCCTGCGAGCCCAGAGGGTGGCGAGTTATCGCTCGAGAATCGCGCGTCGTCTTTGGATAGTTCCAATGACCTCTCAAGATGCTGCGTGAGCACTGAGTGAATCTTTCTTATGTGAAAGCTGCGTAGATACAGCTCGCGTTCAGAATTCTCTGAAAATGCTCCTCTAAACATTCCTGGGTTGGGGAATATATACGATTCCGCCGGAAGCGATCCCGGCTCTGTCTCAAAGACACAGCGGTGAAGGTTTTAGCGCCATATCGGTAAATGGTGAATCGGCTCTAGTCTGACTTCGTTATAGCTCTGGAAGTTTACCGAAAGATTCCGATGGAATATTCTTCGTCCGTGAGATACTCCTTTCTCTTTATCTGCTCAACTCACTTTCTTTCCCTCTCTCTCTCTCTCTCTAACACCCATTAATCCTTCATGTTACACCAATTAGTTCATCTCATGTTCAAAAAACTGTTTAGGGTGAAGTTCGTGCGGTGGTTAAGGCCCCATGTAGTAGTGACCCTCTTGAAACCCCATGGAACTCTCCCGTAACACCCATTGATTTACCCTTAGTCCAAAGCACCGATTAGGCGGAGAACGTGTGTTATTCTGCATCCCTCATTGGCCCTCCCTGAACACCCGTTGTTTTCCTCTTAAATAAGAACTGAGACTTTTTTCTTCCCATACTTTTTGAGACCTTTTCAAACACTCCTTAAGCCCTAATTGTACTCTATCCTGACTCTAAACGACATCCCCAGACTTTTTTGCTCAGTCTACTACTCTCCTCTTCTATACTCCTGTTCCTATTCATTAACCCCTCTGGATAAATAGGACGGCTTAATGATCGTCAAGCGGCCATCATGATCCTTTGCCGATATAATTAATATATGAATTCTCTAAAGGGTATGGTAGTTAAACAAACATATTTTTCCGCTAATTTACATAATAACAAACAATAATAAACGCCCACTTAAAGAAGTCCAGTTCCCTCAACACGCATCTGCAAAATGGTTAGCCAAAATGCCAATTTGAAATGTCATATGGCATCCAACTAAAAGAGAGGTGTTTGTAAATAAGACCAAAATTAAACTGACCACATACACCTGCCAATCAACAAAGCTGCAATAATCAATAATGAAATACCAACGGACCGCTACGCAAAGACGTTAAGAATATTAACAGATCAAGCATTTTAAAAAGATCATCGGTCAAACAACGAGACCTAATCTTCCCATGTTATCAAATTATCACGGAGCATTCCATATTTTATTCTTTGTTTAAGAGCTCAACATTTAACCGCATTGTTAAGCAGGACTTAAAATTGCATCCTTATAATATACATGCATGATATTAATTTCTTAAAAGTTATTTGCATCGTCGTAGAAAATTTGTAGAATGGCTTCTCCATTTTCCATAAACCTGCTGGTTCCTTAGATAACTTTGTGACTGGTGACGAGGTAATATTTTTCCTGAATGGAAAGATAAATTGCCATAATATTCGCGAATATTCGCCTCTGAACAATTCCCCAGAATTTAACTTTGTGATACGTATTGGTCGGCAGAAAATGTCTCTGTGGATAGGAATATGCGGGAATTGCCATCACTCCGGCACATTGTGTTACGACAATAGTTTTACTAGAGCTTCCTACTGAATATGATCAACGAACGGATCATCCCAGTACTCCTTCGTATTTACAGCAATCAATTTAATAGACTTTAGTGGACACAGGACGGAGCCACAGTTCATAGAATGCTTGCTGTAATAAAAAGACTGAGAGAACTTTTTAGTAATCATATTGTCGCGCAAAATCATTCAAATAAATGACCCCCCGAGATCTCCAGATTTAACACCGTGCGATTTCTTCTTAAGGGGACATTAGAGAGTAAAGTGTATTCTACCTCCCCGAAAACATAAACCGTTAAATGATGGTATCACACATTTATTCAATTTACTTAAGGCAAAATCTACACTTTTTGAAGAGTTGTGCAATTAATGTAATCAAAGGTCTAATTGTGCTTAGAAAGAAATGGAGGACATTTGAAAGGAAACAGTGGTTAGAAAATTTAAAAAATACATTCCTTTTTACCCATAAGTAGTGTGTTTCTTTCTAAATGGATAGATAAATTTGTTAAATTTTAACTTGGGCTTTTCATCCTTTCCCTTTCTTGCAGAAACATTTTTTTGCCTTTGTGTATTAATATCGTAAGAATAAATTAAATGAATCTTTTTACCATCGAAGGATAAATAGTTGTTAAACTAAACAAATTTTACAGGACCAAAACATTTCTAATAGTTTTTGAGTAATACTACCTTAAATTTCGGCTATCTTTTTCGTGGGTCCCCCTGTATATACTTGTATATATATATGCAACAAAGCCCACAGGAAAAATTAATACGAGGATTCCAAGTACTTTCGAACTTTATTTCAAGTTCTTTATCAAAGAATGATGAGGAACTCGAAATAAAGTTCGAAAGTACTTGGAATCCTCGTATTAATTTTCCCTGTGGGCTTTGTTGCATTTATTGCATACTCACGCGATACTTTGTGAGTTTTCCACACACACATATATATATATATATATATATATAGAGAGAGAGAGAGAAAGAGGGGGGGGATTTGTACAAAGCAGAGCACACTTTGATTTGAATGAGTGTATGAGACTGAAAACTGGAGTTCTAAAGGCCTGAGAAAGGGACAATGGAAGCCTCAAAGATCAAAGAGAGCAAAGCACAGCTCGAATACGGTAAAGCATAAAGAGAAGAATAGTATTATGCTTCAGACGTTTTGCTAAGATTGTTCAGAGACGATCCTCTTTCTTTCTCTCTTGACAAAGACAGAACCAAAATTAAAGTGTATATGAGATAGTGCGAAGTGGTAGAGAGATAAGAATGTGTTGAAAGGAAATGATAAAGGATATACAAAATAGGGTACCCAGCCAACCGCCATCTCCGTAAAAATATGTTGCTAATTTGTATACTCTTGCAACTGTTATGAGTATTTAATATTTAGCTCTCACGTCTCTATTCCAACGTATACCTTCATTAGTATTTCTGTTTTATGCTAACAAAGATGATTTGTTGATGATTCTCTTTTTTCTTAAGGTCCATTTGTAGCTTTTTTGGTTCAGGATTTATGAACTGATGTTGAGATCTCGCATTTTTTGTATTATTCTAATTACATTTTGCTTTTGTAAGATAATTAATCACTAAATTTTAATATTAACTTTAAATTGAACCTTGACAATAAAATTAAATAAATCCAAAAATTCCTAACCTAAAAGGTTTAATGAAAACAAACATAATACTGAGGTAATAGAAATCTTACTTGCGTCATACGCGGTGCCAAGCTGTAAACAAAGCAGTTTATGAAATGCTACTGGCAGAGCCAGATTTAAGTCATTTAAGTCATATTTTCTTCAATGTCAAATTCTAATGTCTGCCTCTCGGAAACTTATAAAGACGCGACTGAGGCATTTGATAAATATTATTCGCTTTGTCTGTTTCCCAAGTTGTTTTCTATCTTAATGTCTTTAACTCATATACTCGTTTGTTTTATTTGGGCATAGTATCTGGAGCCGATTGGTTCACCTTGACTTCGCTGATGGGGTATATTGGAAAGTCACGATTTCCTCTGATGGTTGATTTTCACGAAACCACGTTTCCTGCAGTCCATTGTTTTCAAGAAATTTACTGTTCTCTGTGACGTATGTATCGGGCTTGGCTCTATTCAGAAGTTGTGTGTGCATTATGCATGCGAGAATGTTTAGTGACCTCTTTTTATCTATTTGCAGTGTCTAAGGGGGTGGCTGGCAGTGCTCGGCAGTTGCTCGTGCAATCTTTGCAAAGGTTGTGTTTTCTTCTTCTTCCTATTTTCTGACTTTTTCTTGTCTTTTTTCCTTGATTGCTTCTCGTTTTATCGAGAAAGTTATATGTAGCTTTTTGTGCTGCCCTCCTCAATGAAGCATTTTTGATGTTACTGCTGCACTGGCGTTAAGAACGATTTTCACGGCCACATTCTGAACATATCCTTAGATCCCTTTTACAACATTTCTTATGACTTGTTTTTCAATGGAGTAGCAATTGGAGCATATTAATGCACTTATAATCTCCTCGGTCTGAATATAATGGGAAGTTATTTTCAAATTCAAGACAAGAAGCCCACCCTTGTTCTTGAATTCTTTTTCCATGTTGGCTTTTTTTAATATGATTTTCTTTACATGACTATTCGTTGTTTGTCGTCAAGTTGTTGAATTATAAAATTTATTTATTTATTTATTTATTTATTTATTTATTCCATATTAATCCAATGTACAGTAAAAACATATTACATTTTGAATCTTAATGCCAAGTTACTATAAGTACTTATACATACAGGATTATTTATGGGCCCAAAATAAGTCTTTTAGGGCAGAAACTTAAGACTAAGCATAAAATTATCAAGACTAGAAATCCCTTCATGTTTATACAAATATAAACAACTTAATATTCACTTGAGAACCTAACCATTGTAATGATTGCAAATAATGAATAATTATATAATTTAAATTTAGAGATAAATTAAAAAACTATTTTATTTCCAGCGATTCTTTCAAGAGGTATGTAGTTAACATAGTCAACAGTCTTATATAAATAATAACATTTATAATGTATAAATCAAAGTAGTAGTACACAGTATAACAGTGTACGGTAACAAATAAATACACAATAACAAAAGCTGAATAGAAATTTAGTAAGCCGAAATTATATTGTTTTTAAGAGCTTTTTTGAATTGAGCTAAATTGGTTTGGGATTTGATATTGTCGTCAAAGCCATTCCATATTTTGATAGATTTGTACAGGAAGCTACATTGTGATTTTGATTTTGAATACAAGGGTGAAATAAATTTTGTTCTATTGCGGGTTTGGTGATTATGGGTATTATCAGCTGTTTGTAACATATTAAATATATAGCTATTATAGGAACACTTTATTGTTTTGTAAAGGAATAAGGATGTTTGAAAAACAAAGATATCATTTAATTTTAGAATTCTGGATTCCTTAAAATAACGATTAGTGTGCTCATTGTAGTCAAGTTGATGGATGGCTCGAATTGCTTTTTTCTGTGATATGACTAACTTATTGAGATAATTTTGATATTTTCCATACCAACTCTCTATGCCATATGTCAAGTAAGGTTGCACCATTGTCATATATAAAGAGTGGAGAATATATTTAGGAAGAAACTTATTTAATTTATATAATATTCCAATCGATTTTGATAGTTTTGTTGAGATATGCGTAATATGTTGCTTAAAACTCAGATTTTTGTCAATAAAGATGCCTAGGAATTTGATATGAGTAGTTTCATAAATTATTCCGTCGCCCATTTTAATATTGGGCAATTCAATAGATTTTTCACACATAAATGACCCTTCTCTATTTCTTCGGTTATTTCTTCCACCGAGTGTTCGCCCATCCAATGTTCCAGCTGTCTGGAGTGCACGGACTTTTCGGCCTTTTTGTGGTATCAGGGATTTGAGGTTCTAGTCTAATTTGCTTCAGAGCCACAATTTCATTTTACTAAAGTTCATTTACGCCTCTCTCCAGGTCACAAATCGCTAAGTAAATCAAAGAGTATAATTAAAGAGTATAACTAAGATATCACCAATTGTTAGATCTTTTCTGAAAGACGTTACATGGGTTTCTGCCTGTTCCGAAGGGATCGCGGAGGGACCCTATTATGAGAATCTACTTTCATAACCTTCAGCGGCAGTCTTCACATTTGTTTCTTTGCCGAAAACGATCCTAACTTAAACCTACCCCTGTACAAGAACTTAGCGTAATATCTGAAAAATATCTATTTACAGTGGTAGAAACCCCTATAAAATAGAGCTACTTATATCAAACTTATTCCGCGTTGCGTGTCAGTGGCTCTAGCTAACGCTTAGTCCTAGCAGTGTTTGCTCCCACCCTAACACGTCCGCCGCGCACACGGGTCTAATCCATCCCTTGATAGGTTTCCAACTATTCGGTATAAGCTGCAAAGGTCAGCTATGGCTCATGTGTGTAAGGTTATCTGAAGATTCTTGAATTTACTTACCTGATAGGCCTAAAGAGGGAAAAGAGAGAAGAAGGTCGATACGTGTCTATCGTCGAGCCGTCAGTCCATCTCCAATGCCTTGATGATTTCCAATGGCGCCAAACTTGGTCGTAGATCAAAATCTTTCCGAGCAAATCAAAAGTCTTCCAGCGAAATAAAAATCAAATGAATCAAAAGGCACGCAGTCTCTTCTGGGAAATCTTGACGCTCTCCTTCGTCAGATAAGAAATCTTAGAGGACGTATACAGGCATAATAAGCATTAATCTGGCTGATCCTGCTCTCTTATTTCTAACTGCTTAGTGTTTTTTATTATATGTTTTGTTTCTTGAGAGGATGTGTGATTTTATTTCAATCCGCAGGTAAAGGAGACATAGGTCTAGGAGCCAGTCGACGGTCATGTCTCATTTGTGTTTTCAGCTATTTTCTTCGCTAGAAATGTGCTTATTTGGAAAAAATCCTAACACATATTCATGCATTTTCTATTTTTTATGAATTCTGTTTCCGTCTTCATCTTTCTTTTGGTCTGCATATTGCTGGTGAGGACTCTTTCTCCTTCCTAAGGATTAGAATGCCCAGTATCCCAGATGTTCTGTTCGGTGGTTGGAAAAGCACCCTAAAGGAACGTCTAAGAGACTTTGATTTAAAAGCTTCTATAATACAACAAGCTTTAGGAAAAATAGATGGTGAAAAGGAGTGATTATGGCTTAAGGTTATTTTTGCATGATTATCTATTTCTTTAAAAGACGCTTAATAATATTTCGATTGAGCTATTCTTTATCCAATCGCTTTCGAGGAGGAATCTTTCTATTTTAGTAATTTTGTTGGTAATTTTATTATTTCTATAATTATATTTTCGTAACACTGAGTTTAAGAAAATTTTCCTGACAATTTGAGGTTTTTTTAATCACCTTTTGTTTTGTTTACGGGGTCGAAAAATATCTTCTTAAAAACTGCTTTTAAACTCACCAAAAGGTTTATTGTACAGATTCCGGAGTCAACTTGGCAATAAATATTTGCGAACCAAAGGTTCTTCCTAACATCTATATAATATGTTCAGGTGGGTTTTGCTGTTCTGAAACTGAAGAAGCAAATACAAACTTTCGACAGTAAGGGAATAATGTCGGAAAAAGATGACAAAAAGAAAAAAAACTCGTGTGGTATTTATTATCCAACAATTTGAACTCTTTTAAGTTATCTGAGAGTGTTAATACAAAGTAAACGACTGGGAATTTAAAGAAAATAACTATGTCCTAATGATTAGAATGCCCAGTATCCCAGATGTTCTGTTCGGTGGTTTGAAAAGCACCCTAAAGGATCGTCTATTTATTTCAACATTCGTTTATTTCAACATCTTCAAGTGACGAACTGAAGAATGAGGCGGAAACTTTAAAAAAACAACATAGTCTCAATCCATAAGATTCATGAAACAAATGTCAATCACTGACTTGTTATTACTGTACATTTAGAAAATCTGACTATCGCTAACATGTTACAAAAAAATATTTCCATTGGTAAACTTAATTATAATTAAATGTAAAAATATTCACAAATATATTCATATTAATATAAAAATACATAAACTGCAAATGAAACAAAATATTTTTGAACTTATGATAAAGAAAAACTCCTTTACATTGTAAGCCTGTTTTTTTTATTTGAAACTCCTATATACCTTATTAGGGCGTCTCATTGTCAAGTCCTTCACTGATGTTCGAATACAATGTTAACTTTATCGCAGCAGATTTGTTAAAATTCTTTGTCTATAAGAGCTCTTTTAAAAATAAAATAGCAACAAAAACTATAATAGATTTATTTAAATTATTCATCCCCTAACTTGAAAATTTACTTTCCACGGCAAATATATTTTTTTCAAAAAAAAGGTACATGGCCTTGGAAAACCTTCTATCTCCTGACTTTTCAAATTTATACATTGATCTTTTATAAAAAAAACATCCCTTCCTTTACTTCTCCCATAATTTGCTTTTTTGGGACACTGCTAAACATTTAGGAAAACCCTGTTTATGGCCAATGCAACCGATAACAATTTCACTGATCTAAAAAAGGTTTAGTTACATCAATTAAATTTACGGCAAAAAAAACCCAACAAATGTTACTATTCTTAGATATCTTAATTAAAAAGTGGCTTCAAATAGAAAATATTAAGAAAATCAAATGCAATTAATTCAAATTCATTTTTCTCATCCACTGTATCTACTTCAGGGCATTAAGAGTACCCAACCCTTAATACGGATAAAATGGACACAATCACAAACATTGGTAAATATTTAAAGTATTAAGAAGGAAAATAGATCTAGGTTTTAAATCGTACACAAAAGGCTTTCTACTACATGAATAAAACAAATACACCTTCCTTCTTACTTTACAATATATATTTCCTTACTTTGGGAAATATTTTTTCAGACATTTCACAAAAATCTCGTTTTTAGGTGTCACACAAAATAAAAAAAAATATCGATGGTTGCATTTATTTTATCCCGTTAATAGAATGTATAAAATATTTCATTGGCCAAACAAACAAAGCTTTAAGTAAAAGATTAAACCAAAACAAATAGAGCGAGAATCGCTCAAACATATAATATTCTTCTTTTTACATTTATCAGCTAAATCACACAAGATAAATTGGAAAAATTCGACCGCCATTTTTAAAAATGATTTCTCATATGAAAAGAAATATTATTGAATGTTCTGAGTTAAAATCAACATAGTATTAAACATCAATGGTATTGGAGAACCATACAATATATGACGTAATAATAAAGGAGTTTCAAATAAAAAAAAACAGGCTTTCCATTTAAACCTTTTTTCTCCACACTGAATTCATACGTGTATATTAAATATTTGTAAGAATGTAAATTACCTGTATAAAAAGGAAAATATGATCTAAGTTATATTACTTTTATTCCATAAGCCTCATTCAGGCAATGAATACGTGATAGATGGCACAAAGGAGCAGAGACATGCTGAATTATAGGAGGTTTTGCTATTTGGGGAAATCAAATCAGGATTCATAATAAAATTGAGGACGGTCGCAATACAAACAGCTTCTAGGATGTTGCTGGAGACAAAATTACTTTAATGCAAGAGTACCTCAGTAATCGCCTACTTAATCAAATTATTATGGATGGATATAATAATGAATGAATCACTCGCTACAACGACGGACATTTTTCTCTGTGGCGAAGCAAGGAGGTCTAGGGGTGATGCAAATCTCGTGTTGTGTTCATCTTCTGGCCGCAAGAAGTCGCTGGCTCAATGTATCCAGCTAAACCTAATACTACCAAAGGTAAGTGAGGTCACTGAGTTCAAATATGATATAAGATGAACACCAGGTGGCGCGACCTAGCGGCTAGAGATTGATTTTCGCCGCAAGTCCACTAGATCATGTCCCTCTAGTTAGATTACTGGTGGGAAGAGAAAAAAAACAAGGAAAATTCCGAACGGATGCTATACAAACAGCTTCAAAGATGTTTCTGGAGACAAAATTACTTTGATGAAAGAGTTCTCTGTCACTCTTCTAGATAATCAAATGATTTGAGGGAAACATATGTATGTATAAATAAACCACTTCACCCGCTACATTGATTGGCATTGGATTGTTCTGTTTTATCCTTACACCAAATTATTTGCTTCTATGTCTAATATAACTTTCATGGCAGTTCTTACATTCGATTTTGTAAATAACATCTTGTTTGGGGGTGGAGGATATTTACAAGTATTCGGTACATAGTAGAATAATATTAAAATGAAATATTAATATTAAAATATTTACAAGGTGGGGAGAAGTGTTAAAAAAGAATGAATTAAGAGTATAAACGGCATTTTTGTTTACAAATGTCTGCCTGGCGTTATTGTTATTAAAATAATTACTTTTCACTTAAATATTTTTTTTAAATATCTAAAGATTAAAAAAGACAAAATAATTTAATATCAATAATGTGTATAAAATGAATTTACTTGTCAAAATAATCCGAGGAGACAATTCGTAGGGCTCAAAGGAACAGAGAAGAAAAAACAACAACAATTTTTTTATACTTAGACGGTGGCTACAATAATAATGAATAAATGAATTCTAACAGGTAGGTTGGCCATAAGGTTCATATTTCAAATTGGGGGAAATTCTGTGAAAAGATAGCCAGAATGAGAAGGTGGCCATAATTTCTTTTTCTAATGTAAATTTTATTGAAGCGAGTAAATTATTTAAAAAAAATAATTGATATCACGAATATTCGGACATCCATATATCTAATCCAAGTGAAATGCGAATAGATAGAGTGAGGGAAAAGAACAGTTTCAAAGAACCACAAATAGATATTGACAAAAACGGTCATAAGCAATTTCCATAACCAAATCAAACAAACTTCACTCGATGTAATCTTTCATTGAAGCGGAATTTGCAATCAGACATACACATAAAGAAACGATATTAATAAAAATTGTAAGCAGGGATAAGGTGCGAGAAACAGGTATGTGTTTCTTATAATGAAGTCTGTCACCGCCCCGTTTCTCCACTATATAAGTTGTTCCCTTTTATCTTTTATTCATTCCCTAAATGAGAACTGCCAAGTAAAGGCGAAAACGGTTGTAATCATTTATGTTATTATATGATTATATATGAATTTGTAGTATATAATTTTATATTTAATAATAATTAAATTTACAAATATAGAATATTTTTATAATACCTTAGTGATAGTGATTTATTTTATGTATCTAATAACATAGCAGCGATTGTCTTATGTTTTGAAATTAATTGTCATTTTACCTTCTCCTTATATAGCATGTAATGAAGTATATATCAGTGAAATCAGCAGATTTTTCAAGAGAATGAATGAACATAAATGCGATATGCGACGTGGTGCCTCTCCTCGAGTTCATTTCTACATATGTCCAATAAAAATGATCAAATTGATATTGATAATGCTAAAATAGTTTAGAAGTCTCACAATTATATACATCGATGCTTAATTAAATTGGCACTCATAAAAGAAATTCCCCACTTTAATACTTCCGACGGCTAATTTAATACTAATACCTTAATAAGCAAGAAATTCATACTTCCGCTTCTCAAAAATTCCACTACAGTCCCGTATCATCCACCTTAACCCCATTGATTTGTGTGTTTGCACGTTAAGCAACTTCTGTATTTCACTTGTCCACCGACGACTCACGATGACGGACGGATGTTTACTTTGAAACATGGTTTCGCATATAAAATTAGGCCTATTACTGTGGTTTTATACCTATAGTTACCATGTACGCTACTGTACTTTTTTGGATATATATATATATATATATATATATATATATATATATATATATATATATATATAAATATATATAAATATATATATATATATATATATATATATATATATATATATATATATATATATATATATATATATATATATATAAATATATATATATATAAATATATATATATATATATATATATACATATATATATATATATATATATATATATATATATATATATATATATATATATATATATATATATATATATATATATATATATATCTGTGAAATATCTATGCATGGGTGAAGATCGATCCAAGCACACTGAGGCAGCGAGCACCACTTTGATCTTAGTTAAAACAGCGCCTTAGACAACTCAGCTACAGCGCGAGAACAAAATTCTCACGAATTGCCTGGCCTTTTAAGACTTGCTTCGAAAGGGCGATCGGAAAAACTATGAAAGACAGAGAAATTAGTTGGAAATGCAAAGGAAATACGTGAAATAGAGTTGAACACACGATAAATATGCATATTTATTTCTTATGAACGCGAGCGAATGATGAAATGGAATGAGTCATACCACGAAGAAACAAAGCCTAAGAAATTTTATTCTCACGTTGTAGCCTAGGTGTCTAAGGCATTGTTTTAACAAAGATCAAAGTGGCGCCCGCTGCTTCAGGGGGCTTGGATCGATCCTCACCCATGCATGGATTTTTCGCTATTAGGATAAAACATTTTCCGAAAAAGTTTAATCCCTTTATCTTTTGTTTCTTTGCAGTAAGACTCATATATATATATATATATATATATATATATATTTGAAGAGAAACATTTTCCAAGAATGTATTTTTGCTTTGATCTGAGAATAATCGCGCATCATTAGGAGATTTTTAAAAGGATTTTCTTGTCTGGTTGGATACGTAATTGGCACGATCGCAAGGATCCCGCCCATTCCTACGCTCCACTTGTAAATCTCAAGGCCTCTGTGTGAGGATGTGACTATGTGGTAAATGAGGTTTAATGCCAAATTAGAGGTGAAAAGAAATGTAAAGAGAAATACAATAAATGGAAAAACCGATTTCCGTTTGTTCCATTTCACAACCATAGTTATCAGAGTCTTAGGGGGCATGGGTCCTAGAATTTTTTTTTTAAAGGTAAATTTAAATTGAACACTAACGATGGACTATCCACTTGAAAAATTTTAAGGAAAGTTCTGTAGAGAAAGTGTTGACACTAGAGGAAAACTGAATGTGTGGAAGAGATATAGCTGCATGCTCTTCATAGATCTTTGGATTGGGTTTGGGAGAGGACTCAGTTGCAGACATTGGGGCTGGAAGGCCCTTAAAAACAGACGTTGGTTTCTGATGGGTACGCGACCTTCCAGATACCAAGATACCAGCGGCAGCATAACTGCCAATGCTTATACTTAACACTCTTTTGAAGTCCTGGTAATACTCAATGTGAACTGAGATTAAATCAATTTAATTATAATAATCATTTTCCCAAAGATCTTTAATTAATTCACCAATGAATCAGGAACTAAAGGATACTGGTAACTACTCACCCTCTTTTTAAACACGAATCAAAATCATACTCGCCTACCAAAGGCGTGGTCTTAAATTAGTTCAGGTGTTGGTGTAAAGATCAGATATTACCCAGTGGTGTTCTTCTTGCGGGGATGTCAATCCATCACTGATTTGTTCTCTTGGATAAATGGAAAATGGATCCAAAGATCATCTGAAAATAATTGAGTTCAAGATTTTCTCAATGCGGCTGATGTTAGGAGCCATATAGAAATGGTGATAACGGTATTTGTTTTAAAATGGGTCAAATTTCGAGATGTTTCCCACATGTGGTACTCAGACTAAACTTAGGATGGGGAAAGATGAGGCATCAGGGTTTAGGAGATGAACTTTAAATTAAGATGGAATGTTAATTTTTCCTGTCGATGTATATAAACACAAAACCCTTTGGTTCTGTTTAGTTATATTTTTCAGGTTGCATGGTTTTATTAAAAGATTTCTTACATATCTGACTGAAACTATGGTACGAGGGGCGGTCAATAAGTTTTGCAAATCGGTATAGCAAAATAGAGGAAGGGGGATGGCTGTTTGTGGGGGTGTTAGGTAAAGTTATGAAAAGTCAGTACCTGCAGCCGCACCCTCCTGCCTCGTTTATTTAAGAAGCAGTCGCGGATCGCAGATCGTCAGTCACAAATGCTTCAACAATCGAGAAGGTTGAGCCCCGCGCAGTGATCAAATTTTGACTAAGGAAGAAAAGAATGCAAAAGAGATCCATGAACGCATGGTTGCACTGTATACCGACACCGCCCCTTCCTATGCAACCATTGCTGGCTGGAATAGGGAGTTTCGCCATGGTCGTGAGTTCGTTGAAGATGACCCCCCGTCCAGGACGCCCGTCAGACGTGACCAACGAGGACAATGTTGCCCGTGTGGAGAGGATGATCCTCGAAAATCGACGGGTGAAGGTCGAAGAAATCGAGCGAGAACTAGGAATATCACATGGAAGTGTTATCAACAGCATCTACGACAATTTGGCCATGACCAAGGTCTCTGCTTGTTGGGTCCCTAGAAACCTCACGCCCCATGATCGACTTCAACGTCGTCAAAGTCCACAAGGCCAGAGTTGCACAAGCTTCTCTGTGCAAGTGTAGATTCGAGGAGCTCAACCATTCCCCCTACAGTCTAGATCTGGCCCCTAGCGACTACTTTTTAGTCCGCCAGCTCAAGGCTGCACTGCGTGGACGCCGGTTTGGGGACGATGAAGATGACCAGCTCGCCGTCCAGGAGTGGATTGAACAGCAGTCGGGAGATTTCTGGTTGTCGGGAATTCGAAGCCTCAGGGACAAGTGGCGCAAGTGCATTGAAGTCGAGGGTAGTTATATTGCAAAAAAAAATAAAACACTTTTCCTCATATCTCGTTTCCTCATATCCGAAATGCAAAACTTATTGACCACCCCTTGTATGCAGATGAATGTCAGTGGTAATTGCTAGAGCTTTGTTAAAGAAATCATATAAGAAAAACAAAATATGATGTGGTAAAAGGACAAATCCAACCTCCAACCAGCACAAGATTTCTAACGAGAGAATTTAGAAAACAAGCATTTACTTTTTTTGTGTAATTTGCTAGTTCTTTTTCCATTCATACTGTGTACTTAGATGTTGATTGAATTTTATTATCGTTAATAAAATCTATTAAAAAGTTGCGAAGAAATGTTTTAATGAAACCGTCTTTACATTCGCATTTTAACATTAGCGCATTAGCAACATCTTTACTCATAAAAGTACCTTCACTTATTTGTAGTTTCATCTATTCAATTGTAACAAATAACAATTTTTTAAGATAGAATCAAACGTTGGTTAGTTTTTTAGTCTAGCTCGTTCGTAGGGCTTAAATAATAAACAATTCGTAAGGACTTCTGTCAAATATTTGTTTAAAATTTATCTTTGGATTTTGATATCCATTGATTTTTACACGCATATTTGAAAGAAAGGTCGTCCTATCGTAAAATATGTGAGAAATTTCATAACATTCCAAAAATGAAAAATAATAGTTAAAACTCTCGATGTAAAGAATACAATTAATAAAGTAAGTCCACATAAAGAAAACTAGGTAGAAGAGATATACGCACGAAGTTATTCGGAACAGAAGAACTAAATTTCCGTTGTATTCTTGTTTCTGTTTAATCCTATCTGTGAAAAATTATGTTCCAATGGACTGGAAACTAGAAAATGCTGTTGCCTTATTCATAAAAGGTAGACGTAAGGAAAAATAGAATTATAGGCCAGTAAGCTTAACTTCAATTATATGTAAAATAATTGACTCAATTATTGATATACGATTGCGCAATCAGTTGGAGAGTAATTAACGTTCAGTAAACAGTCAACACAGTATCATTAAAGGGAGATTTTGTTTCATTCGTCTGGTCACATTTTATGCTAATGTAGCAAAGGTTCTCGATTCGGGTTCAAGTTGCGATGTGATATATCTAGAATTTGCTAAAGCCTTTGATAAACTCCTATTTAATATCCTTTCAAAGTTAAAAGCTAGGCTTACCTTAACGAAGTGCCGTGACCCTGCAGAATTTGCTAAAGCCTTTGATAAACTCCTATTTAATATTCTTTCAACGTTAAAAGCTAGGCTTACCTTACCGAAGTGCCGTACCCCTGCAGAATTTGCTAAATCCTTTGATAAACTTCTATTCAATATTCTTTCAAAGTTAAAAGCTAGGGCTTACCTTCCCAAAGGGCCGTGACCCTGCAGAATTTGCTAAAGCCTTTGATAAAATCCTATTCAATATTATTTCAAAGTTAAAAGCTAGGCTTACCTTACCGAAGTGCCGTGCCCCTGCAGAGACGTCGGCGACTATGTAATACCACATGTATCTGTCTCTTGTCATTTGTAGCATCTGTCTAGCCTTGTTTTTTTGTCTCTAACTGTCTTTAATATTCCATTCATATACTTCTCTCTTTGTCTGCTTCCTGCTCTTCCTTCTGGGAGTCTTCCAGTAAGAGTCAAATTTTCTAGTTTTCCCTTTCGCATAACATGTCCTAAAAATCTTATTTAACTTCCTTTTAGATTTTTCACTAATTCTCTTCATAGTTCCCAATTGCTTTAGTACCTCTTCACTCGATATTCTCTCTATCCACGAGATCTTCAACATTCTCCGTTAGTTAAAGAGGGGTGGATGGGGGATAATAAGTAGTATCCAAAGCGCGGCTGCTCCGCTAAACTCAATGCGCATGAAGCAGTGAGAGTGGAAGGTTGTATGTGCTGTTATCATCAGTTTTTCGTGAAAGTTGTTATTATAGATAGTTTAACTACATATTTATATATGTTTATATATGTTTTAAAAGTGATTGTGACATTAGTAATTTGATATTTCTTTTTCCTACAGAAATTCATTAATACTCATTGTTTTCTTATAAAAATAGGTAAAGCTACGGATATATCACCTAAAGAGAGAGGCAAAATTCATGCATTACTGAGAGAAACAGATTACTCTCATAGAAAGATAGCTAAAAGGGTGAAAGTGTCGCGAAGTACTGTTGATAGGCAAGTTTATTAACGTGGCTCTAATAATTTGGCCACCTCCTGTAACTTCTGTCTTATCCACATTTATTGACAAGCCTATTTCTTCACTCCTTTCCTTTACCACTGTTATAATGTCTGGAAGTAGTTTTTCCTGAGTGTCAGCAATCAGTACCGAGTCGACTCACCTCTGAACTTGAAATGTAGCCCAAAACCAAAAGAGAGCGGGCACTGTACTTATTTTACTTTTGGTATTATGCAAACTCTAACGTTTTCTGTCGGCAAATCGACCCTCTGAATATCATATTCATTAACAAGTATGATGTGTTATATGAAGACATTTTGACTGAAACTTACCGCATATTGATTCCAGGATTTCATATATTTCAATAGCATCGCCATTTTAGATATTTTAAAAAAGTTATAGGGAAGCTTTTATATTTATTTTGATTTCTAGATCTATTGGACACATACATGCAAACCTACACCAACATAGTGATAGCCATACCCAAAGGATAAGACAAATTCCAGGTGTCCCTTAACTCTTCGGCATCCAGGTGGCATGGTACCCACTTGGAAGGCGGATTTTATCCAGCCCTTTGAAAGAGCCTACCACTCAACAATTCTACAGCCTAGGAGATCACTTTCACTCGGGTTGACCGGGGAGCTTCGCTGAGACAGCCAAAGCCGTAATTGACACTACTGATGCCTAATATGTTTTCAGTCTTAGGTTCTTGCCAGGATGAAGAAGATTTTAAGCTTCGTCTTGTAGATGATTTTATTACTAGAAGCCAAATGGGGCAACTCTACAACTCATATATCAAGCCACATTTATAATACTGGTAGAGTCAGTTCATAGGAGGACAACACAAATAATACCTTCCCTGAAGCACCTTGAATATGAAGATAAACTGAGGCTACTAAATATGTTCTTATTTGAAAGAAGGCGTGTGAATTCAGATATGATTGAGCTTTTTAAAATCTGTTCTGGGATGGATAAGTTGGATTTTAGCAAGTAATTTGAGTTAGAAGGTAGTAATAGGACTAGGGGTCATCCCTTTAAAATTAAATATCAGAGGTGCAGTTTGTATGTTAGAAAGGAATTTTTCACCAACGCAGTGGTAGATTACTAGAATAGTTTGCCACCTGAGACAATAGACAATCCAAGCTTAAATATTTTCAAGCACACATTAGATGATTGTATGGTGAGGGAGGGTTAACGTTTTTGAGGAGGAGGGGTGGTATCTGGATCCATTCCTGTGGATAAAGTTTTTTATTATCGTATATTATGCGTGATTTGAATTTTGACGAGCCTTAATTCCTGTTGATGGTTTAAATTGTATGTTGTAACTACATGACCTGACGCAATCCTATGAATGCAGTTTGTGGGAGGGTTTCGACGGATGCTGATGACCTTTGATAAGGCCTCGCGGCTTTTGTCACCCGTGAAATTATGTTATGTCATGTTAATTCTGAGGAAGGAAACCAATGTAACGGATGAGATTCTGGTATCCAGGAAGCAAAGTTGAGGATCATGTCGATTCAGTGGACCATTTCACGTGAGAATCCACCCGAGACCGAGTTTATATTATGCATTTAGGAACTACTAATGTTTATCTAAAGCTCCAAAGGACTTCTAACAAGGTGCAGCCAACTGGTGAAAAAGCTGTATATGTGCTACGTAGCGTTTACAGGCATTCTTCCGAGAAGAGGTGCGGGGAATGTTTACAGGTATTCTTCCGAGAAGAGGTGCGGCGAATGTTTACAGGTATCTTCCGAGAAGCGGTGAGGCGAATGTTTACAGGTATTCTTCCGGGAAGAGGTGCGGCGGATGTTTACAGGTATTCTTCCGAGAAGAGGTGCAGCGAATGTTTACAGGTATTCTTCCGAGAATAGGTGCAGCGAATGTTTACAGGTATTCTTCCGAGAATAGGTGCGGCGAATGTTTAAAGGTATTCTTCCGAGAAGAGGTGTGGCGAATGTTTAGAGGTATTCTTCCGAGAAGAGGTGCGGCGAATGTTTACAGGTATTCTTTTGAGAATAGGTGCGGCGAATGTTTACAGGTATTTTTTCGAGAAGAGATGTGGTGAATGTTTACAGGTATTCTTCCGAGAAGAGGTGCGGCGAATGTTTACAGGTATTCTTCCGAGAAGAAGTGTGGCGAATGTTTACAGGTATTCTCCCGAGAAGAGGTGCGGCGAATGCTTACAGGTAATCTTGCGAGAAGAGGTGCGGTGAATGTTTACAGGTATTCTACCGAGAAGTGGTGCGGCGAATGTTTACAGGTATTCTTCCGGGAAGAGGTGCGGCGAATGTTTACAGGTATTCTTCCGAGAAGAGGTGCGGCGAATGTTTACAGGTATTCTTCCGAGATTTGCAAATTTCATGTGGGTAACCCACTCTTCATATGTATATGTGCTACTATTTACTATTAATCTGTGCCATCCGTAATTCGATCGGGGACAAGAACCTTACTCCTGAAGACGAGATCCCGCCCCCCTCCATGTTTGGATAATGAAACTAACATAAAGATCAACATGAAAATCGTTAAAAATTACCCAAAGGTATCAAGAGTCTCCTTTTCCCGGGGGAAAGAAGTATTTGTATTTTTGACACCCAACAGCGATCAGGTAGGAACTTTCAATACCCTAAGGCAAGGAGGACCCTTTCAGCATCAGTGGTATGTGGATACATCTCCCATCGACCAGATTTCTTGGAACAAAGGAGAAGAGAAGCGTATATGTTCGCTAGGAAGACAGGGAGGAAAGGCAACGGTGTTGTCGTCTCCTGTGTGTTAACTAACTCGGATGTATTTATCTTCGTCGCAAAATTTAAAACCAAAACCAACGAGACCCTCTCCCGCAGAAGGCATGTAAGGAGAGAGTTGTAATGAATAGTGAAGATAGAGGAAGTAAAATGTGTGAAAGAGATATACGCACAGATTCTCTACCTAAGAAGCATTAGGGGCTGCAGTGCATGCAATCCTTTAGATTTAGATTGCAGCATGGTTTCCGTTCTGCAACCTGACACCCCTGAACTTGTAAGTGATAGTAAGTGAAAATTAAAGCAAAATAGAGGAAGAGAAAAAGGGTGGAAATAAAGCATGAGGCTAAAAATCACCACCCCTAACTAACTCCGAGCAAAGGGAAGGGAGCAAACTCTCGTTCCAGATTACGCATGAGTGGACAAAATATGTTCGAAAACAGGATCATAAACACGTTTGTGTGTATCCTCGATGATGCTAGAGTTAAACTAACCGCAAGGTGTGTGAATCTAGCAAAGATTCTATTGGTTAAATGTATAGCGGAGATTATGCAAATAAATGTTGTTTTATTTAAGATAGAAACTCATCCCTATATGGGTAAACCTCGTAGGGCTAGTGTTTAAATATAGCAATAATATCTTTGTAATAATAATATTGAAATACAGCAAATTTCCTCTGATCTTTATTAGAAAACAACCCTATAAACGCTTGTACAAAACCTAACAATGGCCACTTGACAATGGTAAATAATTAATAACTGTAATAAAGCAATGGCAGCTACCAAATCCTAAGGTTAAGTAGGCACTATATATAAACTGATGTATGTCGATAATTCGGAATGTTTTCGCTTGTTTGAAACATGTACACAACAATCTTGGTTTGGCTTATACTTTAACAGGCTCCAAAATTTGTTGACCTGAATATTCAAACGGAAGAAAACACTTGTCACCAAGAAGGAACTAAAAGCCTACTTATGTAGGGGCGCATCTTTCTTATGCATTATGTTTATGTGACAAATCGCTATAAAAGTCATGATGTAGAACGGTTAACCCCTGAGTCATAAATCGTCACCCATTACGCTATTTCACCCTTGTTCTTCGTTTGATAAATATTAAAAATTAAACTCCACAAAATGTTGGCTCCACAGTAATCCAAATTCCATCCCTTTGGTTACATGTATTTGATTACATGATATGTATCTTCAAACCAAGTAGAGCCTGACAGCGGTGAATTAGGCTTTGTTTTCTTTCAATGGTTATTGAAACTAAATCATATTAAACATTGGTTGTTATCAAAAATGCCAGGTTGAATCTCTATACTATTAAGGAGATTTAAAGGGTTTAGTAATTATTTATTTCGAATTTATTAATTCATTAGATAAGTAAACATAAAAATATTGAGTTTAGCTCGGATGGTGGGCGAACTTAAGGCATAAAGAGTTAGAGAAATGTTTATTCTTTAATATAAATGTTGATTATTCCATAAAAACTTATGAGAAACTTTGTAAAAATGTAAACATCAAACATTTTTGTCTGGCAAAGCATCTCTATCAGCCTCTGGTATAACACGGCAAATTTCCAGCATCCGATATTCGCGCCATACTCCCAGAAAACCAACCATTTTACAGTAATTTACAGAAAAAAAAGCTCAGTATTTTAATGTAAGACATGGAGTTCGGTAAGCTCAATTTACAGCAAGATTACATTCATAATTCATGATTCAGGGGTTTCTTTCTCTTTGTTTAATCACCTTATAAGGTTAAAGAGCCAAATCTACATAAGTTTGCATTGATAGTAAACTTCCTAGGTAGAGTACTAGCCAAGGATAACGAGCTCCAGCTACCACTCTGGAGTTCATGCTAGCAGAGTGGATACGGCGTTGGTCTCCCAACGTCGCGGTACCGGGTTCGATCCCGAATCCCAGCATGAGCGGACACAAACATTATCGCACGTAGAGATCTGGCTACCGACTGGCGGGCGCGCTGTGCTCAGCTCGTTTTCGGGTGGGTAGATCTTACACCTCTCACCTCACACATAGCCAATCACAACACTGCTTTCTTTCCTTTCCCGCCTTTACAGCAAAACATATACACATACCCTTTCTGTTCCAAGGAATCTTGCCGATGGGTATCTATATCCACGTACCTCTGATGCAGAACAGTTCCCTCTCCACCGAGGTAACGCAGGCTTCCACCTGAGCACTGTTTGGTGTCAAAACACAATACTTCCTTGCACCTATCCCCAAAAGAGGACCGACTTCTGGTACCCTCGGCCCGACCAGCGATTGTCATATTGACCTTTATGTAGATTTTCATTATGTGGTCGGGGGTCCTCCGCGCTGGATGGTCGTTGACTCGAAGCTCATCCGCCATTTTTCCGATATTATTTTTCATTCTTCTGAGTGTCTAGACACTATCCTTACTGGAAGAGCCAATGAGGTTGCAGATTTAATCGCCATTTGTTCAACCATTACATAAGTAGTAATGTATTACATGGTAAAAGTAGCAGATCACAGACCTCCTCGATCTGAGCAGCATTTTACCTTTCCTCAATAAAGCATCCCTCTCAAATTGACAATTTGCACTGCTCTCATTCCTAAAACCTATTTCACTTTTTATACCAAATTTAAATAATCATGTCAAGAATAGTTAATTAAACACCTAAATGTGTCCCTATTCTTGAGAAAGAAACTTTCTAGATTGTTATTCTTGACAAGGTAAAATTAGGTTCGCTCTTTTTGACATGGGAAGTCCTCAAAGACGTTTTCATAAACTCGAACGCTATGATTACGTTAAGTTAGGTAAGGTTAGCCCAAGTTAACCTAATCTAACTTGTTCTGAGTTCATCTAACCTAACCTAACCAAAACAACTATCGAGTTCGTCCCACTTGAAACTACGTTTTGGTATTTGGTGAAATAGATACTAGTTATTCACCACCAGCTGGGTATATGGAAGTAGTTGAACATAGAAAATAAGAAAAAAATATGACAATAAGCTAAAGGGCTGATGGATGGATTAATTATCCATGTCAACTGCCTGTTATGTGTTGCCTTAATTTTTTATATATATTTAAAAAAGGAACTATGTATATATTTCTCTATTTCTTCGTCATGGCATTCAAGCCTTGGACGCCTCATCTCCAGTGTTGCCAGATAAATATAACCAACAGTATAAGATTTAGAACTTCAAAGTAGCGTATTGTTAGAAATGGTAGCCCAAATAAATATATAAACAAAAAATCTGCATAAATTTAACCTACCTATAATTTTTACAATTATTTTTACAACGAGCTTATTCTCAGCAAAGGTCTTCATCTTTTCAAAGTCCGTCTTCTACTTCACCTAAACTATAGTCTTTATAATTCAATATAGAGTTTCACCTTTAGAATCCAACAATGATCTAATTCTTAGTATAGATGATAAGTTCCAGTCTCATTGTGTTCCTCAACTTATTCTTCACTGAAAAAATCGAAAAATACGTTCAATTGAAACATTACTTATGAGTTCTCCTCTGCTATTTCTTACTTAGATTGTTTTTGCCCCAAATTGGTATGCATTAGTCGGGAAATTTTCGTAAATAATATTATTACATTCAATATTTAGGCTTGACGCCACTGAATCTCAATATCAGAAATCTTGCTATGTTCAGCCAGCTCAACTCTAAGCTCTCGAAAATAGGGTTGTGTATGCCTTGACAGATGGTTGGGTAAAGATCAAGTATTTTCTTCTGTTTCAACATTATTCGGGTTCCGAGGTCAAATTTCTTTGCGTGCTTTAATAAAAATTGGTGGCACCTAGATTGAATTTCAAGTAAGCGCTACTCTGTTAGCATATTTAATTTGATTTTCTCACTTAATATGGTCGAAAATTCAAAGCCAAAATCCAGTATATTTAGAAGGAGAAAGACTGAGTGGTCGTTCTATTTACCTCTAGTTTTACAGAGTCGGATTTAAAATTTTCCAGTTTATTTACGACACTGCAATGATCAGCATCTTCTTTTTTTTGAGAAATAAATTAATCTTTTCGAAATCTTTCAAGACTGGTCTTAAAAATATTAAATATAATCCGGTAGAATGATCGAAGTACACGTAATACAGTTTTCGTGATGAATACCTGTCGAAAGTTGATGGCACAATCTGAAAATGAGATTTAGTGTAATCCATTGATCAAGAACTCTTTTCACGTTATTGCTTCTTTCAAGCCAACTTGTACGTGACAGATGTAGAAGTCGTAGAAGTTATATTGCATCATTGATACCCGGGGAGTCAATAAGTTTTGCAATTCAGATATAAGGAAACGAGATATGAGGAAAAGTGTTTTATTATTTTTCAATATAACTACCCTCGACTTCAATGCACTTGCGCCACTTGTCCCTGAGGCCTCGAATTCCCGACAACCAGAAATCTCCCGACTGCTGTTCAATCCACTCCTGTACGGCGAGCTGGACATCTTCATCGTCCCCAAACCGGCGTCCACGCAGTGCAGCCTTGAGCTGACGGAATAAAAAGTAGTCGCTAGGGGCCAGATCTGGACTGCAGGGGGGATGGTTGAGCTCCTCGAATCCGTACTCGCGCAACTCTGGCCTTGTGTACTTTGACGACGTTGAAGTCGTCATGGGGCTTGAGGTTTCTAGGGACCCAACGGGCAGAGACCTTGGTCATGGCCAAATTGTCGTGTATGATGTTGATAACACTTCCATGTGATATTCCAAGTTCTCGCTCGATTTCTTAGACCTTCCCCCGTCGATTTTCGAGGATCATCCTCTCCACACGGACCACATTGTCCTCGTTGGTCTCGTCTGACGAGCATTCTGGACCTGGGTCATCTTCAAGGGACTCACGACCATGGCGAAACTCCCTATTCCAGCGAGCAATGGTTGCATAGGAAGGGGCGATGTCGGTGTATACTGCAACCATGCGTTCATGGATCTCTTTGGCATTTTTGCCTTTCATGGATTTGATCAGTGCGCGGTGCTCAACCTTCTCCTTTGTTAAAAAAATTGTGACTAACGATCTGCGATCAGCTACTGCTTCTTAAATAGGCGAGTCAGGAGCGTGCGACTGCAGGTCCTGACTTGTCATAACTTGTCCTAACACCCCCACAAACAGCCATCCATCTTCCTCTGTTTTGCCCTACCGATTCGCAAAACTTATTGACCGCGCCTCGTACCCTAAGCTTTTTAATATCTAAATACGCTTCTTTTTTGAATACATATCTGTGAAACCAATTGTATATGTTTCTCCTAGCATATAATCTATATTTAACGGCCGTTGTTTTGAAGGGGTTTGAGCGCACTAAATGTAATGAATGCCATATGCATTTTATCAAAAGTATATGCGGTGTATTATTCTTTATCAATATATACACAGAATAATGACTGTTGCATAAGTTGAAAGCTTCATCTGTACACATTGCAAAAACCACGGTTAAAATCTATGCCAATTTTCTCCCAAATATTCCATAATGCATTTATATAAAGTCTGTGACATAGTCCATAGACAGCGTCTTGGATTAGCCCAAGACAGTGAAAAATGACTTTGGTATGATTAGCATTATAATGACCAACGCAAATACACACTTGTTTATCAAATGCAATATCTGTAGCCTCATCTATTATTAGATAAAATGGAGTATTCTGCATGTCGAAAACTTGTTTTCTACATCCACGAATTTAGGGCTTGACAGAACAAAATGAAAAAACAAGTTATTTGTAAGAATATTATCTAAATGGTCAATGGCTTTTACAGACGAGTGACAATTAATGTATACTGAGAGCTGAAGTTCAAATTTAGCATGATCATTCAACCTCTTTGAAAACACTGATTCCAGTCCCATTTGATTGTCATTAACTACACACATATTTCTTTTATGCTTGATAGATTCAGAATGTATTTTTCCAGTGTTTTGTGAATACGAAAGGCAAGACTCGAATATGCTGAAGTTCATGTTGTTTGGGTGGATGGAGATTTGGAGATAATTCATTTCAGCAATGAAATTAAAGAAGCTTTATTAGACGCGCTGCAGTGACAGACTTAACTCTAAGTAAATGTGTTAAAATGTCTGCCAAACATAAACGAAACAGCCGTGTTATGGGGATGTTTTCATCTGTAGGAGATGGTCCGCTAGTGCAAAGAAATTAGAACGGTAGATGCGAATGTGTACCCAAACCGTGTACAACATGTTATACCTTCACTCCAAGCATCTCTGAACCAGACAGCTGTATTTATGCAGGACAAAGCTCCATGCAATACTGCAAAGCAAGTAAAATACTATTTTGAACAAGAAGATATCGAAATAATGAAGTGGCCTGCTCAGGAATCAGACCTGAACCCAATTGAGAACCTCTGAAAGATCATTGAAGACAAAGTTCGAGACCATCAGCATTTCAACTGTTCCCGATTTATGGAGGAAAATAGGGCAAAAATGTAACAAAATAACACCAGAATTTTGCAAGAAACTGATGAGTTCCTGTGGTCATTGCTGTGCTGAAGTAATAGAAAACAAAGGCTTCAACAACTTATATTAAATGCTTTAAGTTTCATCATTGCTAAATCTTGCTTTTTTTCTAGTGTATTTGCTTGCTAAGCAATTCTGTGAATGATCGTGCTCTTACTTTGCACGTGTCCAGATTTTATGTGTTAGCTTATTTAATATAATTTCTTGAATTTACCATTTTATATATCATAGTAAATCTTCCTAAAATATATTAATTGCATGCCTTTATATATCATGGAAATTTTAATTACCTACTCATCATATTTTTGAAAATATTTTAATAAGGAAAAAATCGTTCTCTTATTTTGCTCGGTAGTGTAAATTTAGGTTTACTAGTCGTGATTTATGGACTGCCAACATGTTACAATACGTACAGAAGAGTCGCTTCTAAATCTTGGGGAAGCGACTCTTCCTTACCTCCCCAGCAACCCAGCAAATACTAATTCACACCTAGCTTCTTCCCTTTAAGTCGACCAAGAAGAGTCTACCAGTCTTCTCCCCATATCAGATCGCTTGGCGATAATTCGAAGTAGGCCAAAACATAGCAAGTAGCAGATTTGAAACAATCCGAGCGGAGTGCCTCAAAGATTAGTCCAATATGCTACGTTTCTCCCATTCTGGCAACCCTACTCAGCTTCATCAGTTTATGTGTGATGTATATACAAAGTATAGGACTATGCAAGCAATAAATAAAAATACTTGTAGGTTTCCCGTTCAGTTATTTCTCCGTCCTATTTCGATAAGTAACAAAGGTAGTATAATTTCTTGGTAAAGCAGAGGACTGTGTTTTCACGCCCTTGGTCAACCCACATTTCTTGAGATGATTGTCTACATCCGTTTGATTCAATAATTATATTTCCATTTCTAAGTCAGAGGCGAACTCGTCAAGATCCCAATATTCACTGTTCTCATTCATAGACCTTTTTTTCTGTATTTCTAATAGAATAATGAAGTTTTCTCATAGTCCCGTTGCTGAGGGTTTAAACCCATGGTCTTTATGGTACGCAACCCGCATGGTTAACCTTACTGCGGTTAATATGAGGAAAATCATGCGTTTTTCCGGATCCAGAGGTTACAAGGAGATCTACGACTGTCTGCCGAACATTTTTCTTTCCTGCTTCTTCCCAATTTTTTTTACAGTTCTTTACTTACAAACACTTTCGCTTTAATTTCGAGTACTTTTTAGTCGCGTGCACACGAACCTGTTACTATAGCGGTCTGTAGGTAGTCGGTCGTATGGTCACCGTTTTACATTCCAATGAGATTTTTGGCAATAACATCGTAACTATTCTGTCGATTCCACCGAAATTTGAAACCCTTATGTTGTTTTACATTTTATTTCGGATGATATAATTACCAAGGTTCTTCCAAGGTTAGGCCGGGAATTATTTGGCAATAAGATCGTAACTATTCTGCCGATTCTAACGAAATTTGAAACCCTTATGTTGTTTTACATTCTATTTCGTATGATATAATTACCAAGGTTCTCCCAAGATTAGGCCGGGAATTATTTTGCAATAAGATCGTAACTATTCTGCCGATTCTAATGAAATTTGAAACCCTTATGTTGTTTTACATTCTATTTCGTATGATATAATTACCAAGGTTCTCCCAAGGTTAGGCCGGGAATTATTTGGCAATAAGATCGTAACTATTCTGCCGATTCTAACGAAATTTGAAACACTTATGTTGTTTTACATTCTATTTCGTATGATATAATTACCAACGTTCTCCCAAGGTTAGGTCGGGAATTATTTGGCAATAAGATCGTAACTATTCTGCCGATTCTAACGAAATTTGAAACCCTTATGTTGTTTTACATTCTAGTTCGAATGATAGTGAAAGTACTCAAAAGGTTAGTCCTGGAATGATTTAAAGTTTTGTAGGTCGTAGGTTCAGATGGTCATAAGTCAGGATAATTGAGAACACGCGACTTAGGCTTGTTGACCTTGCTATAAGCTACGTTAATTGCGTTCATAATCAGCGCGTATTCACCGACAGCGCATCATTATGGGGTTTAACTTGATCGAGAATCGCATCTACTTTGGATTGCAGATTTAGATGTTTTTCGCCTAACTCCGTTATATCAACCAGCAGACCTCAGTGGTCACCTGACATTGTAAAAGCACCCTAGAATTAATCGCAGGATCGTTAAGTTTGGTAATAAGTAACGCAAATTTCTGGTCATTTGTAATGTCAAGGATATGAATGGTCTTATGATCGAGGTCTCTAAAATTAGTCTATTGGATAACATCTCCAACAAAAAGTATTTGATTTGCTACTTTAGACACGATAATTTTAATATCGATATTATTACCGATTGTTTACGAATACCGGTATTATTACGGCTTTTGCTTAGAAAATAATTAATGTAAATGTGATTTTAACAAAAATGCAAAATAATGTAGATATTTAAACTAGCAAAACGGAGAGACGAGAACAAGTGGAGTAGATAAATATTTTTTTATTCCATATAAAGATAATACACTTTACTACAAAATCAAATAAAAAGAACCTTTTAGGAGGTCTAAATTTGATTAGAAATTAAATTAATTCATTTTGAAAATAGATTCTTAGAAAGAAAAGCTGTTTACTAATCTTTATTTACTCTGACTTCAGGAGGAAAAATTTGGACACGGGAGATTTTTCGTTATAGCTTCTTACTATACAAAATTTCAATGTATTTTAGGAATCTAAAACTATACTGGGTGAAATTTTCAGTATAAATGCCTTATTTAGAATATATATATATATATATATATATATATACAGTATGTATATTTTATCGTTTTAAGTGCATTTTGTTGCAGAAAATATAAATTTTAAAAAGTTTAGAATATTTTCAAATATCCGTATTAGCACGTTAATACAGATATTATTCAAGCCCGTTTTTGGAGGAAATATAAGTATTATTCAATGCCCTTTTTGGAAAAAAACAGGTATTCGCTATCGAGAGAAACAGTGAAATAATTTGGTTGCCCAAATTCACGAAATAAGAAGAGTTTAAGCCTTATTAGATATAAGAAATTGTGCAAATTACAATCGTAATAATTGCATAAATATCAATAATTTACCATTGGGAGAATGACAAAAATAAATAATTAATGAACATTGCTCAAAACGGCTATGGACTATTTTTCCGGAGAAAGAGACAGAATTTCACAACGGCGACAGTGAGTAGTAACTGGAAGATCGAAATGACAGAGAAAATAACAATTTAGTGTCTGATCAAAATTAAGTGGGTAGGTGGTGAATTTGTACAACATAAATCTAAATTAACTTCTTTTCCTCTCTATAGAAACTCGAAAGTGAAATTTGAATATGTTTCATAAAAAACAAAAACCCACCTATTCAATTCCATCCGCTTCGCTCTTACGTTCTTAAAAATGCACAATCGATGAAGCCCACCGTATTCCGAGCTCTTTCACGGGAAGTTTCGGAAAGAGAAAAGGGATGGTGCGGGAGTTAATTAAGCTGTCATGGCAATTTTGTTTCGTGGTTTCCACTGAATGGAATAAGTTTGATGCGAAGATTAGGAGGAAGAATTGCTTGTAATTAAGGAAGAGCCGGTGGTTATTATAAAAAGAAACCGGGCGTAAACACAGATGAGTGTCACTTGATTAAGGTACCTTAGCTCGAAGGGACGAGGCGCAACGGCACTTGGGGAGTAAAATCTGGGTGATTATTCTACCGGAAATCTACTGGGGATGAGCAAAAGATGATGTCTACAGTGAGACAAAAACTAAGGTTATAAAGGTGTAATTATGTGTGCATGTGAGCTTGAGTTTCCTCTATGTAGGATTCTTTTACATATCTTCCGTCTTGGTTGTATGCAATGATATGCCTACGTGTTTATGTGGGAGTGTTTACAAGGAGGAGCTCCACTTGATTATTCATCAAGTACTTAAACATCACAAGGACTTATGTTTTATTATTTTTAAGAGCGTGTGACTATGTTTAAACGTGTGTAAGCATAATTATTAGCGGCAAAAAAGGTAATTTCCAAGCACTTTCGTCTTTTTTACTAAAACTTCAAAGAAGCATCATAAATAGTGTAGAAAAAAGGAAGACGCGACAAATTCATTACAAAAGGATTTTCTTATCTTATAATTTGACATATTTGATAACAAACTAGCGAGGAAGAACAACCTTGGCCAATTTAGATGTGTATATATTTTAGGAATGTATGTACACATTTAGATGCCTTGACAACCATGTGTTTTGAACTTTTGAAGAACTTTTATCTATAATTTGAGGTTGTTAAATTTGGGGCACTTCTGTAAATATTAACAATTTATGTTTTTTGACTTGCAATGTCTTGTATGTTTCCTCCGCATGTGTACTATTTAAAAAAACGTGTAAGCACATAGCGTGGATAGTGATTGCCCATAAAGAGATTAAATCTCTGCCTCTGTCAGTGTTTGTTTATGTACCTACTTGTATTCTTCTAACAACATACGTGCCCGAAAAAGATGGCATTAATGTATTTGTGTTCCTAGATTATATTAACACATATATGTTTTAAAAGGATGAATGTTGTCTTTTATGTAGGGTCTGCCTACACTGAGATAATGTTGTGTTTATTCTAAACAAAGTCTGCTGACCAAAAGGTCGCGTGCTTTCACTTATTCTGATATATGACCTTATGACCTTCAAAATAATTCCCGGACTAACCTTGGGAGGACCTTGACAATTATATTATTCGAAAGAAAATGTAAAACAACATAAGAGTTTGAAATTTCGTTAGAATCTGCCGAATAGTTATGATGTTATTGTCAAATAATTCTCCAGCTAACCTTGGGAGGATTTTGGCAGTTATATCATTCGAAAGAAAATGTAAGACAACAAAAGGGTTTTAAATTTCGTTAGAATCGCCCGAATAATTATGATATTATTGCCAAATCAAAAGAAATCCCGGGCTATTCTTGGAAGAACCTTGACAATTATATTATTCGAAATAGAATGCAAAACAACATAACGGTTTCAAATTTCGTATAAATCGGCCGAATAGTTACAATGTTATTACCAAAACAAAAAAGCAAGGCGGGGACCGACATAGTGACCTATAGAGTCGCCCGCGACTAAGCGCACGCGACTAAAAATGTTTATGTAAAACGAAAAGACGAATGCCGTGTTGTAATCATTAAATGTTTGTAATTTTTCAAGAGTTTTTAAATTGACAATTTGATTCATTTCCTTTCGTTCTAAATGTCCATGCTACTTACTTCTATTTGGTTTCTATTTAGGGGTATTTTTTTCACTCCATTGCAAATTTTTGCGTGTTTCAATTTTATGGCAATTGGTAACGCAAATTCCGGTTCCCCAGAGCGCTTACGGACTCCGGTTGTAGCGGCGAAGAAGGTGAAGGACAGAGAAGGTGAGGAATAGTCAAGAGTAGAGATAGAAAAGCTGGAAAAACAGGAGTAGATTCGACGGTTTCCTTGCCTATTCTCTATTTATTTTATTTCTCCTTCCCACGCATAAGGTTTTCAGCCCATAAAGATTGAAGGATAGTAGAAAATATGTAGGAAGAAGTGGAAAGAAGTAGGAGGTTTGTATGTAAACGCTAGATAGCATGGAGGTCAAGTTAATCTCTTTCCGTTTTGTAGAGTAGTATAGTTTTTAAAATGGCCAGGATAGTGAATTTTTGCCTGAGTATCAGGCTATCCTTCGTTGTGATTTCATCTGCTTGAATTTATATGTTATTTTTAGGTGTTCGACCCGTTGTTTTATGTCTTTCTACTGCTGGTTTAGCTTACTCGTCACTATTTTTTTCTTAGTTTTTTAGTATCGCTTCTGGTGTATTCTACATATTTAGGTAGTTGGTAAGGTTAGATACATTAACTTACTCGTTTTCAGTTATCACATTCGGGTGATCCTCGTCATTTCGGTTATCAATTTCCTTGGGTTTAGTTTATTTAGGCGTCTCGTCTAGGTCTTTCCTTGGTCGTGGTAATCTTTCAAGTGTATATTTCTTCCTTTTTCTGATCGAGCTTTCATGTATAGGTTGGAAAGAAGGGGATGTGATCTATCTTTTTCCCTCTGTGCAAGAGTACCGTGATTTATTCGCTTATTTCTTCTTGTTTTTTCTATTAATTTTTTGCTATTTCCTTTATTATTTTGTTGAATGGTATTAATTTAGTTTCTCTGTAAATGTCATGTTGTCTTTTTCTTTCTCTTATTATTGTGTTTGTGATAAGTAATTTTGCTTTGTTTTTAATCCTTTGCCGTTTGATAATGTTTATTTTCGAGTTAGTGTACATTGGAATATCTGGGTACACCATTGCTGACTGGATAATTGCTCTTAGATCTTCATTTTGTTTTATCGGTTGAGTGATCTGAGCCTAGCGAGTAGTCTCAGTCCTTTTTTTCCTATGTTGCCTCTCCGTTACGTACTTACTCTATCCCGTTATTGTGATTGTTAATCCTAGCACTTCCTCAACGTAGATATCTCAAAGTTTTCTTCGGAACATTGGAACGATCTTAAATTTGCTACCATTTGCACTAATTTTCAATTTCATTTCGTACTCCTTTATCCTCTTTATCTCTTCTGACATAGATCTTGCCTTCATTTCGTTGTTCATGTAAGATCATACGGCAATTTTCGTTATGTCATCAGCGAACTGGATGCTCAAGCATTCTTGAGAGAGTGGTAGTGGGATGTCGGAGGTATACACTGAGTATAACTTTGTACTCAATCATCCTCCCTTTGGAAGGCCAGCCTCGAGTTTGAATTTACTTCTTTGACGATTTCCGTTCTCAATGAATGCATATCTTTCCTCACATAGTCGCAGATTACACTGGCCAACAAATTTGAACTTCTTTTAATCATCAGAGACCTGAGCAAACCTTTCTCAGGGCATTTTCATCGCTGATTTCAAATCTGACTTTAGTATTTCTTTAGCATATCAGGTTTTTGAGATATTCGAAAATGCAATATTACCATCATCGCTGATAGAATGGGGCGTTTTACTCTGATTTTTTTGCCGAAACTGGTGATATATGGTTGCATAGTGCCATTGCTAAAAAAAAATAATTGCCTTCGATATATCTCCATGTGCATTGAGAAGTTTAACTGACACAAAATGATGCATTTAACATATAGAAACTCTAAAATTTATCATTCTCTTTAGGCGTAAAAATATGATAAAGATAAATACCATGTTTAGTTTATTCCACAAGCAGCATAAAGTTAATGGTACTTATATTGAATGTATAAGAATGGTAAACAATGATCGAAGGGCTAATAAGTCAAAATTCAAATTCATAATTCATAAACGTTGTGCATGGGATTTGCGTTTGAATTTTTTCTCAGGATTATCACGATACAACATCCAACAATGATCTCCCATCATGTTCTCATTCCAAGATCATTGATAGCGAGTTCCATGGTCTTTATATCCTGGTGGAAACGTTCACCTTGCTCGTCACTTACACCTCCAAGATTTTCTGGGAAAAAGTCTAGGTGCGAATGCAGGAAATGGATTTTACGAGGGGCGGTCAATAAGTTTTTCAATTCGGATATAAGAAAACAAGATATGAGGAAAAGTGTTCTATTATTTTTCATTATAACTACCCTCGACCTGAATGCACTTGCGACACTTGTCCCTGAGGTTTCGAATTCCCGACAACCAGAAATCTCCCGACTGCTGTTCAATCCACTCTTGGACGGCGAGCTGGACATCTCCATTGTCCCCAAACCGGCGTCCACACAGTGCAGCCTTGAGCTGGCAGATGGTTGAGCTCCTCGAATCCGCAGTCGCACAGGGCAGTTTATGCAACTCTGGCCTTGTGGACTTTGACGACGTTGAAGTCGATCATGGGGCGTGAGGTTTCTAGGGACCCAACGGGCAGAGACCTTGATCATGGTCAAATTGTCGTGGATGGTGTTGATAACACTTCCATATGATATTCCAAGTTCTCGCTCGATTTCTTCGACCTTCACCCGTCGAGTTTCGAGGATCATCCTCTCAACACCTGCCACATTGTCATCGTTAGTCACGTCTGACGGGCATTCTGGACGGGGGTCATCTTCAAGAGACTCACGACCATGGCGGAACTCCCTATTCCAGCGCGCAATGGTTGCATAGGAAGGGGCGTTTTGGGGGTACACTGCGACCATGCGTTCATGGATCTCTTTTGCATTCTTGCCTTCTTTGGTGAAAAATTTTATCACTGCGCGGTGTTCAACCTTCTCCATTGTTGAAAAAATTGTGACTGACGATCTGCGATCAGCTACTTCTTCTTAAATAGACAAGGCAGGAGCGTGCAGCTGCAGGTCCTGACTTGTCATAACTTGTCCTAACACCCCCACAAACAGCCATCCCCCTTCTTCTGTTTTGCCCAACTGATTCGCAAAACTTATTGACCGCCCTTCGTAAGGGACATACGGCATCCCATTTCTTTATAAGATTGAAGAAGGTTTTCCACGCCATCTCTGTATGCAGATGACTTGTCGATGCCCAGACACTTTGCACATAACCACTTGAAGGCTAGCCATGCATTTAGTTCAAGAGAAGTGATGGTCTCCTCAAAGTCAGGGTCTGCTAAAACCTTCCTGATTTGTGATCCCACAAATATGCCTTCTTTTAGTTTTGTCGCGCTCAGTTGTGGAACTTTTTTGCACAAATATTGGAATCCCTTAGAATTGTTCTTAGCCATTGCTTTCATGAAGTTTTTCATCAGACCTATTTTCAAATGAAGAGGTGGCAGAAATATTTTCTGCGGCTCTACCAGGGGGACAGACTGAACACTGCTTATTTTAGGCTCATATGTAGATCGAAGTGGCCAGTCACGCTTGTCATAATTTTTTTCAATGGCACAGGCTATCCCACAGGCAGAGGAAGTAACAGTACTTCGTGACCCTCCTTGCATACCCATTAGCATGCCTATGACTTTTAGATCACCACAGATGTACCTTGAAGTAGTTTATGGCTTTAAGAAGAATATCCATATTATCATATGTCTCCTTAAAGTGGACAGAATGGCCAATAGGAATGAAAGGCTTTACATTGCCATTGGGCAAGAGGACAGCTTTCAGACTTGTCTTAGAAGTATCAATAAAGAGACGCTATTCATACGCCTCATATCTCTGTGACAAGGCTTCCAACAATCCATTTATATCATGGCATGAGCAGAGAGGCCCATTAACCGTGAAGAATGAAGTAAAATCATGATTACGCTTTCTAAAGTAACTCATGCAAATTTTCTCGAGTAGGAATTTTTCCTGTAGTCGAGATGCTAGAAGTTCTGCTTTCTCCTTTGACAGTAACAGATCTCTCACAAGATCATTCAAACCTTCCTGAGTAAATAGCTTTGGCTCAGAGTTAGCATCCTCATATTCAACATCCACATCTAATGTGCATGAACCTTCAGTACTGCTATCATCACTGATATCAGGTACGAGGCCATCATCGGGTGGAACTGGAATTGACGAAGATACATCATGTGAAAGTGGTCTGGACGCAGATTCCATGGCTGAATATACAATTTGGTGCTTGTTATTTGCAGAAAACCCTTTTGTGGTCGCACTGCAGAAATAACAATCTTCGGGATGATCTCTGGGCTCTCTCTTTACCATAGAAACAGCAAAGGGCATTAAAGCTTTCCTGTGTTAATCCAGTCACATAATCCATTAGAGCAGGAAGTAAAAATTTGGGGTGGTGTCATGCTTTATCTTTGTCACCCAGAGGGCAACCCAAGTAGAGTGTGTACATTTTCTTTATATTATTTGTGATAGTACGCTGCTGTGATTTTGTTGCAAAATGCCCACATACATATCAGAATTTATCTGGATGATTTTTGCACTCTCGAGGCATTGTTACCGCTTTGTGTAAATATTTGGAAGCCTCTTATGATCAACGCAGAAGGAGCAGCTTAGAAGATGCACATCACATGAGGAACCTGAAAGCATAAAACAGAATTATAAATAATTGCGCAAAATATGCATGCGGGTTACAAATGTAAATGAATTCTTCTCTATACCCCTTTAACCAGCAAAGCATCTAGTTTGCTCATCTTAGCAGTACAATAATAATGCATACAATAGAGCAATACCACTAATATACTACATTTTATAATCGCAGGCGGCCATTTTGAATATTTGGCATATCTTAAAAACGGTACGTGCTAGAACAAAACCGAAGGCAGATTCTGATTCAACATAGAAAATGCATTTAGAAAAGTACAGTAAGGTCTCTGATGAAAAATGTGTGTTGACCAGTGTTATTCTTTCTAGCTTATTCATCCCGAGTTGTATGATTTTGTATTGCATTTCTTTTGACCAAACCTTGTCGAAAGCTTTCGATATGTCCCTGCAGACAATATCAGTGCTGGCCTTTACCTTTTGGCAATTTGATCAGTGATGACTGTGAGGGCCATCTATGTGCTTCTTCTCTTTCCGAATCCAAATAAATTAGTACTTGTTTGGGAGTTAATTTACCGCCAATTGCTCAGCCAGCCATTGGCTTAAATTATATCAAGTACCTTCTCGATGAAATCAAGTAGAGAGATTGGCCTGCAACTCTCAACTTGAGTCGCTGGTTTTCCTGGTTTGGGAATAAAAATCAGTTTAGCCACCTTTAGCTCATCTGGAAAGTAGCTTATGTTTAGATAAACAATTAATACCTTTAGAATATTATCTAAAATGTTGTCAGGTGCTTCTTCATAATTCCTCTTGATGAGTTAAAATCTTCCTGGTGCTTTCTGCCCAAATAGCGATATTGTTGCCTAACTTCTTCATTGTCGATTTCTCCTTAGTTGGCTTTCCTTGCATCGACAAAGTTGAAGGAATGCATTTTATCTATTTCTTGGTTAAGTTAGTCTATGATTTAATGTTCTAAATCGATATCAAACTCTTCATGCTCGCTTATGTCAAAAAAATTCATCCAATGTTCACTGAATATCAATTTAATCCGGTCTCGTCTCCTATGTTGTTTTATTTTGGGGTCTTTTATCTTCAATTTTCTATTTCCTGCTTTGCCTTTTGTGTTATTCACTTTCTTCAAAATTACTTCATTGGAGCGTCATAATGAACCTTTTAGATGGTTTCCTTCTAATTTTTACTTTGATTTTCCGTTATCTCCGAGGTCACTTCTCGTTTTTTTTCCCACCAAAGCTCGGTGTGTAGCTCCATCCTTGTGCCGTTTCTTCTTATTTGTTCAGAAATTTCACTTATATTTCTATTCTTTGAAATTATTTCTGGCATCCAGGAAAAGGTCTTTATCGTCTTTTAGCTGGTTTTGTGGATTACTAGTTCATCTTCCCCTTGGAACGAGTTCCTTATTTTTTTACTTCTAGGTTTATTTTCTCTAACGTTTGCTCCTTTAGTGGTTTTTGTGTACATGTAGTTAGTTTTCTTCCATGTTTCTCCCAGTCTGCTCTGACGTATACTTCTCTTATCTTTCTTGGATCTGTATCGATCGCTGGTATATTGCGAGAAGTGTCATTGTGGTCTATGCAAGGTATGTCTTCTGGCTCTATGTAATAGTTGAATGTGAGATAATTATTGCCTAAACAGACATCCGAAATTTGAGTCAGCGTTCCTTGTCACGTAAGTTGGGAAATCAATTCCTAGTCAATAGAAGATGCTTCTTGCAAGGAGAGCTTCCAGGCATACAAAACAAGAGATCAATGTTTAATCACATCTAAACATACACCCACGAAGTAAGAAAGACCATCAAACTCATTTCTTGGTCAATCCAGACGTACAAAGCTACTTGCCATACCAACTAAAGGAAACTCTTCATATAATTTGACAAAAGCAGACCAAAATGAGGCTCTCTGGGAAGTTATTAAGAATAGAACTTGTATATAAAAAACTTCAACACTGTATTACTATGATAATTATAGCAATTATTATAGCATTCATCATAGCATCAATATTATCATTATCTTCATAGCACATTTTATTATTCAACAGCTAATTCTGTATTTCATTCGCTCAGACATTGATATAGACTATTTAATTCATCTTAACTCGTTCATCCCACTTTACTCCTTCGATCGTGATTTCATTGTGACTTCTCATTCACCTTATAACTTGTGACTCTTGTGCACTTAACCAAGTCAGGCATTATTATCGATCCAGTAAATTAAACCAATTAGTTCTACGCCATACTCTCGTGATCCTCGGTAAATCAACTCTTTCATACCCAAACCAATTTTCAACTCTTAAATATTGTTAATATTCCTGCGGTCAAAGACAGAATATATTATATTGTAGAATCTCTTAACACTTCAAGGAGTTTATTTTTTATAATAGATCCTAATGCAAATCCAGCGTTTTTAATTTCCCTGCATGCTGAGAAGAGTGATAAGGTAGCAGAGTGCTACAGAAGACCACTCCAATTCTGCTGATTATATATTTATTTTCTGAATACTCGTCCTCTGTAGAATTTAATTATCCCACTATACAAGTTTACACATCGCTAAAGCCAAATTATTTGCTTTTGTGCTGCTTAAGGAGGGACGAGGCACTGAATCTTTTGAGTTTATATTTACCTATGAATGGTTTAAATATGTACGTGTCTTAGTATTAAATGATATTTACACTGCTTAAATCTAATTATATACACTTTACACGAAGTTAATTTTACTCGTAGCACAAAACGCATGGGAATAATCTCCGGCAATGGAAATTGATTATACAATCTAAAGCGTTTAGAATAGGAAAGGCGAGCTAATGAAGATCACAAGAACAAAATAAATGGACTTGATCAAATGGGATAGAGTAGGGATTAAATCTTAAACGCATATACGAGCGAATGACACAAGGGTACACGATAAAGTGGAAGGCCTTGCGAAAAACTTTCCTTCTCATCCTATCGTATAAGGGAAATTAAAACGCTGACGGTTGGTTCGTCTTGGCAAATCCTTGGGTAATTAAAATGCCGCATAAATCTGCGACATCCTCTTCTGTTCCACTTAATGAATGAACTCGCGGCACTATTTTTCGTTTCGTCTTTAGATCATCATAAAACGGTCGGCTATCCTTGCAAATTGTGGCTAAGATCAGGAGATTTAACCCACCCTACTGATAGAGATGTTCACTTCACTCTTACCTTGGAGCAAGAAAAAAGCCTGCAAACTCTATTATACAATCCTTCTGGTCGCTTCCTAAACCTAAGCATGTTCCTCCCCGGATCTCTCTCTTATTTAATTTTAGCTTCAAACTTCCCCTTTCATTGTGATGTCCTTTCTCTGCGAAACCGGGCTCGCTATGCCTTTCAAGACCCAACTTGATGAAACTCTTTGATTTCTGGCGTCAAATCAAGTCAGGCGTTTAGGTATTCAAGGCGATGTTTCAGTTGGATATGGCATCACTGAAAGGCCTCAATCTCAAAACGCTTTGAACTACGATCATGCTCGTATATTTGGGTTTAACACTTCTTTGTACGAACTTGCTAAAGGTTTATAATTTACCACTATAATTTATGGTTTTACAACGTTTACTATTGCAGCATTCCTGTTATATTTACCTACCTTTTATTTGATTTCCCTCTAATTCTTATTTTTGCCACTGAGATATAATGCCCTCGTGGATTTAGTAGTTTTATTTATATTTTTTTAAAAATTATATATCCTTAATTAAAATAACAAGAGAGGAAACACACATTTTTTAAATTTTATAAAACCCTGGAAACAAGAAAATAGTCAGTTCTAGTGACTGTCCCTTCAGTACAATTCTTTAAAGCTCCCCCCACCCTCTGCCACCAAAAAAAGCAGGCCTTTTTCCCTTTGAATTTCCGTTTCTTTTAAACTTCGCCTCAAAAAAATGGCAAAAGTGACTTAGTTTTCCCCTTCCCAAAGCCTCTTTAGACTTTATTAATTCCTTTCTCATCTCTCTGCCTTTACCTTCCCCTGTCTTAACCCCTTTCCCTTTGTTACTGCGTCTTTTATGCCATTCGGAGAAAAGATCTCAATTTATGGGAGCAAAAATCGAAACTTTAGAACTTCCAACTGGAGATTTTAGTGTTGTGAAAATATGGCAGTTTAACGGGAAAAATCTGATGAAGTAGGTTGATGCCTCCTTGAAATCCCCAACATATATAACTAAAAGCTTCAGTAAAAAACATATGCTGGGACAATTAACTTTGATTACTGGAACACTTGTAAGTGCCCTTAGCTTGCTTTTTAGTCACGTGCAAATGACTATAATTATTATGTCAGTCCGTAGGTCGCCGGTCGGATGGTAAACATTTTACTTTCCTATGAGTTTTTTTCGCAACACCATCGTAACTTTTCGGTCGATTCTAACAAAATTTAAAACCCTTATATTGTTTTACATTCGAGTTCGAATGATATAATTGCCAAGGTCCTCCCAAGGTTAGTCCGGGAATTATTTGGCAATAAACTCGTAACTATTCGACCGATTCTAACGAAATTTGAGACCCTGATTTTGTTTTACATTCTCTTTCGAAAAATATAATTTCCAAGGTTCTCCCAAGGTTGGGCCGGAAATTATTGAAAGAAAACTAACTATCGGTCGGATTACCCCACTTGTTAAAAGTTTTGAAGGTCATAGGGTCATAAGGTCATAAGTCAGAATAATTGAGAGCACGCGACTTATGTCTGTTGACCTTTATTTTTCTATTCGTTTAATTTTCCGTCTCTTTAATATGTGTACCACAATGAACAAACTGATGATTATTAGTAACATTAAAAACAACTAAGAATATTCATTTATTTGTATTTATTTATTAAAATGTGAGGCCATATTAGGATACCTATACCAAAATGTTCTGAAGAGGATATAGAAAGAAATTTTGATGTAAACAGGAGTGAAAATAAAAACAAGTATATATCGAATACACATAACTCAATAACAAAGCGAGAGTAGTCTCAAGTTAATATGGACGGGAGAGTGGACATCTGTCCGAAATGCGTCTCCATTCTACAGTAAAGAGTCAGGTCTCTATTCGAGAAAATGGATGTGCGTAACTATCTTCTAAACAATTGAAAACAATTTTACCTTACCTCCATTTGTTTTCCTTTTTCCAACAATTGGCTACAGTAACATTTACAGTGTTCAAGTGACAAGTCTAGAAAGCACCATTTTATTTCAAATTTACAGTGTTCAAGTGACAAGTCTATAAAGCACCATTTTATTTCAAATTTACAGTGTTCAAGTGACAAGTCTAGAAAGCATCATTTTATTTCAAATTTACAGTGTTCAAGTGACAAGTCTAGAAAGCATCATTTTATTTCAAATTTACAGTGTTCAAGTGACAAGTCAAAAAAGCACCATTTTATTTCAAATTTACAGTGTTCAAGTGACAAGTCTAGAAAGCACCATTTTATTTCAAATTTACAGTGTTCAAGTGACAAGTCTAAAAAGCACTATTTTATTTCAAATTTACAGTGTTCAAGTGACAAGTCTAGAAAGCACCATTTTATTTCAAATTTACAGTGTTCAAGTGACAAGTCTAGAAAGCACCATTTTATTTCAAATTTACAGTGTTCAAGTGATAAGTCTACAAAGCACCATTTTATTTCAAATTTACAGTGTTCAAGTGACAAGTCTAGAAAGCTCATTTTATTTCAAATTTACAGTGTTCAAGTGAAAAGTCTAGAAAGTACTATTTTTATGTAAAATTACAGTGTTCAAGTGACAAGTCTAGAAAGGACCATTATCATTTAAGGGGAGCAACAATTGTCTATCTAGAGAGGCAATTTTTTGTTTCAGTTCCAACATATTTTAGAACTCAGAATTGGCATTTATAAAAATAATGAAATGTTAGGTTGACAAATGTGAATGGAAAATAAATGAGCGAACAGGAAATAATAAGGGTGAATGGAGATTGAAGAGTGATAAAATCTTATCTCAGTATGTGTCTTATTATTTGTATGCACGCGGCTCTAAAGTTACTATGTCGGTTCGTAGGTTGGACGATCGGATGGTTACCATTTTACTGTTCAATGAGATCTTTAACAATAACATCGTAATTATTCGATCAATTCTAATGAAATTTGAAACTTTAATGTCGTCTTATATTCTCTTTCGAATTATATAATTGTATAATTGTCAAGGTCCTTCCAAGGTTATTCCAGGAATTATTGAAATATTTGAAGGTCGTAAGGTCATATGGTCATAAGTTAGACGCGACTTAGGTTTGTTAACTTTGTATTTTCTTCCTCCTTAAAACATTTTTTTTAAATAGGTCATCAAACTTATATAAATTTAATAATCTCTAAATATGGGTTAATATATTTGTATGTGGACAACATGTATGTACTTTTAGCCATGTTGTCATTTCGATATGTTCCGGAGGTTAGGGCTTTAAAGGTACGAATAATGGAACGATGAAATAAGCTTGAGTTGAAAGCTCTAACCTTGAACAGATTTGAATTATGTCTTCATCATTTTGTCCCTGTTCATTGAGTATCTCCTGATCCCTAGTGGTCTTCCGTAATATCAATGAGTCACCCTAGTTCCATGTGAGGATACCATAGATTGTAGTTTGGTGGGACGGTCAGAGATCCTATGTATGAGTACCGAAACAACATATTTATGTTAACTGACATCCATTTCGAGAGAACCTAACTTAAACATTTCCTTATTGCCATAATCACGTTTTTTCAACATTCAGGCTTATGTCCAGTAAATAGTGATAGTTCTGTTTATAATTTGGTGATATAAGACATCCTAAATCGATTCCAGAGAAATTGTAGGATGCGTGGTTCTGAATCCACGATAAAATTAGTAGGTTTACAGGATGGAATTGTTCCATTGTATCAATCTCTCCACCTCCATCGGCTCTCAATCAATTCTACCTCATCTGGAAGAGGAGAGGCAGTTAGATGAAGGGTCGACCAGGGAAGCCTCTTTACCAACTTTTCGCACTCGGGAAAGGAAGATGGCGAGTTGTCTGTTCTGGCGATTAATTTTTCTCTCCTACTGCTACCAAATTTTAAAGATAGAGAACGATGCACTTTTAAAGCTAGCGCCTTAATCGAGTATTTCGATGGATACTACAATAGTTTTTGTATTTTTAATCTCTCCAGCTATTAGTTCTTAGCTAGTTACTGCCTGAAATTGAGCCATATTTATGTCTTGCTTCTCGATTAGTAGTTCGCTAAGAACCACAATTCACAGACGTTGATTATTTGAAGCTGAAACAAAATCTCAATAAGTAATTAAAGCTGAATATCCTTTTATTCGCTAAGACTAAAATACGATTGCCTTAAAGTGGTATAAGACGACCTGACGGGAAAGAAAGGACATCAAGAAATACTCGTTAAAGCAGTGGCGCGATGCAAACCTACAGATTTTGCGTGGCTATGCTCAAGAAATGACCCCTTTAGTCCAATCGACCATCGATCCGATCCTAAACACAGATCAAACAGAGCTTATGAGCCACTTGCTGAACACTAGACACGCAATAGTATCGAAAATAATATATTTCACTTAATCATTTCATATAGCAATGGCAGAACTCCCCTAAAAGTACAAATTTGCTAATGATATTCATATTTTAATTTAACCTTTATCATAATTTGATTATTTGAACTTTCATTATTGTAGAACTTCGTATTTGTATAACCACTGCATCCAATCGTTATTAGACATATCCCATTAACTAGAGGGACATGATCTAGTGGACCTGCAGCAAAAATGGCCGATTTAGCACCTCTAGCGACTAGGTGGCGCTACCTGGTGGTCAACTTATATCATATTTGAACTCAATGACCTTAATTACCTTTGTTAGCATTGGTTTTAGCTGGCTACATTGAGCCAGTGCCACCTAAGAGTCAACTTATACATATTTTCACTCAGTGACTTCAATTACCTTTGGTAGCATTGGCTTTAGCTGGCTACAATGAGCCAGCGACTCGTTGCGGACAGAAGATGAACGCAACACGAGATTTGCATGACTCATAGACCTGCTTTGCTTCGCTGCAGGAAAAACTAAGGATAGTTATGCTTATAATTAAGAAGTATAAGGCTGCTCAGAGAGAGTCTTAACCTAATTCCGGGCTATAAGGTTGTTCACAGTGTCTTAAGCTAATTTAAGGATATAATACTGCTCACAATAAGTCCTAACCTAATTTAAGGCTCTAAGGCTGCTTACAATAAGTACTAACCATGTTTAGGGCTATAAGGCTGCTTACAGTGAGTTATACCCTAATTTAGGGCTATAAGGCCGTTCACAGTGAGTTATACCATAATTTAGAGTTATGTATAAGGTGGCTCACAGCGAGTCCTAACCTAGTTTAGAGCTATAATGCTGCTCACAGTGAGTCCCAACCTAGTTTAGGGTTTATAATGCTGCTCACGGTAAGTTTTAAACTAAATTAGAGCTACATAATTGCTCACCTCATTTAGGGCTAAAGAACTGCTCACAATGATTCCTAACCTAATTTAGGGCTATTAGGTTGCCCACAGTTAGTCATACCCCAATCTAGAGCTATAAGGTTGCTTACAGTGAGCCCAGCCTAATTTAAGGCTAGAAAACTTCTCGCGGTGATCCCTACCCTAATTTAGGTCTATAAGAGTGCTCACAGTGAGTCCTACCCTAATTGGGGGCTATAGGCTTGCTCACAGAGTCCTAACCTAATTTGGGGCTATAAGCTTGCTCACAGTGAGTCTACCTAATTTACGGCTATAAAGCTGCTCACAGTTAGCTATACCCTAATTTAGAGCTATAATGTTGCTAATTCAGGGCTATAAGGTAGCTTACAATGAATTCTACAGTAATCATAACCTAATTTAAGGCTATAAAGTTGCTCACAGTGAGTCTTAATCTAATTTAGTGCTATAAGGCTGCTCATAATGAGTTTTAATCTAATTTAGGGCTATAAAGTTGCTCACAGTAAGCTATATCCTAATTTAGGGCTATTAGTCTGCTCACCCTGAGTGCCAACCTAATTTAGGGCTATAAGCCTACTTACAGTTAGTCTTATAGTTTCTCTTTTTTGTGTATACAAAAAATATGATGGTTTTTTATCGCTTGTGGCACACGTCATTAAAACAAAGATGGTGGATTAGACGCGTAAATACGTGGTTCATCCCGTGAGATCTGAGTGCACTGAAGCAGCTCTGGTAGCGTACCAAATCGCCAGCAGTCGCACGATACTTGTAAGGTTTGTCCATAACGCTTGATACGTAGCGAGGTTAAGTAGTTTTGCAGCGGTCGGGAGATTTCCACAAAAGAATATTGCCCCCCTCGAAATTGTCTTTTTCCTCCTATCTACCCCCTGATTACTCTGAGTGGAAAAGGTCATCTTGAATGATTAATATGTAAATAAGCCGATCTCCCCCGCCTCCCCTTATCCTCCCTATGAATTGCACCTCCCGCTTCTTAAGTCAGCTGAGGTGTGACAGTTCACAAAGACAATTAACCCGTTTAATGCGCGAGGCGAAGGCACGGTCGCATCTATTTTAAATGGGTGTTCATCACAAGGATCGTTTGAGGAGGGGCTCGACTTCCGTGTTTGTGGAGAGTTTAGTTTGTGTAAAACTGCAGTTTATTCATGGCTTGATTCCTCGTGTGTTTGTTATATTTTCCTTTATTCTATGTCTGCCTCATTTTGGCTTTCTTCTAATGGTGTTGAAAAAGTCTCCTCTAACATTCATTACTTCCTCATTGACTTGTCGCTTTTACCCACTTTAATTTGTCTGTTTGTTCGTTTATCGGGTTTGTTTGTCAGCAGGATGAAGGCTTTTCATCGCCTTTCTCCTGAATAGTCTGCCTGAGTCGGTGCGTGCTGGCTGCTATCGCTGCTGCGTGTAGTTACTCTTATTTCAGCCATACTAATAAATCTTGTCGACGTACGAACTCGGTTCAGCACCAAATCTGTGAACACTTATGAGGAAATGAATACAGAGCAGCGAAGAATTTTGCAGTTATTTGTGGCCATAGGACAACTTTATTCCCAAATAATGTTAAATTATGAGTAATTTAACCTATTTTATATTGAGAACGATATTCCCACTGTTCATTAATAAAATTTTGGAACGTTTTATAGATGTTTATCGATCATCAATCATAAAGTTAGTCTTTCTTCTTTGTAGAATTAAGATAATTTGGTTGAGAATTTTAAATTTACAAGAAAATAAAAATAAACACAGAAGATACCTTTTCTTATGTTTACATGTATTTTATTTGTCACAAGGAAATATGAGATAAAATTATAAAATAAAACAAGGTCTACATGCATAAAAAATACACTGCTAAAATGGCAATTAATTTAGTTGTCTATATACTCTTTAGGGACAGTTATGAGCTAAAGAAATGTTTTGAAAAATAAATTTCAATGAGCTTAAATTTTTCACAAGTTTTTAAAAAAGATTGAGTCTTTTTTTCGGAAGTCTCTGATGCAGAAATTCAAAGTAAGGGCGATTTTAAAATGTGTAAAATTGAAAGTGGTTAAAGAAAAGTAGATGCAAAAGATAAGCTTTGATTAAGTTCTCTATTGTTGTCAATGGATTTTTTGCCTACTGTAGTTTAGGTATGGCTTGTCTAATCTAGTTTGGGGATTTTTGTCTACCCATCTTTAGGGTTTTATAGTCTACTGTAGTTTATGGATGACTTTTCTAATCTACTTTAGGTATTTCTTGCCTACTGTAGTTTAGGTATGGCTTGTCTAATCTAGTTTGGGGATTTTTGTCTATCCATATTTAGGGAGTTATAGCCTACTGTAGTTTATGGATAACTTTTCTAATCTACTTTAGGTATTTCTTGCCTACCATAATTTAGGGATGGCTTGTCTAATCTAGTTTAGGGATTTCTTTCCTACTCTATTTTAGGGATTTTTTGCCTACTGTATTTTAGAGTTTTCTCGCCTACTATGCTTAAGGACTTCTTGCTTACTGTAGGGGAATGGTCACTTCCACCCCACCCCCACCCCCCCCCCGTCCACTCTTGGTGCAGTCACAAGGCGGTTACCGCAAAGACATCCGTCGAAGGCATCGGCGGGTTCAGTGCTTAATCGCAGTGTAGCACAACTCAGTGCCATGAAAGACCCTAAAGGTCAAAAAGGTAAGATCTCCCCCAGGAGAGTGAGATCCAGTTTCACGTCAAATAAGAAATTGGAGACGTGTTTCTTCCAATCTCGAAGGCTAACGAGGAGCCGATGTTTGACTTCGTGGGAAAGACCGTTTGGAAAAAGAACTCTCCTGGGGCCGTCCTCAAGCCCCTCCCCCCCCTTACCACTCCCTCAGTGGGGTGACGAGGTATAAATAAGGAACTCTGAGGAAAATCGGGGTAGTATCGTCAGTCTCTAGGTGACGAAGTCTTCGGATCAAACCGAACTACCGAGACTGGAGAGGTAAAGTACTTGGCTCGCCAGACCAAGAAGTACCCTGCAAGAGAGGCAGGGCTACCTACCTTAAGGGGCTAAGAAGAAGCTCATCCTCGAGCTAAGTCCCTGGTTATCAAACCAAACGATAAGTTAACTTTGGTAAGTTCAACTTACTCTCGCCAGAGAGACTTCTCATATCCTGGTGCACCTTAAACACCAGGGGTATTCCTCGTCCTTGAGGAATTAAGAAAATAAGAAGGAAAAGGCTCCCCCTCGAGCCCGTTATTCGGTGGCCACACCGAACTCTTAGTTAACTTGGTGAGGAACCAAGTTCAACTTGTTCTCGTCAGAGAAATCCCCCTCCGTTATACTCGCCCTTGAGGAAGACTGGAATTAAGAAAAAGCTCATCCTCGAGCTAGTTCCGGGTTACCAAACCGAACGTTAAGTAATTTATTCTCGCCATGGAAACCCCCCTCCGTTATCCTCGCCCGTGAAGAAGACCCTCCCCGAGTTCAGTCCTCGTCCATAAGGAAATAAGTAACGAAGGAGAAAAGCTCCTCCTCGAGCTCGTTACTCGGTGGTCACACCGCACTCCAAGTTAACTTGATTTAAGAACCAAGTTCGACTCACTCTCGCCAGAGAGACCACGACTGCCTAGGTGTTGCGTAAAGCACCGTACTGGTTCTCGTCCTTAAAGTACCCCCCCCCCCCATCCCCGGAAGAACGTGTGGACCACTCAGCTGCTACCCTCGCCAAAACGACCGTGGAATTTCGCCCATCTACATCTGGACACACGGCACGCGTCGTGAGTCAATAACATTTCTGAGGCCTTTAAACTCCCCATGATTCCGTAAGCCTAATTCATATATTATTGTTTTGTGTAGAGAAAACGTTAACCAATTTTTGTGGGTAAACTAATTTAATTAATTCTAGCTTAGGATAATATTCAGAGTATTGCTGTACTTAATGTATAAATGTTATGTATTCATTTGATAAAGGTAAAATATAAGTTTATTTTGTGAATTAATGTTCGTTTCTCTTATATATATATATATATATATATATATATATATATATATATATATATATATATATATATATATATATATATATCCTTACGTGTTTCGTAACGGCTCTGTTCGTTAAGATATTCTTATAATATCAATATATTAGACACACTTAGCACTCTTAGAGATAGAACAAAAAAACGGGGGAATTCTACGACACTTACTATAGTATAGGGATTTCTTTCCTACTCTACTGTAGGTATTTCTTGCCTACTGTAATTTAGGGATTTTTACTTGCTGTAGTTCAGATATTTCTTGCCTATTGTAATTTATAGATATCTTGCTTAATGTAGTTTAAAGATTATTTGCCTAATGTAGTTTAGAGATTTCTTGCCTAATGTAGTTTAGGGATTTTCGCCTACTGTAATTTAGATATTTTTCTTACTCCAGTTTAGGTATTTCTTGCCTACTGTAGTTTAAGGATATTTTGCCTACTGTAATTTAAATATTTCTCGCCTACTGTAATTTAAATATTTCTCACCTACTGTAATTTAAATATTTCTCGCCTACTGTGGTTTAGGGATTTCTTACCTAGTAGAGTGTAGCCTTTTCTCGCCTACTGTGGTTTATGGATTTCTAGTAACGCGTCATCAGCAGGGGATCAGAGAACAAAACATTGCTGTGTGGGTCTTGTTTAGAGGATTGGGTCTACAGGAAACTAAACCATGGTTCGCCACAAGGAACAAAAGGGCCACACGGAACAAAAGGAGCACACGGAACAAAAAAACACAAGGAACAAAAGGATCCCAAGGAACAAAATGACCACACTGAACAAAAGGACCACAAGCAACAAAATGAACAAAAGGACCACAAGGAACAAAAGGACCACACGGAACAAAATGAACAAAATAACCACAAAGAAAAAAGGACCACACAGAACAAAAGGAACAAAAAACTACAGGGAACAAAAAGATCACACTGAACAAAAGGAACAAAAGAACCACAAGCAACAAAAGGAAAAAAGAGACCACAAGGAACAAAAGGATCACACGGAACAAAAGGTCCACAAGGAACTAAAGGACCACAAGGGAAAAGGAACAAAGGGACAACGAGGAAAAAAAGGACCACAAGGAACAAAAGGACCACAAGGAACAAAAGGACCACAAGGAGCAAAAGAAACAAAAGGACCACAAGGAGCAAAATGAATAACACGACATCAATGAACAAAAGGACCACAAGGAACAAAAGGACCACAAAGAACAAAAGGAACAAAAGGAACAAAAAGACTACAAGGAACACAATGAACAAAAGGAAAAAGGACTACAAGGAACAAAAGGACCACAAGGAACAAAAGGACCACAATGACAAAAAGGACCACAATGACCACCAGGAATTTCATATAGATTAAAAAAAATGTATCGATCGGACAGGAATATAGAATGTTCAGGAGCGTCCTTCATGTCCCAACCCCGAAAAGGGGACTCGTATAGACTTACTTACACCAGCTACCTAGAGGAGCTGCGCCCCATTCCTTCCCCCCTTCCCCGGCAGTCTCTAACTAGATTGAGTCTACCTGGGCTTTATTCCTTCATCACATTTCCACCCACCCACCCAATTTTTCGTTACTTTCGTTACAAGCTTCTCAGCTGTCATGGCGGGCGGCTAATTTTGCAGGCTAGTCGCAGATCAACTTTCGTCCATTCCTCATCGCTTGGAACTAGGAGGTTCCCACCCTATCATTTGGGATAGGGTTTTGTCACATGTCCTCCCTTTTCCCTCCCATGCCAAGGACACTTTGGCCACCAGTCGAGAAAGACGCCCCCCTAAAGGTCCCTAATAGCCTCTGGGGCCCCTTTAGATTATGTGTTCCCTAACCTAAGGATTTTCGACGGGGTATGGGTTTCCCCCTTATCTACGGCACCCAGTGAAGGGGCTGCCTTTTTACTGTCCCATGTTTGCGCCCCTCCCTCCCAAGCGGCCCCTCCTCGAAGGTGGGACTCGCTAAAAATAAAATATAAATAAGGGGGAGGAGCTAAAAGCTGGGTTAGCCTAAACCTAGAGACCCCAGACGGCTAAGCTTCATGGAGCAGATCTGTGGTAGCCCCTACCATGAGTATAGGTTGGTGGTAGCCCCTACCATGGGTAAAGTTGGTAGTATCCCCTACCATGAGTGTAAGTTAATGGTAGCCCCTACCATACATTTAGGTTGGTGGTAGCCCCTACCATGAGTTTGAGTTAGTGGTAGTCCGTACCATGAGTGTGAGTTGGTGGTAGCACCTACCATGATGTAGGTTGGTGGTTGCCCCTACCATGAGTGTAGGTTGGTGGTAGCCCCAACCATGAGTGTAAGTTGGTAGTAGCCCCTACCATGAGTGTAGGTTAGTGGTAGCCCCAACCATGAGTGTAAGTTGGTGGTAGACCCTACCATGAGTGTAGGTTGGTGGTAGCCCTAACCATGAGTGTAGGTTGGTGGTAGCCCCTACCATGGGTTTAGTTTAGTGGTAGCCCCTACCATAAGTGTAGGTTGGTGGTAGCCCCTACCATGAGTTCAGGTTGGTGGTAGCCTCTACCGTGAGTGTGAGTGGGTGGTAGCCCCTACCATGAGTGTAGGTTAATGGTAGCCCCTATCATGGGTGTAGGTTGGTAGTAGCCCCTCCCATGAGTGTAAGTTAATGGTAGCCCCTACCATGAGTGTAGGTTGGCGGTAGCCCCTACCATGGGTTTAGTTTGGTGGTATCCCCTACCATGAGTGTAGGTTAATGGTAGCCCCTACCATGAGTGTAGGTTGGTGGTAGCCCCTACCATAAGTGTGAGTTGATGGTAGTCCCTACCATGATGTAGGTTAGTGGTATCCCCTACCATGAGTGTAGGTTGGTGATAGCCCCTACCTTGAGTGTAGGTTGGTGGTAGCCACTACCATCAGTGTGAGTTGGTGGTAGCCCCTACCATGAGTGTATGTTGGTGGTAGCCCCTACCATGAGTGTAGGTTGGTGGTAGCCCCTACCATAAGTGTGAGTTGGTGGTAGCCCCTACTATGATTGTAGGTTGGTGGCAGGCCCTACCATGAGTGTAGGTTGGTGTTATTCCCTACCATGAGTGTAGGTTGGCGGTAGCCCCTACCATTAGTGTAGGTTAGTGTTAGTCCCTACCATGAGTGTAGGTTGGTGCTAGTCCCTACCAAGACTGTAAGTTGGTGGTAGCCCCTACCATGAGTGTAGGTTGGTGGTAGTCTCTACCAAGACTGTAGGTTGGGGGTAACCTCTTATTGACGCACCGAGAGACCAAATGGGTGGTAAAATCCCTGATGTACGGATGGCTGAGGTCTCATGGGTGAGAGGAAACCCTAATATTGGGGCCAAACTGGCCTCGTCCTGGATGGCTAGAGCCTTTTCATGGGCTTCCTCTGGGAGTTGGGGAATTAGGGGATCGGCGGGGATTGTGGGTGGATGCAGGGATCAAGGCCTAAGCCTTATCTCACTCCGGGATCGGCCACTTACACTGGGACAGTCCACCAAAAATGAAAAAAGTAAGATAAAAGAAGATAATTGTAAGGGCTCTCATCGTTTTGGCGGGAAGGCTGCTGGAATTGGAAAAGGTGAAAATCCCAGACTCTAAACATAAAAACAACAGGACAACGAAAAAAAACGGACCCTTGTGAACCTGTGGGCATTTTCTTTAGAGCTTTCCGGCTCTCTTCGAGCCAGCTGTTTTCAAAGGGTTCTAAGCTGTTTGTGCAACTGAATAAACAAGGCTGTCTGGAGTCCGTGTTTATTCCCTTTTCCCGGCGGGACCCTTTTGTTTAATGAGGATAACCCTAGAAAGATTCCCAAACTCAGTGATCTGCTAAAACTCAATAGCACAATGGTAAGGGTGACCCTATACTCAACAATATACTTTGTTCAAGAATTGTGTATGCAATGGACCTGGTTAAAGTTTCCCTCAAGGATATTAGTAAAGAGCTAACCGGCCAGCGAGCGAGCAGGGTTGAACTAGTGGAGAGGAAAGAGAGGGTGGCCTTTAGACCCATCACAATGCTCATCATCGCCTTCCTCCTGAATAGTCTGCCTGTGTCGGTGCGTGCTGGCTGATATCGCTGCTGCGTGTAGTTACTCTTACTTCCGCCATACTAATAAATCTTGTCGACGTACGAAATCGGGTCAGCACCAAATCTCTGTTAACTGATCTAAAGCCGTAGACGACAAGATTGTTTCGCTTAAGACCAGGTATGTTAATTGTTGCGGATCGAACTCTGACCCTATAGTCTGGCGGATTGAGTTTCGTTTATTGAGGCTAAGCAGATAATACTGTCACGGTCTTTGCCATCAAACACCTTCACGCATCGATCAATTACCCATTTAAATATCATTTTCCCAACCATTATGGCTCTAGAAGCCACCCCTGGAGTGCTTGGATCGATTATGCTGGCCTGCATTCTAGGAAATTTGTGACTACACTATCTCAGTCAAGTAGTTTAGGTTGAAGGGTTTAGTCATTGAGTATTTCTCCGCACCCTTATCGCCGCGAGCCTGACTTCTAATCATCAAACTTCAGACCATTTTGCACGCTGTCAACTTCATTGCTAGTTGGCTGATTGTGCCCCCTCACCTGAGAGAAAATATTTCCGTATAAGTGATAGGGTCATCGTCAGAACGATTTCACTCTATGTGAAGTGTCGTCTGGCAACGGCTAGATTCAGGGTTCCTTTCGAAAAACCCTCGCCACATTTCATGGCAAACACACGGCTTCACTCAATGAAAAGACTGATCTTACAAACGTGGGGAATCGTGTCAAAATGATTCGGGGTAAATTCTTATAGAAGCACTCTTTCTCGTTCACTAGAAAGATTGCACTACCATCTCAAACTGAGCATATTTAGCGGAAACTTTCAAGGCAGATTTTTCCGCATAGCCGCGATGCTACTCAACCAGTTTTCTAAGAACGTCGCTCGTTTGCTAAGTCCCGCCGACTGTGCTTCACTTTCAGAGGGAAAGATACCTTCAATTAGCAGATGTTATATATGTCATGATTCTATCAATAGGAAAGCGAAGCTAGGTCTTTCTGCTAGCTATGTCCAATAGTATCTAATAGAATGGTATCTTCCAATAATACTTGAAATTGAAGAGAGTACTTGCTTTTTCGAAGCCAGTGAAAGATTGCACGCCCCATTACATAGCTGGTTTTTGCCATATATTCTTACCTTTTGCCTCTAGATGTGGAGGTATATATTGTTAAATTTTTAGGTTAGCTTATTTCCTGAATAGAAGAGGTCACCTCTCATATGCACAGCGATGCTTCAGTAAGTTCCACTCCACGCTGGATTCACAGCTCCGGTTCCTCAGAGTTATTTGCAAGGATTTGCTTGGCTTCACCATGGTGTTTTCGATTTGGAGGTGGACTATGATATTAAGGCTGTGATACAGTATCTGGAAGATCCTCCCAATTTTCTGATTTAACCCCAAGCTAAATCAGCAGGGGAGGTTAGAGCAGCACTGGGCCCCAGAGGTACGGCATGCAGCCACATTGATGTGTGGACAAGCACTATCCCCTACCAACCACTGCACCCCTCCCACACACACACTACCTTGTCGGTTCTGCCTCTTTAAGCAAAGACTAGAGGGAGGAGACCTTGATCACAAACCAGAATCGAGAGTGCCTATAGGCGAGCACCAACAGACCGGTGTCTCGAGCTTCTCCTGCCACCAGGGTTCTTCTCCCCTCGGTTAAGATACGGGTCCGAAGACTGCACACATTCCTACCTGTTTAAACCTAGGCAGGTTGAATCTCTTAGAGGGCATCTGTCATCATCGATCTAATGGACTTCCAAGGCAAAAATTATGCAATAACTTTTTAATATAAGAAAATGACATTTTTTATCCTTAATTTTATTATCCTAAGCTGTGCTCCAAAAATGAAATTTTCGGTACACGTGAAATAGAAAAGGGTGATTCCTTTATTCGCTATTTCATAAAATTTTACTTCATTATGGTAATTTCAATACCTTTTTGTTTCTCGACAGAGATTTTCCACTGCGCTCGACTTTATTCATTAGCAAGCATATATATATATATATATATATATATATATATATATATATATATATATAGATAGATATATAGATATATATATATGCAGAGTGTACATAATATTAACCTAACGAGAGATATGCTCGTTGACAACACCATTATTAAAAGAAAAGAGGTTAATAAAGCGAGGCTTAACATCTTAGAAGCCATTTTAATAAATGAAGATAAGCCGGCTATCAGCAGTCAAGCGACAAGCTGGAATCGTACTTAAAAATTCCACGCACAAGAGTGGTCCATTTCCTCTAACGTTACGTTCAACAAAGGAAAATAAATACGCCTTAAAAACCGTTTTATTTCACTTAACTTTCTGCCAGATCCTCACTCCACTCATTACATCGGTATAGGAGGCAAGAAATTCCATAACGCTCCGAAGATGATCGAATAGGATCGAAAGCTTAGCATTTTAGTTTGATTTTTACCAAACACATTCATTTAAAAAAGGAGATGAATACTGGACAAATAATCTACCATCTACAAGACGGAATAAAAAAGATAGTTAGAAGAAAAGAAAGTTGCCAAAGGAAATTAATTAAGGCAAAATACACAATGGTCTTTAACAAAATTTGCATTCAAGAAAGACTGCTACCCAACTACACTAATATATATATATATATATATATATATATATATATATATATATATATATATATATTATATATATATATATATATATATATATATATCGAGATAAAAAGTCATTCAACTGCATAAGGAGAAGATTGTGTAAGGTCTCAGCATTTGACGCTGCTTTCCTAACTCCAATAATATCTAATGCTAGCTTAATATCTCGTTTGGCAAGTGTTTTCTGCATCAATTCAGTTACCACACTCAGATTCTCTTTTATTTTGAAACGCAATAAAAATATAAGTAATCATCACTACTATTTAATATCAAAATAATAATTAACTTTGACAATAAATGAACTGTCTGACGTCGTGAATGCCAAGAGAGAGAGAGAGAGAGAGAGAGAGAGAGAGAGAGAGAGATCTAGGCGGGAGTTGAAACATCTGATTTTTTTGTCCACCGATTAAACTTTGGTGATTCAAATTGGAGTTGAGTTAAGATAAAATTAAACCTTTGCTTAGTCAATGCCACCGTCGGTCCTCTGTTCAACCAAAGTGGTTTAATCGAGAAATCGGCCAACTGCTTAGGGAGAAGAGAACTGTGGACCGGCAATCGAAGATCTCGGGTGACTTTGACGAATACCGGAGGCTAGCCAGGAGAGTGAAGTCCAGTATAAGGGTGGCTAAGCGGTCTGAGGAACTCCGAGTGGCGAGACTCTGTAAAGAGAATCCCAAGGAGTTTTTTGGATATGTGAACAGCCGTAAACCAATCCGTCGAACGATTGGCCCTTTGAGGAATGAGGAGGGGACATTAAAGCATTCAGATGCAGAAAATGCTAACCTCCTCAACGACTACTTCTCTTCAGTGTTTACTGAAGAGTGTGGTCCCATTCCCCAGCCGACGGATTCCTACTCGGGGGAAAAGCTGGAGGCAATGGACTTCACTGAAGGAGAAATAAAGAAAAAGATCGCTGACCTAAAGACGAATAAGTCCCCTGGACCGGACGGGTTTCTACCTAAAGTGTTGAAGGAAGTGTGCGATGAAGTATCACGACATTTGTGCGCTATCTTTAACATGTCAATCCGGACCGGATGCGTTCCTAGAGACTGGCGTGAGGCGGAGGTGACTCCTATCTTCAAGAAAGGAGACCGTAACCAACCGTCGAACTACCGACCTATCAGTCTGACTTCGATAGTCGGTAAACTCATGGAAAGCATCATGGTGGACAAAGTGACGTCGTATTTAGAGTCAAACCTGCTACTGAAGAGTTCCCAGCACGGCTTCCGAAGGCAACGGTCATGCCTGACAAACCTTGTGGAATTCTTCCACTTCGTTTTCAGTGAGCACGATCGGGACAAGGCGGTGGATGTGGTCTACCTAGACTTTCAGAAAGCCTTTGATAAGGTACCACACCGCCGCCTTCTCCGGAAACTGCGAGCGCAGGGCATAGACGGAAAGGTAGCCGGCTGGATCGAGAACTGGCTAAGTGGCAGACGGCAACGGGTGGTGGTAAATGGAGAGTCTTCTGAGTGGGTGCCCGTTACTAGCGGGGTGCCTCAAGGTTCTGTCATGGGACCACTACTATTCATCATCTACGTCAACGACATGGACGGTGACATGGTTGCCAAGATTTCCAAATTTGCCGACGATACCAAGCTTGGTATGAACGTTACAAAGGATGGAAATACTGCCCGCCTGCAGGAAGATCTTGGGAAGATTGGGGAGTGGTCGGACATGTGGCAGATGCCTTTTAACGTGGGCAAATGCAAAGTGATGCATATCGGCCACAGAAACCCCCAATCTCAGTATATCCTTAAGGGCACTGCTCTTGAATCGAGTGACACTGAAAAGGACTTGGGTGTAACAATCACTAGTGACCTCAAGTTCTCGAAACAGTGCATTGAGGCGGAGAAAAAAGCCCAAAGGATGCTAGGCTATATTAAGCGCCGGTTTGGTTATCGGAACCAGGAGATTGTACTGTGCCTGTACAACTCATTTGTCCGACCGTACCTGGAGTATGCCGTACAATTTTGGAGTCCTTCATTGCGAAAGGACATCGCGAGATTGGAACGCGTACAAGCCAGGGCAACCAAGCTGATTCCCTCTATCCGACATAAAAGTTATGAGGATAGACTAAGGGAATTAGATCTGTTCTCGCTGGAAACCCGTAGACTGCGTGGTCAGCTCATCGAAATTTTCAAAATACTTCGAGGGTTCGACAATGTTGACTACCGGGATATGTTCACACTGAGTGAGAACAGAACGCGCAATCACGGCTTCAAACTTGAACTGAAGCGTTACAACCGCAATCTGTGTGTAAATTTTTTCACTTCCAGTATCTGCGGTATGTGGAACGCACTTCCAGTGGAAGTTGTCAACAGTGAATCTGTTGACCAGTTCAAGTCAAGACTAGACAAAGTCTTGAAAAGTGGCCGTTTAGGGACGCAAAACAATTGAGCAGCCTTGTGCCCGCTCAATTGCTAGTCCAAAGGTACCCTCTTTGAATGGACCGTAAGGTCTCCTAGGGTACCTTCTTTCCTTGTTGTTACTCCTTGTTGTAATTAGCAAGAAGAAGAATTGGGGAATGGATCAAGACTGAGGTATTATGTGTCCACTGAGGGATGTTTGGTAAAATGAACTGGCTGGACTTACCTAAGTTTAGGTCCTTCTTTGCTGCATATTGCGGGTGGAAGTTGCTAGGATTTCGAGTAGAAAGAAGAAGACTCGTTGTGATGAGAGGAGAGAGAAGTGGTTTTTATGTGTAGTCCTATCAAAAAGATTTGAGACTATTATAGATTTTTTTCATCTAGAAAATTAATAGATCTAATTAAACGATGCATGTTTGTATCATAATTTGAAGTTAAAATATAAATAAACCAGCAAATGGCTTCCCCACTCCCCCCTACGAGGGAAGCTTGCGCTTCGCTACTAAGATTAAAATTATAATTTTATAAAGGAACTCTTAAATAAATTCACCCCCTTTCAAAATATCACGTTGCTAAAATATAGTTATAGAAGAAGATATATAAAAATATATTTTATGAACTTCACCATTTGTAATTCTTTGAGTTTTAAATAATTCTCGAAATTTCGATACTTATATTTATTTCTGAACTTCACCATTTTGTTTTTTGATATTATAAAAGAATTATTAGAAATAACTTTGATAAAAAAACATAAGTCATAACCAAACTAAGATGAAATTATTAATTAAACAGTCGAAAAAATCCCCTTCTTAAATTATAGAGTGAGTGATGATGATGATAGAGTCAAACCAGATTATATTATTAAATAAAATCAATTGATGGCCGCAGAAAATATTTACAATGATGAACCTTTTTCTTCAGAAGTGCTTCAATTCGTTTTGGCTGGAGACTAAATTTGTGATAACATCTTGACTAATTTTGTTCTATTTCGCTCAATAAACCCGCGAATCTGTTATCAATTTGATGACTGCTGTTTAGTAACTGTCATTTTGAGTATCGCCCACAAGTTCGCTTTTGTCTTCAAAATCTGGTGAATTCCCGGGCCAAGGTCCCAAAGCTTCATTGTGAGTATCAGCCAAGGACGTTGTGTTTACTTTTGCTTTGTCACAAGGTGGGTCATCATTCTTAAAAATGCGGTTTTCATCCTCAAATTGATCTATGAGTTCATGGAAATGTTCGTTGGTAAAAGTGTTAGTGATCCAGTTACATTAGATGAGAAGCAGCCACTTGAGACCTTTGTCGAGATGTTTTCGCCTTCATGGGTGCCCTGAAACGTTTGCACCTGCTAATTTCCAAATGTGAGCAAACTTGGCATTGGAGGCAACCCGATCTTTGAGCTGTGGCCTTAATTGTATTGTCAAGTATAAAATAAATGTCAATCATATTCTTCACTTTTTCATACAACCCAATAATTTTTGACAAGGCTATATATATATATATATGTAAAGGACAACCTCTGACTAGCCCCCCCCCCCCAATTTATTGGAGACCACGTGCGAGTGTATCTCGTCATGAGACGAATTTTCTACTCCTGAGCGCATTGAGGAAATATTCCACAATCCTGCGAACTCGTCATAAGCTTCCCCCCCCCCCCCTCCGATAACGAGGCGAGGAAGAGCCGCTGTTTCTCGCACCTCGCTGCTAAATGATAAATCGACTCCGCCTCCAGACTAAGATGTCTGGAGCTTGTGACTCCTTTCTCCAAACTCCCCCTTCTCCCTCAGAATCGGGCATACAAATACTCGGGTTATTCTCTAGTTCTAGAAGTCCAGCCCGTAGCTCAAGGCCGTCCTCATCGTCTCGAGTCTTAAGTCCCTTGAGCGTTCGTCAGATAGCAAGACGTTCTCCTCCGTGATTTTACCCTAGTCAATTGGTAGCTTCTGTGAACGGCAAGCCTTTGAATTTGCGCAACAGTCTCACTTTGCTTAATGGAACCGAAGAAAATCTCCATCGATTACCTTTGAGGAAAAGAAGATTCCTCTTTCAGTGGAATTACGAGAATTCCCACATTTCCCGTCAAACGGCATCTTTGAAGTTTGGCGATCTTCATCGGAAGGTTGGTTTGGATCTTGCCCCACCTACTTCATTCGGATCGTACTCCATCTACCTCATTCGCATCGCGCCCCTGCCTCATTGGATCTTTCCCCACTCGCCTCATCGCAAGAAGGATCTTCCTCAAACTCATCGACCCCTAAGATTGAAACCCCCTCCATTATTAGTATTGTCAAGTTCCCCCTTTTTGATATGAGCCTAGTTACATTAATCAATTAATTCCATTTGAGAATCCTTCTTCATATTATTTATCAAGAGGCTCTTTCAATTTAAATAATTCCCTTTTGTCTATTATTATTCCTATTTGAATCTTTTAAATAAAATTATACTTTTGTTTTTTCATCTTTAACTAACCTTGAACGATACTCTCGGCCTATTCAAGTAAATCTCGCCAATGTACTGTTTGATTATTAAGGATTTGAAACCCAACGCCTCAAGTGTGACCTTCTAGTCGATCGTTACTCCCTGCGAACATTCCTTCAACGGTTCGCGTTGCAGTAGGTGATTAAGTCACCCCTAACATAATATAGGAGTAGTCTATGGTATAGAGTGGTGGTACCACGACAATATATATATATATATATATATATATATATATATATATATAGAGAGAGAGAGAGAGAGAGAGAGAGAGAGAAGAAGGAGCAAATGCAAGTTCTCGGTAAAGGATTGCCTTCATTGTGCCGCCCTCTGCTCTCTATGATTCTAGTCTTCTTCTAATGTCCCTTTCTCTTACCTCTAAAAAACTCCTGTTTCTTGTCTCATTGCTCATTCGCGTCCAATTTCTCTTTCTTGTACTATATTGTTATATATATATATCATTGGCGAGTCCGGCACTCGGGTTGTTCGGGCTTAGCCCGAGTATAAAATGAGTAAAGTAAACGTGTATTTGCAAGTTGATTTAATTTATGCCAACACTGACTTCAAGTAAGTAATTGCAGCCAATAACTCGGGCTCCTTTCATTGAACCTGGTCGCAGTTCATATATTTTCGTTCAGAGTCTGGTGGTCGTCTTAGAGGTTCCCTATGTCAAAAAAATATCATTCGTAGCAGACGTTCTTTCGACATCGTTCACACGCGCTTGACTCAGACTCAGAAGTTACAGCCCGAGTTGTTATCTATAATCGTAAAAAATAAAAGTAATTAAAAGTCTATGTTTTCTTGAAAAAATATGTGTAAAAGACTAACTGGCATCTCTTTTCAAGAGTACAGTACAGGCGACAGTCAGATCGGTCTCTGGCTAATGTCTGCAGGGGCAAGCCGCTGTTGTTATTTGATTGCTGTTATTCTGTGTACCTGTGTGTAAAGATCAGTTGTGTTTTGCAGGGTTGCTTTATTTTACCTTTACCTTGGAAATGGAGAAAGACAATGTGCTAGATATAAAAAATAAGCCATTTAGGGCTCGAAATATTTCGGAAAAACGTGAAATTCTTCGAGTAGGCAGACTCCTTCATGAGTGGAGTTCATGTATAAATGGAGTGAGTATTTTTTATATTAAAACTATATTTCTGTCTTATTGTTAAATTATCAGTGGAAATATAAGTCTGCCTTGTGCATTACGTCTCTTACCTTAACTTATACATGTGTCGACCCCTAGTGACGCTGATGCCCTGTCGTTGTCTCTGATATATATATATATATATATATATATATATATATATATATATATATATATATATATATATATATATATATATATATATATATATATATATATATATATATATATATCTACATATATATATATATATATATATATATATATATGCGGTTAAGTAAGGTTAATAGTAAGAATTCGTTAATCCACTAAAGAAATCTGAACTTCTTCAACCCTCTACAGGAGCGCCACCCATACGACTAGACTACCATTCATATCTCTACAAAGGAGAAATTTCAATAAGCTTTTTGTACGAGTTAGCCTTTGAAACATAACAGAAATCGTGAAAATATCAAATATTCACGCGGCTCTTCACCCATCTCATTTTTGTTAATGAACTATAACGTCCATATCAATACGGTCAGGTAAGGGTAATTAATAAGAATTCCTTAATCCGCTAGAAAGGGGGATTGTATTGACAATAAGATAAAATGAGTGAAGGTACGTATTTAGGCATTCATGGAAAATATTTTTAAATTGGCTGATTTACAGAATATTTTACATAGATTTAAAATGATCCGATAGCTTTCCACTATAGCATCTAACCCTCATATAGCATCTAACCTTCGGTCCCTCATACTGCAACTGCAACATTGTGCAACCATGGTTTAAATTAAAGAGCTCTCGACTGATTTTAAAAGGAAAAATAATTGAGCACAATCGACAATATTAAAGCTATAGAAGTATTTCTACAGCCTTCTGCGTTCCTCAAAGTACTCTTGACTCGATTGATAAAAATTGGAAGACCTCCATGACCACTGCAAATCTTCCTCACAGTGAAGCTAGGAGAAAATATCTCAACAAGCTCGGTGACAGAGGCTGTGGTCGGTGCCGAAGAACTATGATAACCAGACCAGAACTACAAGACGATCTGCATATTCCTGTGGCATCTCTTACGGAAATAACAATTAGTACTGAGCTCAGTAGTCAAGCTCTCAGATCTTGATCACCATGCAAACCCGCTGTTCTGAAAAAGGCTCTGGTTTGTGCGAAGGAAGTTTGCTCATGATCACAAAGAGAAGAAAGATCAAATTTGGATGAACTTGCTTGAAGTCTTGAGACCAAAAGTGAACTTTGGTTGAATGCTTATGATCGTAAAAACACCATCCCCACAGTCAAGTATAGAACCGGTAGCATTATATTGTGTGGATGTTTTTCTTTGAATGGGAATGATGATCTTCATAGAATTGAGAGAACAAAGAATTTAGCCAAGCACATGGAAATACTGGCCAATAATTTATTGTCGTCTGAAGATGTATGATCTTTGAATGTTCCAACAAGAAAATGGTTCTAAACACACGGCGAAAACAACACATGATTGGCTCCTACAGAACAGTATTACAGTTGTACCTTGGTTCATTCAATCTACTGACTTTAATCCGATCGAAAATTTGTAGTGAATATCGAAGAACCGAGTATACAAGATGAAATCAACAAACTTTATCAAATTGAAAGCTATATTTAAGGAGGAGTGGACAGATACTCCAACGCAATGTTGTTGGGAGTAAATAAACTCTTATAAAAAATTCGCATAGGCCACCGGCGTTGCCGGGGATAAAAGTCCTGTCGCAAATAAGTACAGATGAATATTGTTTGAAACTCTTATATTCTGGTACAAAAATATCTTTACTTGCTGAATATTATTATTATATGTGTGGTGAAAGCAGATTCAGGAGAGTTGCGGACTCTCCTTATCATAAAATATCATATAATATACTTGCAATGAGTAAACATTTCACCGCGCGCGCCCGGCAGTTAATGCGCAGGCATGAATGACCGTTTGTTATGAGCGAACAAAGTTGTGGCCGCAGGATCAGATCGAGAGTCTTGTAGATACGGATGCCTGACAGAAGTTATAACAAACAATAGTGGTGCAACGAAATATCTATCTAATGTCCAAATACTTAATTCCCACTTTTATATTTTTGGGGGTATAATGTTATATACATTTAAAGAATTTATTTATTGCGTCCATTAAATTTAATAACAAACTGGTAATTAATAATAAAAGTGTATGATAGACAAAAATTAGAGGTGTAAATAATTTAAATAAACCTTTTTTCGAGCGTGCAAATATGTTTCACATATCTCTCTCTCTCTCTCTCTCTCTCTCTCTCTCTCTCTCTCTCTCTCTCTCTCTCTCTCTCTCTCTCTCTCTCTCCCTCTCTCTCTCTCTCTCTCTATATGTATATGTATATATATATATATATATATATATATATATATATATATATATATATATATATATATATTATCGATCGGAGCTAAAAAAAAAAGAAGCTAATCCAGAGCAAGTTTTCCCCTGGGCAAAAAATTCATTCATTCATAAACCTATGAATGAAAGAGGCACATCTAAACATACTCTCCGGTAGGTAGATATGCCAAGGCAGACGAAAAGACAGATACTGAGAAGAACAAACTTCCATATATAACAAAACTATGCCCATACGAAAGAAAACCAAGGATGGATATGTGCACCTGTGCAATTATCCTTCTGCAATAGAAGAGACATAGGGAGGCCAGGTAGAAGTCGGCATATTTAACTGGGGCATATGTGTGAATATAGCGACTTTGCTCCCGAAATTTTTAAAATAAGACTTCAAACTTTTATTATATTTTCTTTTGGTCCTTATGTTCCTCAAAGATTTTTGTTCTCCTCTGTCAATTCCATTATCGTGAGATAATTGTAATTCTCTGTTTGAAAATATTATGATTACTCGATTTGTACTTTCTTCATTTTTCCGGTCCGTGGTTTCATTTCCCCAAAATATTTTTATATAGGTCGGTTGTTATTAAACGCCAAAATTATAAATTAAATTTTTTTATTTCAGAATTTTAACTCAATCATAGCTGCCTTAAATTAACTAAACTTTGAATATTTAGGTACATAATAATATAATAAAGAAGCATATCAAAGATGCACATTCCAGTCTAGTTAAACTTGAAGTCATTTTATGAAATAATATTTTCATTTTAAGAGCCACAATACTACTACTATAACTTTTGAAGAAGACGTCCAAACTCTCGTGGTATCCAAATTCCACTAATTAACTATCCCCTATCTATTTCATACAGAGTTAGTCACACAGTGTTTACCAATTAAAAAATTACAAATGGTTTTCCTTTGACTAAATGAGCCTTCTTTATGGCGCTGGTAGAAACGCTAAAATTTTAACTCTTTTCAAAGAAGTAAAAGAGAAAACATCGACAGAAATACGATAGAGAGAAGACAAACCAGACAAGTATTATTTAATCGAATTCTTTCTCTTCTTCTCGAACTCTCCGAAACTCATTTTATTCTTAGGTATCGTTTTCTGAGATGGATACTGCCATATAATGATTTTATTTTTCAACATATAATAAAGTATTCCATTTTAACGTGTTGCCTACCCAACAAAAAAGAGACAAGATTTTATGAACCCTATTACAGAAATCTACATATTCCAATGATCTCCATAATTTTTAATCATGATATTCGTCGTTACATCACCTCCATACTGAATGTTCAGATTACGAAACATCACGCAGAACCCATTTGCCTCAACTTAGGGCAAAATATACAACAGTAGTATGTGAAGTTGTAGGTTCATCCTAATGACTGCCCTACGCAACAGGCAAGGTGGATCTTCTGGATTCCATACCCTTCACCAATCTAGCAATGGTACTACGTCTCTTAAAATCTTAGTTAACTGAAGGAAGGAAACCTTCGCCAATTTTGTCTACACGCAGCAGCTACTCAACAAGTAGGCCTTTATATACGGTGCCAGTTTTCTCTGCAATTATTCATACAGCTTCTTTCGGATTGCTTATACACTTTATTGTAAGTCATAATCGGGGATAAAAACAGAATAAGAGAATGAGGATCAGCACATTTTCCCTCTCTCCCGTTTGTAACACCAAGTAAGTCAGAATGACACGCTTTCGAGTATTTGGGCCCCAAATTACTATTATTTTAAAAATATTTCGTGCCATTTCAGAAAAAGTTTGGAAGCTGCAGTGATTTCTCGCTCATGTACCATTTCAAAGTCGCCTGACGAACATTCTTACCGCAATCGCGTAGGCGAGAATGTCCTAATGCTTAGTAAATTCTGCTAATAGTCCCAAAATATATATGGGCAGGAAAATAGTGGCACTATTCTTCATCATCAAACACCCTCACTCTAGCCTTTAAGATTTCCTAGCAAAGCTCCACGTCACTATGTGGTCAATCATTCTCATGATTTCAGTTTTATCAAGAAAAAATAAAAACAACAGTTATCGCGCCATTCTTCATTTCTACCTATGTTCAAATGTATTTATCTTTTATTTTGACGTAGATCATTTTGATGATTTATTGATAGAATCGCAATCTGAAGATAAACAAAAAAGAACTTGAAAGATCTTTTCAATTTTTTAATAGTTTTTCATAATTTCTTTGGTGGATTGACTAAGATAGGTTTTTTTTGCAAGCAAACACTTTTAGAATATCTATGATCCAATGAAAAATTCATTTAGCCACTTAGTAAACTATAGTAGCTAGTAAGTTCACAAACAATTTGAGATTTTACCCTAATTTGTCATTACCTCACCTTCGTGGCTTGCATTAAAAAGGAATCCACACCACAACTCTTGCACCTTTAGGTAAAGTTTCGAATCCGCACCGGAAGAACAAACAAGAAAATTTCAGACTTCCTCAACGTCAACAGAAGGGCGGTGGAAACGACTATATCAGAAAGAGAAAAGTACCCTCCCCCTTAGAACCCTACGTCTACCTGTGGCGCCTGAGAAGATACACCTGTACGGCCAGACAGCCCCAAGGAAGCCGCGAGGTTTTCGCGGGACAGCGTAATCCATTTGGGTTCCATTTCCCGCCGTCGCACCCTTTGATCGGCGCCAGACCTACGGCGCCAAGGAAGTTTACGCAAAGCTGTGAGTCCGCCTAGACTATCCTCCCCTCCTCCTCTGGCGCGTCAAGCCTAATGAGCTCCCCGTCCCCCTTTCGGGGGCCCCCGGCGATCCACTTACGCCGAAGCTGTAAAAATACTTCGAGAAAAGCTTTGATAAATGAGTATCATACAGCCCCGTCTTGGTTAGCACCCACGTACAGTCCCATACATCCTGCTTCGCCTCCCAACGGCTTCCAGATACGAACGCAAGGCGTTATCTCTACCCGGCCTTGCTCGTACCTAAGGCCAGAATACCCGCCGACAGACGATAGACACGGACAGGCATCTATCACTCGGTTATCGACTTCGTTCTCGCCTGGAGTACTCTCTCGTTCATTTCTCAGCGAAATTAAAGAAGAAGGAATCTTGTAAGTTCAACTTTGCAGCGCCCCGTTTACTCGCCGTATTCAAGACTCCAGTCAATTAGGCTTTACGTGAGTCTCTCCGATAATTGCACTCTCCCATTTTCTCTGGAAACAATCTCTGTACACCCTTTCTCGGACTCTCGTACCAGTAGAGTCATTTGTATCCCCTTCCCTACCCATCGTTTGGTACCCTGCGTCTCATTTTACTTATTATCATATATTTACTTGTGCCAATAATATTTTCTTTGTATTTAGTAAGGTTATATATTTTTCTACCATTAGTTTCTCTAGTCTCAAAACCTCTAAGAATTGATTATTTAGGACAACCGCAGTCGACTTTGTTTATTTAACTCTCGTACTGGGATCTGTATCCCGATTCTCTGGCATGGCCTCTTCACGGTCACCTTATGACATCTTTATTATATTCTGGTGTCAGGTATGGGGTAACCTTTCCACATCTATAATATATTCTGGTGTTAGGTTTTTAGGGTCACCCGCAGTATCTGATCTCATTTCAGTGAGATTTGTAACAGATTCTAATGGGTGTTATCCTTTTATATTAAAGGTTCTGGTTTTAGAAACTGTAGAAAATAGTTTACCCATTTCCAATGTTCCCCTTTTGTGTACATATTTTGTATTAAATTTTGTGACCGTGTGAAACTTTAAACATTTCCAGGCCTCATAAAACGTCTGCCATATTGTAAAGAAGTTAATCTTATTTCTTTCTCTTTTTGTATTGTATTGTCGTTTTCTATGTGCGTATTGGGCAAACAGGCTCTCGCTAAATTCCGGAATGAATATTTCGAGTATAATTAAGAATTCGCGCCGTGCGAAGTAATTATCGCTGTGTTTGTTTGTTTTTTTAAGTGAAGAATCGTCGGTCCGCCAAAGCTTAAAAAGCACTTTATCCGTGCGTCTAAATAATTCCCGCCTTTTTTGTAATGCTTTCCTTGAAAGCTGGTTGAACTCGATAAAATGTCTTCATTATTTAACACGTCTAAGTTGCAAGGAGAGTCGCTTGGGCTCAACGGCAAAGATCTCTTAGCTTATATCCAGCAGAGGAAAGGATTAAAAGAGAAGAGAGAAGACAAAGAGAAAAAAGAGAAGAGAAGGAATGACAAGAAAGAAGAGAAAGAGAAGAACGAGAAGAAAGAGAAGAATGAGAAAGAATCCGCTTTCATGAACTTGAAATGAGTAGGACCAGAAATGAGACGCTGTCCATCAGCTCGAGGTCCGAAGCTCCCCCCTACCGCGTCTTTTAAGCTTCCGGTTTTTAAGGAAGGCGAGGATTTAGGAGCATTCTTAATCCACTTCGAGAAAATATTCAAAATCAACTGTTGGGACATCGAGGTAGATAGAGTGACTCAATTGTTGCCCCTGGTAAATTTCCAACTCCGAGATATATTCATACCACTGCCCTCGGAGGCAACAATTGATTATTCGACCTTAAAATAGGAGTTACTGGCAGCATATAACATGACCCCAGACTTTTACTGATCCAAATTCAGACATGCCCACCTTAGGCCAAGCAAAACATACCGTCAGTTTGGGTACACCTTCCAGCGTTACCTCAACTTTTGGCTCGATGCTTCTAAAATCCTGCATGACTACGATGTCCTCGTTTACTTCTTCCTGAGGCCAGTTGTTGGCTGTACTTCCAGCTGAAGTCAGATCTTTCGTAAAAGACAGGCGGTGCCTTACATTCAAGTAGTGAACAAAAGAAGCCGGCATTTATTCAGCAAGTCACAACCTTTATCCGAAAGAAGGGAAGAAAACGACCCCCTTTTCCCAAAACCTAAGCCAAACAAAGGTAAATTCCCCCTCAAAATGAAAAAAAGGTTTGCAAGTTAACTGAGCCGTCGAAGCCGAAACCGCTCATTTCGTCCAAATACCGGGATGTAATACCGTTCTCTTCGGCCCCTTACGTCATCTTTTCCCAGGAGATCCATCATGGTCACGTGAAAACGAACTGACCCCAGAGCTCTTAGTTCAGGAATAACTCTTGTCACCAGGTGCACCAGATCTGTGCGACATCTGCGTTTCCGTCAACATCATCTGAATCTTCTCCTCCACCGAGCACCTCAAGTCCAGGTGGCCACCAGGTAAACTTCTTGTTTAATAAAAATACCCCTGGAGGCCTTAAGTTTGAATCTGGAACAATTAATGGCTGCCGTGTCTCCACTCTTGTGAGAAATACCAGGTGCAGCTGCATAGTGATGTATTACAAGCTGCTTCGCCCAGTATCCCTGGGCCATAATGAATCGCCGTTGTGCACAACTACTTGGGGCGTGCCAATCTAGACCCCATCGTTAAGTGCTACATCAATTGTGCGTAATTCACTGGCCTGGCAGAAGTAGTAGCAGCCCCTGTTAAATTCTGCTCCGTCCTCATTGGCCAGTGCCCATGGGTTGCCCCCAACTCCATGGACCAACCCGTGGTTAGCCGTTCGCAAGTGGTAAAAGATTCGAAGATGCCATCGCCCTTAGAAACCTCACGTTTTTCAGAATTCAAGGAGGTTATAACTGAAGACTTCACAAGGAACCAAAAGAACTGCTTATCCTCCGACCCTGTGAGCTAAGGCTCAGTCAAAAGAGCAAGAAGCCACCCGAGGAAACAAGGTTCCGGAAGGCTTACTTTACCGTGCGTGCTCAGAAAATGGTAAACCCCAGACGCGAGTATTTTCTGTTTCGCATTCACACGTTGGTCACATTTTAACCACTGCCCATGACAGCCTATTTTCAGGCTATTTTAGCCACACGAAGACCACCCAGAAGATTTAAAACTATTTTTATTGGCCAGGCGCCCATGAAGAAATCCTTCACTACTGCAGGTCTTGCAACATCTGTCAAAAGACTGCCGTCAAAAGACGAGTTAAGCCCGCACAATTGCAGAGAGGACACTTAATCTCAGAGCCGTTTTTCCGTGTCGCAATTGATCTCATCAGTCCGATACACGCCCCAACGAGTGAAGGTCACAGTCACGTGTTAACTTTAGTGGATTTTGCCTCTCGGTTCCCCGAGACCGTGCCATTGAATAATATAGACAGTATCTTCTGCGCGGAAGCACTAATCTCCATCTTCTGCCGCGTTGGATTACCCAATGAAATCCTGTCTGATCGTGGCCACCAATTCAAGTCGGGAATGAAGGAGTACGTCGGTAAGCTCGTGAAGATAAACGCCTCTTTACCACCCCCCTTTTCACCCAGCTGGTAACGGGATGTGTGAGAGGCTCAACGGCTCCCTCAAATCTAACCTCAAAAAACTGTGCGCCGAACAACTCCGAGAATGGCACCGTTTCTTTCCGGCAACCCTTTTCGCATATCGGGAAATTTCCCAGCGCACCTTAGGTGTTGCCCCATTTGAGTTTTTGTATGGACATAATGTTAGAGGGCCCCTCAGCATTCTAAAGGAGCTCTTGTCCATTTCTAAATTAGGCCAGAAGATTCAATCCTCCTACGCTTACCTCCTAGACCTGAGGCAGAGGTTAGGAAAGTGCGCAGAGATTGCGCATCAGAACGCCGAGACAAACTTGGGCAAGTATAAAACCTCCCTTGACTGTAAGTCCCAAGAATGAAAATTTAAACCTGGTAGCGAAGTCCTTTTACTACTCCCCACGGAGAACAACAAACTTTTGAGCCAATGGAAGGGCCCCTTCCCAGTGATCGAGAGACGCGGCCCTGTCGACTACTTGATCCAAATCCCATCTGACACTAAGTTATTCCACGTGAACATGCTTAAAATGTAACATCGACGCGTTGTGCAAATCAAATCCTGGCCCTAGACAAAGAATCCGCCTTGAAGTCCAGCTACCCGCTTTACCTCTTATGCGTTTTGCAAGTCGCCTGCGTGGAACAAGACGCGGAATATCCTCTTCACGTCTTGCCAGATACCTCCGATTCCCCATCGACCGAGTTGAGTATAATCCCTCAGTTTCCGATCCCTTAGAAGACCCAGTTATAAGAGCTACTTACCCCCCAACTCACCGATGTAATCTCGGATACCCTGGTTGTGCTACCCAGTTCGAGCACAATATTCGGCGGCTCACCACCAAGAAACTTGTCCGTTCAAAGCCGTACCCCCCCCCCCCATCCCCCATTCATTTAAGAAAAGTGTTCAATGAGGAGGTAGACAAGCTATTGAAGATGGGTAATATAGAGCCCTCGAAGTCGATGTATTGTTCCCCGGTCATCATGGTGAAAATGTAGACAATTCTTACCAGATGTGCATCGACTTCCGGAAGTTAAACACTGTCACCGTGTTCGACGCCGAATCGATTCCCCTCATCAATCAAAATTGGCACATGTTCGAGAAGACGAAATAAAGGGTCTTTCAACAAGGACGCTTGAGCTTTGTCAGGCGATACTTGCCATGTTGTTAAAGCAACATCTGGCAACCTCACTTTGAACTGTTTAGTAGTACTTGGCAAGTTAGAATAAAAGGTTATAGCGTTGAACAGCGTGTGTAAATTATCAAATGTCATTATCAAAATCGGTGCCCCGTTCGACAAACGTTCCGCGCATTACGTGATTTCTATCCTCTTCAGCGACGAGGCCCATTTTTGGATGAATGGATTTGTGAACAAGCAAAATTATCGGATTTAGGACGAAAACAATCCACATGAGATACACCAGCACCAATTTCATCCCAACAAAGTTACTGTTTGGTGCGGATTTTCGTCTAACAGAATCATCGGTCCGTATTTTTTTGAGAATGAAGATGGGATTGCCATAACCGTCATCCGCGAGAACTACAGATCGATGCTAAGCAACTTCTTGTGGCCTCAACTAGACTATATGCCTGATATAGATACTGACTACATGTGGTTCCAACAGGACGGCGCTACGTGCCACACTGCGCACGCCACGATAAACATTTTGCACCAGCAATTTCAGGGCAGGGTCATCTCGCGCGGCAGCGACGTCAACTGGCTACCGAGATCATGCGATGTAACGCTATTAAACTACTTTCTTTGGGGCTACCTTAAAATCGCAGGTCTATGTAAATAATCCATAAAACGGTTAATGTCCTCAAATTCAACATAACGAATACCATCCAGCAAATTCAGCCTAATTTATGCGACAAAGTCATCGAAAATTGGGCCTCCCGAATACGTTCCACAAAGCGAAGCCGCTGCGGACATTTGATCGACGTCATATTCCACACTTAATGCCATAATATTTACTTCCAAAATAAAATAAATTGAGTGCATATATCACACACAACTTGTTATATTTACAGTTAAAAATCGAGCGACTTTATTGAAAGACCCTATACATTACTGAATTAGATCTGTGTAAGGCCTATTACCAGATTCCATTGAAGAAAGAGGTAAAGAAGTACACGGCATCCCCCAACGACAACGGCTTGATGTAATTCCGGTAACTCCCTTTCGGGTTAGTGACGGCATGGAGCAATATACCCGAATGCTGATGCGAATATTGGATAGGTTGTCCCACGTCACCTTCTACTTCGACAACATTTACGTGGCGACCCAGGAATGTGACCACCATCTTGTTGTCCTTCATGCCCTCCTGTGCCGACTCCAGGAAATTTACCTCACGATTGGTTCCACACAAGTGCCACTTCGCCTTTTGCACTTTGACTATTGAGGTCATTCATGGGGTCCGCCTCCTTCTACCGACATTTTATGTTGAACTTCGCGTCTATTGCCGCGCCCCTGTGTGATCTCGTCTAGAAAAAGGCCCCTGAGTCCCTCGTCTAGACACCCTGTTCGATCGCTAGCTTTGACCAGCTTAAAGGGAAGTTAGCTTCAGCACCGATCCTCCGCTTACCCGACCCCCTTAAACCTTTTGGCATACGGACTGAAGCGAGTAACGATGGCATATGTTGTGTTCTCGTCCAGTATGGTGACCATCGCGTTTGCGAGACATAAACTTCTTCCCCGCGAGAAAAATTATGCGGTAATCGAGTGAAAAGCTTTTGCCATCGTTTAGAGCATCCACAAGTTAAGTATTTCTCTTAGGTAAAGGATTCATTATCGAGACTGACCATAAACCCCTCTCTTACCTACGGAACGTTAAGAACAATATGGTCCCTCATGAAGTGGAGTCTCCAAGATTTCCGAAATAAATTGTATATAGGAAGGGTTCTGAAAATTGCATGACGGAGAACTTAAGCAGAAATTGTCCAGAGTAATTTCCCACGAATTGTAATGTTAAATGGATTACTTTTGTATATATTTCTGAATAATTTTTGCAGTTTAGTGTAATGCGCTATAAGAATATGTGCCATTTATTTATTTTTTATTATTGTGTATACATTTTTGATGAGTTACACTGTTCGTATGTACCTTTTTTTATTGTGGGACTTCTTTTTTGTTTTTAATATCCTTGTTTGTAAGCCCCTGGTTATCGAGACTATGTTAACTCCCGCTATTAATAAGTATTCTGTCTGTCTTGTTGCATTGTTAATGTTATTTATTTTTTTTTATTGGTGTGATCAGTAATGGGAATACCGAGCATTTCCCAAGTCCCCTTTATTTGACTTATTTTTATGCAGAGTAGGTACCCGGTACCATATGTTTTGCAATTGTGTTCCTATGGGAAATTTAGCCGTGTAATTACCCTATATTAATCTGATGTGACTTCCTTCGGAAGCTCCATCTTGGGAGTGAAGGAGATGTCAGAGAGAGAAAGCTATACCCCCTACTTTAATTATTTACTTTTGTGGTTTTGCTTTATTTTCGTATTAATAGTGGTTACATTAGATTGATACCTTGATTCTCTTGCCTTTTAAATCCCTGAGTTATTTTTTAATTTTTGATTTACCTACATGGTCTTAACCTGATATTTTTTTAGATTTTTAATATTCTTAAACTGTATTAGGTTATTTTATGATTTTAGAACCTGAAGATAGGTGAGACGCCTGAAACGTGGTTCAGTAAATAAATCACATGGACCTCAGCCTTTTATGTGTCCTTACCTTCACTGTGAAATTGAAGATTAGACTGGTCAGCAGCAACCCATATATATATATATATATATATATATATATATATATATATATATATATATATATATATATATATATATATATATATATATATATACTGGAAATATAGGAAATGCAAATAAGGACAATACTGACAGAATATCGATAATTGGCAATCGGGTAACATTAATTGCTTGTTAATCATCTTTTTAATGGGATACTATAAATCAGTTATACAGAGGGAATATTTATATGTCGGAAAGTTACTCGATTAACGAGAGATACAAGCAAGGGTCGTTTTACCTTAAAGGGGTCACCTCGAGGAAGGAGAATCCTTTAGTGAGTCGGCGCAGGGAAATGGTGACGGAAAATGGTCTTGATTCTCGGCCGAATATCCTGATGGTGACGAGGATAAAGGGAGGGGGGTACCAGAAGACGAGTTCACGATCCTCCTTGACGACAGACGATGGCACCTCTGCTCCATAGAAGTGCAACCTCCAAAAATCGAGAATCTGACGCGGCTCAGCGCGAAGTCTAGCACGGGAGACTGGAGATCCTTCAGGGCGGGGAGGGTTCCTGAAAAGACGAGAGGAATCCTTGCCAGTCCTTCAGGGAAGAAACGATTTGAGGCTTGCTCTGAATAGAGTAAGCCTTTACAAAAGCGATGAATATGCCTGCTGAGATCCAACCTCGATGGTATAAGCGAATACCAGGGACTTGTGGGAAACAGACTCACAATCTGAACCGAAGGCGACGGGATCTCAAACTCAATCTGCTGATATTCGAAAACCCAGAGTATTTATATGACGGCCATGTTTTTGGATTCTCCTCATTGTCAGGATCGGCCGAATGGCTGACCGCTTCCGGCGGCCAGAGGGATTAGCATCTGTCGCCTGACCCAAGTCTTAATGGCCTTTACGATGCAGGTGGGAAACTTCGGCTAGCAGTTTCCCAACTACGGAAATTAGCACTTCATCGGCAAGGTAAAAGCTTTTAGCGCCCAACTTAATTATCCGCACCTGTGAGGCTGACGGATATTCAAGTTCTTTCTTCTTTTATTTTTCTCTTTCGATTTAGAGATTACTCCACGTGGAGTTATACTTAGAAGACATAGGGAGGGAAAGATTTCAGGAAACAGATGAAGGGGGTATTCTTCTTGGCGTTCCGTTCCCTTATACTTATAAATGCCATCTTTCGGGAACCTTCAATTTTACTTAGTAGATGTAGAAACTCGACAAATGTAATAATAAAAAAATGAGAACCCAACAATGGCATCTCCGCCAGACAACCTTTTACAATGAAATAAGTAAATAGAAGAGATATAGAAATTCAAAATGTATGCACGGAACATATTCTGAATAGCCATCTTGGAACGCTATTGACAGAGAAGGTGCGCAACTCTCCTAAATTTGAAACACATTCCGCAAGGACAATCATCGTCTGGAGATAACTAGAATAGGTGGAGATACATAAAGTGCCTCTAAAAAGCCAGTTCAACCTCACCTTAATTTGTATGGATATAACTTCTCCAATTCCAGGGATGGCTCATTGGAGTGGTGCAATCACTAAGTTATATTATAATTACTGCTATTTGCATTAATTACTCCAATTATAATTACTTCGTTCTCGTCTCGTAGCATTGATAGAAACGATTATTTCGTACACTGTCTCATAAGTGGCAATGATACGTTTTGGCCTAAAGTTTGAGCCAATTAATATGTTCATAATTCTTTCGCAAATTCCTCATCACCAATTTTAGAATTAAAGGAAAAAAAAATTAAATTAATCAAACGGGCCTGAAAAAAATCATATTTGAGGCTAAGGAATAAACCATCATAGAAGAGCAATATATTATTTTTTTTATCAAATTATTGAGGAAAATTCACCCATTGTGAGTTATGAAAACAGATCTCACCAGCTTTGACGATTGCCACTCAACTTGTATACACATACAAACACATGTATAAGATGTAAAGAGAATGTAAAATCGGTCAAATACTTTTCACAGGAAAACTGCTGTAAATGTATGAGAGGAGTAAAAAAAATGTTTAGGATTTTTTTTCATTATTATTTAAAATGAAAGTTTCGGTATCTGGATTAATAAACACCCCAAGAAAGAGAGAGAAATACAAATGGAGAGAGATGGAGATGAGAGGTAGAGAGAGAAGCGAGATAGTTTTGACAGAGTTAGATATACATGAGAGAGAGAGATAGAGAAACAAGAGAGAGGTAGAGAGTTTGTGTGGATTTCTTTTTACTCTTTGACTCCATTTTCTTCGCAGGTTTCTGGTTCTTTTTCGTGATTTATTTCTTGATTGCAATTTGGCACGAATTAATGCTAGACTCTAAAAACATCCAGTTGGTATATAAGCTATCAAATATAATTCCATACATAGATGAAAACTCATGTATTTACGAGCATGAGTTTAACCCCATTCAAATAATATATACATATATATCATCACAAACTATAATTTAAGAAGGGGATTTTTTTGAGTATTTGAATAATAATTTCATCTTAGTTTGGTTATGACTTGTTTTTTATCAAAGTTATTTCTAATAATTCTTTTATAATATCAAAAAACAAAATGGTGAAGTTCAGAAATAAATATAAGTATCGAAATTTTGTGAATTTTTTAAAACCTAAAGAATTACAAATGGTGAAGTTCAGAAAATTTATTTTTTTATATCTTCTTCTATAACTATTTTTTAGCAACGTGATATTTTGAAAGGGGGAAAATTTAGTTTAGAGTTCCTTTTTAAAATAATTATAATTGGCTAAGTTCAGAAAATATATAAAAATTTAACCATGGCTGCTTTTTTTGAGATTTTAAATTTTAATCTTAGTAACGAAGTGCAGTGGCGAAGTCATTGCCTAATATATATATATATATATATATATATATATATATATATATATATATATATATATATATATATATATATAATTTGAAGGATGAACGAAAGGACGTATAAAGGAAAATTCATTTCATTTTCTTGATAGAGAAAATAGATTCAAAGGGAATTAGTTTTAATGCTTTTTGATTGTGTATACAATTTAGTTTTCTTTTTATGACACTTTTTAATTTGCTATTTTTTTTTCGATTAACACAAGATAAAAACCTCATAAATAAGACAGAAACCGATTAAAATAATTTAATTATATCCTTAACTGATTCCTGGGGAGGAAAAAGTAGAAGGAAATACTGTGATTTTCCCAACCTTTGCAGTTGTGTGAATGTGAGATTTGTATGTGTATGAGATAGTAGTGTGTTACATAGAGTTACATAAATATAGAGGCCCCAACATACCATGCGTTTATGTGTTACTTTCTCCCTCATAGGAGCTATTTAAGTCAAGAGGATGATTGGATAAAGATTTGGGCTTTATTTGTGTCTTAGCTCGAAGGACATTTCATTTCAAAAACGAAGAAGGACATTTCATTCCTAAAACGAAGAAGGACATTTTTAAAACGAAGAAGGACATTTCATTTCTAAAACGAAGAAGGACATTTCATTCCTAAAACGAAGAAGGACATTTTTAAAACGAAGAAGGACATTTCATTTCTAAAACGAAGAAGGACATTTCATTTCTAAAACGAAGAAGGACATTTCATTTCTAAAACGAAGAAGAACATTTCATTTCTAAAACGAAGAAGGACATTTGATTTCTAAAACGAAGAAGGACATTTCATTTCTAAAACGAAAACGACATTTCATTTCTAAAACGAAGAAGGACATTTCATTTCTAAAACGAAAACGACATTTCATTTCTAAAACGAAGAAGGACATTTCATTTCTAAAACGAAGGACATTTCATTTCTAAAGCGAAAAAGGACATTTCATTTCTAAAACGAAGAAGGACATTTTATTTCTAAAACGAAGTAGGACATTTTATTTCTAAAGCGAAGAAGGACATTTCATTTCTAAAACGAAGAAGGACATTTCATATCTAAAACGAAGAAGGACATTTCATTTCAAAAACGAAGAAGGACATTTTATTTCTAAAGCGAAGAAGGACATTTCATTTCTAAAACGAAGAAGGACATTTCATTTCTAAAACGAAGAAGGACATTTCATTTCTAAAGCAAAGAAGGACATTTCATATCTAAAACGAAGAAGGACATTTCATTTCTAAAACGAAGAAGGACATTTCATTTCTAAAACGAAGAAGGACATTTTATTTCTAAAATGAAGAAGGACATTTCATTTCTAAAACGAAGAAGGACATTTCATTTCTAAAACGAAGAAGGACATTTCATTTATATAATGAAGAAGGACGTTTCATTTCTAAAACAAAGAAGGACATTTCATTTTTAAAACGAAGGACATTTAATTTCTAAAACGAAGAAGGACATTTAATTTCTAAAACGAAGAAGGACATTTCATTTCTAAAACGAAGAAGGACATTTCATTTCTAAAACGAAGAAGGACATTTCATTTCTAAAACGAAGAAGGACATTTCATTTCTAAAACGAACAAGGACATTTCATTTCTAAAACGAAGAAGGACATTTCATTTCTAAAACGAAGAAGGAAATTTCATTTCTAAAACGAAGAAGGACATTTCATTTCTAAAACGAAGAAGGACATTTCATATCTAAAACGAAGAAGGACATTTCATTTATATAATGAAGAAGGACGTTTCATTTCTAAAACAAAGAAGGACATTTCATTTTTAAAACGAAGGACATTTAATTTCTAAAACGAAGAAGGACATTTAATTTCTAAAACGAAGAAGGACATTTCATTTCTAAAACGAAGAAGGACATTTCATTTCTAAAACGAAGAAGGACATTTCATTTCTAAAACGAAGAAGGACATTTCATTTCTAAAACGAACAAGGACATTTCATTTCTAAAACGAAGAAGGACATTTCATTTCTAAAACGAAGAAGGACATTTCATTTCTAAAACGAAGAAGGACATTTCATTTCTAAAACGAAGAAGGACATTTCAAATCTAAAACGAAGAAGGACATTTCATTTCAAAAACGAAGAAGGACATTTTATTTCTAAAGCGAAGAAGGAGATTTCATTTCTAAAACGAAAACGACATTTCATTTCTAAAACGAAGAAGGACATTTCATTTCTAAAACGAAGGACATTTCATTTCTAAAGCGAAAAAGGACATTTCATTTCTAAAACGAAGAAGGACATTTCATTTCTAAAACAAAGAAGGACATTTTATTTCTAAAGCGAAGAAGGACATTTCATTTCTAAAACGAAGAAGGACATTTCATATCTAAAACGAAGAAGGACATTTCATTTCTAAAACGAAGAATGATATTTCATTTCTAAAGCGAAGAAGGACATTTCATTTCTAAAACGAAGAAGGACATTTCATTTCTAAAACGAAGAAGGACATTTCATTTCTAAAGCGAAGAAGGACATTTCATTTCTAAAACGAAGAAGGACATTTCATTTCTAAAACGAAGAAAAAGATTTCATTTCTAAAGCAAAGAAGGACATTTCATTTCTAAAACGAAGAAGGACATTTCATTTCTAAAACGAAGACGGACATTTCATTTCTAAAACGAAGAAGGACATTTTATTTCTAAAATGAAGAAGGACATTTCATTTCTAAAACGAAGAAGGACATTTCATTTCTAAAACGAAGAAGGACATTTCATTTCTAAAACGAAGAAGGACGTTTCATTTCTAAAACAAAGAAGGACATTTCATTTTTAAAACGAAGAAGAACATTTAATTTCTAAAACGAAGAAGGACATTTAATTTCTAAAACGAAGAAGGACATTTCATTTCTAAAACGAAGAAGGACATTTCATTTCTAAAACGAAGAAGGACATTTCATTTCTAAAACGAAGAAGGACATTTCATTTCTAAAACGAAGAAGGACGTTTCATTTCTAAAACGAAGAAGGACATTTCATTTTTAAAACGAATAAGGACATTTCATTTCAAAAACGAAGAAGGACATTTCATTTCTAAAATAAAGAAGGACATTTCATTTCTAAAACGAAGAAGGACATTTCATTTCTAAAACGAAGAAGGACATTTCATTTTTAAAACAAAGAAGGACATTTCATTTCTAAAACGAAGAAGGACATTTCATTTCTAAAATAAAGAAGGACATTTCATTTCTAAAACGAAGAAGGACATTTCATTTCTAAAACGAAGGACATTTCATTTCTAAAACGAAGAAGGACATTTTATTTCTAAAATGAAGAAGGACATTTCATTTCTAAAACGAAGAAGGACATTTCATTTCTAAAACGAAGAAGGACATTTCATTTCTAAAACGAAGAAGGACATTTCATTTCTAAAACGAAGAAGGACATTTCATTTCTAAAACGAAAAAGAACATTTCATTTCTGAAACGAAGAAGGACATTTCATTTTTAAAACGAAGAAGGACATTTAATTTCTAAAACGAAGAAGGACATTTCATTTCTAAAACGAGGAAGGACATTTCATTTCTTAAACGAAGAGGGACATTTCATTTCTAAAACGAAGAAAGACATTCCATTTCTAAAACGAAGAAAGACATTTCATTTCTAAAACGAAGATGAAGAATTTATATTATCTAATCCCGTTGCGGGATCTTTTTAAAATTAGAATTATTGAAAATTTCAATCAGATTTGAGGTGAAATTGACATTCCTGCTATATTACATTAGAAAACTCTAAGTAAACTGTACTCTTTCGGGAGATAACTAAATATTGCATCGATATTTTGTGAAGCAAAATTATAAATATTAAAAACGTCAAGTTGTATTTTTCTTCTAATTATCCCTAAATTAAACCAGCCTATTGTTTTATGAAGTTAGGAGAAGGGCCCAGATTTCTGACAAACACAGGTATCTAAGGGCAGAAATCTTCCTGAATATGTACATTTTGTTTATGTGGAAGTTTGTGCTCACATAGAGGGTGGAGTTCCTCTTTGTGTACTCTGAGAGTTTTATCACATTCCGCAAAGTGAATGGTGCCAATTCGCTCACAAAGGCAAATGAGAGGTTAACTTAGTTGCCATAACCTGCTTTTGAGAAAGTAGTTATATTCAGTTCATGTTCGGTATACGAAAATTAATCAATTTAGTTTGTGAAATTATGGTTCTGGTTCAGGGGTAGCTAGCAATGATATTTGACAGAAGCCGTGTAATGACTCAACAGGGTTATTGAACTTTTGCGTTGCGTCATGAGATGGAAATGTGCTAAATTTCTAAGGAACTGGTAAAGTCAAAAGAGACTGGATCCTGAATTACTTGCTGTACCTGACAAAATATATCTCGAGGCACTCCAAAACAAGCTATTCAGCCAGATAAAAAAATCAATATTTCTTACCATAAATTTAAGCTTTATTTGTGACTTCATTTTGGCGCTTCACTTTTCTCTTCCGCGACTTTTTTTGAAGAATAATTGACTTGTTGCGTGATCAATCAAGCTGTCGATCTTTATACTGGTCTAAACAAAGACCTCATACAATCTCACAAGTCTCGACCTTTTCTTTCTTAGGCTGTGATCAGAATCGCAAAGGACCGTGCGTCTATCTGTCTATTTCCTCCCGCCCGAAGATACCGCAAGTCCGGACGTGCTGGCATTAGCCTGGTCACTTGCCGAACGATAGAGGACACGTCCGTCCCTGAAGCTCCAGAGCAAGGAGAAAAATCCCTATTACTCTTGGTCTTCTTTCCCTTTGTCTATTCTTCTCAGGACAGGAGGGTGGGTAGTGAACCCGCTTTTTTCCCCATTGAGTTTGGGAGCGGGCATGACTCCCATTGAATTTGGGAGCGGACATGACTCCCATCAAGTTTGGAAGCAGGCATAACTCCCATCAGGTTTAGGAGCGGGCATGACTCACATCGAATTTGGGAGCGGGCATGAGTCACATCAAGTTTGGGAGCCGGCATGACTCCCATCAAGTTTGGGAGTGGGCATGACTTCCATCATGTTTGGAAGCGAGCATGACGACTCCCATCTCACAAGCCTTGAATCTACGAGGTGTCTTGCTATGGCCTATGTGACGATATTTCTTCTTCCCACTGCAGTGGCGGCGGGGTCTGAAGCGGGGAGACTTCTGTCTCGATGTGTTCTCAGCGGGGCCCCTCACAAAGGAAAGAGCACCCCACCGCTAAAATAGAGTCACCTGGATGCAACTCTAGGAAAGGGGGTAAAGGACAGCCCCCAAACCCGGAAACAAAGGAGAGAAAGAAACGCCCTATCCACTATGAGACTCTTGGTGGAAACCCCTTTGCCCATAGGAAGTGTTGAAGAGGACAAAGGAGGAAACCCTCCAGCTTCCCCAGGCTTCGTCATCCCAGTGAGGGGGGCATGCAGCCCCTTATTAGGTGTCAAGTGTTGCGGGTTAAAAAGGTACACCCGTATGGGTTTCAGTCTCCGAATATGCTGAATGTGCTTACATTTCCACACTCCCCTCACGTGGAACGGGTGGCCTTTCCTTGAGCCACGAAATGTTTCCTGTTTGTTGATTCATGGCAAAACATTGTACTAACATTCTTCTTCCCCCCCTTTCCCAAAGAACAGATTCTGGTAGCTTTTAGCTCCTGTAGCTATGTCCTTTATGGCACTCACCATTAGAGAACCAATTCAATTAAAAAAGTACCTTAGGAGCGTAAGATATTGTCATTCTAATCTTTATGCCATATTTTTATCCCTTCGAGGGATCCTCTACACAAATTAACAGTGATGGGTGGCATAAATAACAACATCGTTATTTAATCTTCCTTTCACTAACTTTGTTCGTGCCTCTAATAACTTGGTTATCCTCCATTTAATTATTACCGCCCTTATAAACTATATGCATTTGTAAAAGCTAAAAATGTTAGTGTTGGTTATCCTCCATTTAATTATTACCGCCCTTATGAACTATATGCATTAGTAAAAGCTACAAATGTTAGTGTTGGTTATCCTCCATTTAATTATTAACGCCCTTATAAACTATATGCATTTGTAAAAGCTACAAATGTTAGTGTTGGTTATCCTCCATTTAATTATTACCGCCCATATAAACTATATGCATTTGTAAAAGCTACAAATGTTAGTGTTGACAAATTTGAGATGGCTGAGTCTCCCCTTTCCCAAACAAAATTAGTTTCAAAAGAAAACGAAGGCGAAAACCAACAAAAGTTTTTCCAACAAAGTCTTTTAAGATCTTGGTAAATTAATAGGATTAGCTGTAGAAAATAGAGGCAAAGTACGTAGACGACAGGAAAGAATGGAGAGAAATAATATAAAAAATACATTAGAATGAAATTGGAGCCCCACAAAAAAAATGCTATTTCTAGGAGACGTTAATTGAAATGGTCTATAAAAAATGACCGAGTCAACCGGTAATTTAAAATGGTTCAGAAAAATTTATACCGAGAGAACAGTTAACTTTCAAATGATCTAGAAATTTTGCCGAGAGAACATGTAATTCGCAAATGGCCTAAAAAAATTATATCGAGAGAAAAGTTAATTTGAAATCATCTATAAAAAATTATACCGAGGTAACAGCAAATTTAAAATGGTCTAGAAAAAATGATCCTGAGAGAACTGTTAATTTGAAATGTTACAGATAATTATAATGAGAGAACAGTTAATTTTAAATCATCGAGAAAAAATTATACTGAGAGAACAAGTAATTTGAAATGGTCTAGAAAATGATACTAAGAGAACGTGTAATATTTTATTATCCCCCCAAAATATACCGAGAGAACAGGTAATTTGAAATCGTCTAGGAACAATGATCCTAGAGAACTGGTAATTTGAAATGAGCCAGAAAAATTATACCGACAGAACAGTTAATTGTAAAATTATCTAGAAATTTTATACCAATAGAACAGGTCATTTGCAAATGGCCTAAAAAAACATACTGAGAGTAAAGGTAATTCGAAAAAAATCTATAAAAAACTGATACTAGGAGAACAGGTATTATTCAATGATCCATAAAATTATACCAAGATAACAGTTAATTTAAGATCGTCTAGGAACAATGATCTTAGAGAACTGGTAATTTGAAATGATCCAGAAAAATTATACCAACAGCACAGGTAATCAACACTATGAAACTTAATTTCATTTACCAGGAAATGCACAGACACAAAGCTCTAATGCTACTACAATGCTTTTTAAACCTCACCTCCCTCGAGTTTATCTGCAGAGATACTCAATACACCATACTTAATGAAGATCCTCTTAATGCATGTCAATGTGTATGCAAAACAGTAATCAATTTAATTAAGTATCACTCAAACTAATTTAATATAACAACGGGAAACCGATTATGAGGATAGTAATCAGATATTCTACGTAATTTCATTTCCCTTCTTGGAAAAAAATGACATCGGTTACATGAAATCCGTTCATACACTTGGGAGACAAGGGTAGTAGAAGAAAAAAAATAGTAATTAAAACATTCTTATTAAAACTATTGGGGAAGATCTGAAAGTTAAATTTTATTTTCGATAACGTAAGGCATAATTCAGTAAAATCAAGAAAAATAACACTTTATGGACGATGTTAAAAACTATACATATTTCTAAATGCAAGAAAACTTGATTTATCATTCGAAGAACAGGAAACTACCTAGAGATGGATTACAAATCAGTTAACTTTATTGTTGTGAGACGAATAGAACTAAATATAAAGGGGTTTGTGTTTTTTTGGGGGGGATAATTAGAAAATATATTTGAAGTATAAATGCATGTGATGTATCAGTAGGTCCAGGAAGCTATAAGCTTTAGTTTATATCCGTATGTAAAAATAATTGAAGGGAGGAGAGATCTAAATTTAGCCATGAAGTGGTGAGGGTCTTTAGAATTCCGTAAGAAAAATCAGATTTCTTTATCATAACGTAACTAGAAAAGAGAAAATTGAACAAAATGTCTCAAATATTTTATTAAATTAGACCGGATATAATTAATTGCCTGGGGAGAGGCTGAAATTTTGACCAAAGTAATGACCATTATATGATACTGGCTCATCCAGCGACCGCTGGAAATCCTACGATGGCATAAGAAGCGACTATTATGAAATACCTTACACTAATTGAGAGATGGAAATGTGGTATGTGAAAACGCTGGTTAGTTCAAGTAACTCAATATAAGGAAGTTTAGCTTTGGGAAAGAAGCGCACCGATTGAGAGCTCAGGTAAAAGAAAACATCAAAGTTTAAAAGATTAAGAAAAAACAAATACAGAATGAAGTTAAATTGGGTTTTGATCTGTGAATTTGAATTAGATATTTTAAGTTAGGTTAGGTATGAAGATAACGATTTAGAAAATAAGTGACCCAATTTCATATGCAATAATAAGACGTATTTGAATCAGTTACGGATTTACATTAAATCGTTAATCATAAAATTTAGATGAAAATAGAGAAAACACTAGAAAACCGTAGTAGATTTTTTGCAATTAATCTTTTTCCCTAAAAGTCCATAGATAAAGATATTATTACTTCAACCCATTTATTATTTAAATGTACGTGTACTTATCAAATATAAAACATGATTATAAACGAAGTTCTAAGAACGACCATTGCCACTCTTCTTTCACGCTGAGAATAAGTTAGCAAATTACAGCGACAGTCAGTAATTCAGAAGATTGCTTTGGCTCATGAAATATTTTAACAAGAGGTCTTGAGGCATGAGGCTGTGCTGGTCAAGGGGTCAATGCAGATATCGTCTCAGCTGAGATGGAAATTCCAATTATTTTTTATTAAAAATGTTTGAGCCAATTTTCTTGTTTTCTTGTCTGATCTCATTATGAACAGATTTTACTTATGTCAATTTGGTGGTCATTGTTACTTCGATGTCGATATACTGCTTAATTTTTATCTCTAGTTCACAACCCGTATTTGTGTTTATATAAATTACCTGTAAAATTTTCTCCTTCTCCTATGTAAATTGTTAAGAAATTCCTACAAGTTACAGCATAAACTATCGATGTATAATTCGTGAAACTTCGGCTTCTTTTCTTCTATCATTCCTCGTAGTGCAATCTATTTGTTGATTATTTTATTTCATCTTGTGTAAGCTATCTTCGTTACTCGTTTCAAATGGTCGGGTTAGGATGTTTTGTGGAGTATCTTCTTAGAACGTTTGGGAGTATAAAATCTGGGGGTGTTTTTTCTCTGTTTTAATTGAAGATCAGATTTTTAGAGTCCCAAGAAAAAGGTAAATCTTAAAATATTTTGTTTTGAAGCTTCTGAATAGAAATAGAACCAAGGAATATAAGCAACTGGGTTTATTGCTTTCCTCAATATATTGAAGTTTGGTTTGATTTGAGGAGACCTAAGGACGTACGTCAAGCAAGAAAATGCAAGGGGTGTGTTAGGAAGCCTGCATCTTTTTATATACGAGTATTTACAAATGCCATGTAAAACTTACTCTCGGCCTTTTTATATGTGTGAGGATTTTTATTAGAACTTTGGATTAGCATCAAATTTGAAAAAAATAATAGTAGCTATATAAGCTAATTTTTCTTTTATAACGATATTTTTTTTTTAAATCCTAGAAGAATTATAGTTTATGATAATATATTTTACAAGATATTATCATATTGCGATTTAAAACGAACTTTTCAATTACCCAAAATAATGGAAAAATAGCTTTACCAAATTTGAAGTTTTTTAGAAGCAATTATTAAAGTTTAGAGCATATGCAAGAATGAATTTACTTAGGATAAGTTATGATGCATTATTGCAGCATGAAAAAGGCCATCATCTCAGCAATGAACTTATGTTATTGATCAATAAAAGAGCACAATCTTAAAAAACGCGTTTCTGATATTAAAACTTAGACTATTTAAAAATGCACTAGCAATTCTTAAATATGGAAGCAAATCTGAATACTGAAGTCAAAATAATACCGAAACTAAAAGATCACCGTAGAAGAAATAATACACTCCTTGTTTGTTTCAAAACCATAGAAAAACCATCTACGATGTAAGAAAATAAAATTCGCATAACGGCACGTCTAAGGTGGTGAACTCCGTTGGACCTTGATTAGTAGAAATTTCTTTGGTATAACTCTGCCAAAGCCTAGAGTTAAAAGACCCTGAGATATACACAGGCAAATTTGGTATTTGAGAGCATATTTTAAAAGTGTAATACATGCCCAAAACTATTTCCTTTCTTTACTATAGCCAAGAATTTGAGAAGACAATTTCAGATAGCCATAAACTCCTCGGTATATTGAAACTTCTATTCCGATAGTCGATTTGCAAATGATCAATAGAGAAAATCTCAGTTTGATTGAAATTGTGTCCAAACAATAAGATTACAAGATAAAAGAGTCGACCTGATTCCATTTGATGGTTTTCGTAAGTTCTACGTTGATGAGACAGGCAAACAAGTCAGGATGTATCTATGAACACAACAAGAACTGTTGACCAAAAAGTTAAGTGCTCTCACCTTTTTTGATTTATGACACGGGACCTTCAAAACTTTCAATAATTCTCGGACTAACTTCGAAAGGACCTTGTCAATTTTATCATTTGAATGAGAATATAAAACAACATAAGGGTTTCAAATTTCGTTAGAATCGGCCAAATATTTATGATGTTATTAACAAAACAAAATAATTTTCGGGCTAACCTTTGGATGACTTTTGCAATTATACCATTCGAAAGAAAATGTAGAACAACATAAAGGTTTAACATTCTGTTCGAATGGGCGGCATAGTTATGATGTTATTGCCAAAACAAGATAATTCCCGGGCTAAACTTGAGGGGACTTTGGCAATTATATCACTAGAGAGAAAATGTAAAACAACATAAGGGTTTCATATTTCGTTATAATCATCCGAATAGTTATCGTTTTATAGCCAAAACAAAATAGTTCCCGGGCTAATCTTGGATGACTTTTGCAATTATACCATTCGAAAGAGAATGTAAACAACATAAGCGTGTTAAATTTCGTTAGAATCGGCCAAATTGTTACAATATTATTACAAAAACAATAAAAAAGCAAAACGACATAGTGAGATGTAGAGTCACCTGTGAATAGACTCGCACGCGAATAAAAAATACAGCTGTCTTTCATATTTTAAATGAAAACTACCCAATTTCCGTAAATAAAATTGAACTGGTCCACTTGAAATTTCTAATACGAGGGGCGGTCAATAAGTTTTGCAATTCGGATATAAGGAAACGAGATATGAGGAAAAGTGTTTTAGTATTTTTCAAAATAACTACCCTCGACGTCAATGCACTTGCGCCACTTGTCCCCGAGGCTTCGAATTCCCGACAACCAGAAATCTCCCGACTGTTGTTCAATCCACTCCTGGACGACGAGCTAGACATCTTCATCGTCCCCAACCCGGCGTCCACGCAGTGCAGCCTTGAGCTGGCGGAATAAAAAGTAGTCGCTAGGGGCCAGATCTGGAATGTATGGGGGATGGTTGAGCTCCTCGAATCCGCACTCGCGATTGGCAGCTTGGGCAACTCTGGCCTTGTGGATAGGGGCATTGTCGTGGAGGGGCAGGACACCGCGTGTCAACTTGCCGCGCCGCTTCTGTCGGATGCACTTCTTCAACCCAGCCAGTTCCTCGGCGTAATATTGGCCTGTGATGGTCCTTCCACGAGGCGCATAGTCCACCATCAACACTCCCTCAGAATCCCAGAAGATGGTGGCCATGATCTTCTAGGCTAAGGGTTGGATCCGGAACTTGATGGGGGTCGGAGAGCCCCTGTGCTTCCAGGCCATGCTTTCGAGCTTGGTCTCGGGATCCCAGTGATGGACCCACGTTTCATTAACTGTTACTATGCGTAACTCGAATCCCGCCGGGTCTTGGTTGTACAGGAGCAGCAGCTCCTCCGAACTTTGATGACGTTGAAGTCGATCATGGGGCGTGAGGTTTTATGAGGTTTCTAGGGACCCAACGGGCAGAGATCTTGGCCATGGCCAAATTGTCGTAGATGATGTTGATAACACTTCCATGTGATATTCCCAGTTTTCGCTCGATTTCTTCGACCTTCACCCGTCAATTTTCGAGGATCATCCTCTCCACACGGGCCACATTGTCCTCGTTGGTTACGTTTGATGGGCGTCCTGGACTGGGGTCATCTTCACGGGACCCACGACCATGGCGGAACCCCCTATTCCAGCGAGCAATGATTGCATAGGAAGGGGTGGTGTCGGTGTACACTGCAACCATGCGTTTATGATGGATCTCTTTTGCATTCTTGCCTTCCTTGGTCAAAAATTTGATCACTGCGCGGTGACTGACGATCTGCGATCAGCTACTGCTTCTTAAATAGACGAGTCAGGAAGTATTCTCGCCGGAAGGAGCTGAGGTGGTTATTTCAGAAGGACGAGTCTTCACGTTGTTTGACTGTCGTTAATTCTGAATAAATGTTTCTTGCTTGCGAGCCCTTAGGGATGCTGGAGTCACTTGAGAATTTGCGCGTCGTGTCCTTGTATGATTCTGGCGAATACTGGAGAATACTGATTTTCTTATGGCCGTGCTGGGAATTATATACGAGGTCGCCGGAAGTGATTTCGCTGGCCGACAAAAGTGGCTCCCACTCCATCTGAAGGGGCGTGGCAGACGTGAACTTCGCAGCCTCTCGCTGATATTTTCCCGGGCTTCAGTTTGGCTCGTGTCAGCTCGTCTTTTCGCTCAGAAATTTTAGCCAAAGACGCCGATTGAAAGTCTCCTTGTCTTTGAGATACTCCCTTAGCCTCTGCGTCCACGTGATTCTCTACCGCTCTCTCTGACATTGTCCAATCCATTAGAACCGGCGTATGTTTTTAAAGCCAAGTGATAACATTAGTAATATCTTTCGCGAACTGGATATTAATGTTCACTGAGGAATTTCCGCTATTTGGATTGAATAAAGTCGTGGGCTAAAGAATTCATACTTGAGGTAAACTGGATTTGTGTTAGAATGAGTTTGTTTATTCTCTTTATATGAATGTAGGCCAATCTTTCCTTCACATACTCGGGGATGGCTTTCGATACATTGCAGCAAGCAATGGGCACATAATTTCCTTCTCTTTTGGTGTGCGCAATCTTTCCCGTGATGATGCTACTTGCCATCTCTGTAATTAGAATTTTACAAAACCCATATTTTGGGGGAAAGTGTTTTGTCTTTTTCAAATCCTCTAATTCTATTGTTTAATATTTTTCATAAAACTTTACTTACAATCTTTAAAAAGAGATATTGGACGGTAATTTTCTTTTCTTGTCAGTGCCTTCCCTTATTTCGTCGGTATGAACACTATCTTATCTATTTTATATTCATTTTGTAAATATTCACTATTTAGGATTTTCTTTAACTACTGAATGATGTTACATAGTTACAAGGAGCCACCAAGGACTATTTAGTCTACTCAAAGGTCACTCCATTCTATACTAATATCCTAGTAGTCCTCCTTTGGACATGTCGCCACGATGCACACTCACGTGGCATTCAATCCCCAACAGGACTCCGTATTTAAACAATATCTGAATCGTCAGAATAGTTTAATATTCTTTCTCTACGGAGCTGTTCAGGGGTCTTCTGCTTGAACCTCTGGATTGGCTTTTCTATTTCTCTGACTGTCATTATAATAAAAATGTAAATTTTATAAGGTTACAAGAATAAGATCGCCAAGTGACCGGACATCTCTTGCATTATTTATTTTTATATTTACATAAATTATAAATTATCATTACGTTTTGGTTAAATGGATTTCACTTTTGTTTTGTTATACATTATGCAATACTGGTCTATTTGATATAAGAATGAAGATATTATTGGCGCATACAATACTTCTTATTCTTCAATATTTTTAATGGTGGCAAACTTTGCACTACTATTGATTGGATTGTAATTTCACATTGATCTTGTCCTATCTAAATTAAATTTGATTATAATGGATCAAATGAAGTCATAATTTGATGAGAAGATCATGCTTTCTACGTGACTATTTTGCTCTAATAAATTTCATTTAAAATAAACAGAAACCTGTTACTTAAATCTTAATTCATAGTGCTTTCTAACAATAGCTCTTTACGAGCTATTAGCTGTTATTGAAATGCAGCGGTATTTCTTTAATTAGCTATATTATACTTTCCTATTTTAATAAAGTTTACTATATTGGGTAAATATAAGTGAATTTCATCAAAATAATTAAATACTAGTTAAATCACATTACAATAATTTATAGATTTAACGAAGTTCTAATGAAATTAACTCAGTTTTGACGCAATTTTGGCTCTCTTCTGCCCTTTTCAGAACTGCTTCCGCCAGGTAAAATATATCACGTGGAGACAACCACTTAAAACGTTGAATCTAATCAACCCACTACACGATTTACTGAAGACAGAATAGTTAGCCAATCAGGTTTGGGCTCTTAAAATATGTAACTGCCATTAAAACTGCCAACCAATTCGAGCTTTTTTTTGCCTTAGCAAACCCCTTTAGCTGGGTTCCTTATCTCCCTTTGTGATTGTATTTTTGTGTATGTCATTAAGAAAGATATTTTACATTAAATTTGATACAAATGTCAAGGAACGAATGCCTGAATGGTATAGAAAGTGTAAGTAAAAAAGTGAAAAGGAGTATTTAGAATTTTGAATAACATAATTTACAATAAATCTAATCTAGGAAATGAGCAATAGGGAATGCAAGACTAAAAACACTTAAACCAACCTATTTGAAATAAAGAATCCGAGGCCTTGTTGTATGTTAAAACCTCCGGTGGGTGGGATAGGTATAAAAGAGTATGGATTCAAACATGCAAACTTTGAGCCTTTCCATTCGAGAACTCACGGAAAAAATTTCCCCTTTAAAGTGGTTGATGAAACAAAAAAACATAGAAGGCTGTGAACATATTAATTTTCCTTCAGTGCATTGCATTTAGCTGAACATATATATCTAGATTTTACCATAAAAGAAACTCTTTAACAAAGCCTTTTAAATGAAGAAAGGAACAGGGATAGGGAATGAGAATTAAATATAATAACTGTTAATCAAAGGCTAACAGAGGATATGCAGTTAATAGAAGATTTTTTTTAATACTTTTTGAATGCATAGAGTTATAGGGGACAATAGTATTCTTCTGTTTCTCTGGAAAGTGCAATTTTAAGAAATAATGATCCATATTATAGAATTTTCTTGCATTAAATATTAGCTAATATATGGATGTTAGAAATATTATCCTGACTAACTATTGACTAGAGGTTTGGTTCGCCCTTGTCATGCTATAATCCAAACTAAAAGTATTTCACTGGAAATCTGACAATATTAGGATTATTTCTGACAAAGTTAAGATCGCTGAACACCGATAAAAGATTTTGACCTGTAAAAAAAATTACCTTTCCAATGTAATCTCCTACTCTTTTCTACCCGTCTTCAAATTACTATTCAAGGAAATTGTAATTAAATAGAAAGATATAAATCCCATAAGCCCCATTTTTATATCAAATAAAGCTCTTAATCGTGGAAATCATTAATTGCCTGAAAGGCTAATTAAAACTCCACTTTTTCCTTCTTTTCTTTATTCCAATTCATATAATTTGAAGTACACATTTATATTAATATTTTTGCGTCACTTTAGGTCCTTATAAAAGTAAACAACGGATTAAGGGAGAGAAGTATGATTTCTTACCTCGTCTATAGTTTGTTTGTTTATGAAGTTGTACAGTAGTCGTTGACCCCTGTTTAATGCTTGGATCACTACGAGGCATAATTCCTTCACAATCTGCAGAAAAACTGAATGCACCTGTCGGATTTCGTTGCCTATCTACTCTATGTCTAACAAAAGCTTCCATGACATTGAAATGGCCGTATTTCGTTGCCTATCTACTTCATGAGTGCTCTTCATGAGCTAGATTTCAAAGCAAAACAAATATTTGCCAAAGTTGAAACGGAATGAAGAAATATACTGAAATTAAAGCTGATATAAGTTCGAAAAATAATAATATTAATAATGATCACTTTTAAATTGCGAGATTTTAATTTCCCGGACGTAAATTTCGGCAGAAAAATGGCAGACAGTAAAGGAGAGCGTCTTGGTAAAGTGATAAATGATAACCTTTATCAAAGAAGATTTAAGATTTAATATTAACGACCGATGAGAACTTAGTCGAGAATGTACCCGTTGACGAAAATTTGGGAAGCAGAAACCATCACATCAATAGTTTTAATATAAATATTCATAAGATTGTACATAGGTGATAGATGTCAATCCATTCCTGACGTAACAACTTGTACCTTTATTCCTCTCCGTGAGCGCTGGAAACGTGTTGATTGAGAGAGATTTTACTTGTTTCTAAAGTCCAGGAAATGTAGGTTTTATTTTGCTATTCACTTTTAAGGCTCTAACATTGAACATATACGTTATAAACAGTTACTACCTAAATAATAAAATTAAATAATATATACCCGAATGTAACCGATGATATATGATTCTAAAATATAGTAACTATTGAGAACTAGGCCCATTAACAATGTTATTATCGGCTTTTGAAACGTAATATAAAGAGTAGTAAAGAAAAAATGTGAAAAGATATTGGCGATGATGTCTAAACGCAAGCCTAAGATATTGTATAGATACGCAAATAATCGCAAGCAAATCAGGCAATGCATTGGTTCCGTTGAGGATTCTGATGGGCGGGTTATTACAGTTAGAGCATTAAATTAAATATTTATAAATGGCTTTATCGTAGAAGACACGAAATATTAACTTGCTATCCTGTACGTAATTATATTTAATAATGGCCGAGCCGAGCAAAAAAAAACAGAGTTATCGAGTACATATCTCTTCGAATTGGGCCGTCTTACAAGATTGCTTCGTGGATGAGCTGGACTTCCTCCATTTTATTTGACTGTCTTTCATGTTGGTCGCATGCTCCTGCGCAGGATGATGGCAGCCTGCTTCCCATCCTACCTACCCATCCCGATGCCGAAGACTGCTTCCTTCTTAATAAAGGGAGTTTGCTTATATCTATTTTGTTTAGTGTCTTTAATGATTGGTTTGGTTTTTAATATAACCGAGTATTAGACTGTAAATTGATTTATGCCCTTGGTAGAAGTCGCCAGATGGGGGCTATAAAGAAATTAAAATGTAGGATATAATGCTTAGGTGTTTTGAATTTAAATCAAAAGATATTCATCTTTCGTTATACAAAGCGCTTGTTAGACTTCATTCGGAGCATGCGGTTCAATTAATTTCTAAGCTTGAAATAAATCATTTGAATGTTCTTAATCTACTATTACTGTTGATATGTTTAGGGATACACTTAATAAATATTACTTTAATATAAAAGCTTTTATTAAAAGTTAAAAAGAAGTGTGAAACTGATGCAAGATTTAAACCTTTTTTGTCCCTAAATTATAATATTCTCTCCTTTCTTCGTTACTATTTTTTAGTGGGCTCAATTGGAACTTAGTAATTTGCACTAACTTCGGTAGAAGCATTTCATCATTTAGTAAACCATTGAAGAATGAGAAACCCCAATCATTTGTTTCTCTAATAAAGAACTCAAGGTTTCTTTGTCAGAATCCCACCTGGAAGAAAAGGCAAACGGCATCGTTCAGGGTTTTTTTACTCCGGCCGCCCTGAAAGGAAAGGCAGAAGGGTTGTAGACAGGTCAGTCATTCCCAAGTGGATATGAAACAATAACTCCTCCTGGAAGCAATCATTGAGTTTCTACCACCCCACCTGGATGCAAAGTTTATATCACCCGAAATGGATGAAATAACTGAGTTTATACCACCCCACCTTGATGCAATCATTGAGTTTCTACCACCCCACCTGGATGCAATCATTGAGTTTCTACCACCCTACTTGGATGCAAAGTTTATATCACCCCACATGGATGAAATAACTGAGCTTATACCATCCCAGCTGGATGCAATCATTGAGTTTAGACCACCCTACTTGGGTGCAATCATTCAGTTTATGCAACAGCTATTGCATGGACCGCTATTACAGGGAGATGCTATAAAATTCTCACACCGTCCAACAGCCTCCCTCTAATCCAACCTGGTACCTCAGGACAGCCTCAAGGAAAGCGCGGCCCCGCATAATTATTGGAGTAAAATTGGCGGTGCCTTCAACACGCGCTGTAAAATCAAATCATTCTCCCTTAATATTTCAAGGGTTCGAAGGGAGCATATATATCATCTTATGGGGACCAATTAACAACAATATAACGGCAAACTTATCTAATAAATAAGAGCTTAGCACCTTTACATGAGATCTTAGTGAACACACCATTGTTTAAGTCTGTCATCAATGAGTGTGTTCAGTCCAAAGTGTAATTAATTTTTAAGGTCGAACTCCTTATTTTCAAATGACATCCCATTTTGCCGCTGAATTACATTCCTTGGATTCACTTATATCTAGGAAGGTAACCACAATCTTGTTTATTGTTATCAGAATTATACCTGACACCATGCCTATTAATTTAGTAAGCTAAAGGTGATTGTTTTGGTCACTCTCTAAACTGATTTATCTATTTCCTATATCAGTTTTCGTGCCTTGAAACAAAAAGGAGTGTTAACAGATCACATGTTATACCAGTACACATAGCTCACTTGATTTTTACATCTATACACCCTTGATGTCAGTGAAAATGATTTGTAAACATCACTTAGATGATTTGAAATATAAATGCACAATTCTTACTGTAAAAGAACCTAAATTGCCTTTAGAGTTAGGGAAGCCTTGTAGCGTGCGAGAAGTTCAGTCGAGTGGCTTAAATGCTTTGCTTGAATTGGTATTTTTGGGGGGCTCATGATTGCTGAGTGGTTTAGGAATCTCGCTAACGGCTGTCCTGCGACGCGGGAAGTGCGTTCGAATAGAGAAAGATAAAATTTTCTTTATTTATTTTTCTTTGTTCCTTTCCTACACAAATTTATCCACATACTCACTGATTTCTCCTTTTTACATAGCAAGGGTTTTTTTTTGTCCTCGGCATTTGTTTTTTCCAAATCATTTAACTTTGATGTTAATGTAGAGTTACAATCCTTTCAAAATCCTTTCGAATCATGATTATTAGAACAGAAACACCAAATAATACATACCTAAGCTGATAATGGATTCATTTAAAGATTCTATTAGCCATTTGAATTTATGAATGCGCCATCTAGCGGTCAGATATGAATTAAATGGAGTATCAAACTCGCTGGATTTTAACAAGTTTTAGTCATTTAAACAAAAGAAATTATTTTTTAAATTATCAAATAAAATATTTCGATTATCCGTATTTTTAATAAAATTGCTGATAAATAACCTCATTCACAAATTGCACGAAAGAATGTAATGTTAGGTATTACATTCTACCAAAGCAAGATATTCGCAATACAAGTTTGAAACGCGTAATGTAGAGCGTCAGTGATAACGCTGAACACCATATTTCACCAATAACCAAACATAATTAGTGAAAGAATCGCCAAATTAAGCTGAAAAAGAAAATCTAATAGGTTGTTGACTATCGCGAACGTTGGAAGGTTAAGAAAACTCCATGTAACATTTTGCTTTATTTAACTGGGAAAAGAAAGAAGCAAAACGAATTACAATAGAGAAGCTGCGTAATGGAACTTGCAAAGAAGGGGTTAAAATTTAATATTAAAGATAGAGATTTTAATATCAAGGAGAACTGGTACTGTATTTCACACATCCAAGATTATGCAATTAAGGCCCAAATCATGGTATATCAAAACTGAGATATTTAAGGCTATATAACCTTTGTAACAAGAGAGAGTTAGCAACAAATCATAACATAGACCAAATTATAAAATGCATAAATATAAATCTAAAACAGCCGATGTGTATGTGTGGCTTAGTAATCAATCATGATTTGTAGGAGAGTTTGCGCATTATTTACATAATTGCTTTATTTAAATTTGTCGCCAACTTGGTTATTTAATCGCTATAAATCGACATGTCGCAAAATGCTTTGAAATGTCATAGTTTAAATATGGTTAAAAATTAGCCACAAATCGCGAAGTTGGCAACTACGAATAAACAATAAATTACAAAATTGGACAAGGAAAGGACCTCTCTCAATCTGAGATCTAATTTAAACATAACAAACATTTTTATGGTTTTATGCGTTCCACTAATGGTAGCCATATTGGAGACTTAGTAAATACGGGCTAGGGAAATTTATTAAGTGGAGAAGAAAAATTACAAAAGAAAGAGACATAAAGAGAGAACAGGCAGATAAAAATAGAATTGTTATAAAAGTTAAGAATAATGAAAATTGTCGTATTAAATCTCTTCAGCCTCAAATGTCAGGGCGTAGGGTGTATTATTACCACAAAAAAATTTTCGTATAAAGAATACAGTAACAAAAAATAATGAACTTGAATTCAGTTGCAGGAGAGAGAGAGGAGGGGGAAGGGGGCGGTCGGAGATGGTGCAGAAAACCAAATAGGCGGAGTATGAATAATTAATTCACGTATACGGACGGATAGGAAATTCAAGATTGGAGGAGACGACTCTAGCTCAATCGAGCGTAGCCAAGACGAAATAAAAGAGTGACGTCATATTTACCTTCGTAAAAATAGTGCTGAAAGCCTCTAAAAACCTCTTGCCTCTCCCCGCAACCTAACTTGTTGCACCGATCCAAGATCTCTCAATGAAAGTGAAAAAAAAACGCGCCCAAATTTTGCCGCGCTTTTGAATTCTTTCAATTTGTGTGGGTTTCGCTATTTGCGCGTTTTCTTCATCCCTACTCAGGAAATTGAAAAATGATAAATAGAACTTGGCTCTATTTGAGCAATTCTCGGAATTTTTTTCCTTGATAAATGCACGTATACTGCATGTCTGTGTACGCTCAGGTGTGTCAGGGAAATTAGAAAGTTTATGTAAAGATCTAAAATATCATCGATGAGAGGAACACATTTCTCTTCTACTTTTTTTTCATGTTCGCAAACTGTCATACATAATATTTAGCCATTGTATGTTGCCAGTTTCAACCGAGAATAGTGAAACTTACGGCCGTATGCTAAAACAAATGTGAAATGCACATTTGAGCCAAGGACCTTGTTTTTATTTTACATTTTAGCCTTTTGCATATAATAAATTTATATATAATTGTGAAGCTACACTAAATCTGATAAAAGTGCACCTCACATTTTTCTTAGCATACGGCCGTTAGACACAATACAAAAAAACACATAGCAATGAGGGCAATTAACAGAAAAAAAGAACAATGTTTGTGGGTTATTCCTAACTTTTATCATTTATTCTATGCTTCTCTGAATTGTACGCACGTACGACGTGTCTTCGTGGTCAATTTAATTTTAAATTAACTAAGTAAGAGCAAATCAGTTAGTATCTTACTATATTTTTACAGGAACAATGCGAGCTGCTATATTTTACTGTAGGAATTACAGGAATACACTATAAAAATACAGTAAGACGTATGTATTTGATTTTTCGAAACTATATTTTATCTTAAATATTATAGAATCGCACTCGATTAAAAATACAGTAACATACATGTTACTCTAATTTTATATACAGATACTATAATTTATAACATGTATTCAATATAAAATAACATACATTGATGCTATAAAAATAATAAGTTAATGGCTGCTTAGCTGACAGCAAATTACAATAAAAAATACACTATATGTTGTAATGTCTGGAGAGAGTCCAAGGTGGCCTTAAGACATGTTCAGGATCTATTTTTTACTTTACTTTCGGACAGGATCGGAATGGCTTAAGCTGTGTTCAGGGTGATGTTATGGGAGAGCGCAATTGACATTCAGGGAGGACACAATTATGGATTGGAGCGGGGACAATGGATACTCAAAGAGCGCCAAAGAGTGTTCAGAGAGCGTCAATGGGTGTTCAAAGAGCGTCAATAGGCGTTCAAAGAGCATCAATGGGTATGCAGGGAGGGCTCGACAAATGCTTATGGAAGGTTGAATCGGTGTTTAAGAAAAGAGCAAAATACGTGTTCAGAGAAAAGCATCTTCGCAAGAAAGTTTGTTAGATCTGTAAAGAAAAGTAGTGAAGATACAGGAATTCAAAATGTGTTTAAATTATATAACCACAGATCAATGCAGCTGCGGATTTTGAGGCTAGAATTACATGCCACAATTTATATGTCAGATGCAAGATTGTTGCTTTCTTGCATAAAACTGTATAAATTATAAAAAAATATTTAAAATAAAGGCTTTATAAATACCCTAAACTTTTCACTTGCGCCATTAAGTAAAATTAACATTACTCCTCTATTAAGTAAAAATTTACAACCTAAACTTCATAAAAGAAATCTCAGGCTGCATAAAAGTTAAATATAAACTAAAAAAAACACCTTCACAACAACTAAACCCAACTTCACATCATAACTTCACATCACAAAACTTCACATCAAATCCAACATTTCATTGCTCACATCACCTATCTAATATCAAAACAACAGAAAATTGCAACCAATACAAATTTAACCAAAAAACGCATTCAAATGAATCCTGTACAATATTAAAGAAAATACATCAGACTGAATTACCACTCCCACACACGAGTCACTAATTACCACAACTGCAGGATATCCACATACCCCTGACGCGGATAATGTTCCCTTTTCCGTGACCCATGGAGTCACGAAAGGTTTTACCATATTTTTTTGTGTTAAAAACACAATACGAGCTGAACCCTCTCTCTGAACAACGAGAACCGCCCCCACCGTGATTAGCGAGAGCTCCCTACAAGGACCAGATTACTTTTTGTGTCCTTTCTCACTTGAAATCAGACTCAGTATCCTTAACTACTTGAAAAATACAAATTCAAGTGTATTTATATTAAATATTTGCGTCTTCTCTAACACAACCTAACCTAACCTAACATTGAATCAATATTTAATTATAAAGTAAATTTTCTTTACTCATCCATTTGACGAAGGACCTCCACAGAAGCAATTGTCATTTCCCTGAATTAAGTTGGACGAACGGTCATTAAACCACAGCAAACCGATCATAACCAAACACCGTATCAGACTGGTTAACAGGTAGTCGTCCTTGAAAGAAGGAATGGTTAAAAGTCACTCGTCCTCAGAAGAAAAGTTAATCGAAAATGTCTCAAGGGATTAGTTAAATGACAGTCATCCTCGGTCAGAGTCACAGGAAAATACCATATGGGTTAAAAGACGGTCGTCCTCGAAAGTTGAGACTTACTCAAAAACGCTCTAGTCCTACGAAGGAATATGATTCAATCAGATTGTTCGGAATGACACTCAGGGTCTCGAATATTTAGAAATAAGGCAAACATTGTTCCAGGGCCATCCGCGTTCCTCGTTCCAAGGAAGAAACTTCAACTTCTCTCGCATCTTTCGCACATCGTAACCAAGTTTATATCAAATCCAATTCTAAACTTATGCCTTTGAAAGAGAAGTCTCTTTCACTCAAAACCCACGATACATGTACATCATCTAGTACGTAGACGCTTTCATACACACACATGTAAGTTATCTAGACCTATTCACACGCGCAGAAATGAAGGAGGTATTTTATTAAGAATTTCTTAGTAATTACGGCATTGAGAAATTATCGTATTCAAGAGCGAAAGGGTTTTTGTAGGTTAGGATAAGGTGATGAATTGAAATCTTAGCCTTTTTTATATAAATGATCTTTAAGATAACTTTTTCTTGATTATTTTCTTGTTAATTTTTCATTGTTTTGTTTATTCACTCGTATTCCTGTTACAATATCGCTTACTCATCTTGTTGTGTTTTTTTAGGAGTTCAATTAAAACGAATTCACTTTCATTTCCATTTCTTTATACTAATTATTGAGATAGAAGTAAAATGAATTGAAAGGTGTGGATGAATAGAAGGAGAATAAGAAAAAATAATACATCTAAAATGTGTATGTTAGATTCTATTATAAAAAGTGTATTATAAAATTCCAGAACCCTAATTCTACCAAACAAACATTGCACAATAGTCCCTTGTACCGACTCCAGCTCCAGTATTAAATATTTAATTATGCCTCTCGTTCATTTCCCCTTGACCCGATAATGAACCACACATAAAGATCAGAATGACAATTGACGGCAAGCCAGAGGGAACCAGAGGTCTGTTCTCTTTGGGGCAGGGCGGGAGAACGGTAGTAATGTGTTTTGACCTACGCTTCAAATGACTTCCTATGTGTTCTTATCTCACTTTAGATAATTGATTTCTTTTTCATACATTATACTTTTTTCATTCATTCATTTTTTTAATTCATTTTTCCATTCATTCACTTTTTCATTGGTTATTTTGTGAGTCTAAGCTACCGAGCAAAATAAGAGAACGATTTAAAAATAAAAAATATAAGAGAAATAAATTAAATTTCGATGGTACATAAACAGATGCGTTTAATATATTTTATGAAGATTTCATATGATACAATCGTATATTCAAGAAATTATACTAAATAAACTAACAAAATGAAGTATTGACACGTGCAAAATAAGAGAACGATTTTTTTCGGGAACATTCGAGAAGTTTCTTGAAATCATCTGACAACATTTTGTTCACTAAGTAAGACCTATTCAACCGCCATTGTTGCTGTACTCATTCTGAAGAGATGCTACCACACGTAAAAGTGAATCCTGAGCTCCGTCAGAGAATTGTTCGCTTGAAGACTTCGTGGTGGATTCTTTTTGTGATTTCAAGAAAGTTAGAAAGGTCTAAGAGTGGATTTCACGCGTTCTGAAAATATACAATGAAATCAAATCCTATAAATCCTCCTGCAAAACTCGGTCGACCCCGCATCACTATCGTCTGAGAAGACAGAGCTATTCGGTGCTTCTCTATGAAGGATCCCTTCCAGACTGCAGCAGGAATTTCTCTAAAAATTAAGTCACAGAGGGGCAATGAAGCGTGCCGTTTCACACTCTCCCGTCGAGTCAATGTATTTGATTTAAAAGCTCCTTCTCCAGCAACACATCTAATCATCAGTAACAAGAGCCAAAAAGCGAGACTCGAATATGTAGAATCTCATGTTGTTTGGAGGAATGAAAATTAGGAGAGAAAGTAAATTTAATATAGTTGTAAATGATGGCAGAAGCTTTTTGAGACGCACTACAGATAACAGACTTAACCCTAAATGTGTTATAAAGACTGCTAATCATGGAGAAGGCAGAGTCATGGTATAGGGGATGTTTTCGTCTGAAGGATTTGGTCCCCTAGTGCGGAAAATTGGAACGGTAAATGGGAATGTGTACCTAAACCTCGTACAACATGTCATAACTTCACTCCGAGCATCTCTAAACCAACCAGTTGTATTTATGCAGGACAAAGCTCCATGCCATACTGCAAAGCGAGTAAAATACTATTTCGAACAATAAGATATCGAAGTAATGAAGAGGCCGGCTCAGAACCGGGACCCGCACTCAATTGAGAATCTTCTGGAAGATCATTGGAGACAAAATTCGAGACCAGCATCTTCAACTCTGACTGATTTATGGATGAAAATCGACCATAAATGGAACAAAATAAAACCATAATTTTGCAAGAAACTGGGGAGGTCCTGTACTCGTCGTTACGCCGAAGTAATTGAAAAGGAGAGTCATTAAAACTTCATATTAAGTGTTTTAGGTTTAATCGTTAGCAAATTTTGCTGTGTTTCTAGTATATTTGCTTTCTAAGCAATTCTGTGAAGGATCGTGTTCTTATTTTGCTCGTGTCATTATTTTTATTTTGTTAGTTCTTTGTAAACTTTAAGAATATACGATTTTGTTATAGGAAATCTTCATAAAATATATTTAATGCCAACCTTTATGTGGCATGGAAATTTCATTTACCTTTTCATCATATTTTTTTAAATATTTTTTGTTCGATAATGTATATCTTTATCCAGCTTTTACATTCAATCCAGTTCTTTATTTTAATATACACATTTTCTTCATCCCGCCTTTTAATCCTTACTATTCTATCCAATCCATTTCCTCATTCTTTACCTGCACTCATTTTTTTAATCACCCTTCGCTAGTATCCATTACCTCGAATCACTCAGCACTGATTCGCTGTTCAAGATGGATGACATTCAATCTTTATACCATCTACAATCCATTAACTTCTGACCTCCTCCTTTTTCTTTTGATTATCCTTGCCGCTTTTTATAATATTCCCTTTATTTTAATTTTCTTTCCATATTTTCTTCTGAGTCCCAATTAAGTTTTGGGTACAAAAAAATAACAAGAAGAAAAAAGATTAAATGGAAGCTATAAATTGGCTCTCATAGATTCATATCGAGAAGCCGTAAAGCGTTTCCATGACTACCATTGCGTTGGTCTTGGCAAGATCGCCGGAATAAATATGGAAAAGCCATTGGTAGATAAAGGCGTTAAAGACAGGTTTATTTTTAATTAATTAAAAAAATGGATCCTGTATTACCTAAAACAGAAAAAAAAGAGAAAAGGGGGAATGGAAAGGATAAGAAGAGATTGGGGTCAAGTTAGGGTAAATTAAGCAGGGGAATTTAATGGGAGTGAATATGAGAGAAACAAAAAGAGAAAAGGAAGTAGAGAAAGAGATAGGAGATAAGGTAGAAAAATAGCAAAAAGCAACATATAAAGGAAAATAAAATGGAAAGAGGACCTTAAAAATGGATAAAGATACAAAATAGAAAGAACGGAACGAGACGCAGAAAAATTTAATACAATTGAATGGAAATGAAACTGGAAAAGAAGAAAATTTACCATTTTTCCTTCGCTCCCAAAGCCAATTTGGGAGAATATTTTAATTAAATAGGATTTTGCCTTCGGCTATTGAGGGTCAGCGAGGCTCGTTGCCTCATCTCAGTGCCAATCTAGAGATCACTTTTCTAACTGAAAATTGGCATAGTGCCAAAAGCGGAGAATGGCATGCATTCTCCTAATTAATCGTATTTTATTTCTTACTTCCTTTTCTTTATTCTTCGGAGTATTATATTCTTAACATTATGCTTCCAAGCTTCTTTTTTACCTTGAATAAGCTTTGATACAATTATGGTTGTACTATGAACGTGGTTTTTACCTAATGCCAAAGAAAGCTTTGATATTTAATGCGACTAATCTAAGTTTTCAGCCAAATGTAAACACGTACACAACAGCAAATATTATGATATGCTTTTAATGTCCAATACTGGTTGGAAGAAGTTATATACCAAGGTATATTTAACAGGGTAAGATGACAATAATGGAGTTTTCCGTAATTGCTTCAGGTCGGATGTAAAGATAGACTAATATTTGGTGGAAAAACCAGTGATAATAAATTCACTGGTTTAACCAGGAATGTGATGTTGAGATTAACTTTAATGTTTTAGTGCTACTGGACTGTTAGCTCCTAAATACACAACATCAGAGCGTATCAATTGAATAAAAAAGATAGTAACGTTAATTTAATATTAATATTCTCTAAACGTAGTATACATTATCATCGTACCTCAGCACGAAAGCTATTTTTGATTAGGTACGGAACAGTGCTCACCGTGGGAGTGAGGAAGCTTATTTTAACAGTGATCAAACCATTTTAACATTGAATAGAACATTTTAAGATTTAACAAACCATTTTACCTATGACAAAACAATTTTTACATTGAACAAGACGTTCTAGAAATAGAAGTCAGCCTCGTGGTGAGAGTGCCGAAGAAGAACTCAACGGCTTCACCTAACGACCTGTACTTCACGAGTGAGATTGAAATCTCATTCATTACCTCGAATGCGGACTGCCGTTCTCGATTCAAGCACAACCAAGCTGAAATCTTGAGAAGCTGCAGCCCAACGAAAGAGATTGGAATGGAGCAGTGATTGCTTTCATAAAGGTTAGCCTCCACCTCCTATCCAAATTCCGAATGTGCATCAGAAAAGACGAGGGGAATATCATTACAAAAGTGGTTCTAGGAAATCTATTTGTGTATTCATCCACATTAATAACAACTCCCTCCAGCTCTTCGCCCAGTTCCACTAAGACCAGTCCCGAAGGCTGAAAGTGTAGTCTCTCCAGAGGTGGCGAAGTCCCTGAGATGGAGAAAGAACCTATGCAACCTCATTATGACACAGCAAAACTCAGCTTTATCGAATCTGGCTGACAAAAGAAGGTATGTAGATACAAGAGTATAACTCATATCTAGGTGTAACGGGACTGTAACCTTCCGGGAGGGTGGTATAAAGAGGTAAAGAAAGAAAGAATACATCACATCGCATTTACATTATGCACTGTGCCACAAATGAACATTTGAAGCAATTCTCTCGATTGGATGCAGCAATTACAAAGCAAATATTGATGATATCTTAAATGCTAAACGCCAGTTTTACAAATCTCACTAACCTTTTTTGCTGCTTAGTTTGTGATAACTTTTTGGTAAATAAATATGTTTGTTGTCTTTATTTTTTTTGTATTGATAAATAAATATGTTGGTTGGATATATTTTTTTGTGTATTCACAATATTGTATTAAACAAAATGATTATGCAGCACGCGCTCGTCATTCTCTCAGTGATGTGGCCCACTGTGATAAAAGTTTGGCCACCCCTGAGTTAGATGTCGGCATTTGCCCGCCAAGGAAACCGGTAAGCGTGCTTCGGCAGTTAATTCCTTTCTTCATTCAAAGAGAAGACAGCGAAGATTACTTTTCTCGTGTAAAGTGTGACTTTCACAAGCTCCATTCCACGTCGCATTACCTGCTCCTCGTGGAAAATGTTATCTACGAGGTATTCCTTCATGGACAGTACTTGCCATTGTGTTCATTAATTGTGTTCATTTATTGACCCTAACCACAGAAAAAAAAAATCAATTATCTTTATAATTGCTGTCGGTATTTGGGGTAAATTTTTATTTTTTTATCTGAACCTTATGCAAAGGATATCTGGAAAACGAAAAATAATCATCTTTGTAATTTATCCATTGATGGCCTAAAAGATATCTTTGGGATTATATTTGACCACATTTAGGCACATTCTTATACCTAATTTTTTTGTTTTTTTGATTATCATCTCAAATTAATATATTTTCTTATATTTTCAGAATATATTATCATGAAATGACTTCCATTTGTTCTTCTCACACATATTATGAATGGTTTTACCCTGAATGCCTTTATTTTGTATAAAAAGAAGTACTTAAATAATAATAATAATAATAATAATAGGTATTTATAATGCGCCCTTCGGGGCTGTTAGCCCTCCCAGAGCGCAGGTTGTGTAGCGAATGTAGAGAAAGTTTAGAGGGAAGAGAAGGCAATTCTGAAGAGGTCGGTCTTCAGGAGACGTTTAAAACTAGCGAGGGAGAGAGAGGATCGGACTTCGGTAGGAAGAGCATTCCAGAGTCTAGGAGCACAAACTGAGAAGGCACGGTCACCCATCGAGCAGAGGACAAAACGAGGAGTGTCCAGGAGGGGAGCGAGGTTAGACCGAAGTGCCCGAGGAGTTTGACGACGTGAGAGGGCCGACGAGAGATAAGGTGGAGCCTCGAGGTTTAGGGCCTTGTAGGTGATGAGAAAAATTTTATAGTGGGTACGGAAGCGAATAGGTAACCAGTGTAGCTCCTGTAACAGAGGCCTCTAAATCGAACACACACGCGTGAGCTACATGTCTCGCTACCAGGACGAACGGTGTCACTACCACTTTTTCCTTGTAATCGGTATGGTTTTGTGCACACTCAACTGGTATTTTATAGTGTTAGAGGATGCATGCCACCCTCCATAGTATTTAGTAGTTTTAGTATTGGTTGCATTCTAGAGCTCCTGTGGGAGCGATACTCTCTCCGGTGTCTGAACATGCCTTCTGATATTTTGCTTTGGACATTTGTTCGTATTTTGTAGTTTTTGTTGGTTTTATGTTCTTTGGATCGACTTTATTCGTTTTGTTTTTAATTAGTCCAAATATCTGAATGCCCGTAGTTTTAGAGGCCCTACCATGGTTGCTGGCTGTCAGAAGGGAGCTTATGATCTGAAATAATATGCAGAAATCAATTTTTCAATCAGATCCTCTTTCTTCCCTTATTTTCATCTTGGCCTCCAGTGAATTCTACGCTTTTACTGGCCTTTAATCTTAATTTTGTACCGATTTTGAATCATGATAATGGTAGGGTAGTGGAACTTGATATAGCTTTGATAAAGATCCGATAGAGTCGTAGACTATTATTTCTATATATGCTTCCTCGAAAGAATGACACTTTTGATACTCTTCGCTTACCTTTAAGCTTTGGCCACCTCCAGAAATATAAACATATTGTCTAAAAGTGGACCTCTGCTTAGAAATCTATCATATTCAGATTCGGAGGACTGAATATTGTTTTCCATTGAAAAATGAATACTTCCTATTTGACTAATTTCAGTTTTCAAGTATTAAAGGTTTTGATAAAGTAAATTCATATATGGTTTTCGAGCCGGCTGCGGACGTAAAGTAAAAATATCTACGTTTCTGAAAGCATCCGATAAATATCCTTTTGATTAACTCTAGTTTGGCTTAGATTCCAAACCGATGGTCAAGGCAGAACACATATGGCCTACGCTGAAAATTCAGAACGAATAGAATATGAGTGCCCAAACTTGTGTAGGAGGGAGGTCCAACTTTGGGGATTATGAGCTGTTGGTGTCTATATATATATATATATATATATATATATATATATATATATAATATATATATATATATATATATATATATATATAGAGAGAGAGAGAGAGAGAGAGAGAGAGAGAGAGAGAGAGAGAGAGAGAGAGAGAGAGAGAGGCAAAAAAAGCAATATAACTAGGATAGAACCGAAGACGCTTCGTAACATTTATTGCAAACGTATTAAGCTTATAACTAATTCCACCATCAGCGCTAAAGAATAAAAAAAAAACAGATTAAAATATGTACATAAAAGGTTTTTATAATACAGGCAAAGAAAATCGTGAAACATGAAGTTTAAATTTTTAAACTAATTAAATACAATAGAAATGCCGAGAGGAAAACCAGGGGAAAAAAAGGAACAAAATTGATAAATGAATTTTTATAAGGGAATATGAACTTTCTTAACACATTAACATGCCTCTTAATGTGTAACTATATTTAATGCAACATAAGGAATTATTATTCAATGAGGGTTGAAGTTCTTGATATAAAGCGACGATAGCAGGTAAAGGTCTAAAATGCTGCTTACCACATTTTGAAGTCCTCGAGTGTGACCTTAGAACCACATTGGGAGACGTGGTTTACCAAGGTTGATACCAGTTCTCTCAGATACACCCATATGAAGCATGAAGTGTGGGAATAAAGCATGCACCTTTTTCACACATATATGAAAGTTTTACTGCACGTACAACGAAACCCGTATTTAATTTTGGATCGCATACTGGTGTGTAGTTGATCTCTGAAGTGAAAAAGTGATCCTAATCTTAAGTCGTCAATAAGAACAATACATGGAAATAATTTAGGATAGGCCAATATCAACAGTTGTAAGAATTCATTTTTAACTGCGGTGAAGCAAACAGCTCTATGGATCATGCAAATCTCGTGTTGTGTTCATGTTCTGTCCGCAACGAGTCGCTGGCAAAATGTAGCCAGCTACAACCAAAGCTACCAAAGGTAAATGAGGTCACTGAGTTCAAATATAATATATGTTGACCAACAGGTGGCGCTGGCTCAATGGAGCCAGCTAAAACCAATGCTACCAAAGGTAATTGAGTTCACTGAGTTCAAAGCTGATATAATATGACTACCAGGTGGAGCTAATTAGTGGATAGAGTTGGTAAATCGGACATTTTTATAGATATAAAGGGCAAACTAATGTTACAATGGGTGATTGAGGTTCATAAAGCCAAATCTGATGTCAGCTGACTCCCAGGTGGTACTACCTTGTGGCTAGGTATTTAAATTGGCCATTTTCGCCGCAGGTCCACTAGTTCATGTCCCTCTAGTTAATTTCTCCGATTGGGAACCAAAATATGGAAAGGTAAAGAAAACCTTTAATCTATTGTAGGTTCCTAATGGAGCTGAAGTGAATTCCTTTTTAGTGAGAAATGAGTAAATTTTCCTCTGATGAAGCGATTTGCAGTGGCCATTAGAGGTAACAAATTTAGTAAAAATTCGAATTATTAATGAAGTGCTGGAAACGTTGACGTTGAACATAACTTATATGCTCTATAAAGGAAGGTATAAATGGCATTAAGTTTACATTTAAACTCACAAAAGCTAAAAAAAAATTTAATACAAGGTTCGAAAAAGTGGATTTTTGGTAATCATTTGACCTGAAGTGACTTTCTTCTCGGGTACTTTTCACGCCAAGAAAGCAGATGCTATTATTTGGGTCGAGCTCACAAGAAAAATTAATATTATGATATTTAGAGATTAAATAATTCAGGAAGAGCATGATATGTGACTTATGTCGAAATAATATAAAGGTGTCATCTACATAGCGCCTATATTGCAATGTGTCTAATGTCTAAATAATAAAAACGCGTCATCTACATAGCGCTTATATAAGACCGGACGAAAACTAAATAGACAATCATCGAGCCAAAGAGTTTGATAATAACATAAAAGTATTTTTTAACGAAGGACTAAGAGGAAGATCCATTCTAACCTCTTCGAGTTGTTTAAACAAAATGGCATCAAACAAAAATAATGAAGTACAAAGAGCAAGTTCAAGGAAAGTTTTGAATTAAGTTTTTGTTAGACCTATTACGTGGATAGAATTACAGAAAAGAAAATTTAAACAAATTTGAATCTTTTCAGGAAGAATTTTAGTGACCAAGCTCTCCTTATAGGTTAAAGGGGCTAAACCAGGGACTAGAAAAATGCTTAGTGAAAACAAAGGAATCTTATATGCATCAAAAATAAGCTTTATTGGTAGTTGTAGCAAGAAATAGCCTATAAAAAGGAAACACATACACAGTTTGAACTCACCCCTCAGATCCGCGCGCGACCTGACAATACTAGGAGGCCAAGGTTGGCCTAGGACAGACGACCTCAGATGCCGATGAGTAATTGAATGTAAAACTATAATAATTCTAGGCTAACACGACTAGCCTAAAACACCAACGAATGCCTATTTCTTACACATTCAAGAATGCTCTACAACTATTTGCCAATATAACAAACACAAAACCATGACCACTTCCCAAGTTCAAATAGAATAAGCCTATGCTAAATGCACTAATTACCAAAGATAAAAAAAGAACCAGATATGAATGACTTAGCTTAGCACCGGCGCCGGTCCCCCAAACCACGACAACAACAAAAACGAAAACATAAATATTTTATTCCTTCTTCTTCTTCTTCTTCTTCATCTCTCCCCAAAAAGACTTCTTCTTTTAAATCACAAGTAGCCATTCTCACTACACAGTAGGTCAGCTTTTTGGACCGAGAGAAGACCATAAATAAGACCAGGTAAGGAATCAGAACAAAACAGTCCTATAGACATCTTCATGAAGAGTGTTAGAATATTTTTATTTCCTAAGAAACCTATTAATTTTGTCCTAAATTTTAATTGTGTAAGATTGAGGAGTAGTACTATTTTTTTCTAAATTAAGTAGACTCTAAAAGAATCTGATAGATTTTTGGCGAGGTATGTTTCCTTATATGACATAACTATACTACGACCTTTGTCAGGTTTGCAGATAACGAGGGCTTTGTCAGAAGAGTTGGTTTAAGATTGTCAAATCGTATTTGGAAATGACGGCGGAAAATATTTTAAAAGGCTTAAAATTGCAAAAGCATTTTAAGGCTAAAGAGCTTATTTTTTCCTTTAAAACAAAAAACAATACAGCTAGCTGTAAACTTGGGGAAGACAGGATATCCACAAGCCTCTCGAAGCTAAGAAAGTAGCGAAAATATGAAAGCTTAAAAGTCGGTAGAGGAGAATCTAGTCCGAAGGCCAAGAGAAACTTTTCAGGAATAATTGAATATAACTTTAATCTGAGTTACACGGCGCGAGATGATTATGGATGAACTACCTCTCAAAAATGAAATAATGGTAATTAGTGAAATAAAAGAAATCCCTTAAATAAGTTAATCCTTTGTGAAAAGATAACCAGTTTGAGCAAATATCCTAGGTCCTGTAAATTCCTTCTTTCATTTTAATTATTACTTCGCTTTTATTTTTTATAATTAAGTGTCTAAATTTCTCCCTAAAGAATAGATTATCAACTAACCATTCTAACTATTTACCAAGGCAGAAAGTTTTCCTAAGATTGCCCTACCTCGAATATTTAACATCTAAGTTCAAAAGACTTCCTCTCTTTACCTTCAGAAACTACTCCTAACAATGCCAATTGTTTAGTACTATATCTAACTCTGTTTCCTGTAATTCTTTTTTTCGCCATAAGAATTCGATTCCTAAGTAAGGGCTTGCGATGCTATGTAGTTTATAATCATACATGCTCAACCTGCCATAATTGTCATGTATGCCAACCTGGCTTAAACTAAAAGGCAGGATCGTTAAGCAATCAGGTTTGTCTTACAGGATTGGCATTGTCATTTTGAACCCAAAGGTTTCCTTCATTAGGCAACACTCTGAAAATCACCAACATCCTCTTAATCCAGAATCGCTTCGCATCTTGTTTTCTGACTCAAATTCATTGGAGTTGAAAATCATTGAGACGTTGTTAATCAATAAATCAAACCTCAATTTAACTAATTACACCTCTTCAATTAAGTTACTCACCGTATACAAAATCAATATATGAATCCGCCAACAGACCAACAGAACATTCTTCCTTATTAGGTTTTAGCGTTAGTCAGTTGCTATCACAACTCGAAAGATACAGGTCTTCCTCTTTGCAATTTATTCATATTTGTGGGGGTTTTTTACAATATATTGTTATTTTATTCGTATCTTCATTCAGTTTGTTTTTTTGTTTTTTGATATTCAATTTAATTTGTGTTAAAAATAATTGTCTTTCTTTTTTTGCCAAATTACACTAGATATTAATAATTAATTTTACATAATGTGTCATTTTTATTTTATATACCAATCAATATTTGTCTATTTTAATTAGTTTACCTTAACTTCCCCTATTTTTAAATTTAAACCATTATTTTATGTATGTTAAAATTTTAAGTGTTTAAATTTTATCCTTTCTCTTGTTAGTCGCTGATGATGGTGCGAGTTGAAGTTCCAAATGTCCCACCAATAAATGTTAAGAGCAATTTCTTGGGTATTTATATTCTTGCTGCAAATCAGATTCCCAAGGAATAGATCTATGACTAGTAATATATATATATATATATATATATATATATAAAGCCCTTACTCCCTCGGCTACATTACAACCCATTCTATGCTTTTTCTCATGTTAGGGCTTTCCAAAAATAGTGCCTCCGCGGTATGGTCAGCAGTCCTTTGAGGTACTACTATTCCTTGCGGCTCCTCGTGCCTCTTGTCTGCGTGCTTGTTCCTAGTAGTCATCAACTATATACACTTCTCCCTCCATTTGTGGCTTCATGCGAAATTTGAACACGTAGCTCCTCTCTCAAAGCAGTTCTTAGTATCCCAATTCTACCACGAGCCTTAATTGAATACAGAATTAAATTAAAATATTATATCACATAGAAAGGGATAGAACCAGGAGAAGGAGGAGAAAACAATGAGAATACAAACTATATGTTTCCTCTCCCTCCCCTTAATCATTAAGTATGAGTTAGGGGCGCTTGAAGCCTTATACACAAAAGGAGAAACGTATGAAACAATGGTCGTAATCTAAGTGAAAATGTATAATAATTCAAAATGAATTGGCGAATAAGAATATGGATAAAGAGTAGATAAACACTGCCAAGAGAAGAAATTTTTAACGTTGGGGGCGCTCATTCTAATTACTAGTCTGTGAGAATATTTATCTTTACTAATGGTTGTTAAAGCTAACATTTAATGTGTGTTTGATAAGTTTGAATTCCCTATTTTACATATATCTTTGATTTGATAACTTATTTCTTGTGTGTATGTGAAAATATTCCTCTGTTCATGAGGCCACTTACATTTAGTGTATTCGTCTATTTATCTGTACCTCTTATCATGGTTTTAAGGTTATCCTAAGTTCGCATTTCACTTGATTTTTTTTTGTCAGGCAGTTTATACATTAGCCTAGAAAGTTTATTTGTTTCCGAATTTTATTTCATCACATTTTTTGTTGCGTATAGGTTACTTTGTCGGTTCATAGGTCAGTTGGTTAGATGGTAATTGTTTTACTTTCCAATGAGTTTTTTTGGCAATAACATCGTAATTAAAACCTTTATAAGTGGGGAGAAATAGTTAATTCTTGCATCAAAAGTGAAACGTTATGATGTTTAGCAGTTCATAAACACAACCACAATTCATTATAGCTACATCTATTCCACTATATAACCAGTTTATAAAAAATATAGACAAAGGTCTTTTTTTCGATTCGAGAAACCATTTGTACTCGTAAGTTTAAGCATATATGTGGATGTAGAGAAATAAGGTATTAGTATGTGTGAATATCCACACCTCTATCTATTGATTCGAAGCCATTGCTAGACCTTGACCTCTAAGACGTCTGGAGAAGAAAGAGAGACATTTCGGGTTCGCTGTGAAACTAAACGAAAGCAATTTATTGACGTAAATAAGTGACCGCGAAAAGAACTTGAAATCAATTTCTTTCCTTTGTCATCCCCATCTAGGAAGAAACTCGAGGGTCGTAATAAAGCTAGAACTCAATCCAGATACTAGAAATCGATCTTGAGAGTCATACCTTCTCGAAGACTTTTGATAGGGCGATATTTTTTTAAACTTTGAAATGTCAAAATGCAGCGAATCCTATAAAATCTGGTCGAATAGATTAAACTCTTATCAAGGCTGACATTATATTCGATCTATCCCTAATATAAATATTGGAGGACAACACACAATGGCCTTGTTGTTGGGTATTTATGTTCGTATGAACAACATAAACAATAATAGAAAACAAGAGAAACGCGTTGAGAAAAATTGAGTTAAGGTCATTTATCTTCTCGAAATTATAAAGAAAATTTACTAAGGGTTTCATTGAATTTAAAGTGCTTCATTATCATAATTAAAATAAACTTGATTATTCTTGCCAGGATTATATTAGAAATCATAATAGTAAAGTTAATATCGAGATAAAAACGTGATATTCAATTATAGGAGAAAATTATAAATTAATTTATTAAATGTCAAATAAAATTTTATGATTATGAGAGAACATTTGGTAATCGATTTAATGCTGCTGACTCTGTGGGCAAAATTGTGTGCCTCAAAACAGAAAGTTCATAATCAATACCTCACCTGTCAGTAAAGATGTCATTTTATTATTATTTGGGGGTAGAAAGGACCCATACTGTCAAGCATGCCGCAAGGGATGACTTAACCGAAATAGGGCTCTCGTATCTAGGACCCTCAGACGCCCCATAAACGTCATTCGTACGAGCCCAACAAAGAATTATAGCAATGGAAGGTGGAGTTGTGATTTTTGTTCAGTTAATACAGTTAACTGCACCAAAGTGTGAACGTAGTAGGTTCAAAAAACATAAAGTGGATGTATGGTGAGGAAAATAGACGAAAGGGCAGCGAATATATTTTAAAGAGTGAGAGTACAGACTGTCGTGGTATGACATTATATTACATCAATACCATATTATATCTATGGGGGAGGGACCGATAACTTACAGGTGAACCGACGAAGGAACGGAACACCGCTAGTTTACGCGGGCTGAAATGCGAGATGAGTGCAACGAGGTCAGGTAACAAATGGGCAATGGCAAAGCTCAAGGTTATTTAAAGAGGCATGTACAAAAATATAATTTATTTACATAAAAATAATGAGAAAATTAATGGGTAAAATTACCTCAGAGAATTAACGGACAAAATCACATCAGTAAACGAAGGGGGGAATTGTAGTTATTAATCAGACTATGAAGTTAGAACTTAAGGTATTACAGGAGGAGACTATTCAAATGGGGGGGGGAGTTAACTCAATTAGGTTACTGAAGGGGGGAGAGGGTTTGGCTTACGGATGTCTTCTGCACGTGAGGTGAGGCCGCTCGGAACTTCTGAGTGGGAACTTGAAGTGATGACGGTTCTCCAAAAACAGGGAGGGGGGCGGTAACTTCCGGTCCAGGGAAGAGTATTTCGGCCACCCGAAATAAGGGGCGAACGAAGGAGGGCTTCGACAGGAGTTGATGAGAGAAGTCCGGAAAATCACTCGGTGGCGATCGTTAAGTGGAATTACCTCACTGGCTGGGGCTAATTCCAAATACACAAAATAGTTCAGCTGTCACTTTGCTTTGTTGTTAGCACCTGACTTGGAACTATGAGGAATCTTCTGGGGTCTGGGCGAGACTTCTCAACTCTGTGTCTCTTCATTAGAGTCGAGCGCTATTTATGTCCGAGGCTCTCCCCTGGGTTGGGAGGCGGTAAGCGGGAAACAGCTCTACTCTCGAATTGCCTCGAATCTTCTTGCAGAGGCTATTCTGCCCGTGTAAAAGTGAATTGTGGTGGACATGGTTCGAGGCTACCGCTTATGAAAGGGGGGGTGGCTTACCAATTTAGGCCTAACCGGGCCTTCTGCAGCGCATTGAGGTTCCGTCTGCTCAAGAGATTCCACGTGGGGTTCCCTCACACAGACGCTTGCGGTATGTGAGAGGAACATGAATAGGAATGAATATTGTGGGAGAAAAGTTATGAATTTAGTCCAGTTAATACAGTTAAACTGCGTAAAAGTGTAAACGTAATGAGTTCATAGAAGGTGAAGTGGATATAAGGTGAGGAAAATAGACGAAAGGCCAGCGACTATATTTGAAAGAGTGAGATTACAGACGGTTTTGTTATGTGAGATGAACATGAATGAGAATGAAGAATTGTATAACGGACTGACTGGCTTGCGATTAGATGCGACTCTTAAATGAGGAGAGGGGATTGTATTACGTACTGAAGGCTGGGTTGGTGTAATGTTTGTGTGTGCATGTGAGAACTCAGAATTATGTAGATGAAGTTTAGATTCAAAAGGGTGAAACTGTGCATGGTTAGAGTGTATGGACCACACAACCATTAGAAGTGTAGTTGAGAACGACAGGTTCTGAAAAGAATTGGGACAAATTGGGGATGGAAGTAAGAATGGGAATAAGTTCATTGTTGTCTGTGTTAAGAATGGTCGATTAATTGACTGGCTAGATATGGTGTACAAAACGTGGTTGTTTGTTACACCTGAGGAGTATGAGAATTGTGAAAGAGAATGGTAGATTTCTTTAACCAAGCTTTATCCAATGAAACAAGACGCTAGGTTTTATCTGGTCCATTATACTCTTATAAAGATCCTACCATTTCATATGTGTAGTTGAGTCAGGTTTAAATATTAGGTACAAGAGGTTTGTTTTAGCCAGTTCACTTGTACACATACGAAATTCAGATCATAGTATTGAGTTAAACAATACAAAAAAATTGTTATAGCTCTAAAGATTTATCTAAATTTACTCCACTCCAACAAAGCGCTGAAGCCATTTAACCCGATTATTTAGTCTTGTCTACCTGTCCCAATATAACATTGCCTAAATTTATGACTTTGGGGGGAGCGGTCATTATTATATACTATTGTTTGTATTGTTTCATTTATTTCATTTTTCATTGTTTTTCCAGGATTTATAGCCTTGTTTACCTGCCTTCTCATCATTTATATAAGCTGATGGTGGAACCCCCATCCCACCTAGAACCCAACATCTCCACGTTATGCATGAGAAAGATGCACCTGCACGCCCAGAGCGCCCCAAGGGACCAGTGAGAATTTAGCGCGGTCAGATGACCCCGGCGCTCTTATCAAGAATGGTCTGGTCAGTCGAACCCAAAGAGCCTCCTTAAGAATGTCACACGGCCGCGTGATCCGTGTTGGGTTCCCTTCTCCCCCGTGGCATCGGCTGAGCGGCGCCAGACCTAAGACGTCGAGGACTTTTGCGGGAGACTGTGATGCTCACCGAGAATATCTCCGTCCCCCCCCTGGTGCACCAATCTAATGAGATCCTTGTTTCCCTTCAGGGGGCCTCTGGCGACATGCTTCCGATGAAGTAATATAAATACCACGGAAAAAGCTTTGAGAAACTATTACCATACAGCACCGTCTTGGTTAGCAGCCACGTACAGTCTCGTACGCTCTGCTTCGCCTCCCAACGGCTTCCAGCTACGAAGGCGACGTGTCACCTTTCTACCCGGCCTCGCTCGTACCTAAGGCCAGTGTTCCCACCCGACAGACGATAGACACGGACAGGCAACTATCACTCGGGTATCGACTTCGTTCTCGTCTGGAGTACTCCCTCGTTCATTTCTTAGCGAGGTTAAAGAAGAAGGAATTTTGCAAGTTGAACTTTGCAGCGCCCCGCTTCCTCGTCGTCTCTAAAGCCTCCAGTCAATTATGCATTACTTGAGTCTCCCCGATACTTGCACCCTTCACTTTCCCTGGAAGCAATCATCGTAGATCCTCTCTCGGACTCTCGTCGTTCGACTCTACAACAAACTTTATATAATTTTGGTGTCAGGTCTGGTGTCGCCTTACGACATATTATATAATTCTAGGCTTTTAGGGTCACCCCCAGTATCTGATCTCATTTCCTTTAGACCTGTGACAGATTCTAAATGGTGTTATTCTTGTATATTAAAGGTTCGGGTTTTAGAAACTGTAGAAATGACCTTAGCCATTTCCCATTTTCCCTTTTGTGTGCTTATTTTGTATTGAATTTTGTGACGTGAAACTTTAACCACTTTTAGGCCTCATAAAACGTCTGCCGTATTTAAAGGAGTTAATCTTATTTCTTTCTTTATTGTATTGTGTTTGTCGTTTTCTTCATTGCGTATTGGGCAACACAGTCTCTGGCTAATTCCGAAATGAATAGTTCCAGTAAAATTAAGAATTTTCGCCGTGCAAAATAATTATCGCTGTGTTTGTTTGTTTTTGAAGTGAAGAACCGTAGGTCCGTCAAAGCCTACCAGCAATCCCTCTGTGCGTCTAAATAATTCCCCCTTTTTGTGATGCTTTTCCTGAAAGTTGGTCGAATGCGATAAAATTTCTTCATTATTTAACACGTTTAAGTTGCAAGGAGAGTCGCTTTGGTTCAGTGGCAAGGACCTCCTAGTTTATATCCAAGAGGAAGAAAGGACCGAAAGAGAAGAGAGAGAACAAAGAGAAAGAGAAGGAACGAGAAGAAAGAAGAGGGGAGAAGAGAAGGAACGGGAATAAAAAAGAGAAAGAGAAGAGAAGGAACGGGAGGAAAGAAAAAGAATCCGCCGTCATGAAGTTGAAGGGAGTAAGACCAGGAACGAGACCCTGTCCATCAGTTCGAGGTCCGAAGCTCCATCTATGGTTACTGTTAAGCTTCCGGTTTTCAAGGAAGGCGAGGATTTCGGAACTTTCTTAATCCACTTCGAGAAAATCTTCGAAATCAACCATTAGGACATCAAGCCGGATGGAGTGGCTCAATTGTTGCCCTTGGTAAATTCCCAACTCTGAGATATACTCATATCCCTCCCTCGGAGGTACCAATTGATTATTCGTCCTTAAAATCGCAGTTACTAGCGGCATATAACATGACCCCAGACTTTTACAAATCCAAATTCAGACATGCCCGCATTCAGTCATGCCAAACATACCGTCAGTTTGGGTATACCTTCCAGCGTAATCTCAACTTTTGGCTCGTTGCTTCTAAAATCCCGCACAACTACGATGCCCTCGTTGACTTCTTCCTGAGATACCAGTTGTTGGCTTCACTCCCGGCTAAAATCAGATCTTTAGTAAAAGACCGGTGGTGCCTCACATTCAAGTAGTGAACAAAAGAAGCCGGCATTTATTCAGCAAGTCACAACCTTTATCCGAGAGAAGGGAAGAAAACGGCCTCTTTTCCTCAAAATCTAAGCCAAAATGGAAGCAAGTTTGCTAAGGTAACTGGGTCGTCGAAGCCGAAACCACTCCTTTCGTTCGAACACCTGGGTGTAAAACCGTTCTCTTCAGCACCCCTTCCCCCTAAGTCATCTTTCCCCAGGAGACCAATCATTTGTTTTTTTCTCTGGTGTGGAGGGTCACATGAAAACGAACTACCCCCAGAACACTCAGTTCAGAAATAACGCGCCTCATCAAATACAGCAGATCTGTGCCACGTCTGCGCCTCCGTCAACACCATCGGAATTTTCTCATCCCATGAGCACCTCAAATCCCGGCGGCCACCACGTAAACTTCTTGTTTGATAAGAATACCCGTGGAGGCCTGAGTTCGAATCCGGAACGATTAATGGCTCCCGCCTCTCCACTATTGGGAGAGATACCGGGTGCACCTGCATAGTAGTGTCGAATAAGCTGCTTCCCCCGGTATCCCCGGACCATAATAAATTCGCCATCGTGTACGACTACTTTGGGCGCGCCAATCGGTTCCCCATCGTTAAGTGCTACATCAATTTTGCGTACTTCACTAGCTGGGCAGAAGTAGTAGCAGCCCCTATTTAATTCTACTTTGTCCTCATTGGCTAATGCCCACGGGTCGCCCCCAACTCCGTGGCTCAACCCGTGGTTACCCGTTCGCAAGTGGTGAAAGATTCGAAGATGCCCTTGCCTCTAGAAAGCACACGTTCTTCAGAATTCAATGGAGGTCATGACTGAAGTCTTCACAAGGAACAAGAAGAACTGCGATTCCCTCCGACCCCTGTGGGCTAAGGCCCAGTCAAAAGAGAAAGAAGCCACCCGAGGAGACAAGGTAATCTCCTACTAAGTTACGGGCCGCTTGCTTCACCGTGCGTGCTCAGAAAACGGTAAACCCCAGACGCGAGTATTGTCTGTTCCGCGTTCCCACTCACGTTGGTCACATTTTAACCACTGCCCATGACAGCCTATTTTCAGGCCATTTTAGCCACACAAAGATGACCCAGAATATCGTCAAAATATTTGTATTGGCCAGGCGCCCATGAAGAAATCCTTCGCCACTGCAGGTCTTGCGACATCTGCCAAAAGACTGCCGTCAAAGGGCAAGTTAAGCCCGCACCGTTGCAGAGAGAACCCCTAATCTCAGAGCCATTTTCCCATGTTGCAACTGGTCTCATCAGGCCGATACACCCCCCATCGAGTGAAGGTTACAGTCACGTGCTAACTTTAATGGATTTTGCCACCCGGTTCCCCGAGGCCGTGCAGTTGAAGAATATTGACAGCATCTCCTGCGCAGAAGCACTAATCTCCATTTTCTCCCGCGTAGGATTATGCAAGGAAATCCTGTCTGATCCTGGCCACCAGTTCACGTCGCAACTGATGGAGTACATCGGCAAGCTCCTGATGATAAAACCTCCTTTTACCACCCCTTTTCACCCAGCTGGTAACGGGATGTATGAGAGGCTCAACGGCTCCCTCAAATCCATCCTCAATAAACTGTGCGCCGGACAACTCCGAGAATGGCACCGTTTCTTGCCGGTAGCCCCTTTCGCATACCGGGAAATTCCCCATCGCACCTTAGGTTTTGTCCCATTTGAGCTTCTGGATATACGTAATGTTAGAGGCCTCCTCAGCATTCTAAAGGAGCTCTTCTCCAATTCGGAAGTAGATCAGGAGATTTAATCCTCCTACGCTTACCTCCTAGACCTGAAGTAGAGGTTAGAAAAGTGCCTAGCGATGACGCATCAGAACGCCTAAACAAACTTTGGCAAGTATAAAACCTACGTCGACTGTAAGTCTCAAGAACGAAAATTTAAACCCGATGACGAAGTCCTTTTACTACTCCCCAAGGAGAACAACAAACTTTTGAGCCAATGGAAGGCTCCTACCCAGTGATCGTGCGACGCGTCCCCATCGACTACTTAATCCAACCCCCGTCTGGCACTAAGCTATTCCACCTGAACATTCTTAAAAAGTACCATCGACGCGCTTGTGCCAACCAACTTGTGGCCCTGGAAGAAGAATCCGCCTTGGATTCCAGCTACCCGCTTGAGCCTTTTGTCGTGGTACAAGTCGCTTGCGTAGAACAAGACGCGGAATATCCTCTTCACGTCTTGCCAGATACCCCCGATTCCCCATCGACCGAGTTGAGTATATACCCTCAGCTTCCGATCCCCCAGAAGACCCAGTTACAAGCGCTACTCACCCAACTCCCTCCTGGTTGTGATGCCTAGTTTGAGCACAATATTCGGCTCACCATCCAGGAACTTGTCCATTCTAAACCGTACCCCCTCCCCATTCACTTAATAAAAGCGTTCAATGAGGAGGTAGACAAGCTAGTAAAGATGGGTATTCCGATCTTCGAGACTGACCATAAACCCCTCTCTTACCTACGGAACTTTAATAACAATAATGGTTGCCTCATGATGTGGAGCCTCTCTCTCCAAGAATTCCAATTGAAAATTGTATACATTATGAGTTCTGAGAATTGCCTGGCGGTCAGCTTAAGCAGAAATCCCCTGGATTTGTCTCCGGAGTAATTTCCCATTAATTAATTGTGACGTTAAATGGATTACTTTTGTAGATATTCCTGAATAATTCTTGTAGTTCTGTATAATGCCTTATAAGAATATGCGCCATTATTTTTTTTATTATTGTGTATATATTTTAGATGAGTTACCCTGTTCATATGACCCTTTATTTGGTATTGTGGGACCTTTCTTTTTTTTAATATCTTTGTATGTAAGCCATTGGTTTTCGAGACTATGTTGACTCTGGCTATTGATAACTATTACTGTCTGTCTTATTTTATTATTAGTATTATTATTATTTTTTTTACTTGATATTGTTCGGTAATAGGAATACCGAGCATTTCCCAAGTCCCCTTTATTTGACTTATTTTTGTGCAGAGTATCCTGTACCATCCCTTTTGTATTTAGGTCTTTATTGGAAATTTAACCGTGCAATTACCCTATATTAGTCTGATCTCACTTCCTTCGGAAGCTATATCTTGGAAGGGAAGGAGAAAGAATTATATAAAGTTTGTCGTAGAGTCGAACGTCGATTCTAGCCGAGGATTGACTCTGCGGTGACGCGAGAAGAGAGCACGCCAGAAATTAGGATATAGATCCCAGTGTGAGGGCTAAATAATCATAATCGAGTGTGGTTGGCCTAAATAAGCAATTCTTAGAGGTTTTGGGCTTAGAGAAACTGATTGTAGAAAAATAACTTTATATATACAAAGAAAATATTATTAGCATAAATAAATAAATGACAATAAATCAGATGAGACCCGGGGTACCAAACGGGAGGACGGGGGGTACAAATGACTCGACGGGGTAGAGAGTCCGATAGAGGATGTACGATGATTGCTTCCAGGGAAAGTGGTAAGGAGCAAATATCGGGGAGACTCACGTAAAGCCTAATTGACTGAAGGATTTAGAGACTACGAGGAAGCGGGGCGCTGCAAAGTTCAACTTGCAAAATTCCTTCTTCTTTAATCTCGCTGAGAAATGAACGAGGGAGTACTCCAGATGAGAACGAAGTCGATACCCGAGTGATAGTTGCCTGTCCGTGTCTATCGTGTGTCGGGCGTGAACTCTGGCCTTAGGTACGAGCGAGACCAGGCAGAGAGGTGACGCGAAGTGTTCGTAGCTAGAAGCCGCTGAAAGGTGAAGTTGGGCGTACGAGACTGTACGTGGCTGCTAACCAAGACGGTGCTGTATGGTACTAGTTTCTCAAAGCTTTTTCCGAGGTCTTTATTCTACCTCGTCGGAAGCGGGTCGCCAGAGGTCCCCCAAATGGCAATGGGGATCTCATAGACTGGCACGCCAAGGAAAAGGAGCGGATATTCTCGGCGAGCATCACAGTCTCGCGCGAAAGTCCTCGACTTCTTAGGTCTGGCGCCGCTCAGCCGATACAACGGGGGAGAATGGAACGTGACACGGATCACGCGGCCGTGCGACATTCTTGAGGCGGCTCTTTGGGTTCGACTGACCCCATCATTCTTGATAAGAGCGCCGGGGTCATCCAACCGCGCCAAATTCTCGCTGCTCCCTTGAATCTGTCTGGGCGTTCAGGTGCATCTTTCTCAGGCGCCACGGATAGTCGTGAAAATAAGCTTCTAGTCATTGCGGTTAGGTAAAGGCGGTGATAATAATTCCTCAATCCGCTAGAAAAGTCTCCTGGAGTTCCGTAACCCTCTTCAGGAGCGTTACATATTCGACAAGGCAAACATCTATTTCTCCAAAAAGAGGAATATCAACAAGCTTTTTGTATAAGGTAACGTTTAACTTCAACAGAAAACGGAGAATGGAAATTTATCCGCCCATCTTCGCCCTTTCCAGAAGACTTCTCTAGCAGATCAAGGAATTCTTATTATTGCCCTTACCTACCCGGAGTGATTAGAACTTTATTGTTCATTTATCCAAAAAATTAGAAAGGGCAAAGATTCGCCGTAAATTCACATTCTCTGTTTCATATTAAAGTTAAACGTTTGCTTATACAAAATGCTTCTTGAAATTTCTCTTTTTAGAGAAATGGATGGTTGCCTTGTCGTATATGTAACGCTCCTGAAGAGGGTTGTGAACTCCAAGAGACTTCTCTAGTGGATTCAGAATTTCTTATTATTACCCTTACCTAACCAAACATATATATATATATGAGTAAGCAATGCAAAAGAAGTATATAAAGGCAGTGAACAAACAAACATACTAGAATGATATGGATGCTATTAAATAACAAACATTAAGATAATTTAACATTAGAACAATGGCATGAAAACTATAATAATTTATATGGGTAGCGCGATTAATCCTTTGAATTTAGGATACAACAATATTACATAAGTATTTATTAAATTTATTGTGCTGTTCTGACATATTATAGTTGTCAACAACACAAATGAAAATGTACTCTACGATATGGCTTTCAATGTAATTGTTTGAGTTCGTTGTATATAATTTTAGCATTTTTAAAAACATTCCTATGATCACAGTTTTCCATGTGTATTTAAGGACTGGATGAAAGAGAACCTCTCTTGATATCTGGGCCGTATTCTTTAAGCCTCTTAGTAGTGCCAGATTCGCCAATCTACGATTTTGCAGTCTTCTCATGAAAGCCGATTAAATCCGGGGTCTCGGATTATGGGACCAAGTTTGTTCAAGGATTTTCTTATGGTATTCGAATAGTGAAATAATCTCTTAATGTTTTTATTAATATTAGAGCACGATTTTAAAGAGGTTCACAGAGGGTGTACATATATTGGAAGACCACATTTTTTTAATCGGTCTTTATAAGGGTAGTTTTATAGAATTAAAGTTTGTTATATCTTTGAGATGGCATTGATTAATAAAATAATGGGAATAATTGAATTCAATGAAATTGAAAATTAAACGGTTAATTTCGTTTTATATGTTTGGATGAACAGAGACAAGTATGGGTATCTTAACGGATTTGTCGTGACATGAGAAGTAATTTATGTATGCATATATGGTAAGATACTACACTAACGTAATAATTTAGTTGAGTAAGAGAAACCACAATTATGAATCAGATTTTATTGATAGCAGAACAAATTTCGTCTTGTTCCATCGTCAAAGGTATGATAATGCAACAGTGCATTACGAACAAGGTATATAAATGCCGTGATCAAACGAAAATAAATAAAATGGCTACAATACAATAAAAAATATTATAACAAGAACATTAGGGGACTTAATTGTTGGGCAGTGATCGGATGGCTATAACGGACGCTCTGTTAATCCATCGGATTGGCGGGCTTTTGTGGTTTGTGGATTGAGGAGGCAACTATATTAAATATATATTTATTAAATTTGTATTGACCTTCTGACATATTATAATTATCCACAACACAAATTAGGGTAGATTCTACAATACGTCTTTCAATTATATTTCCTACAACATGATCTTCTACCACCATATCTATATAGTTGTTCGGTCACACAAAGAAAGGATGCGAGAATTTCTGTTTTCATCCTTTACATCCTACAGGCACAGTTTTCTTTTGGGCGGTGGTGTTTGGAGGTGTGAAAGAAGCTAAATTGATAAAAATGTGTTGACTTGCTCATCGGTCCCGTTAGCTTAGTAGGTAGAGCACTGGTGTAGCTAAACAGAGGTCTGAGGTTTCGAGTCCTTGCCGGGCGACATGTTTTTTCTCAGTAAGATCTCTTCTCTCTTGTTCGAACCCGTGAGCTAACGCGTGCGAAGCGTGTCTTTTAACCACTCTGCCACGCTTGACTAAAAGGAAACGCCACTTGAACTCTGTAGGAGCTCCAAGGCGCGCTATTATGCCTTAACAAACTCATTCGCGTGACCCGGGATATATTAGACACTTTCGTATCGACGGAAAGACTTGTAAAAGATCTCTGGCCATTATTATTATAGAATGTCATTCTTTGGAACTCTTACCAGAATTCAAGAAGTTGGTAAATATATATATATATATATATATATATATATATATATATATATATATATATATATATATATATATATAACGAGTAGTACTGACTGCTAGGCGGCTGAAGTATTAACAAAAGGTGATTTTAGGCATGTAAGAACAATGATTGTGATGAAAAGCCTCTGACCGAGTGACCTGGATATCCAGGGGTCAGAAAGGTTGATGGGGTCTCTTTCTTTTCTGCAGGAACCAAAAACCTGAATAATTTCTTGGTCATTTTATCTCGGCGAAATTGAAGTCAAATTTGGGGGTTCTTTTATCCCCTTAAAAGACACGCTTCATTTATTGGGCACAAAGGGAAAATTAATCTACAAGTTAGCTTATGTCCCTGGTAACTGTCGAAAACAAATATGGTGGGGGCATTTTGGTGAGTGTTTTGAAGACGTTATTAAAGTAACGAAGCTTATGGAGGTGAAGATGAATAGAAAATACTTAGCCAAAGTTACCAAAAAATGACTTATGTAATGGGTGGGCGCCTAACTTTCCATTCAATCAAGTCATGAAGTCAAAAATATAATTGTGGACAGAAGCTGAAACAGTGGCAAAGTGTTGCGAAAAAGCCTATCGGCCAGAGATGTCCTTTTCAGGGACCTCTCTTCCCTCGGAGTTGTACAGCTATTGCGACCTTCACCATCATGGTTTTGAAAGAATTGGTCTCATTGTACCTTTTAATGGTTGTTTGGACACCGTCTCTCGAGCATTTCAATTATTTGCAATTTTGACTTGGGATAATCCATCTCTGGACAATGCAATGATTTAAGGTTCAGGAATCTGTTTCTTCGGAGACATTTTTAACAAATAATTACCAATTGTTAGTTAAAAATAAGATAATTACTGAAAAATAGGAATAAAAGTTAGTATCATACACTGAATGACAGAAGGTTGGCCCAACCACTTATGTACAATATGCAAAAAGGCATTAAAGCAGTTATAAAAGCAAAAGGAAAACATAAAATACTAATTATAGATGGCTATACTCGACTGTTTATTATATTGTTTATAATTATTATGTGAGTGAGTTTCATTCGTATTCTCTATTCTTTCATACCTGCCCCATAATTTTGGCCAAGGTTGTACATAGAAATACTGGATTGTTGAAGACTGTAGCAAAGTGAGATTCTCTCATGAAGCTCCTTTCCACTTGTTTGGAGCTTCTGGAATATCTCTTGTTAGAAGGAGAAAAAGGGAGCATTTTCATGAGCTCCTAGAGTACTAACATTTTGCACAAGAACATTTCTATAAATTCAAAATGGTACCAATAACGTGCTTCCTTATCTCCTTTTACAGTTCATGAACGAATTGGTTAGATATCAATATTTTTCAACACGATTACGCACCTTAGCGCAAAGCAAAAGCATTACCAAAGGTTTGGGCTTAAAATAACATCGAACCTTTGGGACTTGGCTCAGGAATTCGCCAGCTGTGAATCCAATAAATAATTAATGGACCATAATCAAACTTATGGTTGATAAACAGAAGCCATCCAACTGTTAGCAGTTGCGAGTGATTATTGAAACAGAATGGAACAATGTCAGTCAATATATCTTCACATATTTGGTTTCCAGCAGGACAAAACGAAATTAAACACTCTTATAGAACAAGACAGCATTATAAATAATGATTACATGCATCAAGTAACTGTATTTATTGATAAAATGGCTTTGGAATCTATATTTGTATATATTTCAACTTCAAATTATGATACAATCATAGTAAAACAAAATACAATGCTTTATTAGGTCTATTTATTTTTTATGTGCAAAAATATGGTATTCTAAACTTTTGGCCATGACTGTACGTGGAACATGGTGACGAGGCATGTTTTCCTGCCTCCAGTGACCCTGGAGTGAGGTAATATATGATCATCCACCCTATCTTTACTTTTCCTATCCATATCTTTCCATAAATAATGCGGTATTTATTTAATCTTTATCATTTTTTATGGAGAGAAATAATCGAAAGTAAGTCTGTTTTTATACTAGCCTAGTCTACTAAACTCCAAGCCTAGCTACCTCTATGTCTTAGACTAAGCCAAGGCTTTCATTTTGACATACATTAAGCGTCATTTTGAGGGCTATTAATTTAGCATTATTATTTTTAATTTAATGTAGCTTATCGTTAAATGATAAGTATTAAATGAACATGATTTAAGAGTTTAGAAAAGGCAACTATTCTAAGTTAAAAGCAGAAAGTTTGTATCAAGTATACGATGAAGGAACAATTAGTGTGAGCCAGTGCAAAGGATTGCTTAAACTTTTGGCTCAGCAAAAGTTAGTCTCAAAGTTGAACCCTGTTCAGGACGACCGGTGTAATTTGATCAAGATCTTTTAAAAATAATAGGAAAATAAAATCCGATTGTAAGTGTTGAGCAAGGCTTCACGATTTGGGCAACGGATTCCTCACGAGCTTGAGAAGTTCAAATGCAAAAAAGAAAGAAAACATAGTTATCTCTCATTTCTTGACTGAATATTAGACCATTTTAGTAGGATTATTACAGGATACAAAAAGTGGATTATGTATAACAATATTAAACGTTATATACAATGGATTATTCCTGGGTAAAAAAAAGCCTACCCCCAAAATAGAGGGATTTTAAAACAAGAAACTCATGTACGTTTGTTGTGATACGAGTAGCATCGTCCATTTTAAGCTTATTAACACAAATTAGACTATCAACAAAGAATGTTACTGTGATTTTGGGGACCTATTACATACAGTATTTAAATAAGGAAGGCCAGTATAACTCATTCAAGAATTAAGAACAGCATTACTCAACAAGAAGAAAGGCCAGCATTACTCACTCAAGAAGAATGGCAAGCATTACTCAATCAAGAAAAAAGGCAAGTATTATTCAATCAAAAATAAACGCCAGCATTACTCAATCAAGAAGAAGAAACGCCAGCATTACTTAATGAAAAAGAGAAGCCAGCATGACCAATGAACAAGAAAGGACAGCATTATCTGATGAAGAAGAAAGGCCAGCATTGCCTAATGAAGAATAAAGGCCAGCATTACCTAATGAAGAAGAAATGCCAGCATTACCTAATGAAGAAGAAAGTACAGCATTACCTAATGAGAAAGAAAGGCCCGCATTAACTAATGAAGAAGAAAAGCCAGCATTACCAATAAACAAGAAAGCCCAGCATTACCTAATGAAAAAGATAGGTCAGCATTACCAATGAAGAAGATAGGCCAGCATTACCTAATGAAGAAGAGAGGCCAGCATTACCAATGAAGAAAATAGGCCAGCATTACCTAATGAAGAAGATAGGCCAGCATTACCTAATGATGAAGAAAGGCCAGCATTACCTAATGATGAAGAAAGGCCAGCATTACCTAATGAACATGAAAGGATAGCATTACCTAATGAAGAAGAAAGGACAGCATAACCTAATGAAGAAGAAAGACCAACATTACCTAATGATGAAGAAAGGCCAGCATTACCTAATGAAGAAAAAAGGTCAGCATTACCTAATGATTAAGAAAAGCTAGCACCACCAATGAACATGAAAGGATAGCATTACTTAATGAAGAAGAAATGACAGCATTACCTAATTAAGAAGAAAGACCAACATTACCTAATGAAGAAGAAAGCCAGCATTCCCAATGAAGAAGATAGGCCAGCATTACCTAGTGAAGAAGTTAGGGCAGCATTACCTAATGATGAATAAAGGTCAGCATTACCTAATGAACATGAACTGATAGCATTACCTAATGAAGAAGAAAGGACAGCATTACCTAATGAAGAAGAAAGACCAACATTACCTAATGAAAAAGAAAGCCAGAATTACCAATGAAGAAGATAGGCCAGCATTACCTAATGAAGAAGAAAGACCAACATTACCTAATGATGAAGAACGGCCAGCATTACCTAATGAACATGAAAGGATAGCATTACCTAATAAAGAAGAAAGGTCAGCATTACCTAATGAAGAAGAAAGACCAACATTACCTAATGAAGAAGAAAGCCAGCATTACCAATAAAGAAGATAGGCCAGCATTACCTAATGAATAAAAGTGCTCTTAAATCGCGACATCACGGAACTCATCGCAAGACGCCTTGTACTGACCAGCACTACCCAAAATTCATTTCGTAACGCCCAGCACCTTGAGAGTTGTCTATTTTAAGGAGATAAAGAAAATCGAATTATTGAATATAGCAAATATTTAAACATGCAACAAAAATATAAAAAGTCAAAAAGATTGCACTAGTAAAAAAGTTTCTAAAAAAAATATTAATAGATATTTCGCGACCTTTGTTACACAGACGACATGAAAAAGTTCTTGTTTATTTCTTTTGATCCGAGCAAATTGGTAACGTGCATTTTGTGCATATTCCAATAACTTTATCCAATTAATATTCAGCAGAGGATCGTTATTTTAAAGTGGTTTAATAATCTCTTAATATGTAGTCTCCCAGTTACTAACAATATGTTAGTAACTGATTACTTATGCATACCATTTTTATTTTCCTATATGCGAAATAAGAATAAGTAACCATTATAAAGTAAACCAATATAAACCCCTGACCAAAAATGTAAAAGTAAGAAACCCTTGATGGACTACGACAGACGCAAACAGCATCCCAATTCTCTAGCCTCGAACAGCCAGAGTAGAGATGCGGCGCTTGGTCTGGATTCTGAACTACGGATTGGGTTACACGGGTTCAACCTTATCAACGCACTTCTTTCATTTTCCTCTCAGTTTTTCTTCCAATGAGTGATGATAACTTAACCATCCTTAGCCTTCTCCAAAGCGCTGGAGACTTAGAACTCAATCTCCACCCCTCCACCTTCTCACGTCGCACACTACAGAGAAGTCAAGGGTCCTGGACGTTTTAAGGCATGAGTGAATGACGTACTGTATGGCACAAGTGGTATTAGTATGGTTCAAATACAACAAATGGAATTATTGAATCTCTGACTCGGAACGTTCCTTACCTCAATCTGATCGAGGACCTTTGGCCGATGCTCAAAATGGGTTGGTGAACCGAAACCCACAAACTGTGACACCATCCAGCAATATGCGGGCAAGAATGGAACGCAATCTCTCAGAATTCGTTATAGAGATTGTTATCTAGCAGAAATCAGCAATTGTTGAAATGATAAAGATGAAGCAGCAACACACTGCCAGTAAACTTCTTTATTAACTTTAGTAAACTCTCGAAACTTATGCATACCATTTTTATTTTCATATATGCGAAATAAGAGTAGATATACCTATGGTATTAATTAGTAATCCAAAATATTATGCTTATAGACCACAAAATTTATCTACCTAAACCTTTGGCCGTATCGGAAATATACGAAAACAAGAAAATATATAAACATAAAGATATATAGAAACATTAATTAAAACTAAACATGAAGATTTGTAGACAACCTTCAATAAAAATCTATTAAATATCGTTCTTCAACCATAATTTCCATACTTAAGAACACAACGAATCGATGAATATCACAACTTAAAACCCTCTTGTGGATATTACTACCTGATTACCATATTATTCCACACCTAAGAAAATAATAGTGGTAAACCTCAATATAACCTGAGTAATTTGCTCGGTTATCCACGAAAAAACAATTCGTTCAGATTTTGCCGCCATAAATAGGAACTAGAAACTCCCCTTTTGAATATCATCAAAAGGCGTTTGGTGGTAAACATCTCATAAGAATTGCCTTTGAGGAAGGCAATTCTTCTCATTTATCGGTTAGGAAAAGAGGCGGGCCCTAGAAAGGGACGCGTAAAAAAACAAACTGAATCACTTTGTTTTGGCATCTCTTTCCGATTCCTGTTTGATCGATTCCCGATTGGGAATGCCACATGGGATTCTTTCATTCTAGTGTATATTGCGCGATTCAATTTGTGTTTTTTACTTTTAAAAGACATTTTTTTTCATTTTTAGATTTCGCATTTTAAATTTAATTCCTGGTCTTCTAGCCTCCAAGCGCAGGTTTGATCCTAGCTGGCTCCTCATTGGTGGATACACCCATCCTAGCCCCCCCCCTCCGTGGGGGATGGGGTAACTCCAGACGCATCATCAATCACATAGCAAATCACACAGGTCCCTTGATTTCCCATCTTCCCAGCACAAAATGCTCCTGCCTCTTTTCCGTTACCCTACCATTGGAGGACTTTATTCCTCCATGGGACGTCCATATCCTCATAACTAGATGTAGAGTACTAGTTTCCTATGGAGCTACTTATATTGGCATACCCCAAAGCGGGGCGCTAGCGTCTTCCATGTGAGTACTTATATCTACATAGTCCTGACACAGAACCATGAAGGTTTCTACAATAGCTGGTTGTGGTCAAAGCACGCTACTAACTCGACACCCCTCTCCCACGAAAAGCGGACCCTGTTTTCTTTAGGCTTGCAGCAATTGTCATTCAGATCTTACATCCTACCTCTAAGCACTAAAGCCAAACCCCTCGGTACTAGCTTCTAACCCTTGAATCGAAGCCTAGGCTCTTAAATCCTAATATAAACCCGATTTAATTCTAAGTCTTAACAGTTAAATTTCCCCAATAAGGGTTTGCTGTTTTTAACTGCATTGAAGCGCCAGGTGTAGGCGTAGCTTTTTTTCAAAAGGGCTAAAGTTCAATTGTACCCATTCAGAGCCATGAAGTGAACCATATGACCATGGGACATATGGTTATTCACCCTAGGGGTTTCAAATCTGCCATCGGATTTGGCGCTGGGTGGTGCCATCTAGTGCCAACAGGATTGTTTATGTTAATGATTACAGAGACGCACACTTTTACAGGAATCTGTATTTAAAAAATAAGTAAATGTTTTGAGGATTACAGGCTAAGGTAATTTAGCCTTTAAGTAGTTAAGTTCATTGAACAAAATCGACTTTAGACCATGTTCACGACAATTGACAGTAGAATAAACAGTGTCCGGGATTTAATGTTAGTGTATCTGGTATTTATCAAAGAATTATACAGAATTTCATTACGTACATGTGCAGTTTTCAGAATGGTTTATCAGCCTATTTGAGAGAATCGAACATCAGGTAAGGGTAATTGGTATTAAGGGTGCTTTGTTAATTTATTCACGCGTGTTGACTTGCCAGATGTGGAAGTGTGAACAAGATACTTAATATATTAATGCACTGATAGAAAAATAAAAAAGCGTTTACCTACAAGAAAGAGAGTAGCTCTGATCCGCGAGTATGTAGTTGCGTGTAAAAGATTAGACATTTTTCTTGAACCGAATCAGAATAAAGCATTCAAATTTGACTTGAAGAAGAGTCGACTATAATGCTCTGATTATAATAAGGAAGAGAGGGAAAAATGGCTCTAAATTTGTATGCTCCCACTTTATGAATTTATTGAACAGAAGGAAACTTTTCTTTTGCTTGTGTTAAACAATAGATATTTTTGAATAGGATAAGAAGCGACCAGAGTTTGCTAAAGGGACAGCTCGGAGAATTTGATGGTGAGGGATTCAGAATAATTTAGTAAATGTCAGTGGAGAAAAACTTGTTTCCTGTGTTTGCAAGTCTCCCGACAGAGTATATGCTACGCGCGTCACCCACGGCGTCTTTGACACTTTTTAGTAGCGGGCGAGTCAGATCGCGAGCGAGTCTACAACTCACTATGTCAGTCAGTCCCCGTTTTGCTTTTCTTTTGTTTTTGTAATAACATCCTAACTATTCGGCCGATTCTAAAAAAATTTGAAAGGCTTATGTTGTTTTACATTTTCTTTCGAATGATATAATTGCCAAAGTACTCCCAAGGTTAGCCCGGTAATTTTCTGTTTTGGCAATAACATCATAACTATTCGGATGATTCTAGTGAAATTGGAAACCCTTAGGTTGTTTTACATTTTCTTTCGAATGATATAATTGCTAAAGTCTTCCCAAGGTTAACCCGGGAATTATTTTGTTTTGGCAAAACCATCGTAACTATTCGGCCAATACTTGGCTATAATATGCTATATTCTGCTAGGCAAGCCTAGAATAGGCTATGCTATGCTAAGCTTCGCTAAGATATACGATACCAGGGTAAGATATACTATGCAAATTTAGGCTACAAAATGCTAGGCTAGGATAGTATATAGTATGTTAGGCTAGACAATACTAAGCTATGCTTGACTAGGGTATTATAGGATAGTATAAGCTATACACGTCTAGGATAGTTAATGCTAAGCTAGGTTATACTACGCTAAGCTATGCTAAGCTATACTAGGCTAGATAGGGCTATGCTATGCTATGTTAGGGTAGGCTAAAGTATACTAGGCTAGCAAGGGATATGCTCTGCTATGCTAGGTAATACTATGTTAAGCTAATATAGGTTAGCTAACCAAGGCAATAATAGGCTAAGCTATGCAAGGTTATTCTAGTATAGGGTAAGGTATGCTATACTAGTCTAAGATATACTAGGCTAGGCTGTAATATGATACACTTGGCTATATTATCTTAGGTGTGGTCATAAATCAGAATAAATGATGGCACGCGACCTTTTGGTCGCAGGCCTTGTTTTCGTTCAGCATTTGCATCCTTAAAATTCTGGTGGGTACTTCGATTAATGGTTGATGTAGTTCAACCGTTAAACCATCGCAGTTAGGACAGTAAGAAATGCATTGTTCCCACTCTGGGTTCCATTTCGATGGGATTTCTCTAATTTTGTGCACCATTGATGAGTGAGTTAAGCGAGCCCAAGATTACGATAGAATTTTAATGTTCTAAACACAATAAACTAGTTATAACTGAAGTTTTATTTAATTTCGACAAATTATGAAATAAAACTTATTGAAAGTTGCAGCACGTTTTGGGGTTCACCCTGTAAATATATCTGTATTTTATTTTATATTGACGTTATGCGACAAATTAATGCTCAGGAAAAAACTACCTCTCACACTCATTTCTCAATGGAAAACGTAGTTTTCCTCTTTAAAACTAAGTCTGTTCCTTATTCTTTTCTAATTGTTCAGTTCATTACAAAATATCGGATAATGCCTGTACTACTCTTGTTGGAGACACAGGTATATGTTAAAGATTAAGGTTCCTTTTGATGGTCTTTACGGTGAAAAATGCCCACACTTTTTTGTCATATCCTGTACCTCTTGAGTTAGTTCCATTCCTATCTAAAATAGATACAAGCACCCTCTCCTCCTGGGGTTTGCACTATCCAGTGTGAAATGAGACAATGTGAGAGAAGTTTACAGCTTTACCGAAGATGGAGGAGACACATTGGAAATTCGTGCAGATCATTATCAGAGAATACTGTTGCAGATGTTGAGGTTTCCAGGGAGAGAGATAGGAATGGTTTAATATCTTCAAGACCAAGTACTATATTGAAGCTGGAGTGTAAGAGGGAGCTGAAGCCAAAATTAAACGCATAATGGGAAGAGGATAACTAAAAAGGACTCTCAAATCACATGGAGCCTTGGGCACCGATGGGTAACGTTTACTTCTTCTTACTGCAATTCTTGGGTTGGGAACATCTGGTCTGAAGGTTGAACCATGCAGGAGAAGGTGGGAACAAGAGGAAAAATAAGTACATAGCTTGGATCCAAAATCAAAATTTTAAATCTGCAGTAGGAACTGAGAACTCAAAGTTGTTGGTGCGATTGGTTGAGCAGATACCAGGTTCCTAGTCATTAGTTCCTTTGACGAAAGTAAATTGTTGATAGACCTCTGTTCCCTCAGTTTAAGGTCACTTACAGTGTAGATAGACAGGAACCAAAGGCCTCATCGTTTTCCGAGGGGAGTCTTCTAACCAACGTACCGGATGTCTCGCAGACTACGAAATTTAAAGCCTTCCACGTACGTGAGTGAAAACTTTTTCCGGTGATGTATTACTTGAAACCGACCAAAAATCGAAAAGTGGTATGTAGCTAATGGAACGTTTCGTCACTCCCAGCTGGTCAACCAGAAGGTAGTCAAAGTCAAAAAGAAATGATGGGGTGTGGTCGCGAGCCCAAAGTAATGCTGATTTCCACGTTTAATAACGACAATCATACTCAGTCCCTTGCTTTGTTGAAGCATTGGATCAACTTTCTACTATAAAAGGAAGCATGAGCTTTTTAAGGTAATAAGCATATTTCGTACAAAGAGTCTCGGAAGAGGTTTTCTGTCGTGGTCTGCGCGTTCAACCACTAACTATCCTTATCAGGTTAAGATGGCCATCTACGCTTCTACGCCATCCAGGTCTTAAAGTGCAGTGATTTCCTCACCCAATAGCCATGTCTCTACCAGCTGATTCTTCATGAGAGTGCCAACCGCTCCCACCCATTTGGTGGTAAAATAAACGTTCTCGCACTCTGTTCTGTTCTAGACCTGAGCCACATTGGTGTGACTGTCTCGCAAGCATCAAAGCAGATACTCTCTTCTAAATTTTCACTAGATTCGGTGGGCATCCATCTTACAAAGATGGTGTTGGTTCTGCCTGTAGGCTGGCTGAAATCTATTCCTACGATGTATATAATAGCCATGCTGATTTAGCATCCTGACCACGACCCAATGCTGGCAATGGTTCGGCCTATAGTCGGGGATATCATAAAAAAGCCTCATCCTTTTCGAATTGTTCCGTGTAGCCGAAGACTCCGTGTTAAGAAAAGAAGAGGAGTTTCACCCCTGCCTTAAGCCTTTCAAATAAATCCGCGATGCAATAGCCTATTAGTCACTCTTCTCGGATAATATTTCTCGAACTTTAGCATCTTAAGAGTAGTACAACCAATGCAGCCATTATAGGTCCCTTTTCTACGTGATCACCACCGGCTTTGTTACATAGGTCTGTATTGTATACTTTTCTAGTAGAACCTTCGAGGACTCCTCGTTAATTGGGAGTAGCTAGGTGTTATATGATATATAAATGATAATAAAACAAATTATTAAAATTGAACATGGTGTATATTCGAAAAACACAAGAAGTTAAAGTATGGGCAACATTCATAAATATTACATATATACTATTCACAACTTAAATTAATAGTGAGGGTAGGCCAAAATATACAAGCATTCTATTTACTAATTATTTATTTCTCTACAGCCGATACACAACCTGTGCTCTGGGAGGGCTTACAGCCCTGAAGGGCGCATTATAAATACCTGCGCGATGGGTGACCGTTCATTCTCAGTTTGTGCTCCTAGACTGTGGAATGCTCTTCCTGCCGAAGTCCGATCGTCTCCCTCCCTTGCTACTTTAAAACGTCTCCTGAAGACTCATCTTTTCAGAATTGCCTTCTCTTCCCTGCAAACTTTCTCTACACTTTATACATTACCTGCGCTCTGTGATGGCTAACAGCCCTGAAGGGCGCATTAAAAATACTTATTATTATTATTAGTTATGCTTTAAACTCAAAGAGCAGTCGGCACAATTTGTGCGGCTAGGTTCGTGCCTAGAGAAGAAAATATGAAGAGAAAAGAATAAATACTCTGATGAGAAGAAATACGTCGGGAAAAATTATCAATAAAAGGAGAAGCATAAATAAATACTTAACTTTAAAACAAAATAAAACAAAATTTATTAATATTTATTTTATTCAAGTTAGATGAAATTACTTGGAATGAGAGATCTTAAGATGAGAGGAAAATAAGAGGAATATTTTTAATTGGAACGAACGACTAATTCAACTTGAATTATTAAATAAGTTACTTATTTTTTTTTAATAACAAAGACAAAGTGAAGCATAACAAAACATAACCAAAGAGAAAAAAATAATATTCAAAGAATAATGAATCTTTATCTACGAGTAGCTCTTCAATTAAATAGAATTATATTCTTTATTTTTTTTACAAAGAACGAATCATATACAGCCTTATCTCATAGATGTCTAGATATTATTCTAATTCTTCTTCTTCCTCGCTTTCTTCTTTATGTTCTATTCTTTCTTGAAGATGACTCTAAAAACTCATAAAAAGATATAATAATTATTTAAAGGGAAAAAAGACTCTTATTTGCCATTATAAGAGATAGGAGAGAAGCTGAAACGACTCTAGTGCGATGTTTGAAATGAATAGGTAGATGAACACAGATTGATACGGGGAAATGTAAAATAAAGTAATGAGAACACGTAATAAGGCCTTGATGCACGAGATGGAAACAAAAAAGGAAACTTCAAAGGGCTTCACTTTAACAAGCTTAAGATTACCGAAAATTTTCAAATTAACTTAGGTCTGATCCTCTATCATACATCTGTATATCGTGATTTAAAATTGCAATTTTGATTACCGTTCTTTTGTGAGCTAATTCTTTCCAAGTGCTTTCATAGCCAAGGCATTTAAAGTTGATTTAATTTGTTCCTGCAATTTCTTTTTATTGCCGATTCCTTCACCATTATTTTATTTTCCTTCTCCTTTCTTTTCTTCTGACACGAGTCGAAGGTGACTATGACTCAATAGAGCCAACTGATCAGCTACTTACTAGAAACAACTTACACCACTTAGCTATCGGCCGTCAATGTGCGCTTTCGTTCACTGCTTCCCGCATTATCGCCTCCCCTTGACTCAATGCTGCTTTGTTTAAACGCGCTGCCTCAGAATCCCAAGTCTCTTCCGTTGTTTTCATAGTTCGAGTGCAGGAAAAAATTATTCTAAGCTTTTGTAATAAATTCTACATATCGCGATGTCTCTCTAACCTAGGACACCCCGCGTCATTTCTTCTGGTTTCTATTGCTAGAAATAGTGAGCAAACAGTGAAAAGGGGAGTTAAATACTAAAAAAGGACGCGGAATAAGAAATATCAGTTACACAAATAGAGGAAATGATCATGATTATAAAAAAATGAAAATAAAAGAAGCTTAAGAATCATAAAGCAGATTAGAGATACGTTAGAAATAAACAAGCATTCTCGATTTTGGCGTGAAAATGTAATTTATAAATTTAAAGAGCTAATGAAATATTCGATGATTTAATTCTTATTAAATAATAGTATTTCTTTGCCTTAATTCAGTATTGTTTTTTTAAGAACAGCAACTCAGGAATATATTAATGTTCTTATTATACTGTTCGCAATATTTATAAATCGATTTGGCGTTGGAGATTCAAAACTTTTAAAAGTTTGTGTAGGAGATTTCTTAGACATTTAACCTGAGTCTTATCTCATCTTACAAAGCAGTTTTTATCTTTCAGTCCGTGGAAAATATTACGTAATTAAGAAGATCTGTATAAAAATATTATTATGCCATCCTGGATGAGAGAACAGGAAATTAGAAAAATAGGGGACAACGAAACCAAGTATAAAATACAAACAAATGGGTCAATATTCAAATTTATCCCACCAGAAAGAAACTTCTTGGCGGATATGGAAAGTGAATGCAATACCTACCTTGACTCCGCCACAGTCTTTGGAATGGAAAATACAACTGCTGCATATAACCAACATGTAACATAAAAACAAAAAAATCGTCCATGGATTGGGCCTTTTAACATTTTTGTCCTCCGATTTATTTACAAGACCATTCCTATATGGTTCCTTGTCCGATGGTTAATGTCTCAAACTAGTCGCTTACTACTTTCCATCTACTCGTCCCTCGACGAGGACATGGGGGGAGCTCACCCCTACCTTTCGCTTCTAATTGGGGGCTTAACGTGCTTGCATTCTTGCCAACCCTTTCCCTCTCCTATCGCCACCAGTTTCTTTTCATTTTGTGTATTTTTCCGGGCAAATCTTTGTGGCGCGCAATACCATGGAAAGTTTGGTCATTAGGTAGGAATTGTGGCCCAACCTTATGCATGTCAGTCTAACTGAAACCCTTTGTACCCCTCTGGATCATGATCCCTGGTGGTTGTTTAGCTTTAGCCTCCCCCAATAACAAATGGTCACATGCCCGAATATTATCGTATATTTTTTTTTAGATCAATTGAAGAGTTTACGTTAGTTGATGATGCCGTTGAATTTTCCGACACCCTCAGTGCTGCATCAATGGCTTCCATTCATCAATTACCTGACTGCTTTTCTCGTCTTCGGCTTACTAGATGGTCATTCGCGTGTGAAAAGGTTATCATAGAGAATCGATATGCCTATAATCCATCCCTCTAGATGAATTTATCGTGTTAGTTTTCCTCATCAAATTCTAGCATTAGTTCAAAACACCATTTCCCCTCTTTAAGCGAAGATACATGATCTCATTTAATATCAGAAATACTCTTAGAGAAGAGGGAAAGTGTGTAAAAAGGGTGGGGGTAAATTCATCTAGGACCCCGCCCTCGTTCTATAGTAGGACATGACCACCGTCTATTTCTAACTTGAGAGTTCCTTCAAGACCGCTTTTGTGACATTGTCTAGCTTGGATGCTATTGGTCCACCTTCATTCTAAGAAAATCGACCCTTAATGAAAGTTGCCTACGGAATTGGTCCAGATGCAGAAAAGTTCAAGTTAAAGTTCAAGTTCAAGTTAATGAAAGTGATGAAATGTGTGGTAGGTTTCCATAGGTGTGAAATTGTTTACTAGTTTTCCCTGGTGTTGAGGGCATCACTAACATACTTTCTTCTTCTTGTTTTGTTAAAAAAAATTCCTCCCTTAATAATATCGCTGACCGTCGATGACGGTCAGGTTCTTCCATTGTGTTATAAAATTTCGTTTATTTTTTTAGTAGCTTTCCCCGACGTGGTTTCAAGTAGTTCTTTGCTAGCTATTCCTTTTTAGTTTCATATGCGCATTTTTTCCTCCTTCGGAAAGTGGATTTCAACCGTGTTTACATGCAAACGGTTTGAGCGTTATTAACTTTTTAAATCTATCGTGACGCTGATTGGACAATTATTGCATTGCTTATGTCTAAAAGCTGATTGGTCACTTTTTTAACGCTAAGGTCTGTTATTCCAAAGGTGAACATAAGTATGACAATTAAATGTATCTCAATCCTGATTGGTTGAATTTTGTAGAATTATGAGTAGATAGAATGACTATTTCTATAGGTGTACTTTTGTGGAAACAGGAGGAGAGTTAGCAATCATTATTATTCAAGAAGAAAGAAGTTGACATATCTTTTAACTATTTCGAGACTTATTCTAGCTATTTACCAAGGAATAAAGAATCCGGCTAGATAATTACCTTTATCCTAAGGAAGCTCGTTGATCGCATAACCCAGCCTATCAAACAACGAGAGAGAAAACGTTGTCTAGCCCCTGTATTAATATGTCGGTCCGTCAGATGGTAACCATTTTACTTGTCAATGAGTTTTTGAAAGTTTTGAAGGTCGTAAGGTCAGATGAATTGTTTGATAATTAAATTAATCATTTTTTATTTATTTTAATAATTGAGAGCACGCAACTTAGGTCTGTTGGCCTTGTTATAGCTTTATTCAAGAGGATCTGGTGGACGACAACCTTTATGGAGTTGACATGTATAGAATGTGCGTTTCCGGCCTCAACACCCACAGTTTGCCAACCCGACCTCATTGCATACAAATTTCCACGTCTTTTTACTTCACTATTTTCTTTGCAGATCTATTCACAAAATGTTCTGTTTTATACCCCTTAGTTGGCATTGCGCTTTAAATTAGCGCCCCAAAAATGTGGATGCTATCTTTAAATCAGGGTGATCTCCCCCAAAACCGGCCCTAACTTTCAATTGGCTTCATTTCTTAATTCAAAACTCAATTAAGAAATAATACTTATTAAAAGTAGGGGGACAGTTTTGGGGGTCACCTTGTATTCGTGGTAAATGGCTACCAGCTTGCTTTTCGCCAGAAGGCGCAAAATTACTCCACCTTGTTTCCGCCTATTTTCTCCACTTTCTGACGCATAAAAGTTTAAATTGGTAAATGTTAGGTTAATTAATTGTCTGGAAATCCAAGGTCGCATGTCTTCGGCACAATGCAGCCTTCGTAAGTCCCACTTACTATCGGTTGTCCTGCACAGGTTTCAGGGTTATATCTGCCAACCGTAAATGGTTGTAAATAGGATTCCATGGAAAACATCCATTTTTTGTGGTCGAGACGACTCCTCTAAATTTTTCAATTTGAGTTTATCAAAATCACCCTCTGTGCATCCTGGTTAAGGGTACCCCCTTTCGCTCCTGGGCCTTTATATATTAGTATCTACCTTATGGAAGTGTCCTTAGCGTGGTGAGCTCGCAAATGGATGAGTAGTCTAGCAGGTATAAAACCTCTGTTACACCAGAAACTTGAGATACACGCCCTCCAGCGTGTACCCTCTAAGGGAACATCAGGGGTAAATGGGGAAGTATCACCCAACAAACATCTGGAGGATAACGTTCCATCTTAGCTCCAATTAACACATGAATGACTATATATATTCTTCACATTTTGACTTCCGCTAACTTCACCACTTTATGCCTAGATCACTACTATTTCTCGTGAATGTCAACGGTATTTCTTCGGTGCTTCTTGAAAACGTTGTGGTTATGATCTACTAAGATGACTTTTTATCTCTTTGGGTTGGTTCAAATGCCTACATTGGTTCAACAAAGCCAACAAACTCAAAACTGCTTCTCACGTTATACCGAGTTGCACCAATATCTTTTTGGGACGGAGGGGTGTTCGGACCAATTTTGTACACTGTTGTCACCGCCGTAGTCATTACAACGACTCGGAAGTTTTCGTAAACTGGAGGGAATCATCTAGTGTAGTTGACTCGTGCCGTTACCTTTGACTTGTTTTTGACAATCGCCTCTACTGAGGATTCGTATACACTGCGATGTATATGTTTTCTTGTAACTACTCGTACATCATGTAAGTCTTCCGCTCTGTGGCGTTCAGCTAGTCTATTACTGTTCTACTGTCTTTTTGTTCTCTCAAAACTTTAGTATGTCTAAGACATTTACTATGTCATATTAAAAGGAAATGCCCCATGATAGACTTGTAATCCAACCAGTCGCTACTTGATCTTATTGCTTCCAACGCCATTCTCTACGGTGCCTATCTCGACGAGAGACGCCGATCTTATATCATACATTTTGGGTTAAAGGCAAGAAAACACCTTTGGGAGTTAGGTGTAACGCTTGGTTCTACTCAAGAAGAAAATAGGTATGATACCACCTTTGATCGTTAATTGCCAACTATCTGCTCCAACACCTTTCAAAGTATCATGAGTATTAATTTTGTATTTCTTGGTGCGTACAACTTTTTACTGGCAGGATTCTTCAGAGTACTTTTTCTGTCTTCACGGTGGAACTGGTTTAAAAATGCAGGAGATTAATTCTGTGCTCGGGTCGGTCACCGTTTCGAAATGCATATTAACTCACAGAAATATTCGACTCCGCTCATTTTCGATATCTGTGAATCGTCCCCTAATACGAAACGTGGTGATACCGAGATTCTCTTGTTTCATTTTTCGAGATATAGATTTTGCCCAAAATGAGCGCGCTGATATTGGAACTAAGATTACTGCACAGATTGTACAACCGGACCGGCACTTTGCTCTTATCTACCAATACTGATTAAATCAACGCTACAAGCTACTTGACATAGTTAACTCTCCGAGACTCTGCACCCTTGGGTGGAACGTTTCCGCCTTTTTTCTGCGAAGATTGCTTGGTACCCTATTTTTTAAGTCACGTTTGGTTGAATCTTCTATTATGAACACGCTTCTTGAGCAGTTTTTGCTCTTGTAGCAGGGCGAACGGAGTCGCTACCGTTAAACCTAGCCACTGGCGGAGCCAGTTTGTGTGTCATAGAGTTTTGGTTGACCTAGGTATTATCCATTGTATCTGTTTTTTGTATTATTTCCTACTCGATTTGATACATGAGAGAGGGAAGATCTCCTTAACAACATGACCATATCTCTAAATTGTTATTCTCTTTGTTGTTGTTTTTGTATTATCATTTTTTTATTGTTGGTGTTCTTCATTTTAAAATTAGTCTATTTAAGAGTATTTTTCGGATTTTTTGAGGCGGTCATGGCCTTACGTATGGCGGGCTGAATATCTATAAAAGTTTTAATATACCGAAGGAACTAACATGGAGAAACCCACATTCAAACGTTTACATAGATTACCTAGTGTAGCTTTCATTTCAAGGGTAAATGACCTGGTGTAGCTTTTTCCCTCTAAGATAAATGACCTAGTGTAGATTTCCACTCCTAAGATATTTACCTTGTATAGTATTTCGCCTCTCGGTTCACTTTCCTTTCAAATTTGTGGAGGAAACCACATTTGAACGTTTACACAGATGGCTCCAAGTCCAAAGATGAAATTGTCTTCTAGGCTATATGCCCCTTGTTTAGAGCTTAGGGTGGGGGCACTTAAGGGCGTTGACTCTACCTTAAGGGACATTCTGGTTGTAATATACCGATTAGTGTGGGAGATTATGAACCATGTCCTATTCAAAAACTTTTTTCTAAACCAATGTCCTTGTGCTATTTGAATCTTCGCATCCTCTCGTTCGGGTTATCCATGTTGTCGCAGCTGCCTCGAGCCAGAGTGATATCGATATTATCTCATTTTGTGTTCTTGGACAGAGAAGAGTTGTTAAGAACATGCGTTACGAAATGAAGGAAAAGTAGTATGTACAGAACGAGCTCCTGAACAGGTATTTTGCTCTTAACCTCTCTAACTAAACTACCTCGATCAGAATACCAATACTCCATAAAAAATGTGGTGTGATACTCGAGAATTCAAAGTAACGCGTCATTGCGCCCCAACTATTTCCGTTGAAATAGTCCTTACTACCCTGGTGCTATCAATTCATTTTAGGTCGCCACCGAATGAGACACACTTACGAGATGCAGCGCCATAGGACTGAGCGATCCCATGAACTCTTCTGCGAAAATTGCTTTGTATCAAAGCCTTATTTTTGGTTAGATATTTTGCTCATGAGTTGCATCGTTGGAGGTATCTGTCCGAGTACTACAACGAGTTGGGTCGCCTCCGAATAGGACACACTTACTGAGTGTTCTTGCACTTGCGTGCTTCATGTCTACTGCACGTGCAGGCCCATGTTGGTGGCAGACCTCTCAACTTTTTTAGGGATTTCTGTTTCTTATTGTTTTTTGTGGTTATTGTTGGTTTTGTAGATTTTTAATCTTTTTTAGGGGACCGTGCCCTCGATAGGTAGCCACTCGACGAGTGCCTTAGCATCAGAAATAAGGTCAGCCCTTTGAGTTGCATGGCAAATAGGATGGGAAATGGCAAGTTCTTTCTCGTGTACCTATCCCCAATGCCTCGACGGTTTCAGGTCGTTTTTTTGTCGAGTCCGATCGATCGAGCACAGTCACGATACGAAGGGTTATTTGATGAAGCAATCCATCCCCAGCGTTACTGAGACGACTGCTTATTTACCTGGTATGTGCGGCGCATTCTTGTCGAATTTCTCAGTCTGGAAGAGTTCGTGCACATTTATTGTTCTGGTTCCGGTACCGGTACCGGGACAAGCAGCATCGATACTGTTTATCTCTCTTACTCGTGACAGATTCGTTCACACCTTATATGGTATTTTTTAATTTATGGATGATGACTTCGTTCATAGCATTTAGTGGGTTTTGGGTGGATGATCATGATCATAATGGACACGCCTTCCTTACCGCACTGGAGAACGCCTTTGAAGTTTTGCCTTGTTTAGTTTTTGTTTGTTTTTATGTTGTTTCTCGTTTTTTTTTAATTTTTATTTTGTTTTTATTAAAAAAGCCCAAAGGATAATTAATATATGAGTTTGGCTGCAAAGAAAATACATAAAAATAGAATGCTTTAGAAAAAGTAAAACAAAAGCAATCTTCATTAGAAATTCAACAAATCGCCTCTTCTCTATACATAACAAATCGCTTCCTCTTTATACATTACAAATCTCATTCTCTGTTTACATAACAAATCGTAACCTTTTATAAATAATAAATTGTATTCTCTTTATATATATAAATCTTGTCCTCTGTATAAATGACAAGTCGCGTCTTTTTTATACTTAAAAAATCGCTTCTTCTATATTCTATATACATAATAAATTGCGTCCTCTTTATACATAACAAATCGCTTCTTTACACATAACAAATTGCTTCATTATACATAACAAATTGACAAATTGCTTCCTCTTTATACAAAACAAATCGCTTCTTTATAGATAACAAATTGCGTCTACTTTATACCTAAAAAATCGTTTCTTTATACATAAAAATCGCTTCATTATACATAACAAATCGCGTCCTCTTTATACATAACAAATCGCGTCCTCTTTATACATAACAAATCGCGTGCTCTTTATACATAACAAATCGCGTCCTCTTTATACATAACAAATCGCGTTCTCTTTATACATAACAAATTGCTTGTTCTTTATACAAAACAAACGCTGTTCCTTATTCATAACAGGATCGTAATATCTAGTCATTCTGGGAGATGAAACGAAATTATATGCGTTGTTTCGGTTTAATTTGAATTTTCTGAGAACATTTTCGTTTCCTATCAATGCGAAATTAATTCCTAAACAAACTATTATAACTTTAGGCTAATTGTGCATAGGGTATTAAATATAAATTAATTAAATGATTTTTACGTTCTGCCTAAGCTATGAAAAATTTCATTGAATCTTTATCACTCATAAAATTGTATTAATGTCCCAATTGCATAAGATGGCTGTTCTTTCGTTCTGAATTGGACTAAAAGCAGCATGAGACCTTTTAAAGTTTTTTCTTTAAAGGCTTTTTTTACAATATATTTGAGAAATTAAAAACAAAATCGTCAAATAATGGAAAACGACATTTTATTTAAATATGAAGAGACATTTGATAAAAATAAAGAAAATCTTGTTTTCAAACCACGAAATCCCCTCATTGAATTTATATCCAAAATTAAATTCAAATGATTGACCAAATTTGACATTTTTATTCAAATATAAATGGAAATGTATAACTTTAAAGCTTCCTGTTATTTTATTCAATGATTTTTTGTCGCCCTTAAAGAAAGTGGACTAAATTTAATTAGGAAGTAGGAGTTATTGGAAAATTAGGAAATGGAAGTATTAGGGAATTTTGAATTGGAAGTAGGATATATTGGGGAATTAAGGAGGAGGTGGTATTGAGGAATTAAAAAATGGAGGCATAAGGGAATTAGGGAGTGGAATTAGGAAGTATTGGAAAATTTAGCAGTAGTAGGTATTGAGAAATTAAGAAATGGAATAAGAAGGTATTGGAGAATTAGGGAGCAGAAAAATAGATATTTTAGAATTAGGGAGTGGGACATAAAGGAAAATTGGGGATTAGAATTAGGAGGTATTGATAAATTAGGGAATGTAAGGTATTAGAGAATTAGGTTGTGGGGATATTAAGGAATTAGTGATTTGAAATTGGAGTTATTGAGGACTTAGGGAGTGGATGAAGAAGGTATTAGGGAATTAGAGATTGGAAGGAGGTATTGGAGAATTATGAAGTATATAGGAGAGGTATTGGGAAATTATGGAATGGAAGACAGATAAAATGAGGAATTAGGGAATAGGAGGTTTTGGAGAATTCATGAATGGAAGAAAAAAGTATTGGAGAATTAGGAAGTGGAATTAGGACCTAGTGAGGAATTAGGAAGTGTGAGCTATTGGGTATTTAGAGAGTATGAGTAATGGATAATTTGGGAGTATACGAAAGAGGTTTGGGGAATTAAGGATCGGAAGTACGAAGTATTGTGGAATTGTGAAGTGAGGAGTATTGGAGAAATTGGAAGAGGGAGGTATTGTTGAATTAATGAGTGGAATTAGGGGTTATTGGGGAATTGGGTAGTAATAGGTATTGCTAAATTGGGAAGTGGAACTCGGAAATATTGGTGAATTAGGAAATAGAAGATAGAAATAATGGAGAATTAGGGGGTGGAAGTAGGAGATTCCGAGGCATTAGAGATTGTGAGGTATTTGGACATTATGGTAATGGGCAATAAAGGAGTGAAGAATTAGGTACTGTGATATATAGCGGAAAACAGAGACAAGAACTGGAAAGAATAGTTGGTGTGAGGAACTTTTCTGTGTAGGTCTTGATAAATATTAATTAATTTACTCAATACCGAGTTAAATCAATATTAATCAATAGAGTGTTAGGGGGCTTGGATAATATTTGTTGAGATTACTATAATTTTAAATTTTCCTGACTTCTTTAGTCGTGTATTAACCATAATCTCGATGACATCCAACCGGAAGTAATTATGGAATTTTTCATATTTTAATGTGTACAAAATGGTGTTTATATTCTAGATACGAGTGAGGGTAATATGGTAAACGTCCACTAAATATCACACTCTAAAATCCCCTTAATTAGCATGATTTAACGTTTTTTGTCATTACATTTAAGTAACACTTAAAACAATTTGGGCTGAAATAAATATCTAATCTGGAAACCAGTTTTCCTCAGAGATCGGTTATCGAACCCTTGTTTTATAACATACATAAACGTGACACGAAACTAGATATTAGCGTAAAATATCACAGTGATTATTAAAACTTTCAAAAAGACTATTATTAGTCGATTTTTCGGAAAAGTACGAGCGATCTTTCAACGTGGGTAAATATTAAGGTTGTGTTTTTAATTCATTTTAATCCCCGAAGAAATTAAAATAAGGATGATCAACTTTAAATATACGAGTATGACCTTAGAGAAATAGAAAATGAAAATAATTCCTTGCTCAAGTCCTTTCTTTCTTATATACGTCATTCATTCTCTCTTGTACCCTATTTCTTTATTTTCCAACTAGCCTCGAGGGGATCTTAGTATCTCTGCTGGTTCGGAATTCTATAATAACCACACGTATCCCTTTCATTGATAATTACATTAATTATCTAATACATGATAACATAGAATATATTCTCAGCGAGCTGTCAATAAATTACTCTTGAAATCAAAACCTTAATATGTATCTACATTAATATTTTATCATATATTGGGTTGAGGAATAAGTTCTTGCAGTTTTATCAAATTTGTTCATTACCATTAACAATTTTAGAAAAACTTCATTTTTAATTGATAACAATATGCAATTCAATCAATAATGTATTCTCCGTTGTTATTTACGACTTCTTCCCAACATTCAGCTAGTTTTTCGATGCCTCTGCAATAGAAATCTCTAGATTTAGACTCGAAGAATTCGTCTAACCAGGTCCTTAATTCCACATCAGTATTGAAGGAAACGCTGCGCAAATTGTTGGAGAGTGATCGGAACAGATGGAAATCCAATGGAGCTAAGTCTGACGAATGTGGAGGATGCGGCAGGATTTCCCAATTAAGCGTTTAAATAGCTTCTTTTTTCATATTGGCAATGTAAGGAAGAGCATTTTCGTGTTGCAGAAGAACTCCATAACGTCGATGAGGTCGCTTTTCACGAATAGCTCCGGCAAATCGATACATTTGTTGAACGTAGAGTTGTACATTGACAATCTCGTTGTTCGCAAGGAGCTCATTAAGAATGATGCCTTCATAATCCCACCACACACACAGCAACGTCTTTCGTGGATGAACTCCTTGCTTTAATTGCGGAAGTGTTTTTTATATTGGGGCAAAGCCATTGTTTTTGATGGTTCATGTTGACATAAGCACACCACTTTTCGTCGCTTGTGATGATGTGGTGAAGAAATCTGTCCTTATATCCACGAGTAGCCTTGTGATGAGCAAGCAAACCTGCCGCGATCGTGAAGCGTTGAAGTTTGTTGCTTTCGCTCAAAGCATGCGGAACCCATGCACCGAGTTTTTTAACTTTCCCCATCAAATGAAGGTGATTCACTACAGTTTTCTGATCACACGCCAATTGTACAGCCAATTTTCTAGTCGATTGACGAGGATTTTCATGAAGAAGGTCATTCAATCAATCTTCATCCAACTTAATGGGGCAACCAGAACGTTCTTCGTCATTAAGATTGAAATGACCGTTTTTGAAACGTGAAAACCAACATTGAGCTGTCCTTTCTGGTAAAGCATTTTCTCCGTACACAGCATAAACATCGCGACGGGCTTTGCCTGCGTTTGCATTGTTCCCGTCTCGGTGAAAGTGAATAACAACAAGTGTCGAAAATGCGCCTTTCTTGCAACTTGACATTCCATTTTTAGGGTACAGAACAAAAAAAATTAACACAACTTTTAAATAAACCGCCATGACTACTTACTCAACTTCAAGACGTAGCCTAAGCAAAAGCCTAATAGTCTACGCTGTTAAGAGACGTAGCCTAACCGTTGCAAATTTTGCTTTCATTATTTAGTATTGTTTCTTAATATGTGCACAAATCACGTCAACAAAACTTAAATCAACACAACATTAAAAAAAAAACGCAAGAACTTATTACTCAACCTAATAGATAATTCCGAATAAAATAACTGAATGCATGTGCAACTCTACGCTCTCACTAACCCGTATTTCATTATTAATCAATATTATCGATTGATTTAGCCCTTTAATCACATTCTCTCCATTCTATGAGACATAATTATTCATTAGGGCGCCATAAAAATATTAATTATAACTAAAAAATAGATCAAAAACATATCACACAAATTAGACAAATTCAAATTGTCACGTGTCAAGGCTCATGAGAATTGGAGAAAAATAAGGGATGATCTATGGGTTTTTTTATAGTAATATTCTCGCAGGAACTTTATCCTTTGAGAGCTGTTTACACATGCATATAATTCTTATTTTTTTGTTTGTTTGGGGTTTATTTTTGCAATCCTAATTAACTGGGTATTCCATTTTATTTTTTCGAGTTCTCAAAAATAGAGCAGATTTAGGTGGATTCGTGGTTACCACACATCAGTTTCCGTCAGATTTTGAAAAGTAAATTTCTAAATTTTATTAGGAATCTAATTTATTGGTGCTAATTCAAATTAAGAGAAAAATTTAAATTAATAATAATATGGTTATTGAATATGTTTTCAATTTTTGAGTCACGGGGGACTCTACATATCACTATGTTGATCGGTCAGTCGATTGGTCCCCGTTTTGCTTACTTTTGGTTTTGGTAATAATATTGTAACTATTTGGTTTATTGTAACCAAATCTGAAAACCTTATGTGGTTTTACATTCTCTTTCGAATGATATAATTGTCAAAGTCCTCCTAAGGATAGCCTGAGAATTATTTTGCTCCGGCAATAAAATTATAACTATTCGGTCGATTCTAACGAGATTTGAAACCCTTATATTGTTTTGCATTCTCTTTCGAATGTTATGATTGACAAGGTCTTCTAAAAGTTAGTCCGGGAATTATTTTGTTTTAGCAATAACAGCATAACCATTCGTCCGATTCTAACGCAATTTGAAACCATTATGTTGTTTTACATTTGGGGGGAATAATAGAATTGCCAAGGTCCTCTCATGACTAGTCTGGGAATTATTGAAAGTTTTGAAGGTCGTAAGGTCATAAATCAGAATAAATGAGAGCACGCGACTTTTTTGTCAGCAAATCTTGTTTTTATACGTGTGTTTCAGAGTCATTTGACAGCAGAACGCTGAGCCGGCAAAGTATTGTAGTATGATTACGTTGATAATATAGGTCAAAGGAATATTATTCATGAGGATTATTTGTAATATTAATCAGTAATATAATATAATTCAAAATATGGTATGACGATGATAATAATAGAAGCAATAACATAATAAATTACTCCTATTGGATTGGGTAACATAATAAAGTTCGTCAATATAATATATGCCTTATGAAGCTGATCTCTTAATTAGATTAATGAAAAGAAAACAGCGAAGTAATTGTAATATAAAATAACAATATCAGGTTTTTCTTGAGAGTTTGGTTAGTTATGAGAAACCTTTTAATTTTTTAATGATTTAAATGAGTCAAGTTACTTTAGAAATGATGCAAGACCATCGCAAATACGAACACACTCATATATAAAAAAATCTTGACAGGTAGATTCAATCAATTTAGAAACGTTAAAATTTCAATGGGGAGAAAAGCTGGTTGAATATGCATGTAAAAATAAAGGGAATAAGTCACTTTTTAAGAAAAGGACAAGTGTTAATGTTAAAAGTTTAAAAGAATTTTATCATGAAGAAATAGTTTACGAAAAAGTTAAAAGAGAGTAATTATGTTGCTTTTCAGTTGCTGGGTTGGGGATAAAAGCTAATAAATTTAATTTTGTATGAAAGATTATGTAATTTAGTTCTTAATTTGATGCTAATTAAATCCCAGTTAGGGATACTATATGTGATCTTAGAAAGAATGGGTAAATTGTACAGTGTAAATTTCATCCTCAGAGGGAAAAATGCGAAGATCCTTTTAAGCAGCACCATATTCTGTGATATGTTTATAGGAGTATTTCTGAGTGGATTTGTAAGCTGAGTCTATCTTCAATTTGAAGAACAACGAATTTACTGGAGTCCGATTGAGTTATGGCGGCTTTTCTATCAATATAAAAGTAGGTAGATCTTCTTTTTTAAATGATAATGTCATTTAGGCGGTTTTACTAATTTCACTGAAAGTTTGTTTGCATTAAGCCAGAGGTAGGTGGTAGAGAGTTCATGGTTAAAGGTAGGAATTAATGTATGTAGATAGATTGTGTGCGTTATAGATAGGGAGATATCGTCAACAAAGTGTATAATTTAATAAAAAAGTAAAAGATGACATGCCATATATGTAAATTAGGAATAGAAGAGGGGGAAACAGCACATTGAAAAACTATTGATATAATTGACTAGTAAAGGGGCATAGAAAAAGGCATAGAATAAAAATCATTGTCGTTGGCTTGTCAGGTAGGAAGTGAACCAGAATTTGGCAATGTCATGGAAAACGCTTCTGTCTAGCTTATTGCAAAGAATTTTTGATTTACTAAATCGAAATCTGTATAAAAATTAAAAATACAAAAATAAATAAGTGTGAGTAATTTAAAGTATCATACATTTTGCTATGAAATTCATTAATGGCGTCAGACATGTTAACGTTTGGACCGAATCCATATCGATGAGTATGTAAGATTTTATTATCAGCAAGAAAAAGCAGAAAACTTTTGTACATTATCTTTTCGAATAATACTTGGATAAGGTTATTAGTGAGGAGATAGGCTGGTAATTTCAAAGAAAGTAATTTATTAATTGATTGGCGTAACGCGGAAGAATTCCAAATATGAAGGGAAAACACCATATAAATTTATTGAAGAGAAGAAATAATGTTTGACTAGTGGTATAAGCAATATTCTTAAATGAAAATGATGACTGATTTAAGTGAAGAAGAGGCGTTTTTAAATATTAAAATATTTGAAATTACTACAGCATTAGTAGAAGGAAAGGCGAAGAGTGACTTGTGTTTCTGGTAGACATGTAGCTTCTCGGAGAGATATTGGTTGGCGGGATGCAAGTATCAAATTATTAGCAATGGTACTAAAACAAGCGATAGATGCTTGGAGCGATGTCTGACTGATTATGCTGAGATTTTCCATTATAGATAAGTTCAGAAATATTGCGGTTGGAAGAAGTGTTAATTAATAGTTTATTCAACTTTTCCATGTGGCCTGTCTATCGAGAAAGATGGATGGAAATAATTAATTTCTGCCGAGCGTAAAATAGAAGTTAATGTTTTATAAGTTTCATAGGTAGTAAATGGAGTATTCCCCCGTATTTACTATTTAAGGAGTGTATGTTGATTGTCACTACATTTGAATATAATTTTGGTAATCCAAGGACCGGAATTCTGTGAAGTAGGGAAAATCGTCAAGCAAACATGGCAGTTTGCATTGTAGATGTTATATATATTATTAGAAAATAAATTATATTGCATTGTACATGTTATATAAATTATTAGAAAATAAATTATATCGCGTTATTTAAATCATTAAATTTATTTGAAGTAATTAGTGAGGGCCTTTCGCAGTTTGTACCGGTTCGTTTGATTGAGGTCGTGAAATGATGTGTAGAGTAAGAGCTTTCTTTTAGGTTGTAATGGGACGATGGCAAAAATAGGAAATGTAGTTAGTTATATCGGATGCAATTAGTAAAAAAATTGTGAAAAAGTTGGGTGAACCAGATATTGTTACAAAAAGTAAAGGAAGTTGAAGAGTAATGGGTAGCATGTTTATAGAAGAAATAAAGGAGAAGCAGTGACAAAGATTAATGAATCGAGTTAAGCATTGGAAGAATTAATTATATCAATATTTATGTGGCGAACTAATATGGTGAGATGTGAGGCTTTTCAGTCATAAAGTACATATAGTGGAGAGGATAGTCATTAGAGCGAAGAAGATTAGACATGATTGATGATATGCGCACTCAATAGTTTAATAATTAAAGAGCCAACAGATATTTGAACAATACAGGGTTCAATCATATTTTTTTTAAATAATATTCCGCATTTAAGCAGATTTTTGCCAGGTTAATGCATAAATAGACCCCTCTTTAGCTCTCTTATATCTGAAACTGTAAAATTGATGTACACATTAACATCAAGAGAGGTTAGGATAAAGTTCCACATCTATTGACACTAAGTATGCAAATAACTAGTAGCAATTTTGTTAAGAGTTGGAGGTCAATATGAATAGAGGAATATTAATTAGCCATTGATTTCAATTTAGAGCACGGTAGCTAGAAAAGTAAAGCATTTTTTAGTTATAATTTTGGTGAAGATGAAAACCAGCGGCGCGAACGATAAGACGCAAAATATTTCGTCCCTGTTCCAATATGTTTCACCTTTTTGGAGTAAATTCAAAGGAACTGCTCATGGGGGTTTATCACTGCGGGGTGACCTCCTTATAATGATCCTGAGTTTCGATCAATTAGGGTGGTCATGGTGGCACAACTCCCCAGTATATAATCCTAATTGTTTATAGAATAATGTTCTAACGTTTTTTTAACGTTTATATTTAACCAAACGCGTATAAATATGCATGTGCGGGTGAACGAAACATACACGCAAAAAAATACACCTTTTCGGGCGCGCCGCCGATCTTCATGTTTACCATAATTTGGGGGATAAAATCTAAATGACGTCAGATATTATATTAGGTGCTGAATGGCGTTGTTCTGTTAGAGCGGGTATTCGATCAAGAAACTTTCTTCTCTATGCAATTTTTTTAGGTTGTCATTTGTCAATTTGGGAGATCCATTCCTTTGGTAGATAATTAAATTATTTAATTAAGGGAATTAAAAAATTGATATCTTTGTCTTAAAGGACAGAGAGGAACTTTATGGTTAAGTGGAACTCAGAGAATCGAAATTTGGAGGAGAAAGTTTGGAACTTGATAGTTTTGTGTGTAGGATCAAATGTTTAGAGATGTCATTGTTTGTAGAAAGGTGAGCTATATTTACCCTTAATGGGAATGGGCACGCCTTTAGAAAAGTGAATTAATACTAGTAAAAACTATCCAAACCGTTCGGATACTTTCATAAAAGCTATAAGAAGACACATGATTAATTTGGCCATTATGCTAGGAAAACTTGATACCAATATGGAAGCCAAATTTACGTAAGATTGATTTGTAGAGGAAGAACTCGATTGAGATGAATTGCAGAAAGGATTTATGTTTATCTGTTTAAGTTCTGAGGAATATGAAAATAGGGATCCGTAGGGAGAAATAAAATTACCAATCTTTTTAATTGTGTTGTTGTAATCACGATATTATTGAAAGACAGCACCACAGTAAGAGCATAAGTTAGTATTTTAAGGGCACTTTTGGGTAGTATGATTAAGTTTATACAAGCCGAAGAAATTATAAGGGATATATATATATATATATATATATATATATATATATATATATATATATATATATATATATATATCACCGTCTTACTATTAAGTAGAGAAATATGAAAATTAATTAGATAAGATCGCTATCAAGTATAGTTTTTTCATCACTTGCGAGCGAAAAGTAAAATTAGAAGATTTCGTTCATAAAAACACGTAGACTTGGTCATTAATCAGATTCGTAATCTCGGCATGATATCTGCGTCGTTATTTTCATATGTTAATTAATGAATAAAAACAGTAAATTTAAACCCAGCATTTTAATTTAATACCTAGCTCTTCAAAGTGAGGGTCGCAACCCCCAGGGGTCGGTGCGAGCGAGTTTGAGGGAAGTCGCGTAATGTTTTTAGCACATAACTAGAATAATGGCATTATAAAGGGCATTTCAAATAATTCAGAAAAATATCCAAACGTATGAATAAGTAAGGTTTAACGGATAAGCGAAATATTTTGAAATGACGGGGCTAAACGAAAACAGTTAAAACTATCAGAAAAGAAGAAAGCATACATAATACCAGACTTACTAAATTTAGTAAATTAATACTTTTTTTAAAATGTACAAACGTTAATAAATAATGACTGTTCAAAACATGTTTTTTGAAACCTATTGCCTACTTCCTATTTACCGATATTGAGTCAGTCACGGTCAGCACCGCGCGTAGCACTGCATTAAGTGCAGGTGAATATATTTCGGAAGTGCAGTGCAATAAAAACCGCGCTATAAATCGGGTACACTTTGTCTTCCACCTAATGATACTTTACTAATTTACTTATTTACATCTTGGGCAAATATTGTACTACTTCATCGTGGTATAATATTCTTTCAATACGTGCATAGTGTCGGCTTATTTAGCAAGACCACGCAATGATAGATATTAGGCCTACAATTTTGTCTTATAATCTGCTTTTATGTATTTTTGCATTGAATTGATAACAAATTTTAATAAATTTTTAAAAGTGATTTTGTGATTAAGTATTTTTTTTTTTGTAATTGCATTTATTTAATTGATAAAATAATAATTGATTGGGGAAGTTCAAATTAATTTTTTACAACCCCTGTTCATAATTCCATTTTTTTTAACTTTTAGGTTACAATATCTAGATTTTTAAGTTTATAGTTATTAAAAATCCTATCCTAAGGATAAGTGGTTAAAATCAAAGACTGAAACTTCAGGCGCTTCAGAGGTTGTGAATTCAACAAAAGCTGGACAACTAAGTGGTAACATGGAAAAAGCAGATGCTAAGGCTAAACATTCTCACATAAAAAAAGAAAAATACAATGAAACTTACTTACAATACAGATTTACATTTACCTGTATCCATAATGAGCATCGACCAATTTGTTTGATTTGTAATGGGTGTTTGGCAAGTGAAAGCATGAAACCTACAAGATTAAAGAGAGATCCTAACAGAAAGCATGAACCTTTCAAGATTAAAGAGAGATCCTAACAGAAATCCTGCTTTCTATGCTAATAAGCCTATGGAGCTTTTTGAGAGGATGTTGTATTCTTCACAAAAGCAAACGTTAACCATGGTAACTCGTGTACTTCCTAACTCGAAACGCTTACAAGCGTCTTATGAAGCCTCTTACCTAATTGCAAAGTTTATAAAACCATTCACAATCGGTTAAGAACTTGCTCTACCAATAGCAATCAGAATTACTGAAATTATCCATGGGAAAAAATATGCAGATGAAATAAGAAAAATTCCCATGTCAGACACTTCGGTGGCTAGACGAATTTTGGAAATTAGCAAGAACAATTTAGGCACCTAATTGAAAGAATTATAGGAAATCCCAAATTTGCAATCCACTTGGATGAAACAACAGATATTGAAAATATGGCACAATTATTGGTGTATATCAGGTATTGATACAATAACAATGTTCATGAATTTTTACTCTTTTGTAGGCCGTTAGATGGACACACCAGAGGTGAGGCAATTTTTCAAAAAGTAACTGAATTTTTCAAAGAAGTGGGATTAAAATGAGAAGACTGTGTTGGGTTTGTACCGATGGTGCGGCAGCAATGAGAGAAAGAAATGTTTGCTTCCACGCTAAGGTCAAGTCTGCAAGCAATGGACCTATTACTTTCACCCCTTGCATGATTCATCGAGGGGTGCTTGCAGCAAAGAAATTTTTTGCACAATAAAACGTAGTACTACAAGATTAATTGAAAATTATTAATTATATTAAAAGCTTTTACTCCATACAGAAGTGTGATAGCTGTCGAAGGGTCGTGCTTTGAAAAGGCTAGTGGTGTTAAAAGATGAAGTTATCCTATTTCTATCAGAAAGTAACTCAGATTTGGCAAAATGCTTTCGAAACTAAAACTGACTTTGTACATTATGATACTTGTCGGATATATTTGCAAACTTAATGAACTTAATTTATCTTTGTAAAGAAAAAACACCAATATTTTTACATTGACAAAAATATATATATGGTTACGAAAAGTAACTAATAGTTCATATGAGATGTTTTCATGTATGGATGACTTCATCACAGACAACGAGTTGAGTGTTGATATAATTAAACAAACTATAAATTACCACTTAACAAGCCTCGAAACTCATTTCAAAAAATATTTTGCGCCAGAATTAGATGTCAGCCTATTCGACTGGATTCAAAATCCATTTAGTAATGAAATAGAAAGAGTAAAGCATCTCTCATTAGAAGCGCAATGAGAGTTTGCAGAACTTTCATGCGATGCTAGTCAAAAGTAGACTTTTCTAAAAAAAAGCTTAAACACCTTCTGGATTGGCATCAAAACAGAACATCCAATAATGGCCGAACTAGCCATGATTGACCTTCTCCCCTTTGCCTCCACTTATCTGTGTGAAACGGCTTTTTCGACGCTAACCTCTAAAAAAACAAAGCATAGATCGAGTCTGAAAGACAAAGAAATGATATTGACACCCGCCATCACCAAAATAGAGCCAAGATTCGATCTTTTATGCCAGAACATGCAAGCACATTAGTCCAATTAAAGGTATTGCTAATCTTATATTTTAACTTACCAATATTCTATCTAATTGATTTTACTTTTATTCTTGGGGTAATTCGGTTAAGGGGGTCACAAAATAAATGGCTGTTGAAAGGGGATCGTGATGAGAAAGGTTTGAAGAGCCCTGACTTAATATGTCGAGGTAGCTGTGGAACAGAAATTAGTTAAATGAATCAAAGGAAAGTAATTAGAAAACTTCATCAATTTCTAGATCGTCTAAGGCTAAACATAGACCCTATCATTATATTTAATATGATTAGAACACTTAATATTAATCTCGCGAAGGACTTTCATATACCTGTCGTGGTATAGGTTTCTATATACCATACATATATCTATTATATTCGATTTTAGAGTGCGCTGGGTTTCATTTTAATACCTTTTGTCGGCAGGGTCCGATTACGAGGTCAGATTCTCGTAAATGAGGGCTAATCCAATATAGCTACTTTAATTCTTTATTGGCTGAGTATTCAAAGTCTCATTTTCTTACACGGCTATGATGAGCTCAAATGTTGAAAGTAAAGGAGTCGACAAAAATAGACTTTAATAAATATTAATAATTTAAGTTGAATGGTACAACAATAAAAGACATATAATAAGACAAATAGTTACAATGGTTAACTGGCAAAGACTAAGATTAGGTATTCAAAATGCAATAAAATGTGTAGGCTGGATTGAATTAAAATTTGGCTTTACAAGGGGACATAGTAAACATACATTGATAATGGGGGAAGATTAGGTGGCAATTATAAATTTGGGAAGCTAAAATATTTGTTACAATACCTTATACAAAATGTAGGGGGGGGACGATGGTCGTGTCCTGCAAATTTTTGATAGAGGTTTAGTCACTTCGACGGGGTCCACGGTCAACTTGCTCAGAGTTGAAGTATTCCTTTGAGATGACGAGGGGCAGAGCTCCCGAGAGTGGAGGCTGTGAATTTTTCCGGTGTAATTTCTTCAAATAAAATGGAGGGTGAGTTTTCTTCTGAGACGTCAACGGGTTGTTTGGACGACTATGCGTAATTAAGGGGGTATTACGCAAAGATCAATCTTCAATGAAGCCTTTTGGGACAAGAATTGGGTTCTTCTTTGGAGATGGAGACGTTGCACGGAGTCAGAGTGGTATTGTTACGGTGAGAGGATTCTTGACTAATCCAGGGTAGATATTTGTTTTATCCAAGGAAGGATATTAGATTTTATCCCGCAAGGTCCTTGCCTTCGGCGTTCGACAACCCGAATCGAGGAGGAGTAAGATAGTCTGTTCCACCTGAGTTCTTCTCGCACAATCTCCTTGATTCCTGGCGACACTGGTAAATATGTACGCCTGGAGTGAGGGAGCTTACCCCATAGAAGGGGACACTATCGTCCATCGTTTGAGTAAATGCGAACGCGGCTTCGGCTGTCGTTTACCTCAGGCAATCTCTGCGTGGCTGGAAGGGGGAAGGTTACGGAGAAGAGTCCTTGTCTAAATACCCGGATTGATAAGGGATGCATTCCTCAGCTCGCTCCTGTTGCTTCTCACGCTTTTGAGCTTGGAAAATTGCTTCTAAGCGGCAACGAGGTCCCACACGTGAAGGCAATGCTTAAAAGCAACTTTATTTTTCCCATCACGTGCTTGTTCCCTCACAATATTCAGTGTCAAGAAATTATTCGGATCCTCGCACTTGATAAATATATGGGGCATAATCTAGGTTATTTTTAATTAAGAGCAACGATTCGGCTCCACCTGTACAGAGCTATCCCAGGGAAAGTCAACCGCAAATGTCAACCCTGCGCACAGTGTAGGAGGTCAGGTGTGTGCAATGACACCACGCAAAGATTCCATAGTTGATACAACGTAGAATGGGGTAGGGTAGAATTTGAATTGCTTAGGTCTTTATTCTCTCCTCAACGGATCACATGGGTGACAAAAACATCCAGTGGACGTATAGTCTCGAGGAGAGCATTCAGGTTTGGTTCCGAAGGGACGATGAGCATAAACTACCTGATGGAGAATCACACCAAAAACGTAATGCAGATCAGCACAGGCGAAGGAGGCCATCGTTGTGGAGTGACGATCGCTTGATGTCAAATCTGTTTTACCAATTATTATTAAAGAAAAGAGAAAGTTAAAAGTTATATTAAAAGTCCATTTAAGAGACTTGATAATTTTATCAGGAAGTGCACCCAGCAAGATTTTATTCATTTAAATAATTATTATACTATTTTATCCATGACAATACCATCAAATTTTTGTGTTGAAGAACCGCTACATTTTTATCAAAGGTTTTCTAATATTGAATTTGAATGAAATTAGGTGTTTCATCGTCAAATTCTGATCGGTTAAGAAAAGCTGGTGATCTTCTACTTTCAAAGTTGCATCCAAATCTACCTATTCGATGAATATACCTTTCACACGTTTTAGTTTCCATATCTTTATCACTTTCTTTAAAATATTTTAAAACTTTTTGGGTGCAAGATATTGTATTTGGTACCATATAGTTTGAAATGGTAGAGAGGTCTCAGAAGTAGAGTGATAGAGAATGCTTTGGGCTTGAGTGGGGAATGCGCTAAGAAGACAAAGGAAATATGCTCGTACTATCACTGCTATATGTGAGTGAGACTAAAGTGAGGTAGGAAAAATAAAGCCCTTAAGTAAGAGCTTACTGAATCAACAATTTAAATCGGAGGTTTAGTGTTTGAAGTTAAAATAGTGATGAACGATAGATGAATATGTGTAAATAGACTTGTGATGAAGATAGAGGAAAGTGAGTGCTAGGTCTAATGATTTGGAGGACTGGGTAAAATGTACGTTTCTTATGTGAAAGTGTATTTGTGATAAAAGGAGGCTGAAATAGGAGTAGGTGGATGGCATGTAGGAATGGCGAACTAAATGCTACATCATATAACATTTTATTGATATTATGGCCAATTTGTTGTCTAACATATGATTGAAGGCATTCCTTTTAGGCCTTAATAAGTGATACGCGTTGGGTGGATTTTAATTAGTACTAGTAATAGACGAATACATTAATAAAATATCAGTTTTGGTATGGCGATTTTCAAAGACACAGACGTTAAGACCCTCTATCTACCAATTAAAGAAAGGTGCGATAGAAGAGGTGTCTTTAAGGCCCGCTTCAACGTACAGAGGGAAGTAGCATATAGAAAGAGGGAGAATTTTCTTCATTCAAATGATGCAAAAGGACGACCCCCCTCCCCCCCATGCAACAAAGACAACTAAGAGGAAAAGGCAATAAGTTGTCAGAGCCAGAAAAATAGTGGTCTAAGAGCTTGAGATAGCTTCAATGAGGAAACAGGTTGGATAGGAGTGCGGTGTTTAGATCTCATAGGAAAGAAGGTGAACATTGAAAGTTATTTTAGATTGAATAATTATTCAGTGCAGTACATGGGGCAGAGTAGAATCAGAGAAACTCCCTCTTCGAAGCTTCTATGCTGCAAAGTTTTGAACGAAAGCATGAATTACTGCCTAAACTATCGTAATCAAAGTTGTAGCGGATATGGCTAAGATTAAATTGAAAACAGAGAAGACTTGTGGCTATTATTAACCTGTGCTTTGAGAGAAAATACCTATTAAAGTTAACGCCTCAATTGTTAAGTGTCATGAAAAGGCCTCAGAGTGCTACAAAATTGAAAAAAGGAAAAATAGTTTTACAAGGAGAGACAACCGAAGGGGTACCTACACTGAACACCTCAATTTAGTGGGCATCGATTTTAATTAAGTTGTTCCAGAGCCATCCGTTGAGTGATGATATCGTATGCGGATTTCCAATAGTTTCAGAAAACGAGACTGAGGAGATGAGAGATAGGTTTGCATGTCATCAGCATAGAAATGGACTGATAGACTGAAGTACCAAAATGCACTTCCTCCGCATTGAACAGAACAACAGAATAAGTTTAAAATGATAGGTACGATGAGATCTAGTCATAGGCAGTTGCAGACTACCTAAAATTCCTGAAAAGAATGAAAATGAAAAGTGTGTTTTTCAGCAATGAAGGGAGGCAAGACATCGGATAGTAATGGAATGGAAGGCAGACTAGCATCAGATGCTCAAAGAGTCGGGTAGTTTCATTTAAGGGAGCTGATTTATAGACGAGTTAGCCTTGAAGCAAGAAGAGAAGACCTCATTAAAGATAGAAGAGGAAATGTGATTTAGAATCTACCCCTTCAATGACATTTCAAAGGAACAGGATTTGAAAGATGGAACAATAACTTTGCTGGCTGCCATTTATAGGCTAGGTTTATTAAATACCCGGTCAAGAGCAGCGTATTTTAAATCATATGACACCAAACAAGATAATAATTAGGCGTTAAAGATGCTAATAAGGGCAGTAAGAGAACAGATTGGAATTGGTGATAGAGATTTGGATGGAATGAGTCGAGAGGTAAACCAGTCTTTTTTAAATAAAGAAAGGTTATTTCCTTTGGAGAAACAGGAATGAGAAAATTGAGTTGGGCGGGAGAGAGCCTGTGGCGTCAGAGGAGAAAAGAAAAGGACAAAAGATCTGATTAATCTGTGTGGATTGTTTTGTTATCAACGTGGTTACGGCGTGTGTGAGCTTTACTGACAGATTTCAGAAGTTTGCAGTAGGAGTAAATATACCTAAGTCGCCTCTCCCAGGTGCAGATGTGCTTTTTTGCTTTCTAAATAGTATCATAAAACTAAATAAGGGGCCATCATCAAAATTAGTCGGGTTGCATGAACTTCAAAGCAGTATAGTGGATCGGGGGAAGAGAAAAACCATACGCGTTAAGCTCAATTTTAGTAGTACTGGATTCCAACGAGGGGAAAAGGAGGGAAGCTCCAAGATCATCAGTTCTTGGTCAAAGGAGGAGTGTTGCAAGCTATGGCGCGACCAAGAGTAGGGGCTACCCAAGGGTTGGGTAAATAATGACGAGAAAAACAGACATATAAGGAAAGTGGTGTTAAAATGCTGTGGAAGGGCCCGATATCGAGACCCTAAGAACTTTGAAACATAAAACAAAAGTTTATCAATATTTCGATGAATTTAGCTTGGATAGAAGACAAATTGAGTTAAGAAGCAAAACTCCAGAATATTGCGAATTCATATGCATGCAGTAGTGTGGTGATAGATTTTGAAATCACCAAGGATAACCTAGGTTAAGGACGGAATACAAAGGTCCATGTTTAGAAATTCATAAAATTCATTGAAGAAACTATCAGAAGAAAACTTCTAAAGTGTAGCTCTTGAAAAGTGGAATTATTAGTACCCATACAGACAGGTAACGACGAAAATGGCGTCAGGCTGATAATAGAAATAGGATTCTTCCACATCGAAGAGTCGTAATTTTTTAGATATAATAAAGTCCGAAATGATTTCATCTTTATTCCTATTCAGCGAATGACCGTGTAGAAACCAGTCAGGGAGGGGATGAGATTAGAGGAAGAAAAATTGTTGTTACGATGAATGATAAGATGGGAGATCATGAAAATAGGTTTTATTCTCGTTTTCTTTCTTGTTATTTTTGTGTACTTATTGTTATTGATTTTATATATCTCCTTATTGTTATTTTCGGTGTTGCCACGGTTATAGCTGTTGTTCTTTTTATATCGTTGTCGCTATTGTTTTTTGTTTATATTATTAATGTTGTTTTATTTGTCATGGTTATAGATATTGTCGTTATTTTCTGTTGTCATTTTTCCCATCGTTTCTTTTATTATTGTTATCCTTGTCATATTTGTCGTTTTAGTTAGTGTTATTCTGGGGAGTTGTGGTCTTTGTTGCCGCTCCTGTTGTTCCCTTTGTCGTCGTCGTCAAGGTTCTGTTGATGTTGTTGCATTTTTTAGAACAATTTTTTTATTTCTTGTATAGTTGTAATTGTTATATCGAGGAGAAGCAAAATTATTATGACCAAAAATAACATCTAGAGACTAAAAATATAAAATCCACATTTAAAGGTAATTTATGTTATCAGAAAATATGACGACAAAAAGTTATTTTAAAATATTACAACTTTACAGTTTTGCCACTAATTGTATCAAGTAATAACGAGGATATCGCTTCTCCACTCTATTGAGTGCAAAAAACGATGGAGTCAATTAATTATCCACTAAATCCTATTTTCCAGACTTTCTTTCAATTTAAGCTTATGAACGAGAACTAAAAGACCATCAAAGGACAGAGGATAATAACATGCTCTATTAATTACTGCCGCTAATTAATTATTAATATCATAAAGGAGATAAATTCATTTTTATATAAAACATTTGACTTTACTCCTTTGTATCTATGCACGCCAATAGTCAACAAGGTCAAGAGACATAAGTCGCGTGCACTCAATTATTCTGACTAATAATCTTATGACCATATGACCTTACGACCTTAAAAACCTTTAGCAAGTGGCGCAATCCGACCCATTGTTAGTTTTATTTTAATAATCCCCGGACTAACCTTAGGAGGACCTTGGTAATTATATCATTCGAAGAACAATGTAAAATAACATAGCAGATTTTAAAATTCGTTCCAATCGGCTGAATAGTTACGATGTTATTGCCAAAAGACTCATTGAAATGTAAAATGGTTACCATCCAACCAACCGACAGATCGACATCGTACTTATAGAGTCGCGTCCACGCGACTAAAAATGCGAGTGAAGACAAACAATGCAAAGATTGTATGAAAATATTTAGCTGACAACTACGGCGTTACTGATTAAAAAAAATAGCTAAGCGTTGCTCTATAAATGAGGTTTTCAAGTTGTAAACGTTATTTATTGAGTCTAAACCCATAAAACATGGACTTGTAGGGCTCGAATCTTAACTCACCGTCACAAACTGATGTAATTTATTATCTGTAATTGACTTATCACAAAAGTACTAATAACTATTAATAGAGATCTATAAATACTCATTGAGTATTTATAGTCTGATCATTCTGACATCCCACAATGGCAATATTTTTAAATCAATAAATAAACGGGGAGGGTAATTCTACGAATTAACGACTCCACAGTTTTGGCAGGAAAATTTACTTTCAATCTACTTTCTTGTTCCATCTGAATTTTCTTTTGTTATTTATTCGGAGCGGTAAGCAAGTTTCCGATTTATAAGCACTTAAACGTAATATTTTATTTTATAGAAGCATAAGTAGAAATTTTAGAGGCATATATAGTGAAAGTGCTACATGACATTTTGTGTATTTTTCCAAAATAAAAATATTTATGATAAAGTGCCATTGATTGCGTTTTATTCGTTAATCTGTAAGAATTATCAGAGGGGAGAATATTATCAAACATTTAGATCGATTTCCTAGGCTGCATGTCAGATAAATGTTTTCAAAACAAATCGTCTTTGATTAATTGACAGAATTTTTCCCTAAAATAATCCAAGAATGTAATTATTAATGAATACTAGAATTATTCATTATAAATCAAGGAAAAGATTCAACATAGTATCACATAAACGATTTCTGAATAGAGTTGAGTTCAATGTATTCGTGGGAATTCACTTAAGTGAATTAAAACTTGGGCAACGGAACGGAACCTACGACTTGTACCGATGGTGTTGCATTAGGCAATAGTACGTAAGTGGTGTGCCGTAGTTTTATATTTCAGAGATTAAGACACTCGCTGGTAAGACCTTTATTAGGGAAAATAGTTCAAGGGTTTCGGTATGGAAAAACGGAAAACCTCTTGGAATTAGGCCACAACAATCGAAGAGGTAATTTCAATGTGAATGTGAGCTAAGGCAGAATTAAGAGTTTGAAATTAATGCTAATCAAAATGTACATATGTAATAAATAAGCTAAATATGCTTACACCTGTGATGGCATAGGTAGTTAGTGTATACACACTTTGATCCCTTACAATTCTTCGTACGAAGAACTTCCAGTTTTTCTCAAGTTGCCTATCAAACCAAACACATAAAGGGTTAAATACAGACATAAGAAACTCTAGTTTTTAAATCTTTTTGTAATCATATTTTAAATGTGTTTTTCCCCGAAAAATGTTTTTTAAATGCTAATGCGAGAGTGAAAATGATTAAAAAAAAAGAATTCCTCGACAATCGAAGATAAACTTTGAGAATTTCGTGCATTCATGTTTGAATGTATCGAAGTGTATTTCCATGCCTGCTTCTTTATTTATAAAAGGAGATTTGTGTGGCACCGTTTCTACGTGTATGTATATTCAATATGCTCTTATACGTGTCATTTGTTGGCATTATATGAAAATAGGAAGAGTAACTGGTATAGAAATCAATTTAGAAAATAAATTATTTGTTTTATGAACTCAAAGCACATCAAAGACCAAATCTTGACATCGAGCGTATTTACGAAATATAAATGCCAGTGTTTCGATAACTTGCGAAATGTCCAAGTTATGTATTATGAATGAGTTCATCCCTTTTTGCGTGGCGATTGAGAGAATAAGCTAAATTTATATACCGGGCATTGCAAAAGTCCTGTTACACTCATTATGACGCTATCAACAAAGAACACGATGATAGTGTTAATGTTTTTATTATTTTCTGTTTTTATTAATGTAGCCATTCTCGACTGCGAGCACACGCTCCAGGAGAGACCTGAAGGCCTCGCATAAATTGGGGACGAAGTCCTTCTTCATGCTGGCCTACACGCAGTTGACGGAAGACTTCAGCTCGTCTAGGTTGCTGTGGCGGACCTTGCAAGACTTGCCCTCGACACGCGTCCACACGCTGTAGTCAAGCGGATTAAGGTCAAGAACTGCAACGGACAAAATTCCTTCTAACAGAAGTTCATGTTCGACCCCAACCACTCTTGCCCGGTCTTGGTCGTGTTAGCCATGGCACCATCCTGCTGGAAAATATAGTCTACCTTCTTCGTGATCTTTCTCACCCAGAGGAGGACTCTTGTGGACAAGATATCACCGTAATCGGCCACTGTGAGCCTGTAACCAGCCGCAAAACACACCGGCGGCATTTTCTCGCCCATCGAAGCCACGACACTGAGCATCGTCACGGAGGCCGGCGCTTGGCCGTGGATACGTAGCGGACCTCGGAGACGTCCTGGCCGAAGCTTAGCACGTGCTCGTTCTGTTTGTTAATGCCTGGATCAACCTTGAAAGAATTTTTTATCATAAAAAATAAGAATTCGATTGACATGTTTCTTCAAGTGGTTAAGAAGGCGAGAACAGCGCTCCCTACATTGTTCTAGCATATGTTCGGTGAGCATAGGTGAATATATGAACACCATATAAACTTTTAGTACTGGAGAATAAATAAACATAAGATAAGTCCTTTAGTTTGGGAGAATGAATGATCATTATCTAACATCATCTTTAGTTTGGGAGGATAAATGAATATTATATAACACCTTTAGTACTGGAGAATAAATGAACATTAGATAAGTCCTTTAGTTTGAGAGAATAAATAAACATTTTATCGAACCCTTAGTTTGTGAGAATAAATGAACATTAAATAAGCCCTTTAGTTTGGGAGAATAAATGAACATCATATAAAACCTTTAGTTTCGGAGAATAAATGAACTTTATAATATGAAACCTTAGTTTAGGAAAATAAATGAACCTTATATAAAACCATTCACTTATAAAAAGTAAAATGTGTAGCGGAAAATAATTTTCCACATGATCCATTTTTTTATTCCCTTTGCGCACAATTCCACTTTAGCTTGACCATAATGGCTTGGATCAAATTGAGATATTAAAGAGGCCAAACGATCACGGCCACAGAGGACGCAAAGTTTGATGAGGATTGTGAGAGCGAAGATTTTATTAATAATCATGCCATTTTATGCCGTTTTTTCGGTTTTTAATATTTAATATAAATTAAATATGTGAAGAAACAGCAACATATTTTCTAACAAAAATGTCTACTTCAAGCATTAAGTGGTGCTATTTACCACTCGTTTCCTGGACGATATCCCCTTTTCGCATAACGAAGTTCACATAAGGATCAAAATGACAATTACTGGCGAGCCCAATGGCAGTAGATGCCGGTCTGCCTTGAGGGATGCATCGGGTAGAAATCTTTTTGACACCATCCAGCGACTATAGAACCATTGTGATACTGCCAGGATTATGTGGATATGAGATCCCCCATAAGGTTATTTGGATTGTATGTGCCAGCATAGCGGTGTTGCAATTAGCAATGTGTGTTATGTGCCTGTTAGTGCTTAGGGATCGTCGGAAATTTATGCGACAATTTAACTATCCTGGGTTTCCTCAGGACAAACCAACCCTCACATTTCAATGTTACGACGGGACGAGGAAGGAACCATTTGTGAGACCTCTTGTTCTATTGTGGACCCTCCTCCCAGGCCGGTTTTTATCCACACATCAATGATTCTATTTTCCTACGCTCGGTCCTTTGTTTAATTCTACCTTTTACTTTTGAGTCGAGGTTTGTAAATAGAAGATGTACACAAAGTTGATCGAGGTTCATAAATATATACATGATTTTAAAGTTCTATTGATCTCCCTTTGCACCTTTTTTTCCTTGTTGTGTATGCGGCATATTACCCTTCTTTCTCCACAGTTACTTACTCTCGCAGGGAGGAGTATCAGCATATACGCCAATTGACATCCATCTCGTGACGCCGCTGAAGTTTTTGTTGTCCGCTCACTGAGATCGAATTGCATGGCAAAGAAGATCAGAGACGGCGGAGCGCAATTACAGATCCACGCCAACTGTTTTGATGCACGTAAATTCCCACCCCTCTTATTTCCTTGTCGGTTTTATGTTGTTTTTTGTCATCCCCTATTCAACACACTGTTGTTACGCAACGCCATTTGATGGACCGCTACATTGATCCTTTCTGTCAAGATTGCTCGGTCCTCCAGACAGTAAGACACCTTATGGTTGGATTTCCTAATCCTGGAATGGAAGGTGAGATGTGAGTGGTACCTATCCAAGTTTCGCGAGGGGTGGAGTTCATACTGCCTCTCGCTAGTCCTTGGGAGGGACTCCTGCTCGCCGGGTTGTGGTTCAATTATTTAGGTTGTTGGCTGCATATTTGGGCCTCTAATTTAGGAGTGCATCACTCCACCCCTGAGTATACCCTTTTTCTTTGGGTTTTTTTTTAATTTATCGGCCAATTATTTGGAGTTTATTGGTTTGTAAAGTAGCCAAAAATAGGCTTTTTTACAATTTTGGCGCTTGTGTCCTTGCTGTTGCCCGAGAAGAGAGGTTAAAATCAAATAAAACTTCCTATAATAATTTAACCTAAGTCTTTTTGCTTGCCCAAGGTCAGTAGGATGCCCAAAACCTTTAACCGTCGGACCTTAGAGAGTGAAATTATCAAAATATTATTAGAATCATCACGAAATTACGCCGACGGGATTCTAAAATCAAGGTTCGATGATTATCAGGTTAGGCATGGTGGTCGTCACTATATTTCTCTCATTTCATCCTTTGTATAATGGTTGCCTTTGTATAATGGTAACCTCAATATAATGGTTGCCTTTGTATAATGGAAACCTCACTAGAATGGTTGCCTTTGTATAATGGTTGTCTTTATTGAATGGTTGCCTTTGTATAATGTTTACCTTAGGATAATGGTTGTCTTTGTAGACTTGTTGCCTGTGTATAATGGTTACCTTTGTATAATGGTTGTCTTTGTAGAATGGTTGACTGTGTAAAATGGTTTCGTTTGTATAATGATTGCCTTTGTAGAATGGTTGCCTTTGTAGAATGGTTGTCTTTATATAATGGTTGCCTTTGTTGCATAAAGGGGAAAAGGGTGTATTTTTATTTTTGTCGATGCCCGCCGACCCCCCACCTTGTAGGATAGCAGCAGATGTCGGCAGTTAACATTTTTAGTAACTATTAAAAACCAAGATCCTCAACCTCTCTGCTTTGGACATCTTTTCTTTCACACTTCTTTTAACGATCATCTACACATTAAAATTATATTCTTTTTTGCAATCCGACGTGTAAAATTCACCTTCTCGTTAAGCCCATTTAACTGACCTTAAATTTAACCGATATTGTTTTGTGGTTTTGTTCTCCATTTGGCGCAGATCTTTTTGCCTCGTCTCAAATCACGTAACTCGCCGAATGGGGCCGAAGGCCACGGACCAAAAACAGTAGTTATCTAAAAAGACTAAAACATAACGAAAACATTACTATAATTAGCAAAACTCGGTTAACACAATTAGAGGTGAGGGATTAGTAGTAGTAGTAGTAATAGTTGTAATAATAGCAGTAATAATAATAGTAACAGTAGTAGTAATAGTTGTAATAATAGTAGTAGTAATAATAGTAACAGTAGTATCAATATTAGTAATAGTAGCAGTATTATTAGTATTAATAGTAGTAGAAATAGTAATAGTTGTGTACTTTTTAGATTTCACATCCCATTCACTTCACTTTCTTCAGGATTATTTTTGAAGGGAAAAGTCGTGCTGCTTTTATTGTACAATGCATTTTACTCTGGCGCTTCATCAAACGCTATTTGACATCTTCAGTGCCAATGAAATTAATCGATACTCACTTGTTTTATGTGGGCAAGATAGACAGGGGTAGTGGAGGTTGGACATGGCCTAAGATGCACATAAATTGTTAAATTATGTGATGGATAATTTGTGTATACAATTCCTTCGTTTATTTGATGGTTTATGTGATGGATTATATGATGGATTATGTGATGGATTATGCGATGAATTATGTGATCGATAATTGGTGAATACAATTCCTTCGTTTATGTGATGGTTTATGTGACGGATTGTATGATGGATTATGTGATGGATTATGTGATGGTTTATGTGACGGATTGTATGATGGATTATGTGATGGATTATGCGATGGGTTATGTGATGGATAGTTCGTGCATACAATTCCTTTGTTTATGGGATGGATTATGTGATGGATAATTTGTGTATTAAATTCCTTCGTTTATATGTTCAAATCTGATTTATTTTGCTTTAGCAAATTTGGGGTTTTTTTTGACATTTGTAAATTAGGGTTGGTCTTATTCTTGTTGGATTTTTTTTTTTTGGGGGGGGAGTAAATTTTGGATCTTTTGAGTTTTGGTGTGCTTAAATCGTTTGATGGGGGGAGGGTGGTATTCACGATATAATATATATATACAATATGTATATATATATATATATATATATATATATATATATATATATATATATATATATATATATATATATATATATATATATGAGTATATGCAGTACCATGCAACGATTGCCATAAAGTTTATATAGGGGAAACGAGGAGAAATCTAGACAAGAGATTGTACGAAAACAAAAGAGATATTAGAGAGGGCAGCGAAAGTAGTGGAATATTTTGCCATGTTAGAGACAAGAATCATACGATCGATTTCAATGGAAGTAAAATGGTATTTAAATCGGCTAACTATGTTAAGAAAAGAATCGTAGAATTGAGCTTGATATCGTCAGTTCCTAATTTAAATCTATCTGAGGGTCAATTTTCTTTTAATCCTGTAATAAGATCGCAAATAAACACAATAGTAAAATGCAAGCCCTTCAATATGTTTAGGCCTACCCATCCCCCCCCAGATTAGCCACAAGTAGGGGATTGGGGGAAAAAAGAGGGGATCTTGTGTTATGCTTATATGCATTTCTCTTATATTTTCTGCCCAGTGTCAGTTGAAAAAGGGTGTGAGATACACCGAAACTGTTCTGAATTCAATTGTCTTCGGAGAATGTGATTTAATTCATCATATATATATATATATATATATATATATATATATATATATATATATATATATATATATATTTATTTGTGTGTGTGTGTATGTGTGTGAAAATTTCGATAAATCTCGAGAAAAATTGTACGGTTAGTATATAGCAAAGGTTGATAACTGTCGTGGTATTTTTGTTGTTGCTTTAGAGCGCCAGTCTGATCCTATTAATTATGAAAGACAACAATACTTCAATATTGGCTGAGTGGACTTTTTAATTTCCTTATTGTTGAGAGAGTGTCACAGCGTTTAATCCGTTTTAAAGAAAGAGCCCGTTAAACACGTAAAGGATCCATTGAAACACCACAATTATCCAAAAATAAATATATATTTGAAATTTATCAATTAACTACAAAAAATATATATATTTACAATCACCTAATAAGTTTAACGGAGCTAACCATACTTGAAACTAGGCCTATTTCAGAAGCTATTCATTCATGTCCAAATTAAAATAGGCTCCAAGTAAACAAACCATTTGCTGATTAGGTTTTTTTTTTAGTGACACTTTTAGATTAACCTTATACTTCAAATTAAATTTCACTCTTCTAACTGTAAATAAGACGGGGTTCGCTAACAATTGTTTCTACTTCAGTTAATTTGAGTACCGTAATAAACTCATACTAATGCAATACGAATATAAATGGTCATTCTAACTTGCATAAAAGAAAGGATCAGGGATTGCCAGATGTCACTAGATGGCTTTTCTCGCGCTTCGTTGTGTTGGAGCGGCCAAGTGTAGATTTTCCTTGAGATAGGAGGGAGGTATGGGAATCCGATGTCTAATTCTTCGGTTCTACGTAAAAACGCGGAGGGAGGAGTTGTACTCTCTGGCTCAAGGAGTGCTCTTCTGGATGCTCTTGAAGCCTCTTTGTATCTTAGTCTTTTTCGAGGGGTTGCCCACTGGATTTGGGGGTATACGAGGAGCTTTTGAATTTTCTGGAAAACTTGGATCTTCCTCGGGTATGTTTTCTTCTTTTCTCTTCGGTATTAAGATCGCAATTTGAGAGTCACTCAATGGTGACTGGTTCTTCTATTATCTTATTTGCGAAATTCTTGTTTAGCACTTGGTCCAGCCAAGCTTCTTACTAAGCCTGTGCAGAATACTTTGGCCTGGCACCGATACAAAACGTAACGTTCTAAGTTATTTCGAAATTTGGGTGAGGCACCGATCTTCTCGAACTGGTCCTCTATCGTCTCTCACCGAATAATTTTTTCTCTTTCCTTCAGGGGCTTATTTATAGCCTGGCGACCACCCCATCTAAGGGAAAATGGGCGAGGCCGCAGAGGGAAGAAGGAGGGGTGAGGAGGGTGGCACCGCGGTGCCCAAGTCGGCTTGTTAATTAGAGGCTCTACCAACCGTCACCATCCTTGGTGTTCCTTTTGACTGGCACCGCTTTTTGTGGCGATTTAACCACGGGCCTCCGGATCTCGTAGGTAATTGGATCCTTTGAGCACTGCGTAATGGCTTTTGGTGGTCACCTTGGCACAGTGGCTCGCTCCCGACTATTTATGCAGCGGAGAGATCAAAAAGGGTAGGCCGTTTGACTGTTATTCCGCTGGCTAACGTTCCCACGACTCTCCTCATGGGCTCAATTCTCGGGCTTTCTCCACAGGGAGAAGGGGAATTTAACGTATATGTCCGCCTGGCCCTCCAGGAGGCTTTATGTTGTAATTCCTCTACAATAATTAACGCTGCATCGTTCCTCGCCAGATGAAAGTCACCTACCTAGCGAAGAACGATGCCCGCCCCCCAGGACCCGAAGCAGTGTTGGTTATCAACTTTTGCTATATACTAACTGTACCATATATATATATATATATATATATATATATATATATATATATACTTAGGGGCTTCAAAAGGTTCGTGGAAAAAGTACATAACTAAAAATCATATGAAAGGATTTTAAAGTCAATGCACCTGAACCTTCTTGTACCAACGTGTTATAACGTGTTCTAACATGAGCCCTTAAATGCATGTTACAACGCGGAGGCGCCAGTTGTAAGTCAGTACCCGTTCAAGCAACATGGTCTCCTCCAAAATCGAGGTCAGGACAAACTCGGGAGAGAGAACAGCCAAATCATTAACTATCTGGAACAAGTTTATGGTGACTATACCCCAAAGAAATCAACAACCAACAAATAGATAATTCGTTTCAGAAGTGGGATAAATGATATTGAACATGATCCCCGCAGTAATAGGACATCCACGTCAGTTTGTATGGAAAACATTGATGCTGTTCGCGACCTGATTGAAAAGGATAGACGAGTAACCACTGAATCAGTACTAGACACACTCCATATCACCGTGGGTTCTACACACGCGATTCTAGTGAATAGTTTGGGGTTAAGAAAGCTCTCACGCTCGACGGGTTCTTAGGTTGTTGCGCCCAAATCAGCAGAAAACAAGAGCAGACCTTTCAATGGAAATTTTGAACAATTGGGATGCGGACTCTGGAGCTTTTATGCAGAGATTTGTGGCCGGGGATGAAACATAGCTATACTATTACGATCTCGAGGACAAAATTAAATCGAAGCTGTGGCTGCCCAGGGGATGGAAGTTGGCCAGTCAAGGCAAAATCTGAGCGTTCAAGAGAAAAAGTCATGGTCACTGTCTTCTGGGATACAGAGGATAGTTTGCTGGTTGACCTCCTCAAGAACAAAAAAAAAACAATCACAGCTGTTTATTATGAAAGTGTTTTAGGAAAACTGTCAAATAAAATCGCAGAAAAATGCCCCAGGAATCTGCATCATCGCGTCCTTTTCCACCACGACAATGCACCCACTCACGGTGCTCGGCAGACAAAAGCTGTGCTACACAAATTTCGATGGGAAATCATCCGACATCCACTTTACAGCTCCGATTTAGCTCCATCTGACTTCATTTTGTTTCAAACCTGAAAAATTCATTGAAAGGTACCAATTTTTCATCAGTTGAAGATGTAAACAGAACTGTTTTGATATGGTTCGAATCACATGACCCTCAGTTTTGCATATATGAAGTTAAAGGCTGCTATCAACGTTTGCAGATGTGTATTGACCTAAATCGTGCATATGTTGAAAAAAAAACATCATAACTTAGACCGTTTTTTTCTAACTGTGGGTAAAGCACCCACGTATATATATATATATATATATATATATATATATATATATATATATATATATATATATATATATATATATAATGAAGTTATTGCAGTAACACAATTAATTATGCAGTTAAAAGGCTATATTAGGCAGACACAGTCTTCATCAAAGCCCTCGGAGGGAGCTCTTTTCACATACACGAGAGGGTAACACTTAAAATAGACGTTTTCTCAGATAGCCAAAAAAACTATCTTTCGATTGGCTTCTTTAAGAGTCACCCTTGCTTGTCGAAGAGAACGGAATTTTATTTTTATTCCGTCTCCACCACGCCTTTATAAATAAGAAAAATTATTGCAGTAACACAATTAATTATGCGGTTAAAAGGCTATATTAGGCAGACACAGTCTTCATCAAAGTCTTAGGAAGAAGCTTTTCTCACATACACGAGAATTTAATACTTAAAATAGGCGTTCTCTCAGATAGCCAAAAAAACTATCTTTCGATTGGCCTCTTCAAGAGTCACTCTTGCTTTTCGAAGAGAACAGAAAGTTTATTTTTAGAGAGCCTTTTAACCGCATAATTAATTGTGTTACTGCAATAATTTTTCTTATTTATAAAGGCGTGGCGGAAACGACAAGCAAGAGGGAAACCTTGAAGGGGCCAATCGAAAGATAGTTTTTTTGGCTATCTGAGAGAACGCTTATTTTAAGTGTTACCTTCTCGTGTATGTGAGAAGAGCTCCTTCCGAGGGCTTTTATAAAAACTGTGTCTGCCTAATATAGCCTTCTAATCGCATATATATATATATATATATATATATATATATATATATATATATATATATATATATATATATATATATATGTATATATATATATATATATATATATATATATATATATATATATATATATGAAGATTTACAATCATCTTTATTAAATTTAAATTAGAACGTGATTGTAATTTTCGCTCCATTTTCAAGTTGTGAATTTACTTGCTAATTTTATTCGATCATATTTGTGTACTGTCGCTTTTAACTTCTACGTGTTCTTTTATTATTATTTTTATTGATGCGTTTTTTGATGACTATTAGAAAATTTATTTGTTTTCTTAAGTTTCTTCCTTTTTCTTTGTCTTTTTTGGATAGCGAATTAATAGTTTATAGATAGCTTTATAAAAGTCGTTAATTACCTAAGTTCCTTTTATATTCCTTCGTTAACTAAGGGCGAGGTTGAATAGGTTTTGTATACACGATGAAGTAGTGTTTTAATTATGCATAGTTTCGAATTGTCTCAAAAGTAGGATTTGAAGATAATGTAAAACTTTGGCTGATTCGTGACTATTCCTGGATTAATTTTATGGTTATTTTTTATTATAAAATTAAATAACTAAGAAGTGGAAAGTCTGGTCTTTTGGTTATGTAAATTTTAGTACACTTTGTTTTTGCAGACTGATGAAGAAGAGGGAGAGGGGTTAAGGATCTTTAAATTTTGCCAAGATATCATCCACATAACTCATAAAATTATGAGGTAACTTTTGTTTTCTAGTTAGTTGTTATTTTTTCTCTGCCATGGTGAACTTTGCTAGTGTCTATCCAAGTCATGTAACTATGGCAACCCTATTTTGGGGGGGATGATGGTTCTTTTATTGAACGCGAATAGGGTTCTTGTAGAGCAAGTAATTAGGGGTTCCTTGAGAGCTTCTTTTGGTATATTAGGTTTATCAAGTTCTTGGTTTTCGTATGGTTTTTTTATAAGGATTTTGATCGTTTCTTTAACTAGTACATTTATAAAGATTGAATCAACATTTAGTGAGGCAACCTTATTTCTTGGGGGGGGGGGAATTTGTATGCGACTTAGTTTTATTATTATTATATTAATCCCCACAAAATTTCGTACAAAAGGGGCAAGGCATTTATATGTACAAACTGGAATAACCATTCAGTGCACAGTAAATAAACAAATAAAGCTAGGATTGTAATATAATACTCAAAAGAACTACCCGAATGAAAACACCGCTTCCGATTACAGCCTAAGTTAAGCAACATATGGTGCGGCTAGTTGCTGGATGGAATCCGGATTTGGGTCGAATTCTCGGGGGTATCAAAGGCTGTACATATCCAGGGTTCTGATCCAGGATTAAATTGTTGAGCTTTTTTAACAAAAAACCCTCAGATAGACCAAGAGAGAAGCTATATTCGAAGCCCAAATAATACAATATAGATCCAATTAGAAGGCTAAATATTAATCGTCATAGCGATCACAGAGACATAAAAAACTCTAATCGAAGCCCTAATAAAGCCTTAATTGGCATCAAAATATAATCCGTAATGGAATCCCTAGGAATCCAAATTGAGACCTAACTATGAAGCTAATTGAAGCCCTAATAAGGCCTTAATTGGCACCAAAATGGGAGCCTTAGAAACCCAAATTGAGACCTAAATATGAAGTCTAATTGAAGCCCGATTAAAGCCTTAATTGGCACCAAAAGGGAAGCCCTATTTATAACAATTGAGGCTTAAATATATGAAGTCTAATTGAAGCCCTATTAAAGCCTTAATTGGCACAAATATAGAATCCCTAAAGGAAACCTTAAAAATCCAAATTGAGATCTAAATATGAAGTCTAATTGAAGTCCTATTAAAGCCTTAATTGGAATATATTAGAATATCTAAAGGAACCCCTAGAATTCCAAATTGAGACCTAAATACGAAGTTTGATCGAAACCCTATTAAAGCCTTAATTAATGCCAAAATAGAAGCTATAATGGTAGCCCTAGAAATCCCAATTCAAACCTATATATGAAGTATAATTGAAGCCCTATTAAAGCCTTAATTGGTACCAAAATGGAAGCCCTAGAAATCCCAATTAAGACCCAAATACGTGGTCTAATGGAAGCCTAATAAAAACTCGAATAAATCCATAAATAAATTCCTTTCTTGGGAGCTCAAATGAATATCTAATAAAAGCAAAATGGAGATACAAATAGAAGCCTTAATTTTTAAATCTCGCCCTCACCCTGCGATTTTGGATGAGGGGTGCAATATTATTCTATCCAGGTGAACTAAAATATCAGTGTCCGTAAGTAGGTGTCAGCTGCAGCTGACATGTGTCGTATTGTGTATCTTCTCGGCCCTAACGTCTGAAGAAAGATCTAAGGCTATATATGTATAATTCACACTTTTTCACTGCCTCCAACTTTAACATTGTCTTTACAGATCTCTCCTTACCAATTCTCTGAATGAGACGCACTCTTTAGTTTTCGCCTTAGTTTTTAATCAGGAAATTGGTAGCGAAGTGCAAAGGAGACCGGCAGGTAGAAACTAGACATCCTAATTTTTCTGGTTATCTTTTTATGTATAATTTCGAATAAGAAATAAATTTATAAAACTGAATTATTCATTAATTAGTTATTAATTGACGACTCTTCTTAAAAGGAGAAACTCGCCAAACACTATCACTGAGTTATTAAATTGTACACTCAAACATTTTCGACTATGTTAAGGATAAAGAATTAAGCGCTTATGATAGCAATCACATGCCTCTTTCAATCTACATTGGGGGGTGGGGGGGCGCTCCATCCACATCAAGCAAAGTGGCTGTATTCATTAAACCAAGGGTGCCCAATCCGCGACCCGCGGACACTTAACAAAATTATCATTGCGTGCGGCCCGGCAGATCATTTCCTGGGTCATCGGTGCGCCCCTCCATCATTCCAAATGTGTGTTGAAACATCTTTATTTCTCAAGAGCGTGTTTTAGGCTTGGTTAAATTATGGTTAGGTTAGGTTTATTGGTTATTTCAGGTTAGGAGGTTAGGTTATGTATATTTTTATACAAGTTAGTCTTCTTTTCTCTTTGAAGATGACTCATTAATCAATTGTTTAAAAAAATTGTTCTGTGTAATATGTGGTTCTCAGAATTTTTTATTGATGCAGCCCGTGGGCCATCTTGGACTTGTCGTTGTGGCTCGCGATACACTGCAGATTGGGACTCCTGCATTATATCAATTTACACCAATTGCTTTGGGGGGATGAAGCGTGTCTCCCCTTCCCTGTGCAGAATGTATGGGGCCGAGAAATTGCTATCATAACCGGATAAGTAAAATATAGTTAATTTTGGTGGAAAATGAAAAAATTAGGGAAGTTTGGCAACCTTGCTTGAAAACAAAATCGTTTCAAAATGTTTCGTCACTACTGCTCGGAATAAGAAAATAACGTAAAAAATTTTACTAAATTTATTTTTTATTGGTAACTGTCCTATTTAGTTAATTTATAACTATACAAGCCGCTGTTCTCTTCCTTAACAGGAAGAGCTTGGTTACACAGGCACCCCTGCGGGGGTGTGGCCTACGGCCTTATTTGCTAATCTTAACCGCTTTTTTTAACCCCCTTTATAAACTCTTTATTTTAACACCCTGAACACCTTTTTCTTCTTCATGATCTTTTTAACGATTTCAATCCTTTGAATTTCCAAAACACCCGAAGTCATTTGTCAACTAAGCAAAAAAAATTTATAAATTTTCAAAAAAATCCCAATCTGAAATTATAGAGTTATGGATATACCCAAAACCCTCCATCTATAATCAAATAATATATTAAATTATCACTCTCTGAACGAAATCGAGCATAAAGTTTGACATGATTAATTATAGCAACTAAATTAGATTTTGATTTACAACAATAAATGTTGAAACATTTATATAATTCCCACGTCAAAACTGCTGAACATGTTGATGCAAACTATAGATACAAAGAACTAAATTAAAACCTAGATCATGTAAAACAAGTAGGCTCACTTTCTCGACTAAAATTTCCTAAACATTTGTAAGATATAAAAATTAGAGCAAAAGAGTTTGGTAAACAAAAGAAAGTAGTTTCATCGCAAACGGATCTTTTTATGTCTAGATATAAAAAACTGGAAAAAGCCTGGTTGAAGAAGTCCGAGAAGAAGACCTGAAAACAAGCATTAATAAATCAACTTAGACATAATAATACGGTTACTCACGGAGGAATAAATCGATACATATAGAGAGACACAATGAAAAATATTAGTATTATTGACAATTGATATTATTCTGCTAGCAATGGAGATCATAAATGTATGATCTGAGAGTTCTAGCTCTTTTCCGCATGGCCAAAACCGTATATTGTAAACTTTCATGGAGAGATTCCTTACATAAAGTGATGAAACTTAAAAGTACCAGATTAGAAGAGTACCAACTGTAATCAGGTAGGTTTAGGTCACTTTACGTTTGGTTAGGATTGGTAAGGCTCTGTTAGAATAGGTTTTTATCGGCAACATTACATAGGTTGATCAGTGTGTTTGCTTAAGTTTTCTTTGAACACAATTAACATGTGGGCTTCCCCCTCTCTCATGTTACCTCATTGTTGACAATTTTGTTAACAGAATAGAGGAAACAACAAAGATGTCTCAAGGGGGAAGAAAGTTATGACATATGTAAATGAAACAAAGGTAAAAAAAATATGTCAGATTTGGTAAACAGATGGGAAGATATACAAATGGGTCAAGGAAGCGAGATGGGGCAAAATTGGAATTTAGAAATAAACAAAAGGAACTGAATGGCGTAGATGTAATCCAAAATTTTGGAGTGGGTTATTAAATAAAGGATAAATACAGGTTTATTTAGGCGCTCTCATAAAATAATTGATAAATACTTGTACATATAAAACAAAAGCATTACTATGGGAATCTAAACACGCACACACATGAAGGTTTTGTTGATTCATTCTCAAGACACATTCAGACGCTCTCAGATTAAAATAACTTTCTTAATAACCCATTTTTTGTTGCCCATTTGCACTACTAATTAGCCAAACCATTAATGGGAGAAGAGTAGACTCGCAAAACCGGCGCATTTTATTAGCGCATCATATTTGGTTCAAATTGAGATTCCTCAAGGACGGTATTTCCCCCATACCCTCTTCAGGGTTGTATTAACTCCCATAGACGTCCATACAACTTACAATGAAATTTTCATTGTTAAGCTCATCTCTTTACATTCATTTTATCTTTATCTTTTATTTTGAGAATTTATATATATTTCATTACTACACCCGTGTCTCAATATTCTAAGCCAAAAGATAAAAAGAAGAGCAAAACCTACGTTAATAAGAAACTAAAAGAGAAATAGAATCTGACATTCACTGGTTTCAAGGATTAACTAACATCTAGCATATTAGGAGTCTAAAAGAATGGAAATAATGGACGAAGACTATCGTATATCCTTGGAATTATTTTGTGGTAAAACCACTTTTCAAAATTACATTGAGGTCCATCTTAATTCTGATAATACTTTATACTCAATGCAAGAAAAATTATGACCTAAATAACCTAAGAATCCCTATTCATATTAGATATAAACGGGATTGGTAAAAAGACAAAAATTATGATAAGTGTTAAACGATAAAAGAAGAAAAGAAAATAAAGTATGATGGAAGTTGAAGAAGAAGGGATTCAAATAAGAAGGAGCCTATTGTAAAGTGGAACTCAAAGAGAATTTACAATAGTAACATTAGGTTTATTGATACACAAAACGACTCATTAGGAATTAGAGGATCGCAATTTAATTTAAGTCCCATCTGCTGGATTAAGAGGGCAATTAGATAAGAGAGGTCCAAAAAGTCCCAATTGTCGAGTCGAAAGTTGGAATTACTTTAATAAGTAAGGATTCTACAGAATTTATCTGTAGTTTTTAACTGGGATGCAAAATTGGCTTTGTCTAAACAGATAGGGAGATTCTCACCCAATATATGGGAAAGAAGAGATGAATTTGCATTAAACGAGTAATGGCATTTAAGTGAATGAATAAGTGATGTGTGACAGTTCTGCCGCCTCATCGACTTAGGATTTATGGCATCCTGCACATGAACGATTTTTATAATAGTTATCATGGCGACTGCCTGCATGGGCACAAGTTGACGTTAAAATTATAATCTATTATTAGGATACATTGAGAGACAAAAAAGCAAATCAAAAACAAACAGAGAGCACAGGAAGAATCAAACAGACACTAAAAAACAAAACCAAGAATATACAGGCTCCAGCGTTGATGGGAGGCTCGCCTTTCCAAGAATTATAAAGGTACGATATATTCTCCTTTGTCAGCTGCTGATATATTTCGATTGAACAAAAAGATCGCTTTATTGCATTGAATTTGGAAGATAGAAATCGATGGAGCTCGTAGACTAATCTCTAATCATTTTTTTCTACTGATGTTAAGATAGATTTGGTTTAATCATCAGCTAATAGCCTTTTCCAAGATTTATCTTCCATTTCACTGCAATTGACGTGAATGAAGACTGAGAGTAATAGAAAGAGTTGCTGTTGAGAAAATTGTTTACTCCGTATTTTCAGTAATGAAAGAGCACACATATTCGAAACTCAATACTTATAAAGAGAGGACCAAAAATATTGAGTTCATTCACTTCCAAATACCCTTTTAGATGTAAGGGTTCCATTAAGCTCTTACAAAAATTAAAAATTGGCTATTCCTCGAATTAAAGAAGATTCAATACATTTTTTACGAAAATCATTACAAATGTGTGAAGTGTAGGAATGAACTATGTATGATGACGAAAGCTGTTGCAGTATGTTCTTAAGAGAATTTAGAATATGTGATTATCGATTTTTGCAAGATCAAATTACATATCCGTTTTGTATATTTAATAAACTGAAGGCGAATTTATATAAAACCAGGTCAATATTTGACTGCCTTAAAGTTATAAACACGAATATTAATAAGAATTGTCTATCCCTTTCCTTCTCGCTCTTACTTACTTAAACGATTAAGCAGTGGCCTCTCTCCCAACACCTACATTCAAATACCCTTCTATCATCCTGAAATATTTCCATTCCACGCAACTCAATGAGAAAAGGAATGAAGCTTGCATATATTCAATTCCTTTCAAATCTAATGATTGCCTCTCCTATCTAGGAGAAACGTAAAGATCCTTAGAAAAATGGTTATATGAACGCAGGGGTTGGGGCGGTAGGATCCCAGAGCCCTCCCTACAATCCCTGCCACTCCAACAGAGCTGCTCGGGTGTTTGAGGGCAGGATAATGAGGGGTCAGTCTAATAGCTTCTTTATTTTCAAAAGACAGTAAATAACGAAAATAAATGGCAACCACAGACCTTTGTAAGTATATATATGTACAATACCCCCAAATATAAAGAAATAACAGACATCAAATGATCGCAATACTAAAATATTTACAATACACAAAAATATATACAGCCTCACAACGTCAATATTTGCTGACGGCCAAAATGAAATCAATCAATTATTTCCTGTGGCACCCACGGGGATGCATAGAGCCTGAATGAAATCACGCGCCCACGCTCTATCTTGAGCTAATGCTTCAAGATCTTCCCATCAATCATATTCTGCTCCCCGCCTCATAGTCCTTATCCAAGTATATCTACCTATATACACAAACCCGAAGCTCAGAATATAGATAGGACCTTACAAAATATATTGGCTAACGCAAAGATATTAATGTCACAAAATTCTATGTAGGTATAGATTGGAGAAGGTATCTTCAGTCACAGATTCACTGCCACACTCAAACACGATTACCTGGATAACTGTCCAGCTACTTCTTTTGCACTATCAATTCTAAAAGCTTCTTCACTTCAAATAAGATTACAAACCACGAAAATTCAATCCAAAAGTCTCTCAAATATATTTCACTAAACTGAAAATTTCGCCTGTGGGGGAAGACAAAGATTAATGTAGGGCAGAATAGAAGTCTTTTGAGTCCCCCACCTGGATTTCACTCTCTCGTCATCTTCTTCGTTCCATGCACCCTGGAAAAGAAGAAGGGGATTAGACATTTGAAGAGGCGGACTACGTAAAAAACTTGTACAAGATGATGTCAGACGAGCCAGTAAGAACTCTGGTATTTTTAATCATATAAATATTTAAGCCATGTGATTGATTACCACCGGTCGCAGATAATTTATACTTGGAATGATATTTTTAAACAAAAATTGTTGAATCTAATTCAAGAAATACACAATTTTAACCTTTCGAACGGGCAACTTAAATGTAGTACCTCTTGTCCAAAATCTGTCTTAATGATATTACAAGAGGAGCGGCTTCGCCACTCGATTGATAGTCCAGTTCCTGCTCGATTGATAGTCCAAAGGTACCCTCTTTGAATGGACCGTAAGGTCTCCTAGGGTACTTACTTTCCTTGTTACTCCTTGTTACTCCTACTTACAGGAAAAGCTTGCGCTTCGCAGGCAGACCTTGCGTCTGTTTCCTCCGGTCTATCTCTCTCTAGCAATTGATTTTGGTATAATAGAAATTTAAAAAATTCCATTACAGATTCACTAATAATTTTCTCTTGATCTATTTTTTTCATATCTATACTTATTTTCTAAGCATAAATTCAAGAATATTTTAGCTGAATTCTTTTCATATACCGTAAAGGCAATTCTCACCACTTTTTTTCATCTAAATTTTCTTTTATATACTAAAAATTACACCCTCTCCCCCAATGAAATCGCCATACCTTAATCTTAACTCATTCTATGCACACGATTTATATGTACAAATTCGGGACCTACGAGAAGCGGTCAATAAGTTTTGCAATTCGGATATAAGGAAACGAGATATGAGGAGAAGTGTTTTATTATTTTTTAATAAAACTACCCTCGACTTCAATGCACTTGCGCCACTTGTCCCTGAGGCTTCGAATTCCCGACAACCAGAAATCTCCCGACTGCTGTTCAATCCACTCATGGACAGCGAGTTGGACATCTTCATAGTCCCCAAACCGGCGTCCACGAAGTGCAGCCTTGAGCTGGTGGAATAAATAGTCGCTGGGGGCCAGATCTGGAGTGTAAGGGTGATGGTTGAGCTCCTTGAATCCGCACTCATGCAGGGCAGCTTGTGAAACTCTGGCCTTGTGGACAGGGGCATTTTCGTGCAGGAGCAGGACACTGCGTGTCAACTTGCCGCGCCGCTTCTGACGGATGCACTACTTCAACCCAGCCAGTTCATCGGCGTAATATTGGCCTGTGATGCTCCTTCCACGAGGCGCATTGTCCACCATCAACACTCCCTCAGAATACCAGAAGATAGTGGCCATGATCTTCCCGGCTGAGGGTTGGATCCGGAACTTAATGGGGGTCGGAGAGCCCCTGTGCTTCCAGGCCATGCTTTCGAGCTTGGTCTCGGGATACCAGTGATGGACCCACGTTTCATCACCTGTCACTATGCGTGACTCGAATCACGCCGGGTCTTGGTTTTACAGGAGAAGCAGCTCCCCCAACCTTTGACGACGTTGAAATCGATCATGATGCGTGAGGTTTCGTGAGGTTTCTAGGGACCCAACGGGCAGAGACCTTGGTCATGGCCAAATTGTCGTGGATGATGTTGATAACACTTCCATGTGATATTCCAAGTTCTCGCTAGATTCCTTCGCCCTTTACCCGTCGATTTTCAAGGATTATCCTCTCTACACGGGCCACATTGTTATTGTTGGTCACGTCTGATGGGCGTCCTGGACGGGGGTCATCTTCAAGGGACTTACGACCATGGCTGAACTCCCTATTCCAACGAGCAATTGTTGCATAGGAAGGGGCGGTGTCGGTGTACACTGCAACCATGCGTTCATGGATCTCTTTTGCATTCTTTCCTTCTTTGGTAAAAAATTTGATCACTGCGCGGTACTCAACCTTCTCCATTTTTGAAAGATTTGTGACTGACAATCTGCGATCAGCTACTGCTTCTTACATAGAAGAGGCAGAAGCGTGCGGCTGCAGGTCCTGATTTGTCATAACTTGTCCTAACACCCCCACAAACAGCCATCCCCCTTCCTCTGTTTTGCCTTACCGATTCGCAAAACTTATTGACCGCTCTCCTTAAGAATGAAGAAACATTCAAATTTAACGACAGCTTTGAAATTGTTACACGTGCAATTCTACGTATTTAAAAGTTGAAGATTCATACACAACGGGGATAAGGGCAAGGAATGTGTTTTGTCTAGAGTCACCTGATAACAGAGATAAGAATTACGCCTATGTCAGCGTATCGAACTTTAAACCAGGGGATTTACTTCGATTCCTCTCGGAAAGGTTTGGTGAAGTAGACATTTCTTGCTACTCGTTGAAAGATCGTGACCGGATTAATTTCAAAATTCTTTATGCCTTCAAAACTCTGCCTCTTTGCCTTCGATCATTCTCACTCATGTTCGACCATAATATGAGAAACTAGGAAAGATTTTAAAACTCAAATATATATTATCAGCTAATTTAACTCAAAATTTCAAAAATAAAAAAGTGCATATTTAAGTTGTTTTAAATATGCTTTTTTATGATTTGATCCTTATCCTGAGGAGAAAGTTGACAGAAATATATTTTCGACCCGTGGATTTTCCCCTTTGCCTCCTTGGTCAATTTACCCTCCTTTCATCTATCTATTCCTCTTTTTATGTCTATTTACCACGTGTTTAAATCTCTTTTTTGTTCTTGGATCTTTGATGGGTATTTATGATTTTGTTAATGAAAGTTAAGATGATAGTGATCGCCCCACACCATTTTCTCCCGTATTTTTGGACCCTTAGAGAGGTTAGGTTCAGATGTAGAATTCTATAGACGCGTTAACGACACCTGCCCCATACTTGTGGTTGAGGGGGATCGGATGCACATTTTTGAAGCGTGGGATCAGGATGGGTGTTCCTTCAATATACTCACCTTCTATAGTAGGGGAAGAGGACCTCCTTTTTTCAAGTACCCCATTTTCAAAGAACTTGAGATCCAAAAGGTTCAATTGAGAGAGCACATTCGTTTTTGCGTTGATGCTCTCTTTTGTGCAGAGGGCAAAGGAACAGCATCGCCTCAATTTCTTTTACAATATCATCTCACCTTTTTCCAATTAACTTCTTATCTCTTAATTATACATATTTAATAGCATCCGTCTATATTAAGGTTAGATTAATTTAGTCCCATGACGAGGATAAGCTAAGAGCTTAGTTTCACAATTTTGTTCTGGTATATCCCTTTATTGTCATATATCTTTCGTTGCAGGAAACTTTGGTTCTGTTGCATGTACTACCAACTCATTCAAATTCCTTTCTTACTGCATCGCAGTTCTTTTAATATTAATTCCTTTTATCAAACTTTAACACGATTATTTTAAAATATTCAAAGAATCAACTTTCTTCCCATTTTAAAACTATTTACCAACTAACGAGAAAATTTGGGACTCAATTCGTCTTCTGGAGAAGGCATCTAACTTTGCCAAAACTATCAATCTGAACTCTTGCCTCGTCTAAAGCCCTTTCAAAGCCAGTAAATACTAACAACTCAGATATTCGATAATATATATGAAAGTATAGGACCACTCAGAGTAAAATATGAACAAATTAATTCTATGATTTTCTTATACAACTTCACTGGGCTTTTTAGTTTGCTTTTGTTACAGGCTCACATTACAGGCTCGCATTTTTCTTCTTCATCATCTTTTAGTCATTCTCTATCTACTTTTTAGGCATGAGAACTGATTTTCCTTCACTGAACCTCCATTTCCTAATCCCCTTCCCCTTTCCTTTTCATTAACATCATCGATCTTGTATATCTAATTTGCAATTAGTGCCCAACCGAGTCCCTGCGGTCCTACGGTTCGATGATCGGCAAATCAAGCGCAGATCGCCTTACGGCATCCACCTCTTATCATAATAATTCGCTATGAAAGTAACGCCAATGACCTTTAGAAACTTAGAGATGTACACAAAAGGATCACAATTAGGATTAAGAAAGACAAATATAAAAACTATACATATTTCTGTCTTTTCGGTAAAGGATTGCCTTCATTGTGCCGCCCTCTGCTCTCTTTGATTCTAGTCTTCTTCTAATGTCCCTTTCTCTTACCTCTAAAAAACCTCCTGTTTCTTGTCTCGTTGCTCATTCGCGTCCAATTTCTCTTTCTTTTATATATATATATATATATATATATATATATATATATATATATATATATATATTTATATATATGCAAACAATTTCACAGGAAAGATGAAAATGCGGAATCCAAACACTTCCGAAATTTATTCAGTTCATTTGGGCAAACCAAAATATTATTAAATGTTCGTTTTTCCCAACACAGGTATAATATTTGAAGATGTGAACGCAATAGTGCCTTCTTTGTTCATCTATCTGAACATGATCATACTATCAATTGAATTTCGGCAAAGTTTATTTACAACTCAGACCAATATAATAAAATATATCCCCCGGTCTCTTTAAACTTGATCTTGTGATGAAAAAACTTATTTTAAATTAAATTATCCATGTTAATTTTTAGCCCTTTGATTTATTTAATTTGTTATATTTATTTGGTTTATTGAATCTTTTATTTATATTTGCGTATGAATATATTCATAGTTATGTGATTTATATTTCTACATTTTACCGACACTTTCTTACAATTTGGTATTTTGGTAGAGATTTTATCCCTATGTCTTTACCCTATCTGTACCTGCTTTAAATCCCTCTTTTCTGATAATGCCTTTCTATTTTTTTTACGCCTACCCAGTTTTGCATCCTTTCGTTGTACACGGGCGGAGCGTCGCCTATTTTTCTCCTACATATATATACATATATACAATTCTTGTAAAATAAACTATTGGATTCCGTTTTCATCTTTGCCCTGGAACTTTTGGCAATTATTGGTCCACTCACGCGCTACTTTACTTCTCATATCCATATATATACATATATATACATATATATATATATATATATATATATATATATATATATATATATATATATATATATATGTGTGTGTGTGTGTGTGTGTAGTGTGTGTATGCATGTCGATAGATAGATATAGACACGGGCAAAAGCTTTTGGACACCGAAAATTTTAGGAAATTAGATAATGCATGGTCGCAAAGTGTTTATTTGCATATTAATCTGAATATTACAGTAAAATAAGGATAAATAAATTTCATTAATTTATTTAATTTATATATGTCCCCGAACAATCAAGAAGAATTAATAAAATACAAAAGTTGAGAAAACATCAGCAACATATAAAAAATAAGCAGATGAAGCTCAGTGAAAGTTTCAGCAACACCAAACTGATAGAAAAAGCTCAGTAGCGTATTGAGATTCCTTTGGATAGTGATGAGAGCACTTATCCTTAGATACATGCTCTCCAGAAGGGTGCGACACCTGAGGGGTATTATGCGGGTCCACTCCTCGGGGAACACTGCCATTAGTTGCTCAATGGACGTTGGCTGACTATACCTAACGGCCTCTTTCATGCCCTACCATATGTTTTCCTTTAGATCCATACCTAGAGACTGAGGTGGCCAGTCATTCACTCTCATATTTTTTCATTGAACAACTGTATGGTGGACTCAGACTTGTGATGAGGGGTATTGTTCTGCAGGAAGATCACATTCAGGTTATTTCTGCCGAGGTCTTCGCTAAGGGCAGCATGTAATCACTCAAGATAGCTTAGTACTTCTCTGTATTCAAGGTGCCATCATAAAGGGTGAGACGACCCACCAATGAACTTGACATTCAGCCCTATACCACTAAAGAGCGGCTACCATGTTTTACTGTTGGCACTATCCACTCTCAGTTCCACTGCTTTCCTGCCCTCCTGCCCTCCTACGAACTCTAACGTTGCCTGGGGTCGAGGACAACTGGAACGTGGACTCCTCGGAAAAATAAAACGCGTCCTAACTGACTCGTGATCCATTTTCGGTGAGCAATTGCCCAAGCCAGTCGACGTCGCTTCTGTTCAAGGTTGATCAGCGGCTTCTTGCTGGCTTTACATGACTTCAAACCTTGTGCAAGCAGTGTGAGACGGACTGTTCTGATGAATGTATTAACTTGGTTTCCCTGTGTGCTTTCATGTTTCAGCTGGACTTCGGTTTTCTTATTATCCCGAAGGCTCATGTGAAGCAGAGGCCTGTCTTTGCATTTCATACAGACCCTTAGTTGTCCAGAACGAAGTCGAACTTGGATGTTCTTACTTTTCTGGATCCTCTGCAACATTATGCAGCACCAGAAGGTAATCTGCCGACCCTTTGGGCGATTTGTCGAGAGGCAAGACCATATTCTTGCATAGTTCGCATCAGACTTCATTCCTCCACGGTATAGTTACCTGTTTTCGCCATTACCAGCTCCTGTCGACATGTAATATCATATTATTCAACAAATATGATGTTATATTAAGACATTTTGACTGCAATATACGCCATACTGATACCTGAATTACATGCATTTCAATAGCATCGCCATTTTATATATTTCCAAAGATTTTATAATATCTAATGACATTTCCGAATGGCAGATATTCTAGAGATTCCATCAGCAAGATGCAGTAGAAAGTTTTGTAAAAATTTAAGTATTGGGGTTTGGGAACGGCGAAATTTATGAAAAACTGCTTAAAATTTTCGAGATTAGTTAAAAAAAATATATAAAAATGGAGTCATGTTTCCTTCTTTAAACTCGCTTGGAACTCTTCATTAATTTATTTATTAAATTGTTCCAATATGATTATACTAATTCAGTTTATAACCTCTTAAAGTGAATTTGTTAGACTTTATCAGGAACCTTTAGATATTTATTATCTTTACATTCAGACTTATTTTGTTTTCGGTTATATTAACATTCGAAAGAGTAATCATCAAAATTAATTAAGTCGGGGATTGTAACTAAATTAATTGCCTTCCACGGTGGTGTTTTCAAAACGTTCTTTTAACCTCTTCATTACCTAGGCCTGGTCATCAGTACACTCTCAAAATCATCCAGGTGGAAGAAAGATTCCCTCATTGGCTTATGAATATCAACGTATCTATAAAATCTTGTAGTCTTGAGTCTGGATACCGACTTTTGTCCCTTTCCTTGGTTAATTTGGCTCTCTTTATCCTACATTAAATAAGACGATAAAGAATATATAAATTCTAGTTCTCAACACTATTACTAAACTTTGAAATTTCTATACCATTGTTTACGTTAACGTATGCATCCTTTAACCTCAGTGACACTTATTTCGATGTAGTACAAGCTCTAGGTTTACCTATAATGGCCAAAAATATGGGAGACTGAAAAGAAGAAAACACAGGCAAGATACATTTAAAACTTAGGTTCATTCAACGCGGTGATCATCTTTAAACGGATATAGACCACTGTCTCAATCAATTGGTTCTTGTTAATTAAATAAAAGAGACACTTGGTAGTTCAATTCTTACTCAGATCCTGTTGTTTTACAACATGGATGCCAAATCTAAACAAAGAATTTGTCTTGGCTGAAGTGAAGGAACATTCTTTCATTCTATAGTATAGGTAGTATTTATAATAATAGGTTAATTTGTTAATAAGATTGCTAGGTTGGTATATATGCTACATACAACCAGTTGACAATAGTATTTTAATATAGATGTCACTGGTATTCACTGTTAATTATGTTTTTACTTTCAATCTAGTTGCAACTTCTGCTTTTTATGAAAATAGGACGAGAGGTGACTTGGTCATTTAAAGCTGACTCCAGACTTCTTTTTGTGCCTATGACCGCATGGGTTGACGCACATCAAACAGAAAAACAAACAAACAAACAGACTCCTTCCAACTTTTTCTGAGCTGGCCCCCAAAATAAAGCGGTAAGGTTCTCTTTGCCCTCGCTAACCGACACATACATATTATTTTCATTACCTCTCATTGCATTTTTTGGTATTTCACATCACCCTGATTGCATTTTGTAGTATTTCATATCACCCTGATTGCATTTTGTAGTATTTGACATCACCCCGATTGCATTTTGTAGTATTTCACATCACCCTGATTGCATTTTGTAGTATTTCATATCACCCTGATTGCATTTTGTAGTATTTCACATCACCCTGATTGCATTTTGAATTTTATTTTGGCTTATCTATGAGTGTGCCTATGACCCCATGGGATCACGCATATAAACAGAAAAACAAACTAGCTTCTAACTGACAAAACCCTTACTGACATTCCTTTATATCTTGTACCATACTTTGATTTCTGTAACTGTTTCATGGACGTTGGGCTTTTTAAGTGATGCATCAAATTTAAATCTGACTGTGAGATATTATTTGATATTAAGAATATTTATCGTAGGTTACAGAGGTATTTTGAAATTTAAATATTTGCAAAGGTATTATTGCACGCTCTAAAAAAAAGTCACAAAACCAAAGTCAGTTCGAAGCCTTCACGGAACACGCCTTTGACTTCGGAATCGCGGGGAGGCTGTCAGGTAAAAAGCCTTCAGATAACAATTCTAGATAAAAATTCTCTAGATAAAAACTTCAAGATAAAAAATCAGATAAAAGAACGAGATAAAAAGACTTCAGATAAAAAGCCCCATGATAAAAAGCTTCACGATATAAAGCCTTCAGATATAAGCTTCCAGGTAAAAAGCTTGAGGATTAAAAGCCTTGTCAGATAAAAAGAGTACGGATAAAAAGACACACGATAAATACGCCCATTGATATAAAAAGAGACTCCAGATAAAAGACCCAAGATAAAAAGCCCCCTGATGAAAAGACTCCAAATACAAAGCCTTAATAATTGTGTTACTTCTTCCGATGAAAAAAGTACCAATGAGCAACCATCTCTCGTCGCCCATTGACTTCCATAGTAAAAACAGCGTCGTTCTTTCCACACGACTCAACAATGATGATTTTGCTTTCTAGACAAAGTTTTTCTAGTGCGACGGAGCCTAAGGTTGCGTAGATGTTTCTATACTCACTTATCCAGTTTAACACCTTCATTTTGCCAATATCGTTAGCACTCCAACGACAAGTAACCAAGATAACCACAACCTACGAACGCAAAACAAAAGAACTTGTTTCCTTGGTTCACCAAGAAATTTTCGCTGGCACTGAATATGAAATCCACGGCGAAACCTATTTATTAGATTTCATCTGAAAAATAAGAAAATTACTATAAATTGAGAAATATCAACCATATTTACTCCCAAGCCCTTCCTAACAAAGTATTAAATACCAGTAATTATAACCAGGATTAGTCTAATTTTGTGCAGAGCGACATCGTATAAGAATCTAGGAAAATGTCGCCTCTGCCTTGCAAAGAATTAGGAAATCAATTCAAATTAATTCCTTTTAACTACTTAAAATGCTCTAAATTTGCCGTACAATAACATGTTCCATCACTTTACATGGTTACCATCCTTCTTATCTCGACTCACTAGTACCACGGGACTGAAAAGGAAACAGTTATTGGTACTGTCAAAGAAGTGTCGCTTAAATCTGTCTGGAACACCACTTAAACTACTTAGGCTAATGAAGTATCCTCCTCTCAGCATTAAAAATAGCGCGGTCACGAGCCTTTACTGAAAAAGCAAAGGGAAGATTCAATTCACTTTCCAGCGTCGACCGTTCGTTTTGAGGATATCCGCGATTCTCTCTTGCATTAGGGTGAGATTTTGGCATTATTGTGACGATGGCTATTCGTGAGGAGAAAAAAACGATATTAGACAGAAAAATCTTTTCTCAAAAGATATTCATATAACCGTAAAAAAAATATATGAATGAAATTGCATAGGTATGTGTATTTGTGCATAGTGATGTGTGTCAAATTTATGAAAAGTTGGCATACTTGTATCCGAGAGAGAAATATGATGGTAAGAAATGATGTATTTCGACACACTGAAGTTTTAAACAGAAAAACGTTGAAAGAAAAATTGCCAAAATGGTGCATTTGTAATATTACAATAAAAAGAGATTAGAAAATTTAGTTATCTGAAAACGCATTGATATTTTAGGAATGTTCAACAGAATCGATTAAAATTAAAAGTTTCGGTTCATAATCTAATCTAACCCCCCTAAAATAAACATCTCAATAAATGTTTACTGATGGCATTGATCGAATTCTTTTTTGACGACTGGCGTAGGATTCTTTTCTCACAGCCCATATTCACCATATATGGAATGGTACCCCCTTCTACAAGATTAACTCAAAGGCTACATTACAAATAATATTGAAATAACTATAAATAAATAGTTTGCTGACACAAAAGTGAAATATCTTTATCAAACGTCGCAGATTTCAGAAAAGATAAAGTGTGATGTAAATTATATTTTGTAGAATTATATTTGTAACATATAAAGATCGATATTACGACAATTTGTGTTTGCTATTCTATTTTACCTTATGATACCTTGGTTGAGAACCCCTGTGTTAAAGATATTTTATGGTGCAAAATTCGAAAGACTGGATTTTCTTCCACGTCGAACTAAACAACCTACGAACCGTATACGTTTCGAAAGCTGTAAATATCCCGTAGCCGAGAGGAGCTAATGAGGTTAGATATATAGCCTTGATTTCAAGAGTGTAACTAAGGGGTTGATAATGGAATTGCAAAAGTATGAAACGATGAGATATGAATTAAAGTCGGCTTAATAAAGATTGTTGCCTTTTTCAGAGGTGGTTGAAAACAGTTTTTGTTTCAGGATTTCATCTTTCGTTGAAATGGAATTTACCTAAGAAATGTTTAAAGTTTGACAATAAATTATAGTTACTTAGGAAAGTAAGAAAGGTTTGATTTTGAAAGTCGGAAGTATTTAAGCTACGATATTAATAAAATAAATGTTTTACCTTTCCACTTGATACGAGTTTAATTGACTTACGTTTTCATACATAGACACAAATGTAAAAATACTTAATAGGTTGAAAAATCAAAGCTGAAAGGACTAACAAGGATGCTTTAAAATTTAAATGAAAATTGGGGAAGTCGTACGTGTCTGTTGATTTTTTTGTTTGTGAAAGTTGTTTGAGTCTTCTCTTGACGTCGTTTAAATTGTTTGGTTCTGCTCTCGATGCAGGTTCCTGCTCTTCTGTGTTAAAAATTTGCCCAGAGCTCCCCACACCAACCTACAACGCCCCGCAGTGGGAGACTAGAATCTCTACTCCCCGAAGTGAGAGAATGTTCGAGCTCGGTCGACTGTTAAACACACCAGGACCTTCATCCCACTAAAGAAATAGCACACATACCCCGAAAATGCAATTAGGGGTATATAGCTTCAACCGCTTTAGGGTATGACCTAGGTAATTACGAATTTGAAAGAGAGAAGTAAATAGACCTACATAAGAGAGAGCTATCTAGTAGATAGACAAAGAGAGGAGAATGAAGGAGGGATGGGTAGAAATATAATTCTAACGCTGGACCTCATCTGTATCTTTTAAACAGTGACCTCACTCCGCTAGAATACCTGCCCTCATTGAAGAATGGAACCATACTCCTCTTTGGGTATGGTACATATCTTCATCCCCTACCACACTACTTTTTTAATGGAACTCATTCGAATACATTCTAGTAGTGTAACCATAGGTGGCTTTCGGAGGTGATGGTTATAAAAAAAACACCATATCAGTGACCTCGAAACCTTTCTCTGCTATGCTGCAATATAGGCAGATTATTATTATTAGTATTAGTAGTAGTAGTAGTAGTAGTAGTAGTAGTAGTAGTAGTAGTAGTAGTATTATTATTATTACTACTAGCATAAATACCCATCGTTGACTGGATTGAAAAAAAATACCAAAGAAATTATGCTATGAATATTGAAAGTTATTCACTTACATTGTATAAAACATTTAGAAGAAATCAATGTTAAATTTCATATAGATTATAGAACTGTTTCCTTCTGTCCAATGTATAAGAAATGAAAGTTAATTTTCCTGTAGAGGTGGGAGAGGGTAGAGGGATACGGGGGAGAAGGGGAAGTGGGAGAGAGAGAGGAGGAAGAGCGGAGGATAGGGGGGAGAGAGTGGGGAGACGGGAGATAGTGGCGGCGGAATGGAAAGGAGAGAGAGGGGTAACAACAAGGAGTAACAACAAGGAAAGAAGGTACCCTAGGAGACCTTACGGTCCATTCAAGGAGGGTACCTTTGGACTTGCAATCGAGCGGGCACAGGGCTGCTCAATTGTTTTGCGTCCCTAAACGGCCACTTTTCAAGACTTTGTCTAGTCTTGACTTGAACTGGTCAACAGATTCACTGTTGACAACTTCCACTGGAAGTGCGTTCCACTTACTGCAGATACTGTAGGTGAAAAAGTTTCCACACATATTGCGGTTGTAACGCTTCAGTTCAAGTTTGAAGCCGTGATTGCGCGTTCTGTTCTCACTCAGTGTGAAAATATCCCGGTAGTCAACATTGTCGAACCCTCGAAGTATTTTGAAAACTTCGATGAGCTGACCACGCAGTCTACGGGTTTCCAGCGAGAACAGATCTAATTCCCTTAGTCTATCCTCATAACTTTTATGTCTGATAGAGGGAATCAGTTTCGTTGCCCTGGCTTGGACGCGTTCCAATCTCGCGATGTCCTTTCGAAACGAAGGACTCCAAAATTGCACGGCATACTCCAGGTACGGTCGGACAAGTGAGTTGTACAGGCACAGTACAATCTCCTGGTTCCGATAACCAAACTAGCGCTTAATATAGCCTAGCATCCTTTGGGCCTTTTTTTCGGCCTCAATGCACTGTTTCGAGAACTTGAGGTCACTAGTGATTGTTACACCCAAGTCCTTCTCAGTGTCGGTGGATTCCATAGCAGTGCCCTTAAGGATATACTGAGATTAGGGGTTTCTGTGGCCGATATGCATCACTTTGCATTTGCCCACGTTAAAAGGCATTTGCCACGTGTCCGACCACTCCCCAATCTTCCCAAGATCTTCCTGCAGGCGGGCAGTATTTCCATCCTTTGCAACTTTCATACCAAGCTTGGTATCGTCGGCAAATTTGGAAATCTTGGCAACCATATCACCGTCCATGTCGTTGACGTAGATAATGAATAGTAGTGGTCCCAGGACAGAACCTTGAGGCACCCGCTAGTAACGGGCACCCACTCAGAAGACTGTCCATTTACCACCACCCGTTGCCGTCTGCCACTTAGCCAGTTCTCAAACGAGCCGGCTACCTTTCCGTCTATGCCAAGCGCTCGCACTTTCCGGAGAAGGCGGCGGTGTGGTACCTTATCCGAGGCTTTCATAAAGTCTAGGTAGACCACATCCACCGCCTTGTCCCGATCGTGCTCACTGAAAACGAAGTGGAAGAATTCTACAAGGTTCGTCAGGCATGACCGTTGCCTTCGGAAGCCGTGCTGGGAACTCCTCAGTAGCAGGTTTGACTCTAAATACGACGTCACTTTGTCCATCATGATGCTTTCCATGAGTTTACCGACTATCGAAGTCAGACTGATAGGTCGGTAGTTCTACGGTTGGTTACGATCTCCTTTCTTGAAGATTGGAGTCACCTCCGCCTCACGCCAGTCTCTAGGAACGCATTTGGTCCGGATTGACATGTTGAAGATTGCGCTCAGGTGTCGTGACACTTGATCACACACTTCTTTCAACACTTTAGGTAGAAACCCATCCGGGCCAGGTGACCTATTCTTCATTAGGTCACTGATCTTCTTTTTGATTTCAACTTCGGTGAAGTCCATATCCTCCAGCTTTTCCCCCGAGTAGGAATCCGTCGGCTGGGGGATGGGACCACATTCTTCAGTAAACACTGAAGAGAAGTAGTCGTTGAGGAGGTTAGCATTTTCTGCATCTGAATGCTTTAATGTCCCCTCCTCGTTCCTCAAAGGGCCAATCGTTCGACGGTTTGTTTACGGCTGTTTACATATCCAAATAACTCCTTGGGATTCTCTTTACAGAGTCTCGCCACTCGGAGTTCCTCAGACCGCTTAGCCGCCCTTATGCTGGACTTCACTCTCCTGGCTAGCCTCCGGTATTCGTCAAAGTCACCCGAGATCTTCGATGCCGATACATAGTTCTCTTCTCCCTAAGCAGTTGGCCAATTTCTCGATTAAACCACTTAGGTTGAACAAAAGACAGACGGGGGCATTTCAGAGGGATGAAACGCGATTGAAGACTCATAAATGAGGTTTTGAAACTATTCCACGAGTCTTCAACGGCATCGCACACTTCTAGTCTCACGTCAGTCAGTCCATCTCGAAGGCTTGCAAAGTCTGCTCTTCTCAAGTCAAGTTTCTTTGATGGACTGGCAACAGACCTTACCTTCGGGATCTTGACGCTAAATCTAAATAGCTGGTGATCACTGCCACCGAGCTCTTCGCCTACACAGATATCCTCAACGATATCATCCTCAGAGGTGAAGACCAAGTCGAGGATATTGTCTCCTCTCGTCGGTTCTCTGACCCATTGAGTGAGGAACTCGTTGTTGGCGAACTCCAAGAGTAGCGCGCTCCCGCCACAGGCTGCTCTGGTTTCCCAGTCAACTTGGCTGTTGAAATCGCCCAAAACGATGCACACTCTGCCTTGAACCAGCTCACCCAGCAGCTGGTACAGCTCCCTGTCCTTCTCAACGGGTTGGGGAGGGGGTCTGTAAAGCAGCAGGGTCCTGTATCTCACAGGACCGATCTCTAGGTCAACGCCTAGGAGCTCGTGGTCGGATATAACGTTGGATTTCGTAGATTTGATTGTATCCTTGACATACAACATTACACCGCCCCCCTCTCTGTCTGGCCTATCTTTGCAGAAGAGTTGGTAGCCAGGAACCGTGAATTCGCCTTCAAAGTCTCGGTTTGATGTTTTTATCCACGATTCTGTTATGGCTACCATTTCGGGTTCTTCCGTCGCTACGAGGCAACGAAGCTCAGGAAACTTGTTCCTGATTGACCTCGCATTGAACAGAAGAACTTTCAGGGAGTCCCTCAATGTAGGACTCCCTATACTCTTCTGTTTCCCGGCTTCTTGTTTGTCGCGGTGGCACCATTTTTGACAACCTCCGAGAAGGTTGTTTGGGGAGTGACTCGGGCGTACTGGCGTACGTCCGCCTTCCCAATGGGCCGGAGACTCCTTTGGGTGCGCTCCACGACATCCTGAAAAAGGGGTGGCTAGGAACGCCTTGCCCTTAAAGGAGAGGTGCACCCAGTCCCTTTGGTAGAGGTCTTTTCTACCATAGAATACGGCGTACAGGTCCACAAAAAAGACACCCTCAGCCGTACAGAGGTCTGCAAGGCGCCTGTTTAGCGACAGGTTCCTCAAGTGGGCAGTCGGGCTTGGACCCCACCTCGGGAGCATCCCCACCACGATGCGTCTGCGGGTTTTCAATCCACAGTCGTCGACAGCGCCCATAACTGTCCTCATAATCTCACCTGTAGGGCCTACCCTACCTCCTCTGAGGTAGAGGTCGTTGCCACTTACCATAAGGGCAACGACTGAAGTCTCTGAAATCTGAGACTTCTCGGCCTCAGCTCTTACCTGCTTATTCCCACAGCCTTGGATGCAGCTCGCCTTAACGCTTGTGCGAAGGCGGGCCGCTAGCAGGGGCTTCAGACCCCGTGCTTGAGAATCACCAATAAGGGTGACTCTTGCACATTTGTCTGCGGACGACTTAGTCTTTCCTTTCGGAGGCGACTTGCTGCTTTCCTCTTGTATCTCTATTTTTTTTTCTTCTTCTTCTTATTCTTCCTCTTATTCTTCTTCTTGACTTCTTTTGTTATCTCTTCCTTTGTTTCCCGTTTCTCTTCTTCTGCTTCTACTTTCTCTTCCTTTGTTTCCAGTTTCTTTTCTTCTCTTTCTACTTTCTCTTCTTCTCCTTTTACTTTCTCTTCTTCTCTTTCTACTTTCTCTTCTTCTATTTCTACTTTCTCTTCTTTCTTCTTTCTTTTCTTCTTTTTGGCTCGTTGAGGAAGCCCTTCAGCAGAAGAAATTGGCTGTTGGACGTCGAGAGCCTTCTCGCCTGAGCATCTGCATCTCTCTGTTTTTAAGAGTTGAACTTCCCTTTTAAGGAGGGAGTTCTCCTCTCTCAGTTGAGCGATGCTCTCGCCCAGGCGCTTCTCGAGTTCGCAGAAGTCACAGACACTGACGCCATCTGTGAGTTCCTTGCAACTCCTGCCCCCGAAGTCTTCACTCCATCTGTAGACTTTGCATATTTTGCAGGTTAGCTTTCGAAACGGAGGACCATTCTTCTTCGCCATCTTACAAAAATCTCGGACCATGGTTAGCCGTAAGGAATTGTAAATGTAGGAGAGTGGGAGGATGGGATAGAGGGGAAGAGGGGGGGAAGATTAGAATAGGATTTTTTTTATCCCTATAAATAGACAGAAATGCACAGGCAGACAGACTTCATTTGTATTGTATAGATATGGACATTTTATGGACAGACAAACACACACAGACACATACAGACAGACATACTTGATTTTTTTATTATATAGACTATTATTATTAATATTATTATTGTTGTTATTAATTGCATTATTATAAATATGATTATTAACATCTTGAAGGAAGAAAAAAAAGGGAGAGCGAGAAGTGCCGGGTTCTAGTCTCAAGTTCTCGCCTTTGAAAATGTTGTAATGGAGGAACGCGTTTTGAATCTCTTTGCTTTCAATTTCCACGTGTGTTTATGTATTTAAGTTCTGGTTTTCGGTATTTAAGTTCTGATTTTTTGTATTTAAATTCTGATTTTATGTATGTTATGTTCTGATTTTTCGATTTAAGTTCTGGTTTTCACTATTTAAGTTCTGTTTTTATGTATGTTATGTTCTGATTTTCTGTATTTAAGTTCTGATTTTATCTAGGTTATGTTCTGATTTTCTGTATTTAAGTTCTGATTTTATGTATGTTATGTTCTGATTTTATGTATGTTATGTTCTGATTTTATGTATTTAAGTTCTGATTTTATCCAGGTTATGTTCTGATTTTCTGTATTTAAGTTCTGATTTTTTGTATTTAAGTTCTGATTCATGTATGTTATGTTCTGATTTTCTGTATTTAAGTTCTGATTTTCTGTATTTAAGTTCTGATTTTCTGTATTTAGCTTCTTATTTTCTGTATTTAGCTTCTTATTTTCTGTATTTAGCTTCATATTTTCTCTAAAAATCACCATAAAATCTTCTCTTTTTTATTTCATGTCCTCCGCTGCAATAGTCATTGAGATATTGCTTCTCAAAAACAGTCCCACTTTGAGGCGGGGCCACCCTGTATATTTACTCAACAGAATTACCATTTGAGAGCCCAATCGTTGGCTTTAAAGAGGAAGGGGACGACAAGAAAGACGTTCATTATGTCTTGTCTTTTACAGCGTTCTTTTGTTTTACGTTCCGAGGTTTCTCGCTCATCTTTAAGGACGTACAGTGCTAAAGTATTAAAAGGTAATAAATTACTAAAAATTCTATTTGTTTTGAAAATAGAATAAAGAGAAAACGCCGTATAAAACCTTTAAAAGCAAATTGATTAATTCCATGTAAAATAAAATAAAAATAAAAATAAAATATAGGTATTTTCCTCCAAAATTTAAAACGAATCACCTAGAAAGTGTGTTAGGAAGAATCTGTAAATACAGTCGTGAAGAGGGAGTAAGCGAAAATGTGTGTAAGATATATGACACGTTCGGGGAAGGAGGATGTATTCAACAAAAAATTGAAAAATGCTTTTTTTTCACTGCAAATCATTCATTATATCAGATCCAAGTATTTTACAAAAAATTAAACCCGATTACATATTATTTTAAACTCATTTTAGGATTAGAGTTTGTAAGGATGCAACAATGAATCAAATATAGCATCAAAAGTTATGGCACTTTTAATTATTTGTTATCAACCTAAATAAATAATTGTCAACAAGCTTTTGGAAAACTTGATATTTGCTGTAATGATTTCTTAATAATTATTATTATTATTATTTTACTTAAGTTATAAGGTAGACCTACATTTACAATTCCTTACGGCTAACCATGAAAAGAAATGTTGATCAAAAACTACCTAAACCTTTAACCCTTTTATGCCCTTAATTCATTTTTAAAAATTAAAAACATATGAATTACATTTATCGTGTGGTAAATAGTGGCAAAAAGCACGCAAATGGTAAATAGTGGCAAATGGTACGCAAATGGTAAATAGTGATAAACGGCACGCAAATGTTAAATAGTGGCAAACGGTACGCAAATGTTAAATAGTGGCACACGGTACGCAAATGATAAATAGTTGCAAACGGTACGCAAATGGTAAATAGTGGCAAGTGGCACATAAATGGTAAATAGTGGCAAGCGGCACATAAATGGTAAATAGTGGTAAATAAACGGCACGCAAATCCGATGCAACCCTTGTGTGAACCGAAACAAAACGTGTGTCGTAATCGTCACACTCTCTCGCTAGACTTTACACATGTAATTTCTCTAGCGATAAGCCTTTATTTTCTTGGTGACGAATTCGTCCCATATTGCCGCAACATTATCAAATGTTGAATAAGCCCCTCTTCCGCCGAACTCGTCATTTACCCCTTGATCTCCCTGCAAGTATTGGGGCTTGGGGAGAGCAAACAACGGGTGTTTGGGGCTGGGGTGATATAGAAAAAAACTACCTTCAATCATACTTAAATGAAAAATAGAGAAACGAAGTTCACGAGAGCAGTTTGGGAGGTTGTGGAGTTGTAGGATATGAAAGAAACAGCAGTGGAGTCGTGGATTAAGAGTAGGGTGCCTATTTTTGATGCGGCTAGATTCTAGAATTCTCAGGATGCTAGAAAGAGAGCAATTATGTAAATGTACTAGGGTAGCTACTGTCTTGGATGTTATGGCAGGAAAAAAATAACCATTATAAATAGAATTTTAATAAATGAATTTAGTTTTTGCCACCGTAGGGTTTTTTTTATTCTCTTACCCTCAAATTCAAATGTTTTTGACACCATTAATGCATAGTATTTCCAAAGATGCTGAGTGATAAAAAAGCGCGGTGGTTGGTCACTTTGTTTCATAGGCCAAAACAACAAGTTGAATTTTCCGAACTTAGAGTGGTACCCGAATTTTGGAAATTCGAGAGATGGCACTGAAATTAATAACGAGGACTACCGATAAGATAGAGTTACGATAGCTATGAATATGTGTGGATATTTTAAGGAATAATTTCATTTTTAGAATAATAATCACATTCCATTCTATAATTCACCCTTTAAAGCAGTGGTTTTCAACCTTTTTTATGATAGAGGTACCCTAATTGTTATCTAGTAGCAACCTTGGCTCCATGTTATAAAAATAATTACGTGGAATGCACTTCAAAATTAACCACGATTGGCATTTAACCTAATTTAATCGAAATAAGAGATTAAAAATTTAAAATAAATCAATTTTACCCATAAAGGTTTAATGGAAAATTTGAACTTGATGATTATAACGTAATTCTTGAATAATGGGACGTAGAGTTGACAAGGCAACTCTCATTTCTTCATTCACTGTCTGCAATCTTTCTCTTTTCCTTGTTATTTTATGTTGCACAATGCAGAGAATCTAGTTTCAACATACTTTCAAGTGTCGTTCGATTTTCTTTTAGAATTTTTTTAAATATATATAGTTTTTCTTTTTCAATTTAGACATTTTAAAAATGATTTTTGGTCACTCCCGTGGCACTCCGGTTGAAAACTAATGCCCTAGACCAAATTGGATTACTTTAGTTTATGTTTAACTCTACCCATAAAGGCCGTCCCTGGGGTTTGGGGGGCACGCAATTCTCCAGATTTTAGCTACAATATAATTGTCCATGCTTCATATAACGCCCTCTTCCGGGCTAGAAAGAGAGCAATTATGTAACTTGCCCTCCCGGCTTCAGTGCCTCATGAGAAACTGATGCTCGATCTTGGGTCGTCTTTTGCACATCTTTTATAGCCCTCATTCTCTTTTACAAGTATGTTTAGACCCACTAAAGGTTGAAAGAGGACATTAACCGTTCTAAATAATTGTTAGGGCAAAATTATGAACGATTAAAGAGCCTAAAGTCCACTCGAGAATTACAACTCAATGAGGCAGCCGAGATGTCAGCTAAGGTATGAGGAACTGAGGCGGCTAAGATATGAGGCAATTAGGCAGCTAAGATATGAGACACTGAAGCACCTAAGCCATGAGGTAACTAACGTATGAGAACGCTAAAGTATTAGGCAGCTAAGGCATTAGATAGCTAAGGTATGAGTCAGTGAAGCAGCTAAGGCATATCCGAAAAACATCCAGCCTAAAAGAAGACTTGAGGTTGTGCTAAGACGATTATTCATGCTAGATTCTAGCAAGAGCTACGGCCCAAAGATATCACAATTTACTAACCAATGGGGGCCTACACGATATCCATATATGTACGTCCCAAGATAAACCCTTTCCTATTTATCATTGCCCTGTAAATATAACATCTCTTTTTATCTTATCTTTCACCTGAGTCGAGTGGTTTCGCTAATTTAATTTATTAATGCATTTGCCAATTACAAAGGCTCAAGACGATGCTTAGCAATTAAGAGGTACCAGTGAGGAAGAAAATGATGTAGTTTCTATTATCTACAGCCAAATTTATTTTTACTAAAGGACTCTGCAGACGACGACGTATTCCAGTCACTTTTGGAATCATTGAAAATATTCAAGCCTCCAGAATCTCAACTTTAATTGAATTATTGAGGCTTTGTAAAATAAATACTTTCAAATTTTTTGTTTCAATAACCCAGCCTTTTAGTCGAAAAATAAGCTGATCTAAGCTAATCTTTTAGTAAAAGAAATATAGGATTAGGCTACATTACGTGGGTTAGGTTATTAAAACCAAAACTATCAAACAAAATATTTGTTTCACAAAACACCAATAATTCAATTAAATTTGAGATCCTGAAGGCCAACAAATTTTGGATCAATCCTAAACGCCCCCTGAGAATACCATTTATAATTAATGACCCACAAGAAATTTCCATTATAGAAGATGAGTGCCCCCAAAATATCAATCATAGTTAATGACCTCAAGAAAGTTATAGGTATATTTAAAAAAATAATCGCTAAAAATAACTTTTATTAAAAAACAAAAAGTACACAAATTAAACAAACACAAATAAACTAACAAAAAATAAAATATTAATCCACGGGGATAAAAAAGAGAAATATGGAGGCAGAAATCTTCAAATATACTCAAACTCAATCGATCCTGCAACATAGGTTAGGTTAGGTCAGATTAGTTTAGGTTAAGTTAGGTTAAGTTAGATTAGGTTATTTGAACCAAACCTAAATTTGGTTATGTTCGGTCAAGTTATTTTAACCTAACCTAACCTAACCAAAATTATCTTAACCAAACTCAATCCTAGATAAGTAGAATTTTAACTTTAGCTTTTTATCTTAATCTTATTATCAATTATTATTACTTATTTAAAAATTCAATCTTAAGTAACGACCCTTAAAAAGATCATTCCTAGATACTGACCCCCGCAAAAAGCTCAATCTTAGATAATGACCTCTAACATAGTCTGATGGTCGTTGTCTAAGATTGATCACAAATTTTCAATGATTACAGAAGGGTCTCAAACTCGTCTCGTTTCCGAGATCCTTATGTAATAAAAATTGCTGTCGATGAGAGGGAAGTACTGTAAATGCAATAAATTGTGTCATACGAAAAGAAAACCTATTGACAATAAACAGCTTTGCTTATAAATGCTTATAACAAAACTGCTAAGCAGGTTGAAACTGAATATACCGAAAATTACAACAAGAATGGTAATTTATTTAGTCACGGTAAGTAAAGTTCTTAGGAGCAGGAGACAGAAAAGAGAAAAAAAATAGTAAGGTTATAAGATCATTCAATACAATATGATAAACTAGGACATCGTAAATATATATTTCACCAGTGGCAACTTTTTTGAGTAGGCTTTTGTTCAGCAGTAAGATGAGATAGGGTGATGATACATAAACCATCATGATTATCTTTTAAAATCTTGATATTCATATTTCTTTCTCTGTGCCCTCTCTATGATCCAGGCAGTTTTGTTTAAAGTATAGATTACACTGATCTGCGTTGTTTTCAAGGTCAAATATATAATACCTGATTTTAGTTCAGTTTTTTGCACTGAATCTGAAAATCATGCTCATTTTACCCAATCAGGTCAGGTTTTTTAAATATGAACACATACCAAAAACTCCTATATTTCCAAATATTTGTTGTGAATTAAACACATAATAGCAAATATTAGACCGATTTACACACAGAAGGTTTACAGAATATTTTTAATAAATAGCATGAATAGTACAATGCACAAAATAAGAAAGTTCACATCCCATTGGCCTTGATAGCCTTCCTCCATGACACGGATGTCTTGATGGGACCGAAGAAAGTGTATTTTCACTGACATACGCGCACCAAGTTTGCGGAAATTCTCCATTAAGTCATCAACCATCTTCTAGTACTAAGGACTTCTGTGGTTACCAAGGAAGTTTTCTATGACTAACTTAAGGGACAGCCAGGCAGAGAGTTCAGTAGGATTTAATGAATCATAAAAACTAGTCTTTTATGAGTTCTCTTATCTGAGGACCATCAAATATACCTGACCTAAGCTTCTCCATGCTGATTCGTTTGAACTTGTGGTGGAGGAAGGCAAATCCTCCAACTTCCCTGTCCAGTGCTTCTACAAAGTTTTTCATTAGGCCGAGTTTGATGTGTAGGGGTGGAAGTAACACCTTGTCCGGTTCAACCAGAGGTTGGGACAGAGCATTGTGTGACCCGGGTTCTAATCCTTGTCTTGATGGCCACTCTTGTCTGGCAAAACGCTGGTCGTCAGCCCGACTATCCCACAAGCACAAAAAGCATGGATACTTTGTGTACCCACCTTGAAGTCCTAGGATGAGCCCAATAACTTTAAGATCTCCACAAATCAACCATTTATGTTCCTGGTAATTGAGAGCAGACAACAGACATTCCATACTGTCGTGGGATTCTTTCATTTCAGCCGAGTGTCCAACAGGGATTGATGAAATCTTATTTCCGTTATTCAGAAGAACTGCCTTGCGACTTCTGTTAGACGAGTCAATAAAAAGTCTCTATTCCATGGCAACATACTTCATACCCATTAATTTCATCAGTTCAGCAATATTGTTATAGTAAATCAGTGAAGACGCTTCATCGAACATAAAGAATTTTCGGAATTCGCTCTCGCGTTCCCGATACTAAGAGAACGTTGTTCCTTAGGCAAGTAGATGTTTCTCTCGAAGACGAGAACCCAGCAGCTGGGCAGACTCCTCACATAGGTTTAAGTCTCGTGTCAAGTCGTTGAGTTCGGCTTGGGTCAATGGCACCGATCGGTCGTCCTCTTCTGGCTCGTATGCACCACACTCACCTGTATCAGTCATGTCAGTAGATTCGAAATCAGAACTAGATTCCATGATAACATCCGGCTCAGGAACAAGAACATCTGGTCCATGGGGGATTGGCTTTGTCATGTAGAAGTAGCAGTCGGTAACGTGATCTTTCCCTTCCCTCCACACCATTGGGACACCAAATGGCATACTCTTTCTTTTCCTATTCCTCCAATCCCTTAAGTTCGCCACACATGTTTTGCAGCAGATATGGGGAGAAAAATGCCTTATCCTGGTCCCTAGTTTGACTCCAAAGTAAGCGTAATAAGCCTTCTTCACAAAATCCGTAATTTTCGCTTGACGGTCTGGAAGAACCCCGTGTCCGTAGATGAAACAAATATTTTTAGGATGGTTCTTACACTTCTGATCCATCGTACTTCACAACTAGACCTGAAAAGAGAAAGAATAACTAGTTATTTAAGGTAACCCATGACCAGCTGTGGCAAAAACAAAGACCAAATACGCTTGGATGATAGCGACATTTGGGAAAAATACGCTGTAATAAAAATCGAGTGTATCTAAGAAACCAGACCTGACCAAAGAAAATGAGTGATATTTTTGAATTCAGCAAAAAAGGATCCTAAATCAGTTGGAAAACTCTTGACTTTTGAAAAAAAGTTTTGAAACGCAGGCTAGTGTTATAGATAGTATTACTTTATTAAATTACTTGTATTGTTAATTGATAATAAAAAACATGTCTACAATGCAATACCAAACCTTAATTCTCTTCTCTAGTATTTTTCCCTATCAATTTAACCTAAAAATTCAATAAGAAATTTATTTCCAGACTACATAAATCTACAAGAAATCAGATGTGCTCTACTCAGCGAAGAAATCTCCGAAAAATAGATATGTGGTCACATAAACCTGACATCCTATTTTCAACCTCATTTGCCTGAAGGTCACACCGTGTCACGCGAATTTTAAATACGGATCGCAATAAAAGAAACGGTAAGGGGGAAAATTATTTTACTATTATACTGCTAATATCAATATATATACGTTACTAATAACGCGGCCTCAAGTTTGAATTTCTATCCTTGATGATTTCCAATCTGATGAATGCATATATTTCCTTTACGTATCGCAGAGTAGTCTTTGATGTTGTTGATAATTCTGAGTTGCAGCATTTGGTGCTTCAGTCCCCTTATCAAAGCCTTGTCGAAAGCTTTCAATACGTCCGTACAAACGAAGTCGATGCTGGCCTTTTCCCTCTTTTGTTTTGGCAATTTTCTCAGTGATGACTGTGAGAGAAAATCTCTGTGCTCCATTTTTCCTGAATCCAAATTTAAAAATTCATTGATCTCCAGGTGTTCACTCAGTCTTTGGTTTATAATATTCTAAAAAGAATTCGCGATTAAATTAAACAAAACGATTGGTCTGTAGCTCTCCACCCTGGTTTGGTGGCTTTCCCGTTTTGGAAATAAAGATAATTTTAGCCACCTTTACGTAATTTGGTAAGTATCCTGTGTTTAGACTTGCATTATTCATGGTTCTTTTTGGTGAGTCCAGATCTTCCCGGTGCTTGCTGAAAAATCGATATTGTGGCCTCTTGTTTGGTAATTATTGCCTCGATTCCGCCCAAGGTGCTTCTTATTGCATCCACAAAGTGGTGGGGAAAAGACCATTCGATTTCTTCATTAAACGAATCTATGACTTTGTGTTCGAAATCGTGGTCTCAAATCGTCCTTTTCCTTTTCTCTTATTTCCCAAATCTTCTTCCAATGTTCTATCAATATCCATTTAATCCGGTCCCCGTATTTATGTGCGTCTTTTATTTTCATTTTTCTTGTTTTTACTTTACTTTTTATTTAAGTGAAATTTCTCCCAAATTCCTTCGGCGGTGCATCATTGCTGATCTCTTAGATTGTGTCATTCTAATTCTCACTCTGACTTTCCGTTCTTTCAGTTGTTAATTCTGTGTTTTTTTCTCCTCAGTTTGGTGTGTTGCTCCCTCGTTGCTCCCTTTCTTCTTATCTGTTCGGTTATTCCTCTAATTTCTCTGGGGAGTTTTAACCATAATAGACGTCCAGATAAAGGTCTTAATTGCCTCTTAACAGGTTCTGAGGATTGCTTCCTCATCTGTCGTTGCATCGCACTCATTTTTTTCTAATTCTTTAATTTCTTCTAATGTTGATTCTTTTAGTTGTTGTGGTATATGTGTGCCTAGTCTTCTGTATTTCCCTATAGTATGTTTTCCTACTTTTCCAGGGAATCTGTATCGGCTTCTGGTTTATCATGAGTAGTGTCGCTGTGTTGCCGGTGCATGGTATCTCTTACGGTTGCATGTAATAATCATTGGGGGATTATTATTGCCTAAGAAGAAGTCCGATTTTGTGGTTTAGTTTCCTGTTACTTAAGTTGCTTAATCTGTTATCCTCGCAATGAGCATTCGTATCGCCCCTAAATATTCCCGGGTTTCTATTGTTGAAGATCCGTGTGAAGTTATTTACCAGCAAATGATCTTCTTGATGGTTGGTATCCTGTTGCTATCATGGTGTTGGTCAATTCCATTTTTATTTATACGGTGGGGTATGCTTCGTCTATTTCCTCGTCATTTTGGTAGTCGTTGTCCTTTCTGATTTCGATAGCGGGCCCCATCGTGGTGTTGCCCTGTGGTTTTAACGGCTATAACGTCTTGAGTCCAGACTTTACCTCTCTATCATTCAGGTTGCCTCTGGGATCTAACATCAAGATGATTTTGGGGTCCATTCTACGAAAATAAATTATCCTAAATTTGTTTCTTCCTTTTCCATCCTCTCGTGTTTAATTAATTTTTTTCAATTTCCTCCTTCCTATCTATGTTGTGTGAAGTTGTTTTTTTTATCCTTGGACATTACTTTTTATCCTTTCTTGTCACTCCTCAGCGTTGTGTTCCAGGATCGTTAACGTTTTCTAGTCTGTTTCTACTTTTTGTTTGTCTTTGTTTTCTGTCTGCCTCTGTCGTGGATGGGCTTGTGGAACTGGGAAATCTCGCCCTCGGGGTTTGGCTTCTTCTTCACTTCACTTTGTAATTGTAATATTTTCCATTTCCTCCTTCCTATCTATGTTGTTTGAAGTTGTTTTTTTATCCTTGGACGTTACTTTTTATCCTTTCTTGTCACTCCTCAGCGTTGTGTTCCAGGATCGTTAACGTTTTCTAGTCTGTTTCATCTTTTTGTTTGTCTTTGTTTTCTGTCTGTCTCTGTCGTTGATGGGCTTGTGGAACTGGGAAATCTCGCCCTCGGGGTTTGGCTTCTTCTTCACTTCACTTTGTAATTGTAATATTTTCCATTTCCTCCTTCCTATCTAAGTTGTTTGAAGTTGTTTTTTTATCCTTGGACATTACTTTTTATCCTTTCTTGTCACTCCTCAGCGTTGTGTTGCAGGATCGTTAACGTTTTCTAGTCTGTTTCTACTTTTTGTTTGTCTTTGTTTTCTGTCTGCCTCTGTCGTGGATGGGCTTGTGGAACTGGGAAATCTCGCCCTCGGGGTTTGGCTTCTTCTTCACTTCACTTTGTAATTGTAATATTTTCCATTTCCTCCTTCCTATCTATGTTGTTTGAAGTTGTTTTTTTATCCTTGGACGTTACTTTTTATCCTTTCTTGTCACTCCTCAGCGTTGTGTTCCAGGATCGTTAACGTTTTTTAGTCTGTTTCTTCTTTTTGTTTTTCTTTGTTTTCTGTCTGCCTCTGTCGTGGATGGGCTTGTGGAACTGGGAAATCTCGCCCTCGGGGTTTGGCTTCTTCTTGACTTCACTTTGTAATTGTAATATTTTCCATTTCCTCCTTTCTATCTATGTTGTTTGAAGTTGTTTTTTTATCCTTGGACGTTACTTTTTATCCTTTCTTGTCACTCCTCAGCGTTGTGTTCCAGGATCGTTAACGTTTTCTAGTCTGTTTCATCTTTTTGTTTGTCTTTGTTTTCTGTCTGTCTCTGTCGTTGATAGGCTTGTGGAACTGGGAAATCTCGCCCTCGGGGTTTGGCTTCTTCTTCACTTCACTTTGTAATTGTAATATTTTCCATTTCCTCCTTCCTATCTAAGTTGTTTGAAGTTGTTTTTTTATCCTTGGACATTACTTTTTATCCTTTCTTGTCACTCCTCAGCGTTGTGTTCTAGGATCGTTAACGTTTTCTAGTCTGTTTCTTTTTTTTGTTTGTCTTTGTTTTCTGTCTGCCTCTGTCGTGGATGGGCTTGTGGAACTGGGAAATCTCGCCCTCGGTGTTTAGCTTCTTCTTGACTTCACTTTGTAATTGTAATATTTTTCATTTCCTCCTTCCTATCTATGTTGTTTGAAATTGTTTTTTTATCCTTGGACATTACTTTTTATCCTTTCTTGTCACTCCTGAGCGTTGTGTTCCAGGATCGTTAACGTTTTCTAGTCTGTTTCTTCTTTTTGTTTTTCTTTGTTTTCTGTCTGCCTCTGTCGTGGATGGGCTTGTGGAACTAGGAAATCTCGCCCTCGGGGTTTGGCTTCTTCTTCACTTTACTTTTTGTAATTGTAATATTTTCCATTTCCTCCTTCTTATCTGTGTTGTTTGAAGTTGTTTTTTTATCCTTGGACATTACTTTTTATCCTTTCTTTTCACTCCTCAGCGTTGTGTTCCAGGATCGTTAACGTTTTCTAGTCTGTTTCATCTTTTTGTTTGTCTTTGTTTTCTGTCTGTCTCTGTCGTTGATGGGCTTGTGGAACTGGAAAAACTCGCCCTCGGGGTTTGGCTTCTTCTTCACTTCACTTTGTAATTGTAATATTTTCCATTTCCTCCTTCCTATCTAAGTTGTTAGAAGTTGTTTTTTTTATCCTTGGACATTACTTTTTATCCTTTCTTGTCACTCCTCAGCGTTGTGTTGCAGGATCGTTAACGTTTTCTAGTCTGTTTCTACTTTTTGTTTGTCTTTGTTTTCTGTCTGCCTCTGTCGTGGATGGGCTTGTGGAACTGGGAAATCTCGCCCTCGGGGTTTGGCTTCTTCTTCACTTCACTTTGTAATTGTAATATTTTCCATTTCCTCCTTCCTATCTATGTTGTTTGAAGTTGTTTTTTTATCCTTGCACATTACTTTTTATCCTTTCTTGTCACTCCTCAGCGTTGTGTTCCAGGATCGTTAACGTTTTCTAGTCTGTTTCTTCTTTTTGTTTTTCTTTGTTTTCTGTCTGCCTTTGTCGTGGATGGGCTTGTGGAACTCAGAAATCTCGCCCTCGGGGTTTGGCTTCTTCTTCACTTGACTTTGTAATTGTAATATTTTCCATTTCCTCCTTTCTATCTATGTTGTTTGAAGTTGTTTTTTTATCCTTGGACGTTACTTTTTATCCTTTCTTGTCACTCCTCAGCGTTGTGTTCCAGGATCGTTAACGTTTTCTAGTCTGTTTCATCTTTTTGTTTGTCTTTGTTTTCTGTCTGTCTCTGTCGTTGATGGGCTTGTGGAACTGGGAAATCTCGCCCTCGGGGTTTGGCTTCTTCTTCACTTCACTTTGTAATTGTAATATTTTCCATTTCCTCCTTCCTATCTAAGTTGATTGAAGTTGTTTTTTTATCCTTGGACATTACTTTTTATCCTTTCTTGTCACTCCTCAGCGTTGTGTTGCAGGATCGTTAACGTTTTCTAGTCTGTTTCTACTTTTTGTTTGTCTTTGTTTTCTGTCTGCCTCTGTCGTGGATGGGCTTGTGGAACTAGGAAATCTCGCCCTCGGGGTTTGGCTTCTTCCTCACTTCACTTTGTAATTGTAATATTTTCCATTTCCTCCTTCCTATCTATGTTGTTTGAAGTTGTTTTTTTATCCTTGGACATTACTTTTTATCCTTTCTTGTCACTCTTCAGCGTTGTGTTCCAGGATCGCTAACGTTTTCTAGTCTGTTTCTTCTTTTTGTTTTTCTTTGTTTTCTGTCTGCCTCTGTCGTGGATGGGCTTGTGTAACTAGGAAATCTCGCCCTCGGGGTTTGGCTTCTTCTTCACTTTACTTTTTGTAATTGTAATATTTTCCATTTCCTCCTTCTTATCTGTGTTGTTTGAAGTTGTTTTTTTATCCTTTCACATTACTTTTTATCCTTTCTTTTCACTCCTCAGTGTTGTGTTCCAGGATCGTTAACGTTTTCTAGTCTGTTTCTTCTTTTTGTTTGTCTTTATTTTCTGTCTGTCTCTGTCGTGGATGGGCTTGTGGAACTGGGAAATCTCGCCCTCGGGGTTTGGCTTCTTCTTCAATTCACTTTGTAATTGTAATATTTTTCATTTCCTCTTTCCTATCTATGTTGTTGGAAGTTGTTTTTTATCCTTGGACATTAATTTTAAACCTTTCTTGTCACTCCTCTTCGTTGTGTTCCAGGATCGTTTACGTTTTCTAGTCTGTTTCTTCTTTTTGTTTGTCTTTGTTTTCTGTCTGCCTCTGTCGTGGATGGGCTTGTGGAACTGGGAAATCTCGCCCTCGAGGTTTGGCTTCTTCTTGACTTCACTTTGTAATTGTAATATTTTCCATTTCCTCCTTCCTATCTATGTTGTTTGAAGTTGTTTTTTTTGTCCTTGGACATTACTTTCTATGCTTTCTTGTCACTCCTCAGCGTTGTGTTCCATGATCGTTAACGTTTTCTAGTCTGTTTCTTCTTTTTGTTTGTCTTTGTTTTCTGTCTGCCTCTGTCGTGGATGGCTTGTGGAACTGTGAAATCTCACCCTCGGGGTTTGGTTTCGTCTTCACTTCACTTTGTAATTGTAATATTTTCCATTTCCTCCTTTCTATCTATGTTGTTTGAAGTTGTTTTTTTATCCTTGGACATTACTTTTTATCCTTTCTTGTCACTCCTCAGCGTTGTGTTCCAGGATCGTTAACGTTTTCTAGTCTGTTTCTTCTTTTTGTTTGTCTTTGTTTTCTGTCTGTCTCTGTCGTTGATGGGCTTGTGGAACTGGGAAATCTCGCCCTCGGGGTTTGGCTTCTTCTTCACTTCACCTTGTAATTGTAATATTTTCCTTTTCCTCCTTCCTATCTAAGTTGTTTGAAGTTGTTTTTTTATCCTTGGACATTACTTTTTATCCTTTCTTGTCACTCCTCAGCGTTGTGTTCCAGGATCATTAACGTTTTCTTGTCTGTTTCTTCTTTTTGTTTGTCTTTGTTTTCTATCTGTCTCTGTCGTTGATGCGCTTGTGGAACTGGGAAATCTCGCCCTCGGGGTTTGGCTTCTTCTTCACTTCACTTTGTAATTGTAATATTTTCCAATTCCTCCTTCCTATCTAAGTTGTTTGAAGTTGTTTTTTTATCCTTGGACATTACTTTTTATCCTTTCTTGTCACTCCTCAGCGTTGTGTTGCAGGATCGTTAACGTTTTCTAGTCTGTTTCTACTTTTTGTTTGTCTTTGTTTTCTGTCTGCCTCTGTCGTGGATGGGCTTGTGGAACTGGGAAATCTCGCCCTCGGAGTTTGGCTTCTTCTTCACTTCACTTTGTAATTGTAATATTTTCCATTTCCTCCTTCCTATCTATGTTGTTTGAAGTTGTTTTTTTATCCTTGCACTTTACTTTTTATCCTTTCTTGTCACTCCTCAGCGTTGTGTTCCAGGATCGTTAACGTTTTCTAGTCTGTTTTTTCTTTTTGTGTTTCTTGGTTTTCTGTCTGCCTCTGTCGTGGATGGGCTTGTGGAACTAGGAAATCTAGCCCTCGGGGTTTGGCTTCTTCTTCACTTCACTTTGTAATTGTAATATTTTCCATTTCCTCCTTCTTATCTGTGTTGTTCGAAGTTGTTTTTTATCCTTGGACCTTACTTTTTATCCTTTCTTGTCACTCCTCAGCGTTGTGTTCTAGGATCGTTAACGTTTTCTAGTCTGTTTCTTTTTTTTGTTTGTCTTTGTTTTCTGTCTGCCTCTGTCGTGGATGGGCTTGTGGAACTGGGAAATCTCGCCCTCGGTGTTTAGCTTCTTCTTGACTTCACTTTGTAATTGTAATATTTTTCATTTCCTCCTTCCTATCTATGTTGTTTGAAGTTGTTTTTTTATCCTTGCACATTACTTTTTATCCTTTCTTGTCACTCCTCAGCGTTGTGTTCCAGGATCGTTTACGTTTTCTAGTCTGTTTCTTCTTTTTGTTTGTCTTTGTTTTCTGTCTGCCTCTGTCGTAGATGGGCTTGTGGAACTGGGAAATCTCGCCCTCGAGGTTTAGCTTCTTCTTCACTTCACTTTGTAATTGTAATATTTTCCATTTCCTCCTTCCTATCTATGTTGTTTGAAGTTGTTATTTGTCCTTGGACATTACTTTTTATGCTTTCTTGTCACTCCTCAGCGTTGTGTTCCATGATCGTTAACGTTTTCTAGTCTGTTTCTTCTTCTTGTTTGTCTTTGTTTTCTGTCTGCCTCTGTCGTGGATGGCTTGTGGAACTGGGAAATCTCACCCTCGGGGTTTGGTTTCTTCTTCACTTCACTTTGTAATTGTAATATTTTCCATTTCCTCCTTTCTATCTATGTTGTTTGAAGTTGTTTTTTTATCCTTGGACATTACTTTTTATCCTTTCTTGTCACTCCTCAGCGTTGTGTTCCAGGATCGTTAACGTTTTCTAGTCTGTTTCTTCTTTTTGTTAGTCTTTGTTTTCTGTCTGTCTCTGTCGTTGATGGGCTTGTGGAACTGGGAAATCTCGCCCTCGGGGTTTGGCTTCTTCTTCACTTCACTTTGTAATTGTAATATTTTCCATTTCCTCCTTTCTATCTATGTTGTTTGAAGTTGTTTTTTTATCCTTGGACATTACTTTTTATCCTTTCTTGTCACTCCTTAGCGTTGTGTTCCAGGATCGTTAACGTTTTCTAGTCTGTTTCTTCATTTTGTTTGTCTTTGTTTTCTGTCTGTCTCTGTCGTTGATGGGCTTGTGGAACTGGGAAATCTCGCCCTCGGGGTTTGGCTTCTTCTTGACTTCACTTTGTAATTGTAATATTTTCCATTTCCTCCTTCCTATCTATGTTGTTTGAAGTTGTTTTTTTATCCTTGGACGTTACTTTTTATCCTTTCTTGTCACTCCTCAGCGTTGTGTTCCAGGATCGTTAACGTTTTCTAGTCTGTTTCTACTTTTTGTTTGTCTTTGTTTTCTGTCTGCCTCTGTCGTGGATGGGCTTGTGGAACTCAGAAATCTCGCCCTCGGGGTTTGGCTTCTTCTTCACTTCACTTTGTAATTGTAATATTTTCCATTTCCTCTTTCCTATCTGTGTTGTTTGAAGTTGTTTTTTTATCCTTGGACATTACTTTTTATCCTTTCTTGTCACTCCTCAGCGTTGTGTTCCAGGATCGTTAACGTTTTCTAGTCTGTTTCTTCTTTTTGTGTTTCTTGGTTTTCTGTCTGCCTCTGTCGTGGATGGGCTTGTGGAACTGGGAATTCTAGCCCTCGGGGTTTGGCTTCTTCTTCACTTCACTTTGTAAATGTAATATTTACCATTTCCTCCTTCCTATCTATGTTGTTTGAAGTTGTTTTTTTATCCTTGGACATTACTTTTTATCCTTTCTTGTCACTCCTCAGCGTTGTGTTCCAGGATCGTTAACGTTTTCTAGTCTGTTTTTTCTTTTTGCTTGTCTTTGTTTTCTGTCTGCCTCTGTCGTAGATGGGCTTGTGGAACTGGGAAATCTCACACTCGGGGTTTGGCTTCTTCTTTAATTCACTTTGTAATTGTAATATTTTCCATTTCCTCCTTCCTATCTAAGTTGTTGAAAGTTGTTTTTTATCCTTGGACATTAATTTTAAACCTGTCTTGTCACTCCTCATCGTTGTGTTCCAGGATCGTTTACGTTTTCTAGTCTGTTTCTTCTTTTTGTTTGTCTTTGTTTTCTGTCTGCCTCTGTCGTGGATGGGCTTGTGGAACTGGGAAATCTCGCCCTCGGGGTTTGGCTTCTTCTTGACTTCACTTTGTAATTGTAATATTTTTCATTTCCTCCTTCCTATCTATGTTGTTTGAAGTTGTTTTTTTATCCTTGCACATTACTTTTTATCCTTTCTTGTCATTCCTCAGCGTTGTGTTCCAGGATCGTTTACGTTTTCTAGTCTGTTTCTTCTTTTTGTTTGTCTTTGTTTTCTGTCTGCCTCTGTCGTGGATGGGCTTGTGGAACTGGGAAATCTCGCCCTCGGGGTTTGGCTTCTTCTTGACTTCGCTTTGTAATTGTAATATTTTCCATTTCCTCCTTCCTATCTATGTTGTTTGAAGTTGTTTTTTTATTCTTGCACATTACTTTTTATCCTTTCTTGTCACTCATCAGCGTTGTGTTCCAGGATCGTTTACGTTTTCTAGTCTGTTTCTTCTTTTTGTTTGTCTTTGTTTTCTGTCTGCCTGTGTTGTGAATGGGCTTGTGGAACTGGGAAATCTCGCCCTCAGGGTTTGGCTTCTTCTTGACTTCACTTTGTAATTGTAATATTTTCCATTTCCTCCTTCCTATCTATGTTGTTTGAAGTTGTTTTATTATCCTTTCACATTACTTTTTATCCTTTCTTGTCACTCCTCAGCGTTGTGTTCCAGGATTGTTTACGTTTTCTAGTGTTTTTCTTTTTTTTGTTTGTCTTTTTTTCATTCTGCCTCTGTCGTGGATGGGCTTGTGGAACTGGGAAATCTCGCCCTCGGGGTTTGGCATCTTCTTCACTTCACTTTGTAATTGTAATATTTTCCATTTCCTCCTTCCTATCTATGTTGTTTGAAGTTGTTTTTTTATCCTTGGACATTACTTTTTATCCTTTCTTGTCACTCCTCAGCGTTGTGTTCCAGGATCGTTTACGTTTTCTAGTCTGTTTCTTCTTTTTGTTTGTCTTTGTTTTCTGTCTTCCTCTGTCGTGGATGGGCTTGTGGAACTCAGAAATCTCGCCCTCGGGGTTTGGCTTCTTCTTCACTTCACTTTGTAATTGTAATATTTTCCATTTCCTCCTTCCTATCTATGTTGTTTGAAGTTGTTTTTTTATCCTTGCACATTACTTTTTATCCTTTCTTGTCACTCCTCAGCGTTGTGTTCCAGGATCGTTAACGTTTTCTAGTCTGTTTCTTCTTTTTGTTTTTCTTGGATTTCTGTAAGCCTCTGTCGTGGATGGGCTTGTGGAACTAGGGAATCTCACCCTCGGGGTTTGGCTTCTTCTTCACTTCACTTTGTAATTGTAATATTTTCCATTTCCTCTTTCTTATCTGTGTTGTTTGAAGTTGTTTTTTTATCCTTGGACATTACTTTTTATCCTTTCTTGTCACTCCTCAGCGTTGTGTTCCAGGATCGTTAACGTTTTCTAGTCTGTTTCTTCTTTTTGTGTTTCTTGGTTTTCTGTCTGCCTCTGTCGTGGATGGGCTTGTGGAACTGGGAATTCTAGCCCTCGGGGTTTGGCTTCTTCTTCACTTCACTTTGTAATTGTAATATTTACCATTTCCTCCTTCCTATCTATGTTGTTTGAAGTTGTTTTTTTATCCTTGGACATTACTTTTTATCCTTTCTTGTCACTCCTCAGCGTTGTGTTCCAGGATCGTTAACGTTTTCTAGTCTGTTTTTTCTTTTTGCTTGTCTTTGTTTTCTGTCTGCCTCTGTCGTAGATGGGCTTGTGGAACTGGGAAATCTCACACTCGGGGTTTGGCTTCTTCTTCAATTCACTTTGTAATTGTAATATTTTCCATTTCCTCCTTCCTATCTATGTTGTTGAAAGTTGTTTTTTATCCTTGGACATTAATTTTAAACCTGTCTTGTCACTCCTCATCGTTGTGTTCCAGGATCGTTTACGTTTTCTAGTCTGTTTCTTCTTTTTGTTTGTCTTTGTTTTCTGTCTGCCTCTGTCGTGGATGGGCTTGTGGAACTGGGAAATCTCGCCCTCGGGGTTTGGCTTCTTCTTGACTTCACTTTGTAATTGTAATATTTTTCATTTCCTCCTTCCTATCTATGTTGTTTGAAGTTGTTTTTTTATCCTTGCACATTACTTTTTATCCTTTCTTGTCATTCCTCAGCGTTGTGTTCCAGGATCGTTTACGTTTTCTAGTCTGTTTCTTCTTTTTGTTTGTCTTTGTTTTCTGTCTGCCTCTGTCGTGGATGGGCTTGTGGAACTGGGAAATCTCACACTCGGGGTTTGGCTTCTTCTTGACTTCGCTTTGTAATTGTAATATTTTCCATTTCCTCCTTCCTAACTATGTTGTTTGAAGTTGTTTTTTTATTCTTGCACATTACTTTTTATCCTTTCTTGTCACTCCTCAGCGTTGTGTTCCAGGATCGTTTACGTTTTCTAGTCTGTTTCTTCTTTTTGTTTGTCTTTGTTTTCTGTCTGCCTGTGTTGTGAATGGGCTTGTGGAACTGGGAAATCTCGCCCTCAGGGTTTGGCTTCTTCTTGACTTCACTTTGTAATTGTAATATTTTCCATTTCCTCCTTCCTATCTATGTTGTTTGAAGTTGTTTTATTATCCTTTCACATTACTTTTTATCCTTTCTTGTCACTCCTCAGCGTTGTATTCCAGGATTGTTTACGTTTTCTAGTGTTTTTCTTCTTTTTGTTTGTCTTTTTTTCATTCTGCCTCTGTCGTGGATGGGCTTGTGGAATTGGGAAATCTCGCCCTCGGGGTTTGGCTTCTTCTTCACTTCACTTTGTAATTGTAATATTTTCCATTTCCTCCTTCCTATCTATGTTGTTTGAAGTTGTTTTTTTATCCTTGGACATTACTTTTTATCCTTTCTTGTCACTCCTCAGCGTTGTGTTCCAGGATCGTTTACGTTTTCTAGTCTGTTTCTTCTTTTTGTTTGTCTTTGTTTTCTGTCTTCCTTTGTCGTGGATGGGCTTGTGGAACTGGGAAATCTCGCCCTCGGGGTTTGGCTTCTTCTTGACTTCGCTTTGTAATTGTAATATTTTCCATTTCCTCCTTCCTATCTATGTTGTTTGAAGTTGTTTTTTTATCCTTGCACATTACTTTTTATCCTTTCTTGTCACTCCTCAGCGTTGTGTTCCAGGATCGTTTACGTTTTCTAGTCTGTTTCTTCTTTTTGTTTGTCTTTGTTTTCTTTCTGCCTCTGTCGTGGATGGGCTTGTGTAACTGGGAAATCTCGCCCTCGGGGTTTGGCTTCTTCTTGACTTCACTTTGTAATTGTAATATTTTCCATTTCCTCCTTCTTATCTGTGTTGTTTGAAGTTGTTTTTTTATCCTTGGACATTACTTTTTATCCTTTCTTGTCACTCCTCAGCGTTGTGTTGCAGGATCGTTAACGTTTTCTAGTCTGTTTCTTCTTTTTGTTTGTCTTTGTTTTCTTTCTGCCTCTGTCGTGGATGGGCTTGTGGAACTGGGAAATCTCGCCCTCGGGGTTTGGCTCCTTCTTCACTTCACTTTGTAATTGTAATATTTTCCATTTCCTCCTTCCTATCTATGTTGTTTGAAGTTGTTTTTTTATCCTTGGACATTACTTTTTATCCTTTTTGTCACTCCTCAGCGTTGTGTTCCAGGATCGTTAACGTTTTCTAGTCTGTTTCTTCTTTTTGTTTTTCTTTGTTTTCTGTCTGCCTCTGTCGTGGATGGGCTTGTGGAACTGGGAAATCTCGCCCTCGGGGTTTGGCTTCTTCTTCACTTCACTTTGTAATTGTAATATTTTCCATTTCCTCCTTCCTATCTAAGTTGTTTGAAGTTGTTTTTTTATCCTTGGACATTACTTTTTATCCTTTCTTGTCACTCCTCAGCGTTGTGTTGCAGGATCGTTAACGTTTTCTAGTCTGTTTCTACTTTTTGTTTGTCTTTGTTTTCTGTCTGCCTCTGTCGTGGATGGGCTTGTGGAACTGGGAAATCTCGCCCTCGGGGTTTGGCTTCTTCTTCACTTCACTTTGTAATTGTAATATTTTTCATTTCCTACTTCCTATCTATGTTGTTTTATGTTGTTTTTTTATCCTTGGACATTACTTTTTATCCTTTCTCGGCACTCCTCAGCGTTGTGTTCCAGGATCGTTAACGTTTTCTAGTCTGTTTCTTCTTTTTGTTTTTCTTTGTTTTTGGTCTGCCTCTGTCGTGGATGGGCAAGGGGAACTAGGAAATCTCGCCCTCGGGGTTTGGCTTCTTCTTCACTTTACTTTTTGTAATTGTAATATTTTTCATTTCCTCCTTCTTATCTGTGTTGTTTGAAGTTGTTTTTTTATCCAGGAACATTACTTTTTATCCTTTCTTGTCACTCCTCAGCGTTGTGTTCCAGGATCGTTAACGTTTTCTAGTCTGTTTCTTCTTTTTGTTTGTCTTTGTTTTCTGTCTGCCTCTGTCGTGGATGGGCTTGTGGAACTGGGAAATCTCGCCCTCGGGGTTTGGCTTCTTCTTCAATTCACTTTGTAATTGTAATATTTTCCATTTCCTCCTTCCTATCTATGTTGTTTGAAGTTGTTTTTTTATCCTTTCACATTACTTTTTATCCTTTCTTGTCCCTCCTCATCGTTGTGTTCCAGGATCGTTTACGTTTTCTAGTCTGTTTCTTCTTTTTGTTTGTCTTTGTTTTCTGTCTGCCTCTGTCGTGGATGGGCTTGTGGAACTGGGAAATCTCGCCCTCGAGGTTTGGCTTCTTCTTGAATTCACTTTGTAATTGTAATATTTTCCATTTCCTCCTTCCTATCTATGTTGTTTGAAGTTGTTATTTGTCGTTGGACATTACTTTTTATGCTTTCTTGTCACTCCTCAGCGTTGTGTTCCATGATCGTTAACGTTTTCTAGTCTGTTTCTTCTTTTTGTTTGTCTTTGTTTTCTGTCTGCCTCTGTCGTGGATGGCTTGTGGAACAGGGAAATCTCACCCTCGGGGTTTGGTTTCTTCTTCACTTCACTTTGTAATTGTAATATTTTCCATTTCCTCCTTTCTATCTATGTTGTTTGAAGTTGTTTTTTTATCCTTGGACATTACTTTTTATCCTTTCTTGTCACTCCTCAGCGTTGTGTTCCAGGATCGTTAACGTTTTCTAGTCTGTTTCTTCTTTTTGTTTGTCTTTGTTTTCTGTCTGTCTCTGTCGTTGATGGGCTTGTGAAACTGGGAAATCTCGCCCTCGGGGTTTGGCTTCTTCTTCAATTCACTTTGTAATTGTAATATTTTTCATTTCCTCTTTCCTATCTATGTTGTTGGAAGTTGTTTTTTATCCTTGGACATTAATTTTAAACCTTTCTTGTCCCTCCTCATCGTTGTGTTCCAGGATCGTTTACGTTTTCTAGTCTGTTTCTTCTTTTTGTTTGTCTTTGTTTTCTGTCTGCCTATGTCGTGGATGGGCTTGTGGAACTGGGAAATCTTGCCCTCGAGGTTTGGCTTCTTCTTGACTTCACTTTGTAATTGTAATATTTTCCATTTCCTCCTTCCTATCTATGTTGTTTGAAGTTGTTATTTGTCCTTGGACATTACTTTTTATGCTTTCTTGTCACTCCTCAGCGTTGTGTTCCATGATCGTTAACGTTTTCTAGTCTGTTTCTTCTTTTTGTTTGTCTTTGTTTTCTGTCTGCCTCTGTCGTGGATGGCTTGTGGAACTGGGAAATCTCACCCTCGGGGTTTGGTTTCTTCTTCACTTCACTTTGTAATTGTAATATTTTCCATTTCCTCCTTTCTATCTATGTTGTTTGAAGTTGTTTTTTTATCCTTGGACATTACTTTTTATCCTTTCTTGTCACTCCTCAGCGTTGTGTTCCAGGATCTTTAACGTTTTCTAGTCTGTTTCTTCTTTTTGTTTGTCTTTGTTTTCTGTCTGTCTCTGTCGTTGATGGGCTTGTGGAACTGGGAAATCTCGCCCCCGGGGTATGGCTTCTTCTTCACTTCACTTTGTAATTGTAATATTTTCCATTTCCTCCTTCCTATCTAAGTTGTTTGAAGTTGTTTTTTTTATCATTGGACATTACTTTTTATCCTTTCTTGTCACTCCTCAGCGTTGTGTTCCAGGATCGTTAACGTTTTCTAGTCTGTTTCTTCTTTTTGTTTGTCTTTGTTTTCTGTCTGTCTCTGTCGTTGATGCGCTTGTGGAACTGGGAAATCTCGCCCTCGGGGTTTGGCTTCTTCTTCACTTCACTTTGTAATTGTAATATTTTCCATTTTCTCCTTCCTATCTAAGTTGTTTGAAGTTGTTTTTTTATCCTTGGACATTACTTTTTATCCTTTCTTGTCACTCCTCAGCGTTGTGTTGCAGGATCGTTAACGTTTTCTAGTCTGTTTCTACTTTTTGTTTGTCTTTGTTTTCTGTCTGCCTCTGTCGTGGATGGGCTTGTGGAACTGGGAAATCTCGCCCGCGGGGTTTGGCTTCTTCTTCACTTCACTTTGTAATTGTAATATTTTCCATTTCCTCCTTCCTATCTATGTTGTTTGAAGTTGTTTTTTTATCCTTGCACATTACTTTTTATCCTTTCTTGTCACTCCTCAGCGTTGTGTTCCAGGATCGTTAACGTTTTCTAGTCTGTTTCTTCTTTTTGTTTTTCTTGGTTTTCTGTCTGCCTCTGTCGTGGATGGGCTTGTGGAACTAGGAAATCTCGCCCTCGGGGTTTGGCTTTTTCTTCACTTCACTTTGTAATTGTAATATTTTCCATTTCCTCCTTCTTATCTGTGTTGTTTGAAGTTGTTTTTTATCCTTGGACATTACTTTTTATCCTTTCTTGTCACTCCTCAGCGTTGTGTTCCAGGATCGTTTACGTTTTCTAGTGTTTTTCTTTTTTTTGTTTGTCTTTGTTTTCTGTCTGCCTCTGTCGTGGATGGGCTTGTGGAACTAGGAAATCTCGCCCTCGGGGTTTGGCTTCTTCTTGACTTCACTTTGTAATTGTAATATTTTTTATTTCCTCCTTCCTATCTATGTTGTTTGAAGTTGTTTTTTTATCCTTGCACATTACTTTTTATCCTTTCTTGTCACTCCTCAGCGTTGTGTTCCAGGATCGTTTACGTTTTCTAGTCTGTTTTTTCTTTTTGTTTGTCTTTGTTTTCTGTCTGCCTCTGTCGTGGATGGGCTTGTGGAACTGGGAAATCTCGCCCTCGGGGTTTGGCTTCTTCTTCACTTCACTTTGTAATTGTAATATTTTTCATTTCCTCCTTCCTATCTATGTTGTTTGAAGTTGTTTTTTTATCCTTGCACATTACTTTTTATCCTTTCTTGTCACTCCTCAGCGTTATGTTCCAGGATCGATTACGTTTTCCAGTCGGTTTCTTCTTTTTGTTTGTCTTTGTTTTCTGTCTGCCTCTGTCGTGGATGGGCTTGTGGAACTGGGAAATTTCGCCCTCGGGGTTTGGCTTCTTCTTGACTTCGCTTTGTAATTGTAATATTTTCCATTTCCTCCTTCCTATCTATGTTGTTTGAAGTTGTTTTTTTATTCTTGCACATTACTTTTTATCCTTTCTTGTCACTCCTCAGCGTTGTGTTCCAGGATCGTTTACGTTTTCTAGTCTGTTTCTTCTTTTTGTTTGTCTTTGTTTTCTGTCTGCCTGTGTCGTGAATGGGCTTGTGGAACTGGGAAATCTCGCCCTCAGGGTTTAGCTTCTTCTTGACTCCACTTTGTAATTGTAATATTTTCCATTTCCTCCTTCCTATCTATGTTGTTTGAAGTTGTTTTTTTATCCTTTCACATTACTTGTTATCCTTTCTTGTCACTCCTCAGCGTTGTGTTCCAGGATCGTTTACGTTTTCTAGTCTGTTTCTTCTTTTTGTTTGTCTTTGTTTTCTGTCTGCCTCTGTCGTGGATGGGCTTGTGGAACTGGGAAATCTCGCCCTCGGGGTTTGGCTTCTTCTTCACTTCACTTTGTAATTGTAATATTTTCCATTTCCTCCTTCCTATCTGTGTTGTTTGAAGTTGTTTTTTTATCCTTGGACATTACTTTTTATCCTTTCTTGTCACTCCTCAACGTTTTGTTCCAGGATCGTTTACGTTTTTTAGTCTGTTTCTTCTTTTTGTTTGTCTTTGTTTTCTGTCTGCCTCTGTCGTGGATGGGCTTGTGGAACTGGGAAATCTCGCCCTCGGGGTTTGGCTTCTTCTTCACTTCACTTTGTAATTGTAATATTTTTCATTTCCTCCTTCCTATCTATGTTGTTTGAAGTTGTTTTTTTATCCTTGCACATTACTTTTTATCCTTTCTTGTCACTCCTCAGCGTTATGTTCCAGGATCGATTACGTTTTCCAGTCGGTTTCTTCTTTTTGTTTGTCTTTGTTTTCTGTCTGCCTCTGTCGTGGATGGGCTTGTGGAACTGGGAAATTTCGCCCTCGGGGTTTGGCTTCTTCTTGACTTCGCTTTGTAATTGTAATATTTTCCATTTCCTCCTTCCTATCTATGTTGTTTGAAGTTGTTTTTTTATTCTTGCACATTACTTTTTATCCTTTCTTGTCACTCCTTAGCGTTGTGTTCCAGGATCGTTTACGTTTTTTAGTCTGTTTCTTCTTTTTGTTTGTCTCTGTTTTCTGTCTTCCTCTGTCGTGGATGGGCTTGTGGAACTGGGAAATCTCGCCCTCAGGGTTTGGCTTCTTCTTGACTTCACTTTGTAATTGTAATATTTTCCATTTCCTCCTTCCTATCTATGTTGTTTGAAGTTGTTTTTTTATCCTTGGACATTACTTTTTATCCTTTCTTGTCACTCCTTAGCGTTGTGTTCCAGGATCGTTTACGTTTTCTAGTCTGTTTCTTCTTTTTGTTTGTCTTTGTTTTCTGTCTGCCTCTGTCGTGGATGGGCTTGTGGAACTGGGAAATCTCGCCCTCGGGGTTTGGCTTCTTCTTCACTTCACTTTGTAATTGTAATATTTTCCATTTCCTCCTTCCTATCTATGTTGTTTGAAGTTGTTTTTTTATCCTTGGACATTACTTTTTATCCTTTCTTGTCACTCCTCAGCGTTGTGTTCCAGGATCGTTTACGTTTTCTAGTCTGTTTCTTCTTTTTGTTTGTCTCTGTTTTCTGTCTTCCTCTGTCGTGGATGGGCTTGTGGAACTGGGAAATCTCGCCCTCGGGGTTTGGCTTCTTCTTGACTTCGCTTTGTAATTGTGATATTTTCCATTTCCTCCTTCCTATCTATGTTGTTTGAAGTTGTTTTTTTATCCTTGCACATTAATTTTTATCCTTTCTTGTCACTCCTCAGCGTTGTGTTCCAGGATCGTTTACGTTTTCTAGTCTGTTTCTTCTTTTTGTTTGTCTTTGTTTTCTGTCTGCCTCTGTCGTGGACGGGCTTGTGGAACTGGGAAATCTTGCCCTCGGGGTTTGGCTTCTTCTTCACTTCACTTTGTAATTGTAATATTTTCCATTTCCTCCTTCCTATCTATATTGTTTGAAGTTGTTTTTTTATCCTTGCACATTACTTTTTATCCTTTCTTGTCACTCCTCATCGTTGTGTTCCAGGATCGTTAACGTTTTCTAGTCTGTTTCTTCTTTTTGTTTGTCTTTGTTTTCTTTCTGCCTCTGTCGTGGATGGGCTTGTGGAACTGGGAAATCTCGCCCTCGGGGTTTGGCTTCTTCTTGACTTCACTTTGTAATTGAAATATTTTCCATTTCCTCCTTCTTATCTGTGTTGTTTGAAGTTGTTTTTTTATCCTTGGACATTACTTTTTATCCTTTCTTGTCACTCCTCAGCGTTGTGTTCCAGGATCGTTAACGTTTTCTAGTCTGTTTATTCTTTTTGTTTGTCTTTGTTTTCTTTCTGCCTCTGTCGTGGATGGGCTTGTGGAACTGGGAAATCTCGCCCTCGGGGTTTGGCTCCTTCTTCACTTCACTTTGTAATTGTAATATTTTCCATTTCCTCCTTCCTATCTGTGTTGTTTGAAGTTGTTTTTTTATCCTTGGACATTACTTTTTATCCTTTCTTGTCACTCCTCAGCGTTTTGTTCCAGGATCGTTTACGTTTTTTAGTCTGTTTCTTCTTTTTGTTTGTCTTTGTTTTCTGTCTGCCTCTGTCGTGGATGGGCTTGTGGAACTGGGAAATCTCGCCCTCGGGGTTTGGCTTCTTCTTCACTTCACTTTGTAATTGTAATATTTTCCATTTCCTCCTTCCTATCTATGTTGTTTGAAGTTGTTTTTTTTATCCTTGCACATTACTTTTTATCCTTTCTTGTCACTCCTCAGCGTTGTGTTCCAGGATCGTTTACGTTTTCTAGTCTGTTTCTTCTTTTTGTTTGTCTTTGTTTTCTGTCTTCCTCTGTCGTGGATGCGCTTGTGGAACTGCGAAATCTCGCCCTCGGGGTTTGGCTTCTTCTTGACTTCGCTTTGTAATTGTAATATTTTCCATTTCCTCCTTCCTATCTATGTTGTTTGAAGTTGTTTTTTTATCCTTGCACATTACTTTTTATCCTTTCTTGTCACTCCTCAGCGTTGTGTTCCAGGATCGTTAACCTTTTCTAGTCTGTTTCTTCTTTTTGTTTGTCTTTGTTTTCTTTCTGCCTCTGTCGTAGATGGGCTTGTGGAACTAGGAAATTTCGCCCTCGGGGTTTGGCTTCTTCTTGACTTCACTTTGTAATTGTAATATTTTCCATTTCTTCCTTCTTATCTGTGTTGTTTGAAGTTGTTTTTTTATCCTTGGACATTACTTTTTATCCTTTCTTGTCACTCCTCAGCGTTGTGTTCCAGGATCGTTAACGTTTTCTAGTCTGTTTCTTCTTTTTGTTTGTCTTTGTTTTCTTTCTGCCTCTGTCGTGGATGGGCTTGTGGAACTGGGAAATCTCGCCCTCGGGGTTTGGCTTCTTCTTGACTTCACTTTGTAATTGTAATATATTCCATTTCCTCCTTCTTATATGTGTTGTTTGAAGTTGTTTTTTTATCCTTGGACATTACTTTTTATCCTTTCTTGTCACTCCTCAGCGTTGTGTTCCAGGATCGTTAACGTTTTCTAGTCTGTTTCTTCTTTTTGTTTGTCTTTGTTTTCTTTCTGCCTCTGTCGTGGATGGGCTTGTGGAACTGGGAAATCTCGCCCTCGGGGTTTGGCTTCTTCTTCACTTCACTTTGTAATTGTAATATTTTCCATTTCCTCCTTCCTATCTATGTTGTTTGAAGTTGTTTTTTTATCCTTGGACATTACTTTTTATCCTTTCTTGTCACTCCTCAGCGTTGTGTTCCAGGATCGTTAACGTTTTCTAGTCTGTTTCTTCTTTTTGTTTGTCTTTGTTTTCTTTCTGCCTCTGTCGTGGATGGGCTTGTGGAACTGGGAAATCTCGCCCTCGGGGTTTGGCTCCTTCTTCACTTCACTTTGTAATTGTAATATTTTCCATTTCCTCCTTCTTATCTGTGTTGTTTGAAGTTGTTTTTTTATCCTTGGACATTACTTTTCATCCTTTCTTGTCACTCCTCAGCGTTGTGTTCCAGGATCGTTTACGTTTTTTAGTCTGTTTCTTCTTTTTGTTTGTCTTTGTTTTCTGTCTGCCTCTGTCGTGGATGGGCTTGTGGAACTGGGAAATCTCGCCCTCGGGGTTTGGCTTCTTCTTCACTTCACTTTGTTCATTTTCTGACTCTTTCAGTTGAGTCTCGTCTGTGCTCGTCCGAGAAATCTGAGCTGCCTTCAGTATCACTTTCTTCGGTTTATGTTCTTTGAGGTTCTTATTGCGGATTCTTTGTAGTAGTGGTTTTTGGCATTTACAAATTAAAAATTCGACGATGACTCGACTTGCGGAATGTTGATGGTTTCGAAGCCACTCCCTTTAAGTAATATGTTTAATGCTGTCTTATATGACCGTGTCTTAAGTGCGTTCTGGAAGAGTGCGTGTGTTACGCATTTGGAGATTTTACCGTATACGCCACCTGTCATGTTTAGTAGTGCGGTGTGGTTTGATGAATCGTCCCTGACCGGTCTACGTAAGTGGTGTTTCCTCGTTTTTTTGTTCTACAGTTCCCTTTACCTTCTTTTAAATACTCTTTTAAGCATACCATAGCCCACGTCCGGTGGTTTCCCTTGCAATTTATGCACTTTGTTGTTTGGTGCAATTACAGAATGTGTGCCCTTCAGCAGCACATTCTGAAAATATAATTAGTGCTTTCGCCTGGTAGCTTACGGTGGTGTGCACCTCAATTGCATAACAATGAGGCTCATCAGGATGTTTCGAAAGGGCCTCTTCCTGTATATTCGTAGGGGAAGAGGTCAACCTGCAACACGCTTTTGACGCTATTTCGGTGTTATTTGGTCACTTGCAGTTTCAGCCATTTTTTCTCCTAATTAACTCATGTTTAATTTCTCTGCATGCATGTGCCTCCTCTACCCATGCCTCAACCTTTCGGCACACGACATCTCAAGGGGGATGAGACTACAGCGTGTGGCTGCAGGTCGAGGACAAGTTCCACAAGGTCCGCCAAGGTAAAGTCGACAAGAATATGTCCTCCTTCAACCTCGTGTGGGCCAAGCATGAGGAAGGACTTTGTCCGCAACGTGTGCACGGCCTTCAGGTCTCGCCTTGGGCGTGTGCTCGCCGATGAGGGCGGCCACATTGATTAATATTACAATTTAAACACATATTTAAATTTTCAAACAATAAAAACGTCTATAACTGGATCAAAACTATAATTGTGGCCTTTTTGAGAGCATCGTACACATACGTGCATGTACACATGTGTGGGTAGGGTGAGTTGGAGCAAACCTGAGAAGAAGTGCTTAAAACATCAAAGACATTTTGAGGCAAGTTGTGTATAGCGCAATTATTGATTTCGATGCAGTTTTGACGTTGTTCTCATTACACGGCTCTGACTAAAACGGCTGAGATTGGCTATTCTCTTCTTGATCCTTGATAAATATTGAGTTCTGATGTTATCACAAATTCACTCAACCTGACCGCGACCTCCGTAAGGGAGACATTTCTTCCCCTTCCTTTCCAATGGATCTTAATTCGCTTCATGACGAAGAACCCTCACCTCAACCTCACTTCCTTCTTTCTTAAATTCCTATTTCCCTGCTCTTTACTTACCCCCCGCTCCTCTTTCTTCTTTTATTTCTTAATGATATCCGAATCGACGAATCTGCCACGTCAATTTTGCTTTCTCGATTACGGGGGATTTTTGCTTTGCTCCCTTTAAACGCCGTTTTCTCACCCAAGGGTGCGACAGTTGGCTTTGATGCGGCCCTTCAAAACTTCTGATATTTTAGAGATTAAATATTTTCCATTGATGAATGAAAATGAAAAACCGAAAAAGACGAGAAAGAAAATAACAGATGAAAATTAAGCGACGTGTGAACGTGGAACTCACCAGTAATCTCCCATCTTAAGAAGAATTTGGTGATAGGATCAAATTTCTTAGCGTTCTAATCCGATCTCATTCTGAGTTTCTATTCCTGGAAGGATACTGAACTGGAGATTCTGATCTTTTAAAAATAGAACTACATAAAACATCTAGAAGTTTCATTGGTATTCACAATAGGTAGCAGTCAATAATGGAATTTTCTGATTGTCATAGCAACAATAGAGTCAAACAATGTTCATTCATTGTTATTTTGGATTTGTAGTCTCTGACCTTGGATCGGGGAGATGCCATCTTCTGAATTTTTTTACGCATCCTCACGCAATTCTTGACCTTTTAATGGGCCTTTTTTACTTACCAGCGGTTAAAAGAGACAATTAAATAGACAAAACTATTTATATACTATATGTGACACACATCAGCCATTAGGTCACCACCAGAATGCGAAACCATTTTTCAAAATAAGAATAAAGGATTTGAAAGTATTGGCCTACCATATTTAGCTTGTATTAAGTTAAAAAAGTTAAAGGTTAATAAAAAGTTCCCTTGTGATTTCTTGGATCTGAAATAGTGAAAAGATCGCTCTAGAAATTAATTCAATTATTTCAAGGAACAACATTATGAAAATCTGCAAACACAATGACGTTATGAATGCGAAGATTTTCAAAACAGCTTCAAATACCGAATTCACTCACGCGGGAAAAGACCCCCAAAATTTTTCGCTTAAGGCCAAGTCACACAGCCGAATTTAAGTCCGAATGTCGTTCGGTTTGCATTTGATTTTAAATCAAAAACAAATTTTTTTCTGACTTTCGGAAATGATTCGGAAAGTTACCCGAACATTTCATGAAACATGAAACTATCCGAAATAATTGGGAAAGTTGCCCAAACCTTTCAGGAAACATGAAACTATCGGAACCAAGTCGGAATGGCGAGATCTCGAATGTGATTCGGGATCGAATTGGAAGCAGTTCAGTTATGTGTGACCTGGGCCTTAAGGAACCGCTCAAATCCACTATCAATCTGTATATGTGTAAATGAAATATGTGTTACGATTAAAAAAAAAGAAATGGCACTTAGCATTCATCAGTGCAACTGGGGTAAGAAGCAAAAAAAATACGGCAAATTCTATTCACCTTTTGTCCTACTATGCATATAATTAGAGGTATATCGTGTTAGGAATTCCGGTGCTACCGATATTTCCACTGGTTTATGGTAATTCGGATCCGCTTTGTGAAAACTAGAGGCATATAACCTGCGGTGAAAGAAATGGCCAATTTAGATACCTAGGCACTAGGTTGCTCCACCTGGTGGTCAGATGATATCAGATTTGGACTCAGAAACCTCATTTACCCCTTGTGACATTGGTTTGACTTTCCTATCCGTAAAAATGGCCAATTTAGTATCTCTAACCACTAGGTGGCCCCACTTAGTGGTCAACTTATATCATATTTGAACTCAGTAACCTCCATTACCTTCGGTAGCATTGGTTTTAGCTGGTTACATTGAGCCAGCGACTCGTTTCTGACAGAATATAAACACAACACGAGATTTGCATGACCTGCTTGCTTCGCCGCCGTTAAAAATAGTTCACATGCCTCGTCATTCGATAGCTCTAGTAAAGACTGATCTAATCTTCATATATAAGAACGTCTGGTTTACTAAAAGCCACTTGAAAAAATAGAAGATCAAATTTGCAATTTGAGAAAAAATAGAAGATCAAATTTGAAATTTAAGCACATAGATAAAAAAATTCCCCTTAAGGCAGGCCAAAACCGAAGAATACAAGCCTGATCAAGTCAGTTAAGGAAATCATGGAATTACCCCACAATCAGAGGGAGGCAGTAGTTAAATACTTTGTATTCTATACATTTATGTATTTAAAATTGCATTTATAAATACATTTGAAATCATGTATTTAAATGCAGTATTTAAGTACGATGAATGTATTTCAATACTTTTTACAAATACTTTACTGATAATAGGTTTATATAGCTGTTAAGAACGTGTAATGCATGTTTTAGCTTGTCTTAACTTGTATGACACAAACGGTTGACTGCGTGAGCCGGTGAGGGAAGATTGTTTGCATCATTTCAAATTCAGTTAACACATGGTCACAGTTCTGTTCAGTTGTATAGTGAGAGCGCTCAGCTTTATTTCAACTGCTGCATGGCAACTTCAGCTTCTTCGAAAGAGTGTGAAATGGAGAGATTAGACAATAATAAAGACGAGGAAGATAAAGAATCATGCAATTATAGTCATCCTCTACTACATGGTAATTTTTTTATAATAAAATCTTCTGACGGAAAAAAGTGAAGTGTGTATGTACATCATGCAATGGCGAAATCTCTGCGGCGAGCAATGCTACTTCGAATCTACGCATTCATTTAAAGGTAATAATTTATTAAATCTAATTATAGGATATTTCAATGAATTGACAAGTTTCACTTTGTCTTATTTTTTAAAAAGGACAAAATTTCTAGTAGCTAACTATAATGTTAAGTAGTGTAGGTTTACCATGCAAGAACCTATCTGCTTCCTTTTGCAACACCTTTACTTGTAATATATGCTGATTGAATTTAACGTGAATTATGGCAACGTGAAACAGATGTCCTTCAATTATCTGATCATGTACATTTATCAACAGAGAAAGCATCCTGCTTTGGTGCAAAAGGTGGATAACTATGTAACAGCTCAAAGAAAAGATTCAAAAAGAAAATGTTCAGTATTAGACAATGGTCCTTCATGCAGCAGTGTTAAAGTACATACATTATCGAAGTGTTTTGCGGTGAATACTAAGAAAGTCAAACATTCTGTTGTTGATAAGCTTATTGCAGATTTTATCATACAAGGTGTGCATCCCCTATCAACCATGGAGCAACCAGCTTTTGTGAGATTAATTAAAGGTGAGTTCTGAGTTACAAATGTTGTTTACAATTATAGTATTAGAAGCTCAGGTTAAGCTTTTATAACGACCGAATACAAAAGCGCTCAGATCATTCGTCACTACGTAGGCTATATAACGAATTTAAATAAAGGGTGACATATTCATTATGTCAAAACTAGCATGCCCGCCCGTCAAAAATGTAGGAAATAAAGCTTGATAATGCATATACATATTACTAACAATACTGAAATTCAATATTTTACTATGTAATTCTGAATATGAAGCACTAATAATATATTTATGAATTAATGTGCCAGTCTTATATAGCTATAGCATATTCATATAGCTACATTTTATATATATGAAATTTTATATGCATACCATATATTCTCATTTCACTGTAAAAATCAATTTCACTCACAATAATCACACATTCCACTACCGCAGGTCTAAATTCTCCAGTTGGCGTCATTCCAAGGCGGACGCTAGGCCGAAATCTTATAGAAGAAGAGAAAGTGGCAAGAGCTCTACTGAAGAATAAACTAGACAACACATCTTACTTATGTCTCACTGCAGATATTTGGTCAACTCGACACCGTAGTTTTGGGGGCGTTACAGTTTATTGGGTATGTTAAGATTTTGCTCTTTATGAAATTGAAAATGTCTTTACAGTTAGGGAGTTATCAGCTCTTGGCTGAAAGCAGACCTATTTGTTGGTGGAATTTATCTCGATTATATTAATGTAAAATTTATGGAAACATTTATAAGACAAACATTGGACTGTTATTTCAATTTTGTTTCCAGCTTGAGGAAGCTGCTCTTGTCTGTCACAGTGGAGTATTGGCATGCTGTCGCCTTAAAGGAGAACATAACTACATCAAGATTGATGAACATATGGAGAATATCATCAATAAATACGATATCCCGCTGCAGAAAATCACGGGAACCGTCACTGATAACGTCTGTAATTTTATTAAAGCGTTTAAGGAATTTGCAGTCACTGCTGCAAATGTGTCCACAGATTTAGAACATGGAATCCAGGTAGGTGAAGAAGATCAGGGTGAGCACGAGCTGGAGGATAGTTTCTTAATGAGAAGTGCCTTAGATAAATAAGAAGACCTTTCGTCTGACCCGTGCAGCTTCAGCCTACCTAAGCATGTAGGCTGTGCTTCACACACACTCAGTCTCGTCGCCACAACTGATGCAAAACAGGCACTGAAAATATCTTTTTTTGCACATATCAATCATGCTGCGATGGAGAAATGCTCAGCATTATGGAACAAAAGCAGTCATCCAAAATCAGAAGAGATTATCAAAACTGTTATCAACCGTTCATTAAAGGTACCTTGCATTACAATGTGGGACTCTCTGTTTGATGCATTGCCATTACTTTTAAAACACAAGTACAAATTACATTAACTCATGACGTCTCTTGTACTTCCAATGTTCAGAAGTCACGAAATTGAATTTCTTGGGGAGTATGTCTCAGTTTTGGCTCCTATTGCAGCGCACTTGATCGCCTACATACAGGGAGAACAAAACTGTTTTTTATGGAGAATTGCTCCCTACCTTGCTCACTTTGGAGAAAAAGCTGAAGAGCCTTCAGTCACGTTCTCTGAAATTTTGCCAACCTCTTCTAAGTGCAGTCACTAAAGGCTTTGGAAAGCGCTACCAATCATATTTGACCTTGGTAAATGAAGCCAGCGCTACAGATGATATTATTGCATCAAAAAGATCTCCATTCTTCAAACTCCGCTGGGTAGATATCAGTATTTCATGGGATAGTTCAAGCCACAAAAACTCTGTTAAAAATATTAGGATTCAAGTGATTGAGAATTTAGCAGAGGGACCCGAAGCTGAATCATCCAGTGGTGTATCGGACAGTGACGATTATTTTGGATTTACAAAACCCACTCGAATACAATCAACCGCAAATTTAGAATTGCTCAGTTACCTTCAGGATTCAAATAAAACACTTCAAAGTTTAGATAGATATCCAAACCTAAAAAAGTTATTTATTAAATACACCACCACCCTTCCGTCGTCAGCTCATGTGGAACGGCTCTTCTCTTTAGGAGGATTGACCTTATCTCCAAAACGGAGTTCTTTATCTGACGAAACATTTCAGCAACTGATATTACATAAATATAATGCTGATATAAATAGCTAACTGAAATTTCATTCTATACAACTTTCTATTATTTTTGTAGGACCTAAGTTCAATTGGCATCAAATCCTTCATTAGTAATTAGAATATACAATTTCATTTTAATGGATATTTTTTGTTGTGATACCAATGGTCCTTATCGATTGTCATTATATATCATATATTTGAAATGAATTCAAAAAATGTATATAAATACATTAATGTATTTATTATTTAGTATCCAAATACATTTTTCACATGTATTTAATATTTAGTATTTAAATACTTTAAATATATTTAGTGCCCACCTCTGTCTACAAGAAACCGAAGTTCCAATCCAGCCTTTACTCACATTTTAACTAGGGTTGGGGCCATTTTTAGTGACTTCTAAACTTACATATCTGACAGCAGGCGATATGATTCTTACTCGCTTACTACAAAGAGGATGGAATGTTTAAATTCAACTAATCCTAAGACCAAGCTGTTTGTATTTCGTGTTCGCTTGAGACGATTTATTTTGCCCTTATTTATTACTGCCAAGTACCAACCGAAGCCATTTTCAGGTATCCTTAATCTTCATCCAACTATTTGTCCTTGAGACAAGATAATAAGACTTAAGAAGGAATGCACAATGACTCTCCAGTGGAGGGGTTCTCGAACATCTACTTCTAACAATCTAATTTATTCCAGAAGATCTTAATGAAGTGAAATAACTCGAATGGGAGGGACAAAATATTGTCATGACGATTCCAGATTCACCATCTTTTCATTATCTAATGTTTTTGTTCCAGCCGTTTTCTTCCCTTTGCGCGAGATTATTACTTTGGTATTTAACAATAAGAGCAAGCCAAGAAGGGACGCTCTTTTTTATCAAACTGAGGAACATATGAGAGCAAATACCTTTCGAAGGTTAAATGTTCGCACACTGTCTAAAGGTCATCTTTAATAAACATGACAGTTTGTTTATACACCTGCGTCTATATGAATGAGTGATGGTCTGAAATCAATTGGGACAGTATTTATCGAGTTATGTATACGAAAGACAAAGAATAGAGAGGAGAAAGGAACCCTGGGTTGGCTTGCAGGTCTTTATCAGACTGTTTCTCGAATACCAAGGATATATTAGTAATGCGTTGACAACAAAGTAAATCCAACATACTTAGTTGAGAATGGTATATCCAAAAATTTCAATAACGATGTTGGGTGTATATGTATGTTATATACGACATATCTGAATCTGCCGACTACTTAGACTATTTTGTCTTTTACAGATGAAGAACTTCAATCAAAAAATTCAAGTATCAAATTTCAGGTCTCTATTTTGCTTACTTCTCATCTTCCTTATTCAATCTTCCCAGTCAGGTAACTATGCGCGTGTATGACCAGTTTCGTGTGTGTATGGCTGAAAAGAAATGTTTTTTTTAACTCTCTCCTGCACATCAATGCTTACATCGAGTAGATTAAAGAGTTATTATTTGGCCGAATTCTTTCGTCAAGTGCTTCGATTCCGCACGTCAACTCCAGTGTTTTGTTTTGGTTGTGTTCTCGTTTCTTGATGGATTTTATCCCGCCTTTGAGTTAAACAAACTAAAAAATACTCCGGTTAAAATTTACGAAAAGGTTAACAGAATTTAGTCTCTTCAATGATTTCCTTCAGGTGGAAGGACGTTAGATATGATATAATGGCCGTTTCACTTCTTTCAAATCAAAATCTCTAATTAAAGCTTGAGATTCAACACCAACAGTTTTAAAAATAATTTTTATCACTCCTGGATATCGGTTCAAATTTGCAGCTTCGAGGGGAGCCGTACTCTTTATTTGTTATTTTTTTCATTTTTGAAGCACACGTCGTGTCACACCGGAGCCATATCAGTGTACACCGATGGCCCCAAATCCAAAGACGGCATTGTCTTCCATGCCTTGTCCCTTCTGCTTGAATTTAACGGGGCTCTACCGGTGCCGCGTCTATCTTCCCGACTAACATGGCTGAAGTACAGCGCTGGGTACGGCATATTTCGCGTCGTGCGTCGTACCCGGCTTGGAGACGTAATTGTGATTGATAGTGACTCACAGAGCGCCCGGATCGCTCTCTAGCATTCACTGCTTTGTAATCTCCTTTACGCCTTTGTGGCCACGAGATAGAGGGATGTCTAGATTGTACAACGTTGGGTTCTTGGACATTTTAGAGAAGGCAGGTCTCCTCTAATGTATAGAGATGTATGGTGTTAATTGCCTGAGCGGGCGCCGGAGTGAGGCCGGCCTTCCCTCGACGCCGTAGCATGCTTTTTCTTTTCCGTTTGGATTTTTTTCTTTTGTAAATTATTTTTTTCTTTTTTTTATTTGCGGTTTTGCCTTGTTTTTACCTGTCGTCGTTTTAAGATAGCCCAAATAATAAGTCAAACTCTTTTCGACGACCATATCATAGTGGCGGTCGCTAGAATAAGGCTCTTGAAAGAAAAAAAAACTTTGGGAAGATTTAATGGACAATTTTAAGGCCATAGCGATGAAGAATGACAGAGTGGGTAGATATGTATAGCGTCCAACCTCAAGCTTCCTACATAATTAACAAGTCATTTATAGATCCTGTCCAGGCATCCCTTTGCGCTAGCCGAATGCTAGTTAGTCATCCCCTGCCGGAAACTGATCCGTTCGTTTAATTGTCTACTCTTGAAACTGTCTGGCACAACATCTAATGAAAGGCTTTAAATTCACTTTTTGCAATCTTAAATCATGCAGAGACAGCTGTGCACGCTCCTTGGGATCCGCAAAGTCCATTGTTGTAAACATACAATGTAATTTTTAATGTTTTACTCTCTACTTTTTTACATTTCTGGGATGTATTTTTAGGATATTGGGCTTACATCCTCATCTGTATACACCACGCAATACGCTTCAATACCGCGTGCCCACTATACACGCCAAGACCAAGTGCCCACCATGCATTTCAATACCAAGTTCTCAAACTGTACTCGAAGGCCACGTGCCCACCATGCAAGTTCGTTTTTTGATCACTCATGCATCTAACACGAAGCATCGCCATCAAAATATTTTCCTCATATAATATCCGATGGCTAAAACATCAGACCCTGACATAGGTCACGCCACATAAAACCCAGATCGTCAGGTCACAGGAGCACTGCGTTAAGTTTTCCCGTCTGCTGCGTTCTTCATAATTCTCGCCTTTGCTCCCTCCTTCCTCCCCCACTATGTATGAAAGGGACTCACTCCTCTCACTCAACTCTTTAATTATCGTCTTTCGCCAGCTACATACACAAAGATAAGGGGGCTGGTATCCCCCGAACTCACCTGACTAGGAGGGGATCGAGACTTTCGGCGTCCCTTAGGAACCTCTTTCGCCCTACCATTCTTCCTTTACCCAACACCTCCAAATCTCCCCCTTCCTCCTGTGCTCATCAGCAGGCGTCTCTTCTGAACATTAGGAACCGGACCAATAAGTCGGAGTATTTCCATGACTTCGGTGTTCGCATTGGGGTTTCCTTCCTTGGCCGTACAGAAACTTGGCGCGAGTCTGATTCTGGTTCATGCATTGCCCTTGCAACCCATCCAGGTCATTCTTTCTTGCATGTTCTTCAGAACCACCGTGGAGGGAGAGTATTAATTGACATCATCGACCTCTTCTCTCTTACACAACATGTGTCCTCCCCAACACACATACATGGTAATACCCTGGACTTAGTCATCTCAAACCTCCATATCTCTAATCTAACAGTAACTGACTTTTCTAATACGATTTCCGACCACTTCTTGGTCAATTTTAAATTCTATATTCCCTACTACCTACCTCCTCGCTCGTCCTGAGATCCTACTCCTTTCCGGCGACTATCGTCAAGTGATACTACTTCTATCTTTCACAACGTTGTTTCTACCCTACGTCCTATTGATACTACTGCTTCACCTGACCAAACCTTAAACTCTCTGCACAAATCATTACTTGCCTGCCTTGACGTGCACGCCCCATCCTTATCACTGCTTCTTCAAACCGCCATTACCGCGCCCTTTGGTTCACCATGGAACTCCTTCGTTCAAGGAGGTCCTTACGTGCTCATGAACGAGCCCTTCGAAAAGCACGCTCCCGTGGGCAGAACACGACCTCCCTCTCATTTGCCTATGTCCTTGCTACTTCGACTTATTCTTCCAAATTGAAATCAGCGCGTGAGGCTCATTCACGCAAACTTTTGTCTGGGAGCAAGAATGCCCCTTGGCCTATCTTTCGTTTCCTCTGTCGTCTTTCCTCGCCTAGCCCCATTTCCCCCACCTCTCCCCAATCAACCCCTCTACTCTTTCTAAATTTAACTTTGATAAAGTTATTAACCTTCTCGTCGTACTACCCCAGTCGTCTGAACAAGCCCATGCTGTTCTCCCCGACCATACTCCAGTGCCGCTTAACGTCCTCACTCGGGCGCTCTCTGAGGAAGTAACTGCCCTGATCTCACGCTCTAACAAATCTTGATCCCCTAAGGACGTCTTCCCACCCAAACTCCACCACCAAATTCTCCTTGCCGTCCTCCTACTGATTCTTCATCTCTTTAGCAATTCACTTGCCACAGGGGTAGTTCCCTCTTCCTTCAAACATGCCTTAATTTGTTCTATCCTTAAAAACACACCTCAACCCCTCTGAACCATCTAGCTATCACCCTATCTTACAGCTTCCATTCCTCTCTAAGATACTCGAGAGAGTGGTTTTCTCTCGCCTTAATGACCATATTTCTAACTGCAATATCGATGAAATGTACCAGTCGGGGTTCAAAGCGAACACTCTGTTGAAACCGCTTTTCTTAATTTTTAAGACGGTTTATGTAGAGCAGCCGATACGGGTTGTACGTCCATTCTAGTCCTCCTAGACCTCTCCTCTGCTTTCGACACCATCGACCACACTTTCCTCCTTAATCGTCTTCACACTTTCCTTGGTCTCTCGGGCACTGCACTTGATTGGTTCCGCTCATACCTCTCCTCCCGCACTCAGTCGGTCGCGCTCGATAACCTTTTTTCTAAGCCCGCGCCCATTTATTTTGGGGTTCCTCGGGGCCTAATCCTTGGTGTCCTCCTCTTTCGCTTCTACTTACTTTCTCTTGGCTCCCTTCTTCGCGATTTGGGCCTGCCTTTTGACCTCTATGCTGATGACACTCAAATATACCTTTCCTCATCCCCTGTGTCCTTCTCTCAATCAATTACCAAGCTCCTTTCAGCCTACACTTCCATAAACGAATGGCTGTCTGCCAACGTTCTCGAACTTAACCACGATAAAACTGAAGTTCTCCTTTTTGGTACCGCTTCGATGGTGGAGAAATCTAAAGCTCTATTCCCCTCCTTTAACCCTGGGGAAACCAATGTCGCCTTCTCTGATACCGTCAGTAATATTGGTGTTATTTTCGACGAGCAACTCTCGTTTAAACCGCACATCCATCGTATCTGTAAGTCTTCCCTCGGTTTCCTCCGCAACTTCTCACGTGTTCGATCCCATTTTGATCGACGAAGCCTTGAGACTGCTATTCATGCCTTCGTCACCTCACGCTTAGACTACTGCAATTCTCTTCTAGTGAATCTCCCTACAACTAGTTCAAAACTATGCTGCCCGGCTCCTTCTTCGCCGCCCCCGTTTCTCTCCTTCGATGCCTCTGTTACAGGAGCTACACTGGTTACCTATTCGCTTCCATACCCACTTTAAAATTCTTCTCATCACCTACAAGGCCTTAAACTTTGAGGCTTTACCTTATCTCTCGTCTGCCCTCTCCCGTCATCCAAAACTCCTCGGGCACTCCGGTCTAACCTCGCTCCCATCCTGAACACTCCCCGTTCTGTCCTCTGCTCGATAGGTGACCGTTCTTTCTCAGTTTGTGTTGCTAGACAGTGGAATGCTCTTCCTGCCGAAGTCCGATCCTCTCCCTCCTTTGCTATTTTTAAACGTCTCCTGAAGACTCATCTCTTCAGAATTGCCTTCTCTCCCTTGTAAACTTTCTCTACACTCGCTACACAACCTGCGCTCTGGGAGGGCTAACAGCCCTGAAGGGCGCATTATAAATACCTATTATTATTATTTAATTCATTGATTGCTCTATTCGTCCCTTTTCAATCGTGTGAGGGATCCCTTGCCGATTAATGAAACTTACATTAAATTCAGAATAACAATAGCCAATAAGTACAGCTGTGTTGTGGTAGTTTATGTATCCGATGACATGTGTGAATAAAATCGCCTTCGTTCATGCGTCAAACTCAACGTGGCGACAATTATAAGCGACTGGATCTCGTCGAGCGTGGAAATGTTCGCTCTTGTTATGCCTAACCCGATACCTGGGCAATAGAAATCCAATACATTACCCACTAGACTTAAATCAAAATTGTTCGTAAACAATTGTTCGAAAACATTTATTCGAAATGCAATTATTCGATTGTAAAATTGTTCGAACGAAAATTGTTCGAAATGGCAACTATTCGAAATGAAAGCTGTTCGAAATGCAGAATACTTTATTTAGAAATAATTACAAAAAATTAAAGCAGTTAAGTAGGTCATTTTAATTCAGATATTAAAAAGTTCAAATTAGCGTTCTTATAAACTTACGTTATATGCTATAGCGTACAAGTAATCAACGACTGAAACATATTTCTTAAAGATTGCCACTAATTTTTTTAAGTCTTTCGTTAACGTCATGAAATTTCTTTACATTCTTGTTTTTTTCGCATCTTGAAATTACCTTTGCAATATTAATTTCTTGTAAGTCCTATTCTCTTTTTAGGGCTTCTAAAAATTTCAAAATTTGGGGATAATGAGATTACACCTGTTGTAAAAAGCCCCGTGATATCCTTTCACGGCGTTATTAGTTCTAAATAAATCATTTTTTACTCCCTCTAAACAAGATCACCTGCGTATTTCAAACATAGGTACGCGTCTTTGACATCTTGAAGGACTCCCTATCCATACATCTTCAAAATAATCAAGAAGTGGGTTCGTTATAGGAAGATATATGTTTGAATCTAATAAAGTCTCAAATGATTCCATTTCTTTATCTTCAGGAACGAAGGCAAGGGCTATAAGCATTCGAATGTTTAAGGCAAATTCAATATTAGTGTCATAGTTGACTTTGAGACCACGCAAATCTTTCCATATACGCACTGCCCTAAGTGAAAAAGACATCCATAGTGCGCAGCTGTGCTGAATTCTTCTTTGACAGCAGTTATAGATGCCAGCTCTATTGACCTAACATTTAAATTCACATGAGATTTAATTTAAGCAAACATTTTTATTTAGGAATAGTGAAGTTATTTATGACACCATGTATTGAATACAATTGTTCAAGTAATTTAGTTACAATTTTAAAAGTCCCATACACATGCAAATTAGTAACCTGTCGTTACCATGGTCTGAATCATATAGCAAAAAACGAACACCTTTGTTAGTTTTTGTTTGCTCATCATTGAAATTAATTTCTCTCTTATGGGTTGGATTAGCTAAATCTACTCTCTCCTTTTGCCATACATTTTGAATATTCCTTTTTATAGAATTTAATGGTCGTAAAGCTTGAGTTGTGGTTTCATTTAATTGCGAGGCAGCCTTAGAGGTAACATATTGAGGAGAATCACGGTTTTCTTGCTTAATTCAATTCATAATATTACGCACTTGTAAATTTACGGCATCGCCGGCATGATTATGCTCACGAGAAACTTTTATCATTTCACCATCAATAGTGATTGCTCGGCATTTACAGTATGAAGCAAACTTATTGCACTTCCAATATATTTTGTTATCTACCTGCTTATCTTTGACAAACAGGTAACTATCAATTGTGAGCATAGGTGTGCTCTTTCCCCTTGTAATAAATTCGGTCATCTTTGAAGGGTTCTATGGACTACCGTTTTATTTTTTGAAGTTTCAAATATCTTTCATTTCTTATAGTTGCCAATTCGCAAATTTGGACAATTGTTTTATTTACATTGAAGTTTTGAATATCTTTCATTTCAAATAGTTGAAAGACTTGAATAATTAGCATCGTTTAACAAATATGTGTCAGTCGTTAATTACTTGGGTAACACTTCAGATTCGGGGCGCACGGTAGATGGCGCTGTTAGTCGGCTACAATTTGGGGCTACAGCATATCTCTTATGACGTCAGACGGTAGCGTCAGATGTGAACAATATCGGGGTAATATTTTTTGGTATATGAGTATATACTGGGGGGCTGCGCCCCCCAGACCCCCCCCAATTGATTGAAACTCAGGATCATCGCAGGGTGGTCTCCCTGCAGTGATATCTCCCCCACGAGCAGTCCCCTTGAATTTACTGGGGGGGGTTTTCTCCTGAACCGCTTTTTACTGGCAGAAAAACCTAACCTAATAACAAACAATTCTTACTTTTATAGGTTTCTTGATTAGTTTATGCGCCTCTAAATAATCTAAAAGTTTTTCGCGATCATACAAAGTAAAGCCGAATTTGAATAACAAAGAAGCACATGGAGAGCACGAAAACACAATAACGAAAGAAAAACATTTGCAAAACGGGTCCTATTTATAAGCTACGATGTTGCCAGTAAGAAGCTGTTATCGTTCGCAGTAAACAAAAAATACGGAAAAAAAAACAAAAAATAATAAAAGACATCAAGAAACCTTACCTAACTTAGAAAAAAAAACTATAAACGAGCAGAGCGCAGATATTTAGTAAATAATAGACTAAAAGTTACAAATCCCCAAAACAACAAAAAAATATAACGCAGTGATTGGTCACATCTGACGCTACCGTCTGACGTCATAAGAGATATGCTGTAGCCCAAAATTGTAGCCAACTAACAGCGCCATCTACCGTGCGCCCCGAATCTGAAGTATTACCATTACTTGCATGCTACTTAACTGCTTTAATATTTTGTAATTGTTTCGCAATAAACTGTTTTAATATTTTGTTTTAGTATTCTGCATTTCGAACAACTTCCATTTCGAATAGTTGCCAATTTGAACAATTTTACAATCGATTAATTGCATTTCAAATATATGTTTTCGAGCGATTGTTTTCGAACAATTTTCGCTCAAGACTAACGGGGGCTTAGAGGTAATGAGTTTCAGCTGTAAACACCTATTTTACCTCTCAATGAGGTGGGTCCTGGAGCGATTATAACCTAAACTGAGCCATAACTCTGAATCGTTGACAGGTCGCATCTCATTGCCACGGTGCGATCTCGGCTCGGCGTCAATTCACCTGTAGTGTACAATCACTGCACACACACAAAGAAAGAGAGAGAGAGAGAGAAGGACAAATACACATTTTGCCAGGTCGAAGTATCAAAGATAGAATGGTAGGAACAGTAAAATAAGGTCGTTTAGAGACAATTTGTGAACCAACGGAATCTGATTAGAACGTCTGGATTGAAATCCGACCACAATTTAAGGCTATCGCACCCGAGTGTGAGAGCAGATGGGCAAACAGAGTAATTAAAGCTGTCTGGAATGGGGAACAGAATCGGCGACGAAAGATGTTTCACCTTAATGTAAAATTTGATAAGGTCATCTTGTAGCTTTAAGCAAACGGAGTCTCTGTGATACCCTCGCAGAGGAGAGACCCCCGAATTAAGATACGAAGTGGAGAATTTCAGCCAATCACAGGCTCCGCTGGACTGATAGGTAGCTAAGCAACACCTCAGTCACCCAAGGAAGGCGGAGCTACAAGTCGCATCCAAAATGCTGCCTGGTATAAATAAGAGAACATTTCATTCAAATGATGATTATGGACACATTATTGATTGATTCATTTAATTATTCATTGATTAATTATTAGATTCTTAATTCACCGCTCTGCTAATCTCCGTTATTCTTGCTCTTGCCATTATAACTCGATTTAGCATATTCCGTTGCGCAAATTAAATATTTACCCTAAGTGTAAACATTTCAAAGTGGTATGAAAATACCAGTGTTTAATTCCTTCACAAAGAAGCCTTTTACTTACAAACCTTGATCAGTTAATACCCCTCGGACCGTACCTCAAGAAACCTGTAAGCAAGCCACTTTACCAAACCCTTATAGGATCGCCTTGCAATCAAAACACGGTCTACTTACGCCGACCCTATAATTGGCGACCTTTTGCCTTTGAACCTCTATAACTAGCAACTGGCTAGCAACCTTAGCCGCCGAAACCGAACAAAGAAGAAAGAAGATGGAAAGCACAGACAACCAGCAAGCAAGGCGAGAAGGAGTTTTCGCGAATGCGGTGAGCATAAAACCACCTATGTTTAACGAATCAGCGGTCATTGGCTGGTTCCGTATAATTGAAGCTCAGTTCCACAACTCCGGAATAAAAAAGAACGAGGCAAAATTATCAAATCTTAGCCTCACTGCCCCCGGAGACTCTCAATCGACTGCCAGAGGATTTTTGTGAAGGACAAAACTACAACAACCTGAAGACGGAAGTCATTGGGCTTTTCGAAAAGAGCAAGTCCGAACTTTTCGACAACCTCATAGCGTCTTCCCCACTTACCGGCCGGACACCACTTCAGGTAGGAGTCGGTGAAGATTTAGTGCGACATAAATTTGTTCAGTCCTTGTTGCTGAGCATAGCGCCTGTAATCGCGTCGCAAAACGAACTATCCGTGACCCAGCTAAGTAAATTGGCAGATGAACTGATTATGTTCGACAAAGCGCAATGCCTCAGTATAAACGCGAGCGGGCAATTGATGGAATGCAGTGTAGTGTACGCATCAGATTCCTCTGTGCCAATTAATAGTGCATATAATAATCGTGATTTTAATAATAGTGCATTTAGTAGTCGTGAATCTAATAATTATGAAGTTAATGATCGTGCAGTTAATAATTGTGGAAATAGAGAAAGTGTGAATGACGCCGCAAATTCGTCGTGGTCAGGGCATAATAAGAGTGGCTATAAGCATAATATTCCGGTGGGCTTACGGTCATTTAGAAGGGAGCAAAAACCTATGGTGTGGTACGCTCATATTTATATTGGTGAAAAGGAAAAAACCTGTGAAGCCTGGTCCAGGTGGCCAAAGAGCGGTGAGACTTTGCAAATGCAGCCTTCCTCTAGGCCATCTTCGCCGCTTCCGGCAGAAAACTAGCCAGGCATGCCATAGCTAGTACGGCCGCTGGCGTGCCATCTGTTTTCACGATCGCCGCAAGAATATCCAATCAAAAATGCGAATTTTTAATAGATACGAGGTCAGTGTGTCGATCGTACCGGCCAAACTGGTGTGATTAGGTGAAGTGCGTGAATCGGGAGTCAACATTTCCACGGCAAATGGCGGAAAAATTAAGGTGCACGGTGAAGTGCACGCGGATATTGCCATCCCAAGTCTCCGGCGATCATTTAGGTGGTCATTCATAGTCGCCGATACCACCTCTCCAATTTTGGGAATCGATTTCCTGAGGCGTTTCGATCTTTTGGTGGATTGTGCGCCCGGCAAACTACTGGACCGGCAAACGAAGCTTCCCACAGCCGTGAAAATCTCCGAGAAGCCTTCAGTTGCACTGATAACTGGTGACCTCCTTAACGTACCCCCCTCCAACGTACCGTCCGATCATGGAAAAGTTTGGGGCTCTGTATGGGCCCGCCTCTGCTCAGCCATCACCATACCTGCCGCAGTCATTAGAATGCACCATTGACACTGGCAGTGCCCCGCCGACGTTTGCACGACCAATACCTTTGTTGGCAGAAAAACTTAAAATCGTAAAGGCCAGAATTGACGAATTATCAAAGGAAGAGATCATCGGTCCTTTGAAATCACCATGTGCCTCACCGATCCATTTACTGCTGAAGAAGTCACCCTGAGAATACAGGATGGGTGGGGAGTTGCGGGCGCTGAATGCCATCACAAATCTCGACAGATATCCGTTATCACGAATCCAAAGTTTTATCAGACAACCTTCAGGGGAAAAGGATTTTCTCAAGGTTAGATCTAGTCCGTGCTTATCATCAAATCTCGATGAGCCTAGCGGACATTGAAAAGACGGCTATCGCCACACCAGTTGGTTTGCAGTACGTTAAGCTTCCATTTGGCTTAAGAAATGCGAGCTGCATCTTCCAAAGACATATGGACTGCATCTTTCGCGCAATAGAGTTGGTATACATATATATATAGACGACATCCTAATCTTTTTGGATAACTAGAAGACCACCTGAAGCATCAGGAAGAAGTCCTCAAAATCCTGCACGAAAATGGCCTAAGGATTTCCATGGAAAAAATGCGAGTTCGCAACAGAAGAAATTGGATTCTTTGGGCACCATTTATCGCAGGAGGGAATTAGGCCGCCGTTCACAAAAAAATAAAGAAATAAAAGAGATGCCAGTGACGAAAGACTCGAAAAGACTTTGCCAATATTTGGGCATGATGGGATACTATCGCAAAATGATGCCCAATTTCGCAAGGATTGCAGACCCATTAACCAAGCTTTTGCGCCTGCAACCAAAGGCTCGCGAATTAATTTAGAGCGAAAAGGAGTGCAATGCTTTCGAGAAGACCAAAGTTGCCTTAGTGGAGTCCGTTACACTCCATCACCCCCTGCCCAATGAGGCTCCATTTCAGCTGATGACCGATTGCTCCCAATACGCGGCAGGTGCTGCCCTGCACCAAATGGCTGAGGGTTCTCCGCGACCAATTGCGTTCTTCTCGAAAAAACTAAGCCAGGCACAGCAAGCTTACTCCACGTACGACAGAGAACTACTAGAGGCGTACCTTGTTGCGATACACTTCAAGCATATGATCGAAGGGCACCACGTAACCCTGTGCACCGACCATAGGCCACTAGTATCAGCATTTCGTCGCCATTAAGCGCGAAGACGGATCGACAGCAACGCCATTGGAGTATGTGATCAATATCTCCCACATATGCGGGCAAGACAATGTAGTGACGGACTGCCTGTCAAGGAACGCAAATGCGGTCCAAATTAATTCGCTTGGCCTCCAAGCTTTGGCGATGGCACAGAGGGAAACAGATGGAACGTAGGATCTGAAACCAATCTTGAAGCCTTTCCCCTTCCTGGAGGAAGTTGTCGTGTGTGGTAACATAAAGATGCCCACGACCATTTGTGCAATTGGCACGCAGAAAGGTAATTTATTGGCAATTACCTAACTTGCCACACCCGAGAATACGATCGTCACTTCGCTTAATCAAAGCCCGTTACTCCTGGCCCAACATGGATAAGGACATACGCTCCTGGACGAAGTCTCCAGTGCTTCCCATCAACATCCCCTCCTCAAGGTTTAAGACGGTACATGTGGACATTGTAGGACCTCTTCCCCCATGTACGCCTCCCGGCCAATACTAGCCTTTGCACTGCCGTTACGTGCTCTCTTGCATCGACCGTGCGTCAAAGTGGGTCGAAGTGATACCAATCCCGGACATAAATGCCGCAACTATTGCTTTGGCCTTCCTAGACGGATGAATATCAAGATTTGGGGTCCCGCTCTACGTGATAACCGACAAAGGTGCCCAGTTCGAATCTTAACTTTTCAGAGAATTACCAACCCTCGTTGGTTTTCACCTCTTTCGCACAACATCGTACAGACCCTCCACAAACGGGAGGGTGAAAATGGTACATAGGGCCTTGAAGGCCTCAATAATGGCCTGCCAACAAAGTTGGCTAGTGGCACTGCCAATAATCCTGATGGGCATTCCTGCCTTGCCTAACGATTCGAGATTTTCCCCCTTTACGGCAGTGACTGGCACTACCTTATTATACCCGCAACCATTGGTCTCCTCATCTTCGTCAAAAACAGAATGCAAATTCATCATGGAACTAGCATCAACGGTGGCTCAAATCGATTTCAGGCGAGTATCGGAGCGCAACCTTAACTCGGTGCCAAAACCTTTCATGCCACTATCTCTGAAAGACGCGTCACATGTGTGAATGAGAATAGATCGCGTTTGAAAGCCTTTAGAGGCGCCCTATGTGGGTCCAGTTCAAGTGATCAAACGCGGTCACAAGGTCTTTAAACTAGAGCTCCCGAACGGCAGGATGGGCACTGTCTCCATTGACAGGTTGAAACCGGCAAAATTGTCTGCAACCAACGAGGGCAGGCCTTCCGCCGCCCAGCGCAACACATAAGGAAGAAAAGCAACAGAAGAAAGGAACACCAAATCCGCATCATGTAACGCCTTATCGAAAGCGAAGGAATCTCCGAAAAAAATTGTGAAAACACGATCAGGGAGACGGGTTTCATTTGCAAGAAACCAAATGTGCAAATATTATTGAACTTTGCAAAATTGTATATATGTACAGGTGACATTGTTAATTGTTATCATTGTATAATGGCTTAGATATATATTTTTGTAATAAACATGGTAGCCTCGAGGTTAGATACCAATTATATATATATATATATATATATATATATATATATATATATATATATATATATATATATATATATATATATATATATATATATATATATATATATATATATATATATATATATATATATATATATATGTATATATATATATAGAAATATATATATATATATATATATATATATATAGATATATATATATATATATATATATATATAAGTAGTAACTCTCTCATAAGATGTAATTTTTTCGTATCATACGCACTCCGTGGAATAAGAGGGGATGTGTGTAATGTACAATCACCGCACATACACAAAGAAATAGAGAGAGAAGGACAAATAAGCATTCTGCCAGGTTGAAGTATCAAAGGTGGAATGGTAGGAGCAATAAAATAAGGTCGTTTGGAGACAGTTTGTGAACCAGCGGAATCTGATTAGAACGTCTGGATTGAAACCCGACCACAATTTAAAGCTATCGCACCCGAGTGTGAGAGCAGAGGGGCAAACAGAGTAATTAGACCTGTCTGGAATGAGGAGTAGAATTGGCGGCAAAATATGTTTCACCTTAATGTAAAATTTGATAAGGTCATCTTGTAGCTTTAAGCAAACGGAGTCTCTGTGATACCCTCACAGGGAAGAGACCCCCAAATTAAGATATGAAGCGGAGAATTTCAGTCCATTACAGGCTAGACTCTAACGAATCACAGGTTCCACTGGACTGATAGGTAGCTAAGCAACGCCTCAGCGACCAAAGGAAAGCGGAGCTACACGTCGCATCCAAAATGCTGCCTGGTATAAATAGAACATTTCATTCAAATGATGATTATTGACACATTATTGATTGATTCATTTAATTATTCATTGATTAATTATTAGATTCTTAATTAACTGCTCTGCTAATCTCCGTTATTCTTGCTCTTGCTATTATAACTCGATTTAGCATATTCCGTTGCGCAAATTAAATATTTACCCTAAGTGTAAACATTTCAAAGTGGTATAAAGATACAAGTGTTTAATTCCTTTACAAAGGAGCCTTTTACTTACAAACTTTGATCGGTTAATACCCCTCCAACCGTACGTCAAGATACCTGTAAGCAAGCCACTTTACCAAACCCTTATAGAATCTTGCAATCAAAACAAGGCCTACTTACGCCGACCCCATAATAAACGGCCCTATACACACACCGTTTGTTTTCCCGCGTATGTTTACCCTCTCTATACAACGTCCTGAACGCGTTCCCCTTCCATTCATGAAAGCATTCCTCTAAAATTTTGAATTTATCTTCATGTTTCAGTTTAATTTGCGCTTCTTATTTCGTGTTTTATCTCTATTTGCCCATTGCCAATATTTTAAAATGTTCACCTTGAACCTATAGGTTAATATGCTTGGCTTTTGGGGAGTGGACGTCTCAGTTACTTCGTCCTTCTAAAACAATTTTGATAATCTTCACTAATCCTACGTTTTGTTTACTACTATCCAATCCCCCGCTTCCCTTTCCTTATTCCCAAGAAACTTACCGCAATGGAGCCTCCATTCGTTAGAGGGTGACCCAGTGACAATCATCGATACTGATCACCTAAAGCAAGTCATCAAAGGTAGATACCCCAGGATCCAATGTTCCAGGATAAAATAGCAGGAGTGTTCTCCTGTTCTTCAGTTATAAGTTCTCAAGAACACTTCTTGAGCTTTGCTCTTTCCAAACTAGGGACACGCCGCAGAGGCCTGGGAAAATGTCTCCGACATGGAAAAAGTTAAGCACATCTGTTATGAGTAAATTCAGCCCATAATCGCCTGTTCTTTACTTCTGTACAGCGGCTTTCATATTCTGTAGTGATCACTTGTTCTGATCTGTTAAACTGTAGGTTCTCACGAAGAGTAACATCAGATGTGCAAATCGTTGGTCACAAACCCATAAACTAAGTCTTTCTTTATCTCGCTTTCCACTCTCCATCGAGTCTTGCAATGGAGATACCTCTTTTAATTAGCCAAGTTTCCTTCACGTACCTTGCTTTATCTTCTATATGCCTCTGATTTTCTCATTCTCTCACTTGAATGTTTCCTTCGTTTATGTTTCTGCCATACCTCTCCATATTACATAGCGTATTCCGCAAGCTATACCTCTTTCTCTCCACTCCTGCATCTTGCATTCTGCTCTCTACGTTTGTGGTCATTCAGTCAGAGGCCAAAGGCGCCTCCTTCGATCGTATTAGCAACATAGTTGAATCCACTTACACAAACACTCAAGTATTCATGCATTTATCAATGACTGAGTGTGTGCGTTGCAAGTAAGTTGTCATAGAAGTGAAAACTGAGAACATTAAATGTGGATTTGTGGGGTTTCTCTTTGATTTAGATTCTAATTTCATATTTTACTTAATTGACCTGAATGATAGACCGTAACCTGACCTAACGTGAGTGCAAAAGACGTTGGCTAAGACACATTCCGGTGTTAAGACAGATCGAATGATGTTAGTCCCTGGGTGGAGGCCCGATTCAGGCCAGCTACAAAGAGGCTGCCATACTATTTCCCCCGTGGTTCGGATCCCACGTTAAACTCTTTTCACAATACAACAATTCTACAGGGTGGGTATAAAATCTGGACAGGGGCTAATATTTATATTTTAATTAATCATATTTTCCAGTACGTTTTTATTCACGTGCACGCGATTCTATAAGTTACTATATCGGTCCGTAGGTTGGTAGGTCGGTCGGTCGGAAGGTAACCATTTTACTTTTCAACGAGGTTTTGGGCAATAACATTGTAACTATTCTTCCTATACTAACGAAATTTGAAACCCTTATGTTGTTTTATATTCTCTTTTGAGTTATATAATTATCAACGTCCCTCCAAGGTTATTCAAGGAATTATTTGGCAATAACATCGTAACTATTCGGCTGATTCTAACGAATTTTGAAACACTTATATTTTTTTACATTCTGTTTCGAATGATCTAATTATCAAGGTCCTCCCAAGGTTAGTCCGAGAATAATTTAAAGTTTTGAAAGTCGAAAGGTCATATGGCCATAAGGTAATATGTCAGAATAATTGAGAGCACGCGACTTAGGTCTGTTGACCTTGTTAATTATTAACGATACAAATTCCATGCGATTTGATAAATTGCCTTTTACAAGATATATTAAAACAACCTTCGTCGTTCGTGGCGCATTTCCCTGTGATGAGTCGCTTCAGGTGATGACTGTCGATGATTGTCCCTGGATGACACCCTTCCCCCCTCCCCGACCCCCCTTCCCTTTTACACACCCAAGAGGAAGAAATCAAAAGGTTTGTTGCAATTTACCACTTTGTAAGTCCAGTTTGGAAATACGAAGAAAAATTATGGCAGCAATAAATATCAGATAAAATAGTAGAAGCAATAATAAGATAAAATAACAGCAATAATAATAAGATGAAATAGCACCGATAATTATAAGATAAAATAGCAGCAATGATAATAAGATAAAATAGCAGCAATGATAATAAGATCGAATAGCAGCAATGATAATAAGATAAAAAAGCAGCAGGAATAATAAGATAAAATAGGAGCAATAATGCTAGGATAAAATAGCAGCAATAATTATAAGATAAAATAGCAGCTATGATAATAAGATAAAAAAGTAGCAGCAATAAATATCATATAAAATAGCAGAAGCAATAATAAGATAAAATAGCAGCAATAATCCTAAGATAAAATAGCAGCAATAATACTGAGATATAATAGCAGCAATAATTATAAGATAAAATAGCATTAATATTACTACGATAAAATAGCAGCAATAATACTGAGATAAAATAGCAGCAATCATCCTAAGATAAAATAGTAGCAATAATACTGAGATAAAATAGCAGCAATAATTATAAGATAAAATAGCATTAATATTACTACGATAAAATAGCAGCAATAATACTGAGATAAAATAGCAGCAATCATCCTAAGATAAAATAGTAGCAATAATACTGAGATAAAATAGCAGCAATAATTATAAGACAAAATAGCATTAATATTACTACGATAAAATAGCAGCAATAATACTGAGATAAAATAGCAGCAATCATCCTAAGATAAAATAGTAGCAATAATACTGAGATAAAATAGCAGCAATAATTATAAGATAAAATAGCATTAATATTACTACGATAAAATAGCAGCAATAATACTGAGATAAAATAGCAGCAATCATCCTAAGATAAAATAGTAGCAATAATACTGAGATAAAATAGCAGCAATAATTATAAGACAAAATAGCATTAATATTACTACGATAAAATAGCAGCAATAATACTGAGATAAAATAGCAGCAATCATCCTAAGATAAAATAGTAGCAATAATACTGAGATAAAATAGCAGCAATAATTATAAGATAAAATAGCATTAATATTACTACGATAAAATAGCAGCAATAATACTGAGATAAAATAGCAGCAATCATCCTAAGATAAAATAGTAGCAATAATACTGAGATAAAATAGCAGCAATAATTATAAGACAAAATAGCATTAATATTACTACGATAAAATAGCAGCAATAATACTGAGATAAAATAGCAGCAATCATCCTAAGATAAAATAGTAGCAATAATACTGAGATAAAATAGCAGCAATAATTATAAGATAAAATAGCATTAATATTACTACGATAAAATAGCAGCAATAATAAAATATTTGTTTATGTGCCCAGACCTTATTCTCACTCCTAAATTATTTGTTAGATTTTAAAGCGATGTACCTCCTCCCCTCTTGTCCCCATACATTATATGGATCTCCAGGCAAAGGGGGCCTAACTCAGCCATTTCGTGAGGGAGTCAATTGCGCCACCCATGGATGAGATCCCCCAAGCAAATTAATGAAATTGACATAAAGATAAGAAAGACAATCGCTGGCAAGTCCTTGGGAACCATAGACCGATCCTCGTTGAGAAAAAACATTAAGTTACCAATGTTCGCTTTAACTACAACTCAACTCTTCATTATTTCACCTATTTGTTATTCTTTAATATCTTTCTCCTTTAGCGTGTTATTGCAAAGCTGTCAATCATTCATAGCAACGAAAATTGTGACTGCATTGACTCGAACCCCCCAAATACCTGGATAATTCGCCTTCTCAAGAGGCTTTCAGGAAAAATAGGCCAGTTTAGCGTGAAGAAAAACGGTATATGGCGGAAAATAGAGTGGGTAAGAGCTATGTGTCAGAATAAGAACCACTCACTTATCGCTGAGATACGGACAAAGGTTTATTCTTCAGTTCAAGCTGAGCATTTAAGCCGTCCGCTTCGCATTCGCCGGCCGCGATGCAAACTTCTCTTTAGATTCTAAGTCGAGTTAATCTTCCACTTTAAAAGCCATGAAAAATACAAAAACTCGCATAAATAGAAAAAAAAACCCTTAAAATACCAGCAATGCAATCCCTTGCTACAGCAAAACGCATCACCTCTAAATGTCCACGAAAATATTTTAAACTCTTACTGTAGACCACCTGTACATGTAAACTGTTTCACTACGTTCGAAACTTCATAAAGTGATCAAGTTATTAAAATATGAATGTTTAAAGCTATAGTATCCAAAATAGGATACAATCTGAGGGTGCCAACTACCCAAATAGGGTGCTAAAGTCAGCTATAGTCACAATTCTCGATGAAGTTAGGTCCGCTTAACTGACATCGGCAAGAGGGAGGGGATTTAGATTATTCTGATAGCAGCAATAAATCTCTCACCTCTTCATTCACTACAATCTACTGTGGCCATTTACTAGTATTAAAATTCTAACGGAAACCAAAATAGTTCCGACCAACCATTAACGAGGGGTGGAAGAGGTAATACAACGTCCTTTTCCTTCACACACACACACATACACACACACATAGCTATATTCACGCCACATCTCAATATGCAAAATGGATGAAATTCCAATGTAAACTTGTACCATAATCAACTGTATAAATTCACATGTACTTACACGCGAGCATTAACCAACTAACGCGCACAGATTCATGTATACGCATACAATGATAATATTAAGGACATGGAGTGAGTCCGGCGAAATGTTAAGAGTGATAGAGTGACAAATAGACAAAAACAGATGAAAATGCAGATGGGATTATAAAGAGTGATAAATAATGATATAAAAGGGGTAAATGAGAGCCCCTACACCCCTTTGCTCATTTGAATCCAATTGATGTATCAATTAATTTAATTCGGTGTCGCAATTTTACGATCTGGCAAGGGTACAACCAGTGAGGTCATCGCTGACATCTCGCGGTTATGCCTTGTCATATCAGATCCTTTCGTTCAATGATTTTATCATTTTAACTACTTTCGCTCAAGGATCTTGTCATTTCAGATCACTTCGCTCAAGGGTCATGTAATTTCAAATCATCTCTCTCAAGCATCTTGTCATTTCAAATCTTTTAGGTCAAGGATCTGGTCACTTAAAATCTGTTCGCTCTAGAATTTTGTCATTTCAGATCCTTTCGCTCAAGAATTTTGTCATTTCAGATCCTTTCGCTCAAGAATCTTGTTATTTCAGATCTTTTAGCTCAAGGATCTTGCAATTCAGAACTTTTCGTTAGGGATATTGTCAATTCAAATTCTTTCGCTGAATTACCTTGTCAAGTCTAATATTTTCTCTCGAGGTTCTTATCATTTCAGATCCTTTCGCTAAAGTGTCTTGTCATTTCGGATCCTTTGTATCAAGTGTTTTGTCATTTTAGATCCTTTTGATCAAATATCTTGGTATTTCAGATCTTTTCGCTCAGCTCAAGAATCTTGTTCTTTCAAATTCTTTCACTCAAGGATCCTATCATTTCGCTCTAGGATCTTTTCATTTCAAATCTTTTTGATTAAGTATTTTCTCATTTCACGCCCTTTCGATCAAGGGTCTTGTCATATCAGATCGTTTAGCTCAATGATCTTGTCAATTCATATGTTTTCGCTCAAGGATCTTGTGATTTGCGCTCCTTTTGCTCAAGAATTTGTCATATCAAATCATTTTGCTTAAGGATCTTGTCATTTCAGATCCTTATGCTGATATATCTTGTCAATTTACAGATCCTTTCGCTCAACATCTTGTCATTTCAGTTCTTTTCACACAAGACCTTGTCACTTCAGATCCTTTTGCTCGAGGATCCTTCATTTCAGATCTTTCGCTCAAGAATCTTGTCAATTCAGATTTTTTCGTTCAAGGGTCTTGACAATTCAAATGATTGTGCTCAAAGATCTTGTAAATTCAGATCATTTCCCTCAAGTATCTTGTCATTTCAAATTCTTTTCGTTAAGGAAGTTGTTATCTGATATCTTTTGCTCAAGGATCTTATTATTTCATATCCTCTTGATAAGGATCTTGTCAATTCAGAAACTTTTGCTAAAGGATCTTTTCATTTTGGATCCTTTTGATCAAGGATATTATTATCATTTCAAATCCTTTCACTTAAAGATCTTGTCATTTAAAATCCTTTCGCTCAAATACCTTTTAAATTCCGATCCTTTTCATCAAGGATCTTGTCATTTCAGATCCATTGATTAAGGATCTTGTCAATCTAGGTCATTTTTATTAAGTATCTTGTCAATTCCGATCATTACGGTCGACTATCTTGTTATTTCAGATCCCTTCGCTTAAGTATGGTGTTATTTCATATCCTTTAGTTCAAGGACCCTCTCTTTTCAGATCATTTCGTTCGAGGATTTTGGCTATTTCCGATCTTTTCACTCAAGGATCCTCTCATTTCAGGTCCTTTCATTCAAGGATCTTGTCATTTTAGCATGGTTTTCCTTTCTTTTTTATATCTTTCCGACCCCTAATAGTATCCTCTTTTGGCTAGTCAGGTTACGTAGTTCCCATCCATTTTAATTCATTTCCTTACCTTTACGAACCTATTTTATAAATGGCAATTGGGTTTTTTTCGGTTCAAAAAAGCGGCAAGAAAATTATAGCCTAGGCTATGTAAGGCCTAGTTTGAGGGTGGCCTGGGAGAATATTTTTTTAAAATTACGCTTCAAAAAGCTTATATACAAAATCTGTAGTTTGTATTGCGTAATTTAATTCCCCTTTCGAGAATTTCTTTTCATCGAATTTAATGCGTAATATCAACGAGGCTGCATCTCGCAGAAAGTTGTAAGGAGAAAAGAATAAAGAAAATGTCTAAGTTCGAGAAACTGAGCAGTCGAAGATATGTAGAGAGCCACTAATCCTTATTGTTTTCACTTATAATGAAACGTCTTATGGTAAATTTATTAGTAATAATCGTCGATGTACGAATAAATGTAGGAAATGAAATTCTGAGAAACAAAAACCTTTTTTTCCGTGTATTATTATTGAGAGAGAATATTAGGGGGTGGGACCAGTGATTAATGAAGAAAAATATTTGCTTTTCCATCAATGAGCAAATATGTCCGGGATATAATTCAAGACGGCCCTAATTTAACGTGGGCTCTGACATTCAGAATCGAGGAAGAATTTTACTTCGTCTCCTACACAAAGTTCTCATTTTTGCTATTGTAATCTTCGCATCATTATCCTTTTACACCTATATACTTTTCCTTCTTATCTCTTTCCTGCATCTTCTGCTCACTTACTCTATCATTATTTTCTTTTCTATAGAATTATCTGGTTAGTACACCAATCTCTTTCATTTCCTGGAATTCTAAATAGTTTTACAGATTTTTTCTTAATAGTGTTTTCCGGTTTTTTACTTCCTCTACCCATTCTCACATATAACTATATATTTACCTTCTCTATTCTTTTACTTTTAGGATGGTATTTTAATTTATTCCCGTTCTCATGAGAAATATCTTCCCTTAAAAGTGTTAAGAAGTGTCAGTTTACTATGGTTTCAAAGTTTTTCCAAAACTGATGTAAGTTATTTGGGCATCTATTAACTGTTGGGGTTATACCCTCTTTATTTGATCGGCTAAAAGGGATTTAATATTTCTCGTTTCCTTCTACTTTCAAATATTTGCGAGATTGCCATGGTTCACTCAACTTTGATAGATAACATGTCAAAAACCCTACTACTGTTTTGTACTTTTTTAACGACTGTCTCATTGGTGTTAACCGAGCACATATTTCCCTGTTACTATGGCCCTCAAGTGCAAATGCCGTTTTCAAAATGCCAAAGCTGTGACCTTTGAACGGAACGAAATTTGATTCAAGGTTACGAGAGACAGATGCAAGATAGAACGAGAAAGGGAGGGAGAGAGAGTGGGGTGTGTGTAGTAAACATACAGGTGATCGGTGGTGAAGTGAAATGTTTGCCACCAATTGGTAGGTCTTGAGTGGAACTCTAAATCATTAATCGGCTCTCGAGTTGGTATGAATCTGTTCATTGACATCCAGCCATGGAAGAGAAAGGAGTGAGATTAAAGTAACTATATGAAACAAAAATAAAAGTTCAGGATTAATAGTTATTTAGATAATTAAGCAAGGTGTCAAAGAGGCGCAAACTTAAAAAGTAATATATATATATATATATATATATACTAAAAGATATTCATGTTTTCTTCCAAATGGAAACCTTTTCAGTGCAACAATTCCTTTCAAAATGATTATAGAGGAATTTTTCATATGATCCACAATCTTTCTGGCTGTTTCGGTTTATGTTTAAGGTCATCATTTTGCCTAGTTTAAGAGAATTTGTGTAAATGTATGTTTGTGTGGCTCCATCTGTGCCAATGTTTGCATGTCAGTTTTGCTCCTTCTGTGTGAATTTAGCAAATGTCATTTATTTAAAATAATGGAAACCACCTCTTTTCAAAAGGAGAGAGAAATTTACTATTCGCCGCTTACCGCTGAAAGTTTTCCTTAATATTGGAATAAGTGAAGTTATACGAATAAAAGCTAGTCTCGTTAACTTGAGGTTTGTAATAGCAACTGTTATAAGTGAACTGTGGCTCACTTGAACATTATAATAGTTTTGTCTCATTATTTGTCACAGGTAAAACACATGAAATTGCTTATCAAACTTAGTGGATAATTTAACTTCCCTCAAAGAGATGTAAACAAGTTCGGTCTTTTAGAACGTAAAGATTTTTATAGACGAGAATTTTCCGGTAGCAGAGGGGAAGCAAGTTTCTTTTGTGTGCCTTTAAAGCTTCTGCAAAAATTCACTGAAAGATATGAAGAAATGACGGAATAGAAAAGGTATAAGGGTAGTGGCAGATAGCAGTAATAAAATGCTTTGGCTGGGGATAGCAATTCATTTGCCTTAATTTGTTATCGGTAGGTGAGAAGTAATAGAACCAACAAGCAAAGAATGTTAAACATTCCGTGAAGCAATTACAGGATCGCATTTCCCCTTGCGTTATAATGGGAGTAAAAATATGAGAAATATATAAGGACCTTGTTAAGTTGGAGAAAAGAGTGGATCGAAAGTTACACCTATTATCCGAATTTATTGTTATCGGCGCCCGATTCCCAGAAAAACCTTATTTGCGAAATCACTAGAATGGATTCTACGTCAGATATATCTCGGACAGATATGGCTTCTACCAATTTGGTGTATAAATAAACGATAAATAAAAGATAGCTAAAGCCATGAATTGAGGGGGAAGTATCTGAAGTGTTTATGTGAATGATAGAAAACCAAGCATAGGGAATTTGGAATTAATTGTGAGGTGAGTTTATCAATTTATTCATCCCTGTTTGGTGGCACCATATGCAGTACGGAAAAATACTATCTTTGCGCATTGAAAGCCGACCAAAGTGTTTACTTACAAGTGATAAGATCGTTCTGACCCGAGTGCGTCATTTCATGTAAGAGATTAAAAACGTGTTCTTTAAACGAAGATAAACGGCATACTTTTTATTCTGAAAAATTGTTATTTCATTATAAAAATTGCATTTTAGGAAATAATTATATTCTGAATAAAGACTATTCCATTTAACTTCTGTTTCTTTACGGTTATTCAATCCATTTGCTCACACTTGCCTTCATGAGAGATAAATATTGTGTTTTCACCGCATGTTCAACTTATTCATCGTTTGTCCTTTGAATTCCCTATTAATTTCTCTCTCTCCCATAGTTCTTCCGATCGACCTAGAAAAGCGGACCTTAAAAAAAACTGTTTATTCATGAGAATGTTTTGTTCTCAAGCGTAGCGAGTGGTCTAAGGCGTTGCTTTTACTGATATCAGAGTGGTGCTCGCTACCTCACTAAGCTTGGTTAGATCCTATCCCCTGCATGGATTTTTTTCCTTTTAGAAAATATTTTTTACGAAAGAAAACTATTCCGTTTATTTTGTTTCTATGCGGTTACTGAATTCATATATATATATATATATATATATATATATATATATATATATATATATATATATATATATATTCGTATGTTTGGGCAGAAGATTCTCTTCGTGACATATTTTATTGAAGGCGACTGCGAATTCATCATTAATAATTTTCTTTTCGATTCTCTCGATTTCTCTAATATTCCGTTTTTGGTCGCTGGTTAACCCGTGTATAAACTCGCCAAAATTTATTACAAAAGCATTGATGAACGAGGGCAGTAAAATATTCACTGGATAAAGCGAAACATTTATTGGCCTGACGCGTTTCGATACACTCCTGTATCGTTATCAAAGGAGGGTAGAAATAATATGAAATAATATGACAGAAACAAAATTAACAAGAAGAATGAGCTACCATTTAAACAACGGTGCACCCAAAACACATACATTTGAAAAACATGGAAGACAATTGGACCGGAAGTCACTCGAAGATAACACCGAAATTCTTGCATATGCTCCAAATCGCCAACAATTACTCATATTAGAAGCTCTCTATATAAAAGAAAAACAGCCCAAATTAAATACACAAACAAACAGACAGTTCACCCTGCCTTCCTCGCGTCCTCGTGCGCCAAGTAATAATCCCCGCCCATCTTAATTCTGTGCCCATTTTAAACTAGCCTTTTAAGCCGTCTTAATCCTTTGTTTTTAAGAATTTCCATTCGCTATAAATAGGTTCGTATAATTGTTAACCTTCAAACCCCGATATATATAGCCATGTTTATATTTCCTTATATTATTTCTACCTTCCTTTGATAAGAATACAGGAGTGTATCGAAACGCGTTAGGCAAATAAATGTTTCGCTTTATCCAGTGAATATTTTACTGCCCTCGTTCATCAATGCTTTTGTAATAAATTTTGGCGAGTTTATACACGGGTTAACCAGCGACCAAAAACGGAATATTAGAGAAATCGAGAGAATCGAAAAGAAAATTATTAATGATGAATTCGCAGTCGCCTTCAATAATATATATATATTATATATATATATATATATATATATATATATATATATATATATATATATATATATATATATATATATATATATATATATATATATATATATATATATAGGTAAAAAGGCCATGTTGTATGCATGTACTATTAAAGTCCATAGCTGTGGCAGCGTTATTAATTTTAACTTGTATTTTCTAAATGTTTCTTACATGTTTTTTAATGGGGTCTTCGAGGCGAGAAAGACCCCATTAAAAAACTTGTAATAAATGTTAAAAAAATACAAGTTAAAACTAATAACCCTGCCACAGCTGTGGACTTAATAGTATATATATATATATATATATATATATATATATATATATATATATATATATATATATATATATATATATATATATATATATATATATATACATATATATAAGAATGATTAGGGGCCCGAATAAAACACTTTGTTATCGATCCTAAGGTCTATTAAGGCTCTTGCATTCGTTCTAACTCTCTCTTTCTCCTTGTATAAGCCAATAAGGGATCAAAGTAATCCGTTCATAACCTTTAGCCGCCATTCTGGCAGAGGGCTGATTAGATGTAGCCAATAATAGACGCGTCCTTGACCGTCCGTCATGCGGTAACAGACACGTGGCTAAAATTAGGTTCCAGTAGTCATTAAATTGGGGGTTTAGAGGGAAGGGATGTTCGATTAATATTTTAACCAAAAGGTGGTTCTTATTTAATGATTTGAAACATTGGTTCCGCCTTTCGATTGATTTCTTGAAAATTACATCACCACTCTCTATTAGGTAATTCCTTAGCTAGTATTATCAGAGTTAGAAGAGAAGAGTGACTATCACGCGAGCGATTACTAGCATGGCCACTAAAAAAAGAAACAAAACGTAAATCGCTCAGTCGAGATAAAGAGTGATCCCCAAATCGCACTCTGTATTCCAATAGTGGTAACACTAAGTACTTATAACGGTGGCAAAATGGTTCCTTGACCCCTGATACAGTAACTTCTAACAGTAGATTCTGATCCCCTGTACCAATACTTCAAACCTCCCTAACATCTATGATCCCTTCCTCCCTATGATTATAAATGATGTGTGATTGCTTAATAATGATTCACTTCCGTTATACAACAATAAGATTCCTCATTTATGGATTTTATCTTAATTTGTCGAGGGCCTGAGTTGTAGAAGAGGGAGATTCATGAACTTTAGTATATATGACACTTGAAATTCAAAAGGAATCTACATCATTCTTAATCACCTACCTTAGTTCCTAGATTTAGATAATTATCTCTTAATCCCTTTCTTTTTCATTCTCCATTGCTCGTAGTTCATGTTTGAGTACCGACATTCCATTTTAATTGTACCCATTCGTATCCTCTATATCAATTATGAAAAGAAATCTATTTCAACTAAAACCATTAGAATTTTTAGAAATCTAGAATTGTCCTAGAAGTTTTCAAATTACGAGGTTTGATATTTCGGAAGAAATTTTAATTCTTTTAATCTGAAAGTCAAACTTAAACATTTATTTTTAAAGCATTTCTCGTAGGTAATATCGCCATCCAATTTGAAGAATCGTCTCTGCTGAATTCTATTGCAGAGAAATCTCGACTCTCTCGCTTATAAGTCTGAGATTTGCTGAAGAGAAAATTGCACAGGGTTTTATTTTTCCAATATTTGCATTTTATCTCATTGCTAAAGTGCGTAAGAATATACTTTAATTAATACTTGATTTAATTTAGGAAGAATTTTGAAATGGCTTGGGAAATGATTATTTGCCTGTTTTGTTTTGTTTTTTAGTTCATATTCACCTCTTGATTGTTTTACTGTTGCGATGGTTCTGCCATATTCTCTGTTGTGGACATATTTCACACGAGGATTTATTTTGTTTACGGGTCCGAGTTCAGAAGAAAGGACCACCTTCCAGGTTAGTGCCCTAAATAGTTTCCTCGTTTGGCTATTAAGGTTGTCTTCTATGAAGTTTCCATTTCCCTAACTTCATTAGGGATAAGGTTTACAAAAACCTTTTGGTGTACATGCAGCCTCTGCAGTGCAATGTTCAGAGTGGCTTGTGACTCTTCTTAACTAGAAAACTTTCCTGTTATCTAAAATAAAATGCCATCGAATAAGTAAAACTAAAAAAAAAATACAACTGCTGTAGCCGTAATACTGTTTTATTTAAGGCCATAACTGTTAACTGCGGTGAAGCGAGCAGGTCTATGGGTCATGCAAATCTCGTGTTGTGTTCATCTTCTGCCCGCAACGAGTCGCTGGCTCAATGTAGCCAGCTTAAGCCAATGCTACCTAAGGTAATTGATATCACTGAGTTCAAATATGATATAAGTTGACCAGCAGGTGGCGTTGGCTCGATGTAGCCAGCTAAAGCCAATGCTACCAGGGGTAATTGAGGCCACTGAGTTCAAAGATGATATAAGTTGATCACCAGGTGGCGCTACCTGGTTCCTAGAGGTGCTAAATCGGCCATTTTTAGATATATGAAGTTCAAACCAATGCCGCCAGGGGTAAATGAGGTTTCTGAGTCTAAATCTGATTGATTTTCGCTGCAGGTCCACTAGATCATGTCCCTCTAGTTTTCATTTACAGCGTAAAGTCAAAGGCAGATAATTATTTTAACATTGCCTTATTTCCCCCTCAGCCATTAACTTTCATAAATTGTAAACTTGAGAAATAAAATACAGGTCAATATAATGTACTCGTTATAAGTACAAAAGTACAAAATCTCTTGACTAGTGACGAGATTTCTGCCGGTACGGATATTCTGGGTCTTGTACAATCGATATATCCCAGAAAGGGGGTTAAGGAAGGTTTTTTACAGTCAGTCCACGTGTCTGAAGGGAACGTTAGTGGAAATTGAAATTAATTTAATTTCCTCCGCAAAAAAAGGACAAAAGGACATAAACAGGAAAATTTATTTCACAGCTCCTTTATCCGGCCATCCCCCCTTCCTTGATCTTCCCCACTTTTCTCCAAAATTATGGTTTTATTCTATGTTGGAATAATAATAATAATAAGAAAAAGAGATTTGGTCCGGTTTTTCTATAGTGCCCAACCCAACGACTACATACAAAGGCATAAGTTGCCGTAATTAAAATAAAAATAAGTAAATAAAAACACTAAATCAAAAAATAATAAAACCTAAGACAAACAAAGGCGAAAACTAAAACAAGAAACAAAACAAGAGCAGGAATAAAGAAACACTTTATGGTGTTGGGGAGGCCCGTCTCTCCCAGGCGCATGATCATGCGACCAACAACAAAGAGAGTCAAATAGAATGGAGGAGGCCAGCCTCTTCCAAAAAGTCAGATAATCTACAATTCTGTGTGCACTGACTCGTCCCGAATACAAGAGATAAGCGGTACCGACCCGGTTCGTCCTGACTGGGGCATTCAAAGAAATGTGCTGAAGAGTCTGGGGGACAACGCACTCGTCGCACTAAAATGCTGGGGAGCGATCTTTCAAATGGCGGTGCGTCACGCGAGTGTGTCCAACTCGGAGACGACAAAAAGCGACCTGAAGACGTTGTGGCATTCTGTGGGGTAGGCCCATGGGAACAATCACGGCGCAATGGCACGCAACTTTAAGCTCCCCTCGGCCGTCTCCCATATTCTTTGCCAAGCAGCCCGGAGAGCTGCCCGGATTCCTGCCATATAATCGGTGTGATGAAGAGTGGAACACTACTCCAGTCCTCGTGGACTCTTGCGCCCTCAGAGAGGGCCTCTTTCCCCGCAATTCTCACATATCCAGGAACTTAAGAGAAGATATTCCCGACATCTGCTCGACTCGCGGCAACCATGGCGTCCCGGATGACGCAAACCAGGGTATGTGGAGATTCTAATGCCCCGAGAGCATTCGGGGCACTTTGTGAGACGCTGAAGATCACAATCCGGTCTCCGACCCGGGCACGACGCGTTATCTTCCGTACCAAGGGGTGTATTGCAATCAGCTCGGCTGTGAAGTCAGGCGGAGCGCCTGGTAGAGCCCCGATGACTTGAAACAGAGGGGATACAGCGAAGACCCAGAGGCCGCAATCCTATCTATAAGATAAATAAAACAGAAACCAACGAGTCCATTTAAACCCAGAAGCTTCTAAGCAAGTGGGTCATTAAATATTGAAATTAGAGAGGGTTTAAATATGAGGAAATAACAATCCGATGGACATAAGGAGGAAATTACTTGGAGCACTAATATCCGAGCGAGCGTGCAACTGTCTTGAACTTGTTCCCCTCAGCAATGAAAGCAGGTCCCATGCGTGATTCACCACCTTGCCCTATGACCTTAACCCATATCCTCATCAGGAAACACTAGTGCCTTCACCCTGGTATTCAGTCTCCCACACTCAGCTGGAACAAGTTTAGAACTTGTTCCTCGCTGACTCTTTCTCATTCCTTGTGCCATTAATCACCCCTTGACCTACATGTCAATCCCAATCTTAAATAATGACCTACAGGCACAAAGAAAACGACCCACAAAACAATGAAACTAAGAAAAAAAATATGGATGAATAAACAGGAAAAACAAACAGACAGCGGATGCGAAACAAAGTCTGAGACCTAGTTGTTCCACTAGGACTAGGAGGCAAGAAAGAAATTAAGGTATATAACCCGAGTAGAAAAGGGAAAAGACTACTTGGTGAGTTTGGTAACGGTAGAGCAAGGGCCCTTAGATCCGCCCGAGGGGGGGGAGGGGATAGTATAAGAGGGTCAGTACCACAGCTACAACGGAAACCTGGAGCAGCGGAACCCCTCCCGATCCAAGTGCCACAAGAGACACTGGGGCTCCTCCTGGGGTCATATGTTGCCCCTCCTTTAAATCTCTTTCTTTCGCGTCTGCTTAGACCCAGCAAAGGGGGAAAGAAGGTGTTTAGGTTCTTAACAAAAATTCTGTAGACTGCCACCAGGGGCAAAATCGCCGAAATAACAAAAAAATAGACTATTTTAAGGTTACATTCAAAACCCAGAAACAAAAAGAAACAGAAAAGAAGAAAGAAAACAACCAAAAAACAAACAAGACAAAAATGCACACCTCGGCGTTGGAGGGAGATCCACCTCCCCGGACCTGAAGCTTAGCAGTCCAATATTTGGGGAAAATCTAATTTGATTCTTCATTTCTTGTTCATTATTTTCATTTCTTTCGTTATTTTTATATATCCATACTTTCTCACAATCCCCCTTTTTCTTTCTCCATTGATTTATCTCTATTTCTCATTGAAAAAATTGGCACTTAATCATTAAGTGCGGCGAAGCGAAGCAAAGCAGGTCTATGGGTCATGCAAATCTCGTGTTGTGTTCATCTTCTGTCCGCAACGAGTCGCTGGCTCATTGTAGCCAGCTAAAACCAATGCTACCAAAGGTAGTTGAGGTCACTGAGTTCAAATATGATATAAGTTGACCACTTGGTAGTGCTGGCTTAATATAGCCAGCTAAAACCAATGCTACGAAAGGGAATTTAGGTCACTGAGTTCGGATATGATATAAGTTGACCACCTGGTTGCGCTGGCTTAATGTAGCCAGCTAAAACCAATGCTACGAAGGGTAATTTAGGTCACTGAGTTCAAATATGATATAAGTTGACCACCTGGTAGCGCTGGCTTAATGTAGCCAGCTAAAACCAATGCTACGAAAGGTAATTTAGGTCACTGAGTTCAAATAGAATATAAATTGGCCACCACGTATCGCCACCTAGTGTCTAGAGGTGCTAAATCGGTCATTTATTTTCGTGGCAGGTCCACTAGATCATGTCCCTCTAGTTTTTCATTGTATGTTACAACGGTTCCACCCAGCTCATACGCTTCACCCTTTGCGCATCTTTTACTCACAACGAACGAGCTTTCACAACCGATCATTCTGAACAGTAAAATAGTCCACCAGGCTCTAGAATTAATTAAAACAGTCAGATACGTTCATTCAACCCAATTAATTAAACAAGGTAAGGAAATTCGCGGTACTAAAGATCCTCCAGTCGTTTTCATCACCCCCAAGATGAGACATCCAGTCCTGAGTGAACATGCGCAGATCCGCATTCAGTCTAGTGAGGTCGTCCGCAGAACCAGAACGTATCATGAGGTTGATCTCAGGTTCGCAATCAGTCGATAGAGGTCCACCGCAGATCCGCATCCAATTTTGAGAGGTCGTGGGGAGATAGGCATAATCTCACAAGTCATCCGAAGACCCGAATTCAGTCTCGAGAAGTAATGCGCAGACCCGAGTCCATGCTCGAGAATTCCTCCGCAGATCCTGATCAAGTCTCCAGAGGTCTTCTGCAGACCAATATGTATTGTCGAGAGGTATTCCGCATATCCACATGTAGTGTCTAGAGGTCCAAAACGGATCCGCATCCAGTCTATAGAGGTTCTCCGAGGATCCAAATCCAGACTCGAGAGGTCTTCCGCAGATCCGCATCTATTCTCGGGAGGTCCTTCGTAGATACGCATCCAGTCTCGAGTAGTCCATCGCGGATCCGCATCCAGTGTTGAGAGGCCTACCTCTAATCTTGATCCAGCTCGAGGTCCTCCACAGATCCGCATCCTCTCTCATGTTTAGTCTCGAAATGTACTTTGCACACTCGCACCCAGTCTTGAGATATCATCCGCAGATCCGCATCCTGTGTCCATAAGTCTTCCGCGGATTCTCGTTCGGTTTCGAGAGGCCCTCGGCAGATCCGATTCAATCTCGAGAGATACTCCGCAGATCTGCATCGAGTTGCGAAAGAAACTCCATGGATCTGGATCCTGTCTCGACAGGTCGTCCGAGGATCCGCTTCCAGTCTCGAAAGGTGTTCCGCAGACCAGCATCCATTCTCGAGAGGTCATCCACAGATCCGCACCCAGTCTGGGGGGATCATCTGTGGAATTACATCCAGTCTCGGGAGTTCCTCCACAGACCCGCATCCAGTCTCGAAAGGTCCTCCGTAAATCTTTAACAACTCTCAAGAGGTCCTCGGTAGATCCGCATCATGCCCCGGGGGATCATCTTCAGATCCACATTCAATCTCGAAAGATCCTCTGCTGATCCGCATCCAGTCTCAAAATGTCCTCCGTAAATCTTAAACTACTCTCAAGAGGTCCTCGTTGGATCCGCATCCGGCCCCTGGAGGTCCCTTGCTCATACACATCTAGGTTCTCTGCTGATCCGCATTTAGTCTCGAGAGTTCTTCCGCAGATCCGCATTTATTGCATCTTTTGCTTTCACCAAAGTTGTCCCCCTTAATATTTATTAATCCAAGTATTCTCCCCTTATGACTACTGAAGCTATAAAGCTTCGACACATTTTTACTTCCCTTTACTTCACCGCTTTCCTTACGAAACCCTTTTAGACATCCTCATTGAAGTACAGGGTGCGGCAGAAATACCTGCCACATTTGAAAGGTTGACAAAAGGAAGAAGAAACAACATGTATGAAAAATTAATTTTCCTGTTGTTTAAACAAAGGGTTACAGTCCAAACCATATTGCTTGATGAGGGAATCTGAAAAAAATGGTGTCATTAGCTAAATGAAAACATCATTGGCACTTGCATAAGTTGATTAGCAACACATAAGTGAAAGTTGAAAATGTGGGAGGTAAAAATGTGGGAGGTAAAAATGTGGAAGGTAAAAATGTGGGAGGTAAAAATGTGGGAGGTAAAAATGTGGAAGGTAAAAATGTGGGAGGTAAAACTGTGGGGGTAAAAATGTGGGAGGTAAAAATGTGAGAGGTAAAAATGTGAGAGGTAAAACTGTAGGGGTAAAAATGTGGGAGGTAAAAATGTGGGAGGTAAAAATGTGGGAGGTAAAAATGTGGGAGGTAAAAATGTGAAAGGTAAAAATGTGGGAGGTAAAAATATGGGAGGTAAAAATGTGGGAGGTAAAAATGTGGGAGGTAAAAATGTGGGAGGTAAAAATGTGGAAGGTAAAAATGTGGGAGGTAAAAATGTGGGGGGTAAAAATGTGGGAGGTAAAAATGTGGAAGGTAAAAATGTGGGAGGTAAAAATGTGGAAGGTAAAAATGTGGGAGGTAAAAATATGGGAGGTAAAAATGTGGGAGGTAAAAATGTGGGAGGTAAAAATGTGGGAGGTAAAAATGTGGAAGGTAAAAATGTGGGAGGTAAAAATGTGGGGGGTAAAAATGTGGGAGGTAAAAATGTGGAAGGTAAAAATGTGGGAGGTAAAAATGCGGGAGGTAAAAATGTGGAAGGTAAAAATGTGGGAGGCATTTCTGCCGCACCCTGTATTATCATTAGTTTGCATTTCTCATAAAAAAGCAATTCCTCAAGGAGGATCGTTTGCATTTACCTGCGGATCCATCTGCTGGGGAGAGATGAAAATTAAGACGGATCTTTGAGAAACTTTTGAGATTTCTGTTATGTACTTTTTTTTAATTAAGGCGAAACCAACGAGGGCATCGACCTTATAAATTTATAAGGATAAATCTGAAATAAAATTATGAATATAGAAGGGAAAATATAATTAGGATATATAGTTGCTGATTCCTCTGTAGGCATTGGGGTCGAGAAAGCACGCAGTCGCTCATGTGTAAACAGCAGCATAGTGAACCATGCTGCCCCTGACGTGCTTTGTAGGGTACACAATAAGGGTGGAAGGGGTGTTATTGCCCCGTGTGGTTCGATATTTTGATGCGACGGCAGTCGTCTCCCACCCAGAAGAGGAGCCTATACTTTGGTGCCCACCATGCCCCAACGCCGTCAGAGAGATTTGTTTCAATTGTCGAGTTTGAAAAGGTTCAGGAGATTGTGTGATCACTTCTACACATTGTTCACTTTTCCTAACATCACCACTCTCTTGACGTCCCTCTCAAGAACAACTTCCTGAAGTAGATGCCCTCGTTGGTTTTCGCTTATTAGGTTTCGGTAAATAACAAACATTTTTATTTAGTTCTTTAGGGATCGTTTTGTAGCAAATTTTGTAGAAAGGACTAATCAACAGTAGTAATTTCCCTCCATTGAGATAATTTTGGGGTTTATTTCTCATTTTGACTATACCTGAGAGATTTTTTGTAGGGGGTGGGGGGTGGAGGGGGTTCATGAAATTTGCATGGAATGGAGGCAGGGGTCAAATCTGCATGATATATGTTTGTTTGTTCCTTTGTCTTTCCCCTTTGTTTGTTCGTTCGTTTGTTTGTTAATTAAATGTTGTACAACATTGACAGTATTATATAGTCTGGTGCAGAAGCTGACCATCTACCCCAAGCCATTCGATTTTATATAAATGGCAATTATCCTGTTTTCCTCTTTAAATGTAAACGATTCCCAACCAAGTTTGGTCCACTTGCCATTATGGCAGTGAAAAATGCCCCTCTTTCCCATGCCATATTAAGCCAAAATTGACCATTGGTAATCTTTCTGCTTCGCTCCGTTTATAAAGGATGATTATGTCTGTCTATTTCTAATATGCCCGAATTAATCAGTCTGAGTTTTGAATACAGTTAATGTCCTCTCCCATCACTATCTCTACCCATCAAAAATAAGGACTCAATTATTTCGCACTGTCTCTATTTTCTTAGAAAATCTCATACCTCCACTTTTACACCAGGATCTAATTCTTCTCATCCTATTCCAGAAGGCTTTGAAATATCTGTTTAACAATTATCTCATCTCATTAATTATTGTTTAACCATTATTTAGCCTTATTTTCGTTATTTTTTTCCCTTTTATTTATTTATCTGTCTCATTCAATGGCATTTCGTCACTGCTAGCTGCTTCAGCCCTTTTATCCAGCATTGGCATTGGCGTGATTGAAGAGTTGATACCCTCTTAGGCTAAAATTCTCCCAGTACTCTCGCAAGATTATCTGGGTTATGTGGCTCCCATGCATTAACACTTCACTTAATTTAACCACTTTCTTCAGGTAATTCCTTCCATAGAATTTTTAGCAAATTTGACCTCATTGAGTTTTGTTTCTTTATATAAACAAGCCAGGCAATGGCTTCGCCACTTCCCCCTACGGGTGGGGAGCTTGCGCTTCGCTACTAAGATTAAAATTTAAAATCTAAGAAAAAGCAGCCATGGTTATTTTTTTTAGAAATTCTCTGAACTTTACCATTTGTAATTCTTTGGGTTTTAAAAATTCACAAAATTTCGATACGTATATTTATTTCTGAACTTTATCATTTTGTTTTTTGATATTATAAAAGAATTATTAGAAATAAATTTTATAAAAAAAAACATGTCAAAACCAAACTAAGATGAAATTATTATTCAAATACTAAAAAAATCCAATCTTAAATTATAGAGTTAGTGAATATGTTGCATGGCAATTGAATTTCAGCATGCAATGAAAGCGTTAGCTAAATTTACTACAAAGATTTGCCTTAAGGAAAATATTAATAAAACGAGTCGTGAAGATCATATGGAGACCCTAAGGGCAAATTTCCTGTCGGTTGAGGTCTGCCGAAAAAGAGAGAGGGACTAAGTGGAGAGCTGAATTGAGAGATTTTTTTTTTAATTTTAGGCGCCTATCGGGCGACTACACACTTGGGTATAAGTCGCCGGAATCAAGACAGCCTAGCATTAGACTACTTTAAAATAAGGATATGAAAACACAACGATAAAAAGGGAAGATGGCAACAATCAGGAAGCAAGCTCCGGCGTCGGGGGGAGGTCCCCCTCCCCCCGGCACAGGAGCGTGCGACTTACAAAGAAAGCAACAATAACAAACACAAAACCTAGTTAAATACAGGGGAGAAGGCCGGCCTCCCCCCAAAAGTGTATAAGTCCACCAGGCAATAACGAACTTGTCCCGAGTACAAGGGAGAGGCGGTAGCGCACGTGCCCATCCCGGTACCGGGACAGGTAACGTGCTCGGAGATCGCTCAGACTCGGACATTCCACTAGAATGTGCCGAACAGTCTGGGGGACAAAGCAGTCTTCACAGTAGCGCGCTGGCGAGTGCTCCATCAAATGGCGGTGCATCTCGTGAGTGTGCCCAATTCGGAGACGACAGAGAGCAACCTGAAGCCTTCGCAGGATTGGGGGGTAGGTCCATGGGAACAATCGCTGAGCAATGGCACGCAACTTTAAGTTCCCTTCGACCGTCTCTCATCATCTTTGCTAAGCAGTCCGAAGAGCTGCCCGTATTCCTGCCATGTAGTCGTTAGGAAGAGTGAAACGCTGGTCCGGTCGCAGGGTCCTCGCGGACTCTTTGGCGCCCTCATCGGCGCGCTCATTCCCCGCAATTCCTACATTTCCAGGAACCCAGCAGAAGATAATCTCGACATATGCCTGACTTGCCAAAACCGTGGCGTCACGGATATCGCGAACCAGGGGATGCGGAAATTCCAATGCCCCGAGAGTACTCAGGGCGCTTTGTGAGTCGCTATAGATCACAATCCGGTCTCCGAACCGGGTCCGTCGCGTAATCTCCCGTACCGAGTGGTGTATTGCCACCAGCTCGGCCGTGAAGACAGACGCAGCGCCTGGCAGAGCCCCGCTGACTTCAAACAGAGAGGATACGGCGTGGAAGCCGACCTCCTCTCCGGGCTTGGAGCCATCCGTATATACTGGCACGGTTCCAGCGTGACACGAGGTGTGCTCCAAAAAGATCAAACGCAATACTCCCGGTGCGGTACAAGCTTTGGGAGCAGAGGCGTGGCGACAAATAGCAAAATGTGGTACCCTCCAGGGTGGCGTCCTGGGCAGAACCAGGGGTGCCACCGGCCCGAGAGCTATACATAGCTCTCGAAGGAGTTTCCTGGCCCTAAACCCAAAGGGCTTAGGGTATGACTAGCGTCTCTCGGCGGCATAGGCACCGTCGAGATCAGCTGCAGATGCTGTGAGAGCTGTTGGCGACTGAGGGAGGCGCCATGCTTGCGCGTACAGGCGAGTAATGCACTGCACGCGACGAAGAGCGAGGGGCATCTCCCCAGCATCGACTAGTAGGCTCTCAATGGGGAAAGTGCGGAAGGCACCGGTCGCCAGGCGAAGGCCGGTGTGGTGGATGGAGTCTACCTTCCGCAATACACGCTCGACTGCGGATGCATAAAACTCGCATCCGTAGTCAAGCTTCGAACGAACAAAGGATCGATAAAAAAGTCAGGCAGTAGCCGTATCAACGCTCCAAGCGCTGAACGTCATGGAACGGAGAAAATCCATGGCGTGGGTACAAGTGACCCTAAGGCTGCGAATATGAGCCTCCCAGGTGAGGCGTCGGTCAAATACAAGGCCAAGGAAACAGTGCGATCCAATCACTTTCAAGCGTACCCCATTAAGAAACAAGTCTGGGTCAGGGTGGAGCCGTGGATGGTGGCAGAAGTGCACAACCTTAGTCTTGGCCAAGGAAAACTGAAACGTGTGCGCTTCGGCATAGCGAGATACGCGGTTCAATGCCTGTTGGAGTCGACGCTCCAGAGTTGGCATCTGGGCCGCGCCAAAAGAGATCTGGTTTCAAAGTTACCTCTTTATGTCGCCTCTCTTACCGTCAAGTCCATCTTTCGAGCGTTTCGGATATGTCAACGCTGTTAATATATTAATAATAACAGTTTTCTGTGACGGTAAGAGAGGCGACATAAAGGGGTAACTTTGAAACCAGTTTTTATGAACCGAGGGATGAGCTATCCTGTAAATGTACTCTTCCAGTTCGAGGAGGATAGGGTCTCCCGCTGGACCTGAAGCAGAGCAGTTGTCTAATAATGCAAGGCCTTTCGACTAATGGTCCTTTACTCGCAGTTCTCCGTTGTTTCATTTTCCTCGTGGCTGTAACGTTATTCATAAATTCATCACGTTCCTTATTTTCGTGATTCAGTTATACATATATATATATATATATATATATATATATATATATATATATATATATATATATATATATATATATATATATATATATATATATATATATATATATATATATATATATATATATATATATATATATATATATATATATATATATATATATATATATATATATATATATATATATATATCATGGGATTTTTTGTTCATTTGCCAACTTTATTTATATTGAACCTTATTGTCTTTGCCAACGCCATTATCAATCCTAATTAGAATTGTCAGACGTCCTTTATTGCAACAAGCTTGTGCTTGTCCTTTATTGTAGGGTCAAAGGACGGCATATATCATTTATTTCAATTTCAATATCTATTTCAAAATCATTAAATCGTTTAAGAAAATAATTATAACTGTTCACTATTTAAAATTTCGTGTCCAACTTTACCAAATAAATAGTGTAGAGAGTGTGGATGATATTCATTCGCAATTTTCAACTACTAATTTTACGTCTATTTTCTTCTTAAAAACTATAAACATTTGTGCTTTATTTTTGTGCAGAATAATCTAAGGTAAACTGTTAATGCCATCGTAAATTTTGCCAGTAACTCAACATAAAATGACTGAAAGGTAAATAAATTTCTCAAGACTTCTCATTTTTTTTTAAATTAACACAAAATTAAATGATTTAGTCAGCTTTTTCAAAGAGATTGTTTTTAAACCAATAAATTGGGAAAAGGGTCTACAACAAAATATTATATAATTGATTAAATATACCTAAAAAAAATTTTAGAGACATTTTTCCGAATAACTTAATCAATGATCTCAAATATTTACTTAGGCATCGACATAAACAAGATTTTTTTTAGTTAGTTATCAAATGCATCATCATTTTCGTGCATTTCTGTTATTAAAAGCAGAGTATTACAAGATCTGAAAGTATTTTATAATGCCGCATTTAAATATTTAGATCATCATTTTGATTTTAATCACGATCTTTTGAAAAAAAACTCTGCTAATTAAGTTTTAACGACTTTTGTTTTGCGATAACTTGTTTCTGGAATTAATTGAACAAAACAAATTGAATCAAAACCTAAAGTTAAATATGAATAATCTATTTGATGAGGTTTCGGGGCTATAAATATTTGTTTTAATTTATCCATCTCTTAAAAGTTGCTCGAACACTTTCAGTCATTGGCATTTTTGAAAAGTGTTGATTTTTAGTTTTCAAAGAATTGTGAGTCAGTGCGGTTAGTATAAAGAAAAAATTGACAGCCGACAGTGCTTCAAGCACCCAGTGGGCCAATCCTCGTCCAGGAAAGGCATGTCCAAGGTGTATTTCTAACACTCTCCAAAAAGAAGTAAATCAATTAATTTTTATATAGTATACCTTCTACTTTCTCGAATTTTATTCCTTGACTTTCAAGGTAATTTCTTATATTTTTGTGTACCTGGTACTTCAGCATTTTCAGAAAGCGCTTTTAGTGTAATAAATTAGAAATGGAATGGTGAAAGAAATAGAGGTTCAATACCTCTCAGTAAAAGCGAAATATTGATCGACTTTAATTTTAAGGATAATTGTTTAGATTTTACAGAAAAATAAAATATGATTCAAAGTAATTGCGGATTCTTTAAGTAGTATTAATTATGCTCAACCTGAATACTTTCTAGTTATTAAATCGTACATTTTACTTTATTTTTAGGTTACTTACTTTTGTTTGATATCAAACTATGTAAAATGCATAAAGTATTTTTTTATTTATTTTGAATTTGAGTTTTAGCAGAATGTTGCATCAGAATATGCTGGTGTAAACGTTGGTGTATGGAAGAAGGAAAATACTTCAATGAGACCAGTGCTAATGGACAACTTGAAAGTGAGGCTTTGCGTGCCTAAGTTGAATAGAGTCAGGTCAACTGGGTAAAATATGTATTGGGTGTGAAGAAGTGTATGAATGAGGTTGTAAACTAGTGTTCTAATGTGGTATAGCAGGTGTAAGAGGAATGGATGGAAATAAACTTACCAAGAGAATATATGAGAGTGTCAAGGAGTGTGGTAAGAATTGAAGGTGGAGTGATTATGTAAATGAGTGTTTGAGAGAGAAAGAAAGACTTAGGGATGATTAGATGATGTGTAGGTTAGTTATTCATAGAAGGGTTTTGTATGGATGCATGTTTGGTGTCTTCTTCTTGAGGGTCAACCTTGATCGGACAAAATGCTACACTACATAGCCCTCCAATAACTATGAATTGCTAAATTGGATTGGAAGGAAAATTGATGGGTGACCTTGAATTTTCATAAAGGGGGAGGTGAGTCGCCAAGACGGGAACATCCTAATAGCGTGTAATACCTCTACGAACTTTGATAATAGCTGCTATTTGACCTGGCATGGACTCGATGAGGTACTGATTGTAGGAGACATCAATGATCAACCACTCATGCATCAAAGAATTGTCCAATTCGGACAATTTGCGTGGATGGCGACATTTATGTTCCAGACGTTTTTCGTGAGAGTTCCGTAGATTTTCGATGGACTTCAGATCCGTCGATTTTTCCGGCCAATCCGGTTTTTTAATTCTGAATGTTTATCTCATCATTCAGTCAGTTCTATCCCGGTGAACGTAGGAGTTGTAATTCTGGAAGCCAGAGATTGAAATGTTACGTTCCGCTTTAAGATGAAAGGCAAACAGAAAACCGGGTCGCCTAACAGCTCGAAGTAGGTATAGATGTCCAAATTGTTTTTCACCTCAACCAAAGGAGCCATTTCAGTATAATTAAAACACCTCTAGTAGATCAAAAACATCTTCCCGATTGAACCCCCACCCCCCTGCAAGCATTCTTCCTTGAAAGCCTCATGAGGTCTACAAAGAACACGATGACGAGCATTATTCACATACTTGCAGAAGCGTGATTCGTCTGACAGAAAAGGGGTGTTCACTCCTCCACTGTTTGTGTCTTCTCGCCCACTGTATTCAGGCAATATTTGTTTGCAGAGGTGAGAAAAGGCCTCTTGTTTGCCATCTGCTCTATATGTTCATTCTATGCAGTTTTCAGCGGTATGTTCTTTCTTTAATGACTGCTGAAGAACCGGCGTTGACGTATTGCAGTAATTCATGCCTTGAAGTGAGGTGAATTTTAGTCTCAAGCCGTGAAACACTGCAGAGGCCCCGGTCCGTCAGTATCATCTTTCAGCAACAATTCTTGCGTTAATTCCTGTAGACCCGGAGTTTTGGCATTCCAGGTAGGCCCGTATGACAGTACGTGTAGTTACCCCTGCAAATTCCCTTACGTAAGGGAATTTGCCTTAAGCGCGCCCACAGGCAATCACTAATTTTGACTGTATAATTGTGATATAGTTACGTTGCCGTCTTTTTAAGTTACATTAAAATCTTTAGCAAATGTAAAAAACGAGACTAAGAAAAAAATATCTATAGATTTCCCAATCTAGTTTGGACAGTCTAGCTTTTTCATTATATTGCATGAGGATAAGCCGTTGATCTTGGTTTTTAGATAATAATATCAATTAAAAATAAAATTTTCAGACTACTTAAATAATATAACAAATCGTCTTGACTCTCTACAGTGTTAAAAAAACTCTCGGGGGTCATTACCGTTCACTTTGAGACAACGCCTTGCTTAAAAGAGGAATTCGACTGTTTAAGGACATTCCAAAACAATAATCTTGGTAGATTTTCTCAAAGGACAAAATATACGCATGGGAGGGTTTATAATTAAGAAATTGAAAGAAAATTTAATTGCTTTTGTTGCTAAATCCTACTGCGTCCACCTTATAGTTTTGATATTTCACCCATCAGACTTTATTCTTTTCCCAAAACTCAAAGAGAGTTTGAAAGGAAAATGATTTTCTAGATGAGATCATAATTTCAGTTTTGGCAATGTAAATCGCAGGGCATAGAATACTTCTGAGAGTTATATATATATATATATATATATATATATATATATATATATATATATATATATATATATATATATATATATCCTTAATCCGCTAGAAAAGTCTCAGGAATTCATCAACCCTCTTCAGGAGCGTTAAATATACAAGGCAACCATCCATTTCTCTAAAAAGAGAAATCTCAAGAAGCATCTCTCTCTGTATTCATTAGTTTGCCAGCGATTGAAGATGGTCGATGCCTCTGTCGAAATCTGGTTTCGCCAATAAATCGATCCTAATATCGTGGTTTCTCTCCTGTATATATATATATATATATATATATATATATATATATATCAACCTGCTTATACGATTTTAGTTATATTTTTCATAGTCTCGTTTGTAAGCTGATATAGGTTTTAGATCAATAAATTATTCAAATATCAGTTTCTAGATTTGACAGAAAAGCGGAACATAAACTAATAATAAGAATGTGTTTACTTTATTAACATTTAGAGACAACATGACAGAATTGCAGTTGTCTATGAGACCATGTAATAGGTATGGGTTAAAACTTAGACCGGGGTAAATAGACCCGAGCTAAACATAGCAGCATTTTTTTAGTAACAAGGTCTGCTGACTAAAAGTCGTGTGCTCTCACTTATTCTGATTTACGAGCTTAAGACCTTCAAAACTTCCGATAATTCCCGGACTAACCTTGGTAGGACCTTGGCAATTAAATCATTCGAAAGATAATTTAAAACAACATGAGGCTTTCAAATTTCGTTAAAATCGGCAAAATAGCTATGATGTTATTGCCAAATAATTCCCAAGCTAACCTTAGGAGGACTTTGGCAATTATATCTTTCGAAAGAGAATATAAAGCAGCATAAGAGTTTCAAATTTCCTTAGAATAGGCCGAAAGGTTATGATGTTATTGCGAAATAATTCCTCGGCTAACCTTGGGAGGACCTTGCCAATTATATCATTCGAAAGAGAATGTAAAACAACATAAGGGTTTCAACTTTCGTTAGAAATGGCTGAATAGTAATTAAGTTATTGCCAAATAATTACCCAGCCAGCCTAGGTAGGACTTTGGCAATTATATCATTCGAAAGAAAATGTAAAACAACGTAAGTAGTTTCAAATTTCGTTAGAATCGACCTGATAGTTATGACGTTACTACCAAAACAAAACAAAAGAAACGTGGACCGACCGACCGACATAGAGAGATATAGAGTCCCCTGTAACTAAAAATCAAGTAATTGGCGTCGGGTCCCTCTAGTTTGTAAGAAATTTTTCACTAGAAATTCGTCTTTAGAAGATGACTTTTGTAAATTAAGACTATTGACCAGTGATAACAAATAGCTCCACATTTGAAGCGCATCAGGAAGTAATATTAATTTGGTAGATTGGTACTCTACTTAAGGTACAGTTTCCTCTACCAGATACTCGCTGGCCGTGTTTTCATCAACAGAAAGGGATGTTGAATATTTGGTATAGCAGCTGCGATATTTAGTATTTTGAAAGCCAAAACTGTTCTGTACGTTGAACATCATTTCAAAGAGAGGGCGCTGCACATCTTTACCTAGTCTAAGATGTGTTTAGCCCAAAACTTCCAGCTTTACCCAAGAAGTATTTTTGTTATTCACGGAAAGGCGCAACATTATTTACCAATTACAGCCGGCATTTTAGATTGGGAACTTATGCCACACAGCCATTTTGTGGATCTATTCTTATTATCATCTCTTCGTGCCTCTAGATAATAGACTTTGACAATCAAATAGTCGAATCATTAAATGATAAAAATGAAAAAACATACCCCCATCATACTTCGAAGAGGGAAGAGACACCGACGAGTGAATTAACATAAAAATCCCCACCGAAGATCTAAAAGACACCAATCTCCGAAACTTCCAGCAAAAAGCACTAGGAAAGTCAGGCCTCACTAGGAAGAACTGCATAAAGGCGTCAAACTATTACTCGAGGCACTAACGATGAGTATAACGCTTGCTTAAACACGGGAATGATAGTCATTCCGAAACCACGAAAACCACCATCTGAGGTCTAAAGTTACCGGCCAATATCCCTTCTCGACTTCATCGGGACGGTAAATTTAAAAAATATTCAATCGAAGATTGAAGGAATATTTAGCTAAAAATGATATACTCAACGACACAGAAGTCATCTCCCTCCCCCCCTCCATCCCTCCCTTTCTCTGTAAGCTTGATTACGGAGAATAAGTAAGGCTCAAAGAGAAAGAGTAAGCATAAATATAGTATCCAGAGAAGTATCTAAGGCATTCGACAAATTATGGCAAAGAAGTATACAATACAAGATTCTGAGTCTTGGTAAAATGCATATAAAGATAAGAATGACAATCACAAAGGCATCAGAGTCTTTTCCTCTTTGGTTTGAGGGGGGGGGGAGATATCGGGTAGTATTGTATTTTGACACCATACAGCGATCATAGAATCCCTCATGGTTTGCGCGTCAGGATTATGTGTACATGAACATCCCCATGTACACATGGATATATGAATATAAGGACCCCAATACGAGATCTTAAAGAATTAGGAACCAGCGAAAACCCTAAGATTTAGCCAGAGGCTAATTCAAATAATGGAAAGGGCGGAAGACAGGGGCGAAAAGTCTTTAAAAAGAGAGTATGGATAAAGAAGAAGTTTAACTAGTTTTATTTCTGTAAATTTCTATTTTAAAATAATATTTACCTAATTTATTCTCAAACAATGCTTTCAAAAGCCTTCATAGCTGAGTTATTCTAAGTTTCTTATATTTTATAATAAAAAAAATTTTGTGCTAGCATGATGTTAAATCTTTTCTTTACTACCCTTCAACTATTATTTCTAGTGGCCGCTTGGTTATCTAACTCAAATATTGGGTTAGAATTTATATTAATAAAACCGTTTAGTATTTTTAAAAAACTTCAATAAATTTGGTTGCATGGATACCGATCTTCCAATGTAGGTAAATTAAGGTGCCTCAGTGTCTTTGTAGGCTCTATTTCTAAGCTCAGGAATTTATTTCGTCGCTCGACGCTGGAGGGAATCCAGCACAGCGATGTCTCTTTCGCAAATGTGAGACCAGAATTGCACCGCGTATTCCAAGTGAGGTCGAACAACAGCTTGATATAAGGGATGGATAATATCATTCGATTTATTGGCAAAGTTTCTAGCTATTTATCCTCTGGTCCTATTCACCTTTTGTGAAGTTAAGGTGCATTGTTTTGAACACTTTAGATTATTCGAGATTAAGACAGCTATATCCTTTATTTATCCCGGGGGATTTAGCAAGAGGATTTATCCAAAAGATCAATCTAACAGCACTATTTAATACAGCCACTTGCTTAGTTTGGGTAGGGAGGGTCCTCGGATCCTCGCTTACACCTATTTCAAATCTTCCGCTAGCTTTTCCGCGCCTGTCTAGACCCAAAAAAGGGTGAAAGAGGGTGTAGACGTTCTTATAAAAGACCGAAATCCACTTCCATGTTGACTGTCTTTAAAATTTGACCCCCTCTGTTGTAATTTGTTCATGACCTATATGCACAACCTGACACTTGTCCAGATTAAATTACATCTGACATCTTTTCCGCCACTCATCCACTCTCTTCCAGGCCTTTTGCAAATTTTCACAGTCTGTCTAATAATTTGTGTTATCGCTACGGTTTTCACAGTCCATCTGATAATTTGTGTCATCGCCACGGTTTTCACAGTCAATCTGATAATTTGTGTCATCGCCACGGTTTTCACAGTCTATCTGATAATTTGTGTCATCGCCACGGTTTACACAGTCATTCTGATAATTTGTGTCATCGCCACGGTTTACACAGTCAGTCTGATAATTTGTGTCATCGCCACGGTTTTCACAGTCTATCTGATAATATGTGTCGTCGTCAGAGTTTTCACAGTCAGTCTGATAATTTGTGTCATCGCCATGGTTTTCACAGTCAATCTGATAATATGTGTCGTCGTCAGAGTTTTCACAGTCAGTCTGATAATTTGTGTCATCGCCACGGTTTTCACAGTCTATCTGATAATTTGTGTCATCGCCACGGCTTTCACAGTCAATCTGATCATTTGTGTCATCACCACGGTTTTCACAGTCAATATGATAATTGGTGTCATCGCCACGGTTTACACAGTCAGTCTGATAATTTGTGTCATCGTCACGGTTTTCACAGTCCATCTGAAAATTTGTGTCATCGCCACGGTTTTCACAGTCAATCTGATAATTTGTATCATCGCCACGGTTTACACAGTCATTCTGATAATTTGTGTCATCGCCACGGTTTACACAGTCAGTCTGATAATTTGTGTCATCACCACGGTTTTCACAGTCTATCTGATAATATGTGTCGTCGTCAGAGTTTTCACAGTCAGTCTGATAATTTGTGTCATCGCCATGGTTTTCACAGTCAATCTGATAATATGTGTCGTCGTCAGAGTTTTCACAGTCAGTCTGATAATTTGTGTCATCGCCACGGTTTTCACAGTCTATCTGATAATTTGTGTCATCGCCACGGTTTTCACAGTCTATCTGATAATTTGTGTCATCGCAACGGTTTACACAGTTAGTCTGATAATTTGTGTCATCGCCACGGTTTTCACAGTCAGTCTGATAATTTGTGTCGTCGCCACGGTTTACACAGTCAGTCTGATAATTTGTGTCATCGCCACGGATTTCACAGTCAATCTGATAATATGTGTCGTCGTCAGAGTTTTCACAGTCACTCTGATAATTTGTGTCATCGCCACGGCTTTCACAGTCTATCTGATAATATGTGTCGTCGTCAGAGTTTTCACAGTCTATCTGATCATATGTGTCGTCGTCAGAGTTTTCCCAGTCAGTCTGATAATTTGTGTAATCGCCACGGTTTTCACAGTCTATCTGATAATATGTGTCGTCGTCAGAGTTTTCACAGTCAGTCTGATAATTTGTGTCATCGCCACGGTTTTCACAGTCTATCTGATAATTTGTGTCATCGCCACGGCTTTCACAGTCAATCTGATAATTTGTGTCATCACAACGGTTTTCACAGTCAATCTGATAATTGGTGTCATCACCACGGTTTACACAGTCAGTCTGATAATTTGTGTCATCGTCAGAGTTTTCACAGTCACTCTGATAATTTGTGTCATCGCCACGGTTTTCACAGTCTATCTGATAATTTAGGTCATCGCCACGGCTTTCACAGTCAATCTGATCATTTGTGTCATCACCACGGTTTTCACAGTCAATCTGATAATGAGTGTCATCGCCACGGTTTACACAGTCAGTCTGATAATTTGTGTCATCGTCACGGTTTACACAGTCAGTTTGATAATTTGTGTCATCGCCACGGTTTTCACAGTCAATCTGATAATATATGTCGTCGTCAGAGTTTTCACAGTCAGTCTGATCATTTTTGTCATCACCACGGTTTTCACAGTCTATCTGATTATATGTGTCGTCGTCAGAGTTTTCACAGTAAGTCTGATAATTTGTGTCATCGCCACGGTTTACACAGTCATTCGGATAATTTGTGTCATCGCCACAGTTTTCACAGTCAATCTGATAATTTGTGTCATCGCCACGGTTTACACAGTCAGTCTGATAATTTGTGTCATCGCCACGGTTTTCACAGTCTATCTGATAATATGTGTCGTCGTCAGAGTTTTTACAGTCATTCTGGTAATTTGTGTCATCGCCACGGTTTTCACAGTCAATCTGATAATTGGTGTCATCGCCACGGTTTACACAGTCAGTCTGACAATTTGTGCCATCGCCACGGTTTACACAGTCAGTCTGATAATTTGTGTCATCGCCATAGTTTTCACAGTCAATCTGATAATATGTGTCGTCGTCAGAGTTTTCACAGTCAGTCTGGTAATTTGTGTCATCGCCACGGCTTTCACAGTCTTTCTGATAATTTGTGTCATCGCCACGGTTTACACAGTCATTCTGATAATTTGTGTCATTGCCACGGTTTTCACAGTCAATCTGATCATTTGTGTTCCTCGCCACGGTTTTCACAGTCTATCTGATAATTTGTGTCATCGCAACGGTTTACACAGTTAGTCTGATCATCGCCACTGTTTTCACAGTCAGTCTGATAATTTGTGTCGTCGCCATGGTTTACACAGTCAGTCTGATAATTTGTGTCATCGCCACGGTTTTCACAGTCAATCTGATAATATGTGTCGTCGTCAGAGTTTTCACAGTCACTCTGATAATTTGTGTCATCGCCACGGCTTTCACAGTCTATCTGATAATATGTGTCGTCATCAGAGTTTTCACAGTCAGTCTGCTAATTTGTGTCATCGTCACGGTTTTCACAGTCCATCTGATAAATTGTGTCATTGCCACGGTATTCACAGTCAGTCTGATAATTTGTGTCATCGTCAGAGTTTTCACAGTCAGTCTGATAATTTGTGTCGTCGCCAGAGAGTAGGTATGTTATGATGTGAAGACGGACAGGAAATAATAGCGGTGTTGTGAATGGTTATGTCTGGGATGGTGTATGCGGAGCTACATCGCCCGCGTTGGGTAGGCTTCAGCGTATCTGCCAATGGGCGACCAGCTTGTAAGACCGCTTAAAGTTTTGTATCCGCTTTCTCTGGAATCGATTCCCCGCCTCGAGGATAAGAGTCCAACGCTGGATCGACTACGCTAGCAAGAGTTTGTAAAGATGAGGTATTCCAAACGGTTTTTTTTACTTTGATATAACCTAAACCTAACCTAACCTAACCAACCTAATCTAGAATATACTAGGTTAATTTAGGTTAGGTTATATTAGAATAAAAAAAAACTTTGTATACCTCATTTTTACAAGATCCGTATCTTTAGTAATAGAACCATCATTGGATAAATGTAAACACAAAACTAAACATTGATAAATTTCAACCTACAAAATAATGAGAAACGCTTAAATAAAGAAAAAAAACCTACATAAAATTACTTGAATCTAATGCTGATGGAAAATTAATAAAAAAACAAATACAAGTATTAAAAACTAAGCAACTTTTAATAGAGGTTTTACAATTTGGGAGTCCGAGGTCGAAAAAATATCTTCCTGTAAATATCATACGTTGAAGGCGAGGATAATGAACGAAGGTTCAATTATCAAACTCAACGAAGCCAATTAAAAACAAATTGGTTTTAATTATATTCAGCCTGATGGAGGCTTGTCTATTTAAATTCGGTTTCATATGCATATAGAGGGAGACTACTGTATACCAATCACGTGAATGAGATAGAAGCCTTTCTCCAAGTGGAAAATTCAATTGAATGTAATGAATATTCAAATTCAGAAGAGCGATATTTGATGATAGTATCCTGGTGAGACGATTCATCTTCTCTCTGAGATGAGAAACACAGGTGTTTACAGATCCTGAACTGGGTAAAATAAGTCCTCCTTATCAAGCATTTCTTAATGTTTTGAGAAATTAAAAAATGAAGCATCTCAAAATTTGGAGCCTGTTTCTGAGGGGTGGCTCTGTATTATGTTTGTTTGTAGGCCAAACGAGTAATAAATAAAAAAAATTTTACTTTTACAGCATGGTATAGAGGGCAAAGAAGAGCCATGAAGTTTGCTTTTCCCAGGATTTGGCATGAACCCATTGACCACTTATACAACTGCTACTTCTGAATGGCTGCCCCTTCCAAACGACAAAATGGCAAAATTGGACCTGATACTTCATATCAGCACAGTGTTGATCTTCCCTCTCCAGAAACGAATAAGACGCCCTCAGAAGAGAGCAATAATTGAGAAGCTGAAAAGATAAGTTAAGATGTAAACTACAGTGGCAGAGATATGACTGTTGAGAGGAATCCATACTATCCAAACCAATAAGACATCAATGACCTTGTCAGAGATCTTAGCTTACCAAAGTGAAATGGTGAGCTTCTGATTTCCGAGCTCAAAGAGTGGGATTTTTTGGCTGAAAATCTGAATAAGCATGCATCCCTTCCCTTGGCTCATTCAGTATATCTTAAGGAGGACGACAACAGTGTCAAGCTCCTGCTACAAGTTTTGAATTATAAAGAGTATGACTGAGAAGTGATTGGAAACTTCAAAATGGAAGCATTTTTTATCATTCTCTAGGGAGGTTTTACAAAGTTTCCATGTCATCACTGTCTTTGAGACAGTAGGAATACCACAGCACATTAGCACAAGAAGCACTGACCACAAAGGACTGATTTCTCTGTTTGAGGGCATAATGTGGAGTATAGAAAATTGATAGACCTTCAAAGGTTTTTGTTTCCTCCATTGCATTTAAAACTAGGTCTCATAGAGCAGTTTGTAGAGCTCTTACAAGTACCTTCAAAATTTATTTCCCAAAATCTCTGAGGCAAAGGTGAATGGTGGTTAATTTGTTAAACTACAAATCAGGAATGTCATAGTTTTCATAATTCCTTGAAAATCTTACTAAAAAGGAAAAAGAAGCCTGGAAAAGGTTTTTATGTGTGTCAGGTCTTTGGGGGCAACCACAAGGTTGAAAATTATGTGGAACTGGTTGAGAACTTAGAGAAAAGTTATGTCCAAATGGACTGTAGGATATCTCTGAAGATACACATCCTTGATGGCCATCTTAACAAGTTCAAGGAGAATATGGGAGCATACTCAGAGGAGCAAGTGGGGCGCTTCCATTAATGTATACTAAACTTTAAACATAGATACCAAGGAATATACAATTATAACACGATGGAAGACTACATTTGGGGGCTTGTACGGGCAAGTGATTTCCATTACAAACGGAAATCGAGGAAAAAATGCTCACTTCTACCTTTTTTACTTGTTTTGAAATATTTCTTGCGGAAGTTTAGAATAAAATTGTATTAATTTAACTCTTTGTTTTTAGCCCTACAATTGATGAAGAAACCAAAATTTGCATATTTTTATTAAATATTGCATCATACAAGCCACAAACTCAAAGTTTAACACAAATAATGGCTATTTTCTATTGTTTGGCAATAAAAGTAGTTGAAAAATAACACTTACTGGCCAGGAACGAAAATTGGGTTACATAGTGTTAGTATTTAAAATTATTATAGGCAAAGTATTTATTCAAATTCTATCTTAACTATCGTTTTCTATTATTGTATCTTTTAATTTTCCAAACCCAGCTTTCAAAGAGGGTTTTAAATCACGCTATCTAGAAAGTTCTGAGCGATTTCGACAGTTGCGCCTTTAAACTCTTTAAAGTATGTATAGCTGTAATGTTGGTACGACTGATATGTTGGCACCACTTGCAGTGAGGTAACCTACTGGCTACGTCTCATCAAACAATCAGCATGTCTTTTATTTTTGTCAGACCAAAGTTGCATTTTCGGCACGTACTCCTTTTCTTCATTAAGAAGAGCGAAACCGCTGCAGAATTGTGTGAAACCATTTGTAATGTTTAGAGTGAAGATTCTGTCGGTGAATCCATGGTTGGGAATGGTTTGCGAAATTCAAACACGGAGATTTCACCTTAGAAAATGCAAATCGCTCCGGAAGACCTTTAGAGTTGGACGAAGATCCTTTGAACTTGAGCATTAAGGGTAACCCCAAAATCACAACTAAGTGGGGTTGCAGATATGTTGGAAGTTCCAATAAGTACTGTCTACGACCATTCAGAGCCCTTGGGTATATTTTCCCTTATGATGCATCGGTACTTCACAACCTTTCAGAGAAAAACTGCATGGACCGAAATTCCATCTGCCACATGCTTTTAATACGCAGTGAAACTGGACCTTTTTTTTAATCGATTGCCGACTGAAAATGATAAATGGATTGTCCAGGTTCTAGGATAACATAGTGCACAAACAATCGTCGGGTTTGCGTGAGAATTCACCAAGACAGCTATTGAATTTGAATATTCATTGCAAAATAAAGTTATGCTTTGTGTCTAGTGGGATTTCAAAGCCATCATTTATTATTAGCTACTCTCATACAATCAGACCATCAACTTTGATTTGTACTTCCGCCAAATGGAGAAATTGAATAACAAAATTTCACTAGATGAGGCCAGAATTAGCCAACAGAAAAGAAGTATGTTCCAATAAGACAACGCCAGACCTTATATGTTTTTTATTATCAGCACAAAGTTACATGAGCTTGAGTAGAAACTCTTACAGCATCCACTATACTCTCATAACATTCTACCATCTAACTTTCATTTGTTTATGTCCCTGCAAAAGTATTTAAGCGAAAAATCGTTTATTGATTCGGATGCTGTCAAAAACCATCTGGATATTTTATTTTCATCCATGACAGCCCAGTTTTACGCGGCTGGAATTATGAAGTGGCTGAATAGATGGACTGAAGCTATTAACAAAAATAGAGTATATTTTTTTTAATAAAAATTATTATAAAACGAATAATTTTATTTTTATTTCCAGGTGTCAGAAACGCTCAGAGGTTTCCGGTTGACCTGATACTTTGAGGGATTGTCTTCTATTCATGTCTTTGCTCATTTATTTTTCTTATTATATCACTCGAATTACCACCGAGCCGAGTGGAAACACCACCTCCGATTGCGGCGAAGTTAAGCTACAGAAGGTGTGGTTTGTCGTCGAGGGGGAGTTCTGTTTCGGGACGACCTTTCGTTGGCCGCCATACGCTGTTCATATCCGCGGTTCGAATCCCACGTTAAAGTGTCGCGAGACAGAGAAATAAAAGAGCCACTAAATGACTGCAGACGGGTGGTAAAACGAGTACATAACTGTAGTAAATTCAGAGCGTATCTGGGCTAAAATAAGTGGAGCAAATCGGTGGTAAAACGAGTACGTATCTGTAGTAAATTCAGAGCGTATCTGGGGGAAAATAAGTAGAACAAATCAGTGGTAAAACGAGTACATATCTGTAGTAAATTCAGAGCGTATCTGGGGTAAAATAAATTGAGCAAATCGGTGGTAAAATGAGTACGTATCTGTAGTAAATTCGGAGCGTATCTGGGGTAAAATAAGTAGAACAAATCGGTGGTAAAACGAGTACGTATCTGTAGTAAAATAAGTAGAACAAATCAGTGGAAAAACGAGTACATATCTGTAGTAAATTCAGAGCGTATTTGGGGTAAAAAAATTGGAGCAAATTGGTGGTAAAACGAGTACATAACTGTAGTAAATTCAGAGCGTATCTGGGCTAAAATAAGTGGAGAAAATCGGTGGTAAAACGAGTGCATAACTGTAGTAAATTCAGAGCGTATCTGGGCTAAAATAAGTGGAGAAAATCGGTGGTAAAACGAGTGCATAACTGTAGTAAATTCAGAGCGTATCTGGGCTAAAATAAGTGGAGCAAATCGGTGGTAAAATGAGTACGTATCTGTAGTAAATTCGGAGCGTATCTGGGGTAAAATAAGTAGAACAAATCGGTGGTAAAACGAGTACGTATCTGTAGTAAAATAAGTAGAACAAATCAGTGGTAAAACGAGTACATATCTGTAGTAAATTCAGAGCGTATTTGGGGTAAAAAAATTGGAGCAAATTGGTGGTAAAACGAGTACATAACTGTAGTAAATTCAGAGCGTATCTGGGCTAAAATAAGTGGAGAAAATCGGTGGTAAAACGAGTGCATAACTGTAGTAAATTCAGAGCGTATCTGGGCTAAAATAAGTGGAGCAAATCGGTGGTAAAACGAGTACGTATCTGTAGTAAATTCAGAGCGTATCTGGGGTAAAATAAGTAGAACAAATCAGTGGTAAAACGAGTACATATCTGTAGTAAATTCAGAGCGTATCTGGGGTAAAATAAGTGGAGCAAATCGGTGGTAAAACGAGTACGTATCTGTAGTAAATTCAGAGCGTATCTGGAGTAGAATAAGTGGAACAAATCGGTGGTAAAACGAGTACGTATCTGTAGTAAATTCAGAGCGTATCTGGAGTAGAATAAGTGGAACAAATCGGTGGTAAAACGAGTACGTATCTGTAGTAAATTCAAAGAGTATCTGGGGTAGAATAAGTAGAACAAATCGGTGGTAAAACGAGTACGTATCTGTAGTAAATTCAGAGCGTATCTGGGCTAAAATAAGTGGAGCAAATCGGTGGTAAAACGAGTACATATCTGTAGTAAATTCAGAGCGTATCTGGGGTAAAATAAGTAAAACAAATCAGTGGTAAAACGAGTACATATCTGTAGTAAATTCAGAGCGTATCTGGGCTAAAATAAGTGGAGCAAATCGGTGGTAAAACGAGTACGTATCTGTAGTAAATTCAGAGCGTATCTGGGGGAAAATAAGTAGAACAAATCAGTGGTAAAACGAGTACATATCTGTAGTAAATTCAGAGCGTATCTGGGGTAAAATAAATGGAGCAAATCGGTGGTAAAATGAGTACGTATCTGTAGTAAATTCGGAGCGTATCTGGGGTAAAATAAGTAGAACAAATCGGTGGTAAAACGAGTACGTATCTGTAGTAAAATAAGTAGAACAAATCAGTGGTAAAACGAGTACATATTTGTAGTAAATTCAGAGCGTATTTGGGGTAAAAAAATTGGAGCAAATTGGTGGTAAAACGAGTACGTATCTGTAGTAAATTCAGAGCGTATCTGGGGTAAAATAAGTAGAACAAATCAGTGGTAAAACGAGTACATATCTGTAGTAAATTCAGAGCGTATCTGGGCTAAAATAAGTGGAGCAAATCGGTGGTAAAACGAGTACGTATCTGTAGTAAATTCAGAGCGTATCTGGGGTAAAATAAGTAGAACAAATCAGTGGTAAAACGAGTACATATCTGTAGTAAATTCAGAGCGTATCTGGGCTAAAATAAGTGGAGAAAATCGGTGGTAAAATGAGTACATATCTGTAGTAAATTCAGAGCGTATCTGGGGTAAAATAAGTAGAACAAATCGGTGGTAAAACGAGTAAGTATCTGTAGTAAATTCGAGGCGTATCTTGGGTAAAGTAAGTAGAACAAATCAGTGGTAAAACGAGTACATATCTGTAGTAAATTCAGAGCGTATCTGGGTTAAAATAAGTGGAGCAAATTGGTGGTAAAATGAGTACGTATCTGTAGTAAATTCAAAGCGTATCTGGGCTAAAATAAGTGGAACAAATCGGTGGTAAAACGAGTACGTATCTGTAGTAAATTCAGAGCGTATCTGGGGTAAAATAAGTGGAGCAAATCGGTGGTAAAACGAGTACGTATCTGTAGTAAATTCAGAGCGTATCTGGGGTAGAATAAGTGGAACAAATCTGTGGTAAAACGAGTACGTATATGTAGTAAATTCAGAGCGTATCTGGGGTAGAATAAGTAGAACAAATCGGTGGTAAAACGAGTACGTATCTGTAGTAAATTCAGAGCGTATCTAGGCTAAAATAAGTGGAGCAAATCGGTGGTAAAACGAGTACAAATCTGTAGTAAATTGAGAGCGTATCTGGGGTAAAATAAGTAGAACAAATCAGTGGTAAAACGAGTACATATCTGTAGTAAATTCAGAGCGTATCTGGGGTAAAATAAGTGGAGCAAATTGGGGGTAAAACGAGTACGTATCTGTAGTAAATTCAGAGCGTATCTGTGGTAAAATAAGTAGAACAAATCAGTGGTAAAACGAGTACATATCTGTAGTAAATTCAGAGCGTATCTGGGCTAAAATAAGTGGAGCAAATCGGTGGTAAAACGAGTACGTATCTGTAGTAAATTCAGAGCGTATCTGGGGTAAAATAAGTAGAACAAATCAGTGGTAAAACGAGTACATATCTGTAGTAAATTCAGAGCGTATCTGGAGTAGAATAAGTGGAACAAATTGTTGGTAAAACGAGTACGTATCTGTAGTAAATTCAGAGCGTATCTGGGGTAAAATAAGTAGAACAAATCAGTGGTAAAACGAGTACATATCTGTAGTAAATTCAGAGCGTATCTGGGGTAAAATAAGTGGAGCAAATTGGTGGTAAAACGAGTACGTATCTGTAGTAAATTCAGAGCGTATCTGGGGTAAAATAAGTGGAACAAATCGGTGGTAAAACGAGTACATATCTTTAGTAAATTGAGAGCGTATCTGGGGTAGAATAAGTGGAACAAATCGGTGGTAAAACGAGTACATATCTGTAGTAAATTGAGAGCGTATCTGGGGTAAAATAAGTGGAACAAATCGGTGGCTAAATGAGTGCAGATGTGGTAAAATGAGAACAGATCGGTGGTAAGATGAAGGCAATCGGTGATAAAATGAGTAGTGCTGATCTGTAGTAAAATTAGTTTAAATCGATGGTAAAATGAGTGAAAATATGCGTTAATTGAGTGGATATAGTTGGTAAAATGAATGGCGAAAATCGGTGGTCAAATTAGTGTGAACCGATGGTAAAATGAGTGCATATATGTGGTAGATCGAGTGATATCAGTGATAAAATAAATGCAGATAGGTGGTAAATGAGTGGTGCCCTTCGGTATCAAATTAATGTCAATTGGTGATCGAATGAGTGCAAATTGGTGGTAAAATGGACGTATATCAATATTAAAATAGTGTCTACCGGTGGTAAAATGAGTGCGGACCGGTAATAAAATGAGAGCTCATCGATGGTAAATAAATTAATATCGGTGGCAAAATGATAGAAGATCGGGGATTACATGATTGCAAATCTGTGATCAAATTAGAGATCAATGATAAAATGTGTGCAGATTGGTGGTAATATGAGTGTACATCGGTGATAAAATGAGACCAGACCTGTGGTAAACTGAGTGTATGTCAGTGTTAAAATGCAGTGGTTACATTTTTGTGAATCGGTTGTAAATTGAGTGCAAATCGGGGGTAAATTGAATGCAAATCGGTGGTTAAATGAGTGCAAATCGATGTGAACAGTGGAGTATTCTGGTGGTAAAAAGAAAGAATATCGATTGTAAAATGAATGGTAAAAATCGGTGGTATAATTTGTGTAAATAGTTTTTAAAATTAATGCAGATGGGTGTTAAATTGAGTGCAAATCAGTTATAAATTAGGTCAATTCGATGGTAAAATGAGTGGAGCAGATCGATGGTTAAATGAGGGCAGATCAGTGATAACCTCCACCCCCTATTATTCTGTTGCCTTACCCCCAATTATTCTGTTGCCTTCCCCTATTATTCTATTGCCTTCCCCCTATTATTATGTTGCCTTCCCCCTATTATTATGTTGCCTTCCCCCTATTATTCTGTTGCCTTTCCCCTATTATTATGTTGCCTTACCCCCTATTATTCTGTTGCCTTCCCCCTATTATTATGTTGCCTTCCCCCCTATTATTCTGTTGCCTTTCCCCTATTATTATGTTGCCTTACCCCCTATTATTCTGTTGCCTTCCCCCTATTATTATGTTGCCTTCCCCCCTATTATTCTGTTGCCTTTCCCCCTCAACTTCTCTTGACGATGAGTGGTCGTGTGATATCTTTAGTCTCCCTTTTTCTGTTTAGTAATTATTAATAGACAAACAACTCGAGAGGGTTCTACCCCCTTTATTAATAGACAAACAAATCGAGAGGGTTCTACTCCTTTATTAATAGACAAACAATTCGAGAGGGTTCTACCCCCTTGTTTATAATGGGATCCAAGCTGTTGGTAGCTGTATTCTCCGATGCATGATCCCCCTATCCCACCCTAGAGGAATCTCAAGGGTGTACATGGTTATGAGTGTGTTTTTCTCTACATGATTGTTTTGGAAACTTTTAAAAATATCGTTATTTGCTATATCGTTTGTTATTGATCTTCTTCAGGATTATATATTTTGAATTTCCTTATTTATTCTGTTTGATTATTTCTCTTCGTCGTATTTACAATAATCAACAGGATCTGAATTAGTGTTCCCAATATCCTCAAAAATGCCCACTTTCTTCAACAATTTATTAATGAAGTTTAAACTTGAGTAAACCCATTTTCCTAAAGTAAATTATCCCAGGTTTTTCTTCGTTTTTCCTTTTTACAATACTCCTAATTTCCTCCTCTAAGTCTATATTAATGTTAGAAGTTTGACGATTTTTCCTTTTCTTCAGTAGGTGCAGCCACTAGCAGATACTTGGGTGAACCAAAACACCATCTTCCATCTACAGCTAAAATTACGGGAAAAAAACGTGATTCCTACTCAAATCGGTTACATGATACAGATAAAATTTTAAACCAATCACGTTCGTCCTTGACTTCAAACTTGGTTCAAATTGACCAATCAGCGCTTGTTAAAACTGTAAACAAATCAATCAAGGATTTTCCCCAAATTATGAAAGAAATAAACAAAATACCTAAGAAATGGCATTATTTGAATGAAATAGAGAACGAAAATTCTAATAGAAACAAACAAAAAAAGAATTTGAAAAGAATTAAATCGATAAAAAGAAAAAATCATTGGAAGATGTTAAACAATGGAAATTCCCGTGACAACGATTCCATTGGTATATTTGGGATAAATTATCATATTCGTCATTTCCGCCAAAAAGAAGCCCATAGGGAAATCAAAGAACAGCGTTTGGACGAAAATAACAACTTAAACACTCCCTTCAACGTCCCTGGAGGAAGCTTGAATAACTACAGCGGTGAAGCTCCGATTTCGAAAAATAAAAAGGCGTTTTTAACGGGTCGGGATAAAACAGCATCAGGACGCGCCCATTCTCATATTATTCTGGACCTTATCGAGCCTGGAACTTCTCGAAACATAAGTTGGGTTTCTAACCTAAAAAAGGATAGGGGAATATTTACAACTCAGTCTCCTAAGAACAGGGCAGAGGACAACATTGAAAGGAGGAAAGATTATCAACAGGGAGAAATCGCCCATCATCCCCCTTCCCAGAACACTCATCTATCGGACAAAGATTTGGCCACGGTTGAGCAGGACAAAGAACTCCTTCATTTAAAAAGGCGGAGTAAGTAACATGTACCTTGCTGGTACGCCCAAAGTGTGGTTTTGTGGACTTGAGCCCCTACCATCACACACCCATTTGGTTTAATTTCATTCATGAAGTTTGGGAAATGTGCTAGACTTAAATAATATTAATAAGTTTGACCACTACAGCTCATATAATTAACGCTCCATAATCTACAGGTATTTTTTATTTATTTACCAATCTTTCCTTCGACGTAATGATCGAACAATCTATCTATCTCTTATGATTTCTACTATCCTATTTATCTCTATGCAAGTTATCTATTGATTTTCTGCTAATTTGTTTAGCGATCAGCTAAGTTTGTATTTTCCTTGTTTTTTTATCTACGCCTCCCCATGTCTCTTAAGGATGACTGGGAGTTCCCTGCTCGTTAATATCATCAATCTTTCTCGGTATCTTTCCATTCCTCCTTTTTCTATCTTCTCTTTTTTATTCTCTCCCACATTAAGGCACCCAACATCATAAATTAGCCAGTTTAAAAGTTTACCCAAAACTCTATTTTCCTTCCCTCTGACTATACCCCTTTCCCAGAGGAGGCGTCCTACTTGTCGACCAGCGCCAAGGAAGCCCTCCTACTCGCCATCCCGCTATCTCTCCTGTTGACGCTTTTCCTGCTCTCCTTCGCCGCCTGCTGTTGTCTCCGGTCGGCGCATCCTCAGCCGCTGATCCGGCGTCGAACCTACGGCAACCACCGTTACCACCTGACCTCCGACCACGACAACGAGGAGCAAGACTTCGAACTTGAGAAGAAGCACTTGTTGACTGCATGCTGTGGGTGAGGCCAACCTGCATGAACGTGGTGGAAAGGATGGGGATGGAGGACGTGATATGCTTTAGGTGGTAGATGATGTTCAGAGAGGGTGTGAGTTGACGTTATTTTGTCTATTTACGGGAACTCCTTGGTTGTAGTAAACGGTCAGTGGTGAAATGGTACGCGTTGTTGTATTGTTAGGCGAGGATGTTTAAAGAAACACTATTTGCCCAGTCTACCTCGCTGTAGTTATGAGAATTCATATTTTCGCTGATTTAATTAAAGAAAACTTTCATTTGTATTACAAGAAAATATATTTTTTTGTTTTACAGCTGATTATGACAATAAGAATTTTTTTTCCAATAATATTCAATTAACACATGAAGTCACAGTTGTATTAGTCTAGTGGCGTTTTATACGTCTAGATCTGCAATCGGGTTGGAAACATATCTTTTTATTTTTTTTATTAGCACCTGCTAATAATTATACACTTTTAGTATTAGTTACGGGGATATCGAGGTCACTAGAATAGTGGTTGTGACCTTTTCTTGTTGGCTACACCTGGCTTATCAACCTAGTTACGAGAAGAGCTTATCCGAAGGAACTAGGTAGATCCAAAGTTAACGAACAAGTTCGATTCTTCTTTCTGTCCGCAGGTGTCGCGCAGTCGAATCTTGTTGCTTACCAGATTTGTCCTACCAGATTCACCGAGCGGAGTGGGTAAAAAGATATACAATCGCGGATGAGAACAGAAACTACGATGCCTTCGAGGAAGACCTCGAGCAATACTACGAAGAAGAACCGTACGACCTCAAAGGCCACCCTCCACTTTATGCTCTGCTTTCTAATCTACCTCCTCCGAGACGAAAGAAAACTGGTTTCGATCGACGCCTTCGCAAATCTAAATCCGTAGAGTTTCTTTGCCCATAGTTGAATATTTTCGCCTTTTGGTCAAGGATAACTTGGAAATTGTGTTATGTCTTAAGTCTTCGAAGTGATGGTTGGGTTTATGAAACGGTAAGGCGAGTAATAAAATGCTGTTGCTTTTAATGACCTTATGGCTAAATGGTAACAGGGTGAGCATAGAATTGTCCCAAAGAGCTTGATTTTAGCTTATAACTAGAGATCATACCAGGCTTTTCTTTAGGGCATTTATATTTCCTCTGGTTGGGTTGAAGTGTGAAGTTGTGAGACTCTAATGATGAACATTCTGGATTTAATTTCTATAATCAAACCTCCATAATTATGTGGCTGTGACATTGGATGAGGTACAAAGTTTCTTAGTATCATTAATGGATCGACTATGAAATATTTACTTAAATAATACTCAATACAATCATAATTAACTTTAAAATATCAACATTTTAATTATAATTATACTGTAATTTTGCCGTTTACATATTTTTTTCCAAGCACTTATTGCAACGCAAATAGAGGGAGGTGCCCCTTCACTTGGTGGGACACCCCGCATGCCTGTTTGCTCGCATTTTCCTCACTACAGACTAAAATATACACTTAGTCACTTTTACATCAAATCACCAATATTCGATTATCTACCCTTCACCTATCTATTTCACCGAACAGAATTTCGATGCTAACATTCGATGGTTAGAGGTCATCCTCTTTATCCTCAATGTAATTTTTTTTGATGCTAGATAAAAAAAAATCAAATCCCTATTGAGTTTTTTATTATTATAAGGCACCAATCTGCTGTCACTTACGGCATAAGTCGCCGCAATCCAACCAGTTCAACTAGGCTCCGTTAAAATATAAAAAAAACAGAAAACAAAACAACACAAACTAAACAAAAACAAACAATACAAGCGAAAGAAGCAGGCGGCACGCTCTGGCGTAAATCCTCATTGAAATGTTCACTCTCTTTATCTCATCTTTCGGGGTAGGGGTTGAGAAAGCAGCTCTCAGCATCAAATTATGCTGGAATTTTTTGTCAATATTTTAAATCCAAATAGCTTCCCAATGGATGTGTTTGATACCCCTACAACAGCAGACATAACGATTTTAATATCTTTAGATATAAGGGCAATGGAGGGATACCTACTTTTCTATCTCTTCTAAGGAAATATAGTGAGATATTCTAATGTCCATTCTCTAAAATCATAGTACTAATAGTTATCTTAATGAAACATTTTTTTTTACTTTATTTTCACTCTACCAGTTCAACTGTTGGCAACAAATATATGATTAAGAAGATGATCCTGTAACGTAATAAATTAACTTAACAGGAAGAATAATGAGAAAGAAACAAAAAATAAACTCGGGACGAAATTAACATGTAATGAGCTTTGTTCGTGAACTTAGTATAAAATCCCAAGTTACCAATTGGCCACTTATTAAATTGAAAAAAAAAATATCATTTAAAGATATGTCATATCTTCTAGGTGACTTAACATTACTTAGTAAGTAGCATATCTCACTTTTTATTGCAAATATATGTTGCAGAGTTCATGAATTTAATAAAAAATCATATTGCAGCGTCAGCATTTTGTTACATGCGATTTAGAAAGGATATACAGCGTTCAGAAAGCTCCACGAAAGAGGAATATCATTTAATCACTGACAAATTATTCTAATGTTATTTATAAACAACAATATATATTATTATCCCCAAACACTAAACTTGGAGGTATTTAAGTATGATTCAGAATTATCCTTTGTACATTCTTCCATTTATGGTAATGTTGCCTTTGGTAATATCAGAGAAATTGTTAGTACATATATTTATAAACAATATAGCTAGATATCCAATATATTTCGATGGATTTGTACTTAGTGGTCTCAGATTTAGACAGTTAATTGTTATATAAATTATACTCTATATTATTAAACTTTATATGCCAAATTTAATATAACTTTAATAATAAAGCACTTATAGTGCTAACTGCCGATGCTCGTCAAAGCTGCATATTTCAGTTGGGGAAAATCAGTCAAAATATATAAATTGTAAATTCACCAAAGCCTTTTAAGAGCGTACATATAAAAGAATAAGAAATACATTGAAATAACTAATAGTTTTCTTAATATTTAATAAAATTTATCAACTTGATAGAGTTATAGAAGGGAATTTATGTACAGCTCTACGCAAGATAAGTAGAACAGTAAATGAATTTGACAGAATAAACTAGATCAAGTTTCCTAGTCAAATTTAGTGGTATGATTGGTTCATCTTTTCCAGCAACTTTTAGACTGTATTATTTGAATTTAAATAAAGTGAGCAGATTAAGAGAATACAAGCAGTATGTTGGTTGCGATAAAGATTAGCTATTGCTTTTGCTGAGTAAGTGTATCTATTTAAAGATCAATGTAATTAACTTTAATGTATTAAATGTATTAGAATTTGATTCTACTTTGTGAGCATTTCTCCCGATACACACTCGTTCTTAAAGTTAAAAAATAATAATTTTATTAATTTATGTAATTCTAAAATCAAGAACAAATTGTGAATTTTATCACTACGATTTCATTTATTTAGGTAGATTTCCTATTTCTATGTATTGATAAGTAACTTCAATAAAGACGTTTAAAATTTTCACTTCTTAAAAAATAGCTCGTGGTTTTTTTTTAGTTAGGAATATAAATAACTGTGAACTATTATATCTAATGTTAAAATCAAAAAATCAATTTTTGCATAGTTTTGCTTCAATAGCAAGTAATTTTTTGAATAACTGGAGTTGTTCTATTTTTTGTTCGTTATTTCGTATGCCTTTTAATTAAGCACTTTTATTAGCTTGCCATCTGTCGTTAGACTCGAACAACAAATGCTAAAAAATAATGATGGATGTTTATCGGGTTTAGTTTATTCTACATAAAAGACCTATCTATACTCGTGCAAATACTCGGTGTTAAAAATACTCGTGCAAATACTCTGCGTTAAAAATACTGAAATGATAAGCATTTGGTAAATATGTAGATTATCGGCGCGAACGATGGGACGTACTATTTCGTCCGTGTTCCAAAATGTTTCACGTTTTTGGAGTACATTTAAGTTGGCTCGTGTGGGAGTAAGCACAATGGGGGGACTACACTACGATGATCCTGAGTTTCATTAAATTAGGGGGGGGGGTCCAAGGGGCACAGCCCCCCAGTATATAATCCTAATTGTTTATAGAATAATAATTCGAAAAGGACTCAAAAGCGCATGAATATTCCGACACGAGTGAACGATAATATTTACACACAAAATTTCTTTTCGGCCGGGCCGCTAATCTACATATTTACCTTAATAAGATTTAAGTTCTTTGTTAGAATAAAAAAAAATAGCCCCTGACACATGAATTAGAAAAATCTCTGTATACATTAAAAGTTGCCTTATTTGCTGGATAATTTTTCTTATCTACCACTGAAATGTCTTATCTGAAATATCATTTGCCTAATACTATTCTTACCAGCTGAATACCAGTATTTTTAACAAATACATATGTAGCATTACTTGATAGCCTTATGCGACATCAAGAAAGAATACGAGGCACCCAATCGAGCAGCAATTGCAGAGCGTTCGTAAATTAACATGTCAAGTAACATCTGGCAACCCCTCCTTTGCCCCTAGTACTTCCTTTTCATCTGGCAACAAAACCATATAGGTATACTTCATTATCCCTTCTAAGTAAGGCTCGAACTAACACAGGTGATCAAATCCATGGCTGTCAATCATGTCAGGCATGGGGTACCTATGACCGGAAAGAAATGCATCCCTCCTGAGATTTCCATTCTTACGCAATTAAGGCACATCACCTTGCAGAGATTTTGGCAGGGAGAGGATAAATCCTGTTTTCGAAGTCTCTCAAGACAAAACTACATAGATAGTGTGTAAAACATATTGAGGTTGGAAAAATCTTTGAAAAGTGAGGAATATAAAGGTGCATTGAGATTACAGTAAACTTTCCTACAACTCCTAACCCAAAGAACCGACTGATCCTATCCCAACCTCTGTGTTTCGGGACTCACTGTGGAGAGGCTCCTGCGTTCTACCAGCGATGTGACCAAGTGGAGTTTCAAGATGTTCAATTGCTTCTTTCCTTGCACGTTATTTATTTTGTGTATTTATTAAGTACAGGATGTCCGAAAAGTTACTATGCAGTGGAAATATAGTCTCGTATGGATCACAGTACCCAAGTACTAGCTGCATAGAAGCAGTCACAGGTGTTAAAACTGCCCAGATACGTCTATGAAGCAGGGAAGGCGGGCGGAATTTTCAATATATGTTTAGGAAGAACTGCAATGTGGTACTTAACCAGAAAATGACTGTAGTAAAGTACCACATTGTAGTTCTTCCTAAACATAATCCGCCTGCCCTTGTGTTTAATAGGCTTGTCTTTTGAAGATGAGAGACTAAAACCAGGAAATTCCGGCCAAATGCGCTGGAAATGGGGAGCAAAGTAGTGCGATCGATTTGCAGTTGCGAGAATCGACCCAAAGGTCGTGGGCAGAGGGAAAATCGAGGACCAAAATAGAAAAGTTAACCTCGGCAATAATAAACGTCCATTGAAATTCTCGACGGATGCTGCCTGAAAAGTGAAGGATATGCCTTGCATAGGTCCTTGTATCCGAGGAATTAGCGGCTTTAAGGGCAAGATCAGAAGGGGAACAAGTTTTATCTTCCAGCGAGGCTAGAATAACACTACATTGAGCACTAGTGTCAACTAAATATGAAATTCTAGAAAGTGGGTTGTAAATAAGAAATGGTGGATCTATAGGATGTTATCGCCAGGAAACGGTTGACTAAGTGTTCACCGGTAGAGGTCGACTTGGCGGTCTCCCATCCAAATGCTAACAAGGCCGAATGTTGCTAAACTTCGACGTAGCGCGTTTGGGGGACTGAGTTACCGGGCGCTGGCCTTGGACTGACTGCAAATTTGTTTCATTTACTGCGTTGTAAGCTTGGATAAGAGGGTCGGTTGAACGTACATATGGAGAAGGGAAATCCAAGAGGGCAGATTTTGGACTCTTTATTTAGGCGTAAATTCGGTAAGCCACTGGTGCAAAAATGAGTTTGTTTGATGTGGCTGGTATTTTAAGGGGGGTTTACTTATGCCAGGGTCTACGGATGGCCTACGCTTATTTTCTTGAGCGGACAGTTTTACTTCGTAATTGAAAGACGGAACTCTGATCGCGCAATGACCTTGGACTTGACTTGACTTTTGTGTATAGAAAGAACAGAGAGTGACCGCTGTATGCAATAAGGCAGTCAGGTAGTCAGAGAGGAGCGTTGCGGAAAACATTTATGAAAAGGACAGCGAGAGTAGATAGGTCGGTGGCTATACACCGATGCGATGTGTTGTTGTGAGGGCGTAGGTTATGTGGTATTGACTGGTCGAGGGTTGGGGGTAAGTCAGGCGGGGGAGGCTGACTGCTCATCCGGAAACGCGTTATTCAGTATTTCTATTGGTTTATGCGAAGAACAATACGGGCGGCGGGTGTTCGTGGGCCGCGGGATATCGCGGTGCCATCGCGTACCTTATCACGTGTAGCAAGGTGTAAAGTGGGTATGTGGTGAGTTTGTCGAGTTGTTTGGTGAGTCTGGTATGAGCGTAAGTGTTGAGAGGAGCTAGTTTGTTGTTGTTGTGTAGTGCGTCCATTCTCGAGTACCGCGGCGAACGGCAAGCGCGCTTCAGAGCAGAGTTCTGAATGCGCTGAGCCTTTCGCTTCCACGTGTTGCTCGCTGCTACGAGCGACAGTGGGGCGTACGTGAGAATGGGACGCACGAGTGCTTTGTATAGGTGTAGTTTTATTTTTTTACTCGCAGGGTGGAACCTACCCAGCAATGTGTTTGTGCGTGAGGCTCTTGCTTGTATTATGTTCTGGTGTAAATTGAACCTGAGGGATTTGTCGAAAGTTACCCCCAGGATTTTGGTGCGCTGAGTGTATGCGAGCCTTGTTGGGTTTTGGTGGATCATGTCTGGATTGTGTGAGTAGATTTGTAGGTTGTGCATGAAGTGATCTCTAGCGCCGTAGAGTGTCATATGTGTCTTCTGAGGATTCGTGGCAATCAGCCATTTATCCTCGTAATCTGTCTCCTCGTCTAGTATTATTTGTGCGTGGAGCGCGATTTCTTCAGGGGCTCGGCCGCTGACGAGAATGGTCTCGTCATCGGCGTAGGCCACAATGTAGGTGTGAACACAGTTTTTTGGTGGGCTTGGGGTGTCGTTTGTGAACATGATGTAGAGTGTGGGTGCCAGTACGCTTCCTTGGGGAACGCCTGAGCGTGGTGTGAAAGGTCTTGATAGGGTGTTGTTGTATCTGATGTGGCAGCGCCGTTCAGTGAGGTAGTGTGAGAGGAACCTTCTGGTGCAGAGAGGTAACTCCGTGTTGTTGGCGAGTTTCCAACGGAGTCCCTCGTGACACACCTTGTTGAAGGCCTTCTCCACGTCCTTACTGACGGAGAGAGTCTTTTGGTGTATCTGTCGTTTCTTTTGTATTCTGTCGTGAACGATGGTCACGGCCGCCTGAGTGTACCTGCCTCTCCTGAACCCGTATTGATGGGGGGAGAACCAGTCCCTCCCTTCCAGGAGCTCCCGTAGATGGCAGTTGACCATACGTTCAAGTATTTTGCCTAGGTGCTCTAATAAAGCAACAGGCCTGTAATTGTTTGGGTGTTTTTGGTCTTTGTGCTGATAATGTAGGAGTATGTTGTGAGAGACTTTGAATATTTTGGGAAAGTGGCCTGAGGCTAGTGAGGCGTTGGATAGATGTGTGAGTGGGGGGTATATGTCTGCGGGGAGGTTGTGTATGAGTGTGGCTGGTAGACCGGAGTGGCCGGGGGCGCGTTTTGGTGTCGTTTTTATGTAGTGTTTTGTTTCCTCGACGGTGATTGGAGTGGTTAGTGTGGGCGTGTAATCGAACACCTCCATTCGTATCAGGGGGGCAGGCCTTAGCTCGTGAGCTTGAGCCCGACACCACTCCTAGATTTCCTGGAAGTGCTCCTGCGCATGTGGTTTTGGTGGGTTGTGCGAGTGTACTGTGTCCCAATGGGACCTGAATGCGTCGAGGATGTCGTTAGTGTCTGTGAGTGTGTGGTTGTTTACTTTGAGTGTAATTGGTTTGCATGGTTCAGTACCCAGCATCCTTTTTACGTGCCGCCAGAAGAAGGAAGGGTCCGTGCAACGGGTGTCGTCCGCAATGCGGACGACCTCACGCCACTGCCGGTTCCTATCTAGCTGCACGCACTGAAGGATGCGGGCACGTAGTTGATTTATGTTGTATTGTCGTGGGCCTCTGGTGTAGTGGTTATTGTACTGTGTGATGAGTCTCTGTGTGTCTATTGAGAATGTGAAGTGTTTTATGCAGGTGTAGTTTTTTGTGGTGAGTTTAGGTTGCGTGCGGTGGTGATGGTGTCTAGAAGTGAGCACCAGTGGTGTTCTATTAGTCCTTGATTGGTGTCCTCCAGGTCAAGGTTATGTGGTGTGTTTGTTGATATGTGACTCCTAAATTCTGCCCAGTTCGTGTTCTTGTAGTCATATAGAGGTGATGTAGGGATGAGTATGGGAGATGTGGATATGAGAAGGCATATCGGTATGTGGTCAGATAGTACGTGGGACCGGGTGATATGTGAGTGTAGAATCCTGTGGCATGGTCGTTGCGGAAGACCACATCCGGGGATGTGGTGCCTCCGTGTGGACCGAAGAACGTGGGGAAGGCAGGGCTGATGTGCTCACAGCGGTAGCGCCGCAAGGCACCGGCCAAGTAACTTCCCGCATCGTTCGTGTTGTTGGAAAAGAGTGTCGGGTGGAAAGCGTTGAGGTCCCCCGCGAAGAAGATAGGTATGTTGTGGTTTGATAGGGCCCGGAGTGGGACTTCTAAGTTTAATTGTATTCGTGGTGGTCTGTAGTGAGTGGCCACTATCATGGGGCCGGAACTTGTTTCAATCTTGCAGGCTAGAAAGGAGGTGTCATGTGTGTTAACGAGGGAGTGGTGTATGTTGCGCTTTACTAGGATCGCAGATCCTAGGTGCCGCGTCTGTGGGGATAGGTACGTGTGATAGCCTGCAATGCGGAGTCTGTTGTTGGGAGGGTGTAGTCTGGTGGAGTTCAGGAGTATTATGTCGGGTCTTTGTGTGTTGAGTACCCAGTTGGCGACCGTATGGCGAATACCGTGCCAGCTGCGTACGTTTAACTGCATTAGGCTAAGTCAACCTATTGTGGTGGGCGGAGTGCGCGGGAGGCTGACTTGCCTGGTACCGTCCCCTTCTCCTTGGTAATTGCCCAGGAGGCATGGGGAGCGAGTACCTTGACGCGTGTAGATTGTTGTTTTGTGTGGGTCACGGCGGTGTTGTTGGGTGGGAGGGCCGTAGTGGATGGAGGAGTGTGTTCTGTGGGCGTGGATGTCGAGGTGGTGGCTTTGGAGGGGGTAGAGTCTTCGTGGGGGGAGTTTGTGGCGGAGGTGGGTGGCGTAGAGCTGGAGGGTGAGGGGCTAGAGATAGTTGGAGAGGTGCAGATTATGAGAGGAGGGGTGTCGGCGGAGAGAGGAGGTTGCGTCGGCGGAGGGGTGGAAGGAAGGGGGGTTGAGGGGGAAGGAGTTGGAGGAGAAGGAGTGGAAGGAGGGGGGGGTGAGGGGGAAGGAGTCGGAGGTGAAGGAGCGGAAGAGGAGGAGTGGAGTGAGAAGTAGTGGGAGGAGGAGAAGTAGGGGGCAAAGGAGGAGTGGAAACGACAGGAGAGGGGGGGTTTGTTTGTCCCGTGCCTGTGTGCGTGGATGGGGCTTTGGGGTGGGTTTTTTGGATTGGCACGGGGTGTGGTGGACTGAGTGAGAGTGGGGGTTGGGGTGACGGTGGGAGCTGTGGGAGAGGGGTGGTGGCAGTGGAAGGAAGGCGGGGGTTTGATAGAGAGGTGGAAGAGGTGCGGGCAGGAGAGGTGGTTGGGAGAGAGGCGGGAGCAGTGGCTAAGGAAGGTGCAGACACAGGATAGGCGGCGGGGAGAGCGTGATGAGAGTGGGAGGCAGTGGTTCCCGGCGGGGGAGGGGTGTGTACCAATCGGGGTGGGGAGGAGTGTGGGTCTGGATGTGTGTTCGTCTATTAGAGCGAACACCTTTTCAGGGAAGGTGATCTGCTCTATGCCATTGGAGGCGAAAAGTGTGTTGAGTAGTTTTGCGTATAAGCGAGGGTCGCCCCTCGACATGTCTTTTGCCACCGCTGAGAGCAGGGTGGCCAGGTGTAGTTTTGTTTTTGTGTTGTTGCTTGTGTGATGTGGGGTGGGGGTGGGTGTGTAGAGTGTGGTGGGGGTGGTTGTGTGATGTGTGGGTGTTGGTAGTAGTGGGGGTCTCTGAGTGTTGTGTGCTGGGGTGGGGGGAGATGGGATGTGTGGGTGAGGTGTGGGTGCTGCAGGGGGGGTTGGGTGTGTCTAGGGTAGGGCAGGGGGAGCAGGCAGCGTTGCGCCGGCAGCTGCGGCGAATGTTCTGGTGAGGGGAGGGGGGGCGGGGCGGAGTGTGTGGCTGTGTGTGTATTTTGTTGTGGGCGCCGAATTGCCTCCACTGCGTCATGGCGGGCCTTACTTAGGTAAGGGCACCTGGGGTTAACGGTGGAGGTGCAGGACGTGTAGTGGTGCCCTACCTCACTGCACTTTGATCAGATTAAGTCTGCTGAGCATGTGCTGGTGTTGTGTCTGGTCTTGTAGCACCGGTGGCATTGTGTAGGTCTAATGATGTGTTGTTCTTCGATGTATTGTGGGTTTGTGAGGGTGCCGCAGACCTTGATGCCTTAGTCTAGCAGCATGTTTTTAGTGGTGTCGCTGGACAGTGTGATCACTGCTTAGTTCTTCGACCTGTTGAAATACAGGTCCTTGATGACCTCCTCCCCGTACTCCTGTCGGAGATGTGCGCGGAGGTCATCATTTGTGAACGCCAACCACAAAGGGTTGGTCCTTGTTACTCGAATCTGGTATCTCTTTAAGATACCGTCAGCGAGTTTTGTTTTGAGGTTGTGTGTTTGTTGAGTATGGTGGTTGTTTTCTCATGGAAGGTTAGCGGGTCCTCCTGTGAGCGGAAGGCGAGCTTGTGGCCTGTGCGTAGTTTGATGATGTTGGTGATCGGGGTGTCGTCAGTGGCGGCTAGTTTCAGTAGCGTGTGGTGGTCGATTGTGGCGGGTGTTGTTTCGGAGGTATGTGTTAGTATTAGGTGTGTGTTGGTTGCCATGGTTATTACTTTACGGTTTCTCTTTTGATTTGGGAGTACCCCCGCCCCGCCGATGAGGACTCTGTGAACATAACTCGGATGTGGTGAAGGGTGAAGGATAAGTATGGACCTGGTTGGGCTCCTCAGAGGGTGTAAAAACATGGCGGACATAATAATGATTGAAGCCAGAATCAACTGACTCCAGTCGGGGTGCCGCCCCTCTATTGGGTTTGGGGTATTTAACAGTTACGTCCGACATCTCACAGAGACGGAAGAGTCTCCCTCCGTGGTCCTGGACGGTGGCCGCAGGGTAGGTTGTTATACCTCCCCGCGTTTGTAACTGAATCCCAAACCAGGTTGCTTCTTCCTCTAGGTTCCGCAGCGGGGTAAGCCTCAGACCTCCTTTTCCCAGAGTTTTCAATTATGCCTTTTCTAAGTAGAACGGCATAGTTGCAACGAAGCTATATGTGTAGAGTCACGTTCATGGAGCCAGACATCACGGCGGAGCAGGGATGGGGGGGGGGGGGGTTAGCACGTCATATCAGGATGACGCGCCTGAGTAATAAAGGAATTTTTATTCGGGGGGTGGGGGCAGGGGGGGTGACTGAAGGTCCTATTTAGGTCTGGGGGTATCTCGTAGATCGATAAATAGTACCGTCCTCGGTAAGGCTGTTGAACAGGAGTGGTCTTGGAGGTGACTTTCCCTCGACTTTTCCTCCTTTGCAGGCTAAGACTTCTCTTAGGTTGTAGAGTTCTCGGAGAATTTTGATGCTGTATGTGGTTGGACTTCATTTTGCATGGTTATTTCTCGAGTCGAAAAATGCGGGCGTGGCTCGTCTTTGACCAATCATGAGGTTTGGGGCGGAGCTTGCTTGAATATAAAGTTTGTTTGTGTATGCAGTGGATAGAGAGAGAGAGAGAGAAGAGGAGAGAGAAAAATAAAAAAACTATCTGGAGGCTAGAGATAGTTTCAAGGAAATAGGATTTCGCGTTTCGCAGTCCATTGACAGTAAACAAAGGTCCAGCATCTTTACTGTTTTCAGTTCGATGTCAATGGCTGCACCTGTTTCGGCGTTTGTTTGTTTAGCTGTGGTGCCTCCCAGAATTTTGCGTGACCTGAAGGTGTATAACCATGTAAAAGTGTCTTAAATTCACTTTTGTCTATGTGGCCCATACCATAATACAGTATCTATTATATTATTGCATGTGCATAATTATGTGCGTGCCCATCTCGAGACTTCATAGGAAACATGACACTGATTTGTGAGGCTTCATTGTTAATCCTATTTCACCTTGCAACGTACGTGGCACTACATATGAAGCTGAGGAAGTGAAGCAACGGTAGAGGTGATAGCCTCATTGATCAAATGCGCTTTTAGTTTGAATTTGGTGCAGAATTTGAATCATTAGGATGAGAAGGGATAGAGTGAATTGGATATTAGAATTAGAAGAGTAAATGGATGGTGAGGAGATGAAAATGGTGAATTAATGTTAGATGAAGGAGGTACTAGTTTTGAATATGTGTAGGGCTCAGTGGTGGATCCAAGATCAAAATTTAAGGGGGAGGGGGTTAATCAAATTTCTTCCTCTGAGAAGTCTGAGGTATAACACTCAACTAAATAAAAGATTTTTCAGATCGCTTTGTATTGTAAAATAAAGAAATATAACCGTATAACAATATCACTATAGGAATAGCATTATAAATATAACAATAGTAAATATGATATTCGCTATTTATTATTTCATACGAGCATCGAGTTCCTGTTTCTTTGGGTAAATATGTTGATTACACTGTCTATTTTAACTTCACTTTTGTTGTAAACAGTGAATATTGCCAGACCATTCAGGCGTTCTTGACCTATGATATTCCTTAAATATGTTTTCAGACGCTTCAGGGTTAAAAATGAGCGTTTAGCTTTCTCGTTCTAGATTGGGAGCATGATCAGAAGAACTTTGAGGAGCTTGGTCAGGTTAGCATACATTCGATCCTGGGCGTGAGTAGGGGCATCTCTAATGGAGTCAAATTGACTGTTGACGATTATCAGCGCTCCATTTCTGCCTTGACAAGACTCAAGGCCTCGATGTCAGCCTCGTATACTTTTGCCGCACTCATTAAAGTAGCAAGATCTCCGTTGGTGCCACTGAGCAGATGTTTGATGTCGAATGCGACCAGAAAAGTATAACTCCCAAATCGGTTCAGTAGTTCAGTCAACACCTAGTCAAGGAAAGGAACGTAGACAGATCGGCCATAATATTCTTTAATTGTCTGGGATGGTACATTTGCTCGCTGCGTTTGTTGTTTGCAAATTCGAGGCACTGGAATGGTGTCATGTGATGAGCCGATCTTCTGAAGAAGCTCCTCTGCCTTCTTGAAGACGTAATGGAATCTGATCAGAACAGCTTCCCGGGTAATTTTGAGATACGCCACGACTTCATTAATCGTGGCGTATAGTGAAGTTAAGGAGGTAAATGGAGGCTTGCTTGTTCATTGAAATGACAGTCGTGTCGTCCACCATGATAGCAAAAACTCTAGAAACGGATGAAACTACCTTCTCTAACACCAGCTGCCCTGCAAATCAAGATGTAAAACTTTGAACTTCCTTCCTTACAATCAAATCATCTTTGGCTATGTATGTGTGTATGTCACAGTATTATTGTGAAGGGATAAAAAAATTTTAAAAAAGAGAAGAGGGTAGAGAAGATTAGAGACTTATCTAAGAATATAGGATTAATGGGACGTTTATTTCTTTATTTCCGGTCTATATTTGTCTACTATATATATATATATATATATATATATATATATATATATATATATATATATATATATATATATATATATATATATATAAAATGAAAAAACTCACAAAATAGCACGTGAGGAAAGCAATAATAGGAAAATTAACCGACAGGAAAATGAAAAGATGAATTCAAGCACTTTCGAACTATATTTGCAAGTTCATTTTCAAGGGATAGCATGGAAATAAAAAAGACAACCTTGCAAATATAGTTCGAAGGTGCTTGGATTCATATTTTCATTTTCCTGTGGGTTAATTTTCATATATATATATATATATATATATATATATATATATATATATATATATATATATATATATATATATATATATATATATATATATATATATATATTTATATGCAATGTCCCGCAGGAAAAAATGAAAAGGTGTTTCCAAGTACTTTCGAACTTTATTAAGGAACTCAATAAAGTTCGAAAGTACTTGGAAACACCTTTTCATTTTTTCCTGCGGGATATTGCATTCATTTGCTACCCTCACGTGATACTTTATGAGTTTTTCATTTCATATATATATATATATATATATATATATATATATATATATATATATATATATATATATATATATATATATATATATATATATATATATATATATTGTGATAGAACGGGTTGAGGCCGCATTAATTTCAACTCCTATCACATGTTATTTAAAACCACGATGCTTCCCACGTGCATCTTCGCTTAGAAGCTTGGCGCCTTATCGCAGCCACCTGAGTCAATGTTTAAACAAGGAGGTTTATCTTCCCCCGTTCGCCCCCATACGCCGACCTCGCCAGATTGAGTTAGGCTTATGGGCATATAAGGCATTCTTCCCAGGCTCGGCTGTGCATTCCCTCGAAGCTACCACTCCATTGTCCCCCACGCCAAGGGAGTGTCTCGACTATTTAGATGGAAACTTTACCACTAAGAGCAGATTGGAGATTCAGATTTTCGTCGCGAAACATCACCCCGACCCTCTCTCACTTTGTGCGCCAAGGGACCTCGACCTCGAGATTCACCATCACTTGTCCAGAAGGAGGACAATATCCCTTGAGTGCCAAGGTTTGAGCCTTTCGTGACGCCAAGTCCACAAGGCTTTCCCCTTGTTGTTCAGAAAGAGAACAACGTTAGAACAGCCATTGTTCGTTCGAGCCCGTTGACCAGAAACGGTTCTCACCCCTTCCCCTGTTGTTCAGAAGAGAACAACGTAGAACAGCAATTGTTCTTTTGAGTCCGTTTGCCAAGAAGTGGTTCTCACCCTTCCCCCTTGTTGTTCAGAAGAGAACAACATTAGAACAGCCATTGTTCTTGAGCCCGTAGACAAGAGACGGTTCTCACCTCCCCCCTCCCCTGTTGTTCAGAAGAAAACAACGTAGAACAGCCATTGTTCTTTAAGCCGTTCGTCGAGAAACGGTTCTCATTCCCGAGACGCCACGTCAGGATCATTTTATTTTCCCCCTTCGGCTGGAACTCGCCAACGGACCGAAAATTCCTTCACGTCGACTTCCTCTGCACCACTAGTATAAAATTACGTAAGCCGTACGTTACCTTTGAGTATTTAACCCTTATGTCAATTCTATCCTGTGCTTTAAATGGTTTAGCGAACCATCCCATCTCTTTAACCTTATATTTGTTTTACCTTTTTAAATCTTTTAATCCTCGGATTAGCCCGAGCCCCCACGACCATTTCCATTCTCTGTTTATGTCAATATTTTCCGTTTTGTGTATTGTTGATAGTTATTATTAATAAAACTCTATTTTATTAATGATAGCAATATTATTATCCTTGAGCTCAGTTCCACTTCTTAAGCGTATCGAAGATACATAATATCAGCCCGCCAGACATCCACGCACTCTAAAGATAATTAAAGAAGTTCCCTCAACGAGTAGTTATATTTGGTATATCGTCGAGAGTCCATTCTACGACATATATATATATATATATACTATTTAAATTTGGTATCAGGTGTGTAAGGTTTAACGCTTTATCTTTGCAAACACTGGTCTCAGTCGAGTAAAGCATAGTGTTATTTGTTATAATAATAGAATATAGTAGTTCCCTTTTGTTTTAACGATTGCTGTCCCCTTTTTTGAAACTTAAGAAGCTGGAGTAGCTCAAGGAACTGTTATAATAATTTGTTTGTGTTTTTTTTGTGATTTTAGTCAGTGGTTATTTAGATCGAGAAACCAAGTACGAATAGGTCAGTGCCCATATTTAGGTAGGCTAATTCTTTAGAAGGCATAATTCTTGTTGCAAGGAATTTTAGTTGGTTGACTAGTGTGCCCTTAAGTGCAAAGATGACTCAGTTCGAAATCTTTAAAGCGCAAGGAGAATCCTTGGGACTTTCCGGAAGAGAACTAATTGAGTACGTTCAAGAGGAGCAAAGAAAAGAGGAAGAAAGAGAAATACGACGAGAAGAACGAGAAAGAAAAATCCAACGAGAAGAAAGAGAAAGAGAGGAACGGATAAGACAAGCTGAGCTTCAACATCAGATTGAATTAGCTCGTGTTGAAGCAGAGATACAGTCCGCCAGTTCCCGTTCCGAAGCCCTCCCCCCCCCCCAATCTCTCACTAAAGCTCCCCAATTTCAAGGATGGAGAGGATTTCGGAGCATTTTTAGCCCACTTCGAAAAGATCCTCGAAATCAATAACATGGATCTGGAGGCTGAAGGTGTAGCCAGATTACTTCCCCTGTTAAATTGTAAATTGGCGAAATTTTTATATCTTTACCATCTGAGTGTACAATAAACTACAGCACCTTAAAAGCTGAGTTATTGGCCGCTCATAATATGACTCCCGATTTCTACCGCCAAGAATTTCGAGGAGGTCGTATTAAACCCGGACAGACGTTCCGTCAATTCGGATACATTCTTCAGAGGAATTTTAAATTTTGGTTAGAATCCTCAAAGGTTGATCCGAACTACGAGTCCTTAACAGACTTCCTGTTGCGAGATCAATTTTTGGCATCTCTCCCGACGGAGATCCGCGCGTTCGTCAAGGATCGTCGGTGCCAGACCTTTCAAGAATGTACCGAAGAAGCGGTTGTCTATGCCGCCAGCCATAATTTATACCCAAAGGAGAATCGAACTTCTCACCAATCCCCCTACAAGGAAAGAAGGAAGGATTCGCGCCCCTTCACAGGAAAGCCGTCGAAGTTTCTGAGCCCCGTAAAACCCCAAAATTTCTTTCCCCAAAACCAACAACGGGACTCCAAACCTCCCGTTAAGATTTCTCCTCCATCTCTCTTCCCGAAGCGACCAATCATATGCTTCACCTGTGGTGTAGAAAACCACATGAGCTGGAATTGCCCCCAAAATTCTAGGCTTAAAAGCGGATCAGCCCACCAAGTTCACCAGATTAATGCAACCCCGGCTCCCCCGGCGGTGCAGACCCAAGCAGAAACTTCTCCACCTCCGTCAGGCCACCAGGTAAATTTTATTTTTTATAAAAGTTCATCGGGAACTTTGAAATTTGAGGAGGGCAGCGTGAACGGCTGCCGAGTATCGACTCTCGTCAGGGACACAGGATGTACGTGTTTCATCGTGTCCGACGAACTCCTCCCCCCAGTGGAGCCTAACCACGAAAAATTTGCGGTGGTACATGACTACCTTGGGCGGGCGAACCAATTCCCCGTCGTTAGATGTTACCTGCAGTGTCAATATTATGATGGCTGGGCTGAAGTCATTTCAGCACCCATACAATTATGTTCCGTACTTATAGGACAGAGCCCCCAAGTAAGTTCCGACCCTGTGTCTCAGGCCGCCCTTCCTCGAGGCCGAGCTGAGAAAGAAGCCCAGGAGCCCGTCCCCATCAGAACCCCGATACCGTCCGATTTCTCGGAGACCCCCAACCAGGACTTTAGGACGGCACAAAAGGAGTGTGAATTACTAACACCCTTAGGCGATAAGGCCCAATACAAGGACACGGAGACTGTCCGTGGACCCTAAGAAAAAAAGAACCCCCAACGCGCCCATGGAGATACCTTCGTAGAACTGGACGAAATATCGGCGCTTGAAGAAGATTACCCCGCGGAGTCCCTTAATGTAATCCAGACAGTGTGCATCCAACCTGATGCCGATTACCCTCCTTCTTCCCTACCAGGCGAGTCTTTGGAACCCTCTGACCTGGATATTGAGGCGCAGCTGACACCACATCAAAAGAGTCAGCTACAAGAACTATTTGAATGGAGTCACCATTTAACCACCCTATTAGCTCTTTTCGAGCGACTGCACGAAAATGGCCTCACCATTGGCCCCCGCAAATGCCATTTTGCCCACGAAACCATAAAATATTTGGGTTTCAAAATAGGACAAAGCAAGTTAGGTCCCCAAGAGAACAAGATTAAGGCAATCGCCGACATGCCCCCTCCCGATTACAAAGAAGCAATTAAGATCGTTCCTAGAATCAGCTTCTCACTATCAGCGATTTGTTCCGAATTTCGCTGCAATTTCGGCCCCCCTCAGCCCCCTTCAAAAAAATAATTCTCCCGTTCGTTTACGTTGGAATGATGTCGCTATTTCCCATTTTAATCAGCTCAAGAGTAAACTCATTTCTGCCCCCATTTTAAAGTTGCCCAACCCGGAAAAATCCTTTGGGATTAAGCCCGACGCGTCCAACGAGGACATTGGTGGTGTACTCCTTCAATACGAGGATGACGGCACGAGTCATCCAGTTGCATATGCTAGTCGTCAATTATTACCACGCGAAAAGAGATATGCCACTATAGAAAAGGAAGTTCTATCAATTATCTGGGTCATAGACAAATTCAAAATGTACTTGATAGGAAAAGAATTTCAGATAGGAACCGACCACCGTCCGTTAGCCTATATTAGGAATGTGCGACACTCCAACGGCCGAATCATGCGCTGGAGTTTACTCTTGCAAGAGTATCAATTTAAAATAAATTATATAAAAGGTTCCGATAACCAGGTCGCTGACGCCCTCAGTAGGAATGCGTTACCGAATAGCGTATAGTAATTGTATTCATAGGATTAGTATCTCCATGTAGGTATATACCGTCTTGTACGACTTAAATTAAGATTCTCTAGCAATATAATTAGTTAATGTATATGTCTGAATTTTGTAACGCTCAATGTCTATTTTTTGGTATGTATATATATTTGTACCCATTAATTTACGTATAAATTATTTTGTCCCGTATGTACTAATTTTATATCATTTCATTGTTCCATGCCCCCTTTTTTTTATTAAGTTGGATTAAAGGTTATTTTCCCCTGTAATCTAAAGATCAAAATAATCATATGTATTGAGGTAATACTAGTTAGGTGCAGGAAGGTACGGTTGGTACAAGAAAACGAGTTCCCCACAACGGAGCTCTATCGTTGTCCCTTCTCTCTTTTTCCGAAGTGACAACTTTCCCCTGGAATGGAGGGGTGTGATAGAACGGGTTGAGGCCGCGTTAATTTCAACTCCTATCACATGTTATTTAAAACCACGATGCTTCTCACGTGCATCTTCGCTTTGAAGCTTGGCGCCTTATCGCAGCCACCTGAGTCAATGTTTAAACAAGGAGGTTTGTCTTCCCCCGTTCGCCCCCATACGCCGACCTCGCCAGATTGAGTTCGGCTTATGGGCAGATAAGGCATTGTTCCCAGGTTCGGTTGTGCATTCCCTCGAAGCTCCCACTCCATTGTCCCCCACGCCGAGGGAGTGTCTCGACTATTTAGATGGAAACTTTACCACTAAGAGCAGATTGGAGATCCAGATTTTCGTCGCGAAACATCACCCTGACCCTCTCTCACTTTGTGCGCCAAGGGACCTCGAGATTCACCATCACTTGTCCAGAAAGAGGACAATATCCCTTGAGTGCCAAGGTTTGAGCCTTTCGTGACGCCAAGTCCACAAGCCTTCCCCCTTGTTGTTCAGAAAGAGAACAACGTTAGAACAGCCATTGTTCGTTCGAGCCCGTTGACCAGAAACGGTTCTCACCCCTTCCCCTGTTGTTCAGAAGAGAACAGCGTAGAACAGCAATTGTTCTTTTGAGCCCGTTCGCCAAGAAGTGGTTCTCACCCTTCCCTTTTGTTGTTCAGAAGAGAACAACATTAGAACAGCCATTGTTCTTGAGCCCGTAGACAATAGACGGTTCTCACCCCACCCCACCCCTGTTGTTCAGAAGAGAACAACGTAGAACAGCCATTGTTCTTCAAGTCATTCGTCGAGAAACGGTTCTCATTCCCGAGACGCCACGTCAGGATCATTTTATTCCCCCCCTTCGGCTGGAACTCGCCAACGGACCGAAAATTCCTTCACGTCGACTTCCTCTGCACCACTAGTATAAAATTACGTAAGCCGTACGTTACCTTTGAGTATTTAACCCTTTTGTCAATTCTATCCTGTGCTTTAAATGGTTTAGCGAACCATCCCATCTCTTTAACCTTATATTTGTTTTACCTTTTTAAATCTCTCAATCCTCGGATTAGCCCGAGCCCCCACGACCCTTTCCATTCTCTGTTTATGTCAATATTTTCCGTTTTGTGTATTGTTGATAGTTATTATTAATAAAACTCTATTTTATTAATGATAGCATTATTATTATCCTTGAGCTCAGTTCCACTCCTTAAGCATATCGAAGATACATAATATCGCTCCGCCAGACATCCACGCACTCTAAAGATAATTAAAGAAGTTCCCTCAACGAATAGTTATATATGGTATATCGTCGAGAGTCCATTCTACGATATATATATATATATATATATATATATATATATATATATATATATATATATATATATATATATATATATATGTATATGTATATGTATATGTATATGTATATGTATATGTATATATATATATATATATATATATATATATATATATATATATATATATATATATATATATATATATATATATATATATATATATATATATATATATATATATATATATATATATATATAACAATATAGTACAAGAAAGAGAAATTGGACGCGAATGAGCAATGAGACAAGAAACAGGAGTTTTTTAGAGGTAAGAGAAAGGGACATTAGAAGAAGACTAGAATCAAAGAGAGCAGAGGGCGGCACAATGAAGGCAATCCTTTACCGAGAAGACAGAGATAACGCCAGGGAAAAAAAGTTTGAAATTCCTGGCCGGGACTCGAACCCGGGTAGGCTGATTGCCGGTCAGATGCTCTACCGCTGAGCTACCAGGCACAGTGACTCTACTTCGCCCAAAGCGTTACCCCATAAATATGGCGAAAGCCCGGTGGTTGTTATCACCCGCAGAACTTGCATTTGCTCCTTCTTCTTTGTATGTGACTTGGGGATGAGCCTTTAAATTGTGAGCGGGTAAGAAGATGTGGTATAAAAATTCCTTGGAGGTTCCTAGCTTAGAGAGATACTGGGTTTGATGGGTTAACGCTTTGGGCGAAGTAGAGTCACTGTGCCTGGTAGCTCAGCGGAAGAGCATCTGACCGGCAATCAGCAGACCCGGGTTCGAGTCCCGGCCAGGAATTTCAAACTTTTTTCCCCTGGCGTTATCTCTGTCTTCTCGGTAAAGGATTTCCTTCATTGTGCCGCCCTCTGCTCTCTTTGATTCTAGTCTTCTTCTAATGTCCCTTTCTCTTACCTCTAAAAAAACTCCTGTTTCTTGTCTCATTGCTCATTCGCGTCCAATTTCTCTTTCTTCTACTATATTGTTATATAGTCTGCAATGCAAGGTTTCTGCACCTTTATTTCTTTTTTCAAAATTGTTTTGAAAGGCAGAAAATAAATATGGCGAAAGCCCTGTGGTGGTTGTTATCACCCGCAGAACTTGCATTTGTTCCTTCTTCTTTATATATATATATATATATATATATATATATATATATATATATATATATATATATATATATATATATATATATATATATATATATATGTATATGTATATGTATATGTATATGTATATGTATATGTATATATATATATATATATATATATATATATATATATATATATATATATATATATATATATATATATATATATATATATATATACTGTTTAGAGTGCAGTTCTTGTCTGAGGTTGTGAGGAGCGTCATTAGGTCAGAATCGCCTCCATTGGTAGGGTAGCGCAACAGGGCTTGGAAGACGCTTTCTCCGGTCAAGCTGGGAACAGAGACATCCAAAGGGCTGTCATCACGGTGTCCTCGAAAGGAAAGTTTGTTGCGATCGCAGAAGAGAACACTCGATTATTGGAACTAACAAACGACGGTTTCTTTCAACTTGTTTTTGCTTCTTTGTGGTAATGATTGCGTCAATGGCCTTCTAAGGGTCACGCATGATGTCGAGGAAGGCTTGCATTCAGGTCAAGGCTGCAGTGTGGTAGCTTTGCTAGTTCTGGTCTGCTAAAACTTCAAGGACCTTCTTGCACTTGGACATAGGCTCAAAAACGAGATATCCAAGTTTAACCTGATTTCCAGTCCTGGCAGAGACTCCGGTGAAAAGCATACAAGCAACGCAGTATCCTTCATTTTTCGAGATTGAAAATTGAGCCATGGATATGTTGAGCACCAGGTAGGCTGGAACTGGCTCTCGTGACCACCCTCATAGTTCAAGAAATATCCTCGATAGCTGGGGCTTTCTGGTGGATAATGGCCACCATCTTATCATTTGTTCCGTTCTTCCCAACGAAATTAGCAATGTTAAGTCGAGATGTTTGAGGAGCTGCTACTGCAACTACCGTCTCCCCGTGACGAGTGAGGGACATCAGGAGTCGTAATCTTCTTCGGAGCATCTGCTTCTGTGGTGGCATTATCCTGTTGAATGAGTTTAGACCGTGGATTAAAAAATGCAGCGATTTTTTGAGGTCCACTTGATCGTTTCACTTCACTGTACCTGAGAAACAAAAGTAATTAAAAAAAAATGCAGCCTATAAATACAAAACACGTTAAAACAAACAGGTGAGAGCAGTGAACTGCTGACACGTTAAAACAAACAACTTTAACAAGAAACTTTAACTTTTTAACTTAATAACAGGCTATCGTCTTAGTTTAAATTCATTTAGCAATACACAGCTAAATCCACTTCATAATTAAACGACTGCACACGAAGCGCATTACACTCAGACTTCCATTACTACATCTGAATTCCTTCTTTATACCACTGACAGCATTCGAGAACTTTCCACGATATTCCAAGAGCGCGAAGAAGGCCTGTTGTCGGAAGACTACGTTTGTATCCGGGCCTGCGACGGTCATGGCTTGATTTGGCAGGAAATCACTTTAAACCTGAGGTTGAGATTGAGGGCTTTAACATGTTCCATACAGATAGGAATAGGAAGAGAGGAGGAGGGGTTATTATTTATATTAAAGATAATCTCCAGTGTTGTGTAAACAGTACAATTAAATTAGATGATAACACAGTCATTATGGCTAAATGTAAAGGAAGGTAAAAACAAGCTTGTCATAGGATTATTATACAGACCACCAAATCTTAGTAAGGAAGCTTCAAATCTTCTGTGGCAGGAGATTGAACGGGCATGTAGAAGTAAGCATGTGTGTATAATGGGCGATTTTAATTACAGAAATATAGACTGGGAAGCTCTTGTGGGTGATCAGGAGGCTGAGGAATTTTTGAATGTTGTCCAAGATAATTTTCTGAGGCAGATTATTAACGAACCCACTAGAGGTAATAATATACTGGATTTAGTTCTGACAAATAGGGAAGAAGTTATTAAGGATACTGAGATTGGAGGAAATTTGGGTAATAGTGACCATTGTGAAATTAGATTCAAGATGAAATGGAATGGTATTGATAGTAGCATGAACAATGTTAAAATTCCTGACTTTAGAAGAGCAAATTATAATGGGCTAAGGACTTACCTGGAGGCAGTTGTACAGAAACCAGGCAATGAAATCAATTCAGGAATAGATTCAATGATATCAGTTAGTGGAGACAATAATCACCAGGAGGAAGAGATTACAATTGAAGAGGAGTATGAAAGAATAATTGAGCAATTAATTACAGGTCAGATGATTAACATTCCTTATAAGTAGATTAGGACTAAAAATAATGACCCAAAATGGATGACAGATAAAATTAAGCATTATATTGGCATTAAAAAGGGCATTTATAGGAAAATAAAAAATGGAGAGGATCACTTAAGGCAGAGATATAATGAACTAGCAAGAGATGTTAAAAAGTTAGTTAGAGTAGCAAGGAGAAATTATGAAATTAAAGTGGCAAATAGGGCAAAGGAAGATCCTAAAAGTTTTTATCAATTATACAAAACTAAGGTTAGAGATAAAATAGGCCCACTTATAGATTCCAATGGAGAATTAGTGAGTGATAGGGACTCAATGGCTGGAATGCTAAATGACTTTTTTCTCTCAGTATTTACACAGGAGGATACTCTAAATATACCCGAGGTGTCAATGATCTTTCGGGGTAGTGATGAAGAGAAATTAAAGGATATCTTGATCACAAAGGAGATAGTGACAAAGGAAATTGATAAAATCAAAAGTAGTAAAGCACCCGGTCCTGATGAGGTCTTTCCTAGAATTTTGAAAGAATGTAAGGATGTGTTAAGTGAGCCCCTAGCATGCATCTTTAGAAAATCATTGGAGAGTGGCATTGTGCCAGTGGCATGGAAGAAAGCCAATGTGATACCTATATTTAAGAAAGGGGATAAAACAAATATGTCTAATTACAGACCAGTAAGTTTGACATCAGTAGTAGGGAAAATGATGGAATCTATTATAGCAAGGAATATTAGGGATCACTTGGATAAGCATAAGTTGATAAAAGAATCACAGCATGGATTTAGTAAGGGTAAATCCTGCCTGACTAATTTGCTGTCTTTTTATAGTAAGGTGTATGAAGCAGCAGATAAGGATGAAAACTATGATATTTTATACTTGGACTTTAGTAAGGCTTTTGATCGAGTGCCACACTTACGGCTTCTGAGCAAAGTTAAAGCACACGGGATCGATGGCAGTATATTTAGGTGGATTCAGTCATGGCTTGGTGACAGACAGCAAAGAGTTAGTATAGATGGAATTAAATCTGAGTGGGGGTGTGTTAGCAGTGGAGTTCCGCAAGGATCTGTTTTGGGTCCCTTGCTATTCTTAATTTATATTAATGATCTTGACATAGGTATAAGTAGTGACCTGAGTAAATTTGCTGATGATACTAAGCTAGGTAGGGCCATTAGGGCTGATTCTGATGCTGTTGTAATGCAGGAGGAATTGACCATTCTGTCCAATTGGGCTGAGAAATGGCAAATGAAGTTTAACATAGACAAATGTAGTGTACTTAGTATAGGTAGAAATAATCCACTGAATAGTTATAAATTAAATGGGAGAATTTTAGGGAGGACCGATTGTGAGAGGGACTTGGGTATTTTGGTAAGTTCAGATCTTCGTCCTAGAAAGCAATGCCTAAATGCTAAGAATAAAGCTAATAGGATATTGGGATTCATTAGGAGGAGTGTAAGCAATAAGAGTGCTGAAGTCATTCTAAAACTGTATCTGGCGCTAGTTAGGCCTCATCTAGACTATGCAGTACAATTTTGGTCACCATATTATAGGAAGGATATTGATTTGCTTGAGTCTGTGCAGAGAAGGATGACAAAGATGATTGGTGGGCTAAGGAACTTACCTTACGGTGAAAGGCTCAGAAAACTAAATCTACATACATTGGAAAGGAGAAGAGTCAGAGGGGAATTGATTGAAGTCTTCAAATGGGTAAAAGGATATAATAAAGGGGATCTGGGTAAGGTTCTTATACTTAGTGAACATGACAGGACACGTAGCAATGGGTTTAAGCTTGATAAGTATAGGTTTAGGAAGGAGATTGGGAGGAATTGGTTTACAAATCGTGTGGTAGATGAATGGAATAGGCTCACTAGACACTTGATAGAAGCCTCCTCTCTGGGTAGTTTTAAGAATAGATTAGATAAATATATGAATAAGCTGCTAGATGGGACTGACTTTTTTATGTACATATGTATATATTTTTCTAAGGAGTGGGGAGATTATTTTGCGGTTGCATGAATGGACATAATCCTCTGGATGCATTTTATGTATATTGTAGATTAGATCTGACGAACTCCTGTAAAGGGTGACAATGTTGATGACTTTTCTCTGGTAAGAAATCTTTTGTGTGTTGACTGGAACAGGAGCTGCCAAGTGTAGGCCATGAATGGTCTTTTGCAGTCTCCTTCTTTTCTTATGTTCTTATGTTCTTTTCTTAAAGGAATCAGTTTATGTGGGGCAGTCACCCAGTTAACGTATGGATTTATGAATATAATCAAGCCTGCTTTTGCTATTTGTTCTATATTGGTATGTTCCCAGATCATAATGAGGGGCATAATGTGGTCAGGGATCGAACGCATGAAAACCTCTGTCAGAAGGGAGTCGAAAAGCTTTCTGCGTGACATAAATGATGTGCTCTTTGCCCGTGATGGGATGAGGACTCATGATTACGTCGCATAGCTGTAACTACGTGATTGGGTTGGCTACATCGAAAGCGGGAAGAATGATCGAAGGGTGGGTGCCTCAGGCGCTGACATTCTGGGTGAATACAGAGGATGGCTGGTTGCAGCGACCGAAGTGTGCATCTTGAAAGAAGCTGAGAAAGTCTGGCTTGCTTGAGTGGCTCTGAAAATTGCAGTTGTTGAGGCAGTCGATTGTGTAGCAATATTACTTATCACTGTGTTGCCCAGGTAGTTAGAAGGGATGTGTGAGGTAGAAACTTTTCTAGGTGATTAAAATCAAATTTGAGAACAATAAATAAGTGAGGAAGTTTGAAAGCAAATGAAAATAAATGTTATTTTCAACTTGGAGTGAAATTTAATGTAGACAGCTTGTTAGAAAAATACGTGAAAGCGATTTGAAAATTACAACGCGTGAGTGAAATAAGGGGGAAGGGATGTTCCTCGTTCTGTGCCCAATCAGAGTGAATTACAACGCCAATTGAGTCTGAATTATGAACACACGCAGACAGAAACTAACGTGTGAAAACAATTATATAGATTCTTTGTAACTAGACGATCGAAATATATAATAGAAACGGATCTTGGGGTACCAATAAAGCGGTGTTTGGTTAATGACTGCATCAATAAAAGAAATTGGTGGTTAATGAGTTTGCCTAGATAATTCAATCATTAACCAGTTTTAAATTTAGACGATTGAATGGATTTGAAGGGATTGGATTCAACGAAAACGAATTCGTTACAAGAGGAACAACTCTATAAACGAAAAGGATCGGGCGTCCAGAAAAAAAGCGCTAACTGAGGGAAACCGAGGAAATATATCTGGCAATGAAGCGATACAAAGACAGAAGGATCTCGACATTGATTGGTTAATTTAAAATCAGTCAGACAAGGGTTGGGAATGGTTAAAATAAACCTTACAATTCGTATGGGGTAAACAGAATCGAAATGTCACATATGCGAAATCACTAAAATCTTAAACGGGGAAAATGCCAAGTGCATTTTAAGACTTTTGTAGGAGCTGGTCAAGATGAGAGCTGCTTCAGACCTTACAATACTAGAAGTATTGTTACCTAGTAAATTAAACACTCCTGTAATCAAAGATATTGGGGAAAAAATATTGCAAGAATATTTATTAACAAGTGCACTCATACTAAAATAATTGGAGTCTGAAAATCTAAAAGACATAATGTGGGACCCTTAAGAAATTACGGAACGCCTTAGGGGGAGGGGGGAGTGTGACAGCAAAGGGGGGGATGGCAACGATAAATTACATAAATTTTGAGATTTTTTTCCTTTGTTTCTTTTGAAGATATCTGTTTTAATGTAGAAGAATAAATGAGAGAGTAAACAATCCACAATAGACTTGCATTTCATTTTAGTAATATCGAGAATATGGTATTTAAAGGTTTTTACCATATATCATTAAGAATATCGCAAACTCAATCTCTGTCTGTATGTATATATATATATATATATATATATATATATATATATATATATATATATATATATATCAGACGAATTAGAATAATACCACAGACTCATTCCTTTCTTGAATTTCGACATTCTCTACGTTATTCCTAATATGACTTAGAAAAATATCACAAATTAACTGAATCCTCATCTGAACTTAAACGATAAACTTTAATAAATGTCACAAACTAAAAGCGGGCATCTTTTTCGGCTATCAACTAAACTGTAGCGCATCCGAATTGCAAGGTGAAGTAGCCTCAGCGAGCAACCTCACAAATGAGCCCCTGTTAGACCTATGAAATCCTGAAAGCGGAGACTACTATTAATCACAGATATAATATACCATTTAGTAATAATGAACCTCTGTAGAATAAAGCGAAATACTTGCAATCTTATATAATGTTAAATCACATTTGTACATGTGTAACGACGCACGAATTGCAAGGTAAAGTAGGCTTAACAAGGAACCTCTCCAATGAGCACCGTGTTGACCTCTCAAATCTTGAAATTGGGCAATCATATTAACTGCTGAAATAACATATAACATGCCCAGTAATAGCAATATGCCCATGAATAATTGAGCGAAACACTTTGCCGTGGTATATGGCCGAGTATGTACGTACGTTTGTTCTGTACATAAATAACTCCGTTCCTTTTTTTCTCTAAGAGTGCTATATTTACTATTTATCTTAATCTTTTGATTTGATTCTTTAACCAGGGAGGATATCTATTGTCATGTGCAGTGTTTCCAGGATTTAATTAACCAACTAGAGCAAAAATATACTTTTAATTACAAAAAAATGAAATATTAAAACTTTAAATCTACAACGGTTATAATAAGAGGGTCTAAACAAAAATTACTACTTCTAATGAATACTACGCGATGGTTGACTCACAAATTAACTTTAGTACTAAATGTTAATTATAGAACATAAATAAATGGGAATCGTTTAACCTTAACAAAGTCACGTCAGTCGAGTAATGACCTTGACAGTGGATCTCGTGGGGTGGAGAAGGGATTGAAGGTGAGGTGAGACAAGTGTGCGTCCAGATGAGAGGAGGAATCGCACGCCCAGCTGTTCGTCTTGCTGAGTTAAACCCGAGGGAGGTGAGGTGGCTCGGCGAGGCGTGTTGTCACTGACTCGGACGCCCAGCGGTTTCGAGGTGAGGGAAGGGTGGTGCTTGGCGATGTATCCGGCCCTGACGATTTAAGCGAAGGGACAGTGGAGATATGATTATTCCAATCTTTGGGTTACGTTTGTGGGGTTTCTCGATGATGAGCGTTAATCAAGAGGTGAATCCTTTTACGAGTGGGACTTCACTTTGGGTATTCCTCAATGGTGAGAGATATCTCGAGTTTTATTTGAAAACTGAGATATGAGGTTTCTTTCACGAGAGGGGTATGAGAGTGATTCTCTATACCGATAGTCTACCCTTCGATGTGACCCAAAAGGAACATCCTCGGGAGGGATTTCTTCTTCTTCTTAACTCCCGCTCGGTTCCACTTTAATGCCCAGAATGACGCCAGTATTCGTCTTCTCGATCGCTAACTTGATTCCCTTCTTTTCTCCAGATCGAAGTATATATACCTCACTTATCCCCTGGTGGAAGGGAAGGGGGGATGAGTGCCCGTGTTTAAGTCTCTCTCCTAGGGCATCAGTTTTCAGAGGGGTCTTCCTTAGCCATAATGGTCTCTTCTGATTTTCGACGGAGAGAATAAAATTTCGTCTATTTCGCGAAACTAAACCTAAACAATATACTAACGGACTACGAAATCTGCGGATTCTGAGTTTCCTATCGAGGACTATCGAGGATTGTTGTGCCAGCGAGGCAAAAGGGAAGGGGGAGGGGGAGTTAAAGTATCGGCCCACATGCCACGTAGCTCATGACGCTGTGTAACCTAACTGTCATCTGTTTTATCCTCGCAATATTGATTTCCCCACACACTTATAGTAAAAGTGTACGCATTAAGAAAACATGAATGTAAATAATAATAGATGTATTTTGTTTGAGACGAGAAGAATCAATTCCAGACATCCACACATGCACAGTAGAGTGAAGCAAAAGTGGTTCCCATAGTCGCGATAGAAGGTCAGCTGTTAAAACAAGCTTGGGAGCAGATGCAAAACAGAAAAGACGATAGTAGCCGCCATTATTTACTAATGAAAAACTGCGAAACGCAAGGTCGCATCTTTGGTATTTGGTCAAAAACCAATCTCTATGGACACGAATTAACTATGAGTGGAATACCCTCCACTCAAACAACATTATTAGATAATAATAGGCTACGCCCACCGTTTCTGACACAAATATATACTGCCAAACTCACATATTGAGGGTCAGAGAAAAAGGGAAATAACGATTGAGAAAGGAGTAAGAAAACATTCAATCAGGAGTCAGGAAGATCCAAGGAGTCAGGAAGAGCCAAGGATTTAGAAAGACGACATGGAGTAATATGTTTGCATGAACTTACTACACGCTTGTGGCGAATTCTTCTTAAACAGGAGCAACCCGAGATTCCTTGTCCGGGATTTTCTTGCTACAGGTGATCCATATCGATCCTTTAAACCAAGCTTACTTAGTTACAAGCCTCGGTCAAGCGAATTCCTCTCTACTCCAAAGCCTACCAAGTTCTGCGCCGCAAAAAATAAAAAGGTCATTGAATTATCTACCACGGGGACACAAGAATGCTCGTACACATTTAATAACATCGAGCACAGTCCATAAAACTTTAAAGGAACACTTTTGTCAGCTCATTCTTGTATCGCCTACACCGAAAACCCCCCTTCACCTGAAAGTACAGGTGTGCCTCTCACACTATTTATCTTGGAGGTTCCTGTAGGCTGGTTGTATTCACAAGCTCCTCAACTCGCATTGAATCCGAGATTGGCTAATATGTGGCACACAGAGGTGGGCAGTATTTAAATAGTTTGTATTTGTGATAGAACGGTTTGAGGCCGCTTAATTTCAACCGCTATCACATGCTTGCTTAGAAACACGTTGCTACCCACGTGCATCTTTGCCTTGAAGCCGGGCTCGTTATCGTCCCACCTGAGGCCATGTTTAACCAAGGAGGTTCATCCCCCCCCCCCGTTTTTCCCCATGCGCCGACCTCGCCAGATTGAGTTAGGCTTAAGGGCAGATAAGGTATTGTTCTCATGGCGTGGCTGGGCATTCCCTTGAAGCCCCCACTTCATTGCCCCTACGCCAAGGGGATGGCTCGACTATTTATATGGAAACTTTACCACTAAGAGCAGATTCAGATCCAGATTTTCTTGTCGAAACATTACGCCGATCCGGTCTCACCTTGTGCACCAAGGCCCTCTACCTCGAGATTCACCATCATTGTCCAGAAGAGGACAATATCCCTTGAGTGCCAAGGTTCGAGCCTTCAAGACGCCAAGTCCACAAGGCCTCCCCTGTTGTTCAGAAAGAGAACAACGTTAGAACAGCTATTGTTCTTTGAGCCCGTTGACAAGAGACGGTTCTCACCTCCCCCCATCCCCTGTTGTTCAGAAAGAGAATAACATTAGAACAACCATTGTTCTTTGAGCCTGTAGACAAGAGATGGTTCTCATCCCCCCCCCCCTGTTGTTCAGAAAGAGAACAACGTTAGAACAGCCATTGTTCTTTGAGCCCGTAGACAAGAGACGGTTCTCACCCCCCCTGTTGTTTAAAAGAGAACAACGTAGAATAACCATTGTTCTTCAAGCCCGTTCATCAAGAAACGGTTCTCATTCCCAAGACGTCACGTCAGGATCATTTAATCCCCCCTTCCCTTCGGGTGGAACTCGCCAGCGGACCGAAGATTGCTTCGTGTCGCCTTCCTCTGCACAACAACTATTAATTACGTAAGCTGAACATTACCTTTGAGTATTTAACCTTTTTGTCAACCCCATCCTGTGCTTTAAATGGTTTAGCGAACCATCCCATCCCTTTAATTTTTGTTTGTTTACCTTTTTTAAATCTCTCCCAAATCTTAATCCTCGGATTAGCTAGATATTTCCACGACCCTTTTGATTCTCTGTTTATGTCAACATTTTCCGTTTTGTGTGTTGTTGATAGTTTTATTAATAAAACTCTATTTTATTAATGATAGCCATATTATTATCCTTGAGCTCAGTTCCACTTAAGCATTTTGAAGATAAATAACTTCGGTCAACCAGATAACCACGCACTCTAAATATAATTGAATAGTTCCCTCAACGAATAGTTATATATGGTATATCGTCGAGAGTCCATTCTACGACAGTATTTAAATACGTTAATGTATTTAAAATTGTATTTGTAAATACATTTGAAATCATGTATTTAAATACTTTTGAAAGTATTTAAATACAATGTATTTAAATACTTTTTACAAATACTTTGTAGGTAATAAGCTTATAAGGCTGTTAAGAACGTGCAATGCACGTATAGCTTGTCGCAACTTGTATGACACAAACAGTTTACTGCGTGAGCCAGTGAGGGAAGATTGCTTGCATCAGTTCAAATTCAGGTAACAGATGATCACAGTTGTGATCGGTTGTTTCAACTGCTGCATGGCAACTTCAGTTTCTTCGAAAGAGTGTGAAATGGAGAGATTAGACAATAATAAGGACGAGGAAGATAAAGAATCATGTAATTATAGTCATCCTCTACTAGATGGTAAATTTTTTATAATAAAATCTTCCGGCGGAAGAAAGTAAAGTGTGCATGCACATCATGCAATGGCGAAATCTCTGCGGCAAGCAATGCTACTTCGAATCTACGCATTCATTTAAAGGTAATAATTTATTAAATCTAATTATATGATAGTTAAATGAATTGAGAAGTTTCACTATTTCTTATTTTTTAAAAAGGACAAAATTGCTAGTAGCTAACGATAATGTTAAGTAGCGTAGGTTTACCATGCAAGAACCTACCTGCTTCCTTTTGCAACACCTTTATTTGTAATATATGCTGATTGAACTTAACGTGAATTGTGGCAACGTGAAACAAATGTCCTTCAATTATCTGATCATGTAAATTTATCAACAGAGAAAGCATCCTGCTTTGGTGCAAAAGGCGGATAACTATGTAACAGCTCAAAGAAAAGATTCAAAAATAAAATGTTTAGTATTAGACAATGGTCCTTCATGCAGGGGTGTTAAAGTAAAGACATTACCGAAGTGTTTTGCGGCGAATACTAAGAAGGTCAAACAATCTGTTGTTGATAAGCTTATTGCAGATTTTATCATACAAGGTGTGTATCCCCTATCAACCATGGAGCAACCAACTTTGAGTGAGATTAATTGAAGGTGAGTTCTGAGTTACAAATGTTGTTTACAATTATAGTATTAGTAGCTCAGGTTAAGCTTTTATAACGACCGAATACTAAAGCGTTCAGATCATTCGTCACTACGTAGGCTATATAACGAAGTTAAATAAAGGAAGACATGTACAAAGAACAGAGGTTAATATATTGCAATAATTTCATGAGAATTAACATACATATATTCTTAAAGCGCGCTATCATTTACTTGAAGATATTATTGAATATAAATTTTTCATGAATAATTAGTACAATTATTGATCGATTATATCTAGTTATTAGATGAATTCCTATAACGATGTATTTCGATATTTTAGCAATACCTGTATATCATTATGTCAAAACTAGCATGCCCGCCAGCCAAAAATGTAGGAAATACAGCTTGATAATGTATATATTCCTAACAATACTGGAAGGTCAATATTTTACTATGTAATTCTGAATATGAAGAACTAATAATATATTTATGAATTAAAGTAATAGTCCTATATAGCTGTAGAATATTCATATAGCTACATTTTATATATAAAGTTTTTGTATGCATACCATATATTCTCATTTCACTGTGAAAATCAATTTCACTCACAATAATCACACATTCCACTACCGCAGGTCTAAATTCTTCAGTTGACGTCATTCCAAGGCGGACCCTAGGCCGAAATCTTATAGAAGAAGAGAAAGTGACAAGAGCTTAAAGCGATTTGTGTGTGGCCTATAAAGTAGTTAATAAGTTGAACGTTTTTAATGTTAATTAGCCTAGGGAATGTGGGGCACCATCCAAAGTAAAAAATTACTTTGGCAATAAATTGAGATTGAAAATTGAATGGATGAAATAAAGGCAGTTCTTCGGAAGGGATATTAATTCTAAGTTTTAACAAAATAAATATATATTGGAGAATCTAATATATTAATATCTTAATTGAGGTAATATAATATGGGGAGAGCTTAAGTTATTTAGGTCCTTTAAATTACAAAATTAAGAATCCTTGCAGTGCGACAATTATGGTGTTTTGAAAACAGGCAACATCATTAATCAATGAATAGAAAATGCACATAATTGGCGGACTTGAAAATTGTGATGATGTTTGTGAGGACAATTATTAAATAGAAGAATTGGCGATTGATAATTGGAACTATGTGGTATGTAGATAAATTAGGGATGATATGCCGATTACAATATATTGAAAATAAGGCGAAATTTATAATATATATATATATATATATATATATATATATATATATATATATATATATATATATATATATATATATATATATAGTGTGTGAGATGAATTAGTTCTAGGGTAAGCGAAAGTTCTATGATAATTAGTTCTGGGGTGAGCGAAATGTAGATGATAATTAGTTCTGGGGTGAGCGAAATGTCTATGATACTGGTTAACGTGAATTTTGGGGTCTTTAATTGTCAAAATACACAGAATTAATTTAAGTTTGACAAAAAGGGAGAAACCAAACTAAGAATTATACTTAAATTTTGACCAACCTGTTAACGCGAGAGCACAATTCAAATTGAACGATGCCTGGATTTTCGTGGGCATGGCGAAATAAAATGTTGCCAGTTGATACATTCCTGATATATATATATATATATATATATATATATATATATATATATATATATATATATATATATATATATATATATATATATATATATATATATATATATATATATATATATATATATATATATATATATATAATAAATTTATATACAAACTTGTAGGGGTGGAACCACTACAAGCTCTCCTGAAGAATAAACTAGACAGCGCCTCTTATGTCTTACTGCAGATATTTGGTCAACTCGTCACTGTAGTTTTCTGGGCGTTACAGTTCATTGAGTATGTTAAGATTTTGCTCTTTATCATAGGTGGGTGCGATAACGAAATAAATGTATCACGATAACCGATAAATCAATAACGATAACCTTATCAGCGATAAACTTTACGACCGATAAGGTGATAATCGATAAATCAATAAATCTAAAATTATAATACAATATTAATTATTGAATATATATAAATATATATATATATATATATATATATATATATATATATATATATATATATATATATATATATATATATATAGCGTTATTTTATAATACAATAGTAAGAATATTTGAATACTGTTTCTTAGTTTCTTACTTGGTGAGGCTCTCCTTGATCTCTTCATAGGTTTTGAGGATCCTCCTCCCAGCTCGGACCTACCTATTTCTGCCTCCAAGGAAGGAGCGGCTCGTCCCTGTGCTAAACTAGAACCAAAAACTGAAATTATCGATTATCGCTAGTTTGGAACCAAAAGTATCGGCGATACCGATGAATCGATAACGCGGAAAAAAATAGCGGAAAACCGATAACCCGATGTCGTTATCGCGATAACACCCACCTATGCTCTTTATGAAATATGAAATTGAAAATGTCTTTACAGTTAGGGAGTTATCAGCTCTTAGCTGAAAGCAGACTTATTTGTTGGTGGAATTTATCTCGATTATATTAATATGTAAAATTTATGGAAACATTTTTGAGATAAACATTGGACTTTTATTTCTTCTTTTTTTCCAGTTTGAGGAAGCTGTTCTTATCCGTCAGAGTGAAGTATTGTCATGCTCCCGCTTCAAAGATGTACATAACTACATCAAGATTGCTGAACATATGGAGAATATCATCAATTAATACGATATCCCCCTGCATAAAATCACGAGCACCGTCACTGATAACGGCTCAATTTTGTTAAATCGTTTAAGGAATTTACAGTCACTGCTACAAATGTGTCCACAGATTCACAACATGGAATCCAGGTAGGTGAAGAGAATCAGGGTGAGCACGAGCTGGAGGATAGTTTCTAAATGAGAAGTGCCTTAGATCAGGAAGAAGACCTTTTGTCTGACCCATGCGGCTTCAGCCTACATGAGAATGTGCGCTGTGCTTGAGGCACATTCAGCCTCGTCGCCACAACTGATGCAAAACAGGCACTGAAAATATCTTCTTTTGCAAATATCAATCATGCTGCGATGGAGAAATGCTCAGCATTATGGAACAAAACCGGTAGTGCAAAATCAATAGAGATTATCAAAACTAGTATCAACTGCTCATTAAAGGTGCCTTGCATTGCACGGTGGAACTCTTTGTTTGATGCATTGTCATTACTTTTAAAACACAAGGACAAATTAGATCAACTCATGACGTCCCTTGAATTTTCAGTGTTCAGAAGTCACGAAATTGAATTTCTTGGGGATTATGTCTCAGTTTTGGCTCCTATTGCAGTGGGAATTGATCGCCTACAGGAAGAACAAAACTGGGTTTTTTTATGGAGAATTACTCCTCTTCTAAGTGCAGTCACTAAGGGTTTTGGAAAGTTCTACCAATCATATTTGACCTTGGCAAATGAAGCGAGCGTTGCAGATGCCATTATTGCATCAACGAGCCATTCATTCTTCAAACTCCGCTTTTTAGATATTAGTATTTCATGGAAAAGTTCAAGCCATTAAGACTCTGTTACTAATATTATGATTCAAGTGATTGTGAATTTAGCAGAGGACCCGAAACTGAATCACCCATTGGTGTATCGAACAGTGACCATTATTTTGGATTTACAAAATCCATTCAAACACGATCAATCACAGATTTAGAATTGTTCAGTTACCTTCAGGATTCAAATAAAACACTTCAAAGTTTAGATAAATATCCAAATATTAAAAAGTTATTTATTAAATACAACACCACCCTTCCGTCGTCAGCTCCTGTGGAACGGCTCTTTTCTTTAGGAGGATTGACCTTATCTCCAAAACGGAGTTCTTTATCTGATGAAACATTTCAGCAACGGATATTACTTAAATATACTTAGATATATAAAGTTAATTTGTAAAAAAAAAAACTACACCATTGATTTTGAAATCATTTTATTGCAAATTTCATGCACTTTCCTATATATATATATATATATATATATATATATATATATATATATATATATATATATATATATATATATATATATATATATATATTAGCAACATGAATAGAACATAGTGAAAATTATGATAATTCAAAATTTTATACATTCGTGGAAATTCTCCGTAGATTTTTAAAGTTGATTTGTGAACAACACGCAAAACTATACCATGTGATTTTAAATATTTGGTAAAAAAAAAACAACGGCGCCTGAGAACTGTTTTATCTTTTTAGCATCATTCGAATATAAATTGAACTAAATTACAAGGCATTCAGAACATCTCTACTATTCACCTAACACCCCCTTTTCCAACTGAGAACAAAACCTATAGTTGACCTTGTCCGAAAAATATATGTTTCAGTCCACCATTAACACAAATTTTAATGGAACTAAAGAAAACTGATTTCAAATGATAACTAAATCATGTGTGAACATCTTTTGCTCTTGAATTGAGTTCGAATGCTTAATTTTTAGTAATTCTATATCCATTTATATGATATCAGGTTTCAAAGGGGCGGGTTCTAAAATACCCCCTGTATCTCAGAAATGGTGCCGTTGTTTATTATAATTTGAGTAGGAATAAAAGGGCTTTTATTGCGATTTAATTTCATATATGATAATCTAACGTTATAATGAGTTGAAAAAATGAATGTGGTATTCCTTTAAGTGTATTTAGTACCCACCGAATTGCGAAGAGAACCTCACAAATATGCGCCCTGTTGGACCTAATAAATCCTGAAATTGGGCAAATGCAGTAATTACTGAAATAATATGTCATGTAATAAGTAATGAGCCAATGTAAAATAGAGGGAAATACTTATATCACAACTGTACATTTATTAAGATAAACATGAGTAAGAGATAAGCATAGGAGCGAACGAATATACTTCCGATCTTATTAGCTCTCCCCCCCCCTACACGCCTAGATTAGGAGAAAAAGAAGTTACGCCCACTGAAGTGGGGGGCCTATAAATAAACAGACTGAAACATTATGAAAGACAGAATCAGATAAATCATTTTTCAGTATAACTTATTTGTCATTTTTTTTATTATTAGCGTCACGAGTCCGTTCCTCATTCTTAAGTCTTGCCACCTTAGCCCCAGCTACCTAACATTAGTGGATAAATTTACAAACAGCCACGTAGGACTCGAACTATTTCACTTGTTTCAATTAAAGTAGACCCAAGCCAAGAATAAAGCCTACTTATCGCCGCTTTCCTTTTGAGTTCCTTCCTTTAACCCCATGATAATCAAGGTATCTTCTGGAACCGAGCCTAGAAGCAGATTATCCGTGAGAAACTTTGGGAGTCAGAGCAAACTCGACTGGAAGATCAAAATTAGGCCAACTACCTACGCCCTTCAAACTGGTCACCACTTTTACTCAACCAAACTGGTGACCACTATCAACCTACGAATAGGTGTCGTCAATACCCCCCAAAATCTTATCAAGGACTCCCTATAACTGGTAATCCCTTCGGGCGGACAACGAAGGTAACATAAAGAGAAATATGGATGCATCGAACATCAACAAGCAGGACAAGGAGAGACGGAGATCGTGAACGCTATCACCATCAAGCCACCCATCTTTAATGAGGCAGCAGTTACAGGTTGGTTAAAGATTATAGAAGCCCTGTTTCACATTTCAAAAGTAAGTAAAGAAGAAACAAAATTATTTCATGTCTTGGTTGCATTACTTCTCGAGAGGTAATGCAGCCAGCAACATCGCGCCCATAATCGCTATCCAGAAGGACCTAAACCTGACCCGGCAAGGCAAGCTTGCTGATGAACTAATGCCCTTTTATAGATCAAAGTGTCTTAATGTTAATAGTGGCTATAGAACATAGTGCCACTTCCTTTTCCGATGTGTGTATTCACGATTTAAATAATAGAAGTGATAATCAGGTAAATAATGTGAAATATACGGGAAGTGCGTGATCAGAGCACGTAGGTGCACACCCTAAAGGAAACTGTTCCAATTTTGTACAGCGTAATAATGAATACAGTGCCAATAGTATACCGATAGGACTGCGGCCTCTTCGCATGAACCAAAGACCTATCATATGCCGTTCCCATTTTTATTTTGGTGAAAGTGTTAAATTCTGCAAGCCCTGGTGAGGTGGCCATAAAGAGGGAAACACGTTCAAATGCAACATTCCTCCAGGCCATCTTCGCCAGCCCCATCGGAAAATTAGTAAGGCATGCCATTGCAAGTGCAACCTTTGCTATGCCGTCTGTTTTCACTGTCGCCGCAAAAGTGAATCAATTAAAATGCGAGTTTCTAATTGATAAGGGGACGAGTGTGCCGATAATCCCGGCTAAATTGGTGCGAACGGGTGAATTACGCGAATCTAGTGTGAACATTACTCCGGCTAATGGCGGAAAAATAAAAGTGCACGGCGAGATACACACGAATATAGTTATCCCTAGTCTTTGCCGGTCATTTAGGTGGTCGTTTATGGTCGAGGATACCATATCGCCTTTATAACGAATTGACTTTCTGGTAAACTTTAATTTCTTGGTAGATTATGCGCGCGGCATTCCTGTCGACAAACAAACTAAGCTCAAATCAGAAGTAAATAAATCCGGGGAGCCTGCGGTAGCACTAATCATTAATGACCTCCAGCATCTACCACCCGTTGAAAGGCCGGATTAGAAAGGTATGAAGCTTTGTACAGCCCCGCGCGCACTAATCCCTCCCCACCATTGCCTAACTCGTAACACACACAATTGTGACCGACAGTGAAGCTAGCCTTTAACCTCCAGAATGCAAGCTGCACAGTCCAACGACACATGGATCACCTGTTTCAGGAATTAGGGTTGGTTTATGTATATATAGACGACTTGCTGATATTTTCGGACAATTTGGACGACCATTTGGATCATTTAGATCAAGTTTTCAGAATCCTGGACGAGAACGGTCTACGGATATCCATGGAAAAAATGCGAACTAGCGAAGGAGGAAATTGATTTTCTAGGGCATCACATTTTGGCTGCAGGAATTTGCCCACCGGCCAAGAAAATTAAAGAAATTGGGAACATGCCGTTACCGAGAGATTACACGGAACTACGAAGATACTTGGGCATGTTGAGATACTACTGGAGGATAATTCCCAATTTCGCCGCAATTGCAGCTCCATTAACAGTTCTTGCACGCCTGCAACGCAAGTCTCGTGAGCTCGAATGGAACGATGATGCACTAGAAGCATTCGATAGTGCTAAATCGACTTGTATCAACCCTGTCAAGCTCTGTCCCCCGCGCCCAATGATTCGCGCCATCATTTGGTGACGGATTGCTCTCAATACGTGGCAGGTGCTTACCTTCAACAGATAGTAAATGGATCGCCGCGACCAGTGGCATTCTTTTCAAGCAAGCTAAGCCGGACACAACAAACATACTTCACTTACAACATAGAGCTCTTAGCGGCGTATATTGGTATAAAGCACTTCATACTCATGAGTGAGGGTCACCATGTTACTCTATGCACATACCACAAACCGCTAGTATCTGCCTTTTCATCACCCTTGTGTGTCAAAACGGACAGGCAGCAACGCCATTGGATGGCTATTTTGAAATACATCAGCGATATAACCTACGTGGGTGGTCAGGACAAATTGACTAATTTGATCTCCGAGCTTTGGCGAGAGCGCAGGATAATGACGAAGAAACAGGAGTACTTCGCTCACGATTAAAATCTTTCCCTTTTCCCGGAGAAGCTCAACAAATGTGTGAAGTACATCTAGATACCCACTACCGCTCGTCCCTACAGCGTGCAGAAGGACTATCTTCAGTCAGTTGCACAATTTGTCACACACTTGGATCAATGCACCCTTCGTCCAATTATGTCTCGATACTTCTGGCCTGATATGGACAGGGCATTTGCTCATGGACACGGGAGTGCATCTCATGTCAATCCTCCAAAATCGATTGCCACGCGATATCTCCAATCCTGCCAATTAATATTACATCGTCAATATTCAAACCGTGGCCATTGCTATCGTTGGACCACTTCCACCGTGGAAAATCTTACCCGTTGCACAATCAGTATCTACTACCGTGCATTGACGGGCTACAAGATGGATTGAAGCGTTACCGATTCCGGACATAACTGCTGCAACGTTTGCGTTGGCCTTCCTAGACGGATGGATTTCAAGATTTGGAACCCCACTATACGTGGTAACCTACAAAGCAGCCCAATTCGATTCCGAATTATTCAAGGAATTATCAGCCCGCGTTGGTTTTCATCGTCTCCGCACCACGGCGTACCACTCATCCACGAACAGGATGGCGGAAAGAGCACACAGAACTTTGAAGTGCTCCATAATGGCCAGTCGGCAAGGTTGGCTGATGGCCCTTACGATTATCCTCTTGGGCATTCGCTCCTTGCCTAATGACTCGGGGTTTTCACCTTTCACAGCAGTCACAGGGACTACACTACTGTGTCAGAACCCCTTAGTTTCATCTTCATCGTCGGAAACCGATTCGAAATTCATTAAGGAATTAGCCACAACCATGACAGAAGTCGATTTCACAGGGGCATCCGAAGTACACCTGCACTCGGTGCCAAAGCCTTTCGTACCCAAGATCCTCGTGGGGCAACGCATCTGTGGGTTCAAATAGATCGTATTCGCAAACCAATAGAAGTGCCATATGCGGCCCTTTCACGGTGGTCGAGCGCAACAAGGTCTACAAATTGGAGTTCCCTGATGGCAAACGGGACACTGTCTCAGTGGACAGGCTGAAACCGACAAAGCTTCATTCCTCTTATAGTGGTAATGTCCTGAGTAATTAGCGAAATCCGAAGACTCATGCAAGAGATAGGAGAATGAACTTTTTCACTTCACCAGAAACCCGTCATTCTTCTATTTTTTAATCCGATTATGGTAATTTCATTTCTCCGGTCTATTATAATAAAAGAGAAAGGCAAATTGTCTGCACGCCTGATATTTTGTACATAATAACTCTCTTGCGAACCAAAGTTATATGTCGTGTATTATAATTGTAACATATAGTATATTTATATACTATAATCATAAGGACTAGTTAAAAGATCCCGAATTGTTAGGTAAATATATATGCATATATGAATATCAAGGCCAAAAAAGAGTATAGCGTTATTGTTGCAACAAATGGTTTACCCCGAGTCGATATATTTTAGGTCTTCATGTATATTATTCCGTAACTTGAGGGAGAGTTTTGTGGCACCCAAATTGCAAGGTGGAGTAGATTCAACGACGGACCACACAAATGCGCACCTAGTTGGACTTATTAAATCCTGGTTTGGGCACACGCAGTAATTACTGAAATAATATGCCATGCAATAAGTAATGAACCAATGTAAAATAGAGGGAAATACTTACATATATACGAGCTGTACACTTATTAAGAGAAACATGAGTAGGATGTAAGCAAGCGAATAGCTGGAGTTTCTTACGCGGTCACACAAACATACACACACAAGAAAACAGCTTCAAGACGAAAAGATATCAATGCTACGAGTAGGTAACAGGGAAAAGCCACACAAATATAAGGCGGTATGGGCTTTGACCGCTTAAGTTGTCGTATATCTGTGCAACAACAAAAATAAACGGGGCTATTGATAGGGTTTGTCAGCCTGGCTGAGGAAAAATGTGTATAGCTACATTAAAAGCGCACACACCTCTTTAGACTCCGCCCAACAGTCAACAAAGGAACGATCGAACATGATTCTGATATTATTAGCTCCACCCCGCGCCTAGATTAGGAGAAAAAGAAGTTACGCCCCTGAAGTAGGGGGAAAGGCCTATAAATAAACGGACTGAAACATTATGAAGGACAGAATCAGATAAATATTTTTTTCGGTATAACTTATTTGCCATTTTTTATTATTAGCGTCACGAGTCCGTTCATCGTCCTTAGGTCTTGCCGCCTTAGCCCCAGCTACCTAACATTAGTGGAAAAATTTACACACAGCCGTGTAGGACTCGAACTATTTCGTTTGCTTCAATTAAGGTAGACCCAAGCCAAGAATAGAGCCTACTTATCGCCTGCTTTCCTATCGAGTCCCTTCTTTTAACCCCGGGATAATCAAGGTACCTTCTGCAACCCAGCCTAGAAGAAGATTCTCCGTGAAAAACTTTGGGAGTCAGAGCAAACTCGACAGGAAAATCAAAATTAGGCCTACTACTTACTCCCTTCAAACTGGTAACCACTTTTATTCAACCAAACTGGTGACCACCATCAACCTACGGATAGGTGACGTCTATACCCCCTATAAACTTCTTCGACGACACCCCTATAAATACAGGGCAGGATCCAATTGAGTACCTGTCTACTTTGGCTACAGAAGCGACCGCTCAGGGTTGCCATATTACTTAGGAATTTAAGTAAAAGGCAAGAGAAATTTTCATTTCGAATTTATCTGAGATTCTTTAATATCATAGCATAGAAGTATTAATAAAAATCTAAAGGTAATAATTTGCAGGTTTAGGTTATACTTATATTATTGTATTTGAAAAAAAAAGGAAACCTACTAATTCAGGTAAGGGGGGTACAAGCTGAAGTTACATAATTTTCTAGGGGGAAGGGTCTACGGATGTGTTTATAGGAGGTAGCCAGGGCCAGGGGTAGACTAAGGTAAGCCTCTTCAAGAGTGGTGTGATTACCAAGGGGTGATTTGTCACCGAAGTTTGGTACCACTCTTGAAGCATCCAAATGGGCTTCTTAATTCGGCTGGGCAGCTGATTGGTTTGCTTCTTCAGTGAATGCCTTGTATTTACAAGACTATGACTCCCAAAATAGAAAGCTCTGGCTGGGTAAATGGTGATCGGAGATTTCCTCAAAGGTAAAATGAATCTTAGAGCTAGATTTAATATTCTTTATTCGGCGGGAGCTTTGTAATCGTCTCAGATGACTTTTCTTGACAAAAGAATTCATCCTTAAATGCAGTTCATCTCTCGTTTTACATAACAGCTCGAATACATGAATGCGGTATTTTACGAACCACATATAAAAAAATATATATTTAATCGGTTCCCATAACATAAAATTTGTTCTATCAACTTAATTTAACACATTTTATTAATTCTTTCATAACTATCAAGTCTTACAATTGCTATTAAATAATATAAGGAATTAATACACTTTCATAAAAATCAAGACGAAGGAATGAAGCATATTTGAGGCCTTCAAACAAACAGGGTTCATATAGGACCGCTTAATACATTAAATATAAATTGAAAATACTAACACATCTCACTTTATTTAATTTAATTATTTTACAAGGTTTTACATATTTATTCAATCTTTCAATTGTTGGATTGAGGATCGTAAGCAATTTAAAGATTGAATAAGTTTGATTTAATATGTTCCTTCGATAGGATTGAGATCAATTATAGAATGTTTTTCAAATTTAAAAATAGAAGTTTTTAGAGATTAATTTATAGTACATTGTTTTGATTTTAATCACAAATATATGCCTATTACAATAGCAAAGGAAATCTATTTCATAGTCATAGTAAAATTGTTTCTATTTTAATTAGAGATCTCATGTTACAAACATATAATCTTTTGATTATTATATTTGTGCCCCGTTGTATGGTTGCCAGATATACCAATTTGTCCTATTTCCAAAAGCTCAGAAACACATATTCTATTTTATCGTCAACTCAACTCGATTTATATTAAATATATTGAGGAAATAAGATTTAAAGTATGATCTATAGACTTTTACATGAATTATATATATATATATATATATATATATATATATATATATATATATATATATATATATATATTAACTCAATATTACTAAATTCCAGTGTTTCGTTTATTTTTAAAGTTCATTCTTAAGGTTCATTTATGTTAATTAAGAAAAATTATTTAGTTACTCATGCAAAGTGTAACTTTGTTAAGTAAAATGAGAAACATGAAATATTTTAACTGGCGTTTAAATTATGTAACATTAGTAGATATCTAGATTTTACGTTGATGCTATTCGCTTGGTTAATTTCAATTTGTTACATTCTTGGTCGGGCATTGAAATTTAAGAAGAGATGATTTAGCATTAGCAAAAATTGGCATGATATCTCCTCGCCTATTTAAATGATCTGGGCAGTAGTCTTTTCAGCACCCTCCTATGGCAAAAATTCCGTCTTTCGACCCGACGTCCATTTTAGGACTTTTACAAGATAGTGAAACCTCAGGGGACCAGCGCTCCCTTGAGAGCACTCTTCAGATTACCCTTCGTCGAATGTTTTTTTTATGGTTCAACATGTGAAACCATTATAAAATTTTATAAAACTACTAAATGCTCATTTTTTAGGTACTTTTTAGTCATATTCGATTCTATAACGTGTTTCTCACACACCGGACCTCGCTCCGAGAAAACCGAGGTTTTTAAAGCATTATAAATAAATAAATCTTTCGTACAAATATCTTATAATTATATACACAAATATATTTCACGTTACTCTGATGTTCTTAGTAACGTTCCGACGCATGAGCTGCAACTCTTCACTACGAACAAACATTTATTTGAGTGTTCGCATGTATGAGCTGCATTTCCTTCTTGCGAAAAAAAACTCTTATTACTATTTTTCCCGGGTGTATGCAACACACCTTTAACTAACCGAAGATTAGAAAATGGAACCAAATTAAATTTAAGGTTAAGAATGATTATATGCGCTATTTTGCTTTACACGAAAAAATATTCAGAAATAAAAGTACGAAGGATCTTTAGCAAATGTTACTCGTCGACCGGAACGAGTATATACGCTTGCTTTTCTACCATTTTCTTGAGGATCTAGGACGGATCCCACGTTACTGTAATTATTATCACTACTCTGTTAATTCTCTATTCTGTTCCGTTGCATTTAAAATTACAGGCCTATTTACAATCGATCGACTATTTGTTAGTTGCGAACAATTTCTTCTCTGTTATTAAAAATCTTTGGCAATTTTGCCGGTTGTACTGCAGATGTTCAAAGTTTTTAGTAGTAGATATATAGTGGGGGAGATAGTTTGGTGAAAACACACCGTTGATATTTTGCCCTGGTGATTGGGCCATCTCTTGCATTATTTTGTTTATTTTTTTCACTCTTTTGAATCTTAATGCTTTGACAATTCTTGCTTTTTTATATACTCTTTATATATATATATATATATATATATATATATATATATATATATATATATATATATATATATATATATTATTTTTATTATTAAACTTTTGTATACAAGCATGTATATACGTTTTTTTATTTATACATCTATATTTATTCTAAAGTTTATACTTTCATACAAATTTGAAATATATTCATTCTAACTTTAAACTTTCAATCAATTTTTAACATATATTTGATGTAACTTTAAACTTCCATACAGGCATCGCGTAATTTCTTGGGTACAAACGATTTCGGTACCGAGTGCTGATGTCCTTTATAGGTTTGTGTAAAATCAATTTATGAAATGGTTTTTGCTCATTCATTGATGAATTTGGAGTCGGCTTTCGAAAATGAGGATGAGACTAAGGGTTTTGGATAAAGAGGGTTTGTCCCTGTGAGTGCAGTAAACGGTGAATACTCCGAATCATTAGGCAGGGATCGGATGACCAGAAGAACAACTGGAAAAGCCATTAACTATTCTTGCCGACGAGCTATTATAGAGCTCTTCAGAGTTCTATGTGACCTTTCTACTATCCCGTTTGTGGTAGGTCGGTACGCCGTGGTTCGCATGCGATGAACACCAACGAAGGCTGATAACTCCTTGAAGAGTTCGGATTCAAATTGAGCTCCTCTGTCAGTTATTACATATATGTGGTGTTTGAACCACGTTATAGAATTGTATTTGACTAAAAAGTAACTCATAGATGAGCATTTTGTAGTCTTATGAAAATCTATAATCCTTGAATCTGATTAATCATTTTTTTTAACGTTTAATCCCTTAATTATGTCAGTCCAAATGCCTGTAACAGTTATGACGAAATTAATAATGGCAGACATCTGAGGTAGGTTCCCACACAGGACGATGGACGGGAGCAATTAGATATTTAAGTCCTGATTCAATTATTAATTCTCCGAAAAAAATGTTGTGTTATCTCTTTCTTAAGTGTGAATAAACATTCACCGTTAGACTCTCCGTTAGGCTGTTATATTTGGTCGGCGGGGCTTACAGTCCCTTACCAAGCGAAGGCGTTTTTCAGACCTCCGAAACCGTTACCTCCTTTACCGGGTAGCGGGAAGTAAATAGCCAATGTACTTCGTCCAAGAATTCCGAGCAACCAAAAATGAAAAACTTTTACCTTACTTTACTTTATTATCAGAAAGATGAAAGGTTAGGGCATCCCCCCCTTCCCGATACATTTTCGGGGGTTGGAGTGCAAGTGAAAAGGAAGGAAGGAAAATTTGATGAAAGTTAAATACAGTATGAGATATAAATTTGGCCAGAGGTCGGACTAGTCAACTCTTTACAAAAATAACTATCACATTTTTTTTTATAAATATTAAATTGATTATTTTATATTTTAATATTTGCACAATGTTAATTTACACTACTATGTTTTGATAAATCTCACTTCACTTAGTTTTACTGTTAACAATATATTTCTTCTAAACTCGCATTTAGTCATCGCTTTTATAAATTGTTACTGTTAATTTACATTAAGTTATTTAGAAAAAAAATATGTATAAATTATATGCTTTAATTATAATATTAACTATTCCCCTTTATTTTTTTATAAAAACTAAATTTTTACTATCTTAGCAACTTTTTTTGCCACCACTGATGATTTTTCTTTTTAAGACTAACTCTTATGACACTCTAAATTGATATATTAATGATTTTATTCACTGTTAGACTTCTTGTTTTTAATTTGATCTTTAACAATTTTATTCACTGTTAGACACTTTTGTAACTCTTTTGGTTATTTCACTATGTCGGGGGATTCTAGGCGTATCTTTGTCCATTGCAAATTGTCTTGTATCCGGTCATGTTGAGGACGCGGACACATGTATAAGGAATGAAGATTGCGTTATCCCACAAGAGATCCCTAACTTCCTTTACATAGTACGGTACTTCAAACGTCCACTTGTATCTCCCTTTTCGTATGCCCTCGACTAGAAGCCAAGGGTTACCAGTAGGGGTACGCAGACCAGTGTTCTATATACCTTGAGGGACAGCTCTTTTCCGGCAAAGAAGAAGCCTTATTCAAGGACTTCCTTTTCCTCGCTAAGAGGGACTCCTTGGAACAATGTGAACTTAGCTTCCTCTGCTTCCATTGTTTTCTCTTCTTCCCCTCTTTCTCCCTCCCTCGTTGGAGATCTTGTTTTTCGTCTTCTTCTTGTAAGTTTTTCTTTTTCTTCTTTCCTCTTTGTTTCTTTTTCTTCTCAGGGTTTAACTCGGGGCTCTTGTTAGTGGAAGTTTCCTCATCTACAGACGCCTATTTTTCTGTTTGAGCTTGTTCATTTTCCTTTTCTGTTTGAACCTTTTCCTCTGCATAAGAAAGGTCAGTTAGTTATATCTTTAGAACGTATTGTTAGGCGGGGTTAGGTGGGAACCACAGCTTCCTGTTTATCCCGTTCTTCTACAGGAGGCGGTTCAATTCCTTCGCAAAAGTACCGGGGTGTGCCAGGTTTTCCAAGTGGCAAACTATGACCATGGTCATTATATATTTGCCCTCGCTTGGCATCACTAGCTTTGATGCCATAATTCCGTAGTTGTTCCGTGCAGCTGTTGCTTTCCCGAATGACTTTGCCTTTCCCTCCTTTTCCAGTTTCGACTGTTCCCTCTTTGCCCAGATCGTTTCCTTGCGGATGGGACACTTCATGGCCAGCGCTCTGTGGCCCCCTCCGCAGTTGATACATTTTAGCTTTTCAGCCATATATTGTTTCCACTCGTGGTCGGACTGGACGCAGTTGTAGCGTGTGACTTCGGTTACTTTACAATCTCGCGTCTGGTGCTGGTCGATGGCATAGGATTTGAAGCAGCAGTCTACGCGAACGTATTCTTTTGCCTCTATCTGCTCTTGAACCACGCGCAAATAAAAGACTAGGATTCCCTACTTCTTGGCCTTGTCCGCCATCTCGGTGCTCTCGAAGACGAGCTTGAATATACTGTTACCTTTTTCATAACTTCTCGACCTTAGTTAATCTCGCCCACCTCTGCTGCCTCGTTAGCTCTTCCTTGACTTTTTCGCAGGAATTCTCTGTGAAGGGGTCTGAGGATCAGGGTTCGGCGGACGAGGATCTCTTGTGGTATTGACCCTTCAAGCCTAATTTTCTGAAGTTCCTTCTTGGCCTTTTAAGAGACGAGCAGCTCCACGTTCTCCATTGAGTGACAAATAGAGGCGTTTCCATTAGGCACCTCTTATGAAACTCATGATGAGGATGTTGATTTTACCCTTGTTGGGCCTCTCTTCTGTCCGTGTGAGGAGAGAAGTCCAAATGAATTTGAGTAACGCTTATGTTTGAAAATCAGTGAACGTAAACTTTCCCTTAAAATTTGTCGTAGCACTGATTGGTCAATTTTGGCTAATACTTCAGATTAGTGGCGCACGGTAGGTGGCGCTGTTAGTAGGTATAGCAATGCCTCTGGGCATTCCTATAATAAAAACCTGGGAAACCTAAATATATATATATATATATATATATATATATATATATATATATATATATATATATATATATATATATATATCAATCATCATTTATTATGTATAAAATTCAATTCTTTTGTCATTTAAATAATTCATGCAATCCTTTAACTGTTAATTTAATCATTCAATTATTTTCCTTTAACTTGTCAATTTAATCATTTAATTATTTTACTTTAACTGTTAATTTAATCATTCATTTATTTTACTCTAACTTTGTTAATTTAATCTTCCAAATTAATTTACTTCAACTTTTGTAAGTCAAATCATTTTTTGTTAAACTAAATAATTAATTAATTCATTTATTTTCTTGTCAATTCAATTAACGTATACTGTTCCAAACAACATCTCTTACATTTCACACACAAACGAACAAACACACGTTCCCAGCTCGACCAAATAAGCACGCGAATTGTCCCACTTCACTCACCGCTTTCGTCGTATAAAGGTCTGTAACCATTCTTTCTACAATTATTCATTTACCTCCAAACAAATCATACTGAGTTAATTCCACTCTCACATTATTTGCAAACGACAATACGAGAGTAAATCCTAATTATATTTGCTTCTCATTGAAGCCCCCAATTTACAGTCCATTATAGATACTTTAAAATACTCAAAATTACGACACTATATTACTTACAACTCAATATTATTTACTATATTAAAGATAATCTATTATCCTCTATATTATTATTTACTCTATTATTCACTCTATATTGTTTCACCATATTTACTTAACCTTCTTATCTCTGTACATTCGTTGGATTATATAAATATATTTATATTTGTGTAATTGTCTTTCTTAACGCCCAAGTCATTATTCCAAAATTTATTTCGCTGTCGCCTTTAGGCCTAAAGCTAACGGCAGACATCTTTGACCAAACAAATTTATGGTTATGGTTTTCGAAACGCTATTTAGGCTGATTTATTAACCGAAGAAAAATCACATTGATAACCATACACTATGGTAGGCTACAATTTTGGACTACAATATATGTCTTATGGCGTCAGGCGGTAGCTTCAAATGTGACCAATCACGGCGTTATATATTTTTTTTTGTTTGGGGGGTTTGTAACCTTTATTCTGTATTATTTACTAAATATCTGCGCCTCTGCTCGTTTATAGTTTTTTTTCTAAGTTAGGTAAGGTTTCTTGATGTCTTTTATTGTTTTTTCCTATTTATTTTCTTTTTGTATTTTTTGTTTCGCTGCGAACGATAATAGCTTTTAACTGGCAACGTCGTAGCTATAAATATGACCCGCTGCGCAAATGTTTCTGTTTTCTCCTGGTTTCTTCGTGCTCTAATTGTGCTTCTTCGTTGTTCGAATTCGGTTTTATTTTGCATGACCGTGAAAAACTTTTAGATTTTTTAGAGGCGCATAAACTAATCGATAAAACTATAAAATGCCCGAAATGAAGTGCGAATTTAAATTTTTCAGAAAATTTAATGTTTCGTTGAGATAAAATATATGTAAACGAAAACAGTAAGCGACAGCAGTGCCGTTTCAAACAATCAACCCGTAGGGGTACATTTTTCGCAGGTTCCCATTTAAGTTTAAAAGACATTGTTCAAATTTCATATATTTTCGTAATTAATCGTTTTACGTAAGTAAGTATTATTTGTTATTTGGTTACTACGTGTTTTTCTGCCTGTAAAAAGCTGTTGTCGTTCGCAGCAAAACAAAAAATACGAAAAATAAAATAGGAAAAAACAGTAAATTCAAGGGGACTGCTCGTGGGGGAGATATCACTGTGGGGGGGACCACCCTAGGATGATCCTGAGTTTTAATCAATTAGGGGGCCTGGGGGCATAGCCTCCCAGTATATACTCATATACAAAAAAATATAACACCGTGATTGGTCACATCTGACGCTACCGCCTGACGTCATAAGACATATATTGTAACCCAAAATTGTAGCTTTATGAACAGCGCCCCTAAACTCAAGTGTTGCCCAAATTTGTATTTTGTAATGGAGAATCAGCTAACGTAACGCATATGTCTGAAAGAATACATTAACGTAAACTTTCCCTTAAAATTTGTTTTAACGCTGATTCGTCAATTTTGTACTGGAGAATCACCTAACATAACGCTTATGTGTAAAAGAATAAATTAACGTAAACTTGTCCTTAAAAATCTGCTTAACACTGATTAGTTAATCTTTTTATCACTTATGTTTTAGTAGAAAGACTATATATAGAGTAGCATTTTGTTAAAAGGACAATCACCAAGTGTTATTTTATGTTCTTACCTTAAAGACAAGTCCACGTTCCCGCCGAATAAAGACGTTTGAATCTAGCTCTAAAATTCCTTTTACCTTTTAAGGAAGCTACGATCACCAATTTACCCAGCTCACTAAACAAGGAGAGACCCTTGTCTACTTTGAAGTCGCAGCCTTGTAAATACAACTCAGTTAAAAAGAGGAATTTGCATTGACAACGATACTTCATATATATAAAGGAACGCCAAACCGGGAGATCCAACCGTTTAAGAAGGCTAAAGTGACCGTTGCAGCATTAATGTCTGGAATTGATAACGCTTCAATCCATCTTGTAGCTCTGTCTATGCATGACAACAGGTAACGGTTATGAGACGGATAGGAATGCTCAGGCAGTGTGCACGGCGGTAGCAGACCAACAATACCAATGTGTACCGTTTCAAATCTGGAAGTGGGCATACTAATAGGTAAATTCTGGTAACCTGAGGTGGCGATTAACTTTAGCTGCTTGACATGAGAGTCATTCTCACGTCCAGGAACGTATCTCTCTGTCCATATTAGGCCAGAAATACCTCGTTTTTACTAATCGAAGTGACGTTTTAATCCCTGGATTGGATATATTATGTTGTTGTTTGAAAATGGACATTCTGCAGGCTAAAGAAACAACAGTCGTGAGTATTTTGATCTCATTTTACACCAAAGTTGAGTATTCCCGGGAAAGGGAAATGATTGAAACGATTTCACTTCTTCATCTTGTCTCTGTGCTGTTGCCACAGAACGAAGGTCACCGAGTCTATCTGAACTCGTTTGACATTCCGAGATAGGCAATCAGCAACTACATTGTCTTCACCACGTACGTCGGTTATGTCATTGACATATTCTAAAATCACCGTCCAGTTACGTTATTGTCTGTCCCTTTTTGCACGTAACGAGAAAGAAAGGGCAGAAACTAACGGTTTGTGGTATGTACACAAGGTCACTTGTCGACCTTCGATCATGTGTCTGAAGTGGATCACAGCAAGATACGCAGCCAGAAGTCATCTGTCATAAGTGGAGCATGCTTGGTATGTTGTGCTCAACTTGCTGGAGAAAAATGCCACTGGCTAGGGAGACCCATTCACCATTTGATGAAACGCAGCACTAATTGCGAATTAGGAACTATCTGTCACTAATTGGTGCGGTGAATCATTAAGTTACGGGCTTCCTTGGTAGAATTAAACGCATCATTCCAGATAAGCTCTCGAGCCTTAGGGTGTAGTCGTACAAGTTCAGTTAAAGGAGCTGTAATTGCAGCAAAATTAGGCATCATCCATCTGTAATAGCCTAACATGCTCAAATATAGACGAAGTCCCTTATAATGCGTCGGTAAGTGCATTTCGCTGATCTCTAAGACCTTCCTCGCTGGATGACATATACCTGCAGCTGAGACATGGTGGCCTAAGAAATCAATTTTCTCCTTTATAAATTCGCACTTTTCCATCGAAATTCGCAGATTGTTCTCTGCTATCTTAAAGACTTGGTCTAGATGTTCAATGTATTCATTTATATTCTCGGAGAAGAATAAAATGTCGTCGATATAGACGAAAATGAATTCCAAACCATGGAATAAATTGTCCATATGGCGTTGAAACGCGCAACTTGCATTTTTAAGACCAAACGGCAACCTAAAAAAAAACCAGAGGCCAAAGAGAATTGAGACGGCAGTATTGTTTTCAATGTCTGCTTGATTCATCGGAATCTGGTGGTATCCTCGAACTAAATCTAGTCGGGAGAAAACTGTATTCCCGTGGAGATGGTCAAGCATGCTCTGTATTCTTGGCAGAGGATAAGGGTCTGATTTTGTTATTGCGCCCATGGATCGAGAATCACCCACAGCTCGATATTCTTTTGGGGTCTTCTTTTGCAACATATGCATGGCTGAAGCCCATGGTGACTTTGATGGGCGCACCACACCTTCTTTCAACAGAGCCTCAAATATTGCTTTGGCAATTTGTAATTTCTCCATTGAAAGTGGTTTTGGTCGGGTGAACGTTGGTGGAGCGCTACCAGTCTCGAAGGTACGTACAAAATAGTTAAGCAAGGGAGAGCTTGTAGTGTACAATTACTGCACACACAACACAAAAAAAAGAGAGAGAGAAGGACAAATACACATTTTGCCAGGTCGAAGTATCAAAGATGGAATGGTAAGAGCAGTAAAATAAGGTCGTTTGGAGACAGTTTGTGAACCAGCGGAATCTGATTAGAACGTATAGATTGAAACCCGACCACAATTTAAGGCTATCGCACCCGAGTGTGAGAGCAGATGGGCAAACAGAGTAATTAAAGCTGTCTGGAATGGGGAACAGAATCGGCGACGAAAGATGTTTCACCTTAATGTAAAATTTGATAAGGTCATCTTGTAGCTTTAAGCAAACGGAGTCTCTGTGATACCCTCGCAGGGGAGAGACCCCCAAATTAAGATACGAAGTGGAGAATTTCAGTCACTCACAAGCTAGACTCCAACCAATCACAGGCTCCGCTGGACTGATATGTAGCTAAGCACTGCCTCAGCGACCCAAGGAAGGCGAAGCTACACGTCGCATCCAAAATGCTGCCTGGTATAAATAGGAGAACATTTCATTCTAATGATGATTATTGACACATTATTGATTGATTCATTTAGTTATTCATTGATTAATTATTAGACTCTTAATTCACCGCTCTGCGAATCTCCATTATTCTTGCTCTTGCTATTATAACTCGATTTAACATATTCCGTTGCGTAAAATAAATCTTTACCGTAAGTGTAAACATTTCAAAGTGGTAATAAAATACAAGTGTTTAATTCCTTCACAAAAGAGCCTTTAACTTATAAGCTTTGATCGGTTAATGCACCTCAGACCATACGTCAAAAATTCGGTAAGCAAGCCACTTTACCAAACTCTTATAGGATCTCCTTGCAAGCAAAACAAGGCCTACTTACGCCGACCCTATAAACTAACATCTACAAACTTTGGGTTGTATATAGATTCGTATTTACGTAACAATGCCCTGCAATTGATTGGGGGATGGGAGAGGTCATGCAAAAATTACCAAAAAAGGTGTTACATAATTTTTGAATGGCCCATAGTGTGAATTTTCTTGATAGGTCTTTAAATACCCTATTAGGTTAAGAAACTGTTCTCCAAATAAACTTTTACATTCTATAATTCTTAGTTTCTCAGAAGTGAATAACCCTCGCAGACAAAGATATTTTTTTTAAGAACTTGTATTTCTTTGTAACAACCCCACCAACCCTGTATCATACCTAAGTCAAATGTTTATTCTCCGATTAATATGATGAACGTACTAAATTATTGAGTGCTCTTTTATCTTGCTTGGCCTTTAAAATGTACAGCTGTAAAACTAGAGCCTCAACTTAGGCATTTAATATTTGCAGTCTTTTTTTTTAATATGACAGCTTATGGTTATATGAGTTCGTTGATAAGTAAGTGTTATAGGCTAAATCACCTAGGCCTACTGATATAAACTTATCGTTCAATTACTGATGTTGACCGTAGCTCATCTTGTATACTTCAACCAAACTATTCCTTTCAATAAATTGTCATTCCCGATACAAAGGGTGGCTTAACAACCTGTAACATTTTTAGAGTTTGCTACTCTCGGGGGGCAGGGGGGGGGGGGAAATATTCGACGAAGAACATAAGAAAAGAAGGAGACTGCAAAAGACCATTCATGGCCTACACTTGGCAGCTCCTGTTCCAGTCAACACACAAAAAATTTCTTACCAGAGAAAAGTCATCAACATTGTCACCCTTTACAGGAGTTCGTCAGATCTAATCTACAATATATATAAAATGCATCCAGAGGATTATGTCCATTCATGCAACCGCAAAATATAATCTCCCCACTCCTTAGAAAAATATATACAAATGTACATAAAAAAAGTCAGTCCCATCTAGCAGCTTCATCCAATCTAATCTATTCTTAAAACTACCCAGAGAGGAGGCTTCTATCACATGCCTAGTGAGCCTATTCCATTCATCTACCACGCGATTTGTAAACCAATTCCTCCCAATCTTCCTAAACCTATACTTATCAAGCTTAAACCCATTGCTACGTGTCCTGTCATGTTCACTAAGTATAAGAACCTTACCCAGATCCCCTTTATTATATCCTTTTACCCATTTGAAGACTTCAATCAATTCCCCTCTGACTCTTCTCCTTTCCAATGTATGTAGATTTAGTTTTCTGAGCCTTTCACCATAGGGTAAGTTCCTTAGCCCACCAATCATCTTTGTCATCCTTCTCTGCACAGACTCAAGCAAATCAATATCCTTCCTATAATATGGTGACCAAAATTGTACTGCATAGTCTAGATGAGGCCTAACTAGCGCCAGATACAGTTTTAGAATGACTTCAGCACTCTTATTGCTTACACTCCTCCTAATGAATCCCAATATCCTATTAGCTTTATTCTTAGCATCTAGGCATTGCTTTCTAGGACGAAGGTCTGAACTTACCAAAATACCCAAGTCCCTCTCACAATCGGTCCTCCCTAAAATTCCCCCTTTTAATTTATAACTATTCAATGGATTACTTCTACCTATACTAAGTACACTACATTTGTCTATGTTAAACTTTATTTGACATTTCTTGGCCCAATTGGACAGAATGGTCAATTCCTCCTGCATTACATCAGCATCAGCCCTAATGGCCCTACCTAGCTTAGTATCATCAGCAAATTTACTCAGGTCACTACTTATACCTATGTCAAGATCATTAATATAAATTAAGAATAGCAAGGGACCCAAAACAGATCCTTGCGGAACTCCACTGCTAACACACCCCCACTCAGATTTAACTCCATCTATATTAACTCTTTGCTGTCTGTCACCAAGCCATTGCTGAATCCACCTAAATATACTGCCATCGATCCTGTGTGCTTTAACTTTGCTCAGAAGCCGTAAGTGTGGCACTTGATCAAAAGCCTTACTAAAGTCCAAGTATAAAATATCATAGTTTTCATCCTTATCTGCTGCTTCATACACCTTACTATAAAAAGACAGCAAATTAGTCAGGCAGGATTTACCCTTACTAAAGCCATGCTGTGATTCTTTTATCAGCTTATGCTTATCCAAGTGATCTCTAATATTCCTTGCTATAATAGATTCCATCATTTTCCCTACTACTGATGTCAAACTTACTGGTCTGTAATTAGACATATTTGTTTTATCCCCTTTCTTAAATATAGGTATCACATTGGCTTTCTTCCATGCCACTGGCACAATGCCACTCTCCAATGATTTTCTAAAGATGCGTGCTAGGGGCTCACTTAACACATCCTTACATTCTTTCAAAATTCTAGGAAAGACCTCATCAGGACCGGGTGCTTTACTACTTTTGATTTTATCAATTTCCTTTGTCACTATCTCCTTTGTGATCAAGATATCCTTTAATTTCTCTTCATCACTACCCCGAAAGATCATTGACACCTCAGGTATATTTAGAGTATCCTCCTGTGTAAATACTGAGAGAAAAAAGTCATTTAGCATTCCAGCCATTGAGTCCCTATCACTCACTAATTCTCCATTGGAATCTATAAGTGGGCCTATTTTATCTCTAACCTTAGTTTTGTATAATTGATAAAAACTTTTAGGATCTTCCTTTGCCCTATTTGCCACTTTAATTTCATAATTTCTCCTTGCTACTCTAACTAACTTTTTAACATCTCTTGCTAGTTCATTATATCTCTGCCTTAAGTGATCCTCTCCATTTTTTATTTTCCTATAAATGCCCTTTTTAATGCCAATATAATGCTTAATTTTATCTGTCATCCATTTTGGGTCATTATTTTTAGTCCTAATCTCCTTATATGGAATGTTAATCATCTGACCTGTAATTAATTGCTCAATTATTCTTTCTTACTCCTCTTCAATTGTAATCTCTTCCTCCTGGTGATTATTGTCTCCACTAACTGATATCATTGAATCTATTCCTGATTTGATTTCATTGCCTGGTTTCTGTACAACTGCCTCCAGGTAAGTCCTTAGTCCATTATAATTTGCTCTTCTAAAGTCAGGAATTTTAACATTGTTCATGCTACTATCAATACCATTGCATTTCATCTTGAATCTAATTTCACAATGGTCACTATTACCCAAATTTCCTCCAATCTCAGTATCCTTAATAACTTCCCTATTTGTCAGAACTAAATCCAGTATGTTATTACCTCTGTTATCGCAATTATATCAAAATTCTCTTCACTCGCTAACGCTCTTAAGAGATCTATCTTATTCCTTATACTCCGACCATTTGTGTAGTATATTTTTAAGTTTTTTTTATTATTCCCATCTTCATTGCATTGTGCTTTTTTATTCCTAGTTATCTGCTCATTCACTTGTGCATTAGTCCCCCTATAACGCATCAGTATGCCCTCCCCCCTAGCTGTTCCTCTATCTATGCATCCCTTCCATTTCCTACACCTGCCCTCTATTCCTGTTATTCCCTTACCTCTAACAGCTTCTAGTTTCCCCGTAAGGACCTAATCACACTATCCAGCTCCCCCCATAGAACCTCAACACCTGCCCGACTAAGATGGAGCCAATCCATCGCATACAACCTCCTATTTCCGTAAAACCCACCCCAGACATCTACAAACACCAATCTTAACTCCTCACACAGTCCTTTCACAAATTCATTCAAACCAATTGCACGAGACAACCATTCTACCCCCACATCCAATCTCGGAAGCACACCAGAAACAACACCTTTTACCCTGCTTTTACTCATCCTTTCAACTAACCTTTTATACTGCTCACGTAACTCACATGTACCCACCTTCTTTACATCATTCACTCCCATATGCGTAATCACAACTGCATCCCTCTCACACCCAGAAACCAGCCTATCATACCTCTCACAAACATCACTTACACTAGCACCCGGCAGACAAACTCTCATTCCCTTCCACTTGCTATCGCTCAACTTCCTATCTAAATACCTAATCTGAGAGTCACCCATCACTAGCACCTCAGTCATTCTCCTATTCTGTCTTGGCCTAACATTACCCTCCCTCCTGCTCTCAGTCACACTACTTCCCATCCTGCTTTCATCCACAATCACACCAGGCAAATCACTTTCACACTCTTTCTTTCTCAGGACATTGAATCTGTTAGTCAACCTAACAGTTTCTATGTCCTTCCTTTTCAAACACCTAATCTGTCCTAACTTTTCTATCCTATCCATTTTCACCCACCATTCATCATCACTCACAACTTCCAAACTGTTCCCATTCCTAGCCCTATTTTCCACCCTCTTAGCACTAATCTCCCCTTCAATCGCACACTTGCATCTCTTCTCACCTCAAACACCAAATCATTCAACCTCTTACATTCCCCACTCAACTTCCTAACCTCCCCTTCCAGAAAACACACACAGCATTCAGTTACATTCACTCTCCTTTCAACCCTTGCCCTCTCTTCAGGCACGCATCTCCCTCTGGAAATCGCATATCAGAGCTGCATGGAAGGAAGACCTCTGCCAGCAACTCTTTGGTTCACCTAGAGTTGTTCTTTGATTCAAGAGTAGTCACAAAATGGAACAATCTCCCACACTATGTAGTTAATAGTCCAGTAATTCTGAAGATCCATACCCTGCAAGCTTCCCTGCTCCCGTTCCCATAATATTTCATCCATTTCCCAATATGTTTAGGTAAACCTGAAGATCCATACCCCGCGAACCGTACTATGGGTTGCTATAGGGGGGGCATAGCCCCCCCATACTCCCCTGCTCGCTACGCTCGCCCTCAGGAACAAGTAATAAAAAAGTTAATCACACAGTTGGGTGAAAAACATGTTGGGAGGTGGAATAAATATTATGGGAATGCAAGCGGGAAAGCTCACAGGGTATGGATCTTCAGAATTACCAAATGTTATTGGAACATGAGCAGGGAATCTTACAGGGTATGGATCTTCAGAATTACTACCACAACTGTATATCAAAGGTCATCAAGTTAAGCAAAAGTGGGAATTAAAGAAAAAGATTGGGAATCAAGCTCAAAAAATGGAAAACATCAGGGAGTGCCGGTGCAAATGCTAAACTCATGACAACTATTATCATCATCTGTCAAAACCCACCCAAAAAGCATCATCATCAAGATTCACTAAAATTCAAATCACCCATAATATATAATAAAAAAACTGCATCCACAGAAATGAGTCCAGAATATCCCCATCCTTTCCCCAAAATGTTAATCCTCTCTTCCCATATAATCATCTACCCCGGGTTTGAAAACATTCAAGTTTGAACTGTCTACTGTCTCAGGTGGCAAACTATTCCAGTAATTTACTCTCAGAAGGTTCCTGGGTAGAGGCTCATAACATAACATAATTTCACGGATGAGAAAAGCCACAAGGACCTATCAAAGGTCATCCATATCCATCATATCCCACCCACATTATGCATCCATTGGATTTTGTCAGATCAGGCATCTACAATATACAATTTAAACAATCCATAGGATTATGTCCAACCATGTATCTACAATATATAATTTAAAGCCTACATAGGAGTCTGTAAAAAACAAAATCAAAGTCCCCCAAAATATACAATAAAAAGAAACTGCATCCACAGGAATGAGTCAAGAAACATATCCCCATACCAAAAAGTAAGAAGTTAACCCTCCATCTCCATATAATCATCCAATCTGCACTTGAAAACATTCAAGTTTGGGCTGTCTACAGTCTTAGGTGGCAAACTATTCCAATAATCCACACTCGTGTTAGTGAAAAATATTTTCTAACATCCAGTCTGCACCTCTGTTTTTTAATCTTTAAGTGGTGACCTCTAGTTCTATTACTACCTTCTAACTCAAATAACTTGCTGAAATCCAATTTATCCATCCCAGAAAAGATTTTAAAAAGCTCAATCATATCTCCCCTCACACACCTTCTTTCAAATGAGAACATATTTAATACCCTCAGTCTATCTGCATATTCAAGGTGCTTCAGGGATGGTATTATTTTTTTGCCCTCCTTTGTACTGACTAACAAGTTTATATCATGTCTAAAATGTGGTGACTATGCTTGTATACAGTACTCTAAATGTAGCCTGACATAAGAGTTATATAGTTTAAGGATAACCTCCTTACTCTTGTAGAACATTTCTTTCAATGTAACCTAGCACACTATTTGCTCTATTTTTTGCCTCAATACACTGCTTTGAAAACTTCAGTGACCTATCTACTACTACTCCTAAGTTCTTCTCATCTTTAACTGAATTAAGCCAATACCCATCCATCTCATAGCTGAATTCCCTATTATCTCTCCCCATGTTAATAACTTTGCATTTATTAAGGTTAAAAGTCATCTGCCACTTCTGAGCCCAAGCTAACAACTTATTTAAGTCACCCTGCACTTTAAAGCTGCCCTCAACCTCTTTGACTACAGCTGCCAATTTAGTGTCATCTGCAAAAATTGACACTTTGCTATTTACACCTTGCCCAAGATCATTTACATAGATTATAAATAATAAAGGGCCTAAAACTGATTCCTGAGGTACGCCACTAATAACATTCCTCCACTCTGACCTCACTCCATTCAGTACAACTCTCTGTTTCCTATCTTTCAGCGATTCAGTTATCCAATTTAAAACTTTCTCACATATCCCATGCAGCTTTAATTTATGAACTAGTCTTCTATGTGGAACCTTATCAAAAGCTTTGCTGAAATCTAAGTAGATAACATAACATAACATAATTTCACGGATGACAAAAGCCACAAGGGCCTATCAAAGGTCATCCGCATCCGTCAAAACCCACCCTCAAAAAGCACCATCACCAGGGAAGGACAAAATCAAAGTCCCCCCACAATATAATATAACAGATGACAAAAGCCACAAGGGCTCATCATAGGTCATCCGAGTCAAACGGCCTCTTTTTTAAGGCACCCAAACTCCCAGGAAAACTAAATCCAGAGGATTGCATCCAGAAACAAGGGTAGCACCAATCAAGGCTTGTCAAGAACTAAATCATGCAGCTATAGATATATACAAAACTTAGGAACCATCACAACCTTTCCTCCCTATAAACTCATCTAACCTACTCTTAAATACATTTAAATTTGGACTACCTACTACCCTCGGCGGCAATTTGTTCCAGAAGTCTACCACTCTATTGGTGAAAAAATATTTTCTTAAATCCAACCTACACCCTTGCTTTTTAATTTTCAAGTGGTGACCTTTAGTCCGATTTCCATCATGTAACTCAAAAAACTTGCTAACATCCAATTTATCTATCCCAGAAAAAAATTTAAAGAGCTCAATCATATCCCCTCTCACACACCTCCTTTCAAACGAGAACATATTTAATACCCTCAGTCTATCTATATATTCAAGGTGCCTCAGGGAAGGAATAATCTTTGTTGCCCTCCGTTGCACTGATTCAAGAAGGTTAATATCGTGTCTAAAATGTGGGGACCATGCCTGTATACATCAACTTTCTCACCCCTATCTAATTCTTTAGTTACATAATCCATAGAATCCAGTAAATTAGTTAAACATGATCTACCTTTTCTAAAACCATGCTGAGCATCATTAATTAACCTGCTACTCTCTAGATGATCAGAAATTCCCTTCTTAACCATCTTCTCAAGAATTTTACAGACTATAGAAGTTAAGCTTACCGGTCTAAAGTTATTTGCGTCCTCTTTGCTTCCCTTTTTAAAAATTGGCACTACATTTGCAAATTTCCAATCATTTGGTATTTTTCCAGACTCTAGTGATCTAATAAATATCTTCTCAAGAGCTACTGCAATACTTTCTACACCTTCTTTGAGTATCCTAGAATGAATGTTGTCAGGGCCAGAGGCCTTACTAGTATTTAACTGCATTATAAGCCCTTTAATTTCTTCTCTGTCTATATTAATAGAATTTATCACTACTTCCCTTGACCTAGAATTATCATCAATTAATCTAACTGTATTAGGGTAAAAATAAAAATTAGATAAGTCATTTTTGATAAAAAAAAAAGGTTACTTTTAAAATCTGCTTTAAAAGTGATCTTTTAAAAAAAAATGCTGTTGCTTCACTGAAATCATTAAATATTAATATTTGCAATTTAATTAGACCTAAATGTTTATTAATTTTGAATTGACTTTAAAGTGTTTAGTTGCATTCTTAAATATTATATAAAAATTTGGGGAGGTTATGTTAGGTTATGCTTTGTGGATGAGGGCCTAAACCAAAACCAAATATAACAATATCCTGGTAGGATAAACACTAAAGAAAAATTGGTCAGTAGGTACATGCCAAAGAAAAAAACTGGTTGGTCAGGCACATGTTAAAGCAACACCCATTTTACATTCTTTGTATATTTGTATTATTAATTTCCCTACTCAAAATTAAAGTGGCTGATAGTTAGACCTTACAATACCTTTTTCAAATAGCCTCAGCAGTCACAGTAAATCAAGACTTGCATCTGAAAATACAAAAAAGCTTCAATATCTCTAAAAAGGAAACTGGAAGATTCCTTTTCCTTATCATTGGAAAATGATGTTGGTCAATCCAATAAAGGAGTTTTTAAAGAGAAAGAAATTATAAGATATGAAGGAAACTGTTAAAGTTAGTTAGCTATAATTATACAAATTTCAAAATCAAATACCTTATTTCTTATACAGCATCACATATTTTTATTTTATTCTCATTTTATGTATGTAACAAATTATCTTTTTCTTTTTTTTTTTAAATATGAAATGGTGATGAATGATCTCAAAGAAGAATTTAACTCAATGACTTTATATCAGCAAAAACTTTAGATCCTTACATTTTCTCCCTCCACTTTTAGTAGAACCCAACAGTTCTTTGGCACTACCAGGTATGCTATAGACAAAACCAGACATTTGAAAGCTCAATTTGGCATTCTTCCAGAAGTGGCCACATATACAAAAGGTACAAAAAACTGACTGAAGAAACAATCTCTAGAGTAAAGACTATTTATAAAAATGATGAGGTAAGTCAAATGTGTACTGGTAAATCTGAGTATGTCAGCATAAGAAATATACTGTTTAGGCTATCTACTACCCTTGAAATCCTTGAAAAGTCCTTGAATTTGATGAAAAAGGTAGATGGTCATTGAATTTAAAAAATAAATCATTGAGTGATTGTTCAAATGATTTTTCAAATTCACTATTTATATACTTTTTAATGTCTATTAGGGAAATAGTAATATTTAAGTTAATCTACTCACTAATGTGAGTGAATATATGTATGCTTTAGATGCATTGTATTTTCTAATGGATGCTCGCTATACTTCTGTGAATGTCGCTTGGATACCTTATTCTTGTTTTTTTGCACTGGTCAGTTGATTTTGGTTATGCTTTGCTTATAACCCATTTTTCCCTTAAATACCTCACCTTCATCAATGTCCCATAATGTTTATTGCACTTTTTTAATTAAAAAAAAAGAAGGCAAAACCCATCCTTGATTATTTTTAAAAAAGTCCTTGAAAACATTGAAAAGTACTTGAATTCAAAATCACCAAACAAGTAGACACCCTGCTGATGAATAGGAGTACAAACAAAAATGTCTTATGTAATTTGAAAGAGCCACTTGTAAAATATAGAGAAAGTGATGAATGTGTTGGATTTTCATCATTTGCTAGTTTAAGACCCTAGATGGTGTGTCTTGCTGAGGGTAAAGGAACACACTTAGTCTGTTTGCACTTATCAAAATCCTAAACTCATGATCCAAGCAATGGCAAAACATACCATACTCTTATTAAACACTGTTTGCAATGTCAATAATTTGAACTGTATGTTGCATCATTGTCTAGAATGGTCTGGTACTGGTGTAGGAAACTATTTAAAAATATTGTCAATATTAATAGATAGAGATAATATATTCAATAGATTACTACTGATCAGTCAACACTGCAAAACTATATAACTACTGTAGAAGAATTTATAGTAATTCTTGCATATGTAATTGTCTCCATCACATGCATCATTATACAGTCATACCTCTAGTTAAGTCGCTTCAACTTGCATAATTTTTAAAGATATGTAGGATTTAATAAAATATTAATTTTGCTGCCTGGCAAAATAGCAATAACAGTCATACTGTACTGTTAATTCCAAGTTGTATCAATTGTTTACGTTCATCAGGCCTAGTTAGAGGGCCACTGTGGAAAATCCCCAACAGGGGCATGAGTTGATGAACCTACTTGATTTGGTCAATGGTCACAAAGGCGGACAAGGGTTGCAATCTGATCAATAGTTCAGTCATCTCAATCTTTCATGCCACTGAAACAACTTCTGTTCTGATGAAGATAGTGGGTTCTCTGAGAGTGCAGCAGGTTCCCACTCTAAACAATTTCAGGCATTTGTGTCTTGACTCCCAAAGTGAACCCAAAACTTCAGATACCCGGTACGAGATCAAGCATGCGACTCTCGCATCTGATTAGTAATTCATAAATGTATTAACTGAAGAAGATAACCTTTCAATACTCCTTAGAGTGAAAGCCATGACATCATAAAGAATTTAAATTTATTTAAAAACAAACATTTAAAGTTACAGATTAACGATAATACAAATTGAAACAAGTGTGCTAGATCAGGTGTTTTCCAACAGGTGACATTCATACTTCAGCTAAGGATTTAAAAAAAATTTACGCCGATAGTGCTATAAAAATTTTGTACAATTATTTTTGTAATTTACATTTTAGCCCTATGGCACCAAAGAAGATTCCTAGTGAAAGTGGTAAGCATTAAGCCATAGTGTTGGAAGATAAGTAGATATGATAAAATGATATGAAAAGGGTGAAAAGATTGTAGCCATTGCACGATCGTTTGGGATGACTCGTGTGACTGTATCAAGGATTGTGCATGGTAAAAATAGGATTACTCACCTCAGCAAGTAACACCAATGTCAGCCATCAAGTAGGCAACAGTATTTAAAGTTATTTCTTTCTAATATAAAAGCAGCCTGGGCTTGCATAACAATTTAACAATTTTGTAGGCTAACAAAAACAAACTAGGCTAGCCTAGGTTGTAATTATTGCCTGTATCATCATCGGCTCCTGCTCATTTCCGAGCATCGGTTTCACCTTCAGTTATCCAGTCTCCTCTGCTGTTATTTGTACTGGATATGACAGGATGAATGCCAGTCACTGAGGATTTTTTGGGGGGCGATCATTGTTGCATGATGGCTACGTGATTAATATAATTAAATAATGGTTATTTCAACTTAAGTCATGTCCTCCGGAAACAATTAACAATGTAGGAGGAAGCATTACTGTATTATAAAATGACATTCTACACAAAAAGAAGTTACACACCAATGAAATGTTTGCATTTGGTGATTTTACTGAAAATTATTCATTAATTACTCAGGAGGACCCTCAGTTTTCATTGAATGAATGATCAAGCAACGCTATCCATTTATAGTCGATTATAAGAATGATGATGAATTAAAGCACATTAGTTATTGCATTATCATTGACTGTTGTGAGCCCTTAACTTCAGGAGCTTTTGATTAAAGATATAAAAGCAAGATTCCCTGATATATAAAAGGGTTTTTACTTTTCTGCTGGCTGTGGTGGACAATATAAAAATGTTAAATTTCTCTAATCTTTGCTATCATGAACAAGACTGGTGTTAAAGCTGAGTGGAATTTCTTTGCCACAAGACATGGTAAAAATGCATGTAATGGTATTGGAGGGACAGTAAAAAGAGATGCAGCAAAGGCTAGTCTGCAATAAATTAATGCTTATATTGACTCCAAGAGCCTTATACAATTTTTGTATTAAGTATTTCAATTCAATCACCTTTTTCTTTTACTAAACAGGAAGTGAATTCAAGTAAATTACATGTCCTGATAGGTATGATTAAGTTTTAACTGTAAAATATACAAGAGGCTTCCCTAAAATTGTACCAAAGTCAAATTATCAGATACAGGCTTACTTAATATCTGAATAAAAAAATATATATCTTGTTTAGAATAAGTAAAATTGACCATCAGGATGAAAGCAGTATTTTTAAGTGTGGTATACAACTTCAAATGTATACTGTAGGTATTTATATATACAGTAGCTATATACTATATCTAGTATTCAGATCCCTCATCCTTCATTTGATGAATTTGTTATGCATATCTACTATAATTAAATAGCTGCACTAATAATATAGCTACACTATATTTTGTAATTTTATACATTTTAGAAATTAATGCAAATAAAAGATGTCTAGAGATTTATTGTTTCATTCAGCAACTTTCCAATGATTAAAAATAGCTTTATATACGACAGCAAACTTTAAATACACTTAAATATAGCTAAAGCGAATATAGCCAACAAATTAGGAAAACCATTTTTTTTTGTAAAAATATCACTTTTCAAGTAAAAGATCACATAACTTATACCAAACTACACTATAATTTTTTGGAAGCTATTAATCCTAAAAAAAAAAAAATCTAAAAAGTAGATTTAAGTAGGTAGGTAAAATACTCCTTTAAAAATTAATATGGTCATAAAATTTTATTCATTAACTTTGACTTTTTTATATATCTATACTCATTTAATATATGGCAAATTATCTTTCAAATGCACTTTAACCCTTAACCGGCAGATATCATCAATTGACGTTCCCTTAGAGAACGGCGGGTAACATCAATTGATGATTCAAAGAGTTTCCTGCCATACGAGCATCATCAATTGATGTCCCGTTGTTTTATTACTAATTGGCAACTCCTTGAGTGAAAGTGTTGACAGAATCACATTTGAGATTAATTTATGCATCATTTTTCAGTCCAGTGCATATTTACTTAAATAACCTTCTGAGAAAAATAAAATTACTTGTTTTTTCCCAGAAGGGACAAGCTTTGACGCAACCCAGACCCGCCTGTTAAGGGTTAAATCCATAGTCTAGCGAATAAAATACATTGCTGCATAGGTGAATAAGAAAATATATATAATACATCTAAGTGTAAAATACTTCTTTTTTTTTAGTTATCAATTTTCAATTCCCCAAACCCAATTTTTAAATCAAAATACACACTAGTTTCCTGGATGCCATTTCCCTGTAAGAGGCGGCGCGATTTGCCATCCTGGCTGCCGTGCTGATGGGATCCAGCGCTCCGTCCGGCCCCAGCTTAGCCTCTATTCCTTCCTTCAGATAGCCTGTATTTCTTCCCTATTTCGTCGCTTTTCATACAACCTCTCCCACAACTTTCTCTGGTTAGCCTCTAATTTCACAGGGTAGATGCTGACCTTCTTCTCAAACCAACCATCCCGGATTGGGGCTGAGGGGGGAGGGGACAACGTTTCCTAACCCCTGAGCTCCGGTTGAGGATTTTTTTTTTTAACAACCTGCTTCATCCCCACCCATACCTTCCTCACATCCCTTTTCTTTCTCAATTCACTGTCTATCCTTGATTTTCCGCCATGTCTAAGGTGGAGCCGCCAGGCTACCAGGCGGGAGGGGTGGTCCCAAATGGCGGCGCCTGGCTCTGCCGGACCTGTAAGCACATCTTGCAGTGCGGGCTACTGCAAGAGGTGATGCACGATTGCATCCTGTGGAAAAAAGAGGGTCACCATGCCCATGTATGCAAATCAAAAACCCAAATCTCTCCCCAATTCCCCTTGCTCATCAATGGAGCCGCCCTCGGGCAGCTCCACCAAATAAATGGAGGTCCCCCCCTTTCCCTGTGCTTTGCGCAGGGAACCCTCCATACTTCTTTGATCGGAGAGGAGGCTTACTCCTCTCCTACGCCTACGGGTGTAAGGGACTCCCCTTCACCACCTTCTCTGGAGCTGCTTTCCGGCACCTCCCTGCTTCCAGCGGCAGTCCCCCATTTTTTTCCAAGGGGACTGCCAAGAAACCCAGCAGGCAACCCATAGCCAACCGCTCCCCATCGAAGCGGCTCGGTAGGGCAAACCCCCTTAGGGGGAGAGGGAAGCCAGGCCCCTTCGGGCGCTTGCCTCAAAAGACCTGCTGGCAAGAATTTTAAACCTTGCCGGGGTCAAGGCCTGTACCTCCCCACACAAGAGTGGTGACACTGCCAAGGGGACCTGCGATGTCCTGGGAGGGGATGGCCAACTGGAGGCTCCTCCTGTGATAGACATGGTCCTTGAGGAAACCCAGACCTAAGACGGTAGGGCCTTCCATGGGGGGAAATCCGGGCTCGGCACCTAAGGGAGGGAAGGGATCTCCTCCGACCAGTGCCCCTACGACTATCAGGACCTTCTCCATTTCGGAGAAGGACCTGGCTGAGGCCAGTCCATCTGGCCTGGGGGCTTCTGCCGGCGGAGGTGAGAAGCGGATTCATTTCCCGCCCTCCTCTCCAAAAAAGAAAAGGACGAAAAAGACTTGGGGCTCCTCTTCATCCTCTGGGGCTGCAGGGACGGATGGGTCTGCTGCCACTGTGGCAAGCGACCAAGCCAAGATTGGCAGATCCGGCCCCTCTGTCCCCCTGGGTGCGGAGCCCCTGACTAAGACCAAAAGTGCACAGGGCGGAGCCTCAATGACATCGGGGCACCAGATTCAGAGGTTACCTGGCATTTTTGAGCCTGCTGGCTTCAAACGCTTCCTCGTTATTCGATCCACTGATGGCACCGTGTTGGCCAAGGGCAACATGATTCATCAGAGGAGAGGATTAGCTAGTGCAATTGGTAGAGAGCCGAAGGTGACCCCTTCTGGCGAATCGCGCCGAGGTGGTCAAGATAAGTGCTCTTCGGACACTTCAAGGCACTCCGGTGAGTGTGACGCTGCACTCTACCATGAACTTTGTGAAAGGAGTAGTTTATGCGAGGAAACTCATTGACTACTACATTGAGGACATCACCTTAGAGCTGGCTGACCATGGGGCGGTCAAGGTCGAATGTGTGATGAGAAAACAGGGAGGGGTCTCGAGACCCACCCCTACACACTTCATCACATTCGACTGTGACAAGCTCCCTGAGTCAGTGCATGCTGGTTGGTACCACTACCGCGTGAAGGCATTCATGCCACTGCCGCGGCGGTGCTATTACTGTCACCGATTCAGCCATATGAATCGTTCTTGTAGACGTGCAAAGTCGGATTCACCCGAAGTCTATGTAAATTGCTCCAAGGTTGCACACGATAAGTCCAAATCGTGTGTGGCTAAGTGTGTCAATTCTGGAGAGCCGCACCCCGCTTCTTCGAAGCAATGTGGTGCATATCTCCTTGAGAAAGAAATCCTGACCATTCAGGCCCATGATCGACTCTCATTCCGCGAGGCAAAGGACTTGGTCCTGGCACGCCCCGCTCTAACTGGGACGTCATATGCCTCAATAATTAGAAAGGCACCCTCTGCTCCTGGCCCATCCAGGCCAACGAGCACGGTTGTTTCCGCGCCCATTCGGAGCCCTTCTGTGGGCTCTACCCAACCCCGGCACTCCCCTGGTAAAGCTGGCGGCAAAAAGGGTTCATACCCAGCCCCGGCTAAAACCAGGGCTTCCCCCTCTTTCCCCAGCATGACCGTTTCCCGCAAGGCGAAACGGCCACGCGCCTCCACCAAGTCGTTAGACTCACAGGAGGCAACACCCCTGAAGATGGTCGCTAGGCCATCTTGCCGGGTTCCTAAAGCTGTCCCCTGAAAGTAGGACAGCAACAAAGGAGCTTCGGCTCCTTCACCCATGCCCCGAGGTGTAGAGAGTGGCTCGGAGATGGTGGTTCCTCGAAAAGAGGGCCCCCCCGCCTCCGAAGCCGCATTGCCCGCCTAAGTTTTTGAGGCGGAGGGAGGAAAAGACTCGCATGGCGAGCCCAACCTCCCCGAATAAGTCCTCGAAGGCGATAGCGCTTTGTCCGGCCAACAGCACCCGGGGTTCTGCCTCCGGGAAGCATAGTGCCATTCCCGTGAGGGTCTTCTGTTCGAGGAGGGCCCACTCGTCTCCTCCGAGCTAGGCCTGGAGGGCATATTCCTTCAATGGAATTGCCATGGACTCCGGGTGAACTGGGAGTAGCTGCGGAGGCTCGTCTCGTCCCGTTTCCCGTTAGATACATCTTTTCAGGCAGTGGCTGTGCAGCTGCACCTGGATAGGAGGTATACTATCATTTCTGCGTACATTCCACCGTTAGCTGACTTCGACGCGGGAGACTTTCGCCGCGTCGCGACACGGATGCTGAGGCCCTTTCTCTTGCTTGGAGATCTGAACGAAAGGCATCCTCTCTGGGGAGATTACTCAATAAATCCCAGGGGACAAGTCCTTCCTTCAGATAGCCTGTATTTCTCCCCTACCTCGTCGCTTTCCATACAACATCTCCCACAACTTTCTCTGGTCAGCCTCTAATTTTACAGGGTAGATGCTGACCTTCTTCTCAAGCCAACCGTCCCGGATCGGGGCTGAGGAGAAAGGGGACAACGTTCCCTAACCCCTGAGCTCCGGTTCGGGATGTTTTTTTTTTTAACAACCTGTTTCATCCCCACCCATACCTTCCTCGCATCCCCTTTTCCTCTCCTATTCACAATCTATCTTTTTACGCTGTCCCAAATGGCGGCGCCTGGCTCTGCCAGGCCTGTAAACACCTCTTGCAGTGCAGGCAACTGTGAGAGGAGATGAGCTATTGCATCCCGCAGAAAATTTAGGGTCACCATGCCCAATGATGCACAACCTAAAAAAAAACAACCCCGGTTAACTTCCCCTTGCTCATCAACGGAGCCGCCCTCAGGAAGCTCCACCGAAAAAATGGAGGTCCCTTCCCCTGTGCTTGCGCAGGGGACCCTCCATACTTTAACTGGAGATGAGGCTTACTCCTCTCCTACGCCTACGTATGTAGTGGACTCCCCCTCACCCCCTTCTCTGGAGGTGCTTTTGGGCACGTCCCTGATTCCAGCGGCAGTGGTGCACTTCTGCTGCCATCCACGGCTTCACCCAGACCCAGACTTGTTTCTTAATGGTTTGCGCCGGTATGTGGTCGAACCGCACCGTTTCCTTGGTCTTGTATTCGACCGACGCCTCACTTGGGAGGCTCATATTCGCAGCCTTAGGGTCTCTTGTACCTGTGCCATGGATATTCTCCGTTCCGTGATGTTCAGCGCTTGGGGTAGGTTACTGCCCTACTTTTTTATCGACCCTTTGTTCGTTCGAAGCTCGACTACGGATGCGAGTTTTTTGCATCTGCAGCCGAGCGTTTATTGCGGAAGGTGGATTCGATCCACCACACCGGCCTCCGCCTTGCGCTTGGTGCCTTCCGCACTTTTCCAATTGAGAGCCTGTTGATCGATGCTGGGGAGATGCCGCGTGCAGTGCATTATTCGCCTGTTCGCGCGAGCCCGGCGCCTCCCTCAGTCGCCAACAGCTCTCACTGCATCCGCAGCTGATCTCGACGGTGCCTATGCCGCCGAGCGACGCCAGTCATACCCTAAGCATCTTTTGGTTTAGGGCCAGGAAACTCCTTCGATAGCTAAGTATAGCTCTCGGGCCGGTGGCGCCCCTGATTCTGCCCAGGACGCCACCCTGGAGGGTACCACACTTTGCTATTTGTCGCCACGCCTCTGCTCCCAAAGCTTGTTCTGCGCCCGGAGTATTGCATTCGACCTTTTTGGAGCACACCTCGTGTCACGCTGGAACCGTGCCAGTGTATACGGATGGCTCCAAGTCCCAAGAGGGGTTTGGCTTCCACGCTGTATCCCCTCTGTTTGAAGTCAGCGGGGCTCTGCCAGGCGCTGCGTCTGTCTTCACGGCCGAGCTGGTGGCAATACACTACTCGGTACGGGAGATTACGCGACGTGCCCGGTTCGGAGACCGGATTGTGATCTATAGCGACTCACAAAGCACCCTGAGTGCTCTCGGGGCATTGGAATCTCCACATTCCCTGGTTCGCGATATCCGTGACGCCACGGTTTTGGCGAGCCGGGCAGATGTCGAGATTATCTTCTGATGGGTTCCTGGACATGTAGGAATTGCGGGGAATGAGGGCGCCAAAGAGTCCGCGAGGACTCTGCGACCGGACCAGCGTTTCGCTCTTCCTCACACTGACTACATGGCAGGAATACGGGCAGCTCTTCGGACTGGTTGGCAAAGAAGATGGGAGGCGGTCGAGGGAGCTTAAAATTTCGTGCCATTACGCCGTGACTGTTCCCATGGACCTATCCTCCAATGCCGCGACGGCTTCAGGTCTCTTTCTGTCGTCTCCGACTGGGACACACTCGTGTGACGCATCGCTATTTGATGGAACGTTCGCCTGCGCCCTATTGGGACGACTGCGTCGTCCCCCAGACTGTTCGGCACATTCTTGTTGAATGTCCCAGTCTGGGTTATCTTCGCACACATTACCTGTCCCGGTACCAGGATGGGCGGGGTCGCTACCACCTATTCCTTGTACTCGGGACGAGTGCGTGAACCTTGACTGGTGGACTTCTAGACTTTGGGGGGGGGGAGGCCGGCCTTCTTCCTTTTATTTAACAAATTTTTTGTTTTTTTCCCTTATAGGCTGCACGTTCCTGCCCGTTGGCTTTTCCCTTTTTTTAATAAATTTTTGGTGTTGGGTTTGTGTTTTTGAATTTGATTTTAAAGTAGCCTAGTACTAGGCAAGTTTTTAATACAGCGACTAATGCCCAAGTAAGCAGTCACCAGATGAGCTCTTAAAAAAAAAAAAAGTTTGAAGTCTGCCAGGTGCTGCGTCTTTCTTCATGGCCGAGCTGGTGTCAATACACCACTCGGTATGGGAGATTACGTGACGTGCCCTGAGTGTGCATGGGGAACTGGAATCTCTGCATCCCCTGGTTCACAATATCTGTGACGCCACAGTTTTGGCGAGCCAGGCAGATGTCGAGATTATCTTCTGCTGGGTTCCTGGACATGTAGGAATTGCGGGGAATGAGTGTGCCTATGAAGGCGCCAAAGAGGCCACGAGGAATCTGCGACTGGACCAGCATTTCGCTCTTCCCTACACCGACTACATGGCAGGAATACAGGCAGCTCTTTGGGCAGCTTGGCAAAGAAGATGTGAGATTGTCGAAGGGAACCTAAAGTTGTGTGCCATTGCACCATGACTGTTCCCATGGACCTAACCCCCAATGGCGTGAAGGCTTCAGGTTGCTTTCTGTTGTCTCTGAATTGGACACAATCGTGGGACACACCGCCATTTGATGGAGCGCTCGCCTTCACCCTATTTTGAAGACTATGTTGTGCGCCAGACTGTTTGGCACATTCTTGTCGAATGTCCCAATCTGAGCGATCTTCACGCACATTACCCCTCCCAGTACCAGGATGGGCGGGGTAGCTACTGCCTGTCCCTTGTACTCAGGATGAGTTTGTGCACATTGGCTGGTGGACTTATAGACCTTTGGAGGGAGGCCGGCTTCTCCCCTTTATTTTTCTAAGTTTTGTTTTTGTTATTGTTGTTTTCTTTGTAGTTCACATGCTCCTGCGCCAGAGGGAGGCAGACTTCCCCCCAACGCCAGAGCTTGCTTCCTAATCATTTTCATTTTCCCTTTTTACTGTTGTTGTTTTTTCATATTCTTATTTTAAAGTTGCCTAGTGCTAGTCTGTTGTGATTGCAGCGACTTATGCCAAAGTGGGTAGTTGCCAGATAGGCTCCCAAAATTAAAAAAACAAAACAAAAACACACCCATACCCAGCTGGCTTTCCATCCAGGTCCACTTGTCATTGTGCACTCAAAACCAAAATTGTCCATATTTTCAAAATTTTAGTTTTCTGTGAACCTGTTAATCAAATTTTTGTGCGGGAGAGAAAGAAAATCAGTCTTTGGTGTAAGACAGGGGCCGACACTGCTTCCAGGCAGCTTTGTCCTCCATCCTCCATCAAAACCGGAAATAAAAGGTGGGCATTAGACTGGGCACAGGTGAGTTGAGGTGAAAAAAACAACAAAAAAAACTATTCCAAGCCTTCCTCCGCTACCTGATGATGCATTTTTGTTTGATTTGTTTTGGGGTTGTTTATTTGTTGTTTTTTACTCTAACTTTACCTTAATTTATCCTAAGAATAGGTTAATCACTAGTAATTTTGTTGATAGTTACCAGATATGCACATTAAAAAAATGAAAACTTGCTGGCCAAGCATTTCATTATTTTTTATATGATAACTTGTTACCACTAATCAGTTTGGTTTAAGAAAAGGTCTGAGTACCTCTCATTTCCTTATTTGTCCATGTGTTGTATTTATTTGGAGAAGAAAGAACCAGATGCTGATTCTTTGACAAATCAGGCAAGGGGTGGAATCATATCCCCTCTGATTTTGATGTAAATTGGTGCACAGGTAGATTTTGAAATGTGTTTTTCAATATCTTAATTAGAAGCAAAGTTATGGATATCCCAATTTGGGGTCTTTTGGCTGTCCTCTCCTCAAATTATAAACACATTTACCTTAACTCCTAATTTACCAAAAGGTTTAACCAAATGGCATTCAAAAGACAATTTTTAACTCTTTAAAGTTAAGTCAATATTTTACATTGAAACAATTTTTTTTAAAGTTACGGCTATCTAAAGTTTTATTTGGGTGGGATAGGGACCATTATAATCATTTTCATCATTGCTACTTTCAATACCATCCTCTGGTGTTAGTACTGGTCATATTGTAGGTTTCAAACTAGGGTAGACAATCTTTGGTTTCTTCTTAACTGTAAACCCAATCACATTCACTATGTGATTGGGTTTTGCATGGTTTGGCTGCTTCTTCCATATCATGGGAATGGCAAAAGGCCAAGGCTGCAGAGTTGATACATGAAACATTCAACTCGCTCCTCTATTTATTATACCACTGACTCCTAGTTTTTGGTACTACTGGCTCTGTTCCTTGCAAATTGTAATTAGACAAGGTGATTATTAATTGTCCTTTATGTAGAGTAAAAAGGGAATAAATACTAAGCTATTGACATCTAATTAACAGAATCTATATATTGTAATCTATGGTTCAAGGTTTAATTTCAGCTACTGGCAATTGAAAGGCTAACTTAAGTTCATGCCATCAAATAATACTTATGCTTAGTCATCTACCAAATGAGAAACTGAAATTTAAGGTCAACCCTGCAACTTTTCTGAGAAAAAGAATACTTATGTACCTAAATTTCAGAAGAATGAGGAAGCACCCTAATAAAGCAACAAGGGGAAGGTCTTCTCCCTGCATTGGGCCTTATTTATGCTGCTTCTGATGATATCAGCAAATAAATTGTTTGGCCGCAATTTTTTCTAGCAATTTAAATTAAATAGGAGTTGGAGCTGTGCCGATTTTACTGATTCTAATTCCATGCCCTAATCATTGCTTCCAACTTTGCATCCATGTAAAAGGCATTGGCCTTTTTCTCTTGTTTAGTCAGTCTCATAATTCATTTGAACAGGCTGTACACATGACATGTAGTGCCTATTTTCTGTCTTGATCCATAAGATGGCAGCCAAATTACAATTAGTAGATCTTGATTTCATTCATGGTGGTGCACTGCTAAGACTTCTTGGAGTTGAATAGGCCACAAACAACAAAATAAGTTAGAATAACGGCTGTATGCTAAGAAAAATGTGAAATGCACTTTTATCAGATTTAGTGTAGCTTCACAATTATTTATAAATTTATTATATGCAAAAGGCTAAAATGTAAAATAAAAAAAAAGGTCCTTTGCTCAAATGTGCATTTCACATTTGTTTTAGCATACGGCTGTTAGTTTTACACTGCCTGTGACATTCCAGCCCAAATATCGCAAATAAAAAAATACAGCAATATTAATAGAGATCACGCATATTTAGAAGTGAAACTGTTACATGCAATTATATTACCTTCAACATTCACACATGTATCATCACGGAAACAAAGTGATTGTAAATATAAAATCTGTGCATAAAACCATATTGAGTGCACCATAAAATAGAACTGCTGAATTTTAGTTGTTGACCAGTGTTGATCAGTCAAAAATTTAACACTATTCTATAAATCTGTATCTTTTATGTTCTTAATGTGTACATTAAAGTGGATTTATAATAACTTTGCTTTCATTTACTTTCCTTTTGTGTTGATTTCTTTTTTATTTTTAATGAGGATGTGAGGATCTATGGCCAGTAGTGTGTCTCATAGAATATTTTCAAGTGGTGATGTTATTATAATCTTGCTTTGCATATTTACTGGCATTAACATAATTCCTTGTTTCAGATGGCCCATCTCCACTGCCCCCTGTAGGACCTCAAGTTGAAAGTTCTCTTCCACCTCCACCACAAACATCTGCAGTGATGCCTTCCAATCTTCCTATGGGAGGAATGATGGCTCCTCCCCCAGGCCCTCCTCCTCCACCTCCTCCAGCTGCCCCGGCAGGAGCCATGATTCCACATGCAGAGTTTGCTAACAGTAAGAATGCAAATAAATTTAAAGCTTTGTAATATTTTTTTTCTGTCTTTATTTGGTGCCCAAAGCATCTGCTCACTCCTTCTGGTTGAATATTCAAATCTTTAAACTCCAGTATTTCTCTGTTTAATTGCTAATCATAATTCATATTTTCTTGATTACTAATTTTATTGGTGATTCTGCATCATAAAAGTAATTTTATTTTTAAATTCTTCATTTAAACTCTGTCCTAACCCCTAAATTCTCTTTCTAGGTTTGATGACTCCTGGCCCTGTAGGAATACCACCGGGTCATAGTGGAATGCTGACTCCCATTCAGTCGCATTCTATCAACCCAGCAACAAATGATGCACCCCTTGAATTCAACACAAATAAAAATAAACCACCGATGCCCATTCCTCAAAGCAAGTATTTTCTTCATATTGCATTGGTATGAATTAGCCCTGTAAGGGGCGCGGCTATTTGCCATCCTGCCTGCTGTGCTGACAGGACTCAACACCCCATCCAAACCCAGCTTAGACTCTTCTCCTTCCTTCAGAACACTTGTTTCCCCCCTGTTTCCTCGCTTTTCATACAACCTCTCCCACAACTTTCTCTGGTCAGCCTCTAATTTCACAGGGTAGATGCTGACCTCCTTCTCAGCCAACTATCCTGGATCGGGGCTGAGAGGGGAGGGAACAATGTTCCCTAACCCCTGAGCTCCAGTTTGGGATGGTGGATTTTTAACAACCTGCTTCATCCCCACCCATACCTTCGTCACATGCCTTTTCCTTCTCTCTTCACACTATCAATTTTACCCATGTCCAAGGTGGAGCCGCCATGCTGAGGGACTGCCAGGCCACCAGGCAGGAGGGGTGGTCCAAAAGGGCCGCACCCGGCTCTGCCAGGCCTGTACTCACCCTTCGCAGAGCGGGCCACTGCGGGGGGGGTGATTAGCATTTGCATCCCATACAAAAACAGGGTCACCATGCCCATGGCTGAAAACTTAGAAAAAACAAAATCTCTCCTCATTTCCCCTTTAAGAACAACAGAGCCGCCCTCAGGCAGCTCCACAGAAAAAAAATGGAGGTTGTCCCCTCTGTGGTTTCCCAGGAGACCCTCCATAACTTCAACTAGAGAGGAGGCTTTACTCCTCTCCAGTGCCTCCGGGTGCAGGGGGCTCCCCCTCACCCCCTTCCTTGGAGTTAGCACATGACCATCTCAAATCTGGCAGTCCCGCCTTTGCTTTCACAGGGGACTGCTAGGAAAGCCAGCAGGCAGCCCAAAGCCGGCTGCTCCCCGTTGAAGCGGCTCGGTAGGGTAAACCCCCTTAGGGGGGAGAGGGAAGAAAGGACCCATCGGCCGCTTCCCTCTAAAGACCTGCTGGCCCAAATATTAAATCTAACAGGGGTGAAGGCCTATGCCCCCCAAAGAACAAGGACGAAACTGACATGACCTGTGATGTCATGGGGGAGGGGGGATGGCCAAATGGAGGCCCTCCTGAGATAGACATGCTCCCTGATGCAGCCCAGCCTCAGAAGTGGGGCCCTCCATGGGAGCAGATTCGGGCTCGGCATCAAACACCGAGCCCGATTCTGCTTCTGTGCGGGGCCCTCATTAGAAGGGTCGGGCTGCTAAGACATCACAAGGAGTGGAATGATCTCCTCCCGCCAGTGCCCCCACGACTGCAGGGACCTTCACCATCTTGACGAAGGACCTTGCAGAGGCCGGCCCATCTGGCCTGGCGGCTCCTGCTGGGGGAGGGAGAAGCGGGTCCATTCCCCACCCTCCTCTGCTAAAAAGAAAAAAAGACATAAAAAAGGACCCAAAACTCGGGGGGGAGGGGGGGCTCTTCATCCTCAATTGGGGCCGCAGGAATGGATGAGGCCACTAACATCCTTGAACGCGACCAAGCCAAGATCGGCATGTCTGGCCCCAGTGCTCACCTGGGCTGAGAATCCCAAATTAAGATCAAAAGAGCGCAGAGTGGAGCTTCGATTACATCGGGGGCCCTTCATTCAGAGATTGCCTGGTGTTTTTGAGCCCGTTGGCTTCAAACGCTTAGTTATTCACTCTACTGATTACAGTATGTTGGCCAAGGGCAACATGATCCATCAGAGGAGAGCTTTAGTTGGTATAATTGGTAGAGAGCCGAAAGTGACCCGTTTCTCGAACGGGAGCCTTCTGGCGAATGCGGCGGATCCCTCCGAGGCAGCCAAGATAAGTGCTATTTGGACACTTGATGGCACCCCGGTGAGTGTGATGCTGCACTCTACCATGAACTTTGTGAAAGGAGTAGTTTATGCGAGGGAACTCATGGACTACTCCATAGAAGATATCACTCTAGAGCTGGCTGACCATAGGGGGGTCAAGGTCGAACGTGTGATGAGAAAACAGGGAGGGGCCTCGAGACCCACCCCTACACTCTTCGTCACGTTCAACTGTGACAAGCTCCCTGAGTTGGTGCATGCTGGTTGGTACCGCTACCGCGTGAAAGCATTCGTACCATTGCCGCGGAGGTGCTATTACTGTCACCGCTTCGGCCATATGAATCGCTCATGTAGACATGCAAAGTCGGGGTCACCCGAAGTCTGTGTAAATTGGTCCAAGGCCCCACACGAAAAGTACAAATCATGTGTGGCCAAGTGTGTCAATTGCAGAGAGCCGCAACCCGCTTCTTTGAAGCAATGTGGTGCATATTTCCTTGAGAAAGAAATCCTGGTCGTTCAGGCCCAGGATCGTCTCTCATTCTGCAAGGCTAAGGACTTGGTCCTGGAGTGCCTGGGACATCTTACGCCTCAATGCTAAGAAAGACACCCTCTGCTACTGGCTCATCCAGCCAATGAGCACTGTTGTTTCCACGCCCATTTGGAGCCCTTCTGCGGGTTCTATTCAATATTCAATCCGGGCGCTTCCCTGGTAAAGCTGGTGGTACAAAGGATTCACACCCAGCTCCAGCTAAGACTAGGGCTCCCGTTCCTTCCCCCAGCGCGACCATTTCCCGTTAGGCGAAATGGCCACGCGACTCCACCGAGTCATTAGACTCACAGGAGGCAACACCCCTGAAGATGGTCGCTAGGCCATCTTCCCGGGTTCCTAAAGCTGTCCCTCGAAAGGAGGACAGCAACAAAGGAGCTTCGGCTTCTTCGCCTACGGCTAGAGGTAGTGCGAGTGGCTCGGAGACGGTGGATCCTCGAAAACAGGGCCCCTCGCCTCCAAAGCCGCAATACCCGCCTAAGGTTTCGAGGCGGAGGGAGGAAAAGACTCGCATGGCGAGCCTAACCTCTCCCAATAAGTCCTCGAAGGCGACAGCGCCCTGGGTTCTGCCCCCGGGAAGCGTACGGCCATTCCCGTGAGGGTCTTCAGTTCGAGGAGGGCCCCCGCGTCTCCTCCGAACTAGGCCTGGAGGGCATTTTCCTTCAATGGAATTGCTGCGGACTCCGGGCCAACTGGGAGGAGCTGCGGAGGCTCATCTCGTCCTGTTCCTCGTTAGCTATCGTTTTGCAGGAGACCATGCTGGGCGCATGCCCCCTGCCCACCCTCCCGGGGTATAAGGGTTTTGCGACCCCACCACCACGGGATGGGGTATGCGCGGTTTACATCCGGCATCATATCTCGCGTTCTTCTTTTCACTTTAGATACCTTCTTTCTCAGACAGTGGCTGCGCAGCTTCACCTGGATAGGAAGTATACTGTTATTTCTGTGTACATTCCACCGTCAGCTGACCTTGACTCAGGAGACTTCCATCGCATCGTGGCATGGTTGCCGAGGCCCTTTCTCTTGCTTGGAGATCTGAACGGCAGACATCCTCTCTGGGGAGACTACTCAATAAATCCCAGGGGACAAGTCCATGCCAATCTGATCAAAGAACTTGAGATAGTTGTCCTAAATGTGGATGAGTTTACGCATCACTGCCCGAGAACCGCTTCATTTTCTGCCTTGATCTGTGCTCTCCGGATGCACAGCCTTATTTTGATTGGGGGGTGGTCGATGACCTCCATGGTAGTGATCACTTTCCCATGCAAATATCATTTTCTGGTCCGCTGCCACCTGAGAGCCCAACTCAGTGGTGCTTGATGCGGGTGCGGTGGCCTGCATTTCAGGAAATGACTATCTCAGTCGAGTGTGAGGTGGCCGTCAAACAGAAGCGTTATGCATACATGCGCTATAAGCCCCGCCCGAACGATTTCACTGACGCTGAATTTCGTCGGGCTAGGTTCCGGTATATTTCGAAGCACGCCGGCCGCTCTTCTTGGCGGGCATACGTGTCTTCACTTAACGGAGATACCCCTCTAGCAGAGGTGTGGAAGCGAGTTAAAAGGATTCGGGGCAAGTTCTCGTGGGACCTCGCTCCCGTTCTCCAGGAGAATGGGACCGCAATCTCGGACCCTGAGTCCGTGGCGGAATCCTCGCGACCGCTTTTTCCGCATTCTCTAGCCAGGATGCTGCTCCGCTAGCATTCAATGCACGTCGTGATGTCGCGGAAGGCCGCCCACTGGACTTTACCTCCAGAGGCGGAGAACCCTTCAACGACAGGTTTACTGTGAGTGAGTTGCGCTCCGCTCTTGCTTCGTGCACGCACACCGCCCATGGTCCGGACGATGTCCCGTACGCCGAGCTGGTGGCAATACACCACTCGGTACGGGAGATTACGCGACGTGCCCGGTTCGGAGACCGGATTGTGATCTATAGCGACTCACAAAGCGCCCTGAGGGCTCTCAGGGCATTGGAATCTCCGCATCCCCTGGTTCGCGATATCCGTGACGCCGTGGTTTTGTCGAGATTATCTTCTGCTAGGTTCCTGGACATATAGGAAGTCGGGGAATGAGCGCATCAAAGAGTCCGCGGGGACTCTGTGACCGGCCCAGCGTTTCGCTCTTCCTCACACCGACTACATGGCAGGAATACGGGCTGATTGACAAAGAAGATGGGAGACGGTCGAAGGGAACTTAAAGTTGTGTGCCATTGCGCCGCGACTGTTCCCATGGACCTACCTCCCAATGACGCGAAGGCTTTAGGTTGCTTTCTGTTGTCTCCGAATTGGGCACACTCGCGGGATGCACCGCCATTTGATGGAGCGCTCGCCGGCGCCCTACTGTGAAGACTGCGTTGTCCCCCAGACTGTTCTGCACATTCTTGTTGAATGTCCCAGTCTGGGCGATCTTCGCACACGTTACCTGTCCCCGTTTTTTTTCATTTTTAGTTGTTTGTTTTTTGTGTGTGTTTTTGAATTTTAAAGTAGTCTAGTACTAGGCAGGTTTTTAATACGGCGACTAATTCCCAAGTAGGCAGTCGCCAGATGAGCTCTTAAAAAAACCAAAAACAATCCCACATTAAACTTTAACCCCCCTTCCCTTAAGAAATAGTAATCTTAGATAACTGCAGATTCGTGGTAAAACACCTACCAATGTCCTTTTTGGTTGAACCACTTCCCCTGGCCAGAAAGAACCCATTAGAACATGTGTAGAGAATACTTAGACAAGACCTTATGGAAAAAGTTAAAAAAAAAAAACGTGTATGGTCAAAATTGCCGAATGTGATATGTCAATTGTGGTTAGAAATATCAAAAGCTTTAATCTCAGAGCTTATTAATTCTATTTGACACCGGTGAGGCTGAGAGGGGGATCTTGGCGACTGGGCAACCCAGAATCTCCATACACTTTGCACTGGAGAGGTCACTCCAGTGCGGCTGTCCCAGTGACAGGAATAATACAGGAGGCTGACTTCCATGGCGCAATCTCCATTGTCTTCTGAGACAGAAGGATCACAACTATATTTCATTCTTTAAAATTAGGAAAAAAGGTATTTCGGTAATTAACTGGGTGTCTATTTACTTGCAATGTCTCTGGAGTGTTCTGGTTTAATGTGGTTGGAGGATGGTTAGCTAATAAAGTGTAGTGAGCGGCAGGGGTGGTTTTGTTCGTTCTAGGTGTAGGAATTGAGAAGGCTGGTAGGAGTATCACAGTTTGCTGAAGAATTGTGTGCTTATGTTTAGATGGTCTTCAATGGGGAGAATTTTTATTTTGCTATAGCGGTGGTGTTTTACACAATTGTAATGCAGAAGGCACTATTTTACACTATATCTTGTGTTGGTGTCAATGTGGGGAATTATGTAGTTGTATTGTGGGAATGAAGTCTGTATTGTAAGAGCTTTCTGTTATCTGAATTTGGTATTTGTCAGTCTTCTAAGGGTGTTGAGTTTGGATGTGGCCTTCATGGTAATTTTTTTGTTTTCAGTAAAGGTCATGTGTGGGTCTAAGGTGACATGTAGTAGTGTAAGGTTACAGTTGAGTGGGAGTGGCTGACTATGAAGCAGCAAGATATGTGGGTGGTAATTTGATTGGCAATTGTTTGGGTGGAGTTGTAGGTACTTGTTTTTTTTAGGTTTGTGGTAGTAAATAGATAATTTATCGCCCTAACATTTAGTATCTAACAGGTTAGGAACGTAAGTTGCTTGCGAAAAAGAAAAAAAAAATCATGCCTATTTCAGATAAATGGATAGGTCATCGTCTGAATGTTTAAACATGCTGATTAGGTAGTGAGGAGGACTATGTCTTGCATGAAAAGGTTGATGAGGGTGGTGGACACTGCTGGGAAGCTTTTTCCTTTGGGTTAGACCCTGTGTTGGAGGACTTTGCTGTAAAGGTTGGAGGAAGTCTGTTATCTTGTTGTGATAGTTGATGTCCAGTAATTTTTGTATGAAGATGTGGTGTGGGAGGTTTGCTGATGTCTTTTGCAGCCATGACTGCATTTTGCAAGATGGTTTTGGTTGTCTTTAAGAGGAGTTAGGATGGTCAGTAATGTGGTTGTCTTTTTCCTCGGAAGCCATGTTGAATGTGTAATAGGTTGATTCTTTTGAGGACTAGTTTTTCTAGTTGTTTTTTATGGGATGGAGTTTTAGGGTTTTTGAAATTGTTGAGAGGAGTGAGATACAAGGGGCAGTCAATGAGTTTTGTAATTCGGATATGAGGAAAAGTGTTTTATTATTTTTCAATATAACTACCCTCGACTTCAATGCATTTGCGCCACTTGTCCCTGAGGCTTCGAATTCCCGACAACCAGAAATCTCCCGACTGCTGTCCAATCCACTCCTGGACGGCGAGCTGGACATCTTCATCGTCCCCAAACCGGCGTCCACGCAGTGCAGCCTTGAGCTGGCGGAATAAAAAGTAGTCGCTAGGGGCCAGATCTGGACTGTAGGAGGGATGGTTGAGCTCCTCGAATCCGCACTCGCGCAGGGCAGCTTGTGCAACTCTGGCCTTGTGGATTTTGACGACGTTGAAGTTGATCATAGAGCGTGAGGTTTCTAGGGACCCAAAGGGCAGAGACCTTGGTCATGGCCAAATTGTCGTGGATGATGTTGATAACACTTCCATGTGATATTCTAAGTTCTCGCTCGATTTCTTCGATCTTCACCCGTCGATTTTCGAGGATCATCCTCTCCACACGGGCCACATTCTCCTCCTTGGTCACCTCTGACGGGCGTCCTGGACGGGGGTCATCTTCATGGGACTCACGACCATGGCGGAGCTCCCTATTCCAGCGAGCAATGGTTGCATAGCAAGGGGTGGTGTCGGTGTACACTGCAACCATTCATTCATGGATCTCCTTTGCATTCTTGCCTTCCTTGGTCAAAAATTTGATCACTGCGTGTTCAACCTTCTCCATTGTTGAAAAATTTGTGACATGATCTGCGATCAGCTACTGCTTCTTAAATAGAGGAGGCAGGAGCGTGCGGCTGCAGGTCCTGACTTGTCATAACTTGTCCTAACACCCCCACAAACAGCCATCCCCCTTCCTCTGTTTTGCCCTACCAATTCGCAAAACTTATTGACCGCCCCTCGTAGGTGGAAGGAGTTCAAGGGGTTTGTTTCACTTGAAGATGGGCACAGTGTACGTTTCTAGATGGAGGGGGGGATGATTATGTATAAGCAAGAATCGTTGAAGATATCTGTGAGTGCAGAGATATGGCCAAGGACTTTTAAGTGAATATTCTTGATATGCTTTAAGCCTTCAATTTTCTGTGATTTGATGGTGTCTTCTCGGGGCGGTGGAAAGTTTAGATGAGTGTGTAATCGTGGCTGGTAAGTAGTTAGTTGATTTTTGAGCAGTTCATCACAGGCAGGTTCCATTGTTCAGTTGGGCTAGGAATTTTGTCATCTCTTGTAAGGAGAGATTCATTGTGTAGGGATGATTTGGTGTCTAGCCTGTTTATTGTTTTTGTTAACCAGAGTTTGGAGCTTTTTGCTTTGTTGTTGTAGGAAGGGTGGGGGGTAAGATTGGAGTGCTGACTCACCTGTTGAGGTCAGGAATTTGTTCAATTTGTTGAGCAGGGAGTTCTCTTTTGTCTTTCTTTTTTAGGTATTTAAGAATTTAAGAGGAAGAGCTAAAATGACTGCTCACCCACCATTCCTACCTCCATCCTAAGGAAGGAGGTACTGGGTGGTGTGAGTTGCTACTGTTTCTCTGATGCTGAGGTCTGGTTCCTGTGTGCAAACCTGTGCTGTTCTAGAGTGCTTGGAGGGGATGAGAATCCTGCAAGAGAATTTAGCTTGGACCCAAGAGCTCTTCTTATTAGTACTATTCACTCAACTCCACATGTTAAGTGCTTCTGGTCCTGGGAAGCTATGCAACAACAATATATAACATTATCAATTTTTACTAAATTATAAAAAAAGTTCTTTGTTACTTTTAATTCCAACATTGTTTTTCTTAAAAATATTAGGTTGTCAAGAAATATTGTTTTAGATGAAAAAATTGCTTCTTAAAGTTGTTTAAATTGTTTAAAATTTGCTGCAAGTTGTTAAAGATAACTGTAGTTTATGCCGAGGCCTTTTTGTAAGCTACAAAATTGGTGTTTGGGTGCCATATGAACTGTCTTGAAGAACAATATTTATGTGATAGTATTACTTATTACTTCATCTCTAAACTTCTATGTTCAACAATTGTAATGTTTAAATGAAGCTCTTGAACAAAAAACATCCTTCACAGTCTAGTGAAAGGATGTCCTCTCTCTTTAAGATGATGGACTGCTGCATGTGACTTGCCTCACACCAATAAAAGTTCTTGCATTAGGTTGGGAAGATCCTTTGGACCTTGTAAAGTCATTACATCACCTAAATGACAAGTTTACTCTGATATGAAGGATGTGGAAAAGGATATCAAATATTTCATCAAAACCCAATGAATTCTTCAAAGAAAAGCTCTACTACTTGGTTTAAACGATGGGAGGGCAGTGCCATTAATGACGTAAACTACTTTCCTCCCCTCCCCCAATTAGTTTATTTCCCTTAGAAATACCATTCTTACATACTCCTCTATCTAAATTTAATTTTCTCATTGAAATATAATGGCCAAGATGGATTTCTTTCTTCCATGCAGAGATAATAAAAATGTAGGGGGTGTTCAGCAGAGCGATCTTTCTTCTCTTCTTTCAGTTGCTGATCTTGGAAAGGAGGCAAACACATATAGTTCTCAGTTACATCAAATTTTCTGAATTTTCCAAATATTATACTTGTGCACTACACTCGTTCGGCCCCTTTTGAATGCTTTTCAGTGAATATAAACTGATCCAGAGATATGAGACCAAAACGAAAAACTAACGGCCGTATGCTAAAACAAATGTGAAATGCACATTTGAGCAAAAAACCTTTTTTTTTATGTATATTACATTTTAGCCTTTTGCATATAATAAATTTATAAATAATTGTGAAGCTACACTAAATCTGATAAAAGTGCATTTCACATTTTTCTTAGCATACGGCCGTTACTAACTCTCAAATAATTTCTTCTATAAAATCTTAGAAATCATTCAAAAGAAGATAAATTTAAGTTTATAGACTAATATTGACTAAGCCTTTGAGATGACTTCATGGACTGTGGAGCAGCTCTTTTTTATAACTGAACAATATTATAAACATGGAAGTCCTTTTGTAAAAATGAATTATTTTTAATCAACTTGAAACTCAACTCTTTTAAATGATAAATAGTTTTTCAGAAATTATTTATTAAGAATATATGGCCTTTTCTTGTGTGTTCCATTTCCCTGGATTACCCAATATTAAAGTCCTTTATAATTTTTTCTTAAATCAATTTGCTTTTAAATACTTTCTTTTAAAAATACAGAATATAAAAAGCATACAGAGATTCAAAATATCAACAAAGCTGAAAATAAATAATTATGTAAACATACTAAAGCTTGGCAATAACCAATACAATTCATAATCGCATAATAAATCGTATTAAATAACCCTATCCTCTCTCTCCTTATTCATACAGTATGAAGGGAAAAAAATAAATAGTTGATGATAGATTGAAGCTAAAGTGGTGAAAATTGTTAGAGAAAAATGAAATGTTATATTCACCACTTATTCACCACTCAACACAGTGCTAGTACTTTAGTTGATTGACACTAACCCAATATGTTTATCTGATACTCCTTTTCAGACAATGGGTCACTCGACATCTCCATCCTGGATGAGCCAATCATCATTGAAGAGCAGCGGCGTGAGCGAGACTCACACTCTCTTCGAGACCGATCACGAGACAGAGATCGAGACCGAGATAGGGACAGAGAAAGGTCTCGGGGGAGAGAGAGGGACAGAGATCGAGATAGGTAAGATTTAGAATTATCTCCTTCTGAACTGGCTTGAGTGTGTCTCAAACCTCACTCCTATTTGGGGGTGGAAGGTCATGTATCATCTTTTGAGGGCAAGGGGGCAGGTGTGTGTATTGGGGGGGTCTTATAATTTTCAGTTGTCATATGCCCTTGTTATTTTCCCTTGATCCCTAGCACTCTTGTAGGGTTTATTCCCCTGTGTGGAAACATTTGGAGATAAGTACAGCCTGCTGCCCAATTATACCAGACAACTGACCCCCACCTCTTCAATTTTCCTTGGTTGATTGAACATTGTAAGTGGCAACAATTGAATGTTGATTGAAAGGAAGAAATGTAAACATAGTTTTTCTTAATTATTTATAGATATCTTAGATTTTGGTTTGTAAGAAAGAAATTTTCCAAAGGTTTTGTAATTATTTAATATCTAAGATTTTATATTTTGATTTGTAAGAGGAAATAAATTATTTAAAGGTGGTTTGGGGATTATAAATTTCGCATTTTATTTTAGTTTGCAAGAGAAATTATTTATTCATAAGATCATACAAAGGTTTAAAGTGGAATCACAGAGGCCCCCAGGGCCCTTCGAAGTGATGCCACTGATGAACATAGTGCTTCCAGCATATTTACATCATCTGATGTAGATCATCATATTGGATGGTGGGGTATCGAGCCTTAGTCGAGAATTTTACATATCACTATATAAATGATAACATAACCTATTGTAAAATATTTTTATAGTGACATGCTATAAAGAAAGGGGTTTTGAGTATCTTGCTCTTTCACATTGTGCATCCTCAGGGTTCATTGACCCTTTATAACAGGTGAAAAAAATAGTGAGATAATATAGAACCCTACATTGTGGTAGAACACTATCACATTTGGTTCTCTGAATGATATTGTTATGTGGTACTTTGTCCCTTCATATATTCCGAGGCTTCTTTGAATACATTGAATGTGAATTGCCTCACGAGCTCTTATCTGCCTCCTGTAGAATCCATCTTGCAACCATTTGATTTAAAATGACCGTCTTTTATTCCTCCAAAGTTGAAAAAGCCAAGCTGAATTCTTTTGGTTATTTCATGATAAATTGTTCCATTCCATGGTGTAATACAGCCAAGTATACAAAACCATCCATTTCAATGATCTGTTCATTTTCAATGATCATGGGTTTGTGCATTGCGTCTGGTTAGATGACAGTGCATACGGTTTTAGTCTTTCACATTTTGTGGCCAGCTCTTATGTATGTTTCACTTAGAGCTGATAATTGATTTTGGAGTGATTTAGTGCTACTGAAGTGCATCGTCTGTATGCTGCAGTTCATAGATGCTTCTTTGCCTAGTTTTAGTTCTTGCCCTGAATCTCCAGATGTGCAATAATCCACCATCCAGACTGTATTTTATGATGATACCATCTTTCTGTGCAATGCGATTGTGAGATACTATTATACCAGCCACCAAATATATGTTAAAATGTACAGGACTAAGCACATCTCTTCTTTAGTCCAACAAGGATAGGAAAGAAATTTTAACACACTGACTTTAATTACTCTTACTTGTCTTAATGAAATTGTTGAATTAGTCCTACAAATCTTGTAAAATAGCCGAATTTGGTTAGTATCTGTTACATTAGTTCACAATTTATTGTGTTGAATATTTTGGTTAAATTAATGAAAGCTGCACTGAAGTGCTGCTGCATTTTCCCAGCTATTGCCAGTAGATGGCAACCATGTCAAGTGTGCTCTAATCTTCGTGGAAACCACACTATGATTCAGGGATGATTTCACACTACATATTTAATCCTTTAATTTAGCCTGGCAGCTTCACGTCTAGGGGTTACCTCAAAACCCTGTGAAATTTCTATCAAATTGAAGGTAATAATTATTTAATTTTGCTATTTAAAAGCTTCTTAGGCAATGATTTAGTAATCCTTTAGAAAAACATTTTCTCTAGTCCCAAAAGTAAATTAAACAACTATAATATATTTATATACTTAATATTTATTTATATTCATAATTTTTGCATCAGCAAATTGCGCACTTATTTTTTTCACTCAATTATTTATTATGTAAAATTAAGGTAATGATATATCAAGTCATCCCGTAATGAAGTATTTTATCACTCATGAAACAATCTTCAACGATGCACCATGTTCAGGATGACCAGTGGAATTCTACTAAGATCTTATAAAAATAACTGTGGAAGTAAGTCTGATTGTAAGTGTTAAACAATTGGCTGAAAAACTACATTCAATGCATTCAACCATACATCATCATTTAAAAGAGACCCCCTTCCCTCTTATGGGGGTAGCCTGCTACATTTGATACCTGAAGAAGCTGCACTTCCCTGCCTGAGTTTAAATTAGGGAAACTCCGTTACTTGGCTGAATGGAACTATCTGACTGGACCTGAGGAAGTTGTTGGTAGTCTATGACTATCCCCTCAACCTTTTTGCAACCTGTACCTGGTACCAGGATAGGCTGTTCTCTCCCAGACGGAGTACAAATTAGAGAAGCCCCATCACCGGATTGACTTGAACTCTGTGATGGAGCTGTGCGAGGTTTGTGTACTTCCTCCTTGTTTCCTTTCAGAACCCCGTAAGGGGCGCGGTGATTTGCCATCCTGGCCGCCGTGCTGACGGGACTCAGCACCCCGTCCCACCCTAACTTAGCCTCTTCTCCTTCCTTCAAAACACTTGTTTCCTCTCTTTTTATACAACCTCTCCCACAACTTTCTCTGGTCAGCCTCTAATTTCTAATTTCACAGGGTAGATGCTGACCTTCTTCTCAAGCCAACCGTCCCGGAGCGGGGCTGAGGGGGGAGGGGACAATGTTCCCTAACCCCTGAGCTCCGGTTCGGGATGGGTTTTTTGTAACAACCTGCTTCATCCCCACCCATACCTTCCTCACATCCCTTTTCCTCTGCCTCTTCACAATCTATCCTTTTACGCCGCGTTCAAGGTGGAGCCGCCAGGCCACCAGGCAGGAGGGGTGGTCCCAAATGGCTCTGCCAGGCCTGTAAGCACCTCTTGCAGTGCGGGCAACTGCAAGAGGTGATGAGCTATTGCGTCCCGTGGCACAAATAGGGTCACCATGCCCATGGATGAAAATAAAAAATCTCTCCCCATTTCCCCTTGTACATCGACGGAGCCGCCCTTGGGCAGCTCCAGCAAAAAAATGGAGGTCCCCCCCTCCCCCCTGTGCTTGCGCAGGAGACCCTCCATATTTCTCTAACCGGAGAGGAGGCTTACTCCTCTCCTTCTCCTACAGGTGCAGGGGACTCCCCCTCAACCCCTTCTCTGAAGGTGCTTTTGGGCACCTCCTGACTAAGACTAAGAGCACGAGTGTACAGGGCGGAGCCTCGATGACATCGGGGCCCCTCATTCAGAGGTTACCTGGTGTTTTTGAGCCCGCTGGCTTCAAGCGCTTCCTCGTTATTCGCTCCACTGAAGGCACTATGTTGTCCAAGGGCAACATGATCCATCAGAGGAGAGGATTAGCTAGTGCAATTGGTAGAGAGCCGAAGGTGACCCTTTTCTCGGACGGGAGCCTTCTGGCGAATGCGGCGAATCCCGCCGAGGCGGCCAAGATAAGTGCTCTTCGGACACTTCATGGCACCCCGGTGAGTGTGACGCCGCACTCTACCATGAACTTTGTGAAAGGAGTAGTTTATGCGAGGGAACTCGTTGACTACTCCATTGAGGACATCACCCTAGAGCTGCCGACCATGGGGCGGTCAAGGTCGAACGTGTGATGAGAAAACAGGGAGGGGCCTCGAGACCCACCCCTATACTCTTTGTCACGTTCGACTGTGACAAGCTCCCTGAGTCGGTGCGTGCCGGTTGGTACCGCTACCGCGTGAAGGCATTCGTGCCACTTCCGCGGCGGTGCTATTACTGTCACCGCTTCGGCCATACGAATCGCTCATGTAGACATGCAAAGTCGGGGTCACCCGAAGTCTGTAAATTGCTCCATATCGCACACAATAAGTCCAAATCGTGTTTGGCAGAGTGTGTCAATTGCGGAGAGCCGCACCCCGCTTCTTCGAAGCAATGTGGTGCATATCTCCTTGAGAAAGAAATCCTGGCCGTTCAGGCCCAGGATCAACTCTCATTCCGTGAGGCTAAGGACTTGGTCCTGGCGCGCTCGGCTCTGCCTGGGACGTCATATGCCTCAATAGTTAGAAAGGCACCCTCTGCTCCTGGCCCATCCAGGCCAACGAGCACGGTTGTTTCCGCGCCCATTCGGAGCCCTTCTGCGGGCTCTACCCAACCCGGGCGCTCCCCTGGTAAAGCTGGCGGCAAAAAGGGTTCATCCCCAGCCCCGGCTAAAACCAGGGCTCCCCCTTTTTCCCAGCGTGACCGTTTCCCGTAAGGCGAAACGGCCACGCGCCTCCACCGAGTCGTTAGACTCACGGGAGGCAACACCCCTGAAGATGGTCGTTAGGCCATCTTGCGGGGTTCCTAAAGCTGTCCCCCGAAAGGAGGACAGCAACAAAGGAGCTTCGGCTCCTTCGCCCACGCCCCGAGGTGGAGCGAGTGGCTCGGAGACGGTGGTTCCTCGAAAAGAGGGCCCCCTCTGCCTCCGAAGCCGCAACGCCCGCCTAAGGTTTCGAGGCGGAGGGAGGAAAAGACTTGCATGGCGAGCCCAACCTTCCCCAATAAGTCCTCGAAGGCGACAGCGCCTTCAGCGCTTTGTCCGGCCAACAGCGCCCGGGGTTCTGCCCCCGGGAAGCGTACGGTCATTCCCGTGAGGGTCTTCAGTTCGAGGAGGGCCCCCGTGTCTCCTCCGAGCTAGGCCTGGAGGGCATATTGCTTCAATGGAGTTGCCGTGGACTCCGGGCGAACTGGGAGGAGCTGCGGAGGCTCGTCCCGTTCCCCGTTAGCTATCTTTTTGCAGGAGACCAATCTAGGTGCATGCCCCCTGCCTGCCCTCCCGAGGTATAAGGGTCTTGCGACCCCACCACCGCGGGATGGCCGGGCTGGGGGATGCGCGGTTTACACCCGGCATTATGTCTCCGTTCTTCCTTTGTCTTTAGATACCCACTTTCAGGCAGTGGCTGTGCAGCTGCACCTGGATAGGAGGTATACTATCATTTCTGCGTCCATTCCACCGTCAGCTGACTTCGGCGCGGGGGACTTCCGCCGCGTCGTGGCACGGTTGCCGAGGCCCTATCTCTTGCTTGGAGATCTGAACGGCAGGCATCCTCTCTGGGGAGATTACTCCATAAATTCCAGGGGACAAGTCCTTGCCGATCTGATCGAAGAGCTTGAGATGGGTGTCATAAACGTGGATGAGTTTACGCATCACTGTCCGAGAACCGCTTCATTTTCTTGCCTTGACCTATCTTTGTGCTCTTTGGACGCACAGCCTGATTTTGATTTGGGGGTGGTCAATGACCTCCATGGTAGTGATAACTTTCCCATTCAAATATCATTTTCAGGGCAACTGCCGCCTGAGAGACCACCTTGGTGGTGCTTGGCGCGGGCGCGGTGGCCTGTATGGGCGGTGCGTGGACACCGCCCATGGTCCGGACGATGTCCCGTACGCCATGCTTCGACACCTGGGTGAGCGAGGCATGGCCTTTCTGTTAGATTTGTTCAACAGGATCTGGGTGGAGGGTCTTCTCCCAGACTCCTGGCGAATCGCTACTGTGCTCGCCTTTCGCAAACCGGGGAGAGATCACTCTACTCCGACCGGTTTCCGTCCAATCTCTCTAACCTCTTGCGTGTGCAAGTTGATGGAGAAATTGGTAAATGTTAGATTAGCCTATTTCCTGGACAGCGGAGGCCATCTGTCTTCTGCACAGTGCGGCTTCCGTAAGTTCCACTCCACGTCGGATGCTCTGCTCCGACTGGAAAATGCCGTCTGCGAGGCTTTCCTTCGTAGACAGCACTACGCCACGGTGTTTTTTGATCTGGAGAAGGCCTATGATACCGCATGGCGATACGGTATCATGGAGACTCTCCACACGATGGGGGCGAGGGGACGCCTCCCAATGTTTATATCTGAATTTTTGCGAGATCGTCGATTCCGCGTACGGGTGGGGGGAGCCCTCTCTGCCCCAAAGGAGCAGGAAGAGGGTGTCCCGCAGGGAAGTGTCCTCAGTGTCACACTCTTTGTCCTGAGCATCAACGGCATCACCTCAGTTCTGCCAGAAGATGTTCTCGCTACGCTCTACGTGGACGACCTTTCGATCTCTTTTGGCGCGGCCCAGATGCCAACTCTGGAGCGTCGACTCCAACAGGCATTGAACCGCGTCTCTCGCTATGCCGAAGCGCACAGGTTTCGGTTTTCTTTGGCCAAGACTAAGGTGGTGCACTTCTGCCGCCATCCACGGCTTCACCCCGACCCAGATTTGTTTCTTAATGGGGTGCGCCTGGATGTGGTTGAGTCGCACCGTTTCCTTGGTCTTGTATTCGACCGACGCCTCACCTGGGAGGCTCATATTCGCAGCCTTAGGGTCTCTTGTACCCGCGCCATGGACATTCTCCGTTCCGTGACGTTCAGCGCTTGGGGTGCTGATAGGGCTACCGCCTTACTTTTTTATCGATCCTTTGTTCGCTCGAAGCTCGACTACGGATGCGAGTTTTATGCATCCGCAGCCGAGCGTTTATTGCGGCAGGTGGATTCAATCCACCACACCGGCCTTCGCCTTGCGACCGGTGCCTTCCGCACTTCCCCCATTGAGAGCCTGTTGGTCGATGCTGGGGAGATGCCACTCGCTCTGCGCCGCGTGCAGTGCATCACTCGCCTGTACGCGCGAGCCCGGCGCCTCCCTCAGTCGCCAACAGCTCTCACTGCATCCGCAGCTGATCTCGATGGTGCCTATGCCGCCGAGAGACGCCAGTCATACCCTAAGCCCTTTGGGTTTAGGGCCAGGAAACTCCTTCGAGAGGTAGATATAGCTCTCGGGCCGGTGGCGCCCCTGGTTCTACCCAGGACGCCACCCTGGAGGGTACCACATTTGGCTATTTGTCGCCACGCCTCTGCTCCCAAAGCTTGTACTGCGCCGGGAGTATTGCGTTCGACCTTTTTGGAGCACACATCGTGTCACGCTGGAACCGTGTCAGTGTATACGGATGGCTCCAAGTCCCAAGAGGGGGTCGGCTTCCACGCCGTATCCCCTCTGTTTGAAGTGAGCGGGGCTCTACCAGGCGCTGCGTCTGTCTTCACGGCCGAGCTGGTGGCAATACACCACTCGGTACGGGAGATTACGCGACGTGCCCGGTTCGGAGACCGGATTGTGATCTATAGCGACTCACAAAGCGCCCTGAGTGCTCTCGGGGCATTGGAATCTCCGCATCCCCTGGTTCGCGATATCCGTGACGCCACGGTTTCTGCGAGCCGGGCAGATGTCGAGATTATCTTCTGCTGGGTTCCTGGACATGTAGGAATTGCGGGGAATGAGGGCGCCAAAGAGTCCGCGAGGACTCTGCGACCGGACCAGCGTTTCGCTCTTCCTCACACCGACTACATGGCAGGAATACGGGCAGCTCTTCGGACTGCTTGGCAAAGAAGATGGGAGACGGTCGAAGGGAACTTAAAGTTGCGTGCCATTGCGCCGCGACTGTTCCCATGGACCTATCCCCCAATGCCGCGGCGGCTTCAGGTTGCTTTCTGTCGTCTCCGAATCGGACACACTCGTGTGACGCACCGCTATCTGATGGAGCGCTCTCCTGCGCCCTATTGCAACGACTGCGTCGTCCCCCAGACTGTTCGGCACATTCTTGTCGAATGTTCCAGTCTGGGTGATCTTCGCGCACGACACCTGTCCCGGTACCGGGATGGGCGGGGTCGCTACCGCCTGTCCCTTGTGCTCGGGACGAGTGCGTGTACTTTGACTGGTGGACTTATTGACTTTTTGGGGGAGGCCAGCCTTCTCCCTTTTATTTAACCCGATTTAATTGTTGTTGTTTTTGTAATTGTTTTGTTATTGCTTTGTTATTGTTATTGTTATTTCTTTTTATTGTTTTCTGTTTAATTTTTTAAAGTAGCCTAAAACTAGGCTGTTTGTTTACGGCAACTTATGCCTTAGTCGGCAGTCGCCAGATAGCCCCTTAATTTAAAAAAAAAAAAAAATCCTGTTGACAGCCAAGATATATACAGTTGCCTTGTCTGTCTGCTCAGTTGGGAGCACGGCCGTTGGGGTTTGACCAGCCTATTAGGCAACTTCTGGTTAGTGCGGCATTGCGCAGGGGTGAATGCGAATTTTTCAGACCCAGTGTGGAGACCTGAGAAGGCTGAAATTCGGAGATGAGATAGGTGAGAGCGGCTGGATGGGGGGACATAATGCACCACCCTGTTTTGGTCATAAGCCTGGGTATTTTCGATTGTTGGCAAATTTTCATCATTTTGGACTACCGTATTTCCAAATTCTCACCCAACTTTGATGTTGGGGTGAGCACAAGGTATTCCATGGCTGGCTGCACCACTCTGGCGGATGGAGAGGCCCCCCTTAACACATTGACTACAAATTGAGCCATAAATGGTACACTAGTAGTCTCAAATAATTTATCCTTACCAGTTTTTTTTTATATCACATAAGGGCGCTGTGCCTAACATGTAATAGGGTACCTGTATAACATACCCTTAGCTCTTTGGAAGCCTTCTTCGTCAACATGTTAAACCTTTGTGCTGAAGGGGTTACGCCTTTGCCCTTTACAAAGACATCTTGAGGCAACTCCACCTCTGCGATAGAGCTTGCCCTGTCTGTGCTTTCTAAGGAGCCCCTCCATTACCCATGGGTTTGGGGGTTTCCCCCATCCCCCTTTTGTAGAGTTGCCTCCAGTGACTACATTTGTGAAGAACACTAAGAACACAGCAAGACACAGTATGTGCCTTCCCAGTTCCCACCCCTCCCATTGGGGTTAGGTGAATGACCATAACCCCTTTATAGGGGTAAGTGGCATCATTGTCTCCTGGGCCTTGTAGAGACACCTCATTGACCTGAAGTTTGTCCCGTTGATGTGAGCTGGCATGCCCACTTTCCCTCTTTCCCATTGCAGGTCGGCTATGCCTGCCACACTGATGTTTGTGATGGGTCATAAGCATCATGAGTTCCCAGTCGGGATACAAGACACCTTGGAGGGGTGGGGGGCACTTGGAAGCGCCTCCTGAGATGGTGATAATCTCGGAGGTGCCTTCACCCTGACACACGTCTATGAGGACTCAAAAGAGTGAAGGTACCCCCTCCCCCACCTGGTGCCTCCTTGTCAGCGGGTTCATCCCTGGGTTCACTCCCCACCCTCATCACCAAAAAAGAAAAAGACCGTCGCCTTCAGCAGGAGGAGCAGACAAAGACCAAAGTTGTAAGCCTGGTAAGCAGAGTCTCAATTACATCCCTCAGTGAGAAACTACATAGCATTTTTTAAACCTGATGGCTTCAAATGCTTTTTAGTTATCCACTCCACTAATGGCAACATGGTGGCCACAGGCTTCATCAGAGGATAGCATTCGCTAAATTGAGTGATAGAGGGCTGAAGGTTAGCTGTTTCTCTGACCCTTCTGAGTTAACTATTATTAGTGCTCTTCAGACACTAGTTGGCTCACTAGTGGTGACACTGCATGCTACCATGAATTTCACAAAAAGGGTGGTTTATGCAAGGGAACCCGCGGACTACTACTTAGAAGACATCACTGAAGAACTTACTTAAGTACTACTACTTTGTGAGCCTTTAATCATATTTTCTTAAAAAATGGCAAAAATAAGCCAGGCCCTCAAAATAGCATTTAGAACTGGAAGAGCTATACACACTATCTGGTGTTTGAAGATGTAAGAGTGAAGAGCTTTTGATATCAACCACTGATTATGTGATGGATATGACTATCCAATCAGTAGGCTTCTGGAATGGTAGATGGTAAGCAAATTGATAGCTGCATTGTAATTTGTTCTGTGTAATGATCTGAGTAGGTTTAAGGCAAGACAACTCCTTCGAGAGCTCAATGTAGCTCTCGGGCTGGTGTCCCTTCTGGTTCTGCCCAGGATTCCATCCTGGAGAGTACCACATGGAGTAAACTGGAGCTGTGCCAGTATAGACGGATGACTCCAAATCCAGAGTGGTTGGCTTTCACTTGTTTGAAGCCAGCAGGGTTGTTCCAGACTCTGCATCTGTCTTCAGAGCCGAGTTGGTTGCAATACACCCCTCGCTCACTACACAAATTTATGTGCTGACCATGTTCAGAGAGCAGATGGTGATCTATAGTAACTCACCAGTCACTCTTTGAGTGCCTTCGAAACATTGAAATCTCTGCATACCCTCGTTTGCAGTACCTGAGACTCCGCAGCTGCTGTGAGCTGGCAGGGTGTTGAGATTTTCTTCCAGGTTCCCGGACACTCGGGGCATTGCTAGAAATAGGCATTCTAATGATTAATGGCAATCTAAAGTTGCCTGCCATTATGCCATGACTTTTCTCTTGGACTTACTCCCCAATGCCTTTGGGTTGTTTTTTGCCACCTCCGAATAGGCTACTAGCGAGATGCAACATCATTTGTTAACATGTGCCACTGAACTTTATTATGATGATTGGCTCATCTCCCAGATTGTCTGCCACATTCTTGGTGAATGTCCCTGTTTGCGGGAACTATGTGCAAGTTACTGGGATTGAGTGGGTTTGCTATGCTTGTCCCTTGTAGTCATGACAGGTTCTCGTGCACTCCCAATTGTAGATTGCTGGTCATATCTGCCTAGTTCCCAACCTAATCTCTCTCCATTTCACTCATTGCTGTGGTCACATTGGCTTTTACTCCACGCACTTGACATCACAGTGGTCCTATTGCCATATAATTTCCACCCTCTTTCCTACCCAAGCTAACTGGCCTCCAATGGGTTCCATAACTTCATTTCCATTTATTAAAAGCTGTTGAGATGTATTTCACTTTCAGGGATCGAGAAAGGGATCGAGACCGGGACCGAGAAAGAGGGAAAGAACGCCTCAGGAAAGACAGCGACTCGGGAGGTCGTCCAAGTGGAAGATCCAACTCAAACCCGAGTTCGACAACCAATGAGGGCACCCTTTCAACTGGAGGAGGAGGAGGAGGAGGTGGAGGTCAGTAATCGTGAAACCTTGATAATCGCATCAGTTTGACAGGGTCAACGCAACACCACCCTGAAGAGAGATCTGCTACCTTCTACCATTTTGTGGAGACCAAAATAAATTTGCCAGGGTCAGTATTTACCACTGGACTCCTTGGGCTTTTTTGCTGGTTCCCTGTGAAATCTGTACCACTCCCAAGGTTGATGGTGACGCCTTGCAAACCCCGTGCAAGGGGTGTTAAGTGTAGCATATTCCAGTCTGCTAGATGTCAGCTGCAGCAGTAGCTCTATATCTTCCACATATTCTCGCCTCACTTCACTTTGTAACTGATCTCTCCTGATAAACTTTGTGAGTTATTTGGTTTTTGCTTTAATTAAATAAATTCTCCTTTGGATGGAAAAGGGGGACCAATTAATGGGGATTTGATGGCCCCAATGAGGAAGGGAAGAAACACAAAACTTGAATTAACACAAGTGACCTGAAGAAGAAAGTGGAGTTGGTGAAAAGTTAAGTTGCTCATGTGTGGTATGTCTCCTCCCCATTTGTACTCTTAAATTCACCACTTTATAAGACTTTTGGATAACTTTATCGCGGATACTCTTGTTATTCTCCATTTTATTGCCTATAGCTTAGCCGAGTGGAAACTGCTTCTTATTACAGTGTAGTTAAGCCATATCAGATGACTCATTTTGGGTCATCCTCATGCTGGCTGCCCTTAGTTATACTTGTAGTTCTGTTCCCACAGTAAACTGTCCATTCCCACTGAAAAATAGAAGGGGTCTTTTATTAATGAAGATTAATGGTAAAAACCCTACTAATTCTTTCTTTTTAATAAATAACTGTGTGTAGAAATTCAGTAATTGAATGAACCGGAATTCAAAATTTTGTTCAGGAAGAAAATTAACCAATCTTTTAAAAGTTATTTGTAATCTGAATGCCAGGCATGCTTTTATACGACTTGGGTGACATTAATGGTTGCCAACTCCACTTTGTCTGAAAGTAGTTGCTAATAGTGAGGTGGTAGTGTTTGACCTACATTTTTAGTATTATGACAAATATTTGTATTTCATTAAAAATTTAGTCACCATGACCTTGAAAAAGGTAGGAGGGAAACTGAGAACCACAATTTTAAAGCTTAGAGATGGTAAATGCTTTTAAACTTTCCAGAGCACCTTATAATTAAATATACAGTGAAAAGCCTATTAATTGGCAAGTGTGAAAAGTCATTTCTCTTATTGCATAAATATAACACAATTGAAATGCAGGGAAGATTTTGTTTCTTTGAATTAAGGATGAGTAAATGTTGTGTTTGTGATAATTTGTGAAAAGGCAAAACAATTAGAGTCCCTTTAAGAAAGATAATCCTTGAACACTTATTAATTGAAGGATTCAAGGCAAGTAGGGATTGGATTGAATAATTGAAACAATGGTATTCATAGCTAAAACTGGGGGTGGTAATTTGGGAGCCTCAGAATAAATTATAAATTTGTGAGTATTTTAATGGGAAATAATGTTTTAGGCATCAAACATTTTGTAATTTGAACCTTCATGACTGCCAATTAAGATTAAATCATGAAGTTCTAGATTAGCCATGTGACATTTTGTAGTTTGAACCTTTGCTGGGTGCCAATTAAGATTAAATCCTGAGGTTCTAGTTTAGCCATGTGACTTAGGCACCAAGCCTTTCCTTGTACCCACTTGTGCCTCCTGCATGATTGAATCTCCTCTCCTTTCAGGCAACCTTCAGCAAGTTCCAGAAACTGCTCAGTCTGGACAAGGTTTCGGTCCTATGGGACCCTGGGGCCCAATGTGGGGTCCGATGGGGAATCCCATGGGTCCTATTGGCCCTATGGGAGGTCCCATTGCGGGACCGGTTGGCCCGATGGGGCCTATTGGTCCCATGGGTCCTATGGGACCAATGGGAGGTCCAATGGGTCCCCCGAGTGAAGCACCTCCTTTGGTAAGTCACTGTGTGGGATGCTGCAAAACCTTCTTGAGACTCCCTAGGAAAGAGTGGTTGTGGTTTTACTCATCATCGGTTGATCGCATTTTTGGTTGCTTCAGTCCAGCCTCCCCCAAATTACTGACCCAGAATCTAGATCTAATGGTTTGCTTAATTCAGTTGATGGATGGCTGTGAGCCACACATATAGCACAACAACTACACATCCCAACCTACCTGACAACCTCTCCAGCACACCCAAAGGTGCACCTCTCAGGACATAATGCTCTGCACACCATATCACCTTCCCATCTTCATAACATTCCAAACCACTCATCCCCGATCTGCTTCTTTCAAAATCACAAACATAAACTATAAGTAAACACACTGGTAAAACTACATGCTTTAAATAGAAGATAAACTACAGGACTTCTCTCCATAAACAACTCTCAAACATTGTACAAAGCACTTCAACACAATCACCCAAGCAAGCAAAAAGTTCATTCCCCAAGACCACAGAAGATCTTACAACCACAACTTCATTCAGAAAAAAAGCGGACTTTATAAAACAAAGAAACGCTCAAGTAAAGCAAAAGAGAGCACCCACACAAGTTACAACACATCACTAACCTAATCTCGAAACAATCTGAAAACTGGAACTAATAGATAGGTGTAATAAACCACAAGACAAATCCAAGGATCACACACAAGCCCGGCCCTCACAAGTCATTGGTGATCTGAAACAAAATTGCACCACCTAAACAGCACTGCAACTTTTTCATGAAATATTACTCCAGCATTAGCTTCTTTCCAACACACAAACGCAAATCTAAGGGAAAAATGATAAAAAAAAACGTCAAAAGATCAGCCAGCGCCTTTCACCACATACTGTACATAAAGCCTTCAAATCACTCAAACCCTCCAAAGCCACCACCTTGAACAGCTCCATCATACACCCCAAACACCTTGGCAACCATTGCGCAAATATTCAATCATGCAGAGCCAAACAACACAATCCCCCCTCTATCTTGAAAAAGCCCACATCATACCGATACTCTAACCAAGCAAACCCTTAACACAACTCACTACTGTGCACACTACCCAAAATCCACTATAAACTCATACACAAAATAAGTCAAAATATCCACATATCTCACACCTAACACAGTTTCCGAAAAGGGCACTCAACCAAAGACACCCAAATACTCTACCACCAAACAATATCTTAAATCAGAGAAATCACTACACTGTACACATCCTGCCCCAACTATGGTCAGGTTATTCCACATTACTCCACCATTACAAACACAGAATTAACTTCACCCCATCAACAACATGCAACCAACGCACTGATAATACCGAGCAACACCTCCTTGACTGCCCGAATCTCTGACACACATGCAACACTCACAATATCTCTGACCTTAAGGACCTGTGGTGCCCTTCCCCAGGGGCCCCCTACCTCGTAAAAGGTGGAGGAGAAGCTAGAAATTAAGTCTTCCCTAATGAGTGGACCAATTTATTTATATGCTAGTCAAAACCTACAGTTTAGCCCTGGTTCCGAACTACTAGTGTCGCTACAAAGTACAGCAGTTCTGGCATACTCGATCCTAAAATGTATCCCATCCAATGACTAATCAGAGTCAATTTGAATTAACTTGCACATTGAGATAACCAGTGTTTTCACTCGAGTCCATGAACGAAGCACACTGGTGGCGTCTATTTTACTGGTTCATTTGTATTTGCATTTATTTAATCGCAATGGTTTGGACCTTGGTCTTAATAGTGATGAGACGCGTCGAGGTCATTTATTTAGTAATTAGTCTTAGTTCCCAGGCTTTTGTCTCCATTTTGTAACCCGACTTCCCCTGCCCAGATTAATGGACGCCACTAATTTTCGCGATGAATCTAGGTAGAATTTTCCTCCTGGACTTCGCATGAGATCGGAGACAGGTTCACTGGATTCCGTCCCCCCCCCCTCCCATTCTCCAGCGCCCCAAGTATTCTACTTAGCATCCACACGGGTTCATAAATTTCAACCTCTTCTCAAAAACTAATGGCGAGAAAACCCTCATTAGTTTTCCTTTTTTTATGCAAAAAATCCTGTCTGCATTTTGGCGAGTAATTCTTGTTTTCTTCTTTTTTGTGCCAGAGTGGTGAATTTCGGATTACGTGGGGCATGTTTGGGTGGGTGATGTCACCCGAGGGGGTGACAGTCCCTGTAAAGAACCCCCTCCACTGCAAGATGTGTGTTCTGGTTCCCCCCAATCGCCTTGCTCCGCCCCCCACCACACGAGAACGGCCCATGGGCTGTCGGACCGTCTTTGTGGGAGGCTTGCCCGAAAATGTTACCGGTGAGTGCGACGAGGCGCCTCCACCAGGCTCTTAACCCCCTGTTCAAAGATCTTTGATGGGGGGACGGTCTTACTAGGGGTGATCCTCGTCCCTGAGTTTTCCTTTTACTCAATGTCTCTTAATAGACTCAAAATTTCAATAAAAATAAAAAGTCAGTTTTCAATTTGATTTTGTTTTTTTAACGTCTCACATTCGCAGCTCTTGTTAGCCTAGTGGGTGTGACTCCCTTGGGCCACAATTGGTTTCCCTCGCTGGTTGGTGGCAAACACACACTAGTACTGATCTTTCCGCTCTTCCAACGAGGCCCATGCCTACAGGGCCTTCAGGCTTGTCAGTGATTGTCCTTCGGATCTTTATGTAAATTTCATCCAGTTGGAGGGTCTCAGTCACCATTGATTAGGAACGGGTGCGTAATTGACTAGACAATGTCCCCATTTGTATGTGAGGGTAGGAAAAATACCCCTACCTTCTCCAGGCACATGTCATAAAAGGCAACTAAGCACGGATATGGGCCACTGGCTTTGGGAGCCTTACATCAACAATTTGGTCCTGTGAGCGCAATAGACAATGCCAGTAATTTGCGAGGCTTTCGCCAACCCCATTCAGTATTTAAGTTAATTGCAGAGATGCACCAACCCCACCATGTGGGAGAGTTGTCGATGATTATGAACTAACAAACCTCTTGCATTGCTCAATAATCGTGATTTTGAGACTTGGCGAGGTTTAATTTGAGCCTCTATGACCCTTGTCTTGTTAGCTAAATGACAGCTGAGCAATGGCTGCAGATTGGTATGTTAGCGTTTCTCTCTCCAGACACGAGTAGAATTGGAGAAAAAGCTTGGCTAAGTTTATAGTCCTGTGCAATAATATCCCCTTTGACGAGCTTTCAGTGTCTTATTTTCATTTTCACAGAGGAGATTGTGCGTGACGTGTTTGAGCGGTGTGGCGAGATCACCACGATTCGTCTCAGCAAGAAGAACTTCTGTCACATTCGATACGAACTGGAAGAGTTTGTTGATAATGCCATCTTCCTCTCTGGTGAGTTCATCCGCTGAATTGATCATGTGTAATTCCTGACGGAGAATAATGATTGTGTGTAAGGAGGTTAGTTATTGGCCTAAATGATTCATAGTGATATCACCCACCTCGCAGTTCTTGTGTTTAAATGTGTGACATTATTCTCATGAGTTGAGATGTCTATATTTCCTTACCCCAGAGGAGACTGACTTGTGTAGTCTGTTACACTTGGTGCCCGGGGTAGCTGCACATCATCTTGGCGCAAGTGCAAATTAGGAAACCCCTGTCACATCGGACATGGACTGATGGGGACCTGAGAAAGTTGGCGCGCTTTTCACTCAGACCCTCTCAGCGCTACTTTATCTTTATTTAATTATTAAGTGTTATTATGTATAATTATTTATTATCGCTATCCCATCAACTTTTTTGTCTACCTGCACTTTGTACCAGGAGACAGGGTTGGCATTGATTAAAACAAAATGATTTTTTTTTTTTTTCAATCAGAAACATTATATTTGCCCTTAATCATACACTAAGTATTTACATCATCATCATCACTTCACTAACTACAATTTAAGAAGGGGATTTTTTTGAGTATTTGAATAATAATTTCATCTTAGTTTGGTTATGACATGTTTTTTTTATCGAAGTTATTTCTAATAATTCTTTTATAATATCAAAAAACAAAATGGTGAAGTTCAGAAATAAATATAAGTATCAAAATTTTGTGAATTTTTTAAAACCCAAAGATTTACAAATGTTAAAATTATTTTAATTGGCGAAGTCCAGATAATTTATAAAAATTTAACCATGGCTGTTTGTTTGTTTTTTTAGTTTTTAAATTTTAATCCTAGTAGCGAAGCGCAAGCTCCCCCCGTAACGGGGCAGTGGCGAAGCCATTGCCTGGTTTTGTTAAATGAATGTTAACTACATATTCTTAATTCAAGACCCTGAATACTACCCCTTTCTCTAAACAATATTGTGTAAAACAAATATGGAGAGACACTTTTTACCCTCAAGTTTCAGTATTTCATTAATCAGATTCATTTTGAAGGTCAAGTTTGTTTTATTATAAAAATTGCGCTTTATTCAATTAAACACTTACGACTTATGTGACACCTTGTGAACAAACTTTCTCTCTATAGTACCAGAAAAAGCCCCAAGTCTAGGAATAGAGGAACTTTTACTGCCTGTGGTATTGATGCAGTTTGGCTGGCAATACTGAAGCCCTAACTCCACTGCACTACCTGCCATAGCTTCATCCATCTTACGAAGGCAAGAAGCTCAATCCAGGTAAAGAAGCTGAGGCAATGGAATATGCACATGCAGCACACCCTGACGCCATGCCAGATGTAATGAAATACAAAGCCGCAACATCACCATATCTTTCTTATTTGTTTACAGACGAACCATTGAAAGTTGGTCCCTATGTTGGTGGCTATCACTCAGATGTACTATATTTGATGATATGAAAAACCTGCAACCAAGCTGTTTACCACAACTGCTTCTTCAGCTGGAGTTGAGAGAATGTTCTCTTCTTTCGGCTTTGATCAGAAAGAGCAGCAAAACTGGTATCCAACAACAAGAGCCTGAAGGCCAAAGAAATGGAATATGGCTACTAATTAATTAAGTGAATTTGAATGCAGATAGAGGCACTTTTGAATCGATGTTCATATTCATAGAATAAATGGCTATAGGAAATTGCTTGTTTGCTTTTATCCTAAAATAAAAATGTTATAATTATGAATTATTTAATTTATTGATGGAGCGATAATGAGATTAATAAAAGATATAAATAGACTCAAAATATGAAAAAAAAATTCAACCTCAGGACTTTTCTCTCGTGGACAGAGTTCTGTCTGCTAGTCATGATGCCTTGGTGGACTGCAAGCCATCCTGGGATCACCTAGCTCCACGGTATGATGATAATAGCTGATCACCCGCCCTACTCGTTAGTGGACCCACCTATCTCTACTTCTCTTTATTACATATACTCCTACCTCTTTCCACACTTGCTCTCCTATCCACAGAGGTTCTGCTGCTTAGTACAATTTCATCCTCTTATAAGCCTTAGTCGATTGGCAATGTATACCGTGAGGTATACATTGCCACTACGAGGTCCAAAAGCCCACTGGCTAGGGCAAGTATTTGTCACAGGATCTGTTGGACCGTCGACTCTGCTCACCTTCTCGCAGTACAAACATAAGGTGGCTACGTCAGCACCATCCTTTATGGTTAAGTCTCGAGGACGCTTTCGCCTGAATGGTCCAAGACCATCTTAGCCCCTACCAGTGGGCCGAGTAAGTGTCAAAATAACATTCTGGAGCTTTCTGACCTTCAAAAGGCATTGGGACCTCATAGTATCTACTTTCCATGCATATTTTTCCTCTTTAATCTAATGATGGCGACAACTAAACGAAAGAGTGGGCGACCGGAGGCTCATGGAGATCCGCCTACAAGGGCAGCCTCGGCCCCCCCTAGGTGCCGGGGAGGAAGGACCAAGTGAACAAGAGATAACATTGACCTGTGGAAGATCTCACCATCCCCATACAGTAAAGGGGCTTTCCTTTTGCCATCTTTGGAGCCGCCCTCGGGCAGCTCCACATGTGAGAAGGACGTGACCCTCCCTTTGCTTTCTCAGGGCCTCCTCCAAACTTCTTGCAGCGGAGAGAGCGCTTCTCCCTCTCCTTTCTTGAAGGATTTGTAGGTAGGTTTCCCCCCTCTTTGGAGCCACCCTTGGATGACTCCATCTTGGTGACAGTGGTAGCCCCCATCCCCCTATCCTATCACAGGGCACTGCCAAGAGAGCAGGCATGCGGCCCCAAAATGACCGCTCCTGGTGCGCTCCCCTCGATAGGGCCAACCAACTTAAATGAGCAATTATAATAGAGCCCGTGGGGCCGTGTCCCCTACTATCCTGCAGGCATGCATATACACCTCGCAGGAGGGTGGCGTGCTTGCCCACCCTCCCTCTCTCTTCCTCTCTTCCCCGATAGAGATCAGTTCGCGGGTCAGAGAATGAACAGTGATTGAAGGTACCTCAAATGCGATATGTAATGCCTTAGGAGGGGATGGCGACATTGAGCCCCCATCCTCCCCGAGCGGGACATAATCCTTGAGGTGATTCTTCCATGGGGTCAAACTCTGGCTTGGTGCCAAAGACCCTACCTGAATCCGCCCCTGTGCAAGCTTTTCTTCACGTGGCTCGGACACCCGAGGAATCACGGCGCGGAGGGACTTCCTCCCCCAGCTGCTGCCCTTTTGACAGCTAAGACCTCCATTTCGGAGAAGGATCTTGCTGAGGCTTCTCTTCTGGTCTAGGGGCCCCTCTGGGGGTGGAGAGAAGCGGGTTCATTCTCTACCCTCATTCTACAAAGAAAAGTAAAGCAACAGAAAGACAAGTTTTTCTTCCTTAACCTCCCAAGCGGTCGGAGAGAGCAGAGATGCCATCTGCTCCTGGGTAGCTATAAACAATAACAACATTGATCGGTAGGTGGTCAGATCCTATGGATTTGACTAATTTTCAGGATCTCGTGTGGTAGCAGGTGATATCTGAAGACGATGAATGGTATAGGGTTTGATGGTGGATGTATGAAAGGGAGTTTTTTCTCTCACTAGGGTGAGGTTGTCTGTCTGTCACTGGATCTCATGCCCTCTTCGTTGGGTGGTTATCATCCCTGACATTGGAAATCACCACCCTAAAGAGGGTTGGGTTGGTGAAGCAGAGAGGGGGGAGGTAAACATTCACTATTGTGTGAGATTTGAGCCAGTTTGCACTTTGATTGGTTGCAATTCTGTAGTTGCCTTTTGGAGTCAGGAAGGAGTTAGTGTCTGGTATCTGTGAAATTTATGGATTTGTGTACCATGGTGAATCCACTGCCGATGCCATCATCACTCTCCTTTTTGCTGGTGCCTTTTGTGTTGTGCAGAGTTTTCTTTGTTGTTTTCCTGTAGAATGGAAATGTGGATGTTGTCTTTACGAGAAGTTTTTAAGTTCATGTTTTTTAGGTTTTAATGTGGTTAATTTCAGTTGTATGTTATGTCTACAGTGTGTTTTGTGCTGCTGCACAAGGGTGTAGTTCGTGGGTAGAGGAGAAGGGGATGAAGTTAGTAATGGAGTTGGAGGTAAAGTAGAAAAAGATTGGATATTGGTAATTGAGGTTGTGGGTTGAGTCGGAGGAAAGAGGGGGTTTGGAGAAGATGAGGTGGAAGCATGTTAGACATGTGTATTTGTGGATGGGTCCATTGTTCCCCTTATTTTTGTTCTTTTTGTTTGCATTTTCTCTCTCTCCTCCCATTCTAGTAAAGGAGAAATTCCCTTGTTCATTCATTTAGAGCTAAAAATACTTTTTTCTGCCATTATTTGTTTACATTTTTTGCTGACTAGCAACTCGGTGTTCTCTAATGTAATCTGAACTGACACCATTTCCCGCAGGGTACCGAATGCGAATCAACAACAGTACCGAGGCTTCTAACACGGGGCGGCTTCACGTTGATTATGCTCAAGCGAGGGACGATCAGTAAGTTTACCTCTCTAGAGTTGTCAGTTGACCCTCGCTGAAATTTCTATCAAAATTCTTTGTGTGTATACCGTAGTTTTTTACCTCTGTTATTTTAATGTTATCTTACCAGTGATGGGTTGGCGAGTGGTTCTTTTCCTGGCTTCTTTAACTTAATGTGTTTTGTATCTCTTCCATTTCTCCCATTTCCTTAAATGCAAAGCACAGTGTGCGTTTCTGGAGACAAAAACCTGGTATATTTGGGCGCAGATGAAGGCGGTTACTGTCCTCTTAACGCCGATTGTTTTCCAACACTGGTGTTGTTAATTGATGATGTTTCAGATATGAGTGGGAGTGCCGGCAACGCCAGCTTCAGAGAGAGCAGAGGCACCGGGAGAGGATGGAAGCGGAACGGTTGAGGCCTCCTTCCCCACCTCCCGTTGTCCATTATTCAGACCATGAGGCAGGGGTCATCTCTGATCAGTTAAAAGGTAACAGTGAGGGATTAATAGGTATTAACACATGCCCTACGTTATTTGTTATTTACCTATTGTTATTTGTTGTTTTTTAATATAGCCTGGTAGTAGGTTGTGGCGACCTAGTAGGCAGTCGCCAGATGGGCTCCTAAAATTAAAAAAAAAAGTATAAGAAATTGAAAGATACTTATCTAATTTCTTTTGCCCAGCAATCATTCATACCTTGTCAGCATTCTATCAACAACCATGAAAAAAAATGATATTTATTAACATGTATTATTTATTTCCGATGGTTTAGCTCTTTTTGCTTGGCACCCACACACCAAGAGCCATCTAACAACTTAACACACACCATTAACCTAATCACAAAAAACAAATGGAAAACTGAAGCTAATGCGTAAGTACAATAAGCCATAAGACAAACTCGACATGACTTCAGATAACGCTAAAGAAAACCACACACAACCCCTGCTCCCACACACGAGTCACTTGTGTCCTGAAACAACAAAATTGCAGCACCTAAACAACACTGACATTCTCATCAAACACTTCCAGCATTAGCCTCCTTCCCGCACACTGATAAATCTACAAGCACACACACAACAAAAGATCAGCCAGCCCCTTTCACCACAGATAGTGTCCATAAAGCCTTCAAATCACTCAAACCCTCCAAAGCCACCAGCCTGGACAACTCTTAACAGCCACCTTACACACCTAGGCAACTCTGCAATCTCCGCCATCACGCAAATATTCAACCATTAGTGGCTAAACAACACAATGCCCCCCCCTCAATCTGGAAGAAAGGACACCATACTGATACTCAACTGTGTACACAATTCAAAATAGTTGAAAAATTAAACTTATGCACAAAAGAATGTCCAAATATCCCACTCAACCATGACCCTCCTCACTGACCTTAGGCAAGATAGTCGATGGCTTCGACAGCCCCTTCCCATAACACACAATCCTTGCTGCCGTAAAATAGAAACAAAGCCTTCGACACAGTACCAATCTCACAGATCTTGAAACCACCCTCACAATGATAAAAAATAGCTAACAAACTTCATCCTTGGCAGACAAGACCAAGTGAGACAGCACTTGCACGCGGCCATTTTACAATGGCGTCACCCGAGGAGCCATATTCATCGCTATTTTTCAATATTCACATATAACATTCCACAATCACAATCATCAAAACCTGGATGACATCGCAATCACTGCACAACACCCATCACTCCATACATCAAGCAGAACACCCCAGCAATACATAAACACACTGGAACATTGACTCACACAAATTACATGATAACCTCAGACCCCAAATCAACCATCACAGCAGACCAGCCTGAGTCCAACAAACACCAGAATCACTAAATGCACAACACCTTCCCCTAAACAACACTCCCACTCTCCTAGAAATCACATCGGACACCTCACATTCTAAATTCATCCCACCAGCGTACAAAGCCATAAGAAAACCAACACCCTCAAAGCACTATCAGACATCATTTTCGGGCAACAGAAGGAGACCCTAACCACACTACACGTGCAATTCACCCTCAACTACACAGTGACAACATGGCACCTAATCCAACACAGACAAACCTCAAACCACTCGGAACAACACGCTCAGACTCATCACAGGATGTACTTGAACCACATCCATCCTACACCTACACGCCGGAAAAAAAAATAAATAAACTCACTAGATTTGGGCAGTAGAGGAAGTGTTTGGTGTTGTAAAGGTATTGATTGAATCTGGTTCATGTTGGGGTGAGGTTTATTTTGCGTTTGCAATGTTTGAGGAATGTGGAATGGCTGGACCTTAGTTGGGACAGGGTGACTGTGTTGGATGGAATGATTTTACACTTGGACATGATTGGAAAACCCAGCACTTATCTCGAGCACTAACACATCCCACCCCAAACACTACCTAAAAAAAAACACCAAACCACAACCTGAATACATACACAAGGGAAAAAAAACAAACAAACCGTGGAAATCATTCCATCGGACACAGATGTTAAGAATGTCTGCACACGTTTACCTCTGAACAACGACTGCAGCGCAGGGTTGCCACAATTTAATTAAATGAATACATGATCAAATTGCTTGATTTGGTTCTTTTTGTAATAATTTGGTACTTTTGCTGTTTTAGACGCCCTTAAAAGAACCAAATTTGGCACTTTAGTACCAGGTGTGGCAACCCTGCTGCTGCGGAGCGAGCATCCGGCTGTGACGTCACACCATAAACAAATGAACAGTGCGCAGCGTACAATTGCCATTATTACTCCGCCAGATATTAGCACAACTCGTCTTCTCTTCTTTTCACTGCCTGATCTTGTTCGCAGTGTCCAGATGAAGTAGAACCTAGCTTGACCGATTTCTTGGCAATCTTCACGGTGTCGTTCACAAAATTCAAAGCCATGCTCTGCTACCACTGTTAAGAACGTCTGTACACGCTTACCTCCGAGCAACGACTGATGCAGAGCGAGCATCCGGCCGCCATTATATCACCGGCTGTGACGTCACGCCACGCCGTAAACAAATGAACAGCGCGTAGCGTGCATTTTCGCGCCATTATTACTCCGCCACATATTAACAACAGAGTCACCCTGTGCCAGCTAAGGTCAGGTCATTCCACATTCCTTCAACATTACAAACACAAAATAAACCTCACCCATCACCAACACACAATGGACACAAAATACATCCTCTACTGCCCGAATCTCAGACACGCATGCAATAGGCACAATATTTCCGAGCTTAAGGATCTGCGGACCCCTTCCTAGCGGCATCCCACCTCGCAAAGGTAAGATGGGGATGGAATCTAAGCTAATATGATTCAATTCATTTGATGCGATGTACATTTGGGTCGACATTTCGGCTCCTGCCACTTTAAATTAGGTCGCTACTTAGATGTGCTCCGAATTGTGCGAATCCGCTGTAAAAATTCTTGTTACCCTCTCCTCTTTTCGTTATTATCTTTTTGATAAATCTTTCCTCTGTTCTCATTTCATTTTTGTTGCGTGATCTTTCATTGCCCCCGATCAAAGTCGAGAGAGGTGCTTATTTCATCTATAAATCCATTTCCTTGATTTTTTTGCCCCTTCCACAGCTGATGAGACCTTCGCTAAAGCAGCACAGATCCTGATCACGTGGTTGGAGAGAGGTGATTGCAACAAGAGAAACTCCGGTCCTTTCTACTCCATGATCCAGTCTACCAACTCCCACGTGAGGCGACTGATGGCAGAGAAAAGCCAATACGAAGAGGAGTTGGCCAAGTTCAGAGAACAGACGAGAGCTCGTATGCAAGGAGTCGTGATGCAATGTGAGTTTCGTGAATTATTTTCAGCTTCTTTTGGCTTCCCAGGAACTCCGGTTTTATCTCGCATTCACTAGAGGAACCGCCCTACCCCAAACCTTTTATAGGCGATTACTTTCTCTTTTATTAACTAAGGCTTGAGCTTAGACCAGCATAAGGGTAGGATACGTACATGGGTCCCGGACTACTGAAACAGTAGCGCCTGGAGTTTAGACATGTTTAATTCCAGATCCGGATGATCTTTGTTTGTAAGGTTCATGGTACCTCGACAGTCATTACGAATCCTCAGCGTTATTTTTACTGCATAAATAACTCTTTAAGTCCCCAACTTATTTAGAGTATGGTTTGGATACTACTTTATCTTTAACCGAACCAGTTACGTTCACAATACGTGTAAGGTGTACAAAGATCGGTGTTAGAGCTTTTATTTGCCAATCGACTTGTAAATGATTAACCAACAATAGCTGCGAGTGAACGGGGATCGCTCCTAACCGTCTCCCGAATATTACAAGTGAGGATGGCGCAAGACTCTTCGGTTTAAGACTCAGTAGAATCAGGTAATGACAGTCATTGACTTAGCCTCTGCAAGATATGCTATTTTCCTAAGAACAGATTAGGATTCATCGAAGATATATTTACTCGAAGCAGATACGGTATGGTATAGCATTTAAACCTAATAATGGCTTCCAGGTTCAAGAGAAGATGTAGTTGCGCCGAACGACGTTTGGACTCGTAGTTTTTTTACCCTCTTCTGATGAGTGTGGGGGTAAATAGGGAGCTTCCCTTTTTGCCCTCTTACCCTCATTGACTTTGGTGCGGGGTAAAGTCGTGGCCTTTGTGTCACAGTAAGACCGGCGATACTGCTGAACCAATTCACCTAAAGGATATTGAATATATTTGTGTAAAAATGGGTAGGTTTATTGAGACGCAGTGAAGGACACTGAGAGAAAGGTTTATAGATCAAAGTGTTGGTGGAACCTTTTACCCTTGTATCTGGGACTTTCCGCTGTTCTTTTTTTCATGTTTTACATTTACTTTAAAGGGGTTCAATTCATGACCTAGAGTTCTCTAGTGACCTTAGTTCTATAAACCGATCTCTCCTGAATAAGAATTCATCCATGTCTAACATTTTTCCTTTCTCGCTCCTAGACTTCTTTCCCCATCTTCTTTTTCTCATTTCTTGTACATTATGGTATTAGTTTTTGATCACTTTTCTTTGGCCCAATTTTCCTTTTTATTATCATATTTTCCTAACTTCATAGTTACATTATTCCTCCTTCATTTGTGCTGTTTATTTCATTTAAACTTAAACTCATTTCTTCTTGGTGGTTTTTTTTTTCCTCATTTTATTTTACCCTCATGTTTTTAGCTTAGCACTATTTATCTTTCGTGCCTTTGTCATTCACTCCTTTCTTCCATCTCTTTGGCTTTGTTCTTTCTGTTCCTCTTCCCGTGCTGCGCCCCACGCTTGGGTGCTGCCTCCGAAATTGATGTGATTTCTTTCCTTTGCTGATCAGTCAGTCAGATTGAGCGCGTTTTCTGCTCCGCTAGCCACCAGAAGGTTTGGGATCACTTCACCAAAGCTCAGAGGCGCAACATAGAGATGTGGAAGAAACAAGCGGAGGTAGGAAGGGGACGCGATCAACACTCGTACAGGGCTTCAGTCAGAGTTAGGATTTGGTGCTAATTGGGAGATCGTTTTGAAAAGCAGTCGTGGACAGAGTGGGTGTTTATTTTTTTTGTCATATACTGATCTGTGGGGTTAATGCAAAGACACGTTCTCTCTTCGTAGCAGTTAAAATGATCTCAAAGATGTTGATCTTTTGTGTTGATTTACTTCAGTGTTTACAATTTTTAAACTCTATTGCTTTGCCTTCAACAATGCATATGTTAAGAAGACTCATTCTAGTGTGGTTCTTTTCTTCGTCTCGAGATCATTTTTACTGTGTTTAGTTGTCATTCTAATTGCATGCTATCCCAATCTATTAGGTTGGTTCACATGAAATGTTGTGTTTTTTTTTAATAGTTAAGTTGAAGATGCTATAAAAATTAGTGAATATTTAATCAATGTGGTCCATTTGCATTAATAACGTTTCGCCAATGATCCCTTTAATGATAGTATCCCATTTCTATAAAATTCTTTAGGTCTACTGTTTAAAAAATAATTAAGTAATACGAATTGTTAATTATTGAACCTTTTATTGTGAATATGGAGTTCTAAGTGCTCATAAGAGGGTAATAAGTAGGGGCAATGTAAGGTGAATATGGAGTATTTTTCAAAACTTCATATCCCAATTCTTCAAGCTTTAGACACATCCAGCTGAGAGGTTCAGTGCCTGTTATTATGAAGCAGTATAGGCCCATGTCTAAAAACCAATACAGGCTGTTTGGTGGCCTATCCTAAATGCATTTCATCAATCTTTCCACAGTACAGTTGTGCTGTTATTGTTTTCCCTGGTTGCAAAAATAGATTAATTTTTTCACTATTCCACAAAACAACAATAACCTTTTGGGCGTTCAACAATTGCCTTGTCATCATTAAGAACAGGTTTGGGCCCCCATTGAGCTTGCAGACCTAAACTTATTAAGCCAATGCCAAGCATTTCTCACTGCATTGGGGTTCACCCCAAATGCTTTGTTGATGTTATAGTGGGAATAGCAGTATGTCCAAATTTGAACTCACTGGAAAATTACTCTTAATTTCTTAGGTACATACATACCATTGCTGTTGCGATGGGTAATGAGCTTAAAAACAGCAATCAATTGCACTCTACATTGAATCGCCAAAGAAAAGATGCAATTGCTTTAGTAAACATTTCATTTTAGCGTTTTTCTTCTTGATATAAACGAAATATTTCATGTGGAACAACTTAATACAAGTCTGGTAATTCTCTTGCTTTTTGGTGTGATTTGTTCGCTGTTCTTAACTAGGGACATTTTTCGATTAGATTAGTCTTTCGACGTTGATTCTTATTTTATCAATCCAGCACAAAACCAGCTAGATTTTTCAGGGTATTACAGAAAGGTATTATTTCACCTCTTTACTTCTTGGTGTTTATAATTGTCGATATGTTTGTGTGGGGATGACGTCAAGTAGATTTTAAGGTTGGGTTTGCTTATGAGTACTTTTATCTCTCCTATTTAATCACGAAAGTTGTGGAGGTTGGGGTTAAACTCTTGAAAGTACGAGTGTTGAATCGGGTCAACTGCGTTTTGAGTTTGACCTTAAGGTCAGATTCTCTAGCTTGCTTTTTTTTCTTTTTTCGTAGTTAACTAAAAGTAAGAGTGACAAGCTCAAGGTAACCTAATGTTCCGCAGACATTTTATTGGTTTGTAGATCCATTCTTTTTGATTCATTTTACTTTTTTATATACCTGATCTTCGGTCATTAGTTTACCTTGAAGCTGAGGCGGTTCACGACAACTTTATCACGTGCACACACTATAATTATAACTATCACCAAGAATTCTGTTTGAAGTATAAAATGAACACAGGTAATTTCAAAGCTACGGAAAGATTGGTCTTTGTTCCGTCTCGCCTCCTTCCATTAAGCAGTGATTGTAATTTTTTTTTTTGGCATGTGACTCATATATATTTTTAGAATGTCGAAAGGTCACTTTTGTTAAGTTCTGAATCCTCGTAGTATTGCTTAGCCAAAGAATGAGCCCATTATCTAGTCAGTGTTCCAAAATGACAGATAGTTTAGTGTGTCATCGGCTGTCAACGGAAATGGGTTTTATTTTTAGATCGACCTCTTTACTCACAAGTTCAGCGGTTTGATTTCCTGAGCAACTATTCTCTTTAGTTCCTGGAAATATTAAAATGCGACTTTCCGTCTCCTTCAATGTTTACCACGACCTTGCAGATGGATGTCAGTCTTCAGTTCCTTTTTTTTTTGGGGGGGGGGGGGTTAACCTAAAAGCTCAATTGTATTGAAGGAAGTATTTCTGCTTCTAATTTCTACTTGGTGGAAATACGTTAAAACAAATTTTATTAGAAGTTATAAATGAAAACTAGTGCGGTGGCTATGGATTTATGTAATCATGCGGGCCTTTTGCTTTGCCCATGGTTAATCTTAGACATCGTCTCACACTGCTTACAATAAAGAGGGTGGATTTCTATCACAGCGTGAAGACGAGATTTAGTGGAAACTGTTGATTGACTTGAAAATCACTACTTCCTATGTTATTTTTGCTCAACCCTTTTAGAGATTTTGGGAACTAGATTGTAATTCTAACTTCTCTTCCTGTGATTCAATAAGACTTTACCTACCATAGTCAATATCCATGTTCCTTTTGAACATGGCCAACATATTGCCCCTCTTAAACTTGGAAGGGGTGAGTTAAAGAAGCAATAAACCAACCATTTTGGAGTCAGTCGGGTCACTCAAATAATAATAAACAAAGGATTAAGAAACGTAAGACATTATCTGCCATGTGGTAAGAGAAGATATATAAAAACCAAAATGGAGTCTTAATATTAAGATCAGTCACTCCCAAATGTTTATTCATGGATTGATGAGGAAGAAAGTGGTGCGAGAATCAACCAATCACATCTGAGCAGACGAATATGGTGTGGAAGCTTGAAAGATCCATCCATTTCAGCCATTACAGTAAGGTAGTCTTAAAAATAACTTAACTTAACACAGCCTCATCCAGTCTACGGCACACCGTAAGAATCCTATAATTAGAGTTAGTATGTTCATCTTATAATTCCCCAGTCCATTTCTTGTTGATATTGGGCCTTTCCCCCCTAAAGAGGGTTTAAACCATGCTGTATCCTGTGCAGCTTTTTCCCCAAAATGCGTACACTATTTCTGCTCCATTCCCCAAGAGTGGGGGGGGATTTCACATTTGTTAATCTAAGTTTGTAGCCCAAATCAATGTATTTTTTCACTCTATCTAGAATTTCCTTCATGTACAAAATCCATTCAAAGTTAAGGGTGAAGAATGCCTCCTTGAAGCACTCAGTCACATCAGCCATGTTCCTTTTAGACACAGGGCTACAAACGGATAAATTTCACTTAAAAGGTAACTGATATATATTTTTTTTTAATCTACGCTCAGGAAATTAAAGAAATCCAATTAGATGAATCTGACAAAGATGATACAGAAGAAATGGATGTTTCCGATGAAGATGATGAACCCTCTGCCTCGTCCATCAAGAAGAAACGCAAATCCTCGAATTCTGCAAATGACTTGCTTAAGGTAAAGGTGGCATGGAGACTGGAAAGTATATTTATACACCTTGAATTTATTCTGTTACTCTTTATTTTATAGTTTTATCAATTCCTGCTCCATGTCATTAGCTTTTTTCCTTTGTTTCCCCTCTGTATATTTTTATTTACCTTAAGAAACTTGAAACTAATGTCATTTCCACCTCAGTGGAGAAGGTCGAGAGAGAGATGAAATGGTAAAAAGATTAACAAGACTGCAATTGAAATTTACATATCAAATGCCTCTCCACAAAGTGGGGTTGGTGCATATCAATGCTTTATGTCCTATCAAACACAAAACCATTACAGCTTCTTTTTTTTCACTCCCATTTGCTCCTTCTTAGGGATGAAGTAGTACTATGTGCTGTAGCATCTCTCTTCCACTCAGCATTCATCCTCGGGCTGCCCACTCTGGAAGTCGCCAGATAGCCCCTTAAATAAAAAATAAAAAAATGCCCACTCTGGAGCCTGCCTCGTTTTTTACAATCATGCACAGTTTTCACCCTTACAAATCTCAACTTCGCCGACCTAATTCTCGAGCTCACACATTCATACCCAACCATTCCGTCATGGTACTCATCACTCGAAAGCATGGACACCCTCTTTCCCCCAACTTGATTACCCTTTTTTCACTCCCACACAAACTCTCTCTTCCCTTTAGCGTTTGCTTCCCACACCACAGGCATCGTCAATCTTCCCTGGGCCATGCTCGTTGATGTCACAACACAATACGAGCCAGCAACCCCCCCTCCCCTTCTCGTATGCAGACCACCCTCTGGTGCCCTCGGTCTTGTCAGTGGTCGTCTTTCTTAATTATGTTGCCCCTGGTTATTGTCCCCTCCCTTAGCCTGGTAGCACCATAAACTTCCCGGTCCTTTGGTTCTGTTGTCTCCAGCGTTCAAGTCTTGTGATGTAGTTGTAGATTGCCACTGTTTGGTTGTTGTACAAGAATAGTTATGTCATTTGTGTAGTTGTTAAGTATTATCTTGTGGATGTGTGTGTAGGGGGGGGGGTACCGATCCCTATAGGACTCCTTTGGCTATTTTGTTTCGTGCTACGTTGCTGCAGTATATTACTTGTGCCCTTATACTCGGGACGAGTTCATGCACACAGACTTGTGGACTATCTGACTTTTTGGAGGAGTCTGGCCTCCTTCATTTTATTTGATTCTGTTGTAGGTCGCATGGTCCTGCGCCAGGGAGAGGCTAGCCTTTTCCCCCGACACCCGAGTATTCATCCTCCTTCTTCTTGTTTGTTTGTTTGCCTTTGTTTTATATTTTGTTTTTTGTATGTTTTTTTTAATCTACCCTAGTATATGGCTGTAGTATGATTATGACGACTTTTGCCCTAGTAGGAGGTCGCCAGATGGGCTCTTTAAAAAATATATACGTATATTATTCGTACTAGTCTGTGTATGAGAAAATCTAGTAAGCCATTTTTTTATAGTTGAATTCTAGTGTGGTGTTTAGTATTTTGTTAAAGGCTTTGCTTATGCCGAGTGTTGCTTGTCCTTTGTTTGTTGGCCTTGAGTTGGGTAAGTACAGTGGTTGTTGAGTGCAATGCATGAAAGGAGTGTTGAGAGGCATCTAGTTTGGTGTATGTGTTTATTTTGTTTAATGCTAGATATTTCATGATGTTGGCGGTGCAGAGTAGGAAGATTGGGCGGTACGATGCAGGGCCACTGGGTGGTTTGTTTGACTTGATGATGGTTATGATGCAAGTAGATTTCCAGGCATTTGTAATAAGGTTATGCGAGATAAAGTGGTTCAAAATTTGTGTGAGGGTGTCGATGCCTCCTAGGCAAAGGTTTTTTAGGTGGTTGTTTGATATGATGTCAGGGCCCAGAGGTGGGGGAGGATTTTGCCTGCCGTATGGCCTGAGATACAATTTCACTGGTTGTCTGGTGATGACTTGGTCAATTAATATTGAGTGTAGAAGGTTGTGTATGTGAGGTGAGGAATTCTATTGTTTGTTTTTGTATGAGGATGTTTGCCTGTCTGGTGAAGTTGACTCTGTTTGTGTCCTCTCTTGTTTCCCTACATTCGAGTTAAGTCCCTAATTGTTGGGGGTTTTTGTTTTTGAGTGTACATGAAGGCTTTCTATTGTGTTTTTGTTGGATGTTTTTAATGTCAGTGGTGTTTTGGATTCGTAGGCTGTTCCTGGTTTTTGTGACCTGATTTCTGGGGAAAAGTTTGGGCTATAGTGTCTTGTTTTCCCCTGGGATGTATTTGTTGTTGACAGTTATGAATGTTGGCAAAGTGTGTGTAGGCCTTATTTTACTGAATTGGCTTGACAGAAGCGTTGGTTTTGTTTAACATAGGTGGTGAAGCGGTTTCACTCTGTTTTGTTGCAATTTAAGTGTGTGGGTCGTTGGAGGGATGAGTTTCTCGATGGCTATTTGGACTGGATCATAGGATAATGCAGCATTTGACTATCAGGTTGTTTGGGTAGCTAGGGGTGGTGAGCTCTGGCTGATGTCCGAGGTGTCTTGTGAGTGGGTGTTGAATAGTTGTTCAGGAAGAATTGATGGTTTGGGTTCACTCTGATGCTGTGTGTACTCGTCTTGTGGATTCTAACCAGTGGTGGTTGTGAGCATTGAAGTCACTCGGAACCAGGGTGTTGTGTTGTGTTAGATCTCGTCCAGAATTGAAGAGGGCGGATGGCAAGTCACAAATATTCAAAGACTTAGGAGGTGGTTACCCCGGTTTATTTCCATCCATTCTCCTTATATGCCCATACCATCTCAGGACACTTTCATTCGCACCATAAACCTCTCATACTCATTCATTTCTCAATCTATCTACCTTACACACACCAAGCATCCTTTTTTTATATTTGTCCATTTGCACTGCTCTAACTCGAGACAAATGTGCCAAGAAGCTGCATGAGCATGCTGGTAATAGTGACACCAGTATACTCATACAGCTTCCTGGCACATTCTACGCTCGAATTCTTACCTTTACATAACGGTCTAATTGCCTCTTGAGACTTTAATACCATTTAAAAATTTGTGGTTGCAATCTACTTCATCTGTACCACTATAATATACAATTAGAGGGCGGTAGCGTTCTTTGCTGAAAGAAATTTCTCTGTGGCCAACACATTTAAGCTTAATGATGTCTATAAATACATGGGCTGAGCAAAAAATGAGTATGATAAGTTAACAGTATGATTGATCTTTGCTTAGTTGTTGTTGCATAGCTCTAGATTGTCTGGCTGAACAGCCACAAGCTCCCGAGGAGTGTGGACTGGACATACCATATGTAAGCACTTTAGTAACAGCATAAGTCAAAAATGTTCACAATAAACTATTAGTCAGTCTTGTTTGTGTCAAGAATATTTCACCCTTTTAGTTACCTCACATATATATCTGTGCTTAATAAGAAAGTATACATATTGGGTTGTTACCCAGGCTGGTCTTTGATAAAGTCCACTACTTTGGATAATGTTATTCAGCCTGGAGTAGTTGAAAATGTTTGTTAGGACGTGTATAGCTGTGAGGCCTAAGTGTTTTAGGTGATGGCTTGATGTTTGGCCAAGATTTATGGTATTTAGGGTTATCTGAGCGTAGGAGGATGGGTCTGGATGGATTTGTCATTTTTGTTCTGTTTGTGTATCGGTGGTTTATGACCGATCTTGGAATAGTTTCTGAAGATATTTCAGTATGGTTGATGGAATTTGTTCCGTGTTTTGAGGGCTTTGGTGTAAAGGGTTTTTTATGGTCATGTATCTCTGATGTTTTTCGGAGTTGTATGGTGTTGGTTTAATACTGTGATTGTGGGAGGAGGTCAGATTAAATATTTATTGTGTTGATCTGATCCAATCTATTTCTGTGTTTGGTGAAGCCTGCTATTTCATGTGTTATGGTAGAATTGTACCCTGTTTGTTTTCCCTCTGATATTTTCTTTTCTTGCTTTAATTAAGGTACATTTGAAGCGTTTAACTGCTCCCTCTGAAGCGAAGTCTGTGATTTTCGAGTTTCTGAGTTTGAGTTTGATGTGCTATGTAAAGTTTACCCACTGTGCTTTTATTGTTTCTCTATGTTTGTAAGAGTGCATGATGTTGTTTGGAATGTGGTCAAATGGTGGGTTCATGAATTACATTCACTTCTGTGCAGAATTGCATAAATGGTGTGCAGAAGGTGGTCAGCCGAGATTGGTTGTTGGTACTGGGTGCCAGTAAGTATATTTCTGTAATTTAGTAAAGTGAAAGAGTGATGTATTTTGAAAGTAATTTCACCTTTGTGAGATGTAAGCCAGGAAGGTATGAGGAGTGTTAGAATCTCCACCTAGGATATAGTTAGGTATTTGTATCAAAGGCTTCTGGTAATTTGGTGGGGTTCACTTGGATGTTGTGAATATATTTATGATGTATGTTGTATTTTTTGCTTGGTTTGTTTAGCTATTAATTCTGTGGGGGGGAGGCTTTGTTGATGTGTTCATGAATGTGTTAGAGGTATTTATGAATCAATGTTATGAGGCCATGGGCATTGAGTTGAGTCTGGTTTGTAACTGGTATAATTATTGAATGTTGGGGATTGGTTGTGAAAGCTATAAGAGTTAGCAGTATGAGGACTATCCAATCACACGATTGTGCTGTGTAAAGTTAAATTGGTTAGTGCATGGATGGGATGTAAGGATGTTGGAAACGGAAAGTCAAATGCACAAGGTTATTGAATCTAAAAAAAAATAAGTATTTGAGAATAATTGAGAGTAGAAGAATGGAAATATGTATGAAAATGTCGAATAAATTTAAGTGATAGCAGGTAATGCAAGGGTTGTATGTGGGAGTATTAGAACTAGAAAGAAAAGGCAGTGTTGTGGTAGAGGGCAAAAGGCACAACTTGAAAATGATTAATAATGCAGATGAAAAGGTTAGGAAGATGTGAATGAATGTTTACTATGAGGCAAGAACAAAAATAAAATGAGCAATTAAAAAGAATTAAAAAGAGGCAACAAATGAGGCATTTAGACTATGAATGAAGATTATGATGGGAACAGGAAGCCATTTTTGAAGGAAGTGGATTTACCAGAGTAAGAAAGCATAAATTGAAACATTTGGATGGGATATGAATGAGTATCCTGATGTGAACAGGAAGCTATTCTGGAAGGAAGTGTAAAGGGTGAGAAACCAGAAGAAGAATTGCATGAACATCAAGGATAAGAATGGCAGGCTACTTGTGAACAATGAAGAAGTCAAAGGTAGTAGTGAGAGGTTTTCAACATGTTCTATTTTGTAGAAGATGGCGCAAATGTGAATATGATTGGGTTCATGAATATAAACTGGCTACTGTATCATGTTATGGAAGGGATAAGCATGCAAGAGTTTGTTAGTTCAGTGAGGTCTGAAAATTGGAAGGCAGCTGGAGTAGATTATGGTAATTGTCATCCTAAAAAGTCTTAGGACTAGGAGAATGCTGTTTTAGTAATGTATTCAAGTAAATGGGAGAAAGGTGAATGGAAGAAATAGACAGGATAAGTTTGAGTGTTATAGGTAGTGTGTGAAAAAAATCTGATAGGTGTTTAAGAATAACAGCAGTTGATAGAGGATGAACAAAGGATGTTTAGAGCAGTTGGAATGTGTGATGTAAAGAGATGTAAAAGTGTATGCAAAGTTTATGGATCTAGAGGAAGCTTATTGTGTTGAAAGAGAAGTGTTATGGCAGGTGCTAATAATGTATATAGTGAGTGATAAACTATTGGATGGTGTGAAGAGTATTTATGTTGGAATTAAGTGTGCATGAGGGTGATAGCTGGAGTGAATCGTTTGAGATGCCTGGGAGCTAACTTTCTGTGATGTCAACATAGCTGTTTAATATTTTTATGGGTGAAGTACTGAGAGAAGTACAGTCGCCGCAACAGAAGTCTGGACCTTTGGTCATTTTATATACATTGATATAGGTCCAATAATCGTTGCGGGGAAAATGCTATAATTGATTAATGTTTCGTTGCGGCTTCTGGCAACGTCTGTTAGGTATATATGTGCATTGTGTCAGCTGTATTATTCAGTACCCGCTCAGACTTGGTCGTGAGGGGTCGCTCATTCTTTGCACTGTGACTTTTAGTTTTGGTGGTTTCTTGAAGATATATGGGTGATCATATATTTTTTAACCAGCACTTAAACCATGGGTCCCAAGCCTCTCACAAATGAGGAAAAGGTCCGTATTCTGACTTTATGGAAGAAAATGTTTAGATAAGTGAAATATGCCTGCGAACAGGGTGGGCAAACCTACCCTAATGATGCTCCTCTCTACTGCCCATGAGCTTCCCTCAAACACCATACCCCAACACAGAAAGCGCCAGGGACCAGAGAGAAAGACTACACCGGGGACAGATCGCTTACTAAAGAAGGCTGTTATGAAGAACTCTAGGATAACAGCTAGACAACTCAAGGAAATGTACCCTAACCTCCTCCAAAATGTCTTAGAACGGACCGTACAGCATCGTCTTCTGAAAGATTGAAACTACCCAGCCGTACTGCCACGCTGAAACCGCTGCTAAATGACCGCATGAGGAAGAAGAGGCTTCATTTTGCAAAGCAGCACAAGAGCTGGACAGTGCAACAGTGGCCAGACGAAAGCACATTTCAGGTCATAAGGTTACAGAGTAAAGGTGAGGAGGCTAGTTGGGTCAAACAGGTACAGCCCCCAGTACACAGTCCCTCAGTTATGGTTTGAGATTGTTTCAGTGCCAAGTTAGGGAGAGGTGGTTTATATTTCCTGCCCAAGAATGTGAACATGAATGTGCAGCGCTACAAGGAAGTTTTGGAAGGTCATCTATTTAATCATATGGAACTTCATGGAACATCCATCTTTATGCATGATTCAGCTCCTTGTCACAAGGCTAATTTGATGAAACAATTGATTCAGAGAAAGCGCATCAACGTGTTGGACTGGGGTGGGAACAGTTCCGATCTCAACCCCATTGAAAACGCCTGGAAAGTCATCAAAGACAAGGTTAATGGGGCCAATGTGTCATCATTGTAGGACTTTCAGGAGGTTATCAAGAAAGTGTGGTGCACCAACATGGACTTGAATTACTTCAAAAATCTTGTTGCAAGTATGCCCAAAAGGATGCAGGATGTCATCAAGGCCAGGGCGGGAGATCATAAAATATTAAAAGTATCAACATAAGTGTTTTTAATTATATTAATTAACCTAACCTAATGGAGGTAAATAATATAAAAATAACATAAAATAGCGATGGTCCAGACTTCCGTTGCGGCGATGGTACATAGGCAGAAAGGGGGTTGAGATTGATGGGTTTTGTGTTGCTGATGACCTAGTGTTGGTGGCTGGAAGTAAGAGGGAATTGGAAATGTTGATTGGAGCTTTTGACAGTGTGAAAGGAGGGGGCTAAAATTGAATGCAGAAAAGAGTAAGGTAATGTTTTAGGGGTGAGATTTGGGTAGGTTGTGATATTAGTCTGTGGTGTATTGTAAATGATCGTGCAAATGGTATGAAATTCGCTGGGGCGATTAAAGCGTTAGTGAGAGACAAGGCTTTGAATGTGGAATGTGCCAGGAAGCTGAATGAGAGTATATTGGTGCCACCGTTGGAGTAAAGCTGGTATGGAAGGATAAGGAAAGAACTCAGATGAGAGCAATGCAAATAGGCAACTTGAGAGGGATGTTTAGTGTGTGACAGATGGATAGGGTGAGGAACGACAACTGGGTAACAGGTGTTTGTGGTGTGAAAAAGGGTGTAAATGAGATTGTGACTCTTATGAGGTGATATGGGCATTCGAGTAGAACGGATGGATGGATGAATTGATGCTGGTCTCATGGCGCACACCACGTTGATCACGCCGTAATTCATTTTTATAAAAGAGGTTCTTTTAAGATTCTATTTTCAAATTTAAAATGATAAATGTGAATGCAGATGGTGTTTAATAGGGTGGATCTTTACATGTGCTGATAATTTGAATGGATATATGTTGAATGAGTTAAAAATATTCTCTGGCTTGTTATATGATAGTTTAGTAAGAAGGCCACTTTCCTTTAGAAAACTTGTTAATGGATGGAAATAGCCTGGGTAAGACTTTGTTAGAGATTGAATTTCAGAGAATGCTGAGGGATGGAAGACTGCGTAAAAAGTTGGTTGTGCATGAGTGTTTATGATACAAAGGGCCAAGTGGTGTTTGATATTGCATATGATAGATGTGCTTGGAGGTGGGGAAGGTTGTGAGGGGGTTTGCTTGGGTCCTTCTGAAACCTGATTACTAGACTACTGTAGCACATAGCACCCCATTGCCCTGATGGACTATTCACTGTGGAGGAAATGATGGATGGCTTTGTCCTTGATAGACCATAAAAGGGGTGGGTGTGTAGTTTTAGTGGCATTCATATGCCACTCACACACACATATACATCACCACTGTGGAATAGGTTTTGTTGAAGTTATGAAATTGGTATTGTGTGTTTTTTGTACATGTGAAACCTTAGAAATGATGATTTCATTTTGCAGAATGTTTGGAAGAGTCTAGTGTGTGTTAGTTGATTTTTTAACTAGTAGACACTCCATAGTACTGGAAAGGGGGAGTGGCAGAGAAAGGGAAATGTGATGCAGGGTCAGAGGTACTTTGATTGGTTTAATGTGTATTAATTGTGGAGAAGATTAATATATTAAGAATAAGATTTGATAGTTTGACTGGTTGAAGATTTGTGTAAATGCATTGATGCGATGCCTCTTTAGGGCTAAGTGTTTGGAGTCTTGGTTTAATTTGTTCTTAGGGTTCGAGGCTGGGAGAGATTCTGCTTTCTGTGCAGGTTGTGATGCAGTGTTTGTCATCTTTGATCCCATTTATGCCATTTCTTTCATCTTGTTTACTTTCTTCCTACTGTTTTGGCCATATTGGGTATGGTTAGTTCTTGGATGGGAACCAATTTTAAGTTGGGAGGTCTACATTGTGGAGGATGACAAAAGCTATAGCGACTTGTGTGTTTGGTCATGCACCATATTAGGTCCTCACTGAATTAGTACAAATTAAATGACTGAAAATGACCAAATGAAGTCCCTTTCATAAGAAGAGATACCCATAAGTGGCCACACCTTTGTTGCTATCAAAGGCAAGTCGATGCCTGCTGTTTACCCTCCTTGTCTCTAGCACCTCGTGTATTTAGTTCCATACATTATCCCCATTTTAACTTCCCTTAACTTCACCAATTTTCTTTTTCAAACTCCTCTTCAAAGATTTTGGTGGCAAAATTGCCTATGTTGGATATATATATATATATATATATATATATATATATATATATATATATATATATATTATAATCTTAGGAAGAGAATGACAGTCTCCGATGCCAGATGGAGGCCTACAAAAATGAAGTGGATCTTGTCAAAGCGGACTTGCGGACGGAAGTAGCAATCAGGGATGACCAGATACAAGTCTTGAAGAAGACTTTGCAGGGCATGCAACAGGTATTTCTAATTGCGTGTGAAATGCACCATCCTCTCACCCTTACCGTATAGTGTTGTTGAAGTGCGCTTCTTTAATTCTCAATTGTCTATTTTAGCTGGACACATCACTATCTTCAGGGAGGGGGTGTGTTCTGTCCATTCTGTTTTCTTTGAAGGTATTATTAATCGAGGTCAGCCCTTACATTCATAGTTGAGGTCCTTTCCCATTAACACTTTTTTTTTCCCCTCATCAATTAAAAATCCCTGCTGGTTTCTTTTACCAACAACGCTCCTACATCAAGCAGAATCTTTGCTTTCATTGGATTGGTCTGTCAAGCAGAAGCTTTCCCTTTGTTAGCTTTTTCTATCAAGCAGAAACTTTGCCTTCATTTGAATTTATATTGTCAAGCAGAAACTTCGTTTTATTTGGCTTTTTTTTGTCAGGCAGAAGTTTTGCATTCATTTGCTTCTGTCAAGCAAGCTTTGCCTTCATTTGCTTCTTCTGTCAAGCAGAAGCTTTGCCTTCATTTGAATTTCTTTTCTCAAGCAGAAATTTTTCCTTATTTTGCCTCCATTTCAATTCCTTATGTGAAGCAGAAGCTTTCCTTTATTTTGCCTTTATTGCCTTTTTTTCTGTATCATTTTGGGTGGGGAGGCGGGTTACCCATTATTGCTGCTCTAGCTTTCGGTAGATCATGCTCATACAGCCTCAAATAGTCCTGGGGTAATCAACCCCGCAAGAGGGTACCCAATGTAAACGCTCCTGGAGGATTAGTGCCCCCACCCCTCTCTCATATTGAACAAATTGAAGCTTCCTGGGCTTTATTTCTCCTAGACATCTCACTCTTATCCTTTCTTCCCCACTTTACACTTATTTTCCTTTTCTGGCGGCTAATATTGCAGGCTAGTCGCCGACGGGCTTTCATCCACTCATCCATGATCGAGGCGTCGCAAGAGGGTGTCCGGTGTGGCTGACATGTGTAGAATTACGTTCACTGTCCACTTTCATTGCCCACCAGAGGTTTTGTGGGTATCTTCCAAACATTTTAACTTCCTCTTTTTTCATGCTTTGCTTGAAGATATCTCCATAAAACCCACAGCAAGAGATTCCCTCGTTGGTTTTTGCTTTAAAGTTAAAAAAAAAAATTAATTAATATCCTGGTGGGCTCATCCCTACTTATTTATTTTCTTCTCCAATCCTTACCAATAGCATTTACATGTTCAGGCTAAATTTGACAGTGTGCATACCCTCCCCCCGCCCCCTGAGATCTCTCAGCCCAAAATGACTATTGTAAAAAACTTAAAAAATATCACCTTGATTAGATAACAGTTTTATCAAAGTAGCCCCCCCTCCCCTCATCTCCCACCACGACCTCAAGACAGCTCCGGAACCTGGCGCACGTGTTCCTCATTGTCTCCCTGGAAAGATCTTCGAACACCTCGAAACAACCACTTCAGTTTCTCAAGCAGTATAGCTTTCCAGCAGCAACCCTCTCTTGCCAGAATTTGACCAGCAGCTCCACATAGCCATCTGAATTGAGCCTAAAACCCTGCTTTTTAAACCTGTGATGCAGCATGACATCGACCTCACTAGAGACACCCACAAACCATTACATTTTGCGGGAACTTGGTCTTCATGATGCATGGAATGTCACATGGATTGTAGGCAAGCCACTTGTTGTGAAACTGGTCCTGGCAGAAGTTCTTTTCATTTGAGAAGAACAAGATCGTCCCAAGCTCAACAAGATGCTTCAGCTTGTTGAGGAGCTTCTTTGCCTTCGTTAAGCAGTTTTCCTTGGTTGTCAGAACTTGTCCCTTGCCCCTCTTGTACGAGTCGTAGCGAAGGTCCTCATTCAGGTCCAGCTTCATGGTGGTGATTCCAACACCAAAGACCAGATTCCCTTGCTCGGGTCTTCCATCACCTTGTCCTGCAGTTGTTGGATGTATTCCAGTGTGGGGTCATAGTCAGAAGGCCTGCTGTGTTTGGTTTTGTTGGTCCCGGCTTCGTATTCTCAATTGTAGATGCCCATGCCACGTCTTACAGCCTTTACAGTGTTTGTAGTGTATTGAGCAGCAGTCATAACGTCGGAATTTTGATACCCGGCGTGAATCATCATGATGCAGGTTACTTTTCCAATATTCAGATGGCTTCCAGTCCTCCATGTCAGCTAACCTTTTCTCAACTAAAGCTTTACTCTATGCTCTTCAAAGCTGTTAACTGTTCACCGATACATCAACATGTTCTGAATAAAGGAGACATTAAGAAGCGTCAAATTTAGCCCAAACACCCTGTATTATGTTACCCGAGAGACCCGGGTTCGCACTCACATTGCTCATTAATATAGTTAAACTCTTTTTCTCACTCTTTCTTCCACCGCCTCTAATATTACGAGTTTGCTGTGTAGGACCCATTAACGTCAATCCACCGTCATTGCCTTTTCCTTAGAGAAAAATCTAGGCCTTATTTTAGAGATGGATTTATCACTAGTTTTCATTTTGCGGTTACTTCCCCTACATCCCTTCGTAAGGATCTAAAATTTTAGGTGGGGTTGCTGGAGTACTGGTTTGAAACCTTTCTGTCACCTCGTCATCCTCCTCCTTGCTTAAATTATGCCCCGTAAGGGGCGCGGCGATTTGCCATCCTGGCCGCCGTGCTGACGGGACTCAGCACCCCGTCCGGCCCCAGCTTAGCCTCTCTTCCTTCCTTCAAAACACTTGTTTCCTCTCTTTTCACACAACCTCTCCCACAACTTTCTCTGGTCAGCCCCTAATTTCACAGGGTAGATGCTGACCTTCTTCTCAAGCCAACCGTCCCGGATCGGGGCTGAGGGGGGAGAAACAATGTTCCCTAACCCCTGAGCTCCGGTTCGGGATGGGTTTTATAACAACCTGCTTCATCCCCACCCATACCTTCCTCACATCCCTTTTCCTCTCCTCTTCACATTCTATCCATTTTTACGCCGTGTTTAAGGTGGAGCCGCCATGCCGATGGACTGCCAGGCCACCAGGCGGGAGGGGTGGTCCGAAATGGCGGCGCCTGGCTCTGCCAGGCCTGTAAGCACCTCTTGCAGTGCGGGCAACTGCAAGAGGTGATGAGCTATTGCGTCCCGTATAAAAAGAGGGTCACCATGCCCATGTGTGAAAAAAAAACAAAAACAAAACAACCCCCAACCTCCCCAGAAACAGCGACGGAGCCGCCCTCAGGCAGCTCCAGCAAAAAAATGGAGGTCATCCCCCTCCCTGTGCCTCCATATCTCTTCAACCGGAGAGGAGGCTTACTCTTCTCCTACGCTTACGGGTGAAGGGGACTTCCCCTCACCCCCTTCTCTGAAGGTGCTTTCGGGCACCTCCCTCTTACCAGCGGCAGTCCCCTCTGTTCTTTCCAAGGGGACTGCCAAGAAAGCCAGCCGCTCCCCATCGAAGCGGCTCGGTAGGGCAAACCCCCTTAGGGGGGAGAGGGAAGCCAAGCCCCTTCGGTCACTTCCCTCAAAAGACCTGCTAGCAAGAATATTGAACCTTGCCAGGGTCAAGGCCCATGCCTCCCCACACAAGACTAGTGACGATACTGCCAACGGGACCTGCGATGTCTTGGGGGGCGATGGCCAACTGGAGCCCCCCCTGAGATAGACATGGTCCTTGAGGAAACCCAGCCTCAGACGGTAGGGCCTTCCATGGGAGGGAATCCGGGCTCGGCGCCAAGCACCGAACCTGAATCCGCCCCTATGCAGGGTCCTCCTCAAACGGCTGTGGTTTCCGAAGCAGTACAAGGAGGGGAGGGATCTCATCCGACCGGTGCCCCTACGACTACCAGGACCTTCTCTATTTCGGAGAATGACCTGGCTGAGGCCGATCCATCTGGCATGGGGGCTCCTTCCGGCGGAGGTGAGAAATGGGTTCATTCCCCGCCCTCCTCTCCAAAAAAGAAAAAAAAAGACTCAGGGCTCCTCTAGAGTTTTCGAGCCCGCTGGCTTCAAACGCTTCCTCGTTATTCGCTCCACTGATGACACCATGTTGTCCAAGGGCAACATGATCCATCAGAGGAGAGGATTAGGTAGTGCAATTGGTAGAGAGCCGAAGGTGACCCGTTTCTCGGACGGCAGCCTTCTGGCGAATCCCGCCGAGGCGGCCAAAATAAGTGCTCTTCGGACACTTCATGGCACCCAGGTGAGTGTGACGCCGCACTCTACCATGAACTTTGTGAAAGGAGTAGTTTATGCGAGGAAACTCGTTAACTACTCCATTGAGGACATCACACTAGAGCTGGCCGACCATCGGGCGGTCAAGGTCGAATGTGTGATGAGAAAACAGGGAGGGGCCTCGAGACCCACCCCTACACTCTTCGTCACGTTCGACTGTGACAAGCTCCCTGAGTCGGTGCGTGCCGGTTGGTACCGCTACCGCGTGAAGGCATTCGTGCCACTGCCGCAGCGGTGCTATTACTGTCACCGCTTCGGCCATACGAATCGCTCATGTAGACGTGCAAAGTCGGGGTCACCCGAAGTCTGTGTAAATTGCTCCAAGGTTGCACACGATAAGTCCAAATCGTGTGTGTCGAAGTGTGTCAATTGCGGAGAGCCGCACCCCGCTTCTTCGAAGCAATGTGGTGCATATCTCCTTGAGAAAGAAATCCTGGCCGTTCAGGCCCAGGATCGACTCTCATTCCGCGAGGCTAAGGACTTGGTCCTGGCGCGCCCGGCTCTGACTGGGACGTCATATGCCTCAATAGTTAGAAAGGCACCCTCTGCTCCTGGCCCATCCTGGCCAACGAGCGCGGTTGTTTCCGCGACCATTCGGAGCCCTTCTGCGGGCTCTACCCAACCTGGGCGCTCCCCTGGTAAAGCTGGCGGCAAAAGGGCTCATACCCAGCCCCGGCTAAAACCAGGGCTTCCCCCTCTTCCCCCAGCGCGACCGTTTCCCGTAAGGCGATACGGCCACGCGCCTCCACCGAGTCGTTAGACTTACAGGAGGCAACACCCCTGAAGATGGTCGCTAGGCCATCTTCTGGGGTTCCTAAAGCTGTTCCCCGAAAGGAGGACAGCAACAAAGGAGCTTCGGCCCCTTCGCCCACGCCCCGAGGTGGAGCGAGTGGCTCAGAGATGGTGGTTCCTCGACCCCGTAAGGGGCGCGACGATTTGCCATTCTGGCCGCCGTGCTGACGGGACTCAGCACCCCGTCCGGCCCCAGCCTAGCCTCTCTTCCTTCCTTCAAAACACTTGTTTCCTCTCTTTTCACAGAACCTCTCCCACAACTTTCTCTGGTCAGCCTCTAATTTCACAGGGTAGATGCTGACCTTCCTTTCAGCCAACCGTCCCGCATCGGGGCTGAGGGGGTGGGGGACAATGTTCCCTAACCCCTGAGCTCCGGTCTGGGGTGGCTGGTTTTTAACTACCTGCTTCATCCCCACCCATACCTTCCTCACATCCCTTTTCCTCTCGTCTTCAAAATCTATCATTTATACGCCGTGTCCAAGGTGGAGCCGCCATGCCGATGGACTGCCAGGCCACCAGGCGGGAGGGGTGGTCCCAAATGGCGGCGCCTGGCTCTGCTGGGCCTGTAAGCACCTCTCGCAGTGCGGGCTACTGCGAGAGGTGTGCGCTATTGCATCCCGTATTAAAAGAAGGGTCACCATGCCCAATGATGAAAATCACACCAAAAAAACCCAACCCCCAACTTCCCCAAGAACAACGGAGCCGCCCTCGGGCAGCTCCAGCAAAAAAATGGAGGTCCCCCCCCCCTGTGCTTGCACAGGGGACCCTCCATATTTCTCTAACCGGAGAGGAGGCTTACTCCTCTCCTTCGCCTACGGGTGCAGGGGACTCCCCCTCACCCCCTTCTCTGGAGGTGCTTTCGGGCACCTCCCTTTTCCCAGCGGCAGTCGCCTCTTTTCTTTCCAAGGGGACTGCCAAGAAAGCCAGCAGGCAGCCCTTAGCCAGCCGCTCCCCATCAAAGCGGCTCGGTAGGGCAAACCCCCTTAGGGGGGAGAGGCAAGCCAGGCCCCTTCGGTCGCTTCCCTCAAAAGACCTGCTGGCAAAAATATTAAACCTTGCCGGGGTCAAGGCCTGTGCCTCCCCAAACAAGACTGGCGACACTGCCAAGGGGACCTGCAATGTCCTGGGAGGGGATGGCCAACTGGAGGCCCCTCCCGTGATAGACATGGTCCTTGAGGAGACCCAGCCTCAGACGGTAGGGCCTTCCATGGGGGGGAATTCGGGCTCGGCGCCAAGCACCGAACCCGAGTCCGCCCCTATGCAAGGTCCTCCTCAAATGGCTGAGGGCTCCGAGGCAGTAGCAGGAGGGGAGGGATCTCCTCCGACAGGTGCCCCTACGACAACCAGGACCTTCTCCATTTCGGAGAGGGACCTGGCTGAGGCCGGTCCATCTGGCCTAGGGGCTTCTGCCGGCGGAGGTGAAAAGCGGATTCATTCCCCGCCCTCCTCTCCAAAAAAGAAAAAGACTAAAAGGACGAAAAAGACTCGGGGCTCCTCTCCATCCGCGGGGGCTGCGGGGACGGATGGGTCTGCTGCCACTTTGGTAGGCGACCAAGCCAAGATCGGCACATCCGGCCCCTCTACCCCCTCGTGTGCGGAGCCCCTGACTAAGACCAAGAGTGCACAGGGCAGAGCCTCGATGACATCGGGGCCCCTCATTCAGAGGTTACCTGGCGTTTTCGAGCCCGCTGGCTTCAAACGCTTCCTCGTTATTCGCTCCACTCATGGCACCATGTTGTCCAAGGGCAACATGATCCATCAAAGGAGAGGATTAGCTAGTGCAATTGGTAGAGAGCCGAAGGTGACCCGTTTCTCGGACGGCAGCCTTCTGGCGAATCCCGCCGAGGCGGCCAAGATAAGTGCTCTTCGGACACTTCATGGCACCCCGGTGAGTGTGACGCCGCACTCTACCATGAACTTTGTGAAAGGAGTAGTTTATGCGAGGGAACTCGTTGACTACTCCATTGAGGACATCACCCTAGAGCTGGCCGACCATGGGGCGGTCAAGGTCGAACGTGTGATGAGAAAACAGGGAGGGGCTTCGAGACCCACCCCTACACTCTTCGTCACGTTCGACTGTAACAAGCTCCCTGAGTCATTGCGTGCCGGTTGGTACCGCTACCGCGTGAAGGCATTCGTGCCACTGCCGCTGTGGTGCTATTACTGTCACCGCTTCGGCCATACGAATCGCTCATGTAGACGTGCAAAGTCGGGGTCACCCGAAGTCTGTGTAAATTGCTCCAGGGTCGCACACGATAAGTCCAAATCGTGTGTGGCCAAGTGTGTCAATTGCGGAGAGCCGCACCCCGCTTCTTCGAAGCAATGTGGTGCATATCTCCTTGAGAAAGAAATCCTGGCCGTTCAGGCCCAGGATCGACTCTCATTCCGCGAGGCTAAGGACTTGGTCCTGGCGCGCCCGGCTCTGACTGGGACGTCATATGCCTCAATAGTTAGGAAGGCACCCTCTGCTCCTGGCCCATCCTGGCCAACGAGCGCGGTTGTTTCCGCGACCATTCGGAGCCCTTCTGCGGGCTCTACCCAACCCGGGCGCTCCCCTGGTAAAGCTGGCGGCAAAAAGGGTTCATACCCAGCCCCGGCTAAAACCAGGGCTCCCCCCTCTTCCCCCAGCGTGACCGTTTCCCGCAAGGCGAAACGGCCACGCGCCTCCACTGAGTCGTTAGACTCACAGGAGGCAACACCCCTGAAGATGGTCGCTAGGCCATCTTCCGGGGTTCCTAAAGCTGTTCCCCGAAAGGAGGACAGCAACAAAGGAGCTTCGGCTCCTTCGCCCACGCCCCGAGGTGGAGCGAGTGGCTCGGAGACGGTGGTTCCTCGAAAAGAGGCCCCCCCGCCTCCGAAGCCGCAGCGCCCGCCTAAGGTTTCGAGGCAGAGGGAGGAAAAGACTCGCATGGCGAGCCCAACCTTCCCCAATAAGTCCTCGAAGGCGACAGCGCTTTGTCCGGCCAACAGCGCCCGGGGTTCTGCCCCCGGGAAGCGTACGGCCATTCCCGTGAGGGTCTTCAATTCGAGGAGGGCCCCCGCGTCTCCTCCGAGCTAGGCCTCGAGGGCATATTCCTTCAATGGAATTGCCGTGGACTCCGGGCCAACTGGGAGGAGCTGTGGAGGCTCGCCTCCTCCCGTTCCCCGTTAGCTATTTTTTTGCAGAGACCATGCTAGGCGCGTGCCCCCTGCCTGCCCTCCCGGGGTATAAGGGTCTTGCGACCCCACCACCGCGGGACGGCCGGGCTGGGGGATGCGCGGTTTACACCCGGCATGATGTCTCCGTTCTTCCTTTCTCTTTAGATACCTCCTTTCAGGCAGTGGCTGTGCATCTGCACCTGGATAGGAGGTATACTCTGATTTCTGCGTACATTCCACCGTCAGCTGACTTCGACGCGGGGGACTTCCGCCGCGTCGTGGCACGGTTGCCGAGGCCCTATCTCTTGCTTGGAGATCTGAACGGCAGGCATCCTCTCTGGGGAGATTACTCCATAAATCCCAGGGGACAAGTCCTTGCCGATCTGATCGAAGAGCTTGAGATGGGTGTCCTAAACGTGGATGAGTTTACGCATCACTGTCCGAGAACTGCTTCATTTTCTTGCCTTGACCTATCTTTGTGCTCTTCGGATGCACAGCCTGATTTTGATTGGGGGGTGGTCGATGACCTCCATGGTAGTGATCACTTTCCCATTCAAATATCATTTTCAGGGCAACTGCCGCCTGAGAGACCACCTCGGTGGTGCTTGGCGCGGGCGCGGTGGCCTGGATTTCAGGAAATGACTGAATTCTCTATCTCAGTCGAGGAGTTTAGGTCGGTAGATGAGGCCGTTGAGTTCTTCTCCGGCAACCTCATCGCCGTGGGCCTGACTACTATTCCTAGGACGTCTGGCCGTTTTGCACGCCGACCACTCCCATGGTGGTCGGCCGAGTGTGAGACGGCCCTCAAACAGAAGCGTTATGCCTACATGCGCTATAAGCGCCGCCCGAACGATTTCACTGTCGCTGAATTTCGTCGGGCTAGGGCTAGGTTCCGGTATATTTCGAAGCACGCCCGCCGCTCTTCTTGGCGGGCATACGTGTCTTCACTTAACGGGAAGACCCCTTTAGCTGAGGTGTGGAAGCGAGTCAAAAGGATTCGGGGCAAGTTCTCGCAGGACCCCCCTCCCGTTCTCCAGGAGAATGGGACCGCAATCTCGGACCCCGCGTCCGTGGCGGAATCCTTAGCGACCGCTTTTTCCGCATTCTCTAGCCGTGATGCTGCTCCGCCAGCATTCAATGCACGTCGTGATGTCGTTGAAGGCCGCCGGCTGGACTTTACCTCCAGAGGCGGAGAACCGTTCAACGACAAGTTTACTGTGAGTGAGTTGCGTTCCGCTCTCGCTTCGTGCGCGGACACCGCCCATGGTCCGGACGATGTCCCGTACGCCATGCTTCGACACCTGGGTGAGCGAGGCATGGCCTTTCTGTTAGATTTGTTCAACAGGATCTGGGTGGAAGGTCTTCTCCCAGACTCCTGGCGAATCGCTACTGTGCTCGCCTTTCGCAAGCCGGGGAGAGATCACTCTACTCCGACCGGTTTCCGCCCAATCTCTCTAACCTCTTGCGTGTGCAAGTTGATGGAGAAATTGGTAAATGTTAGATTAGCCTATTTCCTGGACAGCGGAGGCCATCTGTCTTCTGCGCAGTGCGGCTTCCGTAAGTTCCACTCCACGTCGGATGCTCTGCTCCGACTGGAAAACGCCGTCTGCGAGGCTTTCCTTCGTAGACAGCACTACGCCACGGTGTTTTTCGATCTGGAGAAGGCCTATGATACCGCATGGCGATACGGTATCATGGAGACTCTCCACACGATGGGGGCGAGGGGACGCCTCCCAATGTTTATATCTGAATTTTTGCGAGATCGTCGATTCCGCGTACGGGTGGGGGGAGCCCTCTCCGGCCCAAAGGAGCAGGAAGAGGGTGTCCCGCAGGGAAGTGTCCTCAGTGTCACACTCTTTGCCCTGAGCATCAATGGCATCACCTCGGTGCCACACTCTTTGCCCTGAGCATCAACGGCATCACCTCGGTGCTGCCGGAAGATGTTCTCGCTACGCTCTACGTGGACGACCTTTCGATCTCTTTTGGCGTGGCCCAGATGCCAACTCTGGAGCGTCGATTCCAACAGGCATTGAACCGCGTCTCTCGCTATGCCGAAGCGCACAGGTTTCGGTTTTCTTTGGCCAAGACTAAGGTGGTGCACTTCTGCCGCCATCCACGGCTTCACCCCGACCCAGATTTGTTTCTTAATGGGGTGTGCCTGGATGTGGTTGAGTCGCACCGTTTCCTTGGTCTTGTATTCGACCGACGCCTCACCTGGGAGGCTCATATTCGCAGCCTTAGGGTCTCTTGTACCCGCGCCATGGACATTCTCCGTTCCGTGACGTTCAGCGCTTGGGGCGCTGATAGGGCTACCGCCTTACTTTTTTATCGATCCTTTGTTCGCTCGAAGCTCGACTACGGATGCGAGTTTTATGCATCCGCAGCCGAGCGTTTATTGCGGAAGGTGGATTCGATCCACCACACCGGCCTTCGCCTTGCGACCGGTGCCTTCCGCACTTCCCCCATTGAGATTCTGTTGGTCGATGCTGGGGAGATGCCACTCGCTCTGCGCCGCGTGCAGTGCATCACTCGCCTGTACGCGCGAGCCCGGCGCCTCCCTCAGTCGCCAACAGCTCTCACTGCATCCGCAGCTGATCTCGATGGTGCCTATGCCGCCGAGAGACGCCAGTCATACCCTAAGCCCTTTGGGTTTAGGGCCAGGAAACTCCTTCGAGAGGTAGATATAGCTCTCGGGCCGGTGGCGCCCCTGGTTCTGCCCAGGACGCCACCCTGGAGGGTACCACATTTGGCTATTTGTCGCCACGCCTCTGCTCCCAAAGCTTGTACTGCGCCGGGAGTATTGCGTTCGACCTTTTTGGAGCACACATCGCGTCACGCTGGTACCGTGCCAGTGTATACGGATGCCTCCAAGTCCCAAGAGGGGGTCGGCTTCCACGCCGTTTCCCCTCTGTTTGAAGTCAGAGGGGCTCTACCAGGCGCTGCGTCTGTCTTCACGGCCGAGCTGGTGGCAATACACCACTCGGTACGGGAGATTACGCGACGTGCCCGGTTCGGAGACCGGATTGTGATCTATAGCGACTCACAAAGCGCCCTGAGTGCTCTCGGGGCATTGGAATCTCCGCATCCCCTGGTTCGCGAAATCCGTGACGCCACGGTTTTGGCGAGCCGGGCAGATGTCGAGATTATCTTCTGCTGGGTTCCTGGACATGTAGGAATTGCGGGGAATGAGGGCGCCAAAGAGTCCGCGAGGACTCTGCGCCCGGACCAGCGTTTCGCTCTTCCTCACACCGACTACATGGCAGGAATACGGGCAGCTCTTCGGACTGCTTGGCAAAGAAGATAGGAGACGGTCGAAGGGAACTTAAAGTTGCGTGCCATTGCGCCGCGACTGTTCCCATGGACCTATCCCCCAATGCCGCGGCGGCTTCAGGTTGCTTTCTGTCGTCTCCGAATCGGACACACTCGTGTGACGCATCGCTATCTGGTGGAGCGCTCGCCTGCGCCCTATTGCAACGACTGCGTCGTCCCCCAGACTGTTCGGCACATTCTTGTCGAATGTCCCAGTCTGGGTGATCTTCGCGCACGACACCTGTCCCGGTACCGGGATGGGCGGGGTCGCTACCGCCTGTCCCTTGTACTCGGGACGAGTGCGTGCACTTTGACTGGTGGACTTGCTGACTTTTGGGGGGAGGCCGGCCTTCTCCCTATTATTTAAGCAAGGTTTGTGTTTTGTTTTGTTTTGTTTTTTGTTTGTTTTTTTCCTTTAGTTGCACGCTCCTGCGCCGGGGGGACCTCTCCCCGACGCACCAGCTTGCTTCCTTTCCCCATTTTGGGGTGTTTTGTTTTTTTTTTTCTTTAATTTTATTTTAAAGTAGCCTAGAACTAGGCCAGTTTTAATACGGCGACTAATGCCCAAGTAGGCAGTCGCCAGATGAGCTCTTAAAAAAAAAAAAAAAAAAAAAAAATGGTGGTTCCTCGAAAAGAGGGCCCTTCGCCTTCGAAGTCGCAACGCCCGCCGGGTTGGTGGATGCGCGGTTTACACCCGGCGTGATGTCTCTGTTCTTCCTTTCTCTTTAGATACCTTCTTTCAGGCAGTGGCTGTGCAGCTGCACCTGGATAGAAGATATACTATCATTTCTGCGTACATTCCACCGTCAGCTGACTTCGACGCGGGGGACTTCCGCCGCGTCGTGGCACGGTTGCCGAGCCACTATCTCTTGCTTGGAGTTCTGAACGGCAGGCATCCCCTCTGGGGAGATTACTCCATCAATCCCAGTGGACAAGTCCTTGCCGATCTGATCGAAGAGCTTGAGATGGGTGTCCTAAACGTGGATGAGTTTACGCATCACTGTCCGAGAACCGCTTCATTTTCTTGCCTTGACCTATCTTTGTGCTCTTCGGATGCACAGCCTGATTTTGATTGGGGGGTGGTCGATGACCTCCATGGTAGTGATCACTTTCCCATTCAAATAACATTTTCAGGGCAACTGCCGCCTGAGAGACCACCTCGGTGGTGCTTGGCGCGGGCCCGGTGGCCTGCATTTCAGGAAATGCCTGAATTCTCTATCTCAGTCGAGGAGTTTAGGTCGGTAGATGAGGCCGTTGAGTTCTTCTCCGGCAACCTCATCGCCGTGGGCCTGACTACTATTCCTAGGACGTCTGGCTGTTTTGCACGCCGACCACTCCCATGGTGGTCAGCCGAGTGTGAGACGGCCCTCAAACAGAAGCGTTATGCCTACATGCGCTATAAGCGCCGCCCGAACGATTTCACTGTCGCTGAATTTCGTCGGGCTAGGATTAGGTTCCGGTATATTTCGAAGCACGCCCGCCGCTCTTCTTGGCGGGCATACGTGTCTTCACTTAACGGGAAGACCCCTTTAGCTGAGGTGTGGAAGCGAATCAAAAGGATTCGGGGCAGGCATGTTCTCGCAGGACCCCCCTCCCGTTCTCCAGGAGAATGGGACCGCAATCTCGGACCCGGCGTCCGTGGCGGAATCCTTAGCGACCGCTTTTTCCGCATTCTCTAGCCGTGATGCTGCTCCGCCAGCATTCAATGCACGTCGTGATGTCGCGGAAGGCCGCCGGCTGGACTTTACCTCCAGAGGCGGAGAACCGTTCAACGACAAGTTTACTGTGAGTTAGTTGCGTTCCGCTCTTGCTTCGTGCGCGGACACCGCCCATGGTCCGGACGTTGTCCCATACGCCATGCTTCGACACCTGGGTGAGCGAGGCATGGCCTTTCTTTAGATTTGTTCAACCGGATCTGGGTGGAAGGTCTTCTCCCAGACTCCTGGCGAATCGCTACTGTGCTCGCCTTTCGCAAGCCGGGGAGATCACTCTACTCCGACCGGTTTCCGCCCAATCTCTCGTAACCTCTTGCGTGTGCAAGTTGATGGAGAAATTGGTAAATGTTAGATTAGCCTATTTCCTGGACAGCGGAGGCCATCTGTCTTCCGCAAAGTGCGGCTTCCGCAAGTTCCACTCCACGTCGGATGCTCTGCTCCGACTGGAAAATGCCGTCTGGTAGGCTTTCCTTCGTAGACAGCACTACGCCACGGTCTTTTTCGCTCTGGAGAAGGCCTATGATACCGCATGGCGATACGGTATCATGGAGACTCTCCACACGATGGGGGCGAGGGGACGCCTCCCAATGTTTATATCTGAATTTTTGCGAGATCGTCGATTCCGCGTACGGGTGGGGGGAGCCCTCTCCGGCCCAAAGGAGCAGGAAGAGGGTGTCCCGCAGGGAATTGTCCTCAGTCACACTCTTTCCCCTGAGCATCAACGGCATCACCTCGGTGTTGCCGGAAGATGTTCTCGCTACGCTCTACGTGGACGACCTTTCGATCTCTTTTGGCGCGACCCAGATGCCAACTCTGGAGCGTCGACTTCAACAGGCATTGAACCGCGTCTCTCGCTATGCCGAAGCGCACAGGTTTCGGTTTTCTTTGGCCAAGTCTAAGGTGGTGCACTTGTGCCGCCATCCACGGCTTCACCCCGACCCAGATTTGTTTCTTAATGGGGTGCGCCTGGATGTGGTTGAGTCGCCCCGTTTCCTTGGTCTTGTATTCGACCGACGCCTCACTTGGGAGGCTCATATTCGCAGCTTTAGGGTCTCTTATACCCGCGCCATGAACATTCTCCGTTCTGTGACGTTCAGCGCTTGGGGCGCTGATAGGGCTACTGCCCTACTTTTTTATCGATCCTTTGTTCGTTCGAAGCTCGACTACGGATGCAAGTTTTATGCATCCGCAGCCGAGCGTTTATTGCGGAAGGTGGATTCGATCCACCACACCGGCCTTCGCCTGGCCACCGGTGCCTTCCGCACTTCCCCCATTGAGAGCCAGTTGGTCGATGCTGGGGAGACGCCACTCGCTCTGCGCCGCGTGCAGTGCATCACTCGCCTGTACGCGCGAGCCCGGCGCCTCCCTCAGTCGCCAACAGCTCTCACTGCATCCGCAGCTGATCTCGATGGTGCCTATGCCACCGAAAGACGCCAGTCATACCCTAACTTCTTTGGGTTTAGGGCCAGGAAACTCCTTCGAGAGCTACATATAGTTCTCAGGCCGGTGGCGCCCCTGGTTCTGCACAGGACGCCACCCTGGAGGGTACCACATTTGGCTATTTGTCGCCACGCCTCTGCTCCCAAAGCTTGTACTGCGCCGGGAGTATTGCGTTCGATCTTTTTGGAGCACACATCGTGTCACGCTGGAACCGTGCCAGTGTATACGGATGGCTCCAAGTCCCAAGAGGGGGTCGGCTTCCACGCCGTATCCCCTCTGTTTGAAGTCAGCGGGGCTCTACCAGGCGCTGTGTCTGTCTTCACGGCCGAGCTGGTGGCAATAAACCACTCGATACGGGAGATTACGCGACGTGCCTGGTTCGGAGACCGGATTGTGATCTATAGCGACTCACAAAGCGCCCTGAGTGCTCTCGAGGCATTGGAATCTCCGCATCCCCTGGTTCGCGATATCCGTGACGCCACGGTTTTGGCGAGCCGGGCAGATGTCGAGATTATCTTCTTCTGGGTTCCTGGACATGTAGGAATTGCGGGGAATGAGCGCGCCAAAGATTCCGCGAGGACTCTGCGCCCGGACCATCGTTTCGCTCTTCCTCACACCGACTACATGGCAGGAATACGGGCAGCTCTTCGGACTGCTTGGCAGAGAAGATGGGAGACGGTTGAAGGGAACTTAAAGTTGCGTGCCATTGCGCCGCGACTGTTCCCATGGACCTATCCCCCAATGCCGCGGCGGCTTCAGGTTGCTTTCTGTCGTCTCCGAATCGGACACACTCGTGTGACGCATCGCTATTTGATGGAGCGCTTGCCTGCGCCCTATTGCAACGACTGCGTCCTGCCCCAGACTGTTCGGCACATTCTTGTCGAATGTCCCAGTGTTGGTGATCTTCGCGCACGATACCTGTCCCGGTACAGGGATGAGCGGGGTCGCTACCGCCTGTTCCTTGTACTCGGAACAGATTTTTCCAATTTATATTATTGTTAAGTTTTCATATTTTTATTTTAAAGTAGCCTAGTTCTAGGCTGTCGTGTTTTTCGGCGACTTATGCCCAAGTTGGCAGTTGCCAGATGGGCTCTATAGAATTAAAAAAAAAAAAAATGCTTAAATTATGCAATACCCATATTGTTCGAACACTGAATAATAATAAACTATGAGAGAAATACAATGCCTTAAGAAGCTTTTACCTTTTAATTACTTAGTATTCGTATTATTAGTAGCTATATAATACTGAACACAGTATTTACAAACTATTTAGATATACAGGGTGCCTACTAGATCCTCTTTACTCATTTTTTATTCTAGCTTGTCTGTTTTTTTAAGCTAGCTATTTGAATATTTTACTGTTTATTATAGTGCTTATGCTCAAACAGTAAGTCAGCACCAAAGAAGAAACACAAAAACTCATTGAATACCTATCTATAGCCCTGCAAATTAAGTCTTGCTTCTTCATTATACCTATCAGGATATTTTTTCTCTCATGTGATTCAGTTTTCTGTTATTTCTCTAAATTCATGTTGAGTGCCTCTCTTTGAGACACTTTTTCATATGTATAAAATGCAAATCTCGAGACTTCCCCCTCTCTACTACCTATTACACCCCAGGTGAAAAATCTGGCTCT